>OZ057414.1:34886407-36343907 GCA_964056705.1 Troilus luridus | reverse complement strand
TTTGATGCACGTTTCAAGGAAACATCCCTCTGGTGAGAACTGCCTACAAATATCCCTGCGAAGGATGATTTCTTATTTATGATTAATTGCCAGCCTGGATACTTAAAGACCTGGATATACCAACTACATTTATCTAAATTATTCAAATAAAATGTTAGATATAAGTCTATCACGGTTCTACAGTTGCTTTTCAGGAAATCACAGAACTCATCTTTGAGCTATACCAAACGTTATTTATGATTTCGATCCATAATAAAGAGTCGATACTTTTTTTTTCAATACATGTAGGTTTGGTACGGTCCCTGTCCAAACCTTTCAAATGCTACAATTATCGGATCCATGTTTTAAGAATGTTTCCTTCGGCACAGAAGAAAATCCCATTGAAAGATTGTGTTAGGGGATGGGCCAAGGGAAAGGTTAATTTTGCCCCAGATTTTTTTGTGTAGTTCAGTGTATAGAGCGCTGAATACGTGCTTTGTTGTTAGGCTAAAGATCCCTGATCCGAGTCCGGCTGTGATAGGAAAATTATTTACTCTTAATAATGGGACCCTGGGGATCTGCACATCCTCCCGGGACTTACCCAGCCTCTATAAGTAAGGTTGAGAGATCTCGAACAAATCTCCTCCCTCACAAACTTTGTCTTGGAAATAGTGCAGCCTCTGTCATGTACTCAACCTAAGACATTTGATGTAGTATTAAAGATTTTTTCTTTTTTTTCCTCGGCTCCTTTATTTCATCATCCTTCATTATAGTCTATTTATATCAATACTCTAGGAGATTTATTTCATTGACTTAAATAAAGGTATAAAAATTGATTTACGAATGATGTTTACGTAACCAAAAAAAATCTCTTGTATTTGAAATTTGTCGCCTTCTTATATCCGCCCCAGGGAATTTTGTTATCTTTTGAAAATATCTAAATAAAAAAATTATGACGTATGAATATAAAAATTTTGTGATTATTGACTCCCTCCTCTGTGGTCATAAATTTCAAAAGTTTTTTCATACCAAAAATGTTCCATAAGAGAACTACGCGTTATAACACTCATCCAGGGAACCAAAGTAGGAAGATGACCTTGAAAGACCATATAAATAAACTTGATTAAGTCATGGAAGAGGATCAGTCTGTTATTTCATCGTAATTTTACCTTAGGCAAATCCCGGTATTATATATCTGACAGGAGCAAATTTATATGTTTAAAGAGTAAAAAGTAATCAGGAAATTTGATAGAATGCACTTAAACGACTGTTATTTTTCCTTGTTATCTTGCTAATCGAAAATGAATTTTTTTCTTTTAAAGAGTGAGGTGATGAGAAACACACTTGTACTTGACCTTACTTGTATAACCGATTCGAATCAGGCTGCCCTGTCACTTCCTAGCAGATCACATCTGTTATGGTAACATCATTAACGGAAGGTGTTATTTTCTTTAACAGGTCATCAATGTATATTTTAAGCACCAATGGAATCGTTATGGACTCTTGAAGAACACCATCCTTAATCTTTACACTTTTTAATTTTTTCCCCCTTTGTGATTCTTCTCTGCTATAAATAGTTTTAATACTAAGTGTTATAGTTTAACTAAATGTATTTTTTTTATTTTCTTACACGCACCTATCCTGCTTGTACAACATTTTTTTTCTAAATTTCGGAGCTATCCGCTTTTGATCCTGAACCACTCAATTCATTATCACATTCCTTTTTTAAATGCACTGATATTGTGATTATATTGATATTAAACATTTCTAATAAAGTTAATAACAATGTATTCATAATCCCAGAAATACTAAGCTTGTATAGTGAATTATTAATGTGTATAATAAGAAATGATTCAAAAGTACAATATCCAATATAACAGATTTTTTTTAAAGTAATGTCAGTGCTTCATAAATACATATAACGCATCTGATATTTCTTGTTTTTTAAAAGAGGGTTGTAGAAATCAAGGGTCTTAGCCAATCATAAACATTGTTGATTTAATTATTAAGATTGTGAATAAATTTATTTATTAATTTAGGGGGGCAAAAAGGCCAACAGGTCAGGGAGCTGAATACCAAAGAGTAGTCCTGGGATCAGATAAATAATTTAGATATTTAATTGGAATGAATCGAATGCTGATTTGATGTTGCTTACTTTCTTGTCCTCATAACTCAAAAATCATTAGCTGTAGATAGCTGATATTTTGAAATATTAACGCTTATTAATATGCTCATATGGTTTATAATATGGTTTCTTGAATCCTGAATTTTCCCTATCCTGATATAATTACTACAAGGAGTACCTGAAACGATATAGGCTCGTGAACTCTATTTTACGACCCTTCCGATAAACGGAATAATCAAGGATTTTTACCCCCTTTTGAAAAATCCTTAGTTCTCGAGCCGTACTGTGAGCCCGCAACATTGGGCTTAGAAAGTATAAGAAGAATATTAAAATTACAAATTTTGGTAAAAATTGAAAAGACAGGGAATAGGAGTTCACTCGAATTTCAAAATATAAAATTATGTTAATTTTAATAATGTGATTAATTTTATTTACAAACAATTTAGAGAATGTTGTACTTAACTTGAAATAACAAACGAATTTTCGAGAAAAAAATATATAATTAATTATGAACCAATTATTTAGACTTGATTTATATCAGTGAAATAAGATCTTAAATGTTTGAGATATTAGATAAATTGTAATTGATACTACGTTACTGAGGTATTATCTTGATTAATGGCATGGAAAGGAGAAAACGAATATTCGTAAATTTAAAATTGTAATGTACAGCATGCCCAATATGGATTGATCAGTATGCTGCGTGTTATGGCAATCCAATGAAGTTGGACAGCACTGCTGAAAAAAAAAAGCATTTCTCTCTCTCTCCAAGATTTTTTCAAAGGTAATTATGCATCTTATTTTTTCAACATTTTACCATCAACATGTAAATTTAATATAAGTGACTGATATTTTGTGTGAACGATTTATATTTCAACCAGAATTTTCCATAAAATAAGAAAGGTTGGATATTTTAATACGGCTATTACGGCTGTAACTTTAATTTGAAACAAGTATGACAAAATTAAGTACTTCAATAATCTTAATAGGAAACGAATGGCCAGCTTCGGAACACGACTAAATAATACGAGTACATTTTTCCCGAAATCATTAATTTCAATTATAGCCATGATTTTGAAAAATGACATGAAATTGAGGTAAATACAATTTTAAGCATATATAAGATAATGAGAAAATGTAATAGGAAATTAGTTATAATGATTACATAGTATATGTTACGATTTCATTTTTTTAAATAAACAACTTAGTACACAGCGGTATGTTATATGATAATAAATAATAAATCATTATTTTTATTAGTTATTCTCGAAGCATGAATTGAATATTGGCCGTTTTTAGGACGGTTGTACGAAATAATTTAAAGTAGATGAGCGATAAGATATAAAAACCATGAAAATAATACAATTTACAACATAATAACTAATTTTTTTTTAAATCAGTTCAAAGCTATACTATATATTGAAGTACAAAATAATAATCTTTAACATAAATAATGATGTTTTTAATTATCTCCTAACTAGTATAAGGTTTATGATATTAAGTATGTCATTAACAATAAATTATTATTATATCAAACAAGAGTCTTATCAAAGGACCTCTCTAATTATCAATGCATACTTATTTCCATTGTCTAAGAGAGGAATGAGAACAATTAAAGCTGTGTATTAATTACAACTAATTGCTAATGTTCAGTCAGTCGTTCTACATACACCGCTTTTCAAAGTTTACTTTCAGCGTGAGAACACTGCCCCCTCCTCACTCTTCAACAGCTGCCGAGAAAATAATTCGAAGACGGAAACTACCATCGTGTAACAAAACCTTTACTCGTTTTGTAAAGTAAATACGTAATAAACAAAGAAAATTTACCTGTCTACCCTGGGGCATACATAGTGAATGTATTGCAATAACATAATAATATATGAGTTATCGATGGCTCGATTCCCATATCACCAATCTTCGCCTTCAAAATATCATCCACGGACCACACTCCAAACCCAAATCTGCCATATCACCCTAAAAGCAATCCTCCCACCTACGCCTCGGTCTAACCCTCAACAACATCACCTTTAAGACACTTCCCAGTCGGGTTATAAACCTTTTAATTAACTTTTTAGAAATTCGTTCATTATTACGACCAGCAACTTTACCACCCCATCTTAATCTTCTTGGCGCTATCACTTTAATAATATTAACCGGGTTCATGCTTCGCAATTCTCCGTTATGTAATTTAAATCTCCAATGTTCTCATCCTTTTTTGGACCAAATACTTCATGCAACACCTTACTTTCGAGGACCTTACGTTGTTCATCCTTCAGCGTTAGCGACCGCGTTTCACATCCGTGAAGAATGGTTGATCGGATGATGGTTTTATAAATTCTTATTTTTTTCTAATTATTTATTATGATGGAATATGGTAAGAAAAGAAAAAAATACAGGAAATGTCAATAACAATGTCGAATTTGAAATGAGTACTAAAGGTAAGGAACAAAACGGGTAATTATGTAAGCCGACAGTTAGAGGAACATTGGTCCTATTAAGTAATTTTTTTTTTATTATTTCCTGTGGAACCTGATACCAGCACTTTCTCCATATTTTCTCCTCCGTTCACTACGGCCTTGCTAGCGCTGAATTATTATCACAGTTACACTGATCTTGGCTCTCAGACCTCTTCTCTTACTTACTGAGACCTTCTGCTCTTAATTATTGAGACCTGCGCTCTTAATTACTGAGACCTCCCGGCTCTGATGGAATTAATTTGCATCTACAAACAGGATGGCTGATTGGTCATAAATAATTATTTATGGGGTCGTTGTGTAGATAGTCACTTGGTCTTTAAGACAGTTTGATAATTTTTTTATTAATTTTAGATAACAATTCTTTCTTATATTACACTTCCCTTACACATGGCTTCGGCATTTTCTATTTTACGGCTATCTGCCTTAAATAATTAATTAACAATATGTATATAAGTTTATTAAAAAAAAAAAAACTAATAGATATATTTCTTTTATTATTAGTTCCAATGATTATTAGTTTTGGTTATTAGTTTAATATTATTAATTTTTATAATGATTCAATATATTACTGTCGTTGTGACACTCTCCTATTGAAGATCTTATAAAAAAAAAAATCTTACATTAGAAGGTACTCCCTGTCTTGTACGAAGCCTTTTAGAGGAGATGAGCGATAAGATACAAAAACATGAAAATAATACAAAACTTGAAAGGAATAAGAACAATTAAACTTGTGTATTAATTACAACTTATTGCTAATGTTCAGTCAGTCGTTCCACATACACCGTTTTCGAACTATCTCAAAGTTTACTTTCAGCGTGTGAACAAACACTGCCCCCTCCTCACTCTTCAATAGCTGCTGTAAAAATAATTCGAAGACAGAAACTACCATCATGTAACAGAAACTTTACTCATCTTGTAAAGTAAATACGTAATAAACAAAGACATTTCTTTTCTAAGTCATTCTTTTACGTCCCATTTTTTTTTTTTTTTTTATCCCATCTTATATATTTATAAACTTATTAAGTCGGAAAAGTCTTTAAGTGTTACAAAGAGGGACATACAATCCACAAACGGCAGTCAGCAACCTTCTACCAACAGATTTGGAGTATATTTATATTAAAAAATTAAAAAATATTGAAAAAAGAAATCAAATCAATAAATAAAAGTACAATATAAAAGAGTAATTATAAAGCAAATATAATGTACACACATCAATGAATCAAGTATCTTTACTGTTGAATTCAATTCATATAAAGAGATTTATTTTGTACAAATAATTATTTATGTAATTATTTCGATTTAATTTATACCTTAATACATCAAATAGATGTTCACCAATTCTTCCTAAAGATATTAACAACATGATGGTGAAGGGGTGGGGAGAGACATTTCCCTGAAAACAGCCAGACTTAATTATCTTTTCCAAGTTATTCTGTATTAAAGCCTTATGGATATGGAATTCTAAACGGCGCTGTGGTTAAACCATCCCGCATGACTTGTATGAATTTATTACTCATGGTAAACTTTTCTTTATACATATAATAGAGAGACTTAAGACAGAGTGGTCATAAAAATAATAATAATCATAATTAAAAACATCTTATTATATTCCTGAATTTATAAAATTGGAGAAAGTTTTATGTGTAAAGGTTTGCGGACTAAAAATATATGAAGCATTGAAGTTTAATCTGTTTTCTAATACTAACAATGTAAAAAATATTAATATAGAATATCTTAAGAAAGTATTAGTAATATTGGATCATTATTTAATATCACTTTTTAACTAATAACTGTTACCCAGGCAGCGATAAAATAACGCTAATAAGACCGGTAGACCCGTTTTTACTGATACCATTTTCTTGCTGATATCACCAACTTAATTCCTACAAAATATCAGGTAGTATTATCTCACTTAAGTTCATCCTACATCTTCGTCTTGGTCTACCTTATTTAATTTCACGCTTTCAAGAGAAAAACGTAAAATATTTTTATCGTTTAATTTCAGGTTCCTTGTTAATTTCATTCTTCATAGGCAGATTCATCTTGTAACAATATTGAATTTAGTATTAAAAATCCTTACTTGAGTAATACTAAATGGTAAACGTAATATAACATTCATGTTTCTAGTGTAATAAATGTCTATAAAATGGTTTATTTGCAGTTGTAAATGAAGGTATTTTTAATTTTTTTAAGTTTTGCCGTTCTTCGGAAGGGACTAAAACGGGTGTCCTGAGTCTGTCCGGATTCAGGTACTCGTTAAAGATCCCTATCCAAATTGTAACTGGATAGGCAAAATTTAGGACTTAAGAAGAAAGTAATGCAAATAATTTATTCATTATGGATAGAAAGCTGAATTTTATTAAGCATTCTTCATTTATACATCCAAAAAAAATCTGTTTTACGTAGCTTATACTTCAACGTAGCTTCGAAAAGAAGTGGTAGCGAGGATCGGTTGTGATAGGGTAGGATTGGATCCGTTGTTCCAGCAGCGTGGAGTGGAGTGATGGACGACCAGATGGAGAGATGGCTGTTACGATAATAGTCTTGACGTAAGGACATCCATTGCGGTTGTCTTCGAGGAGGTTGGATTTTCCCTCGGTTCGCTCCAACTTCTTCAAGGCAACATCAATCGGCGAAGGCGCACAACATAAATCCGAGGACGTCATGGCGTTATGACTTTGTCTAATGGCGTTTTCCATCATATCCAGTCAGCCACGTAATGTCTCAACCATTCCCTCCTGTATTAACAAAGACATTTGACATTTGCAGTATTTTTTTTAATATATAGCCATTGGACCTTGATGATTTAAAAGCTCGTGTTGAACTAAAGAATGCCTCTCGTGCCTGATTCCTGAGCACTGGAAATAAATCTTTATCTGTTGTTAAATTAGCATTGGATGATTCATCCTTTCTTCGATAAGCGTTCGTTGGTTTGGTGGAATAACCCGGTGGCTTAGCGTTGATGCTGGGCATGAAACAGTACTTCTAATTAAATGTTTGCATTCCATATTTAACTTGACTTCAAAGAGTTCTTATGATTTAGAAAATCGCCATGGACTGTTATCCTTGCTTATAACCTGAACAATCATAATTCTGATACTGATAATACCTACCCTTTTATTAATATTAATGGAAACTGTAATGTACAAAACGTAATAGTAAAATGTTAATTCTTGACCCTTCTTGCAACTTTCTTTTTCCAATAGAAATGTTTTTCCTATACTATCGACGAAAGTATAGGAAATGTTTTTCCTATACTATCGACGAAAGTTTCATCTTCTTCGTAAAAATCCAGTTGATAAACTTTTTTACACAATTTATTCTATGGAATTATTCCGAACATCTTTAGGCATTTTGACAAAAAATGAAATTAGATTTAATTGACTATAAACAAAATTAACAAGACAAAAACACTAAAAATATAAAAATGCATACACAGATAACTCAAATGAGATGAGTGATAAAAGAGGTTATAAGAGATATGAAGGCAGGTTTCATAGCGATCTGCTAAATCACACCCACTCTTAAATAAAAACGACTAATGGGTAAAATTATATAATATTTGACATTGATTGAATTATTGAATTGAATTTGACATTGACATAAGACTTATAGCAAACTATCAACTCACAACATCCATCTTATATCTATAGTCTCCTACAATTCAAATCCTCTATTCAATCCCAGGGCACAAGATCTCGCCCTTCTGATCTTTATATCCGTTCCTACAGAACCCAAACTTTTGAGCGTTCCTTCTAGTCCGTTCTATCTCTCTTTGGAACTCACTCCCACTCGACATCCGTCATGCGTCTTCTCTAACCTCATTTAAATCCAAACTTTTCCTACTTCCTCTAAATTCCCAATCAGATGCTTTATAATCAATAAATAATTTTAAAATGTATTCAACTTGATCGATTGATGAACTACTGTAAATATTCCTCACTCATAATTATATCATTTTTTTTAATTATTAGATGCTATTATTTATTCACTTATTTTTCCATAATTTGTAAATTTGTCTTTTTTTAATTTTAATTTTGTATCACATTTTCTGATTCTCTACCTGTTTAGTTATTTACTTTTATGTAAATATTGTTTTATTCTGATGTAGGCCTTTGGCCAGATATATATTTATTTAATTCTGTTCATCTCTGTTCTTCTAAAGGGACTTGGTCCCAGAATAAAATTATTTATCTATTCAATTCTATTCTATCTATAAATGTAAATACTTATCAATTTACATTTAGTTTCTGCACCTGTAAGCCCAAAAAAGTTTAACTTAAAAGTGCTCATAGTATGTTGTCTTGAGTTTTAATTAGTGGTCTATAAGATATACATATGAGTTGCATAACCTTTCTAGTTTCTTGTATATAACATTTTTAGATATGTTCCATTTTTCAACTATTGCCGTAAAATCTAATTATCCGTTGTAAAATAAAGATTATCTTGTTTTATTATTTATATATTCTCTTGTTTTTATTAAAAACACAATCTGTTATACGAAAGTTCTACATGGCATTTTCTGGGAATCCAGATAATGTAGAGCTTACACACTGACTTAATGATTTATAATGAAGAATGTATGATGAACTATAAACAAATTTACTTTTTTCATTAAAAAAATAACAATAAACATGTACTTCTATAATCGATTAAGGGTCTTAGTTTCAGTACGTGGTAGAGACTGTACTGTTTCTAAGCCAATGGTTGTAGAAGGAGGAGATTTGGCCTAGATCACGCTCATCTGCCAGTTCTCCTTCATCTTCTTTCCGGCACTACAACTCGTGGCGAGTCAAGGCCTCCTGTAGCATCAACCGCCAGTCGTCTCGGTGCAATGCTGCTGCTTTCCAGTTCCTCATTCCCAAGATGGACAGCGCATCCTCTGCCACTCCATCGGCCCACCGCAATCTTGGCCTGCCGATTCTCCTCTTAGCGAATAGCTTTTCTTCTAGTATTTTCTTTGGGATTTCTTCGTGTCTCAATCCACGCCCAGCGAAGCTTTCCAACCTTTATAAATTTGACGACGTCGATGTCATTGTAGAGGCTTGCTATTTCGGCATTTGTTCTTTGTCTCCTAGCATTATCGTTGAAAACTGGTCCAAAAATTCTCCTAAGGATCCTTCTCACGAATCTGTTTAGCATGACTTCTTGAGCTCGCGATATTGTCCAGTACTCAGATACATAGGTCAGAACAGGCCTTACGAGGGTCTTGTATAGTTGTAGTTTAGTTTTGCGTGAGAGGTGTTTACTTCTGAAATGTTTCAGGAGCCCTAAATAACATTTGTTTGCAGCCAATAACCTTCTATTTATTTCTTGCTCCATATTATTTTCAGACTTCACCAGATAGCCCGAATAAATGAATTCATTTACCCACTCAAATGTGAAGTCTCCGATTTTTATATGGGTTGCATGTTGATCCTGTCCTTGCAGAGATGCTCCCATATACTTGTTTTTTGCCTCATTCACAGTGAGACCTACTCTTTGTGCGGCTTCTTTGAGTGCGTGAAATGCCTCCTTCACAGACGTCATATTGCTTCCAATAATGTCCAGATCGTCTGCGAAAGCAAGGATCTGCGCCAATCTGTTAAATAAAGTGCCCCCAATTTGTATACCTGAGCGTCTTATTGCACACTCCAGGGCCATATTAAATAAGATACAGGCAAGGCTGTCACCCTGTCTGAGGCCTTTATGCATTTGAAAACCTCTAGAGAGACCTCCGCTTATCCAAACTGCACCCTCCACCTTCTTCAAAGTCATTTGAACTAAACGAACTAATTTGGGGAGAGTTCCCAGTTCCAGGAAATTTTGGTATAACTCATCCCTTATAATGCTATCGTAAGCCTTCTGAAAGTCGATAAAGAGGTGGTGCGTGGTAATATTGTACTCTCGGGCTTTCTCTAGGACAATTCTTATTGAAAATATCTGGTCCACCGTTGCTCGACCTCTAATAAACCCTGCTTGGTACAATCCGGTTTCTCTCTCTGCGATTGGGCGGAGTCTCGTATATAGCACCCTAGAGAATACTTAGTAGCCGTTAGAGAGTAGGGATATTCCTCGGTAATTCCTACACTGTATAGGACATATGACTGTCATGTACCAATCATCTGGCATTAATTAAGCATATCCACTTTATAAAGGTTGGGTGAATACCAGGAGGGTCTGCAGATGTGATAGGGTCCATCCGTGGCTGTTAACAGATTAAATAGTTATATACGACAGAAGGATTCAAACCCGAAAACTTCATCATAACAACTCAGTACTCAGCACCCCCCTCCCCTTTTTATCATTTACTCTTGAATAATGTACTGTTTATATATTTTTTTCTATGTAAACTATCACATTCTTCTTCATGGCCTGTAGCCTCAACTCAATTTGGCCTCCTCGATCCTTAAGAGCCAGTCATCTTAAATTTATACGCCAACCTTCAATTATCAAAAATAATTTACCATAAATTTTCAAGTATATTTTTACTTTATTAAAAGAATCGTTTCCCATTTCATCAACTACCGTTTGAAGTAACTAAAACCGTCTGTTTATATTTATTTGACCATAATCTAAATCACTTGAGAAGGTTAGTTCGGTCAAATGATATGTTATTACTTTAGAAGATGACTTTAAGTATCCACACCAATGAAATTTCTTATGCATCATACACGGCCCCATAAATTGAATATATGTGGTCTATAACCATCACTAAATCACCGGTTATAAACATTGAAGATGGAAGCTTCTGAAAGTTCTGTTTGTTCATCGTAATAACAATTTCAATTTGTAATAATGGTTACTTTTAGTGGAAAAGACAAGTTAACGGTCCTAATAATAATACGATAATTTAACAACCAAGGAGGTAATTAGCAATGCCCTGATCATAATAATAATCTTCTGTGTAGACATCTTGGCACATAAATACACAGATAATTTAACACAGTATTTTAACACTTCAGCCTTTTAACACCCAGTTGCTTTTTAAAGTTAAGAGTTCTAACTGAAAATATGAGTTAGGAATCCCAATAAAATTAAATAAAAACTCCTATGGAAATATGCCTGTCTAAGCATCTTTGCAAAAGTAGTTTTGTTTCACTAAAGTATTAAATTGAAATTTATCATTTCAATCTCTGAAGGCCCTTGGGTTTAGTAGTTGGTTGAGATCATTGCATGTGTAAGTCAACGGTTATGCGGGGATGTAACTGATTGGTTACTCAATCTCAAGTCTACTCAGAGTTTGGGGAGATAGTCATGAAAGAGATAGTCTCCTTGAACCTACATTGTTCAAATAGTTTTAATGAAATTTTCAAGTCATTAATTTCGGTAGATTAATAAAATTTGTTTAATACTTCAATGATGGGACTACCAAAAGCGCCCTGCTTACATACACTTTATTTCTATAAAATCGAAAATTAAAAAAAAGTTAATCTTCTACCTTTTCTTCAATCGTCCTTCCTAGTGATTAAATATATGCATATAAATTTTAATTGAACCCCAATTATCAAAGTACCAATATGTACTTTATTGGTTTCAATTACGATTAAAAAAACTCTCTTAAGTTTACGATCTCCTTAGCTTTACTCAAATCTAGAGAAAGTTGGTTTCGCGGAAGTTACATAATGAATTTGTAGCTTTCTATAATTAATAATCCGAAACATTTCAGATATTTAGAACCCTATAATAAATTGTGAATTAAAACGTATATTTTATTTAAGCTATTATCTAAAAACACATTCTTGTTACGATTAAAGTTTATGGTTCATAAAACTTAAAAGTAAACATACCAACGTTAGTGGATATTTGTTAGCATTTCCGAATGACTTGTTTTTCATTAAAAAAAGACTTACTTAATAAGGAAGCTAATATTTTGAGAAAGTTTTGATTAGTTTATATAACTAGCGTTTAATAGCAATAGTTTTGAAAAATAATAAGTCGATCCTTGTAAATATGTACTCTTTGTATATTTATCTAATAAAGTATAATAATAAGAAGCGAGGGGGTGGTTGACTGGAAGATAGACGTAAGGAAGAAAATAGTTGGGGGTGCAGTCAAATAAAAACACTAAATAAGTGGTTACATATTTAATTATGTGCCGACGTTTCGACCCACTTTGTGGGTCATCTTCAGTGCTAAGAAAGAAAAACAGACAAAATAACAGAACTATAAAAATACATTGCAGACTAAGTAAATGATAAAATAGAAAAAATATATATGTAGAGAGGTAGAAATTAGAACAAAAGTGAGGGATATATATGAATAAAAAAATTACAGAGAAAATGTACAGAAGGAGAATAAAATGTAAGATAATAGACTCCTAGGGAGTTTACATAAGTAAAATGAAAGAAGGTATAACGAAAATGATATTAAAGAGTAAATAAAGGAAAAATAACAGTAGAAAGTCAAGATATAAATATAGAGTGTAACAGTTTTTAAAATGCATACATATAGAATGAAGTGGTATAAATATATGACGTAAATATATAAGGAGCGTATAGAAATATAAGTAACAATATGGTATGAGCATAGAAATAGAACAAAATATGATGAAATAGTGATGTTAAATGCTAATGAAATCTTAATATCTTAAATAATAATAATGAAATCTTAATTATATTTATATCTTGACTTTCTACTGTTATTTTTCCTTTATTTACTCTTTAATATCATTTTCGTTATACCTTCTTTCATTTTACTTATGTAAACTCCCTAGGAGTCTATTATCTTACATTTTATTCTCCTTCTGTACATTTTCTCTGTAATTTTTTTATTCATATATATCCCTCACTTTTGTTCTAAATTTCTACCTCTCTACATATATATTTTTTCTATTTTATCATTTACTTAGTCTGCAATGTATTTTTATAGTTCTGTTATTTTGCCTGTTTTTTTTTCTTAGCCCTGAAGATGAACCACAAAGTGGGTCGAAACGTCGGCACATAATTAAATAAGTAACCACTTATTTAGTGTTTTTATTTGACTGCACCCCCAACTATTTTCTTCCTTAAAGTATAATAATAATTTAACATTGTGAAAAATACAGGCCTATTATCTGCCAAAAATACGTCTGAATTGGCTAGTACATAAGGAAATATTTTAAAAAGATTTCATTACTTATGTTCCAACATTGGCATGTCAAGAGATGGTATGCTGCTGGTTTAACTTAATTTTGAAGGATTTAATCTGTTTACCGATATTCAAATCTTAAAATTGTTTATAAATCTTGGTGCTACCATAAAAGTTCTCTATTCTTGAGTGATTTTTTTTTTTCTCATGACAATATTCTTTTTTTAATCTAACCTTATAAAATTTTTACGCGACACAAAATTCGCCTAGGCATTACCCATATGGAATAATAAACATATATATTTTTGGTAGTTTAAGGAAAGAATTTATGATTAATTTGGAAATATCTAGAATGCTTATGAGTTATTGCTTTTGGTGATTACATTTATTTCTTATCCGATGTTGAATAGTTTGTAAATTTTGATTAAGATCAATTGATTTGATTCGTATCTCGATTGAAGAAGTATCTAAAATAAAATTTAAAAAACATTTCTCTGAGTGGGATCCTTATCGTAGATAAGATATCTGCCTGAATCAACATATATTTAAGTATACAGAAGAAAAAAACTGTACCACTACAACCCATGAAGGGTCGTGGGTTCAGGTCCTGGTAAAGACTACTGTTTCCAGGATAAAAGTTTTGTAGGGAGATGATTTGTACGTTTGGAAGTTCACGCTCAACTTCCAGATATCTCCCCCTGTTAAGGGGACCAACTCTATATAGCCTGGCTGATCCCCAAAAGGGCCTCTAGGTCCCAAAGACTAAATAAAATATCTACTACAGCCGGATTTGAACCCGGGACCTTCGGTACGAAAATTCAGCGGTCTTCCACTACCCTGCTCCCTATTTAAGTATACAAGTATCGAAATTTTAACGTAAACGTATTTTTCCAAAGTATGCCTGATCGTGCTAATGGTTTAATTTTTCCTACCAGTCTCAGTAAGAGAGAAGTGGCCCAGGATTACGAACACAGAAGGCAGTTGACTGGAGCATCGCCCCCAGCAGTCGGTACACTAGTGATGAGGGAGCCGCAGGGAACCGTGATTACCCCAGGTCGTGTACTAGTTCTCCACAACCCTTCCATTCTCCAGCATTTACTGCTTTATGGAATCTTCGGCTGATGTGTGTCTTTATTGCTTTCTCTACTAGCTGGAGCATCGTTCCCTATCCGAGAGATCCTGTTCCACAATTTTAAACCCGACATTTTTTCTAATATGGAATTTTGCTTAACTATGCATTCTTGAAAAGCCAAAACGCCTATTATAAACGGACTATGTTAAGCCGAGGTTATTAATAATACAGGATGAATTAATAATAGATTTTTATACAGTGGAAATCTTTAAAACACTAAGGATCATCAAATACAAAGTATATGTTCATACTTAAATTAACTTAGGATCATAGTCTTAGCATGCTAATGTGGAATGTGGATATTATTATAGTTTGAAAATCATTTTTAAAAAATGGAAAAAACCTCTCACTGTAAGGGTAGTGAAGGGGAAATAACAATTTAAAAAAATAATTTATTGAAATTAAAATCAATTCCAAAAAGTCCCATCAAATTACCTTTACCCTTCGCCGAAAACCTATGACTTCCGGTCCTACTGTATCCTATAATAGTACTCCACTTATCCCTGTTGAACTGATCCGCTACCTAGGACTCAACTTAGACAAACGTCTTACTTGGGACCCTCACACAAGACTGAAAAGACAAGAAACAGCTAGACGCTTCCGACTACTTCAACACATACTAGACAAACGCTCAAAGCTTCAGATCAATTACAAAAGACTTATTTATGTTACTGTTATAAGACCTGTATGGACTTACAGAATTGAACTATGGGGCTCCACCAAACCATCAAATTCCTCTCGTATTCAATCCTTGCAATACAAAATCCTTCGCAAAATCCTAAACGCTTCTTATTTTGTCACAAATAAAACCATCCATAATGACCTGAACGTTCCATATGTTACCGATTTAGCCCATTCCAGATACCTATCATTCCATAATAAACTCCAGGCCCATCCAAACCCACTAGTTTCCATCCTTAGATCCAATTCCGTCCCGGACAATCCTCCTAGGCGTCTGAAGAGAAGATGGCCTCGGGACCTTCTATAATAGAAATGTAATTAGAGTGCTGCCAACGGGCAGTGCCTCTACACGTCCTTTCATGTATTTATTTATTCATACAACCCTTGTACTAGATGTATATATTACAGTTGTACAATTCAATAAAATAATTTAAACAAAAAAAAAATGTATTGAAATTTACAGCTATATTAAAACAATGTCACAAGTAAATAGAATGAATGATACGTAACAGAATGGGCAAAAGCAAACAGAGAAACTTAGCATTCAAATAAAAAATTCAACTTGGAAGCTCTCAAACCATTTTCTAATATGATGCCGCGGAGGACTATGAGGAATTGAAGAAGAACCTAGCTTTGAAACTAGTTGGTTTGAGTGGGAATAAATGTTGACATGAAAGAAAGGACTGATAACGGGTTCTGGCCAAATCAGCAACAAATAGGACATTGAAAGCATTATGGGCGACATTGAGGAACATTGTGGATAACTTTATTCGTAAAAAAGTAAAGAACATACAATAGTAAAGAATTCGATTGCTTAGTTGAGCTCAAAGCTGAACTCCGTAAGTCCCAATAGGTCCTATATGAGTCTTGCAATTAACTGGGAGCTTAGAGCGTTTGCCTAGTAAACATTGAATTAGCCTGGAACGACGACCAGTTTTTTGTTTTCAATAGTCAGTGGGATATCATTCAGATTTACCGGAGGACAGGAAGTCATTGTTTAAGAAAAAAGGTGAAGGTGATTTCACGGAATTTGTGGTAATTATTTTAATCCTCCAGTTTTGAGACCGTTTTTCAAAGTAACTTATATGAAATTGAATAGTATATAATTCGTTTTAAAATTTATTATTGTTTAGTTAAAATAAAACAATAAATGATTAAAGATATTAATCCTAGAGTACAATAAATTGTCTTAATGGAATAATTTCTTTCTTACACATCGACACACTGCCCTTTATTTTTATTATTCCAATGGCACATTTAAACCAAGGTGAAAGACAATTACAGTTACTTCACAATCCGTCATATTTTTTACTTCCAATTACTGACAATTAAAAATAAAAAATAAATGTTAAACGACATGATATCGTCACGTGTTGAGTCAGATCTGAGCCAACCGAAGAAAATTTAGAACATCGTTAGGCCAGCCGTTTAGCGATTGGATACAGTAACATTAGCAATTGCACAATATTGTATGGTGTGTAATAGCTTTCAGGTACAATGCCAGGTGATTCTCTCCAAAGGCTAGCCTTCTTATGTCGGATATCTTGCGGTATCGGTATCATCCACAGCGAACTCCTCGGTGAGAAAAATTGTCAAAGTCGGAGAAGCATATTGGTAAAATAATAAACAAAACATAATAGGTTGAATATTTTGGTACTACTACCAACGCACTTTTTTTGCTTATAAGACTGCCATGGATGTTTCATTTATTATTGAGCTGTCATTTTGCTCTCACATCTTCACTGAACAATTTCTTATGTTTGTTTGTTTGTCCTATGACTATTCTAAGTTAATTTTAACAAAATCTTCAAAACTAGAAATTTATGTATAAATCAACATTTTCTGTAATTTACAGGGTCCATAATTGATAGTGATTACGTTTAAGAAACACTATGCGTGATATCACGAATTGGTGATTTTTATATATTTTTTTTAATGACTTGGAAACTAATATTTCTTTTTTTACATACAAATATCTCAATACATACAATACGTGATTAAGTACTCACTCAGCCTTTATGATAGAGAAAAGATTCATGACATCGTAATAATAACCGGTTTTGATACTGTGTAAATTTATCAAATCTTCAATTAGCTTTCTCTATGTCATAAGGAATTGAGTGGGTACCCTTAATTGATGGGAAAACCTGGTGCTTGAGTGTGATTACGGCCAGATCACCTCCCTGCACTAAAGTCTTCGGCTTACAAATAGTACAGTCTCTACCCTGTACTAAAGCAATGACTATTCATAGCTTTTATTTTATTTCTTTAATATCTTATACAATTGTGATTTAGTTTTCTGACAGGAAAAGATAATTTTCACATTTTTTCTTTATTTCCAAAACTACTATAAATAAATGGTTCGGTAGTACCAGTTCCTCGTGTTATTATACTGCCACGTTCTGCATTTTATTGTATTATAAGGATTTCCCTGACTTAAGTTACAGTTGATCTTAATTAACAATAACTATGATTGCATTGGGCCTATAACTTATTACATACCTTATATTTTGTTACATTAATTTGTAAAATTGAAAATTTACTAAATATACAATGTACTTGTAAAAATAAGCGGTTATTTTTTTTCCGGTTTTATATCTCATGGGAATTATTCTTAGAGACTGTCATCTGGCTGTAGAGTGTAAATACAAATTTATAAAATGTTAAAACATTAAAACTAATATATTTGTGGTTAAATTATTCAATCTTGTTAAAAATTGTATAACTGTTAAAGATAAAAAATAATATAAAACTAGAAGACAAAAATCAATTTAAATAAGATCCATCGAAAGGTTGAGAAAAGCATTTACCGTTTAGATTAGCGTCTGTATATTGTTATTGATTTCTTAAGGATACCCTTATATTATTATACTTGCTGGATATTCCGTTATCAATATCCTTATCTAACGAGAGTAGTGATACCATCTATGAACCACTAGTAGTTTTCAATTACCCTTCTTGGGAGTACACTACAGAAGTGACGATAGCCTCCCTCTAAGTGATGCCGATCCTCCCATCCACGACTCGTTGCCTGCAAGTACGAGGCTGAGTGCGACCTGGAATCGAGATTGCCCGGGGTGATCCACTATCGATACTCCTCTCCTGCGATGAGGGCGAAGATTGCCCCGGCGAGGACCCTATTTTGAACCAAATAACACCAATCGCGAGCACGGTCCCATTCAGCTCGGTAATTTCATAAAGGGGATAATTGTAGGATATTCCCGGCAAATGGTGCCTCCACCAGCTCCGGGTATTATAATCATTTACAGTTCCTCGTTGGCCGATGCCGGCGGCCCTCGGCATCCGACCCCTTATTTGTCCAGTTTTCATTTTGGAACATTAATAATTTTCGAGAGGATAAGGTTCTTAGCAGCGTCAGGTACGGCGGATCTTGTAGCAAAGTGGTGTTCCATTTTTTCCGAGACCTCTAAATCCAGGACACAGGCTTTGGCAAATTGTTGAAGTTTATTGTTCCGAACCTCCAAAACAGTTCCAACTTTTTCCATTCTTTGCTTTTGCAATAACAAGAACCCAATTTAGTATTTCCAAAGCAACACAAATAAAAAATCGGTGTTTTTGAGTTATGAATATGAAAGAAATCAAATGACACATAAAATAGTAGGTATCAACCTAGCTTCTAGAGCTTGTCTGCAAGAACAAGTGCCTTCTGGCCACTCTTAATGCCCAAATGCTATACAAATTCTTCCCACTCCTTAGGCAAAAGTGACACATGTTAAGTTGATACTTGAATCTTATGGTGAAACAAAGTAAACTGTAAATTATTTTGAGTTCTGACATTGTTCAAAGTACGAGAAGACGTTGTTAAATTACTTATAGCTTTTTTTATGTTTTTCCAAAAAAACAGGTTTTTTACTTATGACAGTTTAGATGTACTAGTGCGTTAACAAAAACAAAACTATATATTTCTACTCCATATAAATTGTACGAAATTTAATTATTAATTTAATATCCACTTTATCCTAACATGGCTAAATGGACGATGCTACTGTGGGTGTCCTAAAGTTTGCTTATGCTGGTATAAATTGGATAAGGATCTTTAACGAGTGTCTAACACCACACTGGCTTGGGATAATCGTTTTTCGACCCCTCTGAAGGGCTGTATAACCAAGGATTTTTTACTCCCTTTAAAAAGACCTGGGGATCGGGGTAGTGCAGTGGTGGAGCACTGAGTTCCGGGTTGAAATTCTGTTGTGGCAGATAATCTATTTAATCTGTAAGGAGTCGGGGTAGACTCTGTTGAATCTGAGGACCATCCTAGGGCTCACCCGGCATCTATCAAGTAGGTACCCTGGAGAAACCTGGAGGTTGAGCGTGAACTAGCACAAATTACTTTCCTCCATAGCCTAGAAACAGTACAATCTCTATCTGGTGTACAAGACGCTTCATGGGTTGTAGTGGTATAGGTTTTTTTCTTTGAAATATGTTAAATGTTCAAAATGCGTCCGGTAGGCTGGTATTTTTAGGGAGTTCTGCGTACAAAAACGGATATACAATTACATGAAGATAATAATAATGTAAAGTTTTATAAAGTTTAAAATAAAATCAATGTTACATAAATCATTTATTTATAAATAAGAAATCACATTTCATAAACCACGCAAAGTATCCACATTTTTTTTTCTAATAAAATTATTTTGTATAAGAAATTGGAATCTGGTTACCTGAAGCAAATAATACCGATCGGTGATATCAGAAACTGTAACAGATTGTAGAGAAGGGTATAATAATAATTATAATAAGATTTAAATTGTGTGCTTCCTCAAAACTGCATAACGTTTTCCATATTTTAATGTTCGATATCTCAATAAATATATATTTCTCAAGTCCACCGTTTGTTAACTATAAGATAAACCAGTCTTTAAAAAAAAAGCTTGATGACTCCTTTTAGTATGTTGTACGCCAGAATGTCTGGTGGAATTAAAGCACGGTTTTTATTGTAAACAGGGTGTGGTTGTGTCGTGCCTCAGTGTAAACGTATTATATTTTGACGTCGTGATTCAGTCGTGTTGCCATTGTTAACTTCATGCCTGCATTGTTCGGATTGTGTTGCAACATTACGATTCATGGCTCAGATCCCTCGTGATGAATGCAGTATCTGCACACGTCACAGAAAGTGGCATGCTGTCTATTGGCATTCATAGACAGAAATAGAACCAAGAATGGCTAGTTTCAAGACTAGACGTAGATTTATTTCCAGATAAAATATTCAAAGTACAATTCTTTAAATACCTCAAGTTTTTACCTGCTTTTGCAAACTTAGGTTTTTTTTTTTTGGTTTTTTTTATTTCTAGTAAGCATCACAAGTATGGTAGTTATATAAATTTGGTTTAGTTTTCAATAAAAATATTCATTTTGAGCATCACTGATTTCATTTTCACCGCATTGCATTCCGGTTTCATATAACATTAGTTATTTGAAGAGAATTGAAGTTTTATCATTGGGATCGATTTACATTTAATTGGAATGACCGAGATTGTTGTTTAGCTAGAAGGTCATCATAAATTTTTACAGGATCAACTTGAACATAACGAATTATCTTTATATAATTAATTTATCACTCGGAAGGTTATAAACATTCCTTGTGATCGGCATCTGAAACTTACCCAACATCCATCTATCCTATCAAATCTGATTGTAGATAAGTATATAATATTTATATTTAATAAGATAAGTACATTTATAAATAAATAAAATATGTGATTTTATTTTAAAACATAATCGAATTTAATTAAATATTAGTATCAGCTTATCAGTTTATGCAGCGTTTGATCCTAACAGTGTAAACTGGAGATAACACAGAGATAACCTTTGTTTAACTAAGATAATTTTGAACCCTTGTCAAATAATCTGGATAAAATGACGTCTGTTTAATTCATTAGCATCATATCTTGCATTCAATACCCAATTCCTTCAAATATTAAATATAGACATTTTACACGATATCTATGCTATGATACAAACACAATATCTATTTTTAAAATTTCCAAGCATATTCTGCTACCACTACGAGATTATTTTGTAGATATTTGGATGGTTGCTAGAGCTTTTTTCCGAACAGAATATCACAATATCGCCAGCATAAAATCGGTGACTTTCGGTGAGTCGTATTGCTCCAATTTTGTACGGGCACCCTATGAAATTATTTAAAAAATTAAATGAATGGTATACATTTTGTATTGCATACCTTTGGAAGATAACAGGCACTATAAAAAAATCTTTGAATATGTCTTAAACGAAACCACAGTTAGTAATTTTTTATGTGAAAGAGTGTCTCAAAGTAAATTGAGCAGTTGGCTGCTAGAGAGAAGTTATGTGAGTGTTGAATTATCAAAACCTTCTCTATGATTCGGGGTAATAGGGACATTATCTGTTAACTGGTAAATTTGAGTTGTGCCGCTTTTCCTCCTGAGGAGCTGTATGTTGTTTGGTAAGATAGAATTGAAGAAAATCTCTTACCGATTTTTAGTTTAATTGTTAGTTTTTGGGGAGCGGAGTAGCTCAGTTATAAAGCGCTGAGTTGCTGAGTTCCGCCGTGCGGAAGGTCCTGGGTTCAAATCACGCTTGCTGGGAGACTTTTATTTAAACTGATAGCCGTGGGAGATGGAACTTATTGGATCTAAGTTTCTCCTGGGGCTCACCCAGGTCCTATAAAGGCGGTTGAGCGTGATCTAAGAAAAGTCAACTCCCTGCACAACCGTTTTCCAAGAAACAGTACACTCTCTACCATGTACTGAACCCCCCCAGACCCTTCATGGGGTAGTACAGGCTTTATTATTAGTTTTTGGAATCCTATAATAATCTGAACTTCTATAATCTTGTGAAAAATGATCTGAATTTCTTCAACATCATAAAGGCAATGAAATACTGGGAGCGAATGAATCCTCCAGTTGTTTTTATTTTTTCTATAAACAATCAAAAAAATTAACTACAATTAAGGCACAAATCACAATATCAGATTGGGTAATTAAATTATTTATGAAGACTGTATATAAGTTACCTTTGTTTTGTTTGACACTGTGCCTATTTTAACCAGTTCATTATGCCGTACCATAAATATAGCGAAAAGCCCGAGTGTTCTATTCATTGGCTCAATCATCCAGTCAATAAAACGTTTTAGGGCAGTTCTCATTAATAAGAAGTAATTGTGTAGGAAGAGTCAATTAACTCTGAGATCCGACAATGGAGGCTAGCCTGAATAAGTGAGGATGTGAAACTAATAAAGACTTTTCACCGCTAATGAGTAGGTCAAAGAGATGGCCATCTTGGATATCCCTCGAGATAGGGCAGAAGAATGGCCCCGGACTCGAATGATGAGGGCCTATCATTACATCTGCTCTAGGCGACCACACAGGGCGGTCATCCGGGGCTGAAGAAATCCTCCGAGCAACGGTTCGATGGAGTAACTACTGCATGTCACTTGCGAAATTCTACTTAATTACTCATCCGCTCAAAGGATAATACTTCTATTTATTATATTATGTAATGAATTATGAAAAATCTACTACAGTCAAGGCAACAAGCAAGAATGATAAATTTCCAAATTAAAAATATAAAATAAAAATAAGTATTGGGACCACAAAATACAGCTGAAGGTTTGACCTACTCAAATTATGAAGTAATGTTGAAATACGACACCTAAACCTGTGCCACTACATCCCAGGGAAACGTGTTAGCGACTGTAATGGTTCTTGGCCAACGGTTGTGCAGGGAGATGATATCGCTCAGATTTTTCTCCCTAATTTGGATACCCACTTGAGAGAGGTAGGGTGAGGCCCATGAGGGTACCAGACCCCAAAGGATCCACCCCTTGCTGTTAATAGATTAAACAAATAAAAATGCCACAATATAAATGATGGAAAAGCATTTCGGGAAAAGCATTTCGGGAAAAGCTATTGAAAATAAAAAGATTTCAAGGCACAGCTGTGAAAAAACGGATCAGTGTGGTTGTGGATAGGAAGAAGAAGCATACGGAACGTATGAAGGCATATTGTAAGTAAAGAAAGTAAAGGTTGTGCAGGGAGATGAGATGACCAAGATCACGTCAATCGCCAGTCCCCCCCCCCAATTAGAGAAGCCATAAGATTCAGAGGCTGAATGAGCCTCAGGAGGTTATGCAAATGATACAGTGTCTATCCGTGGCCAGTAGTAGACTAAATAGTTTATCTGCCTTAGCCGGATTTCAAACCAGAACCTTCACCACAGCAACCCAGCGCTCCACACACTGAACTACTCCGCTTAATTAATTAATTAATTAAATTTACATTTTCAAACATAATATGAATTATTCAACAATTATTCCAATTTCTTAATTACACACATTTAGCTGTTTTTATTCTTATTTAATGCTGGTTTTTAATGGAGCGTCAAGAAAATACTTCGTCCATAAAATATTTCTGCTTTAAATATCCGTTCTTGGTGTAAATTACCGAAACTGTAGCCTAAACAAGAATTAGATATGTAACAGGATTGTTATATTTATTCCTGTTTTCAATTGAAAAAATATTTATTCACTACGACCATATTTAAATTTGGGGTAGTTAAATTTTGTAACGATATAACTATGTCCAAGATTCTTTTTTAGTTCGGGTAACTGTTATTTTGCTCAATCCAGTAGCCAAGAAAAGCCCAAATATTTGGCTAATTAAAAATGAAAATATTTTTAGAACATATGGATTGATACTACATTGTTTTAAATTATATTGAATTCTAAAACCTTTTTTATTGACTGTCGTCCCAGTGCCACATAGAGAATTAAAATGGTTTTTGACACATTTTTTACACTCATAATTGCAGTTATCTATTACACTTTTTTTTGTATAAGTATATTACTAAAAACTTGCAGTGACACGTGATGTAAGTCAATTCATTTAATTATTGCAATTTCACGTAAGACTTTTTATGTAGGAATTCTTTAAAAAATAATTACCGAGTGGCTCTATGGTTATCACCTTGTAACACTTTCCAACAGCCGCCTTATTCAGTGTGGTTATTAATTAATTCGTATCGCTAATGACCATATTCAATGTCAGCGGCATTTATGGATTGTTATAGTACGAGAGGCACTAGTGTACGTGTCGCAGAAAAGTGTTAATTGTTTCAATACTTTTTATCTTTCTCGATCGTGCCATGAACGGTATGGATTGAAACAAACCATAAGCGCATTGATCAAAAATCGTGGAACTGTATTTCTTTTAATAATTATTGCAATTCAGGTGTTCAGGATCAATAGCTAATAACTCAATAATTTACTTTTTCACATGGTTGCTAGTTTAGGCCAGCAATTTTGTCGCACTACACTTAACACCTTATTTATCACGGTTTTAGTCTAGTTTTGTACCCGTAGTGTCCGGACCATGAAGCAATGCCTGGGTAAACGAGCGAATAAGAATAAAAAGTCATTTTTTGAAATTTGGAGTTTTCCACTTTGATCCTGAAGGCCTCAACTAACCCTTTAACTGAGTGAAGAGTTTTACGTCTGTCACAGTGCTAAGTGGGCCGGCTACCCGTCTACCGGCCTGTGCTAAATACAGGCAGTTGAAATAAGTGTTGTTTCACAAAGAGAGCAAAAACAAGAGTGAGATTAGTTACCTGGCCGGAGCAGGTAGCCACCGATAGCCCAAGCAAACGGTGCATGGATGATATATGAATAAGAATGAAGCAAGGTCACGTCGTCTATACTCGGCTTTAGCAATTAAATAGAAAAGCAGTGCGACGCCAAATATCGTCTTTAGCAAAGGAGACACGTTCCCTTGCGGCGGTATATATCGTCTGTAGCAGCTAAAGGGTTAATGCATTTTAAATTATGCTAAAAATGGCCAACAATACACTAATTGGCCAATGTCGTTATGCAGATATTAGAAAAGTACAGGTTTTCTTGGAAATCCCATCAGTACAGTCTCTACCATGTAATGCACCCCAGACCAGTTCACGGGTTGTGGTGGTACAGGTTTTTTATCCCGAAAAGGGACTGAGATATTAAGTTGTACCTGATACCACAATAATATTTTCTACTTATTAAATAGTTGGTTACTTATTTCCTCTTAATTTAAAATACCCATTTACCTAAAATACCTCCTTATAAATCCAAATCCAAAGCAATTCCTCTTGATCTCCCAAACCTTGAGGTGCAACCAGGATTAAAAATGGATGTCCGTAGACCCTCTAATTGTATCGGGAATCGTGTTATGTTTTTCCAGGATGTCAAATATTCCCCCGGAGGTTGTTTGTTTATTTAACGCCACATGCTGCTATGGCTAATCGGACGATGCTGCAGCGGGAGCCCTAAATTTTGCCTATCCGGGTTTAATTATGGTAGGGATTTTTAAAGTACCTGACATCACACAGGCTTGAAACCCCCGGTTAACGTCCTTTCCGAAGGACGGCATAACCACCCTGCCGGGCTACGAACACGCGATCTTGGGCTTAGTAGTTTGTTATGCCAGCCACTACACCACAGGTCGCCCTCACCCGGAGTTTTATTGAGGGATGGTCTGCTCAGGGAAAGGAATATGGGTCCTCCTGTTTCTGCTTATCTAGAACAGTCTTAAACTTGTTACTATTTAGACTAAACTCATAAAGGTTAACATTTTTCTTAATTGCATTGTATTCTTAAATTAATATTGGGATATATGACTTAATTCAATGGGATATCAATTTTTTTTTAATGAATGCTATTTATTGAAAAAATGCAATTAATTCAATTTTTCATTTTGTCAGAGATTGCACACAAAATATGATAAAAATCAAAATCTCGATTACACCTGCACTTAAATATTTACGTTTTTTTATTTTACATAATTTTAAACTTCCTTCTGTTATTAATTAAACTTGATGTTTTTTTCCCTCTTGGTAACATTAGCGGCATCTCCTGTAGTCAGCTGGTAAGTAAGGAAACTGCTACATCGCCATTCTTATCCTTCTAGGTTTTTTCTTCTTCCCGTCATGTTCCCTGAGAGGCTAGTTATTATTCAACCGATTGCTGACTCCTTATCCCGCTGGACAGTAACTATGCAGTATTACCTCCCCGCAACACGCCATAGACACCTTTGTTGCGGAGTTATCTCCGCTCAGGAACGAACGCTAGGCTGGCTTTCTGGGCCTTGTTCTTTTGTTCGGTAAGACAATACCGGCTATCAGAGGTCTAGGATCGGCCAAACAGCCGAAAACGCGGGCCGGGAGTAAGAGCTTTGTTTATCCAACAAAGGTCAGCTTGATATCTATCGCTCCATTGAGAAACCGTAACATTTTCAACCGTTTAAATCGTTAGTGTTACTTCAACCACGAAATGTAGACCTCAATATCTGTATAGCATGCGTCACTCTGAGATAGTGTTGTACAATGGTTAGGATTTCTATTGTTTTAAAATAATTTCTTCAGGATGGATTATAATTGGACAAGGTTAATTATCTTGCCAGTCGTACTGAGATGATACCCTTCTACCCGTAGGTGGATGATGGATGAACTGTCTTGGAACGGTATATGATATTCGTTTGGTTCAATGATATCGATGGGTAATCTTTGCTCTGGATTAGCAAAATATTGAATAGTTGGTAATTTACTGTACAACTACGAAGCTCTAGTGTAGGTAGCTGCAGGTTTACTGTACTCATGAAGGGTCTATGGGTACAGTACGTGGTAGAGACCGTACTGTTACTTGAACAACGATTGTGCAGGAAGGTAATCTGCCCTGAATCACTTTCAACCGCCAGATTTCTCTCACTTTATAGAGAGGAACCAGATGAACCCCAGATCCCAAAGGATCCATTACCTGGTGTTGATAAATTTAAAAAAAGATGCCAAAGCCGGATTTGAACACAGGATCTTCGGTACCACAACTCAGTGTTCTTGCCGCTGAGCCACTCCGCTCCCTTTGGTAATTTACTGGTATTTACATGAATTTCTTAAGTTTCGGTGTCGTAATCTTATAATAATGCATATTTTTTTATTTATCTCTATCTTGTTTAATTATTTAGTTGCACTCATTCATTAATTAAAGTTGTTTGTGTGTGTTCACTATATTTATCTTATAATAGTAGAAATGGGGGAAAAAAATTAAATAAAAATAATAACACCCTCTCCTGAAAATTTGTATCATTCTTTAGAACCAAAATAAGCATCGGAAAATATTAATTTTATGTTATGAATTATTATTAAGGATTACGATTTTTTTTTTTTAATTATCGAATACAACGTTTTACCAATTACCAACACCAGCGTGAATGATTATTTACTTTGAGTGAAGAGGGGTAGAACAGAATTTTAATTTAGAAAAATATTTTTAAAAAACTATAAATCATTCTCATATAATTAAGTCATGGAATGTTCTCAGAATGTGTAATTATTGTAATGCGCAAGCGAGTACAAGTCTGAAGTATGAACAACTGTTTTTGTTGTATAGCATTCTTACCTGTTAGAGTTTATAAGTAGCTCTTGTAGTGGAGATTGAGCAGCTCTTTAGAACGACAAGGCTGCATTTGGTTAAACTTTGTAGACCCACCTTACAAAATAAACTACAATTTAAAAATGTTTTATGTTTTATTTTCATTTATTTTTTTAATTGTTGGGTTTGACGTATTTTCCTGCTGTTATTAGGGTGAAGAGGACCGATTAAGCACATTTTACATTCTCGGCCATGGTAGGTATAGTTCTGAAATTATGAAAGTAAATACATCATGGGAATGAATTCAATTTTTTTTTTGCGTCATAAACCACCTGGGAAAGAATGATTATGTATTCTCAAGTTATAATTTGTTAACATGAAGCATTCAGGATCGGCAGCGCTTGACTTCAATTTTTGAAATGCTTTATGCTCCCGAAACTTCAGGTTCAGGACCGTTCTAAATCCATGAGAAATTAGGCGGAAAAGCGTCGTGTTCGACAAAATTCCTTTACTAAACTAGCGAAAAATGCGAAAAAGTCTATTTTTGAAACTATGGAATAATCTGCTTTTGAACCTGAATACCTCATATATTTTATTATTCGTATAAATAAGTCCAGTAAGATAATATTGATAAGCTGCATTTCGCAGCCATCCTTTCTGCACTAGCAGAGTTTACTAAAGTAACTACTGCTCTTTCACCCCAAGAAACGGACGTGACGAGTAATTTTTGTTTCTTAAACCAGTAGACTGGTGTTTAGAAGTAATATTTTGGCTCTGTCGAAAATGAACTTATAATTATATTAAATACTAGTTTTTGCCCGCGGCTTGGCTCGCGTGGAATTTGGTCTGCCACATAAGTTTTGTGATAGATCATTTTAAATAAATAATTTAATTTTTTTTAACAATTTTTTTTTAATTAGTTACTCGTACATCCAAAATTTCAGATGTCTAACTTCAAAACTGACGGATTCCATACAATCTTTAAAGCCCTATTATACAAAGAGGGAAGCCCTTGGGGGTGGAATCGTCCAAATTTCTTTCTTAAATTATACAAAGAACCTATCTGCAAATTTCGAGATGCTAAGTTCAGTGGTTTCTGCTGTGGGTTGACCGCTGGGTGTGTTAGTCAATCAGGTTACAATTTTATATAAACTTCGCCTGTGTAGTGTGTTGATAAAAAATAGCCTATGTCCTTCCCCAGGCTGGAGATTATCCATATCAAATTTCATCACAAACGGATCAGCACAGCTGTGAAACATACATTGACACCGATATATAAACGGGACGGACAGAAGTTTACTGTTTTTCGTGTCAGTAAAGAATTAGTATGTAATGTTATTGAATTTATTGAAAAGGATTACTTAGTATAATGATTTCACTTGACGTACGGTAGCAGCGAGAAATTAAAACTGAAAGGATTCGATGTATGTAGATTTTGCGAGTAAGAAACACGTGACCAAGCTACTCAGAGGGCATAATTTTATCCGACTTCCTTGATATTTATCGTTATATTATGACCAAATTGCACAAAATCATTGTAAATTGTTAACTTTCGTATTTATAATATTAGTAGGATAGTAGGATATCAAAACAATAGTTTTACTCATGTTCTTTCTGTTGTTTTAACTACTATGATCATGTGATTGTCCTTTAATTATGTACTATAATGGATTCTCCACAGTACACTAAAAACTGTCTTGGGGCACGTGCCCTCGTGCCCATCTAAATCCGCCCTTGTTGCAGCCTATGTGTTATTCTGATGTATAACCTATATTACTGTAAAGTTTCATAGAAATCCGTTCAGTAGTTTTTGCGTGAAAGAGAGACAAACATACATACAAACTTTCGCATTTATAATATTAGTAGGATATGTTTATAAATTATGTTTATACTAAACAAATATTTGTCACCAATTGCAAACATCTTATGACACCCGAATCTCTCTTGAGCTATCTTGATTTCGGTGAAACCCAAGCTGCCAGGTAATGCCATTTGTCTGGCGAGGGTGACATTCAACAATCCATCACAGCTGACGTATGTAGGTTAGTTATACAACGCCCTTGATTATCTCCGGGCCTGAAAGCGGACTCCAGCCAGAGCTTTGGAAGCAGCCTCCAGATAAAAGTCTCCAGCAAGAACTCTAGAAGAAATGGAGGCGAAGCTCTGGAGCTAGAACGTAGGAACAGAGCCCTAGCTCTGTTTGCTGAAGCCTCGATATAAAAACCCTGCCTCGCCACGAGTCATTTCCAATAGCCTTACTGTAATCGTAAATAGGAGTTATGAATTCATTACCTGGGCTACTTGCCCAGTCAGCTCTGCACCTTATCAAGGAGGTGCGCATTCCAATATCAGTTGCACAACGGCCATACATTACCACTCTGAGTCAATACAATACCCATTAGTTCGATGACGTGGGGTCGATTGTATTTGCATGTTAAAGAAACATCAAAGATACCGAGAACATCTAACTAAAATACATCTAACAAAAATAAATTCTAACATGTGTTTTAATTATTTACAAACTTTGTTGTATATTTAGTTCTTAGAAGGAATATTTGAAAAAATGCAAGGTGGTGTATTGTTTTTTGTTTCGTTAAACGCCAGGTAGGCTAATCATACGACGCTACAGTGGGAGTCCTAAATTTTTCCTATCCATGTTTAATTAGGATAAGGATCTTTAACCGACGTTGGCATCGTACAGGCTCGAGACCGTAATTTTACGATCCTTCTGAAGGACGCCATACCCTAGTAGTATAGTAAAAAGGAAATGATACTTAATGGAGAATTCTAAAATACTTTTTTACATTCCGACATTGGTGTTGTTGTACTCTGGTAAATGTCATTTTATAATGAAAATAATTGTTTTAATAATACGTTATCTATGCTACTATTGATTAAAAAATTGTCGAAAATAACGTCGGCATTTTGAGATAAATTATAATAAAATCAGTATAACGATTACTATTTGTTTTTAGTATCATTTCTCACCCCGACAAAATGTCTATAATCGGCCTTAATCAAATAAGGGATATATAATTTTAGATACGTCCCTTGGAGTAATGATGAGTTTTTAAAGTGACCGGCGAAATGATTTTGTGAATGCTTCATATGATCCTCTTTTAAACTAATGTTTAAATGTGAACATTTCCTTTAAAGAAATTTACACGTAACATAAATTCTGAATTTTTTTCTATACTAGGACTGATGAAATTAAGTTTTTATTCTTATAATTCGTGATATTTAAAAAAATATTTGTTAATATCGTCGATACAAATATCATTATTATTTGCATATATCAATAATAATTCTTTATGTTCCAATTTATCAAAGTATCAATGTGAAAAACTCATTTTTCGTTTTCAATCTGTAGTGTTTACTTTAGGATTGTTAACCGATATAGTGATATATAGTGCACAAAAACAAAGTATATTGACTGATAAAACACATTTGAAGTGTTTTTTAATTTCGATATTTTGTATTTGTATTGTATTATATGGCCCTGCCTTACAATAAAGTTTTAATCACAAATGATTACACTAGATTTACAGACATTTTAAACACAGACTATAATGTATCTGAATTTTACGCAATACCTGGTCAGCTTTATGGACTAATTTTGGACTGAGGATTTTGTTTCGGTAATTAATAATTATTGAGTTATTTATTTATTTTTTTATATATTCGAGGTAAATAAAAATATACCCTCCTGGGGCTGACCCAGCCTCTATAAATCAAGATGCCCTGAATTGGGCGACAATTGGGGCGGTTAAGCGTGATCTCGGACAAATCACCTCCCTGTATAACCTTTGTTCAAGAAACAGTAGTCTCTACCATATACTGAACTCAAGTCCCTTCATGACCAGTAGTAGTATAGGTTTTCCTAATATATATTCATGCTAAATTCGCGTTTCTTTTGGTTTTAATTGCGAGAAAAGAGTTATTGAACTCATATATTACGATCAATGATTAATAAAAGACTAGCAAAGAACTATCGATACTTTTTAGTACACATGTATAGTAAAGGTATTCAGATGATATTAAAGATTTTAAAAAAGAATACAGCTTGCATCTGCAGTTTTTAATTTTAACCCGATAGAAAATATGTATTAAGAATATTGCCTTGACCTACAGCCTTGTAATGTCATATTTCGAATTGCATGTTATTAGTCTACAATGAGTTGATGGCCTTCGATTCAAAATAAAAGTGCATAATATTGCGAGCGGTGCACAACTGGAATATATTAACACCGGCTCATTATACTAACGAGGGTAATGGAATATATAATAGGGCATAATTAGTATGCTTTATAGTATACAAATAGTGTCATTAAAAATTATTACTTGCTACAAATGGCGTGAACAATGCCTCCTGTGTTGTAAATAGAAGTTTATGAACGAAATATATTTCACAATGGATAGATGAATTAATTATTACATCCGTTATGGATTAACAGTAGACAAGAAATAAAACTAGATATCTCATTACCATAGAAGGGGTTAGTATTGAGGTAGCTACCGATTTATTAATCCTTAGCTTTGATATGGTCTACAGGCCCTCTGGTGCTCACTCAGCCTCTTTAAAGGGGGTGCCCTTAAAAGGAGATCGGCCAATTTACCTCCCTGCATAACCGTTGTCCTAGAAACAGTACACTCTCTTTTATTTACTGAACATGAGACCCTTCATGGATTATAGAGATACAGGTCGCTTTTATTTATATTTTATAATTTTGTCTCTGCATTATTATAATTGGAAGTTGTAATATACATAAACATTTAGAATAAAAAAGAAGAAGTATAGTCAATGAATCAATGAATCCATAGGAGGTTGTATTTATTGCACGGTGCAAATACTGTGTTATGTTATTATTATTATTAGTACATTTCCTCAATATTGTTTTCAATTAAAAGCTTCGTTTTAGTGGCTTTTGATTGAGTTATAGCCTTATAGTCTGATTTTTTTTTTATTAATATCCTATAATTTACTGTGGTTTCATTTGAAACTATAAAAAAAAAATAAAGCAATTATAAAAAATTAAAATAATGTAAAAGGAAAACTTCCATCTCTGCAAGTAATAATAATGTTTCAGAAAAAAATATAACTTAATACAGTATCTAATTAAATCGTATAGTTAAAAGGGAAAACATACCTAAAATGTTTTTAATGTATCTATCAATATTTTTTAAATTATTATATATCAATACAATTATATATATATATATATATCAGTATCAGTATTAGAATCAGAACTTAATACCACTGGAAATCTCTACTTTCTTTTCATTCAGTTCATCCGTTCTCCTCGACAATTAATTGGGAAGAGCCTTTCTTCCCTAATTGCTTTTTATTTATTACTGGAAACGATTCTTTGCAGAATTTCTCTCGAGGACATACCTTAAACCGCGACAGATTCATCAACCTCCGACAGTTTTAATGCACTATGCGATTAAAGAGAAAAGTTTAAAGATTATTCTTTTTTTTAAATTTTATAACTGTTGTTTTTACACTTTTCAAGACTTAATAATCTTATAGATTAAAGTGGGATAGAGAAAATTACAATAGTACGGTTAAACCAGAGAAAACATTATTATTTATTATTATATAACTATATTATATTATTTGTGTTTATATATATTATTACAGTAAATACACATGTAACAGAAGAATTATTTTAAGAAGCATAAGTTTTATCATCATATAGAAATATGAACACATACTTTGTAGCATAAAATGAACATCTAATAGCTTTCTGACTTAAAAGCCTATTTTAGTTTCAGAACATAAAAAGGGAGAAAATTAGTAAGATTTTTACACCCAAATGATTTAAAAAAAAAAAAAAAAAAAAAAAACCTGTACCACTACAACCCTTGAAGGGTCTGGGGTTCATTACATGGTAGAGATTGTACTGTTTCATGGACAACGGTTCTGCAAGGAGGTGACTTGTCCTAGGTCACGCTCACCGCCAGATTTTTCTCCCTTATTTAGAGGCTGGGTGGGCCCCAGGAGGCTCCTAGATCCTATATGATCCATCTCCCGCTGCAAACAGACTAAATAAAAATCATGGCCTGCAGCGGGAATTGAGCCAGGATTTCCGGCATGGTAACTCAGTACTCTACCACTGAGCCACTCCTCTCCCTCCCCAAATGATTTATATACAATTTAATTCATAATATATATTATATTATGATTCGATTTTCGCTCTTAATCCTTTTTCGATTAATAGCTGAAATTCGAATACATTTAATCATACAAACTTTAATTTTATTTTTCTCCCCAGGATCTTCATTTAATATTACAATCCAAAAAGTAGATTAATGTATTAATTTAAACTTTAAAAAAAGTAATTCATTTAAAAAATTTTAATTAAGATTAGCATTTACTCACACAATTTCTGAAATGGTACTATTCTTAAAGATCATACATAATAACTTGTTTTCGAAACTTATATTGAAATACTTTCTAGCTTGATATATAAGACAAATATTGTTGTAATAATTGGCGAACCTTAGTACATAAAAGGTTTAAAGAGATTTTGAATAAACTGTGTTTTCAATACAGCGAATTATTTTTTAACTGTCATTTAATACTTCTATGTCAATAGGAACAGCATATTAAAATTCAACTACAACAAATAGGCCGCTGCTTATTTCGAAACACCGATTTACAATAGAAGTTTCCTGTGGTCTAGTGGTGAGCATAACAACCTACTAAGCCCAAGATTGCGGGTTCGTAGCCAGGCAGGTGGCCCTAGGATTTTTTAAAGGGAGTAAATAATCCTTGTTTATGCAGTCCTTCGGAAGGGACGTTAAACGGAGGTCCCGAGCCTGTACGATGTCGTTAAAAATCCCCATCCTAATAAAGTAGATAGGCAAAATTTAGAGCTCCCACTGTAGCATCGTCCGATTAGCCATAGCAGCATAAAGTGACGTGAAGTCAAAACTGGAAGTGGTTTACTTTCTATGAACGGTGGTAGTTACTATTTTCTACTTTAAATTTTAATTTTTGGTTGATAAAATAGTTTTTTCTTCTCCTATAATATTACCTTTTCTATGTCAACGCCTCAATTTAATAGACGTAAAAAGAAGTAATGTCCTGTCCACAAAAGATTTATTTCTCGAGATTGATTGGGTGTTAGATGCTTATCTACCCCTTGCAACATTAGCAATCATTCGATAGATCATATATTAAAAAAAACTTGTTTTATGCGTTCATGCTTAACTAGACCAGTTATTTGTCGCAATTTATTTCATTTCCCCCGTTCCTACGTTTACCAACTAAATACAGCTAACGTATAATCACACCGACCTCTTCGTAAGTTCTTGCAGTCACCGGTGACCTGTTTGACCTCCTCCAGGTCCGTTGGTAAGTCTCAGCACCTCGGTAATTATTGGGTCTGTTCTTGGACGTTGTCAGCGGCTCTGTGAGAATTCCCGATACCGGAGGATGTGGGTTTTTAACTGCAAATTAAGCATGTCTTTTTTTAATAGCATAGTTATTACACGAAGAGGTTATTTGTGTCATTTCTCATGTGGAGAATCATAAATACCATGTGAGGGATAAATAATAGTTGTTGCGGTTCTTGGAAACATAATGAAACGAACTATGTTGTTGTTAAGTTGCCCTTATTAGGTCCTTCACTCGATTGCCTTGTAACTTTTAGTACTTCTTCATGTAATTTTCCTAGGCTATAAATTGTATTTTATTATTTTTATTCTTTTTTCCTTACCATCTAATTTTTTCAAATAAATTTACAGTCTTCTTTAATCATACGTTATGAATATTTAGAAACACCTCGGTGAATAAGTGATCAAGTCGTATTTTCTCCAAAATGAGTTTCTTGTACTTCGGAAAGTAGAATACTGTTATTTTCGTTGCGAGTAAGAAGCCAAGTCAGGCTTTCAAGTTTGCTTGAAAGGGAGATATTTAATATATTACAACTCCTTTGCAAGAGAAAACTAAGACAGGGATACGAGTCCGCTTCCCTCTGTAGAGTTAACTAACTCTGGACAAAATTCGACTTGGCCACTTATTGCCCGAGGCTCCAGATGTATTCTCCAGTTTCGCCTCTCTTTTACCTATAAATTTTAAATTTTAAGGTACTGCCCACTTACTCCTATGTGCGGGAATTTTACAGTGACATATTTACTTTCTATTCATATTCTTGGGTTAAATGAGCAGTAACTATCTGGAATAAAGTTTAAATAAATATATTGAACTATCTTTTTCTATAAACATGCTCAAACAGATAAAATGTTTGAGAAGTTTCAAATACAGTAGAAATATATGGGATTATTGCTTAAGTTTAAGTACTTTGTTTTTTTAATATGACATTCCCCAATACTTATTTAAGCCCATTACTATTTATAAAACGTAGTAATAATGATAACTTAGGTATTGCACTTAACTTCAGGATGTATATATGGTAAAATAAAGAAATGTTTCTATACTGTAAAATAAAGAAATGTTTCTAACATAAAATTAATAAAAAAAAAATGATTAAAAATGTCAGGGCTCCATGATGCTTGAAATAATTCTGGGTCGCTGAAGGTCATAGCAAGGTCCAACGAGGATATGCACACGTGATAATCGGCATGCATTCATCAATCTGTATTCTACGAGTCTTATCCGAACCTTACAATTACAACTACCTTTACAATTAATTTTTACAATAAATTTCGAAAAGTCATTTACACCACTACATCGCCAAAGGGCCAATGAGTTTGTATCACTGGATAGATGATTGCAACGCCTAAGGCACCCCATTTTTAAGGAGTACTTGCAGTGGATTGAAGCTCACGGACGAACCGATCGCGCCATCTACGGTTTCCCATTGCCTCGAGGGACAGCCTCAACCAAGAGGAATGCAGACATCAAGGAAACGAGATTCCCTCCTTTGCCTCCCTGGCAATCTGTCAGAGTAGATTAACGACTAAGGTTCTGGTTGTCCTGAGCTAGAGACATTGTTAATCACCTGCGCCCTGCCTACAAGTGTTCTGCGGACAGTCTTCATCAGCGCCTAGCTTCTACACTTATCGTTGGGCTCCAGTTTTGGGAAAGAAAAGATGCGTGTGTGTGTGTACTCGAGAAAGATGGAGATGGACGTGGATGGAAGACTCTTTTACATAGGGAGAATCTTAAATACGAGTACTATTATCATAAACATTCTATTTATTTACATGAGACTCATACAGCTTACTATTATAAGGCTTTTTATCTTACGGAGTTAAGCACTATCAAATTCCTCTCATATGTAATCCTTACAGCCCAGAACCCTTCGTAAAATCCTTACTTTGCTAAGAATACATACAAAATGACCTGTCTTATTCCCATTCAATCTCATTATTTTCAAACCAAGCTCATGGGACGAAAAAAAGGAAATAGGGAAACTAAAAATTATAGTAATTTTTAGTTCTAGAATAAGATATTTACTTTTCTTCATCCTCCTCAGAAGATGGATTGTGGGGAATTGATGAGGAAGGTTGGATTGAAATTAACGGGTTTGAGTGGAAACAATGTTTGTAATGAAAAGATTGTTCAGATTCGGGCCAAATCAGCAGCAAATGAAACATCAAGGTCATTATGAATGATATCATTCCTAACAATGTAAGAAGCATTGAGGATTTTAAGAAGGATTTCGTATTGTAAGGACTTGGTAGGAGAGGACCTCGATGGTAAGTGTATCCCTACAGCTCAACTCCTTAAGTTCAAACAGGTCTGATAACATCGTGTATATGTGTCGTTTGTAACTACTGGACAACTTAGAGCTTTAGCCTAGTAATTGTTGAAGTAGCTTGAAACAGGAAGCAGTTTCAATCTACTATCAGGATTCCATATAGGATAGTGGGTACCCTAACCATGTTGGGCCTCACAAGACGTGACCTACACAAAGGTACCAGAGGCAGACTCGACCACACAGAAGAAATTAACCAGGAATAAGTAAACGGGCGGAAGTTCAATCATTATAATAACTCGGAGCAGACCTCATCTTCCGCTCATTAGCGATGAAGACAAGCTATAACTTAGAGGAACCTTCCGATATTAGCCCTAGCGGTCGGCTACCAGAAGCGTGGGCTATGAAATTACTTCATTGCCCGGCTAAAGATTAATAATATTTGCCGTAGGAATGCGGCGAAATGGGGCATCGAGGAGATCACAAACGTGAGGCGGCGGTGGTCCGGACCCGTTAGGGGCTGCTATCCATCACGGCCTTCCCCGACCGCCCTTCCGATCTTAATTCCACGATAAGCTCCGCCCTGGCTGTCCATCCGCCGTCCAGAATCGTGCTGCGGTTTTCTTATGGATTCGTCATCCTGGCCATTTTATTATACGTTCAAAATACTCCCTAGGGGGCGCCTTATTAAATCATGAGCGTCATATTAAACGGAATTGATAGAAACGTCAGCCTAAATGAATCGTTCGCGATCAAGAGGTATTATTATAAGTAATGGAGGCAGCTGGATGAAGAAGATATGTTTATTATATATCGAAATAAACCGTGCTCTTTATTTATCTCCCTTCCAGTTACTTTCATCACTTTCTGTACATTGGATATGTCATTCAAGAGAACGATAGCTTGTGCCATTTAACACTTAAGGTGTAAAACGAATTAAGAACCTATCCATTTAATCGAATAGCAGCCGTTTTATTTTATTCATACGCCATATTTTTTGAAGATACTTTAATTCTCACATTGGGGTGACCTGTGGTCACGTCTAACGTTCAAGGACGTTAAACGGAGGTCCCGAGCCTGTACGATGTCAGGTACTCGTTAAAAATCCCTAACCTAATTAAACCTGAGTAGGCAAAATTTAGAGCTCCCACTGTAGCATCGTCCGATTACCCATAGCAGCATAAAGTGACGTTAAATGAACCAACAACATATATATATATATATATATATATATATATATATATATATATATATATTGTTTATATATATATATATATATATATATATATATATATATTGTTTATATATATATATATATATATATATATAAACAATAACAATGAAATAAAAGAAATGGGTATCCTACAATAATAAATGTTTAGGTCTTTTGTGTTCATACCGCTTTGTACTATTCTTTATATAGTTCCCAATATTTTTTATAAGTGGGTATAAAATGTTTAAATTTATTTTTGTATATCTGTGGTTAAGTTGCTGTAATCACATAAGCGGATCCCCAATCGGTGTCAAAATACTTTTAAATTGGCTCAAACAATTGTAAATTGGTTGCTAAATACATGAATGAAGTACCCAGTGGTGTAAAAACAGTGAAGCGAATTTTCAATAACGACCGAATTTTAAATAAAAAAGTATTTCAAGAAACCGAAATACAAAGAATCAACAAAGGAAAAAAAAAGAAATGAAAAACAGGTTAATAAAACGTACCCCATACGCTACCAAAGCCTATTCTCCGCAACACCGATTACTTGTTGACGGAATCGTGTAGTTCACCCCATTATGATCTTCTAAACTGAATGACGCCGTTTGTTCCAAAATGGCGGCTGATGAACGTTTTCGTTCACTCACATCCCGGTGTTTATCGCATCCCCAAAAGAAGTTTATGAACTGTCTGAAACTCGAGATTCTCAGATATATATATATATATATATATATATATATATATATATATATATATATATATATATATATATATAGTGTGTGGGTACAACCTAGCAGCTGACGACGTAGACACTGTGTCCCTCAGGTGCACTTACCCAAAGCCGCCTGTCCTGGAGGTCGCATTAGAAGATAAATAAAAAAGCCAGCTCCATTAGGACTATCTCTACAATCTCTTGATTACTTCTTAATCTCATTACTACTGTTACAGTTCTTTGTCTCTGACTGGCGGCTGGTCCAGTTTTCGGTATCTATTTCCTTTCGAATTTGTTTTTATTATTGTTGATTTTTAATTCAATCGTGTAAGTGGCAACACTCTTAAGTCAGAGCTTTAAACTAAAATATTTATGAAGTTTAAAAGCTATATTTGGTAAGATTAGGTCTGTTGTGAAACGATTATTCTATATAAACAAATTTTGTTTAGACTAATGGGAATAAAAATCATCGCATGTAGATAACGGTTTCGTAAACATGTATAAAAAACACCTAAATCACAACAATTTATTAAATTTTAAGAATTATACTGTTTTAAGTAAACCGTTGTGTGAGGATTTTCAGATCCCACAGAATCGATTCCCCATTGATAGTATGAATAATGTACTGTTTCTTGGACAACGGTTTTGCGTGATATGTACTGGATTACATTTAACCGGCAGACCCCCCCCCCCTACTTTGGGTCAGCCTTAGATGAGTACCACATCCCAAAGGGTCAATGGTCGGCTGTTACCAAATTAAATACAATCTGCCACAGCCAGATTTAAACTCGGAACCGCACGGCTACGCTGTCACTTAGCCGATCCGCTCCCATATAATTTTTTACATGTCTTAAACGTTCACATTCCAAAGCACTTGCTAAAACGCAGGGTGAGTGACCTGGAAGGCCGCTCAAGTTTCGTCTATAATTTCACACCCGGAGAGGAGACAATGAAGAAGAAGACGCCGAAGTAGTGGAAGCAGAGCGAGACCTGGCCCTAGTGTCCTTTATTATTAATATAAGTCGTGATAGGTTGTCCCCGCGGTAACAAGGGCGGGGTTCACGAGTTCGTGTACCGTCCTTGGCTCTCGCGGTTCCGTAACACTGTGTCGTAATCGGTGTCCCCGCGGTCGGCCATCTTCCGCCGGTAAGGAACAGTAACTAAGGAATCCTTGCTGTAAGGAGTTTAGGCGATTGTTGAAGAAAAATATTAACTACGTCGAAGTAAATGTAATGGAAGTAAAAAGTAGAAAAAAGTTTGTATAAGGTTTTGTTGTCATTCCCATAAACAAAGATTCGGTTGGAACTAAAAGATGTATCTACTATTGAGGCTGGAGCCTTAACTAACAACCAGAAGCATACACGAAAGAAGATTTTTTTGGGATAAATTTGATAATCCAGCAAGTAATCAAATAAGGACAAACAGAGCCTCAATACTGCATTAATATTCTAACAATAGCCCTCTTTTTTCAATAGTACCTATTCAGTAGTAGTTGATTGCACGAAACAGGGTTACAACAAAACATTTGAAAAACATTAGGGGACGGTTATGCTTTCATATGTGGTCTAGTTGTTAGTAGAACAACCTACCACCAACTCCCTGAGGATTTTATAAAGGTTGTAAAAAAAATCATAAGTTATGCCATCCTTCGACCTAAAATGGGTGTCCAAAGCCTGTATAGTGTCAGGTACTTGTTAAAAAATCGTTTAAGACTTCCACTATACTATCTTCTAAGTGGCGACAGCAGTATAAAAAAAATCTACATCTGAACAACTACAAATCATGAAGAGTCTTGGGTTCAGTGCGTGATAGAGACGTTTCTGTTTCTTGGATAACGGGTGTGCAGGGAGGTGATTTATACTGGATTACACTCAACCGTCACATTCCCCCCATATTTTGGGTGAGCACCGGGAGGGTCCCAGATCCCAAAGGATCCATCTCCGGGAGTTAACAGATTAAATAAAATCTTCCACAGCCGGATTAAAACCAAGAACCTCCGGAACGACACTTAGCGCTCTACCACTGAACCACTCCGCTCCCTATAACAGTATAAAATGACGTTTAATGAATTAACAACGGTTGCTATAATAAAGTAGATAATACAAATAGTTATGAAAGAAACATCAACTTATCATAAACTAACTTGAAAGTTTCAAATTAGAATCGATTTGGCGCAAGGGGGTCAAGATTTGTTTCTTCATCGACCCCTAGTTTTATTTATTCTTTGTATCAACCACTTTGGGAGTCTATGATATAGAAATTTGTTCTTTAAAACATAATAATACCAACAAACCAACCAAATGTAGCTTGAATATTAAGGATAACATATTGATTTGTTTTTCATTCGAGGAATTGTTTCGTATGCTTACCATTCGAAATATAAATATGTAAGTTAATACATTTGGGGAGGTTGTAAGGGAGAAGAGCCTCTAGATCCCTTTGCTGATGTAACCCACTGGCTGAAGAGCCCTTGCAGGTTAGAGGAATTCTTGGTAATCCTATGCTCTTGTCGGACTGCTTCATTGTTTATTATTATTACATTGTTAAATGTCCCAGCTATGAACAAATCATCTGATAAAGAAAAAAAATGCTTATAGTCCGTGAGGCCACGAAGCATTTCGCAACTAGTTCTCCGAAGCGGTCAGGACAAGTCACATGTGACGCACGAAGTAATTTCAATGACTTGGAAATGTCAGCTCAATATATCACGGTCGAACATCTTTTGAAATGCAAACCATCCTCATTGGCTGTAGGCCTTCCAGACCTAGGACACTCCTGCCTTCTTCCAAGAATTTTTAAAGACGTGTGAAAGAATGATTCATGAATAAAGAATGACGAAAACTAACCCAGAAAGACTTAAGGAATTCTCAATCTTGTAGTATTTCACAAGATCATAGGAACATTTTTAATTAAGTTTAAATCTATAAGATGGCAAAATGGTAACACTTCTTTCACCATTTTACTAATTACAAGAAATGTAGCATTTAACTATTTTTATTAATATATATTTAAGTTATAACATTAATATTGAGTGCATTGGTATCTCTAAAAACTTTTGAATGTGATGAGGAGTCTACTATACGAAAGTTCATAAATTAGTTTAATAGAGCACTATTTTTTTAACAAAACTATCAAGTCAAAAATACTTATGATGTTTTTTTGTATTGATTGTGTATTGATTCTTCTCTAAATTGTATAGTTCTATTCGGTCCATATTAGATACAAAATTATATAATTATACAAACACCATAATACAGAAATTGTAAATTTAAGGGGGGCTACTCACAGCTTGAATGCACTACATAATAATGATTATGTATATAACTTATGTTCTTCTAATCCTCTATGTATTAGTTAAGACAATGCTTATATTATACAGATGGAATTAAGTGCTTATATTTTACAGCTTAACGTATATATATACATTAAATTATCTCTTAAAATCGGACATTTATTTGAATTCGGGAGTGAAGCTTAGTGAGACTCCCAGGTTTGTCTGTTTATTCACAACTTATATTTTACCCTTTAACTTCCAGAATATGTACTTCGACACAAGTAGTTTTGAAATATTCAATGGAGTGAAATACTCAGTGGTAGAGCGCTGAGTTGCAATGGCGACGGTCCTGGTTTCAAATCTCGCACGGTGGCACACTTTATTTAGGACCCCCTTGGGGCTCACCCAGCCTTTATAAAGTGGGTACCCTAAATAAGGGGAAAAAATCTGGCAGTTGAGCGTGATCTTGAATCAATTACCTCCCAACAAAAAACGTAGTCTTGTCTTTACCTTGTACTGAACCACAGACCATTCATTTTTTTTTTTTTTAATCAGATTAATGAACCAAACTGTGATCAAGAAAACAAGATTCACAATGGATATTACTTCCTGAAAATACTGGTACCCCGAATTATCCAATCAATCGTTGTTTTTGAGAAATGTTAACAAAGAAAAAATGTCATCAAAACCATCTCTACACTAAGCGTTGTAACTAATAAAATCAATTATAAACTAACATGTTTGCAAAGTTGGACAAGTCGCTTTTCTCCTGTCAGCGATTCAAATAAATCTAAGAATTTATCCATATACTTTAAATCCCATAGGAAATCTTTAAGAATGTTCGATAGAGTGCTATTTATTATTTATCTGTTTTCCAAGGTGTATTTTTAGCTAATGTTATTTAAGGAGGACAAAAATTGCCGGTTTAGCCTCGGGTTCGAGAGGATCTTTTAGGAATCCTCTGCATTAAAAGCGGGATTTATGGGACGTAGAGCTGTTGAAAAAATATCGGCTGACTTTAAATTGAATTCGTGATGACCTTATGTCAAAATGCAATTCTACAATGGAAATAAAAATAAATAAACCGCTCTCTGGGAGGCAGGGGTTAAGGATGGAAAGATGATTAAGAAGACGGGCGCAGACACCCCCACAGGTCAAAGTCAAATAAAGCGGTGATTTAGAACTCGCTATGGAGAACTATAATGTGCTATAACCATGTTAATGTATTCACTCCTTCCTATTAGCATACAATCCAGCCTAGGGGTGTCGCCCCCGCGAAAATATACAACATCCGTAATAATTTTAATATATTCTCATAGGAGATATAGATCTAGCGCTGGACAAAAGGGCCCGCTCGCAATGAGATCGGATCTGTACTCTCCTCCTTTTTTCTTCCTCTAGTTATAATATTATTGCCTTCTTGTTGTAACTGTACTCGGCTAACGGTGCTCTAGGGCTGTGGTCAGCGGGGAGGGCTTCCCCGCCCCAGGAGGCTAACATAATATGCATTATAATATACGTTTTATAAATGGCCTGATAAAGCAACAGTAAAGCTTCTTTTAAACTGATGATAAGTAGCCCGCTTATTTCCCACTCAGGAGAAAAAAGTACGAATCTAACTATAACCTCAATGAGCATAAATGTAAAATGTGTTTTACATTAAAAATGCAGCTGAGGCTGGTTATTTCGTGTAGCTTCAGTGAAAAATTCTTTAACCGCGTTGAGCGATTTTCGGTAAGAGACAAACTTCTGCATTCGCGTCATGGACGTGTCGTGGCTGGCGACTCGTAGGGGCTTGCGTACGAATTCAACAAGTAAAGGTTAGAATTGGATTAATAAAAAAATGATAATAAATTGTCATTTAACAGTTGTGCAATTCATACAGATAGTAACTTAATAACATACTGATAAATAACTAGTTATACTTTTCATTTCCCTTAATAAAACGCAGTCATAGTTAAATGTCTTGTTTTATGAAATGATTGAAAGAAGAAATGATCTAAGTATTGATGAACTTAACGATGATAAAAATGACAAAAATCAGAATTCATCAACTTCTATGTACATACAAGATATTAATACATAACTGTATGTTAATTATTATTTCAAATAAATTGTATTGAATTTAAAAAATTTAGAATTTTTAGGAATTAAAAAAAAGTTATTCCAAAGTTTTTGGTTTTACTTCTGTCTGCAGCCCCCATGACTGCTTATTTAACTTATTTTTGTTTGTATAATTTAGTAGAACCTCGAGAATCCCAAAAGTGAGCAGAGTGGCTCAGTGATAGAGCGCTGAATGTCCATTCCAAGGGCAGACTTTTATTTAAATAGAAATATTTAAAATTAAAAAAAAAATAATCAGGATTAAATAAAAAAAATATATATATATAAAATAATCCGTTGACTTTTTTAAAATATATAATTATATTTATAACAATATACAGATAAACTGTACTCATGATACTTCGTAATGTAATTTTAATTACTAAAGTCATCATTATAAATAAGAAAAAAATTAATTACACTTTAATCACATCCTTTTTTGGGCTCATATTATCGAACTAATTTAGGTTCGGTTTTGTGAAAATTCCACAGATTTTAACACATGATGAAACTGAGAATCTTTGGACAAATTCATTTATAATAGCAATTACATTTAGATCAACTCTAATTGAATTTTTCTTTTAACTTAGATTTAGATGCAAAGAACCTCAACATTTCTTCCGAAACTGACACCACCGAGAAAACTATTAACAGTTATATTTATTCTTTATTAAGTAATCCCGTTTAATTTAATAAATATAATTAAAATCATTACAGACAATAAATATTATCAGATGAAGAATAAAGTCAGAAGATTATCAGATGAGCCACAGGTGCTCAGATCTTCCCGATTCGCTCGGCAATACAAAAGAAATGAATGGATTAGTTCCGCCACAAGTCAATTATATTTTTTATGGAAAGTAGCAGCAGGTCATTAAATAATATTAATTAATTACTATTAAACAGTTTTCATTCATGAGTAATGGACAAGCCTCCTATTACACACCACATACTACATTACTTCTCATTAACGCTGGAATAATCACATACATTAAATGAGTCTGTATTGACCGTACAACATTGAAATCAGAGTTCTACATAAAAAAGTACCTCGATTTTGGTTTTCAGAAATTTAGTATTTAGAAGTATCACCTTTCGAAAATTGGTCATTCCATTTTGATTAGAAATGGAAAAACTGAAAAAAGTGGCATTTAAAAACTAACATCAAGTGGTTGGAGTCAAATTTTGCCATTTTCAACTTGATTCTAAGTACTGATAAATTAGAAAGGGTTGCCACTTCACACGTCGTTTTGAATTCAAAATTTAGGTTTCAAAATCCTGTCAGGTCGATAGTGTTTTTTTGTAACTGTCCCTGTCCCTTCTTGCTTTTCTTTCTATTGCCCCCAGGAACCCCACCACCAAGTTGGATTCGATGCTTTGAGGTGATAGACTAGGATTTACTGGCAAAACTCAGTATATATCATTTGCCATATCACTATATAACAGGCTGGTACCTTAAACGGAAAGCACCGTTGGCGATTATCAAGCAGGTTTCCGAGCAAATAGATCAACGATTGACCGAATCTTCACCCTCAGGCAACTGGGAGAAAAGATATATGAATTCGGCCTCAATCTTTGGGTCCTTTTTGTGGACTTTGAGAAAGCGTACGATTCAGTGATAAGGAAGGAGGTACACCGTACAATGGAAGAGATGGGTATCTCTAGAGAGCTTATTGCTCTGACGAGATGCACTATGGAAGGGAATACTAGCCAAGTACGATTAAAGGGAAAGAGTTCTAGATCTTTCAGTGTCAACGTAGGTATCAAGCTGCAGATAGACAATACTGGGGTAAAATGGTAGAGCTGGCCAAGGACCGCTTTAAGGGTCTGTCGTGCCACTAGAAAAAGAAGAAGAACTCAGTATATAATACGAATGAATGCGTTTTTAAACAACTTTTTCTTTTTGGTCATTTATATTTTAAAAAATGTTTATTGAATAAATTATATTCTAATTTATACCAGTATAAAATGATAACTACATTTAAATTCAAAATTATTAAATAAGTATAGTACAAAAACAAAAGAAAGAACAAGTAGGATATCGTAGAAACTAGGAATGCAAATTAAATCGAGAGAAAAAAAAAGTGGTTGATAGTTAATATGTGCAATTTCTTTGCTAAGGCCTGAGGCGATGGTTTCTATAGTATTTAAATTGATTCTTAAACGTTAAAAAAAAAATGTAAGATTGTTGTTAGATCTAATACTACTCACGTTTTGATGAGGATGTGTACAAAAGAATTAAATAAATTAATGTAGAGCGCAAACACATGGATATCAAAACAATTTTAATATATGTTTTTGATAGAAGCGAATTCAAAACGGAACTTCCAGGCAGGAAAGAAACCGTTTATTGGTACAAAAAGAATTGAGGCTAGAAAAGTTAAATTTACTGATTAGTAAATTTATAGTTAAAATTACTACCAAAATTGTGTTTTTATTAAAACTATTACGAGTTTAGATTAATTGATGTTCCAATTATTTCAGCCAAGTATTGGAATAAATATGAATGGGGTTGTAGTTATTAATTAATAGAACTTGACAATTGTATTACTTTCTTCTAATAAGAAAATTAATCCTTAGATTTTTTTAGTGTTCAATATGCTTATCCAAACTAGTTTTAATATACATTTTCTGTACTCATGCACGGAGTTTTCCTTAAGAGTTGATTAATTTAGTTGTATACTCTCAGTAGACAAGGGCAACTTGGAAAACAAAAAATAAATTATAAAGTTTAATGCCCAACCATTAACCATTTCCTATGTTTTTACAAGATCAATAAATTTATTCAATGGAAATTGTGGTATATTCTCTTAATATTTTTTGAGTTTACTCAATTTTTGGATTACATGTTGTAGTTCATTCTAAGGAATTTTATGGCACGTAACAAAAGAAATTCAGGATGACACCAGTACTCACACCAATCATTGTATCGATCTTCTACACAATTGTTCTCAGATTATAATTCCAGTCATGTTTTGAATAGGCACGTTATTAACATTTGCAGAAGGTCGTTTTGTGCAGGAGAGGAACTTAGTAAAATGTATCGAGGATAAATTAATACGATGTAGATTCATTGTTCCTATTGTAATAGAGAGTCTATGTCCCTCGATGTTTTTCAGTTAATCTCGTCAATCTATGAAGTATAAAAGGAATCAGGAAAACTCCGGCATACATCACCACATCGCGTGTACGCAATGGAATATTTAATTAAAGGTGAAGTAAAAACGATTATAAATCTACTGAATTGCCTCGCTGGAGGGTGAATTATGCTAACTACTGTTGGGAGCTTAGCATTGCCGCGTGTTGTCTTTAATAATCATTATAACTTTTTCTCCAAAGGCTGTCACAGGATGTGGCAGTTGAAATCCGTTTGGTAACTGTGCAAAGGTTTCATTGAATATAATTACACGGTATTATTCGAAAATAATTCCTAATTAATAGGTACTAATCAATTACAATTGTGAAATTAGAAAATGGATAGTGTGCAATCAAAAATCAAAAAGCCTGTTGCATTATCAACAACAGGCAATCTATAGGTAAGTTTTCGAATTATCGTTTTATAATAATAAAAATTGTTTCCAAATAATTTAAACTATTAAAATAATTAAATAAAAGCATTCATTTGTGAAAGGTACCGTACACCCGATATCACACTTCTTCAAAATTAGTACTAGAAAGACAGAAAAAAAAAACATTAATTGATTATCTTAAAAAAATAAAAAACAACAAATAAAAAAAAGATTAAAAAGTAAATGAATACAAACAATAAAGACTACAAGAAACTTGACCTAACCTCCATTGATAAACCTCTTTGTTTTTTTTTGTTTTGTTTTTTACTAATCAATATTTATTAACTACGAAAAACAATTAACTTCATCATTCTAATCCAACGATTTGAAAAATTTAAATCCCAATTTTTAATAAGTTTTGGGGAAAATTTTATTGTTTTCGATTATACTCTTTATTGCTTCTGCCATCACAACAATAACTGGACTTAATACTTAAAAATATTATAAGTAAAAACATAAAGTTTGCCTTTGCATATTTTTACTGTATAGCAATTTTCATTTTAAATGCATCGATTTGTTTCTGTAATTATAAAAAAAAAATGTTTTTTACTTCCGAAAGTTAAAAAAATCGTTTCCATTAACTCCCATGTTGTTACCATATTCACTTAGCAACAAACTAAACACAAAGGAATTACTATAATTTTAATTCAAAAATGTTTTACAACAATAACATAGTTCCGTTGTGCATCAAATACGAGTCGTAGTTTAGCGGGGATCATTTTGGACAATCAGCTTTGTTTTTTTTGGGAGGGGTTTAATATAAATTGAAATTTTTTGAGGTGACAGTTTCCCAGAAAAAAAATATATATGCTCATATATCATTTTCTCAGCTCTTAAACCCGCTTGTCATATTTTTCGAATGAAAATAGAATCACCAAACGAAAATATCATTGATTGAAATACTGTGAACTCTCCACAACCAAATTTTACTTTCTAACTCCGAAACTTCATCCTTAACTTTTTTCTATGGATCACATTCAACGCTGGAGAGCCTTAAAATTGATAAAAGTCCATATTTTCGAAATATACTCTATTTATTTAATTTCATGAACAAATTTATTTATTTATATAAGTTTTACTGGCCATTCGTGATATAACATCGAAAAAATACAAAACTGCTACTCAGTAAGTTTCTCTTTTGTATACTTTTATTTATTTATCGGCTCGACAGACACCTGAAGCTGCCCTTAGTCGTAGATCTTTTTTTTCTTTCTTAAACGGTATGTACCATTTTCTCTAACAGGCCCCATGATGCGCCTCAACACTTTCCTTTCAAACCTGTCAATCTTTTCAGCCAGGATCTTTCGTAAGGTCCAGGTTGTACAGGCATAGGTCAGTACAGGTCGGATGATTGCTTTATAGAGCTTCATTTTGTTACCCCGACTTAGTGATTTGCTACAGAGTAAACTTCTTAGGGCAAGACATGTTTTGTTAGCCCCTTTATGCGATTCTGAATTTCTTCTTCTTCGTCCACCCGATTATTTACTATGGAGCCGAGGTATTTAAAGGAAGAAACGAATTGGAATGAATACTGTCCCAAAACATATTGCTTCGGCGGGTTTATAGGCGTTTTCTTCCTAAGCACCATAAATTTTGTTTTATCTTCATTTATGGATAACCCCATTCTTCCAGCTTCCCTTTGCAATCTTTCACAGGCCTCCTTGATCGCTTTGAGGGACAGTCCAATCAGTGCCACATCATCAGCATAACCAAGCACTTGGGTTGTCTTAGTAAATATTGTGCCTGACTGTTTAAGCTCATCTCTGTTTACCATCGCTTGGAGGGCAATATTAAATAGAAGAGGGGACAGAGGGTCATCCTGTCTAACTCCTGACTTCACCGCAAAAGCTTGGCCCAGCTCGCCATTTATTTTCATTCGACTTACGCTCCTTCTCAGAGAACAAGCTACAAGTCGGATTAGTTTTGGTGGGATTCCCATCTCTTCCATTTCCAGGAACAGCTCTTTTCTGATAATGGAATCATAAGCTGATTAGATCGATAAACAGAATCCATATAATCTTGTTAAATTCTTTTGTTTTTCCATTATTTGCTTTAAGCCGAATATCTGGTCAATAGGTGACCTGTTCTTCTGAACCCGCCCCCGATAATCGTCCAACCGAGGTTCCACAAAATCCACAATTCGGTTATATAAAATAGCCGAAAATATCTTGTATAACGTGTTCAGGAGGCTGATTCCCCGGTAATTCTTGCAGTCTGTGGAATCACCTTTCTTCTTGAATAACGGTACGATGACTGAATCCTTCCAGCTATCCGGCATTTTTTCGGTCTCCCCGTTGACCCCCCTGTCTTCAAAAACTCCGCTGAAGCTTGAAACCTTGTTAATCTAGAAGTTGTCCAAAACAAGACCAACCTTCTCCTAATCTGGTGGGCTCACTGAATGATCATTTTCATTTTCTTGAAAACCCTCATCTTCCCTAGGGTTTAGTAATTCCTGAAAATCCTGTAATTCCTGAAGATGAAACTTTCATCTACCTTGCACATCCTGATCCAGGAAGACCATTTTACCATCTGAACGCTTTATCATCGGACAGTCATTCATAAAGCCTGATTTTATTTTACTCACTTCACCGAAAAACTTCCGGGCCTCATTGTTCCAGCTGTATTCTTCCATCTTACGCAAGTTGGCCTGTAATGCATACCTTTTCTTGGTAATCTGGCTTCTTGGTATTCCTTTTTGTTTTGTCTAGTATCCCTATTTAGAAGCTTTTTTCTCTTTTCACGCACATTAACCGCTTCTACACACTCCAGGTCAAACCACAGATTGTTTGCCTTCCTGTTTCCACCCCTCTTACAATATTGGTCGGCTGCATCAGATATAGCCTTTCTTAGATAATCTCATTCCTCATTCACATCTCTTCCTCCGATTATAGCTGGGATGTTACCTACATTTCTTTCAATATCACTCAGGAAAGAATACCTTGTTTCCTCTTCCTTTAATCATTTGTATAATAAGGTTCCGAATAAATGGTTTAAGGGTAAAGGTATATCATATCACATATACAAAATAATACGTAAGCCTTCAAGATTTAATTAAGGTCATTATGGATGGACTTTATTCGTAACGAAGTAAGAACAGTTAAGAAGCCCATGAAAGATTTCGAATTGTAAGGACATTTTATTTCGAAAATTTCTTACCCGAAAGATGTTAACATTTTTTAATAAGTTTCTTAAGTAACGCATAATCATCATTAATTAGTAATGCTCATTTAACTAATTTATAAATATTAAAAGCCCTAATGGAAATCGTAATATAGCTACCACTTGACAAGCCGGTGGATGAGCTTTCTCGGAAGTTAACTTACTCAGGTGAGTAACTGACAGTTAATCTACTAGATAAAAAAAAAAAAAAACCTATGATAGTAAAGGCTACATAGAGTTTGAAGGTTTGTTTTGTAGCTTGAAATGATGTTAAATATATTTTTTTAATATGAAGAAACTACATTCACAGAATCACTTATCGATAAAATGTATCTTTGTTTATAGAAAAAAAAGTTATTTGGTTTTAATGAGTAGTAATCGACCCCTCCCCCCCAAAAAATAGTAACATTTCTTTTTTAATGAAACAATAAAAATAATTTATTATGGCCTTTCCACTTTGACCGAGGTAGGTATACCCAGAGGAAAAAACTGAAGCCGGTTGTGAGAGCCTGATAAAAGTACATATATGAAAATATAAATTAAAATATTTTTTGGATTAATATTGGTTCTGTTAATATATTTTTGAACTATATAGATTCTTTAGTCAATGCTTTCTTGGTCCTCTGAAAGTCCGAGTCCTAGAATACAACAAACTTTAGTAGATAAAATTCAAACACCTCTGAAACATTCCAATTTATTTTTTTTTAATGTTCTTCCGTATATCCGACTTCCTCCACTTTTTAAGATCATCGCATTTTAGTTATTAATAGGATGTCTTCAATGTGGTGAAAGGGGAGTCTTCAAGTAAGACTCTGGAGTGGACCTGGGGCTTTCTATAGAAAAGCTATTACGAGGTTTCCTTGACCTCCACGTCCCAAAGAAAGTCCTGCAATGTAGGATCTTGTACAAAAACTGCGTTCATCTGTCAGGGTTATTAATCTAAGACTAACTTACAAGGATAACCTTACGTTATTAGCAGAACTATAACAAAACAAGACAAACTAAAATAATCAATATTCGATAATGTTAAGGTTTGATATTGATAAATTATTATAGCATCAATAACTGTGTAATCACCATTGCTGAATGCCTTCATACTGTCCATAAAATATTACACTTCGGTGGTAGAAATAATAAAAATAACAAACCTATACAATTAATACAACCCTACAAGGATAAGATAGCTACGGATTAAAGTTAACAATTTCATTAATTATTTTTAAAATTTTGAAACATCTCTACTACAGAAAGATTAATCATGATTTAACACGTAATAATCCTCTTTCAAACAAAATGCTTGTTCACTCCTTTAACAATTTGTTACTTGGATAATTGGATAATTCAACCTATTAAGATGTCAAAGCGTGATTTTCGCATACTTTTTTTTACTTGTTCAAACTCGGCCGGACCGTGTTTCATACTGCCAAAAATATCAACGAAATATGTGTAGAAGGTTGTATAACTGAGTTCAAAGTTTAGCGGTGGTTCCAGATATTTCGAGAGGTAGACTTGAGCCTTGAAGGCAGAGAAGGCCGTAGAAGTTCTGCCTTTGATGATGATGTTACCCGAGCCTTGGTGGAAGAAAATCCGAGAACAACTGTTTATAACTGACAGAGAAACTCTAAGTCTTCAAATCAACATTGAGTTTTATATTATTTTCGTTTTTCAATGCCCGGAATTCAATGCCATAAGTTACTATAGGTCTCAGGATAGTTCCATATTTAGTTATTTATTTATTTTAGATAGAGCTTTAAACTTTAATGCTTTTGCAGGGTATGAAAGCACTTTTCACCTGCAGACACCCTCGCATTCACTTCTTCTGATGCCATCTGTTATAGAGCCTAAGTTATTAAAAACGCCTGCCACTTCGAAATTGCGTTTTCCGATATGCAAATCATTATGTTCCAGTTGCTGCTTCTTGGGAGTTTTTAAATATTTCGTTTTTCCTTCGTAAACATGAAGACCCAAGCCGATTGGGAAGGTGAAAAAACTTCAAATTTGGCAGAACTTCTTGAAGTACTTTAAAGAGAACATAAAATCCTGCATTATTATTTCCGGATAACCCAATAACCAGTAAAAATAAATATGAGGTTTCTTGAAGGATCCTGATTTGAAACTGGATGGTTTTAAACTATAAAATAATAAAAATACCAATAACAGTATATTAGAAACGTTACTAGACTGCTGGAATAGGTACAAAAGTAAGTGATATTTCCGTTAAATAAGGAAATTAAAAAGGGTTTCTTATAGGAATTACTGAAAAGAAAATGGCTGCTTCTAATACAAAAGGCAATTCTGTTCTTAAGAGCCGAGGTATTAATAGTTAGGGCTAAACTTGTCTAAGTACAGAGTTTATTGTGGAATGTTAAAATTAATTGTCTATTGGCGGCATAGTCTCTCTTAGCTGAGTGTACTAAACCTGAAATACGGCAAATGGGCCTCGTGTCATCTCACTACTGACTCAGCTGCAAGGGGGAGTAGCAAGACCTATAACTCACTATCGGTTATGAGAAGCTGAAACTGCATGGGGTTCCATAAGGCACTTCTCTTGAGGGCCGTTAAAGAGGCAAGGAGTCTATAAGGCATAAAGTAGACCGGGAATTGGCTTTTATCTCTACAATGGCTAGTATTTACCACCGTTTGATATTTCTGAGGAAACTAAGCATGCCCACGCTCCCGGGTCATGACGCCCGAGACCGGGGAGATCACGATGGACCGCGGGCTGCCTTTGCTCTACCTAAAGTGCAACCTACCCCCCCCCCCCTTCTCTCTTATATTGATCTTTATCTATATATTTGATAATCTATCTCATATCTACGAATCTATCCATCTCATTTATCTACCCATCAAGGCATTTTTCTGTTTACCATAATTAAGCGGAATGGAGTGGCTCAGTGGTAGAGCATTGCGTTGCCATGCCGGAAATCCTGGTTCAAATCCTGCTGCAGGCAGTACTTTTATTTAGTCTGTTTGCAGCGGGAGATGGGTCATATATAATCTAGGACCTTCCTGGTGACCCAGCCTCTATAAAATATTATAAAAATAGGGTTCCCAAAATATAGGGAAAAATTTGGCAGTTGAGCGTGATCTAGGACAAGTCACCTCCTTGCAGAACCGTTGTCCATGAAACAGTACAGTCTCTAACATGTACTGAGCCCCAGACCCGTTCACAGGTTGTAGTGGTTCAGGTTTTTTTATGATAATTATTTAAGCACAAATTTAAAATGTTTGTACACAATAATATTTTTACTAACACAGATTTAATACTACTTAGAGAAGAAAAAAATCTGTATAGACATACCCCCCGGAGGGCCTTGGGTTCATTGCTTATATAAAACTCTATAGTTTCAAAGCAAACATTAGTGCGGTAAGATAATTTGCCCGAGAACACAGTCGCACGTTAGATTTTTCGCCCAAATAATGGGTTGATAAACTATTTAAATAGTTAGCCACTGATCAACCTCCTAGAATCTACAGACCCTAGTGATGCTCTCCCAGCCTCTTTAAAGGTACCCTCAACTAGGGAAAAACATTGTGGTCTAGCGTGATCTCAGTCGTCACCTAGTTGGACAATTGTAGTAATGTACGGAACCCTGGACAGTTCATGGGTTTTAGGCAAACAGAAAAAAAAAAAAAGTGCCCATTTTAAAGAGGCCAGGTGAGGTGTAGGAGAGAAGACAGGTCTCAAAGGGTCATTTCACTACACTTAACAGAATAAATAATTATCTGCCACATCAGGTCTCGAACTCAGAACCTAGATACCAGCTACTCAGCACCATAGGTACAGAGCCACTCCGTTTCCTTAAACACATATATAAAACAGTTGTGTGGTTTTATGAAATCACTCTGCAAGTGACATTTTTTTTCGGTTTGTAGGCATTAAACTAAACAAATTTGGATAATTATTTGATTTAGGGTATTAAAATTGCGTTTTAAATCTTAGTTATTGTAAAATGAGAATGATAACGGGAAATCAATGGTAGACAAAATATTCAATTATAAAATATAATTTCAATTTGTGTATTAGAGTACGAAATACATAATTAATACAATCATTTAGATGATAAACGGATATTAAAAAGTAAGAGCAATATTTAATTAAAACATCATCTTCGCCTCGAGTCTCACAGTTAATAAATGTAATTAACATTTTATGGTATCTAAAATAAGTAAATGCTTGTATCTCGGCTCGTACTCGTATCACTGCCGCTCGTGCTTTGATTAGAACTGATGCCCGATTTTAGCCGCTTGCATTTCTGACGATATCTGCGGCATCTTTCCGCATTTAGTCGCTTTCGATGCAAATATTTTTCTGTAACAATACTTTCGGATATAGGTTCGCCACTTTTGACGATAAACGTATTAAATCCAACACTCGACACCCATACTAGTACTCTGCATGACATCTATCGGCAGTCAACTAATTTTTCCCGGCGGCTCAGAGTGTAGTTCAGCAGTGAAGATGGCAGAAAGCCTAAATATAATTAAATATATTGAATGAAGCGGATTTTTTTATTTTTTTTTAGAACCTCCTTTATTTTATAATATTACAACTACACCGGGTTTGTTTTGTTTTTTGTTTTTTTCAAAACCTCCTTTGTTATATGAAATTACAATTACAAATAGTTAAAAACTACGGCTTCTATATAAATAAAAACCTTCTGTTACCTTTCGGTATTTTGAGGCGTTACATCGGGCTGAGTCCGCTGAAGGCGGTTTTTACTCGAACCGGGACGAAATACTTCATCAAATATTCAAATGAAATACGTAATGCGAGAAGGTAATGTAATGCGACATGCGATAGATGAACGAAAAATTTTGGGGTGATAGAAAAAAAGTTTCACTTTAAAAAACCTGTAATACTAAACCCCATGGTTTTGATTTCAGAACTTGACAGAGACTGCATTGTTCTGTACTGTATGTTGGACAACGGTTGTGCAGGGAAGTGATACGTCCTAGATTACGATCATCCGCCAGATTTTCTCAGCTATTTTGGGTACCCAATTCATAGGGGCTGGAGGAGCCCCAGGTGGATACTAGATCTCATCAGATCCATCTCCGGCTATGAACAGGTTAAATAAAATCTGGAATTTGAACCCAGGGCCTGTACAGGTGTAGAAAATACCAAAAATTCTACCAAGTGATTAAAACATCCCGAATGCTTATAATTAATAGACCACTAATAGAAGACGATACCAGCTCAACCTGCGATGACCAGCGCAAAGACCCGGAGGTTGGTCATGGACCCCGGCTACCTGGTGCCCGTTAGAGCCGTGGGGCCCCAGCGTGAGACACTTATTAGTCAATAATTGCCGTAGCCGGCCTCACGAAGCCCACGAACCCGGCCGATAAATCCCGGGGCCCCGCCTTCATCAAGTACCTCCAACCACACCCTTACCGACCTCTTCCAGAAATATTGCTGTCTCACAGCTGAAACAAATATCTAGATCTCTTTTATAGTCCGCTGGAGATTCCTTTGAATTCCACGGGCGATAGCTTGCCTGCGGTGGACTTGATAACACTCACACCATCAGTCATCCATAATCAGGTGCAAAGCACTAATCAAAGGCGTTGGATTGTAGGTTTGTGGTCGTATCAATCGCTTCCGCTATTTGCATAGAACTACTTTTGACGGTACAGTTGAACTACAAAACTTTACTAACTCGAAGACTTTTTTCACTATCACTGTTGCTGACTATATTTGTTTTGTTTTTTGTCTTCATATTTATACTATATTTGTTTTTAGCCAAACTATTGTAAATGTGACAATCGACTTTTGTTCTCAAGAGCATAAATGGTGCTCTTGAATTTTAAAAAACAACCTTCCCACCATACTCTGGTTTACTCAGCCTCTGTTAAATGGGAATCCATAATTGAGTTTGGTCTCCCTGTTCAACCGTTGGCATAGAAATAGTACAGTCCCTACCATTCACTTAACCCAGTACTCTTCATAAGTTCAAGTACTCAGTGTTTCTTTGTTTTTTTTTAGTAACCATCGGAAAACACAAACTAAATTTAAAGTACATAAAACAAGTGAATTTCGCATTTGTATTTTAGTATTTATCAGCTGTTTTTTCAACCATTTCCAGCTCGGATATGGTAACATTTCTTATGATTCAATAGTTGCATTTGGGCCTTGGAGGTGATATGATGTTCTTCTGGTTAGTGTCTTGCTGCATTTTGAAGATAGGGTTTGCTTAATTTGTTTTTTCCTTTGCTATTATTTTCTTCCTGTCCTGAAGATGCCTGAATGAACGAAATATTGACAGGTATTTTTGTTTTCTGTTTTAGTTTAGAGACTTAAAGCGTTTTGGTTGGAATGTTTCCACCAACGTTTTAACGTGTATTTAAAGTCTGTTTGGGATTTTTCTCGTCAATATATTTATACAATTAATTCAGACAAGCAAATTATGCACGAGGAATGTACAAAAAATCTTCATATGATTAAAAAGTGTTTAAATATTACCTCTATTTACTATAAACCAGAACCATCCATGTTTTATCCCAAATTAAACAGGCCAAATTTATGGAGAATGGGCTACCTCCAAGAATGTCTGCCAACCTCACGGGTTCATACGCGTCTTATAATAAAATAAATAATTGCAAATAAGAATCCGGGTCCGGTAGAAGAAAAGCTCATCAGCAATAAGGTACCCGCTCTCGTCCAGGTTTATAAAATTAGCTGTTGCTAAATCCTATATGATTTCTAATTTAAGTAGTTTCATTTTTTCAAAAAAGTAGACGCGAATTAAAGAGCAATTAAGCTTTACATTACGTGCAAGTAACAAAGAGTATACACGTGTGTAAGTGGAATAACCCCTTTAAACAGGGCCGCCAACTGAAGGAAGTTGCGAGGCGAGAAAATAAACCTGTTTGGCTTTATGGAAATTAATATGTCAACCTCCTGCATTTGGTAGCACTTGCTCTAATTTTGTAACAGCTCTTGTCCTTTTTGTATCAAGAATGCGATGACTTCCTTTTCTACATCCTGCGGTACTTTTAACACGCTTTTATTAGCTTGACTATTACGGGTGGAATATTTGAACTCCGTTTTTCGGCAACTTCAAAACACCTCATTAATTGGAACTTTTCACGCTTCTCAAGGATTTTATCAAGATTGGTAAAAGGATTTTCAGGACTAGCGACTTTTCAAAATCGATGAAACGGTAGCCCCCTGATGAATGCCCCCTCGGCACGAATCGGTTTCGTTCGGTTTTTATTCGGGTCCAAGGTTACAAAAACAATTGGTCGTTCACACATATACGGTTTAGTTTCGGTTCGGTTACATTTTCGGCAAGCGAAAATATTATTTCATTTTCATTTTCTCATTTCAAATTTTGTAGTTAAATGAAAAATTAGTGTTTCACTTGATATTGATATTGATCGTCTGTTTTCATCAGTTCAATCACTTCAGAACAGTGGTATAAAATGCACCAAACTCCACCAGTTTAGTGAGGATAGGGTGCACACAGTGAAGTCGATTATTCCTCTTTCGTTGTTTGTTTCTTCTATAGAGAAACAGCATAGCAATAATTTGTCTTTTCTCCATAGTGAGCATTGTGGACATAGTGGGCGACTGCGTATTCGATGATTCGGTTGTGAAATCAAACCTAATAATAACCGAGTGTGTGTGAAGAGTTTCCATTCGTTTTCGGAGGCTACCGAAAACGAATCGAATACGCATCATCAATATTGGTACAGAAATTACTATAGAAATACGGAGTACGAAATAAATTTACTAATAAATGATAATTTTAATATTAAAGTAGAATTAACAAAAGGCAGGCCTGAAACCACATTTAAAAAACATTATCCTAATTTAGTAATGTTCTAATTTTCTCCTCTTAGTGTCAGTCACAATCAACTTTCCCAAAACAAATCTCTCACATTCATTAATAGCTCAATTTAATTGGTTTATACTTGTGACAAAATTAATTTGAACTCGTTAGGTGCCCAAATTAGTTTGTTTAACAGCAATCCATAAAAGGTAATACTACGATAATCCACTCAGTCAATGTTTCCTTTGTTTATTTGTCAATAATATCCATTGAATTAATAAAATAAACCTGTTTGCCATTATGTAATATTTTGCATCATGAATGACTTCCTCTTCTAATAATGTGGTTCCTCTCACACTATTTTTGCTACAGGTTGCCAGGTTGGAAATTGTCCGAGTGAAGCAATTTACCATTGGAAATAAGTGTATCCACACATAAAAGGTTAGATCACCAAAAATTCTGTAATGTTTCCTATTAAAAATGTATAAAAAATATTTAATATAAATGATATAGTAAATACATAAACAAAAATGCATAGAGTACCCGAAGGCTCGATGCCGATACCACCAATCTCTGCTTACAAACTTCTGTCCACGGACGACTACCCAAACCCAAATACTTCATATCACTCTTAACGCAATTTACTCACCTACGTCTCGGTCTACAGCTCAGATGTTTCCCAGTCGGCATAGCGCTTATCATTGGCGGATTTGAGGGGGAGGGGGCATGCCCCCCTAGAGTTCTCATTAGTTGATATAGACCTGAATTTTAGTTGGTTTTCAACAGGAAAAAACACGTTTTACACACCAAAATTATTCATTGTATCGAATGTTTTCTCAATGGGTGCATTCAAAATCGGCGATTCCGAACCCTTTAATGTTTTTCATTCACCTCTAGATAGCTATATCTTCGATTTTTCAGAGTTTATTATTTATTAGAACTTGAGGATCGTATTTTCGTTTGTTACGTTTTATGCAGAGTAGATTACCTGAAGCTCTTTAATATATACTATGAAATTAATTTAAATATTAAAGGTATTAAACATTAAAAGTCTTTTGGTAGATGGAAATTAAAAGTTATTTTTAAACAAGGCTGAATACAGAATCAATAATTTATTTCAGCCATATGCATTGGTGAACGTCATAGAACCAGGATTTTAAAAAAGATCATAGAAATATAAATTATAAATTCATGCATTAAAAAAATACAATAAATTTAACAGATTTACACTACACAGTTGGCAAAGCCATTTCAAATTTGCAAGTTATGTAATATAATATGCCCAATAGTTCCAGCTTTATAAATTGACTACCAAATAACGTTTTATAAATAAAGTTTTATCCATGTTATTGTTTTCTGGCCTCAGTTATCATGAATTAAAAATTGATATTTTATGTATCTTCATTCATATATGGATCGTATACATTGTTAACAAATTCACATTGAGCCATGGCCCCCACTGAAAATTCTCCTAGATCCGCCAGTGGCACTTATTAACTTTTTAGGAATTCGTTCGTTGCCCAGCCCAACAACTTTATATAAGTAGTTATGGTAAATATAAATTTACAAGCAAACTTATATCATCACAAAAAATACTTTAAAATTGCTATTGCTTAAAAGTTTAGAGTTAAATTAAATACGGTAGAATGTTACAATGTTCCATCCAAATAATGTACTTGTTTACCAACAAACAGGATCTGACAATTGGAGGTTGTGCTGCACACATTCTTACGATCGATCTCTACCAACAGGACCGAATGATATACTTGGAGTAAATATCGGGATAAACGTAGCATCATGAACTTCGAAGAAGAAAAAATACGGTGTATGCACGACTGGCAGTTTCTAGTAAGAAGAAAGCCTCTAACACTTGACCGTTAAGCCGATGAGTAATTGTTGTCTACTTGCTCAAGGAGTGGTCTGTAATCCACGAGTAGCGGTAGCGATGTATACCTCAGAGATAAGTATGAAATGTTAATTACTGCAAGGGTCGGTAAGTAGTCTTCGGGTATCTCCGGGTCGATCTGAGCTCTGGGCTACGGATACTGATGAGTGTAGTTTTTCTGACATTTTTTTTCTTGGCAACTCTCGAATCGAGATGAGCGATAAGGGATTGGAAGCGGGAGGTGGGGCGATTAGAAGAGGTCAGGGCAGGGAGCTGACTAGCCGAGGCATTAGACAAGTAGCCACATTAAGGCCACTTTCCCGCGGATCCTCTTTTTCATCGCATATTTCCCTGTGAGGGGGAACTTTCCCCGATCTGGTGGGGGGGGGGCGGCTATCATGCAGTAACTTGTGACCGGTTCGGGTATCGGTGCCAGCCTCCTCAAGTACCAGCTAGATGCCTAACATTTCCTGCCATTCCATTATTAATTTAAAAATAACTTTTCATTATATGGGAAGAAAATATAGCGGACCCGCCGCCTTAAAAGGTACCGCTGAGGCTAAAAGGTACTAACTGAAATGGGACAGCGGCTTCAATAAAACAATAATTGGGATGTAATGTTTCAGAAGGTTCGCTAGAAACACGCGAGAATAGGGATGCCCAACCATTTAGTGTCCATGAACGAATTTACTACCAATCTAGAGGAACCATTTTAATTAGTCGAAAATTAGTAGGTGTTTCTGATTCCACGGAAAGTTATTAAAATATTTACTTTCTGTTTTCTCCTATTTGTACTTTATATCTCATTTCCAAGTTGTGATACAAAAAAAAAGAAAGAATGAAAGTTTAAAGGATGATCGATATGATCGATCAAATGCATAATTAACAAGTTCACAGCCTTTTGCAATTTGGTAATGATTGGTTCTTCGATTGAGGCGTTGGGAATCAAAAGCGGATAACTCCGAAATTTCAAAAATTAACTTTTTCACATTTTTCGCTCTTTTAATCAACAATTTTATGCTACCGAAACTTCAGGCAAAGTGTCTTGTTAGACAGAATCGCTTGACTATACGAGGGGAAAATGTGAAAAGTCAATATTTGAAATTTGGAATTATCCCCTTTTTATCCAGAGCACCTCAATTAACTGTTGTAATTCCATAAAGCAGTTGTGAAATTTTGAAGTAGTAATTATTCTTTTATAGCTATTGCTTCCACATTAAAGATGTTATTGCAAATGTGCCACATTAAGTGGTACTATTAAGTTATGAAAATTATAATTATAATTTAATTGATTAAGATTTGTTATTATTACAGAAAAATTAAATCATGTAATAAAAATTAGGAAGGAAAAAAACAATATGTTATTCTTTCTTATTATACTTACTACTGCATCAAGCAAATTTCATCTCAATGATTTTTTTTCTCCTCGATTTGAAGGAATATGAGTTTTAAATGATTGTTTAATGGTTTCTGAGCAGTTCTTAAGGCAATTGTCTTTTTAATCTTCTCTTAGGAAGTCCAGGTAACTGAGAGTAGGAAATAGAAAGAAAAAAAGGATTTTGGAGAGGTGTTGACCAGTGAAATATTGTGTATTTACTGTGATTATTATTTTACATTATATATCATTTTACAATTTGAATGTTGATGCTATTGTGTATAGTGTGGTTCGAAATAAATCTAGGAGCATTTACAATTTTTGTAACAACAAAAACTTTTAACAATTCATAAAGCCCATAGAAGTAACTATAATTAGTAAAATTTAATAAAATAAACAATGTATTATAAATTATCTTAGGTAGTGTAAATTTATGGATATTGACTAGTACATCAGTCTTGCAAAAAACACTAATGCACTAACGGCCTTAATTTAGGACCTAATGAATGTATGCAACCATTATGCAATCCTTTGTATAAAAGTGCTTTAAGTTAATAAAATATATCTGAATAGACTTTGCTAACTTATAAGTGAAAAGTATTATCTATAATCTTTTTTTATCGTTTATGATGTTGCAGAAAAGTATTTTTATTCCTAATCATTCTAATAAAATTATTTATCTGGACCAGATCAACAATGAAAAACTTTTAAATCAATGTAACTGATTTCCTCACAAAACATTAATATATAATGAACCACTTATTGAGTGTGTTTAAACAAAAATTTGACTGAATTAGTTATTGATTTGTTTTGTTTGAATTTTTAAAGTATTTTACAGTATAGTTATTAATTAGAAAAGATGTTGATTATCAAATGACAAAATTTTTATCTAAAACTTTAAAACGGTAATTACCTTACGTCTCTTAACTGATTGGTCAACATTTAAAAGTGATTTTCATCAACTGTTGAGAAAACAACATTGATAATGGAGAAATAGTTCTGTTAAATTTAGCCAACCGCACTTATTTGTCCATTTTTTAGAACTTTTAAAATTTAAAAAGAATAGATTAAGAGGAAATTGATTAAACAGTATTTAATATTCCTTGCTGATATTTTAAAAACTAAAATTACTACAGCAATTTATTAATTATTAAAGAAATTACAAATACATTAATAATACTATTACTTATAAAACAAAACAAGAAATAAAATAAAAGGGCATAAGCTGGGTTGTTTCTTTTCAATTGTGTCAATCACTTTATCAAATTCACATAATTTACCAATTCAATTTTTCCTATCAGATTATTTATAACTTAATACAAATACTAACTTCTGAATTAATTATACATGTTACATTTTTTTTTTATTTAATCCAACTCATAAATTGTGTTTCTTATTGATTGAAATTATGTTTAATTAAAACAATAAGAACTTATTAATAGTAGTATATTTTCATAAATTATACTAGATCCTTTATTAATTAGATTATAATCTATCTGTATAAGTAACTGTCATAACATTGTCACTGTTTCACGATAAAAAATAAATTTTATTTAATGATGTTTTCCATTTAGGTAGTGCTACATATGTTAATTTCAAACTTTCTTGCCCTTCTAGCTTATTTGCTATAATTATATTGTAAATAAGAAGGCTAGAGTTATGTAAACACGATAATATGAAATAAACAAGACAATTTTCATATCAGACTCTTACAATAAAAAAATAACCAAATCATGTTGACTAAGTCCCGATTATTTATTCCATGAAATACATCATGATGAACCATTTACATTAATTCAGCAGAATTGGACTTAAAACAGTTTACTTCTACTATAAATAAAAAGTATGTTGATGTTAATCAATCACTATCAACCTATGATACTAGTTTCAAATAGATTTCTTATCCAGTTAGATTAAATTCAATGATTATGTACTTTTTTTGCTTTTATGACTAAATTTGCAAGTATTGATAATATGGACCATTAATATGTGCTTTTTGTAAAGTTGTGACTCTGAGGCGGATAAGTAATAAATGTAATGTCATGAACACTTTTTCTTGTAACTCTCTCACTACTTATTTTATTAGTCTCCTGTTTGATAGTCCATCATCTCTTTTGCATTGCTATTTGGCATCACTATACACTGTGGGAAATCTATAAAACATAAAAACTTATTATCTATTTATTAAATAGGTTCTGCATTCAGACATAAACAGGTCGGACATATACATTCATGGCTAAGATTCAACTATGAAAGTGCATTAGTTGATATACTTCCAAAATGAATTGTAATACACCTAAAAAGTATTTATTAGTAAGAAAAAGTATAGATATTCCTAATTTGATTTGTATACAAGCCCATCAGGAGTTTTCCAGCTTATCAAAAGGTTGGTGTTAGATCACCATAAGTATCTATGGTATAAATAAGTACTCTGAAAATGACAGGAAGGGAAAAAACAATTTTATAGTAATGTTTTGAGCAAAGTTCATTTATTTAGAGAAAAAAAAAGCCTGTACCACTACAACCAGTGAAGGGTCTGAGGTTCAGTACATGGTAGAGACAGTACTGTTTCATGGATAACGGTTGTGCAGGGAGGTGATTTGTCCTAGATCACGCTTAACTGCCGGATTTCCCTCCTTATTTTGGGTAACTACTTAGTAGAGGCTGGGTGAGCCGCAGGAGGGTCCTGAATCCTATAAATCCATCTCTGGCTGCTAACAGACTAAATAAAAAGTCTTGCCTGTAGTGGGATTTGAACCAGGATTTTTGGCTACCACTGAGCCACTCTGCTCCCTCATTTATTTTGAGGTGTACAATATTTGTTTCAGAATTACGTTAATATAATCAAATACGTTATATGTCAATGGAAATACGTTATAGAATCAAATAATTTGAGAGCAGATTTACATGTATTGTTTAAAATTAAATAAATATTGATAAAAGTTATGACACTAAACGAATTAAATTTAAAATTAAAACAGTTTAGCAATATAATTTAAATAAATAATTAAATTAATTCTATTAGACCTCTTAATACTTCTCTGCGAATTCCATTATATTGTGATTGTTTTGTTTTATTAAATCTTTCAATGCATATTGTACTTGTCTTCCATATTACATTTGAATTAGCTTTTATTTTTCCTAATCCTGAATTTCATCATTAGTGAGATGTAATATCATCATGACATGAAATAACATTTATAAGAACATGTTAGTCAAGAGTTCAGTCAGAAACTAATTAGTTTCCTCATTGACCAAAGCCCAAACAATAATTCTATGTTCGACTATATTCATAGTAAATTGTTTTATTATTCTTATGAACAATATGTATTCAATTTTTTCATTGTTAGTTAAATCATAGTGAATAAAATGAAATATAATAATCAAATATAAAGTGATATATTTTCATTCCAACATTAAATAATAATTTAAGAATATAGGAAAGGAAGGGAGTAACGTTTTGCATAGCAGTACTTACGTACCACTGAGTAGAATAAGTTTTTTAAAAAACAACTGGTATTGATGTAGGTGGTAGTAGGTTTGTTAGAATAATTGTTTCTACATTGGTTTATTTCTGTTTCTATGAATGATCTTAGCATAACAGTTGAACAATTACTAGTCACTCTGTTTTAACAAATTTTATCACATAACATCATATCCTATTATTAAATTTTTGTCCCAAATCAAAACTTGATTTATTTAAATTTTAAAGTAGTATTTCTAAATTTATTTATAAGTTTGGATAATCTATGAATTCAATTACTTACTTTAATAAGTGACATGCTTATCAGTAAGCTAATAGTACAGAGTAGAAACAAGGCCCTGACTCTTGCAGAACTAATCTGAAGTTCTATTTTTAAGGGCTCTGGGTTGCCAAAAAAACTGAAGATTTTTAGGTTAGGTTGAATAATATTAGTTGACCTTATATAAATGAGAAAGAAAATGGTCCGGGTAGAGGTAAAAAAAGTCTCTTATATAGGGAGAACTGTTTACTGGAAAGCTGATGTTTCAATCCTCATTGCAGGATCACACTTGAGTCTAGTGTCAAGTATGTTCCTACTAGCCCTGAAGAAGACCTGCAAAATGGGTCGAAACGTCGGTTTTCTAATAAACATTTCTCCCAAAATAAGAGAATTTTTTTTACCTCCACTCGGACCATTCTTATAAATATCTATGTTCACTAAGTTATAGAAAAATCCAACTATACTAGGTATTTATAATTTATATTTCAATCCATCATAGGAGGAGCTGTTGAGTAAATCAAAACTGATAACTGACTTACGTTATTTAAGCAGGTTGACTTAATTTCAGGTCTCTCCCTGGTCGAGGCTGAGGTATTTCGCATATGCTTTTAAATAACTTATTTTATTAAACTACCGTTTCAATAATTTGTATGGGTTTGGTTTGTTTTAGAATAATTGGACTATAATATAAAATTAATGTTGATATTTCATGCTCCTACCTGTACCACTACATCCCATGAAGGATCTTCAGTTCAGTAAGTGGTTAAGACTGCACTGTTTCTAGGACAACTGTTGCGTTGGATGTGATTTGTCATTGGTCACACTCAACTGCCAGGCCTTCCCCCGCTTTATAGAGGATGGGTGAGCCTCCGGATTCCACATGGCCATGCCGCGTTGTTAACAGATTAAATAAATGATCTGCCACAGCTGGTTTTAAACCCTGAACAACTCTACAACTGAGCTACCTCACTCCCTCATCCTCCTACAATTCACGCATTATTTTCAATTCATCTCATTGATAATAATTCATCTGCAATTTTCAGTTATACTTGATTTCAAGCTGTCCTGAAATAGTTTTATTTTCCTGCCCTATTCAAAGAATGCCATATATTTAGCTCAATGTTTATCAACTAGAGGTCAGAAGCATTGTTTTTGTGTCGTAAGTTGATTTTTTTTTTAATAATTATTTCATATTTATTCATAAAAGAACGAAGAAACATTAAGTCTTTTCTACATCGATCTATAGCATAGGAAACAAAAAACAAAATTTGTATTGGTGGTTTGATATTTTTTAAAATAAATTTTATTTAACTTATTCATTCTTAAGAAAAATATTTTTTTTTAAATATATGTTGTAGATACAAGGAATGGAACAATTTTTCATGAATTTTATGAATGCTTATTATTTAACTAGCTTTGCAATTTGGTGTTGATAAAAAAAAAAATTGCAAGCATTCCTTCTGCCAAACCACGTTGAAAGTAAAAGTTATCTAACATATTAAAAAGGTATAAGAATAAATTAAATTTAATCTTGCCATCTTATTCAGGGCTAATCTATTTATTATTTAAAATATTAATTTATAATAATATACTAGGTGTGGGAAGGCACAGTATGATCATTCTATTAGATGTGAATCTGCTTAATATGTTAAACAATTTTGCTGCAGAAATTAATATCAGAAAGTGTTACATATATATACTTTATTTGCTTTAATTGAATGTTTACAGAAAATATAATGTTCATTTGTTTTATTACTGGAATAACGAGTAAATCCAAATTGTTTTGTTATTAGTTAGATTATTCAAAATATATTTTATTCAAATAGAATACAAACATGATTTGCTTTATGTAATAGATAAAGGTAAATTTAATTTTGGCACATAAGTTTTGGCTACATTTCACATGAAAAAACACAATAACAACTAAACAAAATGGTTTAGGAGTGGTACATATTTTTCATGTTCGTTTTTTACAGCTAGTCTATTGAAGATGGATTGACCGATGCCTCTGCTCCGCATCCATAGTTTCCGTGGGCCTGGATGATGGTTCTCTTAGTCTTCTCATCGGAGATGGTTGTCAGTAATCAAGGCTGAAAAATAAATTGGTTCTGTTATTCAAAATTAATATTCAACATTAGATGTAGTGTTTATGTTTTTAAATATTTTAATGATGCTTTTGAATCGCGTTTATATTAGGATAAATTTCAAAAATAAATAACATAATTTATGGGTGAAGTAGAAATATCTTAATTTTAAAAAAAATGTTGGAATTTCATCAAATAAAATGTAACTCATTTGACAAAAACTGAAATCATTTCTTGACATATTCAATTACACTTGGTTACCAAATAAATTTATCGGGTCTGTTTCGGAAAACGCATGTAGATTACTTATAACTTTGTAGCTTTTATTGTGTTGCTAGGGATTTGTTGTGAAGAAGTTGTCTGTGGTCACAGTTCTTCCGCAACCCGTAAATGACTCAATGAGTTTGAGTACAACATATTCAGAGAGTGGTACTGAAGAGGGCCTATATTCATCTTTTCCAAGATATGGAAGTGCATTTATCGACGTCCGATGCTAACCAAAATTTGATTCCAAATTTATCCGGGTTGTTAGGCATGTATTGCGTAAATCTACATCGTACTTTAGTCGGAAATAGCTGTTCGTCTATAGTAATATTTTCACCCGGTTTGTAACAGTTTTGGCTGTTCTCAATGAAAATATTCCAAATTGCAGATACCATATCGAATTTATCTGTGTTCAAACGTTGGCTCCGCTGACTTTTTTTATCAAAACGAATAAATCTAAGAATTTCGGTAAAATTATTTCTGCTCATAGTTTCAGAAAAAAATTTAGGCCCCTATATGTTATTCCACAAAAAAGAAATATTCAAATTATTTGCTCCATATGCAGCTCGAGGATATAAAATTGCAATAAATGCATCTAATTTTTTTTTAGATAAACTCCAATCGGAACTTCATTTACCTTTCATTATATGGCGTTTTGCATATCCTGTTGGGCCTACTTCTTGCCTGAAAATGTTATGAAGTGGTGCTCTTCCAGGTGTGCCACCTACTTGCATTTCTTGCCAAACAGATCCATCATTCGCAACATTTTGTTCATTTATTTCTACTTCACTTTCTTCCGAACTTGAGAGTAATCTTATTCTTTTTCGGCCACTACATACATTCACAATATTTTTCTCTTCGTCGTCAGTATCTGTAGAATCAAACTCATTTTTATTTGCAACCAATATATCTTCATTTTCAGAAAATTCATCTTCACTAATTTCTGAAAACTCTTCGCCAATATTATTTATATCTTCTAAGAACTTGTACTGTCTTGTTTGCTTCGACATTTTTCTGGGTAAAAAATGATCTGTATTACTATAGCTATTAAAATAAAATATAAGCTAGGTACTTACCAAGACTTTCAATTTTTGCCACTTTTTCTTACACTAAAAAGCTATTTTCAATCTAAAATTTGATATTTTCTTGAAATTATTCTGAGCTATTTTCGTTGAACTACTTTACGCAACAGTCTTGGGAAGAATGTGCAACTTACTGACTACAAATACGACTAGATAATCTCATAAAACCAAAAAATTCTCTCCGGGTCAAATGACCTGTTGTGGTAGATATCGGTATACAACAAGGATTACTCAGAATAAACAAAACAAAACAAAACAAAAATATTTTTATAACTGTACATTAATTACTTAGAAAAAGTCATGAAGTCAAATGTGCAAACGCAATAAAATTATACGTGCATTTTTAATCCTACCAAACTATTACTATTATTTACAGTCTTAGGCTTATTAGACACTTATAACTCCCCTCTCCAGTTCCTTCTCCAGGACTAACTAACTTTCATTCCGGTAGTGATCTTTAACGAGTATTTGACCCAGTACAGGGTTGGGAATCTCATTTACGTTCCTTCTGAAGTACACCACAACCAAACATTTTCAACTTCCGATTAAAAAATCCTTAGGCCATCTGCAGGGCTGTTTGAGAGCTTAATAATTACAGCTTGAGCTAAAAATAAGCCAAGCTTATTTTAAAATAATTATTCTTGAGCAAAGCTTCAGTTAAAACTTAATGAAACTTATCATTTATGTTTGAACAGTGATATGTCCAGTAACAATTTTTCTAGACTAAGTTTTAACAGGTCATAGAATATCAGAATTTTCCGTCGATATATTCAATTCCTGCATTTTACTGCAGGAATATAATGTACAATTTGAATAGAATAACTTATTCCTTCTTATTGTTTTTCTGTGAATCACTTCATTAATTCTCATCCCTTTATATTGTTATATTTGTATAAATAAACGAGCTGAATATTTTGGTTTTTCTCATATGAAAAAAACAAAGACTGGACTACTCCTGTGTTTCAGTAAATATCAGTTCTTCTAAAAGCAGAAGACAATATATATAATCCCCTCTAGTGAATAAAATCAAAATGACTCATCTTTATATGAAAGCAATGTCCAGCCCAAATTATCTACATTGTTCAAGCTACTTGTGGATGTCTATATTTTTTAATTTGATATACTTCTATTCAACATATTTTTAAAGGATTCAACATATATAATGATTGAGTGATTTACATTTTTAATCCGATACTGAAACATAGTAGTGGTCTAAATCTTTGTTGTTTTTTTCCATTAAAGATAATCTATTAGGGTGTATAAAAAAAATAGCTGTTTTTGAACCAAATAAATATATTATTATTTCTTTGATATAAAATAAAATTAATACTCCATTGTTATCTACCATCAATCGACATCTGCTAGCCAATAGCTCTATCCCACTCTGATACCATTCCTTGGGATGGCTGTCAAAGAACTCTTAGACCGCAATTTTAATTTCACTTAAATTAAAATTATCAAATGTTTTCCCTTGAAGAAAATCGGCGATGGATCAAATTAAGTACTAATCCGATGGCGCGAGATATGGTGGATGAAAAAAAAATCTCATATCAGAAGGTTTTTTCAATAAATTTTGACAAATTTCCAACCTCTTAGCTGATTGCTGAGGAGTAAGTTAGTGAGAGACCAGTCAACAGCACTTTTTCACCTTCCCAATGGAGCTTAGATGGTGACTAAGAGTATCTTTTGACATAACACTCTCCCTAGCAAGTTCGTGAGTACGCTCAAGGCCCTTCTTCCTTTTCAAAATTCCATCTCCACTACTAAATTTTTCAAACCATTTTCTATATTACTAACAATATTAATTATAAATAAATACTAAAAAATGACTTTTATCAATCATTTGGATCAAATTTCCAACACAAATGTAGAGTTATTGTTTGGACATATCGGAATTCTATGCATTATTTAGTGCCTATAATTTTCTTGTATTTATGGAAGAGGTAATAACTATCAGACACTAGTGTACCATCATTTTTGTGTACCTGAAGCAGTGCATTTCTTTTACACTTCCAACTGTTGAAAAAGAAACACAGGAGAAAATAGTCAGTCTTTGAAACCAATTTACACCATTGCCCTGTGAGATACAAACAATATACAACTTTTATAATGTCAAATTTTTAATCTAATCTAGGAAATGAAGAACCTAGGAAGTTTAAATCGGAAAGTGATCATAACTCCTGTATCATTAGAACTCCAGCCCCTAAAAGCGCCTCTTAAATCAATGGTTTGATAGTCCCACACCTATCTTAGGAGTTGAGGACTGTGATTTGTCTCCTCCCTATTTATTTTTGTTTTATTAGTTTCTTCTATAGAAAATGTCACAATTTATAAAAGAATTTTACTTGGCACCTCTTTAGTCAGGAACAACTAATCCAAAATATAAATATTTAAGGTGGAAAACATGACTTCCTTGTAAACCTATTAAATTTTATATCAAAGTGAAGGAACTGATTTTGAAGCAAATAAAAACCTATCTGTACCATATCACTAACTGTTAGAGAGGCAAATAGTTGACTGGAAGGTCTAATGGAGGATGGAAATAGTTGGGGGGTGCAGTCAAAATAAACATCAAACAAGTATTCACTTATTTGATGTTTATTTTGACTGCACCCCCTAACTATTTCCATCCTCCATATCACTAAATCATCATTAAATTATCACTTATTATTTATCACAGATACTATGTATCATGTCCTATAAAAGACTGCAACTTCTTATTTGTTCTAGAATGTCATTGAATAATTATTGAACATAATAACCTGAAATTACTTCTAAAGTCCTCAAAAGTTCTAAATTGGGCTGCTTTCCTTAGGTGCTTATGTTTTTCCCAATTTACTGAATTTAAGTATTATTGTTTTAATAAAAGAATATAGGTAGTTGCTAAGGATTTAGTAAGCTACAAAATAATTACAACAAATATAATTTCTTAGTTATTCAAAGCTATTCTTTTCATTTTGCATACAAATACTTTTATTTAATGCCTACTCCTTTGTATGTAAAGTCTTCAAGCAAGAATTTGAAACCTAAGTATACTTGAGTCATTAAGTCTTAAATTTTCTTCAAAATATATTTCTCCTTGAAGAGTTCTATTTATTCATCCATGAGTATTTTTTTTCTTTCCGGTTTATTTCTTCTACATAATTTTATTATTCTCATTTACTCATCATTTAGATCCTCACTTTTCTTCCCCAAATTTCTTGTATTCACTTCAAGTTACTTCTACAATTTTCTTTTATAAATCTCTTTATATTTTTATGTGTTTTCTTGAAATTATCTTCCATAAATTTCTTTATAATATCCATCATGGATTGCATGCTCTCCAGCTTTTATTTAGTCACTGTTGTAATCTATCCACTTTATCGAATATACCCATCATGTTGCCCTCTTCTATTATCTCCTTCCTTTTTCCTTTTTTCATCCCTTCCCCTTTTCTTGAGCATTTCGGATGTTAGTCTTGTGTTATAAATTTTTTTGTGTGGATTCTCCATTTATTCAAAAATTCTCATTGGGTGCTTGAGATGTCAGGTGGGGGATGGGTATTGGTCTTTCTCTTGGATATTGGTTCTGAAAATCTCTTTTTACTCATATTTATATATGTAGGTGTGAATAATAACTTCCGAAATTGATTAAGATCTTTTCAAAGAGAATAATAATATTTTCCCTTGGTTCTCTCTGTAGGGTTCCTTGATGCTATTAGTACCCTCTCAATTATTGACTGCTTCCTACTTAGGAGGCTCTTTTTTTATTTGCAGTTTTTCAACAGACTATCATTAGTCTTTTTAAATATTTTTATTATTAAGAGAAAAGATATTCCCAGGGCTGGGATTCGAACCCGGGTCTCCCACATTTCTGTTGTGGTGCTCTACCAACTGAGCTATCCAGGTTCATACCTCGGTCTTTATATCTTCATATCTTTATGTCTTTAGGTCTTTATATCTTTTCCCTTCAAAAATAAAAATATTTAAAATTAATACAATTAATAAAAAAATAAAATAAAATAAATTACATTAGTCTTTTTGTTTATTTCAGTTTTCCTTCTTGATATACAGACAGTAGTAAGACATTACATTACTTCTTCTTATATTCTACTTCCGGGATGGACCGTGTCATGTTGGTGCTATAACGATGAGCGAAAGCTTGGTTTATAGCACCAACATGACACGGTCCATCCCGGAAGTAGAATATAAGAAGAATATTAACGACCGTGGAAGCCTACGTGAACATTACATTACTTTACAAAACTAAACAAAATTTTGACATTGTTTCAGTTGATTCATTACATAATGCCTCAAAATATATTTAAAAAATGATAGGTACAAACCTAATTAAAATATATTTCAAAAATTATAGGTACAGTAACTATAGATTATGTGTAGATAGATGATCTTTATCACTGTTCCAATTCCTCATTTGCTGGGTGATGAGCTGTAAAATGCAAGTTAGAGTAAAGTGTCACATCTGGTTCATTGACCATATTTATGTTCTTACCTCTATAAATATCTGTCCTTTCCCCCTTCCGAGCTATTTTTTGCGTTCGCTAGTATTCAGGAAGACCTAGATAGGATCTGTGCCTGGGCAAAGCTGAACAAACTGGAATTGAACGCATTGAAAACTCAGGCCATTGTTTTAGGTTCCAATTCCCTCCTTACATCCATCCACACCCTCCCAACATTACTCCTAAACGATAATCCTATCACGATTACCTCCTCGGTGAAAAACCTAGGCATCACCATCGACCAAAATCTTTCCTGGAAATCCCACATCGCCCAAATATCCCGACGGACAATTAGTTCCCTGAAGTTGTTCCATCGTTCTCGTCATCTCCTTACACAATCTTCCCGTAAGCTTCTCGTATCTTCTCTCATCTTCCCCCACTTTGACTATTGTAGCGTGGTATATGGAGGCCTCTCTAAAATGCTTGAAGACAGATTAAAGAGAATAATGAACTGCTCTCTAAGATTTGTGCTTGGTACTCCGAAGCGATCGCGCGTCTCCCACCTCTATGATGGGTTAAAGTGGCTCTTCCCTCCCTTCCGAAGACAATATTTCCTCTGTTCATTCTTATACCAATCCATTCACTCTCAACACCCTTCATATATCTACAGTCTCCTCCAATTCAAATCATCAGTTCAACACCATAAAACAAGATCCCGCCTTTCTGATCTCTATATACGTTCACACAGAACTAAAGCATTCGAACGTTCCTTTCTCGCCCGCTCCACCACAATGTGGAACTCAATCCCTCCTAATATCCGTCATACTCCCTCTCTATCATTATTCAAATCCTTGCTGTATCAACATCTATTAGCTTCCCAAAAGGATAGTCTCAAGGTAGGTTAGTCATTTGCTTAGAATACAATGTATATAATAACTCATTGTGTGATCTAGTTCTTTTAATTCTGCTCTTTGAAAAGCTGTACATCGTGTAAACAAATTATTGAATGCTAGCTCATGCATTCAATTTCAAAAGCTATGGATTTATCTATTCTCTGTAATTGCTTAATATCTTGTCAAGATCTGTACTATTTATTTACTTACTATTATTTTTGTTTATATATTTCTTTTTAAATGGTTTTCTGTCATGTTTTCACGCTTTATGATTTGTAACATTTAGCTTCTGGCCGGATAAATATTATGTTTTTTATTCCTGTTCATATCTGTTATTCTAAAGGGACTTTGTCCCAGAATAAAGTTACTTTTCTATTCTATTCTATTCTATTCTATACCATTATGTTATTATCTCTTGTCTTACAGAGACAAAAAAATTTATTAAAGAACTCTACCTAAAATTTGGTATTAATGGTGGTCGTTTACATCCTCGACTTGTACATTTTGTACAAATAAATGCATTGGTACAAATCGTACATACTTTTTGTGTAACTTCATGAAAAAAAGACACTTAATTTGTTGGAAAATTTTTAAATTCAATATTTAGGCAACCAATTTTAATATTAGGAGACAGTTATGATTAAAATGTATACATTGTGCATGTTTAGAATAATAATTACATTTATTTCAAGTTTATTCCTGAAAAATTATGTTTTTATGGAAATTAATATTTGGCATTATGTTAATCAGATGTTTAAAGCTACAATTAGAATAATGCTAGAAGTAAAGGCTCCTCATACTTTAAAACTAAGTGTTTGGATCACACTATTAAGCCGAGGTGATGCTTTTATTGCTACAAAGAGAATGTTGTTTTGTGGAATGAAGGTAACAAATGACTATTATGTGTGAGCAGGCATTAAAAACCAAATAATAATATTTCATAATTTATAATATTCATTATTATATAGGCTATGAATAATATAATGATTCACACTTGTATGTGAAGATTTATATTTATGGCATGCTACTCAAATAGTTCATGAATACAAAATGCACTATTGCAACTATCTTTCACCGATTTGAATCACATAACATTCATGGTTATTACTTTTGCTTGAGAACACATTCCTTTAAGTTGTTGATAATTGTTTGTGTTTTTTTACCTCCACCAGGATCATTTTCTTCTCCTTATTTACACAGTTGACTAACAATTATTCAGAAGAAATAAAGCTAAGAAATTCTACTCCAAATTCTTCTAGCTATTTCTTGAGTTGGTTGTGGTTTATTTTAGTGTAAATTAATTAAGTACTGGCTTACTTATATAAATTAAATAAAAAACATTTTATTAAACAAAAATTAATTGTCTAAATTCTATGTTCAGTAAATGTTTATGTAAACTAATAGGCATTTCATTCTTAGAAGGAATTAATACAAAGTCTAAAATTTTGGGAGTGTGATATCTATGTGCATTGTTAAATCACTATTATATATTTAAATATTTTAGGATAAAGAAAACAACTGAGTTTCGGCGACTTTTAACTATCTCTATTGATATATAAAAACTATTATAATTTATTTTATTATATTAGTTGTTGATTTTATTAATTTTTAAATATTTTTATTTGAAAAGAGAAGATATGTCCAGGACCGGGACTCGAACCCGGGTCTTCCTGATCGCTGGTCTGGGACTCTACCAACTGAGCCATCCTGGCTGTATCAGGCTCGCTCCCTGGTCATGGTCATATCCTTTCTTATCCTGGACATATCTTTTTATTTCAAATAAAAATATTTAGATATATAAAAACGTTTTAAAAATCTGTAATTTTCACATAAAACTTATTTTAATACAATAAAAAGATGGAAAAAACCTGTACCAACTATAACCCATAAACTGTATTGGGTTCAGTACATGGTAGAGGGTCACCATCAGTACCAGGTCAGAGGTCACCTGTGGAGTAATAGTTAGAAATTTCTATGTCCAATGTCACTGGTTCGCACCCTGTCCAGGTTATCTTAGTATTTTCCAAAGAGGATATCAAATCCATTTATAAAAATAAAAGGGTTGTCCTTCGAAGGGGGGCGTAAAGTGGTTCCTAGCCTGTGCAATGTTAGTTTCTTGTTCAAGATCCCTATCCAAATTATACCTGGATATGGAAAATTTAGGATTCAACTGTAGCATCACTCGATTAGCCATAATGGCATAAAGTGACATTTAATAAATAATCAAACAAATACATATTAGAGATTGTACCGTGTCTAGGCCAACGTTTATGCATATAGGTGATGGTTGAGATCATACTCATACTCAACTAGTTGGATGAGCCCTAGGAGGATCCACAGACCCCTTAAAGTCCATCTATCACAGATAACAGATCAAAGAATTTATCTGTTCCAGCCGGATTTGAACCTGGTTTCTTCAACACAGCAACTTAACGTTTGATACAATAAAACGTATTAAATTGACTAAGGAAAAGGATCCACGATGTTTAGAATTGATGAGGGTTAATATAGACATGACTTGATCTGGACCTGGAAGTTATGTGATTAATTTCTACAAACTGCTTGAGGGTTTCACAGGAATCACCCCCTAGGACGTAGGAAATGGTAGTGACGTCAAGATGGCGCTAATCTAGAAAGTAGAGGATGACGTCAGCAGGCATCTCCGCTGTGTTCTTCCCTGATGGTTCCTCATTATCGCTAAACTCATTTCCAAATCATTCCTAATCATCATTTCCATTCCAAACTCGTACTCGAACAAATGAATGTGTACCTACTCTGATTGTTTCAAAGCAGTCACATAGTTCAAAAAGTTTCACCACTTTTCATAGTCCATGGTTGCAAAATTTTTCTTGAGTTCAATACATGGGTAAAGTATATATATTATCTTGCTGATACCAACCTATAATGAAAAAAAGTATACCTAACTATATTTCCTAAAGTGGGAGCGGAGTGGCTCAGTGGTAGAGTGCTGAGTTGCCACGCAGAAGGTCCTGAGTTCAAATTCCGTTCGCAGGTAGACTATTATTTAATCTGTTAGCGGCCGGAGATGAATCCTATGGGATTTAGGACCCTCCTGGGGCTCACCCAGCCTCTAAAAATTGGTAGCCAAAATAAGGGGGGAAATCTTGCGGTTGAACGTGATCCAGGCACAACCTTTGTCCAAGAAACAGTACAGTCTCTACCATGTACTGAACCCCAGACCCTTCACGGGTTTTAGTGTTTTTTTAATATTTCCTCAAGTAATTTAAGTTTTTCAGAAAAAATATTAAATCAAATAAATTCTGTTTAATATAGTTGTATAAAAAATAATTTTATTGATTAGCTACTTCCATTGAATTTATCTAATTCCCCGGTGAACAAGTGGTTGAGTCGAATATTTTCCAAGCGAGTTCTTGTATTTAAGGCAGCGGAATCGTGTTATTTTCGTAGCGAATATAGGAATAAGTCAGACATTGGCCTTAAATCAAGTTATTACTTATATTACAACTCAATCTCAAGCCAAAAACTTTGAGATTGGCACGATCTCGCTTTCTCAATACAGTTAGCTCTCTGTGGAAAAAATTCAACTTTGTTTTACCCACTTATTCAAAGGGGCTGTAGAATCATCTTCTTTTCTTTGATTGGATATGAGGAGTTTGATCTCAAAAACATTGTATACCTTACCTCTTTTTATATTTTTCCTGAAAAAGTGATTTTTAAGGTTCTGTTTTCATGGAATATACATGTACAGGGGTGTAATAATATACATGTTTCATTCTAATAAAACAGTCCTGTTAGTTTTATATGTTATATTAGAACTGCATTTCAAGCCAGAAACTATGAGATTGCGCTTCCTCCAAGTGGACAAAATTCGACTTAAGTATCGAATGTGAAAAAACACATTTTTCATTTTCAATCTATAATGATTGCTTAAGGATAGATAATTGGTATAAAATTCATGTTGTCATATATATATATATAAATAACAGAACCACTTGACATAGGTAAAATATGTTGACAATACGCTCTGACTTTGAATTAACCTTAAAACATTTTTTTCACTCTCCATAACAGTAATGTTTTTCACTTTCGATTCTTTGCATTTGTATCGACGAAATAACCAATATGTATACAAACCACTCGCAGGAACCTACCTTCAGTACACGTTCGCTTTATTTTAATTATCGAATATAAGATTATACTACACATTTTGTTCACAATAAAACACCTGAACCATAAACAAAATTAATATTAAACTAAATTGCTAATAAATAAACACAAATTTGCTGATTTAATACGTAATAATCTTGTTGAGCCTTTTGTCTATTATGAATATTTTTTAATGCATGTTTGTTTGATATAAGTGTTGAAATAACATGCTAAGATTAATTTTTTAATATGATTTAATTAAATTTACACAGCCATGTTTTCTTAGACTTGTTCACGGTATTTGAAGAGCACTTTCGAATTGCATAACGTTTCATAAAACAGAATGAAAATCTCGAATTCGACCATAATGATTAAAACGTTTTTAAGCTAATTTAAATCATATAATATAAAGCAAATATTGAAAGTATTCTTGTATTAATACTTTATGACTCTGAGCTATATATATTTCAGTCGCATTTAAGGTCTGTGATCATTATTAATAATGAAAATATCATTTTCTCATATGGGGGAATATGTGAGACAGTCATGTATGGTTTTACACCAAGCAAACATATGCAAATCAAACAGGCGGACTGAATTATGCTGTAGCAAAAGTTACAGAAATGTGGACGGGATAGGCCCCTTGAGCAATTTACAACAAAATCTCATTGGTTTAGGTAAGAGAGTGAAATATTTTTAGAAATGTTATTTTTAATTTTTGTACCTATTATAATTCTATTAATTATCAAGATGTTAATAATAGTTTAAAATATATTTGACCAGTTCAGGATGAAAAGCGGATAACTTCGAAATTTCAATTATAGACTTGTTACACAATTAAATCATCAACGCCGATGGTTAGCTTCTTCTATTAGTAATTATTTTTCTTTCTCCATATGCCTCTCAGTGTGGAGGTTTATACAGCCATCTTGACCAGGTATCCCGGTTTCTCGCGAGTGCCCTCATATGGATTGCTATAAGTTTATATATAATTATTCTGTCCATGTGTATGCCATTGAACTCCTCTTAAACGGTTGGACCGATATTATTAAAAAAAATATTGTTTTCAAGTGGATTCGAGAATGGTTTAGGTTCACTACTCGATCCGATAGATAATGTTTTAAATTAATTTATCCTCCTGTTAAACATGTGAATAGGACAAAATCGGTCGGGTCCCCCATTTTTTTATACATAAGTCTTCTAATCGTGTATATGTCACTGAAATCCAATAAAGACATGCGGGATGGCGTAAGTTATTTTAATGTTTGTTTTACATATATTCTCGTTAACCGGTCTAAATAGTTGCAATATGTTTTAAATTTAAACTCAATAATATTGTAGATCTTATTAATAGTATAAAATTATTATATTAATAATTTTAAAACATTTGGACCACACAACGTCTGTTCTCTGTTAGACAACGTCTGCTAGTAGGCTTTTATTATACAATATAATAAAACTTTTTTATAATAGACACATTTTACATACACACACACGACCTTTTTTTCCTTCATAAAATTTTTCTCGAAAACGATGTATATCTATTACAATATATTATATTATCCTATCCACACTAATAGAGTCTATCGCACTTAGATTCACTCTTTGAGCAATTATATATAATAAAAATGTGTAATAATTATACGTAAAGAACATCTGATTTTATTGTATAATGAACTAGCCTGCCCATAAATCACTACAGTTTTCCTAGAGATTCTCCGGCGCACCCTCTAGTTGTGATCTATTGTCAGTGCTCAAGATCCAAGGACAGTTAACAACAACAATCAACGCTGGCGATTATGTGCCCATGGACGTTCTCTAGTGGTGTATTTATTAATTGAAGTCCGAATATATGACGAAATTAAATTTTATATTGCGTTTAGATTTAATGAAAGAGGTGAATTATCGATAAACAATCGAAAAGCAAAAACTAAGAGCATTGGTATTAAAATCACATACCTTCATGACAAACTTTATTCCCACTCTAACCCGCTACTTTAAAACCTAGCTCTTCAATTACCAACAATCCTCCGTGGCATTAGAAAAGAAAATGGCCTTTTTACGAATTGTTGGTTCTGTCAATCTGACAATGGAAATGTTTGAGGGGCTCGAAACCCAATTTGGGGAAGCCACTTCACTTCTTACTTCCCCAGGCACCGTTCGGATGAACTTGTTTTCCCCATTTACGGGCATACGTTTTCAGCTGTTCATTGTTTGGATATATTTTTCCTGTTGCAAATTCCAATAACAATAACAATGTTACTATATTATCATAATATGTTCTTAAAATGTAAATAAATAAACAGAAAGAGGAATCTAAAATAATTTATTTTATGTGTTATGATTTTTTTTTTTCTCCAACCAAACTTTATATCAATATATTTCCAGGTGTCAAGGACTTCTTGATTAAGACCGAATCCCTCTATACCTTCCTGAACTTGGTTAATCAATGAGATTCTTGGTCTGCCTCTTTTTCTTCATACTTCAGTCCATTTTTGGTATTGTTCAATCTTCCATCATCAATAGGTGTCCTAACCACTCTAATCGCTTAATGGTTATTTATTCGAGAATGGAATTATGAGTACCCATTATCTTTCGAACTACTAATGGGTATCCTGGCACGCCTAGATACTCTGGCTGCCCTTCTCCAGAAATCCAACTCCGCGACTTGCATTTTTTCTTTTAATTTAATTTTGAAACTTTCATAATAGGAAAAAAAGAAGGAATAAACTTTGAAAAAAAAAATACATAAGCGAATGTGTAATTTTTGTAAAAAATAATATCTAAAGAAAAGCCAATGCATTTACCAGTCAAGCCACTGATTCGTGTTTTATTACTATTTTTTTCATCATTTAAAAATATGTTCCAGAGAACTGCTACGTCAAAGGAAATTCTCTACTTCTTGCTTCAGGCGATTCATCCGGATTCTCCTATCGTAAAGCACTTCGGCAGCAGACAGAATTATTTCTTAAGAAGGAGAATGATTCATTTTAATTGGCGCTGCTCTTAAGCCTTGATTGCTATAATCTTAGGTATAATTTGTATTGCAAGAGTAATAATATGAAAAAGACTAATATGACGAAGATCGTAATTTGGTATAAATAATCTTGTCTAAACGGTATAAATAATTTTGTTTAATAAGTTGCCGCTGTAACATAATTTTGTCATTCAGAGCTCTGATTAATAAAACAATATTTTAATGATAATTTTGTATTTTTTATTATATTAAACATTGATAAATATAACGAGTGTGCTTAATCTTAACCACAGTCCTGTTAGGCTTTATCATCCAGCAATGCTGAGAAAAAGATAAAAGACATTTTTTTTTAAACTAATGTTCCTATAGCTTCTAGAGCATCGATTAACTTTTTTTTCCATTAACCCTTTTTTGATAACTTAGGAGAATAACTTTCATATGACAAATTTTCTTTTTATCGGCACTTCAAAATAAAAAGTTTCTTTTTTCTCTCCACTGGTTTTGATTTTATTTCCATACTAATTCTCTTGCGTATAACTATGATCTAACGTTTTAGAAACTTAGGTTTAACAACAGAGCAAATGAAAATGAAGCATTCCCTTTCTTAGGAAACAATTATGCCTGCAACCGAATTAACGCAGGCAGTAGTAGGATGGATTGACAGAGATAGGTAATTGAAAACTTATTTGAAAATTAAGTTAAATATCCTTAAAGAGTAATGATGGTGACCATTAGGAAAAACAGTCGTAAATCAAAAATAGATGAAGATTTAATGGTGCTAACACTTTACTTACGCAAATCTTTTTTGAACATATATCATAATTAAGTAATTTCAGAATGATTTTAATTTTTCTAAAGGAACAAACTCTTATTATAGGAATGTTGTAGGATGTTTTTAGTACTTATTGTTCTTTAAAAGATAAGTATGTATTTAGAACTTATGAGAACATTAGCAAGAACTTTAACAATCACTTTGGACTTTTCTGCACCTTTCTTCTCATCGTCAGATAATTGAATCATCCGTTTGATATTGATTTTAACTTTGAATTTCTCTATGATTTATGTATGAGACTTTTTTCACTAATTTTGAGTTCGATTGATTCCTTCTCCGTTTATACGAATTCAGTTTGCTTCTCTTGCAGCAGAAGAGTTCAATATTTCTTTTGATTATTCGATTATGGTTTAATTTCAGGATTTTCCCATAAAACTTAAATATTTGTTTTTCTATCTTTCTTCCTCTGAGAATTTTCCCACTCATAACGATCCTAATATATTATAACACGTTTCACGTTAATTACTACAGGGTGATGATATAAACATTTTTTTTTAATCTTATTTCGTAAATCTTTTTAAGATTCCGTTTTCATGGCGATCATCAAAATTGTCTTCTGATGAACAGTTGAACCATTCTCGCAGATTGCAGTGCCACGACATTGGTCTTTTTCCTACGCTGCGCTTTTCTATGATTTTCCCCTGTACGACTACTTGAAGTATTTGATATCTCCTCCCTCTCATAATGTGGCTAAAGTATTTTAGTTTTCTGATTTTCATTTCAGTGTTTAATTATTTTTCTTTTAAGAGTCTTCGGAAGACGTCCTCGTTCCTAACTCTATCAACGAAAGACATTCTTATCTTCTATATAGCCACATCTCTAAGGCTTCCATCTTTCTCATCTTAACTTTTGCTGGAGTGGCAGCCTCAATAGAAATAGAAACATACCATACGCATTTTCAGATCGTTGTTTATAGCTCTGTTACTGAAGAACTGTTCCATGTTTTCTAGGGCATACTATATCGTAAATATAGTACAATCCGAAATATATCTGATCTATGATCCATGTCAAATTTGTCTCTACTATTAGTAGCTTAGTACTGTTGACGTATGCCAGTACATTAAGGTTTGAGGCTGAGTGCACCTGAAAGTTGTGTGGTGTAGTTGAAGGGGGATAGTAAAAAGAAGTAGAAAGGATTGGATGAGGATACGTTTATTTTTCCTTCTCTTTTCTTTTATTTTCTGGTAGGTATCTACATCTCTTGCAAGGGATCACGTATGGTTTTGTCAATCCAAGGTCGTGGGTTCCCTTAGGATCTTTCGGAGGGACGTAAAATGGTGTTCCGAGCCTGTGACTCGTTAAACATCTCTATCCTAATTATATATGGATATGCAATTCTATTCATGTTACTGTAATAAAAATAACATCAGTAATTAAAATATTGTACAATATTATAATATGTTAAAATAAGTTGTAAAATTAGTGCAATGGAATTATTCCATCTGTAAATTGGAAAGTACCAAGGCTGATACGACAGCTAAGGTTTAATCTAGCATGGCAAGAGATAGTTCGAATGGAGAAATCGCTCATTAGCCTGACTGACACTAATTGTTCCATGTTTAATGCGTTACCAAAAACAGATTAAAAATAATTGATGCTTGAGTGTCAATAAATGGAGAGTAATCAGCATTGCGATTCAAATGGTATCTAGACATGGTTCAAATTAAGATACAACATAACATGATAGAATCGGAGTCTATAAGAAGCTAGTTTATAGATAGCTTCTGCAGATTCACCTAGAACGTACTAGAAACTATGAAATGCGTATTTGATCTTCTATATCTTCACCATAATCAATATATGTCAATTGCATATAATAGGAAAAGAAAAATAATACATATGATTCTAGTAATCTAAGAGAAGTGATCGAACTAACCCTAGAAGACGTAGAACTATGACAAGAATAAATGCAAAACAATTATGTGAAAAATATTACCAGCGAGAATATCAGCAGAAACAACTACAACCTCAAAAAGCAATCAGCCTTTTAATGTAAGCCAGTTAAGAACAAGCGGAATTAGAGTTTTTTCCTCCTCACGATTTCCAAAAAATAAAACAGAAGTGCACCTTTCAATGCTTTCAACAAGGTTAGATGGTTGGTATCGTATATGAATGATAATTCAAAAAAAAATTCTCTATTATAACGGGCATATCTAATAAAATAAAGAAAATGGTAGATGAGAGCATGATCAACAAAACTATGGTCTTATATCTCGAAAAAAAGTCTCCAAGTAATAGCATTGTTGTATTAATCATATTATATGTAGTCAACAGGATGGATACCAAAAAATGAAGTAGTTAGACAAAATGAAGCCATTGATAAATGTATTCTTCAACTATTATATATTATTGTCCTAAAATCAATTGAATCTGTAATATCAGTCACATTCGAAATTTAGTTGGTTGACATTCTTCTCATTTGCAAGCACCTGTATGCAAGATACCATAAATACATGTCAGCATTTAATACCAGTAAATAATCAAACATAAAACATCTCCCAGATCTGACAACACTTGAACATAAAAACATAATTCTTAATATATTTGTAATATGCTTTTTAGCTTAATATGTTTGTATTGTTTGCCATATTACAATGTTAACATTGAACTATTAGAAACACTATTAAAATAAAATTAAATTAATTGCATGTAATTTGTTCTTTATGAATATATTAAATAAAACTCAAAACCCTATTACAGAAACTGCAACTTGGATGTTCCTGAACAAGAAATCCGGTTCAGAAAAAAAATGCAAAATTATATAGCTCCCAGGCTACGAGCGGTTCGCAATTTATTCAGTTGTGCGTCATCACAAATCCTGCTTTTTTGTTGAGGTCCTAGTATGAGTATATATATGAATCGTAAATGAATACAAATGGTTCTGGACCAATTATAATTCCACTTAGGATAATTTATTTGGAATTTTTACTATACATTATTTGCCTGATATATTTTATTTATTTATTATTTAATTTACATTTGCACCTGGGCAATTGCGCATTCAGCAAATTTGATCCTAATGTTTTTCACTTTGCTTTTCTACATGATCTTCTATGATCATAAAACTATATGATGATGAGGTAAAAATATCAAAAGTGAGTAGGTCTCTTGGCCAATGTCTTTTTAATCTTTTTCTATCAAGTCCAGGTAACAGGGAGTAGGAAAGCGGAAGAACGAGTGAGTATGGGTGATATTGTGTCGATGAGTGGAATGTCATGTATTTGTTATGAATATATGATTATATAGTGGGAATGTTCATGTCGTTGTGTATGGTGTGATTCGAAATATACCATGGATCATTAACAATTTTTCTGAGAATTTGGGACTGTGTTGTTTGTTTCTTGTGTATGTGGACTTTTTTTGCTGAACCCCAAAGTTCTGCTCCACATGTCCAAATAGGTTTTAGTATACTATTATAGATAAGTCGTTTGTTCCGTAAGTCAAGTGAAGATCTGTAGTCCAGTAGTTGTGATAGTTGTTTGTACCGTCTAGTCAGTTCTTGTCTTTTTAATTTTGTGCGTACGTTCCATGTAAGTCTTTTGTCCAAGTATAGTCCGAGATAACGTACATAATTTTTGGAAGGTACTTCGTCGTTGTCAATTTTGACTGCTGGACACGAAGCTTTGCGTAGAGAGAAGGTTCGATTTTGAGGCGTTTATTCTTATTTGCCATTTATAGAACCACTTTTATAAATTAAATAAATGATTTTGAAGAGCTATTGATGCAAGGTTTGGGTCTCTGTGAGAAGAAATAATGGCTATATCGTCAGCGAAGGTATAGATATTGGTCAAAGGATGCTTCGGGATATCAGAGGTGTAAACAGAATAGAGAATTTTATTTTCCAGAGAAGACCCTTGTTCCAGACACTATCAAAAGCTTTTTCAATGTCAAGAAAAATCGCAGAGCCTTTATACACTACTATTATAGGCGTAAATAAAGTATAATAATAAATGATTTATAAATATATTAAGGAAGGATACATATAAATAAAGGTAATGTACAATGACAAGGTATATAAATACATTAAAATAGAAAATACATGAGATAAAATTTAATTCTATAAATATCGAAATTATATATAATTATAAACAAAATAATTAAAATTCTGCTTCAATATACAAAAGAAAATAAATTAAACAAGGAAACGTTTTCTTCAAAAATTATATAAGTAGAATACTGTACTCTCTAGTATTCGCCTACAGTTAAGCCAACTAAATAAAATGATAAAAACATAATAATAGTTGAAACTACCTCATATTTTTCTTAAAACTAAATTCACTCTAAATATAAAAATATATAAAGATCAATAAGAAACAAATTAAACTTTTGTTAAGGAATCTCTTGTAATTATAATATCAGAAAGGATTAAAATATATACAATACTATATATATTAATAATGTATATATAATACTCGATTGACAGGGAGAAAAGGGAAGCAGCTTGCTCGAATGAAATAAATTGGAAATCTTCTTTTTCTTTCCGCTTACAACTTCATAAAATGTCGGTGAAATCTTTCGGACGATTGGAAAAGGTCCTACTCGTACGGGAGTCAAGTTTGTTGCGATTTAATTTGTTTCCGTTTTTAATGTATACCAAAGCACCAATCTTGAAATCATGATGTCTTCTATTCTTGTCTATTCTCTCCTTACTTATTTGAAAGTTCCTTAAGGAATTTTGTAATATCTCTATATCGTCAATCTCAGAAGATCTTTCAGTCATGTTTGATTTTAGTTTTAAAATTTTAAATTTAAGTATAATTAGTCTTTTAATTGTCTAATCCCACTTTCTAACTCAATTTGTTTAGCTTCAGCGATTCGGGAATTTAGTATTGGATCACATTCTTCTAACGGAAACTCTTGACAACAAACATTATCAGCTTCATCGAAATATTTTTTTTTTATATTTTCATCGATTTTTACAGCAACTGTTCTATAACCTTTTTGGTTCTTAATAGCAGACATTGCATTTTTTATTGGTTTTTTATTTAATAGAGAAATACGGGCACTTTCATCTTTAAATTCTTCTGGCACTAAATACCAAGTATTCATTTGGTCTATAATCTACTTGAACATGAAGTAAATCCATTTTTTACTAGTTGAAATGTTTTAATTTTATTTGTAAGATTTTTGAACGTGATTTTATTCGTTATTCTTTATTAAGTTATTAAATTACAAGTCCTTTCAACTAGTAATTCAATACAACAAAATGAATTTTACTAACTCCTCTTTAGAACATATGTCTTATAAAAGTCTAACACACATTGAAAAATCATATAGTATTTACATAAGTATTTAAAAACAAATCAGGTGTTGATTAAAGTATCAAAAAGTAACAGTGGCGTGGGAGCCAACAGAACAGTCGACCAACCACTCAACTTAGACTTACACCAGAATGTAGTTCACTTTCTACAAAACTAATGATAATATTTCTTAAACTACCAGACAGAAAAAACATTATACTGTTTTATATTTTTCCTCACTGTCAATAATAAGAAATATGTATTTAAATCATCCCAGTGTAGCCCTTATATTAAGGCTGCTTTTATGGAAAATTGGAAAAATCGTATTGCCTTATTTGTCAGTATCCCCAGAACGATATAAGATGCACGTGGCAATTGCAAAGCTGATGAAGCGACAAAAGGAATCTCTATTCTCTTGTCAAATCACAGATAACAATCAAATCAATACAACTAACTCATGTAAACATACAGTACTACCCTGGAGAAAATCAATTTAATATAAGCTATAATACTGAAGATACTATATCTACTTGTATATAAGATATAAGGTATCATACTAAAGCTATTCTGTAATCGGACACATTTTCTGGAACATCTAGACCTAATTGTGACCAGCATAGTGAATAGCCCAGGAAAAGAAAACTTAGATTACTTTGTTTTTATATAAATTGGAATTCGTTTCTAAAGAGTAATAGGATGGGGTCAATGTGAAGTTTAAGGTAATACGAGAACCAGTCTAAAACCTGTACTCTTAGTGGCAATAGATAATAACAATCACCAAAGTTCTGTGAATTTTATTTCTAATTATTCCCTTACGATTATTGATACAAGGCTTCTTTTATGTATAAAACTAGGTGTAATACTCCTAGCCTTGAACTGTAAATCAGAGAATACGTCAGACATAACCTTGACCTCACGCCGGATACACACGGGGGGTCCCCACAGACAAAAATTTATAGCCCCAACAGATTCTTCACTTCTTCAACTAGGGATAATAAGTAATGTGTAATACATAAATAAATACTCAACATTTTTTTTTCATTGTTAGTAATATACATATATATATATATATATATATATAATATACATATATATATTATAATCTCTCGTGTATTAAATAGTATTATATATATTTTCATCCTTTTTGATTTATCACAAAACACTATCCTCATAATATTTTTATTTTATTTTAACTTTGATATTATTATTATAAGAGATTCCTTAACAAAAGTTTAATTTGTTTCTTATTGATCATAATATATTTTAATATTTACAGTGAATTTAGTTTTAAATAAAAAATATGAGGTAGTTTCAACTATTATTATGTTTTCATTATTTTATTTTTTCTTCATTGTATGTACACAATTCTATTTCGTATATTTATATAAAAATATATACTTTTATCTCTTTATCCTTTTTTGATTTAACGCATATTACCCCTTTATTTTTATATAATTATGGATGATTTATAATTTAAGATATTAAACTGCTGATTCATCGTGAGCAGTAACCACCTATCGTGTTTTTTTTAAACGATAATACCACACTACGGGTTTAGGGTAACGACAACTAATCTGTATGTCATTTATTATTTGGTTTTTTCTTGGCCTTTGTGGTTAAAAAATGACGTGATAAAATCTACCATGCTATTATCCACAACGATTAAGTTGTTTAAACTCGAAAAAGTTCGTTAATAATTGGAAGGTGAACGGGCTAAGTTGTTATTGTGGTATTTTTTAAATTAATTAATTAACATTTTAACGTTTCGCAAAAATAATACATTCATATAATATTGTACGGTTTTTTCTGAATGAATTTTTGTAAATTATTTAAAAAATCAAAATATAATTTATAAAGTACTACCATTCACTCACAAAGTGAAATTATATATTGGTTTATCATCTATAATAATGAAACGCTGTAATCGATTAAAGAAAGCTATTCTCATAAATTTTGAGTTTTTTTTATTTTACGTATACTCGTATAAGTCGAATAAGTCTAGTAAAATAAAATGGCTAAAGGAAGAAGAAAATGTTAATCTATATTAAACGAATCTACCTTCCAATAAAAGAAGCATTTAAGAAGAAAATGCTAATTTATACTAAATGCGTCTACCATTCAAAATAAGTATATTTTGTTGGAAAAACCTCTTGATAGGTGGGATAAATATCGAAATATACTCACTCTAAAAATCATGAAGGATTTATTATACATATTACATATATTATTAGGGTTACTATACATATACTAATAGAGTTCATAATATAGGTATATGTAGTTAGAGTTAGTTATTGTTATGACTATAATCGGTATATCATTAGAACATTCATCTTAAATTTAATGATTATTACGATCCTTAGCATATTCAAGGGAATATTAAGAATATAATTCAATATTACAATACAGACGGTTAGGCTTCAACTAAATAATACAGTAAAATGCCAAAATATTTATAATAAATAGAAGGAGCATACATTTTCTTGCTCTCTAACATAAACATATGAGTATCTGTTACGGTGACCTTTATTTTTCCCTAAGGGTTTTCTTCCATTCTCAAAGCAGAAATAGCGGCGATTCCCCTTTAAAATGTCGAAAGTTTGATCGAAGGTTAAGAGATACATACACTTTCGCGCACTGTACTTAATATTTTGTGATTTATAATCTGGAATATTTCAACAATCGCCCCCTTTCTACATTTTTTACAGTTATCAAAAACTCAACCTACACCTATACCTTAGCGATAAATAAAAAAAGTCCATAATCAGAGGAAGAAGTCAAAACTCGGATTGGTTAATTTTCAATGAGCGGTAGTACTTACTAATTTTCCAATCGAAACTTTAATTTGTTAGAAGGTTTTCTTTTTCTCCGGTAGCGAAGTGGCTCATAGGTAGAGCACTGAGTTGCCATACCGAAAATCATAGTTCATATCCCGCTGCAGGCAAGAATTTTAATTAGTCTGTTAGCAGCTGGAGATGGGTCATATAGGATCTTGTACCCTCCTGGATCTCAACCAGCCTCTAAAAGTGGGTACCCAAAATAAGGGGGGGAAATCTGGTGGTTGAACATGATCTAGGACCTCCCTGCACAATCATTGTCCATGAAACACTGGGTCTCTCTACCATGTACTGAACCCCCAGACCCTTCACAGGTTGTAGTGGTAAGGTTTTTTTTTCTTCTCCTATATTATTACCTTTTCATGACCCAGTTAACGCTTCGATTGTCCTAATTCTGTAATGTTTATAAGCGAGTTAACTTTAAATATTGACGAATGGAATGATATGCAGTATTACAAGTGGCGATTCCCTTTCCGCACCATCATCCTCAGCTCTTACCACGACCATGGTCCTGCCTGGAGAGCCGCTATCCCTGTCACGGCCTTGCCCTAAGTAGGACACGCCGGGAATCCCCAGTAGTTGACGTAGTAAGTCCTCCCACACCGCTCTCCTGTCACTATGGGTTTTCCCTCTCCCTTCACAGGCCTTCTGATCATTTAGTACGCTTTCCGCGCCTCCATCCTGCTCAGAATCGTTAAATTCCGTTTTAGTCAATTATCCAAAGGTAAAAGGGATGAGTAAAACCTTCACTAGAGCTGTTAATTGCATCATTTGTCGACAGCTCCTGTCAACACTTATTTCTAGGAAGCGCTACAAAACGACAAGGTTTATTGAGTTTGTGATGAGTCTTTAAAGTTATTGGAATTTTTAACTCATTGGCTGACTTATGATTTTTCCAGTATCCGCCAATCAAGTAAAGAAGTAACTATTGTATCTCATATAGAGACAGGATACAGTGAATTCTTATGTTTTTACTCATTTTCAGATTTAATAAAGAAGTGATTTTCGAAAAACTACAACTCAGTTTTACTCGGTTGCTTAAAATATATATGACAAATATATTTATCATATATGCCCCAGAAAGTAACAAGGAGCATAACAAGGCATTTCGAAGCTCCAAGGCATTGACCCAAATCTGTCCCTATGGGTAAATAATGAAGCATATCCAAGTGGTAACAAAATCATGTAAATTATAGAATGATAAAAGAATATAGTTATTTTTGAATCCAATACCCCGCAAGAGCACAGAAGCAATGCAAATGTGCTTGCTAATGATAAATTGGTTACATGGACATGCGAGTCCTGAAACCTGTACAACTATAACCCGTGAACGGGTCTAGGTTTCAGTAGATGGTAGAGACTGTTCTATTTCATGGACAACAATTGTGCAGGGAGGTGGTTTGTCCTAGATTACGCTCAACCGCCAGATTTTCCCTCTTATTTTTTACCCACTTTTTACAGGCTGGGTGTGCCCCAGGAAGGTTCTAGATCCCATATGATCTATCTCCGGCCGCTAACAGACTAAATGAAAGTCTTGCCACCAGCTCTACCTCAGAGCCACTCCGCTCCCGATGCAACTCTAATTTATTTATTTTATTTTTTTAAACATACTATATGTTTGTATAAAAATCTCAATTCCATTAGCTTGTTCGATCTCAATTGAAAGCAATAACATTCCTGTTAATCAAACTAGACTCAACGTTGCACTCATATAAACTTTTGTTATGAAAACTGAAACACTCATTATTTTATTGAAGGAGGTTTTTGTTTCTGACGGGTGAGACTGGGCTATAAACGTAAGATATGCTAAATTTAATTTCCATTAATAAAGTGAATTTTCTTTTTTAATTTTGTGTATACCATCATGATGACTGAATTGACAATATGTTGATTGGCAAGTTGTTTTCTGGTATTTTATAGACTTAAAGCTTTGGAAATTTCCTATTGGATTATAGTATATTCATATCGCTTACTTTAAAAAAGGTATTGTTTTCCCACGATTGGTAGTTTCCAAAGCATTCAGCATTGAATGAAAACTGGGTAGGAAATATTACGATAGTTTTCGATAATTACAAAAAAAATCTATCCATCTTAGGAACTTAGGAGCAATATAAGTATCGGACTATTACAAACTAATTTGTAAATATTAACCTTTTCAGACTAATGAAGATGTAATCTTGAATTGCGCCAGTGTAAGAGGTGCATTTTTGATTTTCAAGTAATGCAATGCGCCTTGTCCAAACAATACAAATTTCAAACTCTTACGGGCATTTTCTGCACCTTTAAAAATAATTAGGAGCATACAAAAATTTGTTTCACTGACTACCCCTTATGACCTTTCTTTCATCCGTCTACTTAGGTCGGTATGGTTTTGATTCCGCTTTCTCTGGAGTAAATTTCTACTTATTAATCTTCAGAATGAATCATTATCGAGAGATCCATAAAATCAATTTTTTCTTTACCTAAAGTATCGATGTTTTTAAGAGAATTACCTCGACCAATAGACATTTAGTTGGTCTGTTTTTTAAATCTATATAGACGCCCATAGAACCCATAGCCGCCTCATTCTAATACCCATGTATTCAATTAAATTAAAATCGCGGAGATGGAATTTTCTTTTATAGTAAATAATAACTATTATAACTTATTTATTTAATTTATTAACTGTAATAAACTGTCACAGTTAGTTCTTTTGTATTAACTTAATAGATTTCTCAACGTTTCTTCAAACATTAAAAAGTTATATATATTTTTTAAAATTAAATAATACAATTTTCTAATCGGATATAACTTAGGATAATAAAACCTTTTGTAAAATATGACCCGAGGTTCATTCCACATTAGTTGTTTGTCACTGAATGTAATCTGAAGAATGAATTTATTACCAGAAAAATAGTTTTTTGTACGTAACTACTCTACTCGCTGTGATCATTAAATATTGTTAGTATAAAAAGTATTGGAAGGTAATAGGGAATTATTAATTAATAATAACTAATTAAATTATTAGTTAATAATACAGCTATCAAAAGGCCTCTTAACGAGACATTTTTCCAGCCATGAATCATAAAGTTCTAACAATAGAGGGTTTGTCAGTGGAATACAATGACTACAAAAGGAGTTCAGAAAAGCTTGAAAGAAAGTGTTTAGTTCAAAATCGATTATACTAGAGCAGATAATACTCTTCTTTTTTTTTATTGATATTTACATCTGTATTACAATAATACATCAAGTAAATGGGCTAAGCGATACATAATGACATGTGAAAATGACAAGTAGAGAAACTACCCACAGTTAGTACTCAAATCACAAGTTCAACTAAGAAGTCACGGGGCCATCTTCTTTTCAGACGCCTCCGAGGATTATCGGGAATTGAAGAGGAAGCTAGGATTGAAACTAGAGGGTTTGAGTGGAAATGAAGTTTGTTATGAAAGGATAGATAGCGGGTTAGGGCCAAATCCGTAACAAATGGGACTTTAAGGTCGTTATGGCTGACTTTATTCTTAACAAAATAGGGACCATTAAGGATTTTGGATTGTAGGGATTGGATACGAGAGGAATTCGATGGCTTAGTGCAGCCCCAAAGCTATACGTAGGTCCAAATAGGTCGTATGATAGTCATGTAGATGAGTCTTTTGTAATTAATTGGGAGCTTAGAGCGTTTGTCTAGTAAGTGTTGAAGTAGCCTGAAACGTCGAGGGGTTTCATGTCTTTTCAGTCTCGTATGAGGATTTCAGGTTAATTGTTTGTCAAGATGCAACCCTAAGTAACGGATCTGTTCTACAGGCATAAGTGGGATGTTATTAAAGGATACTGAAGGGCAGGAATTCATTGGTTTACATCGTAAGGTAAAAGTGATTTGATGCTATTTTTGAGAATTTTTTTTAATTCTCCAGTTTTGACACCATTCTTCAAGATCAGTGATATGGGATTGGAGGCTTTGGGATGCAATAATTGGATTGGTGTTGACTGGTAATACACATGTATCATTAGCATAGGTGGTAAGGATAGTATTAGGATGAGTTGGGATGTCAGCTACATGGATAATACTCTTAAAAATCAAAATGTTTTTGAAAAACTTCTTATACTTTTATTAGAATATGTTTACAATAGGTGCTTCAACTTACTACACCACCAACCATTTAATACAACATCACTTTTTTTTAATATACAAATATTTTTTATTGCATATAACATAGATATAACTTGTTTTTCCATTCATTTAACCCCACTATTACTGCTAATCGGACAATCCTTTAGTCGGAATCCTACATTTCGCTTATCCAGGTATTTAAGATTGCATTGTGTATCGGACGATTCCTCAGTAAGAGCTCTAAATTGTTTCTATCCTGGTATAATTAGGATAGCGATCTTTAACGAATACTTGACACCTCACTAGCTCAGGACTACTCTTTTACGTTACTTCCGAAGAAGCAGTACCAAGAATTTCTTACTGCCATTAAAAACTCCTGAGGCCCTCCTGCGGTGTTGTTAACTCATGACGTTGACCGCGACGCTTAGTAAACATATTCCTATTCTGATCTGACTTTTGTAAGGGATGTTTAATTCTAGAAACCTAAAGAAAATTCATGAATGGAATTTTGTATTGCTGATGGTTTATTAACACCCAAAAGATTTCAGTCCGTGTAATATAGTTTATTCTTAAAGCCGACTTTTCGTCCCAAACTTGTGCGGTTTCACCTGAGCTGTATCTGGATCAGAGGTACCAGAATGTTAGTAACAAAAGAAATATGAGATACGTAGTTATTTTCCGTTTTGGAATATCATAATCATAAATTGAGATTGTTCATATTCCCTTATCATATTTTAAAATTATATTTTTTATCTCTATACAGTCATTTAAACGAAGGCTATTAGATCGGATATTGTTATCGCGAAGTAACAATCACTGAAGTTATCAAATTTCCTCAAACGGAATATTTTCTCCAACGCTTGCGACTTGTTATGAATATAGTAATACGAATATAGTTTCCTTCCAAATCGAGGAAAATAACTCACTTGATTATTAAATCGTATCAGTTTCATAGAATTAGTCACTAGCGTCAAATAACTTCGTAAAACAACCGATCGTAACAAACAATAATGATATTGAGTTTTTTCGATTAATCATGATGAAGAACGTATGCAGATATGTATGCATGTATGACCGATAAGTTCTAAATTCGCCGCTTTAATTGCAATGAATGATTTATCACAGAATTTATAAAAAGATGACCTCTTTTAGTTATTAGTTGACGTTTCAGGAAATACTCCTATTAAATGGAAGATATTGAATTAAGGCAGATAAGAGGATACGAAAGATGGACAAGTAATTTTGAATAAATATAATTATAGGCAAGTATCAATTAAAGACCTGAAATTAGAAACTCCGGACGACCAACGTCTTTGGATTTTGAATAAAGAATGTAATTGACATTTGGAAGTTGATATATGATAATGCTTAATAAGGTTTTTTGTTACATTCAAAATAAAAGCAAGAAACTTACTACAGTTTACCTATTTACGACACCCTAAACGGAAGTACTTTAATTATTCTATTCATGATGCTGCACATAGGATAAGCACAGCAAGTTGTAGAACTTCGTTGATCAAAGGTATTTATATATATATATAAAACCTCGTACCACTACAACTCATGAAGAGTCTTGGGTTCAGTACGTGGTAGAGACTGTACTGTACCTTGAACAAAGGTTGTACAGGTAGGTACTTACTTACTTACTGATGGGCGCTACGGTCCTATAAGGACCTACATTCGCAGGCAGTTGATTTGTCCTAACACTCTCAACACGCCTAACTGTCCGGTTTGAGTTACTTTATAGTTTTTATAGATTCTGGGTGAGCCCCAGAAGGATCATAGATACCAAAAGATCCATCTTTACTTTTAATAGATTAAATAAAATCTGCCACAGCTAGTTTTGAACCCGGAACCCTGCTAATCAGCACTCTTCCATAGATCTGTTCTGCTCCCTCATAAGACGTCATACTATTTGCGTTTTTCTGTTAACATTTCTTGTTCGATTTTGTAGTTTGTTGGTAGTTTATATTTAAACCCATCGCTTTTGGTTTATTAGTTTAAGTTCTTATTCATTGGTGTTTTTTTTTTTACCGTTCTGTTACTAGGGAAAAATTATACATTACCTACTATTTAATTTTTCTTTAATGAAATGAGCATGAAATATGCTGATAGTTGTGTATTTCTTATAGTTAATATGTTGTGATGATTAATGATTGGAAGTCCTGAAAATTAATTATTTCCTTCAATATTGTCCCTCATTCAACATAATGTCTCCTGTACCCCTCAATCTACTCAAGTTTTTAACAACAGCATGACCCAACGAAATGAAATTAATGCGCGCAGGCAATTGGAGCATAGCAGCCTGCTTCCGCTTTCAAGTGACGGGCATTGTTTCGTTCTCGGCCATCCTTGATGCGGGTCTGTCACTCCGTTGCTATTCTTTTGTCGAGGAAGTGGAAGAGCCAAAGAGCCTTGCAGGAAACATCAGGATAATTTGAAACTGGATCGCTACCTCTCCCGTTGTGAATTTTAATCGAGATATCACAAGTGACAGTAAAGCGTTTTTTCAATTATCCATTGTCTGAATACAGTGACATTTCCTTATCGACGAGATACAAGGATTTTTTTTTTCTTGCTAGATGAGTCTTCCTATAATTCAAGCAGTCGTATACTGAATCTTCATATCATTTTAACTTTATTTGTAACTCTGTTTTTTATAAATTGCTCATTTCGATATACTCGAGGAAGCAATTTTTTATTTTATTTGATTTTCTTTAACGTCGCTTCGACTGCTGAGGCCATTGGCGACGACTGCTCTTATCAGAGTCTTCTGTATCTTATTAATATTTATGAACGGTTAGCACGTTTCAATGTCCAAATTTGTTCTTTCTATTTGATGCTTCTTGCATTCAAATAGATACTTCTATAATAATAATTTCTATATTGTCTCAGGTTTGGCAGGTTGGTTGGTACTGCAATAAAAATAGGTGAAGATGTGTCAGATTTTATTACGCTGCATTATTTAGACGTTAGGCCGTTTGGAGGGATCCAAGCAGTGCTTTTATATTTAATTTGACGGAGGTGGTTTTGCGGAAGCCTCTCCTAGTGATCATCCCGATTTTCTTTAATTTGATTGCTTATCACTCGGACGAAAGGTGGATCTTAACAAGGGGACGTCATCAATTTTTGGAGCTGATTTAACCCCAACATCAGCTTGTTCTTTGCAGCTTATGCCTACATGCGAAGGAACCCAAGATAATGTAACAATTTTATTATTTTCTTTTAAGGCCTTATTCATGCTTTGAATTTTCTGTAAAACTTATTTTCTTGTCCAAAGTTGTTCTAAAGCATTTATCACTGATAGTGAGTCTGTTACTATGACAGATTTCTCAATGCCGTTATTTGTTATAAGTTCTTATGCTTTAGCGTATGAGAGTAATTATCATCATGATGTTTTGCCACTAATCGAAAAAGTCAGTTCCAAGATATGCCTGTCAAGAGATATAAGATAATACCAAAAACAACCTGTACCACTAAACCTCATGAATGGCCTAGGGCTCGGAGGTACAGACCTTGCTATTCCTAATGCAACGGTTGTGAAAGAAGATAATTTGACAGAGATCGCCCTCAACCGCTAGGTTTTTCCTCCAAATGGATAAGAAAGAATAGCCACTTTACTGAGTCTGGATGAGTTCCATGAGGGTCTGCAGATCCCAGGACCATGGCAACTCAGCACTCTAAGCACTATAAGCTCTAAGCTACTCTGCTATTTTTAGATAATATAAGTATACAATAGTTTGGAGAGAGCAATGTAAAATCATTTGGAATCTCTTAATTCAACTAATTTTTGAGTTGGATCCTGTTTCGACATGGTGCTTTATTTTTAATTTTCGCTAAGAAATCTATAGCGATAGTAAGCATGATGGATGATAAGTTTCTTCGTTAGATTCCAATCGGCTGTTTTATACAGAAACTATTAGAAGTTTAGATACTTTTTTGGGCGGGGGGCCTGTGGTGTAGTGGTTAGCATAACAACATACTATGAGATCGCGGATTCGTAGCCCGGCAGGTTTTTAAAAGGATGTAAAAAATCCTTGGCTCGGCCGTCCTTCGGAAGGGACGTAAAAGGATGCCGAGCCTAAAGGGTGTCCGATACTCGTTAAAAATCCCTACCCAAATTTAGCCTGAATAGGCAAAATTTAAAACTCCCACTGTAGGATCTTCCGATTAGTTATAGTAGCAGAAATATACAAACATTTTTGCTCACTAATTTTCAAAAACCTTTAAATGAATAATCAACTATGTGCCTGTATTTAATTCAAACAAATAACTCATATTATAATCTATAAACCTATTACCAATACTTTAATATCTGCGGTAGCATCTATCTACCTCGTATATCTCTAATATTTTACTCTCTAGAAGTGGATTTCCGCCACCTAATTTGCTAAAAGATACTATATTTAGCATGATTGTCGTCGTGGACACTCATCGTCAGAGACACGATCCAGCAATCATTTTTAAATTGTTTAACGATTTCGAAATCACTGTAATAAATCTGTCTTCACTGCCCGTCCCGAACGAATTTGATGTTTTGGGATTCCCGTGGTTTATTGAAGTGATAAAATCCTTCTGGGAAAACTCTTTGTTCTCATTTATCGTTCGATTTTAAATGGACATAAATCTGTAATGAGAAATAGTCTAGCTTCTGTTCTTTGTTGACATGATAATCGCTTATAAATTCCTGAGTATAGCAAACGTCGCTTGATCATCTTTAGTCCCAAGACGTAACACTTATATAAGTCATCAGATCTCGTGATTGGCTCTTAGATTCCGTTCATTTTTCCTTAATCTTTCAAGAAAGTATCATTGCCTTGTATTTTTAGGATAAAAAATAACTAATATATTCTAGGTTTGAAAAACGAAAAATGTGGAGTGATTTCCAAAATTTTTTGTAAATACAGTTCTTTTTTGTTCGTTCAAAGAATTCCCTGCTAGATACTTCTCGCTTCTTTTGTAACATTAGGCTAATTTTATATTTCTAACTCCAGCTCATAAATATTCAGAAATTGGCCATGCTTAGGCTGACACTACTCCCTCGACAAAGAATACTAATAGGACATGTTTTTTTGAAAACTTTTGAACAAAAGAAAAACGTTGGATAGATAAGAACTCTGAAATCCATGCAAAGCAAAAGATAACACTTGTATTATGTAAAACACTTTTTTGTTTGTTTATTTATTTAACATTACTTTATGCGGCCATGGCTAATCGGAATTGCTACAGTGGAAGTCATAAACTGTGTGTGCCCCAGGTTTCATTAAGATAGGGATCTACAACGAGTACCTGGCATTGAACAAACTTAGGACCACCATTTTACATTCTCTACGAAAGACGGCGTAACTTTACTGTACCGGCTATTAAAATAATTTTTTTTTAGAATTCTTGATAGAATGCATTCGACAAGTACCCTTGGCCATGTATCTGATCATTTTTCCCCTTAGGATTGCTAAATGAAAAAATACTGAAATCCCCTTGTATGTTTCAAAATAATATTTCTCATTTCATTCAGTAACTTGAACTGATTACAATATAATATGTTAAATAAATTAATAATACTCTAATTAATAACAATTGAAATTTGTATGAATCGTAAAGTCGTTTAGTCATGCTATAAATGTTTTCATAATATTTGTCTAAACTATTGTCGATATTTTGCGTTAATCATCAAATCTTTGTAAGTTCTTATTATCTTGAAATTCGATCAGTTTAGTTCCAATTCTCTGCCAAAAAGCCCAAAAATTGGTTTAATATCAATCGATTACTTCAGGCTGGAATATGAAGATTTGTAGAAGTAATAGTTAGAGTCTAATACTAGTCTAAACAGAGGAATCTCTAAATCGTAACTGAGGGTAGTAAATGGAAATTTATATTTTGTATTACAAGAATAATTCAAAATATCCAACATGACTAATTAAAATACGCTATAATATACTCAGCGTCCTTACTAGATCAGGATTCAAAAACTTACGTTTCTAAATATTTTTCAGGCTAATTGCTGTGAATTGATACGGGTTGCCTCTTATCAGCATGTGGTCTTATCTGTTTGTTTTCTTGATGACAACTAAACAAAACTATCAATACAGATCGATCAGAAACTTCTTGTTTTACATTGAGAATGTTACGTACGTTCGTTGAAGCCTTTAAGTTTCAGATTTATAGAACGTGATTGGCTAATTTATATTGCGTTACAACCACTACGAACCGGTGGAGTGATGCCACACGTACCACTCCTTCACTGACATGCTGCATGCCTGAAATCTCAAACTGTTAACTAATCCGAACCTTGGAATTATCTAATTGAAACAGTTATAGTTCTCCGAACCCACTAGATAAATTAACAAAACATGCATATAATTCACATAACATGGACACTAAGATAGACATCGTCTTGAACATAGGAGTGCAGTAATTACGAAAGCCACTATAAAACAAGTCTCAACTATAAGGAGTTACGGATTCGAGACCATCTTTGGCAGATAAATTATTTATTCCGTTTTCAATAGTGCATCGATGAACCTTAAAATACCAATGAAGCCTTAAAATACCCTTGGTAGTGAAAAACCCATGTAACGCGTGCTATACATTTATATTAGTTTATATATTTCTTCATTGTTTATTCAAATCAAGTAATCTTAGAGAATGAGAAAAAAAAATTACGGGATCTACAGAGATAACTGAGGCTAAACCTGCTTCTATTAAGAAAATGCCATAATTTGGAGAAAACTAGAAAGTTGAACATGATCTCAACAAAATAATCTCCATTCAAAACTGCAGACTAAGAAACTATACTGTATTTAACAGGTATTGAACTGAGACTTTCCATGGGTTGTGGGGTAGGTTTTGTAGTACGATGAGAAAAAATACAAGAATTGACCATTTGAAACCTGACGTTACACTTAAATGACATTTAACTAAATGTTAAAGCTCATTTATATTATATATAATAATAATACCATTTACAATATACAATTATAGTGCCTTTAGACTATGTACAAAAAAAGTATTATTTGTCAGTTGGAGTTGGGATATTTTTCTGGTAATCAGATTCGTTATTGTTAGTTAACAGCATTGTTATGACATAAAAATCTATTATAATTATCTCTAATTTGTCATTTAAATAACTGTTACTCTTTAATACTTTCTTTTTATTATTTTTCAAAAACAAAAACTGCTTTTTGACTTAAATTAGGCTAAAAGCATTATACTTTTGATAGTGTAGTTGAAAATACAATAAAGGCGTTTTGTTATGATTTGGTTAAATATTTATTGTAATCGATCAACATAAAAAACAATAAGCTCAGCGTGGATATTTGATTTTTTTTATTTCAAGACAAATAGAATTGACGCTGCCTGTTTATTTTCTTCTGGCTACTTTATTTTAGAGTCAGAAGCAACGGGTTAAGTGACTCTTGGAATTCAACATTAACATAATGGTTTGCATATCTCGTCCAATTATGAAGATAAAGGATAAATATATACATTATATGCGTCTGAGAAACATTATATCAAATTATCACCAAATTTACTAATGGAAATATTCATAATAATAATTATTAAACAAGGAGCTACTGTGACCACTAAATGCAAAAGGATAACGAATTTATTTGTTAAAAATTTAAATAAACACCTAGTTTTAATATTTTTTGAAGATAACTGGCTCCATTCAAGTTGAAAGTGTTGATTAAAAAAAAAATCGTCTTTAGTTTTTTTTCTCAATTAACTCTTATCTTATTTTCACCTAACCTAGAACGCTCATAAATCAAATAGAATTTTAAAATATTTATTTTAATTTGATATTCCAGCAATGAATTTATCGACGAATTTTGATTGCATACATTAAAGAACCAAATGATTCTATTAGAATATTCAACAACCTGATAAAAATAAACTATTCAATTTATTTCAGAATATCCAAATAGAGGCTCCAACAAAGACATTACCAACCTTTTTTCAATCCATTACTTTATTAAGGTATTATGATATTAATGTGGTTAAATAAGAAGGATAAGGAACAACTAATCTATTGATGTGGCATGTAAGTTACAACCTATCAAGAATTATTTAAACAAAATAGTTAATATCAACCTTTTCCCAGAACCCATCATAAGGCAGGAGAACAAAGGTCCCCGGAAAATGTTAAGGGAAAATTATTTATTATGAAGATTAATTACAACAAAAAAATATTTTTTTCAGAATCTTTATCTATATATGATCAATACATAATTATATAATACATTATCTGGCTCATTAAATAAATCATGAAGTGTCCTTATTAAATTTCGATTATTATTTAGTGTCATTACCTGTAATTAATGCTTATTTTTTTTATTATCTATCGAAACAGGAAAACAACTTGATTGTTTATGAAGAATTATTTTATTAAATAATTTAATAACTTTGCTCATGATAACATAATTGAACCTTTTCGGCTGACAAGCCTTCCTCATCGAATGGAAGTGTTTACTTGTTGTTCCCGCAAATTACAGTGATGTAAAAAAGAATTTATAAACCTTTCAGTTTGCTCAACTTAGTTTCTGTCAGTAACCAGCTACTAGAATGCAGATGAATTGAGCTAAAGATGAGGAGATCCACATTTCTGCTCATTCCTTGCTTCCTAAATATTGAAAATCTGTAATCAGACTGAGCTGGCTTTACTGAACTCACTATCCAAGACCCAAGTGGACGAAATCAACGACTAATTATTAGCTCTCCTATGTAGAACAACTACAAGTAGGATTTGGTTCTTGCTTCAGCAGATAATAGCACCACTCCTAAAAAATACTTCATACCTTTCCTTCACTCTTAGCAACAACCTCTCGATGGAGTCCGATTTACGCAAAATATCGTCTGTATTTGTATATTGGTCTGTATTTGCTCATTGCATAAACCATGAAGTGTTCTTATTAAAATTCGATTATTATTTAGTTTAATTAACTGTAATTACAGCCTGTATTTTTATTATCTATTGAAACAGGAAAGGAATCTGATTATTTACAAAAAGTTACTTTATTATATAATTTTTTTTAGCTTTGCCCCCACATCATGTGTATTGATTTTATCTATGTAGGGTGTATTTTTTTTTAATAACTTCGTGAATGTGAAGAATTAAACAAAAAGTTCATCGTTGTTGGAAAAGATCGTTGATCCATAAAACTAAATATAAATAATAGTAATAAACCTTTTTCTTTTCTCATGATGACATAATCAAACCGTTTCCGGTTGACGAGCCTTCTTCATCGAATGGAACCCTAGTTTCTTCCTTGTCCTCTTATTGTTCTTCTTCTTCACCCTGTAAATTGGAGGATCGTGCAGAGTAATTTCATAGTGTGAAACTCAGCAGTTTGCTTATCAATATCGACCAATTATACAGATGAACCGATTTAAAGATGAGGAGTTTCGCTTCTTTAGTCAATTCTTAATTCTCTTATAATCATCAGACCTTAATTACACCTATCTTAACCTATGGAATTTTTTAATAAGCTTTCACAGCCACAAGACTTGTCTTGTAAAAAATAGATCTTGATCTACGACCACATTTACCTCTCCTCTGTCACAGTAGATGGAGTAGTGTTAGCATATAAACTACAGGAAGGATCTTGTTCTTGTTCTAGTGCTATTTAGGATTTCTAGGAAACAGTTTGCATCATTCTGCTGAAAATTAACGACGAAGTTGTCGATGAGCACATTACCTGTATACGCACCGTTTACGTTATGTGTATTACCGCTTTTTCGAGCATTATAATAGGAAAGTATGATTGTGGCCTTATTTCGTCCTAACTATGTCAAAATACACACGTCCTAACTATGTCAAAATACACACGTCCTCACCCAGGCAACCAACTTCTTTCGGGTCTTGGTTAATGGACTAAGAGCTTCCTCTGAACTTCCTAGGGCATTGTTAGCTTTTGATGGATTGAACTGCTGCTACAAGCTCAAGGAAGATGGGGTAGATATGTTTTTTTCGATCTCAAGACTTCTGAGGTTTATTTCTGACCAACTGCCTCTTCCGTGATTAGAAGCGTCATATACTTATGGTTTGTGTACAACTTGCGAAAGGATATAACGGAAGCACTAGTATTTCTACAGAATGCTGTAAAGATAACCAACTTCATGGCATTCTATGGAACTAATTTTCATATCACACTGTTAACTGAAAAGTATTTGTAAAGCTATCACTCGATCTCTTCCTGCTGCATTTGAAACTATCCAATCAAATTATGGCGCCTTGGAGAATAATAATAAATAAAACAATTGTTATGATTTCAACTCAACAACTATTAATATAAATCTTATTGGTACTTCAGATTGTTTGTAACATATGACGTAAAGTGGTTGAAATCAAGAGTTCTACAACTATTCTTGATATATGTAACTTGTATGACATAATTATGTCCCAAGAACGGTAGTATTGTATGACATAATATATAGTACATATCGTACGGTAGAAATGTTAAAAGTTGTCTTTTCGGAAATACCAGAATATACAATATATATGCACATCTCGTCAACGAATTAATCAATCTATTAACTATAAATGAAAAATATGGTATTAAAAAATAGAACGAACACAGTGTGCTAGAAATTGAACCTATCGAATCTGACTTTTCCGTAAAATGACTTTTCCCTAGGAGAGAAATGATTTATTTATTATAAATGATTATTTCTTTTTAAAAAACTTGTTATTTTGCTAAATTATTATTGATTGAAGATTTTATATGAAATGGAAATTAAAACATTAATACCAGTTTATTTCAGTTTTCATTACGTTGGATTTAAAGTGAATAAAAATTCTTAGATATTGGTCAAGTATTTGATAATGACAATTAAAAATAATTAACTCTATTTATTTAAAGGAATTACGTAACGACTAATTTATTTATCTTTAATTAAAATTATAAATGTAATATAAGTGAAAGATTAAAACTTGAGAACAGTAGAAAACAATTTTTTGCAACAATAGCATTTAAGAATAATATTGATGCAATGTATTTAAAAATATGACTCGAAAAAACAAAACATTGTGAACGATAACGTTAAGTGAAGAAATCTAACACAAAATAAGTAAAATATAAATTAATGTAAAAAAACAAAACAATGAATGGTTAATTAAGAAGTAGTTCTTACATAGAAAAAATATCAGATGACATGAAAAATTATCAACGGGCGATAAAAGTAAAAATAAAAACGACAAATTTTTACGTTAAATGTAGTATAATATTAAAAATATATGCATTTGTTAGAAGAAAAGTACAAAATTAAGTTATTGATATATAGTTATACACCTGAATTGAATATAGTTGAATATAGTTATTGACCTGAGCCAATGCCTGGCAACGAAATCACGATTAAAAGCTAATAGATTTTATTCAAGAAGTTAGCAAAATTAATAAACAACCTCAATGGCTTTCGATTATTAAAAAACATGCTGCATTTGGATAGGAAAACATTGTTACTGTTTTAAGTATGGTGTGATAGGTACACGGCTCACATGTAAAAGAGGTAGAAATTAAGATATTTCAAAATATAGTAGAGAAAGTCAAATACACGGCATAGTTTGAAAATGTGGTCGACAATTTTGTTTCTTTCCTGCCTTCCGAAAATACTGTGACGAAATTCTGGATTTTATTCAAACACTACACGGTCATATAGTACAGTATAAGAAATCGATTAATATAAATATTCTTCGAGCGATCTGTAAACCCCATTAAAATTATCATTTTTAAAGGCAAATCAAAACTGGAGAAAAGCGAAGTAGGAAATGCACATGCGATTGGTTTCAGGGCAGGAAGTGTTTCGAATTGGCCTTTAAATCAATCTAGATCTTAGCAATGTCATTTCTATATCAGCACTTCGATTTGTTCTAACGATAAAACTATTGCACAAAATAAAATAAAAATAGATTTGTTAAGAATTGATTATATTTTGCTTACAGTTTACAATACAAAAGCACTTGTTATATTAAAAAAAAAAAAGTAGTATTTGCAAACGTTAAGAAACCGTTTAATGCGTATCAACTGATCTTATAATAAGTTTTCCATAATTAAGAATAAAGTTTTTTAAACTTATTAGTTATTATTATTGAGCAGTGCGTAGCAAATTAATGTCTTGGACTAAGGCGTTGACGACCAGTCAGTTTTATGCCTCAAACTTAAAACTTAAATTAATGATATGACTGGATTCCACTAACTTCCAGAACTTTACACACGTATTCATGCATTTCTCCTCATCCAGCTCTATTAGAAATGTTTCGTTTGAGTACGAAGGTGATTATGGTGCTTTATTAATTATATATAAAATTATATCATTTAATGTGTAAATAGTTTGTTTTCCTTCAATTTACTTTATTATTGCAGGACTTGCATTGCTACTCTATATACTCACATAGACTACTCAGCTATCCACTAGATAATAATATGCCAGCTATATCGTCACATCTTAACGATAAGTACATTTCCGCTCTGTTTATCGATAGCATTCAGTGTTTTCCTCTTTAAATTTCATTCATTTTGAAGCAATAGTGAGTAGGATAGTCATAAAATTAACAACTAAGATTTATTTATAACTATTTACCAAATATTCAAATTTGTTAACGAATCTCAAATTTGTCTGCCTTCGAAATCAACTGAAAAAGATACCTTGTGGTTGATATTAAACCAAATTAGCAATGAATCCAGCATTGGAGTTACAATAGTACAATTTAATAGATCATTAATAGTACCTCGGCATTGGACAAAGAGCATTGTTAATAGATCCACAATGGTTTGAAGATGTATTCGTCAGCACTTTGAGGTCCCCAGTTGGCCTTCTGCTCTGGGACGATGTTTTAGTCCAGGCATTCTTCGGTTATATTATTAATAATTATTAATGTTTTAAAGTGACGACAGGTTAGAGGATTCATTGCAACTGCTTGGGGAAAGCCAAGCATTCCAAGAAACAATAGTCTATTACAATATTACTTCACTATGTACTGATAACATTATTTGAAAAATCTTTTCTTTTTCATTCATTCGACCTATTTGTTTCCCAACTTACAGATTGTTCATTTATTAATTTATCTCATATCACAAATCTCTAAACAATTTCAACTTAAATCGTAATTCCTTTCCCAATTTGCCCCCTTAAGAAATGATTTTTGAGCTCAGACACTCCGTAGATCTTCCCACATCATTTCTGAACTAAGGCAATGTAATTTTTTATAAATACTTATTTAGATTAAGCAGCCTACTTATATAGCCTTCTCAAACCATTATATTATAAATAAATATATATATGTCCCTCGAAAATCCCCACAATGATACCTTTTTGAACTACAATAACACATAAGTGAGAAAGAAAAATACACAACTCAGGTCATTTCCAATGCAGCTGATTTCATCTTTAAAACTACTTCTTTAATTCCCTTAAAAAGTATTACAATTATACTAAATATTTATTTCTTGAAAACTAGACAGATTTGTTATCATTTTCTCATAATCATTTAGTTGTCACGATGACGATTATTTATCGCTTTCTTTAATACGATAATTTTCAGGCATAAACTGATCTATAAAATCTTAAACAATGAACGGGAGGAAAAACCCAAGATACGGAATTTCCGTGAGAAAAAACTAAAAGGAAACTATATCACGAAAGAAATAAAAATAATAACGACAAAAAAACACAGAAGGGGAGGGTGATAAAGACAATATATTGAAAACATTAAGCAAAAATTACGAAAAAATGCATAATATGACGAAATTTCTTTATTTAATTTTTATTTAATAATAATATGACGTAAATTGTCAGATTTATTACCAAGAGTCCATCACAATGCACTGTAGGACTCAAAACAAAAAATATTTTAATATAATCTCAACAATTTTTCTTATTCTTTGCAAAGATGTCTAGGTTCTTATCTAACAATAAACTCTTTTTTTTTTTATCTAATAAAAAAATTAAATCAACCAATAAATGTATCCGGCAAAATAGGTGATTTTTTAAATTATTTAAGGTAATTTTACAAATTTATAATTAAAAATATGAAATGTCTATCCCTGGTGTTATAGCTTTCAATGGAATATTCACAATTTGTAAATAGAAATCTTTTACACAGGAAGAGAAAAACATGTGTAACTGATTTAAGAAATGAGAAACAAATATAATTGCAATAATTAAAAATGTAAACTAAATATTTTATGAATTTATTATACTCTATATATTATTATATTCGATGTTATATTTCATGCAGTTTACACACTTCGTAAATAAGCTAATTTTATAAAATACAATGAGAAAATGAGAAAAAACAGTTGATGAATAATTGAAGAAAGGCCAAAATTGATACGATGAAAGTAAAGCTTATCATTTTATTTGATATTAATTATAGTAAAATCAATTGAATTATATTTTACGTCATATAAACCGAACGTCAATCCTAATGATTACGTCACTTTATCAGTGTATGTAATGTAAAATTACTACAGGCAGGTGCCCTTAGGATTTTTTAATGGGAATAAACTACCTTTAGTTATGCCGTCCTTATGATGGGGACGTATAATGGCAGTTCCGAGTCAGTGCAGTGACAGGTACCTACTCCTTAAAGATCCCTATCCTAATTATACGAAAAATTTAGGACCCCCACTATAGTATCGTCCGATCAGATAAAGCATACAGACATACTGCATTTATGACTATAATTTACGTTTAAAATCTGCAAAATATTATTGAGGAAAATAGTAGAGCAATATTCTTGATATAAAGTTAATCTGCTAAACTAATATTTACATATCAACATTTTTTTCACATGCTAAAACTTTTATAGCAGGAAAATCTTGAAAATACCATTTCAGAACTAATGAAGGAAAACGCAACCTGTGTATCTTTTAACTTGGATGCAAGACACCCCATAAATAGTAGTCGTCAAACCAACTAAAATAACGATGTATGTTTTGCCATATATTAATCGTATACATGCAAAAGTTTTGTGCTAATAAACAGATTCTATAAATGAGTGATTAGAGAAATGATGATATTCTTGTTGAACAATATTAAAAATCGAGAAGTATGATCAAAACAGGTCTCGCATAGAGAAGCCAAAAATGCATTTAACATACTCATAAAGGTGTTATCCAGCATACTACAATTTGAACTAGCAGATTCGAATCAGAGTACTCAGCTGTTATGTGTTCTCAGTGTCATCATATGGATCAGAGGCAGGAGAACTTCTAGATGCTTCAAGTAAAGATCTACGAGCATTCCAGATGAGGTATTAACGGTGTATGCTTAGACTTTCATAGGTGGACCATCTGAAATCATACTGCAACGGATACAGAAGACCCTCGATATATTGGACTGCATCAAAACATATAAATTGACATACTTTGGTCATGTTACGCGAAATGAAACTGCCGTCTGCTATAGTTAATCATACAGAGCAATATTGAAGGAAAGAGAGGAATCACTTGTAGACTTGTTTCGTGGAGCGTTCAGTAAAATAAGATAAACAGTTATAATCGCCAACATCCAAAGACGATAGGCACTTTTAGAAGATTTATGTACGAATTATGTGGATGAGACTATTGTAATAAAATAAATTCCCCTTAAAAAAAGCCCGAGCATACAGACTTCCACAAGAAATCATGATTTAATCAAACATTTCGTTGATCTCCATCTATGCCATTGATGACAGCTTCGAGACCAAGTGTTTTTTCCTTAAACAACAAAAGAAACCCATCCCCATATATAGTTAATTGTTACTCAAACAATAAAGTTAAATATCAAATGCCAGACTCAATAAATAAGATATTTACACCAACTTTACTTATTACCTCGCGGATTCGATTCTTGGGCATTTATTACGACCTTTGCTTTATCCACACTCCATTCGCATGATTTATTAATGGAACATAAATTACCCAAAATGTCAGTAAACTTCTTAAAGAGACATTATCAAGATTGATGGAAGAAGTATACCTGTTAAAGCGATCATCTCTTAGAATTTGACATGAAATGATTGATCGATCAACCCCTTGTAACCTGTTCCAGTTTTGGCCTCAGTTCTTATGTTAAAGGTCGGATCAACCTACTTAGATTTTCTATCAAGGTTGTTTAATGAAAATGCAATAAAGAAGTTTCTATAGGCAACTTACTTTAGAAAATAGTAGATCAATCAATTTAAAATATTTAGACAATATTTATGAATTGATAATAGATAAATGTATTTTTTAATGGTAGATGGTAGTATGGTTTCTTTTTTCGTAACTTTATGCTATTATGGCTAATCGGACGATGCTGCAGTGACAGTCCTAAATTTTCCTGAGAAGGTTTCCTTTGCCTTAACATATCAGGTCAATAATCACCTGCAAAGATATAAGAAATAGTCACTATATTTTTAAATAATTTAAATACTGTACACCAATGGTAATTCGTCAATGAAATAGCATTCCTATGGCTTTTCATTTTCCTCTTGCATACGTGATTAAAAATAAATACGATGAATATGTTTAAATTGGTTTTGTATTAATGTATCTAGAAATAGTTGAATCTAAATAATTAGCTTCATACCATTGTCTTTTTTTATATTATAATTAATAATTAAATTCAATGGAGTTATTTAATTTGTTGTTTTTTTCATTTATTCCTGGGTACATAATATTAATATTATAATAATTATCGATTTTAATATATTTTTCGTATTTTCTTTTAATAGGACATTCTTTTGTATTTTTTAAATTTACCTAGTTTTTAAAATACTATACAATGCACAGAATAAAGAACAGAAAAATTAACATACCCTGTACTTTTTGGCAGCTACTGGGCTACAATTATCCAAGACAACTCATTTTCTTAAGCTTTAATTCTATTTGAACTTAAGTTGATGTTTCTTTTGGTATTGGTTCAGAATTTAGTTTGATTTTTTGTTTTTGGTGAATTGGTGATCGGGTGAAATTAACGAGTACTATAGCATTCATGTTTGCTAAAAATGCTTAGATTTTTGGGAAATAAGGACCATTAATGTTTCCCTTTTTAATAAAATTACTATAAATAAATAAATATTATAATGTTAATACATTAGTGGAAAAATTCCAACTAAAAACCTTAAGTCTCTAAACTAAAACAGGAAATTAAAAATACCTGTCCAATATTTCGCCTATTCAGGCATCCTCAGGGCAGAAAGAGAATAATAGCAAACCAAAAAGATGAATAATGCACCCAAAAAACACACATCCCACCACCTCCAAGGCTCAAATGCAACTACTGAATCATAGGGAAGGTTACTTTAGGAAACTTTCTGCCCTGAGGATGCCTGAATAGGCGAAATATTGGACAGGTATTTTTAATTTCCTGTTTTAGTTTAGAGACTTAAGGTTTTTAGTTGGAATTTTTCCACTAATGTATTAACATTTATTTGATGTCTCTGTTGACCGTTCCCTTTTTTAAATATTATAATATTCATAATAGGATTACTCAGTGTATAGTTAGCTGAGTCAAACCCGGACGTGTATGCTAAATTATTAAATAAATTAACATCCATAGATGAATGAGTTATTGTGAGTTATTTAGACCTTCCTGGGGCTCACCCAGCCTCTTTAATATGGGTATCCCTAATTAGAGAAAACTCTGGCGGTTGTCTGTGGTCAGCCAAATCACCTCTTTGCACAACCGTTGACTTAGAATCAGTATAGTTTCTATTCTGTGCTGTAGTCTTTATGAGCTGCAGTGGTGCTGCTTTTTATTATTATTTTTTTAAGCATAAATAAATAATTAGTTTTAATGTACGACTGCAATGACTCATGATCGGATATAAACAGTATTCTAGAGCCGGGAATGCCAAGGGAGGTGGAGGGGGGATTGAAGATATCCACCGCTTCAGGTATATCTGCGTCCTCTCAGTGTTGCTCCAGCAGTTCTCTTGATCGCACGTCCGGACCTTCCAGAACATCCTCGTCATCAAGATCCCCGCATTCAGTAAGTAGGCAGGAGTAATCCAATTATCGTATTCAGTGACTGATCGCCTGTCCCGCTTGGGTGTCGATGACACTTGATGCAACGCCCATAGGGGCACGCGTAATCGCTTATAAACCCTCCGTCATGAAGGTGCCTTGATAGTTATGGATCGTTGGTCGTGTAGAGTCACGCGGAAGGGGCATTTAAGGAATACGTGAGTCTAAATTTACATTTTAATTATTCAAGGATTCAATCACATTTCGTTTCTCAAATTCGAATAATAATAAACTTTATTAAATCCCTCGGATCTACAATTTATCCATAAAATTTTAGGTCATCAGTTGCACACAATGTAGTAGTTTTTAACGTTTGATAGCTACCATAGACATAGCGAAAGATCACTTTCACCTTGAGATTCGTCGTGCATAGGCAGGGGTTTTCTAATACCGAATACTCCAGGAAGTTTCAATCTTTATTTATTCTTGGAGCAAACATTCTTTGCCCGATTGGTTAATATTTCTAAAACTGTTATACAACACCACTTAACTTGTTACGCATTCCTAGGCTATTAAACTGGAACTAAAAAAGATAATAAAAGCTCGTCAAAATTATCACGGTTTTATAATTGATTTAATAAGTGAATAAAAACAATATTTATTTATATTTAGATGACAAATAATTTAATAAATAAATGAGTACGGCGTGATTTAAAAGTGGAATATTGTGTTAAATTTGTTCTTATTTAGACAGAAACTTGAATATCTTATTTGTTTATGTTTAAATCAGGATTAGAAAAGCAATCTTCATTCGATATTTATTTTATCCACAGACATTATTTATAAAATACAGGCATGTTTCATTAATATAATACCAGCTATTTTTCTATAAACAAAAGTACGTTTATATTTAATTATTTTAGAGGGCTGATTCCATTCTAACAGTGTTTATTAATGTCCTGTACTGTTGACTCTCACAGGTCATCATAAATATTTTTTTTTAACTAATCATTTGCTTATTGAAATTTACAACTGTATAATAGAATGTATCAAGTAAATATAATGAAAGATGCGTATAAAGGCACGAGATAAGGAGAAGTAGAGAAACTACCCAATGGTAGTTCCTGATAAATTAATTTTATAATTTTCTGAAGAATGTCTACCAAATATATTTTATGTTTTGATTGATATTTTGAATCCTCTAAGACTTTAATTTTTACTATAAAATTAAGTAAAGATATGCATTAAAATGCTAAAGAAAGTTTAATTATAGAGTTAAAAGTTTATAACAAAAAAAGTAAATGGGGCGACCTGTGGTCTAGTGGTTAGCATAACTACTAAACCCAATATCGCGGGTTCGTAGCCCGGCAGGTGGCCCTACGATTGTTTAAAGGGAGTAAAAAATCCTTAGTTTCGTCCCGAGCCTGTACGGTGTCAGGTACTCGTTAAAAATCCCTATCCTAATAAAACCTGGATGGGCAAAATTTAGAGCTCCCAATGTAGCATCGTCCGATTAGCCATAGCAACAAAAAGTGACGTTAAATGAACAAACAACAAAAAAAGTAACAGAACATAATCACACATGTACTGTTTACCATTCATGATTTGGGGATATTGACTTGTGTATAGTTCTATTGTGTTGGAGGTTTAATATTTTTTTTTTTAAATTTTGAATTTAATATATGTGTTAAATAATTTTAGTTAGAAGTTGAAATTACACTGTTCTGTGCGGTTTTTTTTTTAAATATAAATACTCACACACTGTGGTTGTGTATAAATATGAACATATATTTATTAATATCTATATATCTAGACTAATTTACAGAAACCATTTATTACATGTATTATTAACTACATGGCGAAGATACAATTGCAATATTGTCTCCTCCTGCCCGGTGTTATTGTCCACACTTTCACTCCTCCCCAGATTACATCATCAGGTCCTGTTTTCTCCTGAGGACACAATCGCAAGGTTGATGAGGACCTCTTGTAACCACACAATGCCACTTAGATCCTTGTGTTTGGCCTGCGGTGATTGCTTTAATAAGAGGCTTGTTAAGTAGGAAAAAGTAGGGCACAGTAGGTAAGCTTGAGTTAAGATAGTGGGAGGGTAGTGTATTTATAACTTCATAAAACGTTTTTCCTTTTTCATTACAATAATAATAATAGCAATCCACCCTTTGCTTAAATCAATTCTATATGATTAAAAAAATAAAAAAATAAATTGAAAACTAGTCGGAAAAAAAACTGCATGAATGCATTATAATTATTTTAAAACGGAAAATATGATATTATAACTCCATATAGTCAATACAAATGCAAAGGATCGAAAGCGAAAAACAGTACATTTCAGGAGAATGAAAAAGCTGTTTCTTATCGACAAAAGTATTTTACCCATGTCACTTACTATAGGTACTCCTACGTGGTTTACTTGTACAAGGCTCTATGTGAATTTTTTATGTTTGCAGTTGTAACGATATTATCGATTTTTAAAATCATATTTTCCGTTTTAGAATAACTATAACGCATCCATAAACCACCTTGTCATAATTTTTAATTTATTTAATTAATATGATTAAAATTATTAGTATAATATTATCATTGTAATTAAAAAAGAAAAAAAATGCAAAGAAGGTAATTTGATGTGTAACAAGCTGCTATACTATGCCCAAGATCGTGGGTTCGAAACTCGGCAGGTGGTACTAAGATTTTTTAAAGGCAGTAAAAAAGAGAGATTACAGATAAAAACTGCCGTTCATATCGTGCACTGCAGGCCATCAAAATAAAAATGGCTGTAACATCTATAGGTGTGTACATTTATACACAAACACACACACACATATAAATAGGTTTCTACTTTTCTTGACTGTTATAATTAATTTATACTTATGATTCAATTCTGAAAAGTTGAAAGAAAGAAAAGAAAATTTAATGGTTATTCCTGATAAAATAATAAAATAATTAATTGCTGCTAAAAAAAATATAAGTCAGCTAATTGGCATACTATATGTTAAATTAAAAGAATTATGATTAACTTGTTTAAAATATTTTAAACAAATTTATTATTATTGGCATTCCTTTTTCACAATTCATTTTAACCCTTTTAAACCTTGTTTTTCTTCTACAAAAAGTAAATTTTCATTTTTCTTATCCGAACTTGCTTAGTTTAATTAAATGATTCATAGATTGAAAACGAAAATCTATGATGAATTGGAATTATTGTGAGATAAAATAATATCCGGTTGCTTAGTTTACGCTTCTATTGAATGAGACGACAGTTTTATGATTGCTTCATTCATGGAAATAGTGACATAAATATTTACTAACATTGATATCTACTGAAGGGGTCAGTCATAAAACATGATATCTGCAAGTTCTTATTACTAACAGATAAGTCAAGTACTTCAATGCTTCCAACTTAACGAACGGTCTTATAAGTTTAAAAGAATTATGAAAAGGTATTGTTGAAGCTTATAATACTATTCATTTAAAGGAAGGTCATATAAAATAATTGAAATTGATATTTTTGGCAATATTTCCTACCTAGCCATAAAGGAAATATTAAAATTATAATTTTTTTATTGCACATGTTTTTTTTTCTGATATTGTAGATCTTCCCTCCTACGATTTCCCTATCAACCTATTATATATTACTCTTTATTTTATTTTGCGAGAATTGTTTACTTCTCAGTTTTTTCTCCATTTCGGTTGAGGTTATCTCCAGGTTACTATTTAAATACAGATAACCCTGAATATCTATGCCCTTGAAAATATAATTCAGGCCGAACTATCGAATAAACAATAACCTATACTTTATTAAATTATAAATAGTCATGTTTGAAATGTTAACAAATATCCATATTCTGTTGTTAACGTTAATTTTGTGTTTAATAAGTATTGATTTTCAAAGTGTGAATGGGTAAATTTTCAGTAAAATTTTAAAACTTTGAAAATAATAGGATCATCATTGCATTTTAAAATCAAGGATTTAAAAAAACATTAATTAAATATTAATGGTTAAAGAATTAATAATTGAATACAAGTTTCCTGGGTACTATGTTTTACTGTCTCTCGTTTACAAAAAATAAATAAATGAAATAATTAGCGTACAAACCTTTGAAGTATTTTTATAATCGATCCCCGAAATTTTAATTTTAAGTTAATCAAACTTTTTAAATAATGCCATTTTTTATTTTGTTTCTTCATAAACTTCACTTGCTACATTATATTTTTGAAGTATGTGTATTGTGGAACCAATAATTGCATGTGACACTATAAAATATATTATATATTACGATATATAAATATATATATTGTATTAAGGGATGGGATACATTCCTAACCACTATTTTCATTTTTAGTGAGGAACCCCTCTGGCATATATAGCGTCAAATTTCTTTTGTGACACACCACATGTTCAAAACGCAATTTACATGGATATTTACTTTAGCTTATTTTAGTTAATTTATTTAGTCAAAGCAACTTTAATTTTGTAGGAACGCTACTACAAAAATTGTAATTACAATGCATGATAAAAATCTATAGAATTTCATAAATAGAAATATAAAAAAAAAATAATTTATTAATGAGATCGTTCATGGTCATAATTTTTTTAACATAATCGTTTGTTATTTTTAATATGAATTCTGTTCGATAAACATTTTTCAAAATAAGTATATGATAGAATCACTTAAAATTTTACTATATAATAATTCTAAAAAAAATTATTTGCTGCTAGGGAACCTTTGAAATTGCATGTTTATTAATATATATATATATGTTTATAAGTTACAATATCGTAATATTACAGTATTTTCTAAACATTACTTCATCTACACAATTGTGTTTTATTTTCTTTGAGTAACAAACCAATGAACTTTGTTATATTCTTTTAGTTCATTTTTTATTAAAATCAGACCCATGTCTCACGTGTGAGAATAAAAGTCTATATGTCAAAAAACAAACAAATTTTCTCTTTCTTATTTCTATCATGGTTTATTTGGACCTAAATCATTTTGAAATTGTCTCTAGTCATCTTATCGTCTCAAGTTTCGCCTGTTCAAGAAATGCGTTTTTCTTGCTAAGCTAAATCTTATAATAATGGTAGATCTTTTGCCTGAAATTCCAATTTATTAATTCAACTCTTTATGATTGATCGCCGTTTCTAACTTTTCAGAAATGATAATAAATCACTCGTTTGGAGTCAATATTGACCCAGATACGACGCGATGGATAAGTCCCCCTCGGTTCAACCCATCAGTCTATATAAGTTTTTATATTTTTTTCCGTAACGATAATTTAATTTAATATAAATTTAGTTTAACCATATTAAATTTTAATTTGGTAATTTATTTTTTAATTCAGAAAATAAAATTATTTTAACAGTTGATAGTGAGGTCGTGTTTATTATACTCAGTTCAGAAATGAATTCATCACTATCTCTGAAAAAAATCTCCAACCTAATTGTTCACATTAAGTACCTCAATTTTAAAAAATATGTTTACTTTATCTCATTTAATTTTAATTGTCTTTATCTAGCTATTATTTAATTTATTTATCTTAATTTTTTCAAATGAATTAACGCCGTTATCAATGATAAATAACTTTTTAATTGTCCTTAATTGAGAAAGAGTTTAATATTTAATTAAAAAAATATATACAAATATATTTAAAAAACAATTAAATGTAAAAGTATCTGCTACTGTTTATTTGTTTTTTTAATTCATTTTATCATCTTTCAATTATCTACTTATTTTTATTTTGTTAACTACTTTTCTTCTTTATTGTGAATATATTGTAGGGATCGTTTTTAGAGCTCTAATATTCACATCGCTTGAGTGTGGCACATTATAGTATTTTCTTATTATTATTGGTTCCTGTCATATTTTTTTATTATTTTCATTTAGTTATCTTTTAATGACTAAACAAACTTTAATCAAATTAAATTTAGTAGTTTTTGAAATTTTTTAAGGTGATAGACAAAATTTAATCGTGATACACCAAAGTACGAACAGTGCGATTGTCAAAGCGATTCAAAGTTTATTCATGAATAAAGATGTCACTGAAAGAATACAGTAGCTAAGAGATACAGATAGATTATACAATTAATTTGTTACGCAATAATAATTAATAAATTAGTGAATAGCTTTTAACAATACATTATAGATGAACTAGAAATAACATTAATGTGGCAAAAAGTTGCTTAAGATGATTTTTTATTCTTTATTGTGTATTGAGTGACAATTTCATAAAACTCATTTTGACTAATGAGCTAGGGTTTATATTTGTATTTTGCATTTTTTTATTTTTATATTTTAGCATATGGTAAAGAAATAGTATGCAGTAAATGATATATTGTTATTGATAAAAGTTTTAATTTGGTTCCTAATTCATTCATTGTTTGTATAATAAAATACAATTCAAGTTTAATAAATTTCAATTACTCATTTGAATCCGTTGTAGTATGAGAAACGTTCTCGCAATTAATAGTGATGTGAAACAAAAGTTTATAATAATGATGAAAAACATTACACAACGTAAAAACGTTTGATGTTATTTTGCTCAACGCCATTATTCAAATGATGCAGTTAGAAATAACTTCATGAAAATCGGTGACAGTTATTCCATTCTTCTTTGCACTCTAACCCGCATGTTGTTCGTATACAATGGCGAACTTAGGAACATGCTCTGGCATTAACACAGGCAAAACGCACAGTTCCGGTGAATCAGACTTAACCTTAAGATAAAAATATTTCCACTCATTTGTTTTCCTTTTACACCATACACCTACATGAAAAAAAGATGAGAGATGCCACTGTAGGGGAGTGGCATTATGCTGAATTGTCTGCGGGGGGCAACTCATCAAAACAGTCCATTTGTCCATAAAATAAAGTAGTGTTTTACTTTAATAATAGTAAAAATAAGAATATTAACTCACTTTATAGAGGTCGGGTGAGTCCCAGGAGAATGTCAAGATCCTACAGGATCCAACCCGGCTGTTACCACATTAAATAGATTTCTGGCTCAGCCGGATTCGAACCCGAGACTATCGGCACAGCAACTCAGCGCTCTACCATTGAGTTATCCCGCTCCCTGAATAAATAAATATATATATATTCTGAGAAATCTATCTATATACCAGACAATCATAGATTCCGAAAAATCGTACTACAGATGTTACGTGGATATAATTGAAACACTCACCCCGAATAAAGTGCATTATTATTGGAGAAAATTCAACTAATAAAGACAAATTATACTGAATAGCTACGGTTAATTATTTTTTTTATGTGATATTCAGGGTAAAACTATTGTTGATCTGTGGTAAAAGAATCCAACAGTTCCGGAGAAAACAATCTAAACGTCATATTATCAAGCAAAAGGAGAAGATCGTCAGAATAACATTGTTCACTTGTTCTGAAACGTTATGAAGAATTTTATATCGTGCATAACTCCACTAGTACCACTGTACCCTTAAAGATAATAAATTTAATCTAAATTTCAAAATAATTAATGGTTCTAACGTCAAATTGGTTAGTATAATGGTTTATGGTTTCCCTGACTTTCTTCCATTATTCAAATAGAAAGTCCTTTCCGCATCTCTGGGTGCCTCTCACTTCGCAATGGTTTTGTCTAGAGCTGCATGTAGTATATTTATTGTTACGAGTTGATTGCTTGTTCATATACGATTAAATGAACGGTTAAAGTATTTAACCAACAAGGGTCAATTTTATTATTATGTTAAAAAAGTTTAAAAGTAACGTTTAGTTGTTTATCGCCCCAATATTATAATCCTTTGAATATCAAGTAATGGGAAATATTTTATATGCATCAACTATAACAGTACTTAACATAGCTTCTTATCTCCTCATATATTCTTTCATTTCGTAATTAAACACTTTACATTCTTTGAAACAGAAAAAAAGAATAATCATACAGCTGGATTTTTTCCTTATTTTATTTTTCGATTGCTTTCTACACAATTTTCTCAAAAAAAAATTACTAAATTTCCTGTATTACTGTCTTCTGCCGAATCATGTCATTTTTACCTGCGGAGAATAAATCTCGATCGTTTTGGATTTCACTAGCATGCAGATTTTCTTTTCTGTATAATGCTTCCTTATGTTAATTCAATAAAAGAAAATCTGTGGGAGTCAAGCAGGCGTGGAGATAAAGAGAGAGTAGAATTTCCCAATCCAATGTTGCTGGTTTCTAAAATACTTACCTGAAATGTTACAGGTTGGGTTTTGACGTTTCTTATGTAGAAACGTAAAGATCTCGATTCGTTTATATCGTGAATTTGTATTCAAGAACTACTTATTTGAATCTTTTTGGATAATAATTTCACTGAGATTAGATAATTTTTATGAGATTGTCCTCAGCTGAACAAATGTACAAGATGATTGTAGCCCGGAAATATTAATATTACTTTTATTAATACCGTTCTAGTCAGTCGTAGATGTACGGCTATGAATCTTGTATTGCATACAAAGGGTAATGCATTACATATCGCTCGTTAAATCCAACGTCTTTACTCAAAATAACTAATTTTTAATAGATGTATTAGAAATTTTCATGTGAATTAACCAAATAAATGTTTGGTTATTTGTAAGGCAAAGTATTCTTATTAATGGTATTGAAACTCTTTTATTAACCATTACTAAATGTTTAAAAGCTTGAAACTTTTTGATTTTAACTTATGCCAATATTCCCATAAACGGGACATAAGTTACATATGGACATACAAACATATGTCATAATTTCAAACACAATACAACTCAAAATGTGACTTTATCAAAAACAAAATTGTTGGAAAAGGAATATCAGATAGGTCGTTCCTGAATTAAAAAGCTTCGACTAATACAATCGCTGTACCCGATCCCTTAACTATTATCAACTTATTTGTAAAGCCTTGTTTAAAAAAGTGAAGTGATATTAATAATAGTATGAAAGGCAGAATTAAATTGTTGGGGTGAGCTAATACCAAGAGTTTGGTTATGAAAATATTTATTTATATAATTTGAAGCAATGAGAAAAAATCATTAGAAATTCAGCCTAATTGTTTTAATAACCCTATTTAGAGGAACAATAATTAAGATAATTTAAATTAATTAGTCTATACCCATTGTTTTTAATCCGTTCAAATAGGCGCCACTCTCATTATTTTTTACTATAGCAATTAGATACAATTTTAAGCAAAGTACAGTAAAAATAAGGTTTTTACTTGTAAGACCAAATAAGTACTTATAGCTATTAGTCTGGTGGATTTATTTTCTGAAATTGACTTTGTACGAATTTATGCCTTCGAAATTACAAAGAGTATTGTTTTTACAAATACAGTATATCAAATTTTAATCGCAAGTAACAATGATTTAATGAAAATAATGATCTGGATTTTTTAAAAGTAGTTTTAATATTTTAATATTTCAATTCAACTTTTTGCCTGCTCTTTTAAAGCAACACTTCACTTATTACGCCTACAACTTACGATTTAATACGCAGCGAAAATCTGTTCTTTGCAGACTTATTAAAATGTTTTGTGTAACTTCAATCAACATAGCCCCAATCGAACCGACTGGTGGTAATAGATCATGGTAGTGACGATCGATAGTTAATTCTGTAATATAATTTAATTACATGTATACATTGTATATTATTTTTAGAACATAACTTTCAACTTTACTAAAATATCAAACAAAACGTCAAGATTGCTACTGAAACATTTTTATATTATATTATTTTTTTATTTATAATAATTATTTTATTTTTATCAAATAAAAACATTATTTTTATAAAGAAACGCACTTTGCTTTCAACATCCCTTTCGCATTAGACAGAAGGTTGAAATCACTCTGACGAGTAATTTACTTCTGGAAGCCAAGGATCTTCTAGGAGTCGTTATTTTAAACCTTGGCATGAAGTCGAAGAGAATAAGATTGTAAAATTGATTTTCTTATTATCTTGTTTTACTTCCAATATTAAAATAATATTTATTGATAAAACTTTATGAAAATTGATATTAGTAAAATACATTAATTTTATATATTAATATTTAAATAATTATTTGATGAATCCTGGTTCATCATTTCACCTAATAATTTTTAAAAATCAGTTATAATTAAAATTCATCTATTTTAAAACTGTTTATCAAAATATGTTCGATATATATCGATCAAATTAGTTATTCTAAAATTCTTGTTTCGAAAATTCAAAATGGAAAATGGGAAGTATGAGATGATTTTTTTAGTCATAATTTATCCTTTAAAAAAAATAATAAAGAAATAAATCATTCAACTGGACTAAATTTTACTTAGTTCTTTGACAAGTGCTAACTAATTTACATTCTGTATATATATATATATATATACTACGTACATATACTATTCAAATTTTAACTAAGTAGTAATTGAAAAACGATGTATATTTTTGATGTTTAACATACCAGTTGCTTAATTAGTCCCATTAAAACCCCCAATAATAAAGTAATAAATAAAATATTAAATTTTGTAGAAAAAAAAGATTAACTACTCACTACATTGAACATTTTGAATTCAGTAGAAGAAAAACGTAGATCATATTGGAAAAACAAAATTAAGTAAAAAAAATGTTTTTATTATTATATAAATTAATAAAATTAGTGTAAGCTATAACAATTTATTATATCTAGAAGACATTTGGTTTTAAATGACTAGTTTCAAATCATAATATAAGTTTTACTATAGACATAATCTATTATCCTTGCTTTAATATTTAAAAGATTTAAAAATTTAAATCTTGTATTACCAAAAATTCTTCGTGCACTTATATTAAAAAACTAAATATGTTTATACAAAATTGGTAATATAATTTAATGTGATTTCATTTAATAATGTGATTCATTACTAGTTTTCTGTTAGGTACTGTAGATGCTTCCCCATCAATCTTTTACTTTTTTTTTATTTTCCAATTCTAATTCCCATTAATTTTTGAAGTGCAAAGTGTAAAAGTACAACCGCAAAGTAACCTTGGTAGTGAATTGATTGAGGAAACCGGTTTGAACCATCTTACACGTTTCTGCAAATATAACTTCTCTCAATCTCTTCCTGGTAAAAACTAGCTCCTACAAATTTTATTTGTCATTTATGTAAATTAATTTAAAAGTAAACATGGATTACAGATATTATTTTTTAAATAATAGTTAACTGTAATAATAGTATTAATAATTAATCAACTTCGGAAAACATCATTGGTATAGAATGAATTAAGTCTACAGACAGTTGACTATGTAGAAATGATTATAGAAAGAAAAAGTTAGTTTTGTTGTGTTTTAAAAACGATAATAACTCATATCTTAATGTTTTAAATTGATAAATAATTCAATATTAAATACAATTATTAATATTCAAATTATATGATAGTTTTTTTTAATATTACTTTACTCTATACATTATTATCCTCATCATTTAGGAGGCTTAGCTTGATAAGCGCTTATTCTTTAAAATAATGATTACTTTATGACAAGATAAATTAGTTTTATTTCTTTGTTTTTATATTTCGTTCTTATTTATAATTTTTAATGATAATTTAATGTCAGTGGGTTGTATTTTTCAAATAGCACATTTTCTTTTTTTTGTGAACGCAGATGATCCTCCAATTCTTTAACGTTGGACACTTCAATTTATCCACTTACATCGAAGCGAAATAAATAGTTTTTATTTGTTTTTGTTTTATCTAATTTTTTAATGGCTGCTCAAACGAGAGAGAAATGTCAAAGAGGGAGACAGGATTCATATCTCCCGTATATGATCTGAATCCTAAATTCTTATAAAGCATAGAATATAAAATAAATTAATTAAAAAATATGCAGCAATGACCAACAAAATGTTCTAAATAACCTACGGAATTGTTTTCTTTAGTAAAGACAATGCTATAATCGTAGGAAGTAATGATTCAGCAGGCACAATGGAGAATAATTGTTGTAGCATCTGTTCGTTCAAACTGGGCTGGCTATTTTCAATTGAACAGGAGAAAATGAGGTATTTTCTCGTTTAATATTGTAAGCCATTAGCAAAACTCATTAAGTCTAACATTATAAACTATATCACAGTTCGTTTCTATGCTCAACAATTTAGATATTTTCAACATGCAAACATCACTTAATCATTAAATGTATAGTAGGGTTGTAAATTCAGGAATAAATTAATTTATTTCACTGATCTGGGCCCTTGGAGATGTATGGCAATTTCTCCACCACTTACAGCCGTAATGAACGTTTAAACAAACGTGTATCATCTGTACTTCGAAGTGTCAGTTGAAACATCTATTCCTTGATGAAATGATTACAGAAATCTACTCGTTACCCATAATCACATTTTCTTTCCTATACTAAAGCTCACGATAACTTATATTATTGGAATTATTAAAAATTAAACGAATGAACATTATAAACCTTCTTGTAACTCAACCTTAAGTGGCAACCTGCGAAATAATAACCCTAATAGCCTGCGTTTCCAAAGTAACGAACTCTGATATAATCACCAAATCGAAAAACAATACCCTTGCGAACTCGGATTTCCGATACCTAAAAAAAAAAGAGCTGACTTTGGCTGGAAGTTGAGAGCAAATACAATCTTCCCATCTACTTCGTGGTCTACAATTCGCACGTCTCAGCCTCCATTAACTTCCAAGTGTTTTGTTCTCCCAACTCTCGACTACGTGACCTGACGCTGGCAAAGCGATTTCGTCTTCTACAAGCATCTGAGTTCGCTTAAAGTTTCTTGTATCTTAAAGTAGGTGTTTTTCATTCGTGCATGTATTATAATTATACGAAACATGACAACATACGAGATCGCCTTTTTCTTAAAAGCATGAATAGATGTTATAATAAGTCCGAATTTCAACTTTCCTTAGCTATTTTTTTTTTTTTTGTTATGCATTAAGACAGGAAAGTATTCCATAAAAAGGTATTGAAAATGGAATGACTCCAAGGCAGAAGAGCGGGGGAAAACGGTTCAAAGTCGTCTGAGGATAGTAGGAAGCATAGGAAATAGATGATAGCAATGGAAGAATAGAAAAGAATGAGAAATTGAAAATGGAACGTGGTCCTTAGATAGCTCGTTCGATGAAGAGTGAAAAAAAAACCAACGACTATAAAACAACCTGTAGTTCGTTATATTTATGTGTGTATAATGATCTGCAATGTTTTATGGTTTAAACTGTTATACTATGACTTTGTATTATCGAACCATATCTTAACGATATCGCAAATCGATATTGAGTTAATCCTTAGAACCATAGATTTACTGATAGTGAAGTAGAAGAAGAAAATAAACTGAGCGTGGGCCGATATTTTCTCTGCCGCCTCACCTTCCCGCTGATAGCTATTCCTTTCAATGCTTGACCTCAAATGCAAATCAGTACCCTTCTTACTAACTTGTTCCAATTTCGTTTGTTACAAATCATCTTCTGAAACATTCTACGAATCGACAACAGAGGTTTCTTAATACTGTTCTTGTGGATAGTTGGAAGGAATAGTTGAAGCCTTGTCCCCCACACTGAAATAATTCTAAAAAATAAAAAATTATGAGAGAGATAAAATTTCAATGCTCCGCCAATTTCAATGTTAGGATGAACCTTGTACTGACTTGCCAACCGTTTAAAATTCGATGAAATTCTTCAAAAAATTCAAGGCAGACTTATTTCATCTCGGGACATTTCTACGGAAATAAGCATCCTGCATGGTTTGCATTAGTTCTGGATTATTTCCATACGACTAGATACCAAAAGAAGCTCGATACTTGGATTCCGCATGGATTAACAGTGAAAAATTTAAATTGCTGAGTCGTTATATCTTTACGTTGCTGAGCCCGTATTGAAGCCAAGGAATGTAAAACTGAGTGTTGGATTGGAATGGAATTGTTTATCATGAAATGCCCGATCCAGGCCAAACTATTAATTTGATTCGCCATTAATTCCGCAAATAGACTGATCCTAAATCTACCGTTGAGATCACTGAGTGTCTGGAATTACCGCTTGAAGTCTTAAGAGAGGCTCAACGAGGAGTTCCCTGTAACCAGCCAGGGTTTTAAGAAAAGTTCTAAATATTCGAAGACGCTACTGCGGGTGATGTCCCCTATCCACCGTGAATGTGTAGAAAAACGGTGGTTGAATATATATGTGTGTGTGTAATTTCTTTTCAACGAATATTCTCCGAATATTCGAAATTGAAATACATGTTTCTGTGCTGGAATAAACATCAGGAACAGTTACTCTGATATTCCCCAAGGTTGCGCGTTAGAATGAAGTTGCTTATGATATAATTGAAGCAGGAATAGGGAAATCTCAATCCTTACTGTGTGAATTTGCATTAATAAAAGAAAAAAAATATTTTTCCGATTCATTAGAGCATAAAAAAGCATGTTTACAATTTAATCATATTATGAATCTTCAATATCTAAAACTTTTCCACTCAAATCCAACGAATATGATTTAAAAATTGACAGTTGTTTTTCCAAGAAACAATAATCGCTTATGAAATGTAAACTTTTGGTTCTTTAACTTGGCAATCAATGAGATGATAATTATTTTACTAATAAAATTAATTAGTATATGCATTATATTTACAAAAAATAATATAGGTAGAATTGCAACTATCTACAACCACACCACGGTGACGTATGTTAACGGCTATTTTGTGAATTACTTTTACAATCAACGTGCTTAAGATGTTTTCGATAATCTTGAATTTAATACCACCTGATTTATGACTTAAAATGTCGTTTTCTCCAGTCATTGATAGTTTCTTGAGCTATCAATCTTAAATAGAACTCTTTATCTTTACTACGTTCGATGTTACTAGGGAATTATAGGGTAATACAATTTTAGTATGTTCAGTATTTTTGAATCGACTTCCTCTACAGCTCCAAGGTTTACCGGATCCGGTATCAGCGAGATTTCAAATCGACATTGACGTTTGACCTAGTGTATGCGATATAATCGATTATTTATTTGATGTACGATAACGCTCTCAATCGATTCCGGAACTGTGCAGTTCATTGCCAATTCGGAAGACCCTGGTTGTAGGTGACCTTACCCCCGATCTTCTGAGTGTCGTCACATCCCTACTCTTCGCTCTGTCCCAACCTTAATGCCACCACAAATTGTTCATCCACTGATATCCAAGTGGCTTGATTTTTAAAATTACCTTATAAGCAATGGAAGAACACGAAGGAAAACGCATAGAATTCTACTTTACAAACTAGAACTTGATGTTTCCTGGATCGAGTTGTCCCTTTCAGATAACTGCCTCTTTTTGATAATTGTTTTTTTGTTATCGAGTTTGAATAAATATTATATATTTTAATTATAATATTGAAGTTTCATATTTTTAATTTTGTGGTTTATGTTAAAATTCGATGCAACAATAACTCGTTCTTTGCACAAACATATCCAGTTACTGATTAGCACAGGTGAAATGAGAAAGGCTGCTGAAGAGAAAGTGACTATTACCGAGTATGAATGAAATATCTGTCGGGAATTTCGAAGGCCTCAGGATCAGAGGATTTTCGAAATATCCCGGCCTTCGTTCTAGTCGCACCCTAAATGGAAATCAGTCCTTTTTCTTGAAAAATTCTAATACGATATTTCTGGAAGAGGAATACTGTCAGTCAAAGGAGTGATAATTAATGTGAATGACTGAAGGACTATTACCTTATATGGATGGTCGTAGACTGCGCGAGTTTCAAGAATACTAATGGAAGAATATATTGTTTGAGTGGAAAATAGTTGACTGGAAAATAGAGAAAAAGCACAGGAATCGTGTCTATTTATCATCTGCATCATCTAAAGCAAAACGAAGACTTGTTCCTATCCATTCGAATGAAAAAAATATGCCTATTAATCTTAAATGAATAAAGGACTAAGCGTCGAAGGGTTGAATAAGGCTCAGGACCTTGTGCCAGTTTGAGAAGCGACAAACAATGATCGCTACAAGACCTCAAGCACCTCAATTAGTGCCTTGGGGTACGCCGGGTCGGATCATCTATTCATAATCGAGGACGACTCTTTTGAAACGTTTGATTAATCTTTTGCGTTGATATTTCTCTTATCCCATGCAGTGCAGTTAAGGCCAGGTCGAAAGATCTTTACAAAACTGTGGTCTTTTTTTAGTTTAGGATTGCCAGTGACTATTTAGTAACTTCTATTATCAGCTAGGTTACTTTACTTTAACCACCATCAACTAACACGTAATTAGAAAATATTAATACATTATCCTCTAATCAGAATTGGTGTCTTTAGTAAGCTGTAAGCACAGATTTTACAAAACTGTTTTTCCAATCGGTGATTGTTGCTGCAATAATAGTCAATTCCCTAACAAAATAATTTTGTGGTTGTAAATTCCTGAGAACAAGAATATATAAATAAAAGGGACTTATTCAGAAACAATCTTGCTCCCTCAAACCATGTATTCGAGCATAACCCCTTTGAATCTCAACGGATTCGCTTGTTACAGAACCACTTCTGTTTAGTATTGACATACTTCATTTCATGCCCTCCTTAGTCTTGTCTTGGAGATAACGCCTCTATCCTGTAAAAAATTGAGAGCACTTTCTTCTCCTAGCAATAACTGTTTTGGAGCGATTATTTCCATTTGGTTTGTCTTTTTTTTCCGGACTGTTGATTTGATAAGTCCTACCTGTGGTCTTAATTTATCTTTTTCTGCTTTGATGATTTTGGAATTGGCAAAACGTTAACTGATTAGCTATTTACTGTTACTTTAGACAATCGAGGCTATATTTCTAATATCCCAATTATATTTTATTTTTATTAACACTTGATTAAAGACTGAGAAACTAAGCAAAGCTTGCGCAATTTTAAATAATTTCTTTACGTAAAAAAATATTCAAAAAGATCTCTTATTCTATGATGCTTGTAAAATTTTAATTTTAAACCAGATCCAAGACGCACAAACATGGATACACGTTCAAATTTAATGTTCGTGATTTTAATATAATCAAAAAAATTTGTCCAGACGGCGATTTTGATTGTTAGTTACTTGTGCATAGTATCAGAATGTAGCGTTTAACATTTTAGATGAGCGGACACTCATTTCATAGGACATTCACTCATATTTTGCTTACAGACAACCATAAAATCTAAAATCACCGCATCTAGACCGCAAGCTCATCGTTACATGCCTCAATTCTTTTTCCCGGTTTCTAAGATTTCTGTTAAGGCTAAATAAGTCCTGCGGCTTTGTTACTTTGACTGTATAAACTGGAAAAGTATTATTTGAAATAGAAATATTTTATAGATAGATAACGTACACCACTGAATCCGATATCCATTAAATTGATTGAAATTAATTAAGTTACTAAATATTTTGTGAGATTGGTTCATATAATAATCAACGTAATTAGAAAATTCACTAAGTTTTAATACATAAAAAAATCATTTAAAAAGATCGGACTAGGAGCATTTGACTCGCAGTGAAAGTTGAATGATGTGTATATACTACGCAACGTCTGATTCATTCGATTCCACGCATTTTACTTTCTATCCGTAAAACAAGGCAAGCTTCATCAATATGAATGAGATAGTCTCACTTTCCAAAGGAAGTGCATGTATTTGTTTTAGTTTTTTTTTTCCACTTGAAGAGTGTTCCCCAAAAAACATTAGTGAATTTCTGCTATGAAATACTGAACAAAAAACCTTTAAACCTGAATCAGTAAAGAAGTTTGGGCGTCGTATTTGGGTCTTGGAGCTGGTGGAATGTTTCATCTGGTTAGTGTCTTGCGATATTTTAAGATTAGGATGTAGTTTATTTCTTTTTTTCTTTTGCTATTATTCCCTATCGTTCCTGAAGATGCCTGACTGGGCTAAATACGAACAGATATTTTTGTTTCCTGATTCTAGTTAAGAGACCAATTTTCCAACTGATATCTTAAGTAAATAAATATGTTTTAACTAGTTCTCTAACCAAACACAGTTGTTTTTTTTATAAACGTTGAACATTAATAAACAAATGACTCCTTGCATCGAAGCTGACGGAATTGAAAATTATTTTTTTTGTTTAATAAGACATATGACAACTCGATGTATCAAGTACACTTTCCGTGGTAAGTTATTGATTTTCACATGTTGGTAATTGAAAATAAACTCCTTTCTAAACTAATTGGGTCGGTGTTTAATATTTTGATTTTTAGAAAAAATAAATAAATACCAATCTTGCTAAACATAATAACTTGGTTTCTATCCTACAATCATCAATCATTGTGAAAAATACTTTTACAAACATCCTTTCCACCTTTTAAATGGTCGTTCGATGTTATATTTAATTGCAAGGGCGTTAGTTTCTTTAGTTTTTTCGATGAAATGATTAGTTTCTTTATTAATTGGAAGCATAAGTCGAAAGATCTGTTACTTTCCTTTTTTTTACTTGAAAACTGGTCTAAAGTTCATTAGCTAACCCTTGTTTATTGGAACTTTTTTGTACAGCGTTAAAAATACTTTAAAACCTTTATTTATGCGATAAAAAAATAATTAATATCCTTTGTCATGAGGATATCCTAAATGATGAAAAAATTGTTAGCTACTTCATTCAACATCCGGAAATTACGAAATATGCCTGAAATTAGTATTAGTTAATTCAAGAAAGGTATATAAGAATAAATTATTGTAACTTATATGAAAGAAATTTTTAACATTGTTTCAAGATTATTCCATAACCTGTAGCTATTTCAGGTCCAACATGTCCTTCTAGTCGTATCGAATCGATCTATTGCTTTCGAACCTTGAATCAAATCCGACATCGTGGTCTCTTTTAGTAACTCTTCTTTTGCTAAAACTTGAAGATAATTCACATCGATTATCATTTTAATCGTCCATGCAATTATAGTAAGAAAGTGAAATACTTCACTCCAAATATTTCTGTAATTTAAAAACTAGAAAATAAATTTTAATTCGCATTCATCATATATTCATTTCAATTGATTAATTGAGATTTAACAAGCAGAAAATTCATTTTTTTCATCTATTTCTTATTACCTCAAGGATCCAATTCGAAGCACTCTTTTATAAAGAAATATAACCTTAGAAATATCATAACTGTATTAGTGTATGGGCCTTGTAAGCTTAGTAATTAGATTCTTTAGTCGTGCTTTAGTATAATTGGAGACCAACATTTAATCTCTACAACCTAAAGCCAGAATATTGAAAAAAATGAGGTCCAGTTATCAAATAGTGCGCCTTCCTGCTCTTGGCAAGTATATATAGGTTGCTCTCAACATTTTATCAATCAATAGTTTCATCATTTCTAAAATCAACAGATTATATAACATAAATGAGTTACACATTGGGAAAAATTGAAACATAATTGTTCATTATAAGGGTTATTATAATTATTCAGTTGGATGAGGTCATCCCCATTTTTCCACAAATGTCTCCCCTCACTTTCTGCTGTAAAAGCTTGATATCCTGTTATAATTGGAGCCTGTTTAAATAAATAGAATAATCACACAAACCAAACAAGACTACATAAATGTTTTCCTAATTTATCCCCAAATCAATGTAAAACCCCAGATTAAGGAGTATCAATGGAATAAGTTTGTTCATGATTAAAACTGTAAAATTTTCTAATAAACTCCCACTAAAAAAATTGACTGGCATTGAAAGTAGTAAATTTTAATTCAACCCCACGACCTTCCCAGAATAAATGATTGTGTTATAACACATTCTCATAAAATAGAACATGCACTTTTTAAAATTAAATAACAATTTACAACCAAACTAATCTTAGTAAGTGATGTACAATTTTACTGATTTAAACAGTATATTAAATCAATGTTTTAATGAATGTAATGAGCGACTTTAAATACTTTTCAAACTTACAAAAAAAAATCACATCTTAAATGGTTTCAGTAATGATATTAATTTAAACATTTTGTAGGATTTTATTTACTACAAAATGTATATTCCATCAATGTTGTAGCCTTTAGTAAATTTTGACATATTAAAACTTAATTATGACTATTTTTTGTTTGTTTGAAGGATGAAAATGTTACTGCTGCTCTTCATAGTACCGACAGCGGTATTAGGCCAGTGCCTTACTTCAGACGACAGTAAACCAAATGATATATCATCATGGCCTATTCTCTACAAAGGGCAACAACAATTCGCAATCAACATGCTCAACCTGGCAAATGATGTTACTCCGTCAGAAAATATCCTCTTCTCACCGTTCAGTGTCTACAATGCTCTAATTCTAGCTTACTTCACTGCTAATAACCACACTGAACAAATGCTCAAAAAGGCTCTTTTCATCCCTCCTTCTCAGGTATTAATTTTATGCTTATTTGCCATGTTAAATTAAATAAATTATAAATACAAAGTAAAATATATTATTTGCTTCGCATTAATATACGATGACTAGCAAATAGTTTGATGTGGTATGTTATATGCTTAAAAATATAGTATAATAAAATATCCAATACCTTGGATGAAATATGTAGCCCCAATGAATAATTAAGTCGAATTCTGTTCAGAGAGAGTTAGTGGTATTGAGGGAAGTCGAATCGTTTCATTCTTGCAGTTTCGGGCTTGGAATGGAGTTTCAATATAAATAACTTGTTTTCAAGCCAAAGCCTGACCTAGCCAGCTACGAGACACGATTTCGCTACCCCAAGTAGAAGAAACTCATTTTGGAAAAAAATTTTACTTAGCCACTTTTTCAACGGACTGTAGAAGTAATATATGCATAAATAAATAGTCAAGTGAGGTTTTTAATCCAATACAAATAATATCTATAAGCATATAGCCAAAAAGAAAACACATATTTATTAGAAAAAATGTCAGGAAATACAAGAATCGATTAGGTTGAATTAATTACAAACATGTAAACAGTTTAGCAACAAATAATGTAATTTTTGTACAAAAAAATTTTTTTAAAAATATTTATTTACTTTATATTGTTCTTATCTGATGTTGAAGGAATACTAAATCCTTGATTTACTTATGAGTGCTTTGAATTAGAGTATGTATTTTTACAAGGTGATGTAATTTTTAAAAAGTAAAATCATTTCAAGTCTGTCGAAGATCTTCCGTTGAACTTTGATACAGTGCAGAAGTCTATTACTTTCAGGGAAAACACAAATAAAAATATGCTATTATACCTCTAAAAAAGCATGTTTATTCATTCTTATTAAATTAAATATTAAGTACATAAGTTAAACCAATAATTAACTCTTACTAGTAATGTTAAGCTTTTAAAACAGAATATGTTGTTTGGCAATTTTTTCTTACTGATTTATCTTTTTTTTTTTTTTTTTAGAGCAAAGACAGTATGATGAAGAATTACGCCTTGCAGAAACGTTTAAGGACACCGAAAAATGGTTCATCTGAATTTGAACTATTAAGTGCAAATCGCTTATTTGTCTCAGACAAGTTAACAGTTCGTGAATGCATGGAGTTGTTTTTCCAGGAGGAAATAGCAAAGACTAATTTTGCTGGTGATTCAGCAGGTGCTTTAAAAACGATTAACGAGTGGGTAGCAAATAAGACCAAAAATCAAATAAAGGATCTCCTGGGTCCCGATCAAATTACTCCAGCAACACAAATTGTTCTGGTTAGTATCGATGATTATTTTAACTTTATGATATAGTTAATGTACAATTTTTCTTTTCTTTCAGTACATATCTAATTTCATATTATTATTTTATTTAACCTCTTTTCACAGGCTAATGCTGCTTACTTTAAAGGATGGTGGAAGAGCAAATTCCAGCCTGAATCAACCAGCAAAGAACTTTTCTATATTTCCAACTCGCAGAGATCTTTTGTCATGATGATGAAGCAGAAATCTACATTCAACCATCGTAAGTTTTAAAAAAAGAAACAATTATGATTCATAATAAATTGTTGCTTAATTTGATAAAGAATCCATCAACATGATTTCCAGTAAATTAGCTAAATGAAAGAACAATTTGGCCCATAAAGTATTTTTCTAAAATACATTCCACAAAAAAAAAAAAAAAAATATATATATATATATATACACACATTATAAATTAAAAGGAGCAAATACTATGACTTATAGACAAATGGAAGTATTGAATAAGATTCAAACAAAGTAAAATGAATGTGTTTTTTTAAAGAAAATTATGTTAAAGTCTTTAAAAATCTTCCCTGGATTTTGCAGCATTTTTTAATATAGATTGCAAATTAAAATGAATGGATTTTTACGTTTATCCTAAAATTTACTTAAATCTGAGATTAGTTGATAAAATAAATTAATGTCATGAGATAGTGATAAAGAGGAGAAATACGGGACATCTTTGTATCAGCCTTTAATATTCCCACATACAAATGGAAAAGCAATATCTATGGCACTAAACTGATAAGGCCTAAACTTGTGTGATGGAATATCAAATTTTAAGTGCTATCAAATGCTGCCCCAATGCTGTTTTTTTCATTGGTAGTGAATAAACTGGTTGGTGATGTATCTATACATCAGAGCATACACAAAAATGACTAATTTGTTCTAATAACTTTGGTTCCCTTTCAGATAGTGATTTTACAAATAAAATTGATGTTTTTAAAATTTATTCTTTTTGGATTTCAGTGGTGTCTGAAAAGCTAGGAGCACACGTTCTGGAACTTCCTTACAAGGGTGACGAAATCAGCCTAATCGTTCTTCTGCCGCCTTTCGCTAGCCCGAATGGCGTTACCAACATTCTTAAGAGATTGAAAACACAAGATTTCAACAAGATGATAAATGAAGAGATGATGCAAAGGCCTGTAGAAGTATCGATTCCCAAATTTTCAATCGAGCAAGAACTGCAACTTCTACCTGTAAGTGAAGCTAGCTATTTGCAGAGAGAAAAATAATGTTGATAGTATTATTACCTTATTATATCTTCTTTTATTTTGTAGATCCTCAATGCTATGGACATTGGAGAACTGTTCTCAAGTACCGCAGATTTGTCTGGATTAACTGGAAGCCCAGAACTGAAGCTGGATGACGTAGTGCACAAAGCGAAGATAACTTTAGACGAAGAAGGAACTACAGCAAGCGCTGCCACTGCCATTTTCAACTTCAGGTCGTCGCGTCCACTCGACCCAGCCAAGTTCATCTGCAACCATCCTTTCGTATACATCTTATTCGACAAAAAGACCAACACCCTACTCTTCACTGGCATTTACAATCAACCACCACCTTTATCATAAATCACATGTTTCTGTTCCGATTGTAGATTTGATCAATTTTTCCAATGTCGAAGTATGAGAGATATGGGAAGGCAACACTTTATCCCAATAAATGCAGAGCCTCAAGGAGAAAAATCGATCACTTTTTTAAAATGATTTAACATAAATATAAATGTATTTTGAATTTGATCAGGCTTTCGAAATTCAAATTTAGAAAATAAGTTATTATGTTTTCTGTAACTTAAACTCTACTGCTATAAATAGTAATAAGTTACATTATTTATGTATTATATGTATATATTGTGCCTAGAATTAAGTTTTATAAATTATGAATACTATCAACATTTAAGTATGCACTACACAAATTTACTTTCATGTGAAAGTATGATATGTATTATAGGAAAAATTGAAATTCACTAAAAAAAATTTAAATGATTACTGGAATTATATTTTAATTTTTTTAATTACCAAAACATAAAAGTATCAATAAGAAAAGGTAGTAGAAACTTATTTATGTTCTGTGATGCCTATTTACAGTTACAGTGTAAATACTTTTTAAGTGTATGTTTTTAGTAAATCTTTTATTAGCTAAATAAAGCAGCAATACAATTTTAATTGATTAAGTGAAGAAATAAGTTATTATTTTAGTTTGTATTTACCTTCTTATACTTATATCTTCTAGAAGATAAATAAAACAATTTAATAAATCAAAACCAATTTATACACCCATCAATTAATCTTATGTTAACTGTGATAATTTTTCATTATTCTCATTCTCTCTGCAAATCAATAAAAGGAAAACACTTGAACATGTAAGTTGATTAGTCAAAAAAGATAACTTTTTCAGCTAACTAAAATTGGGATATACTAGTTCACAAGACCCTCAAGCAGTTTCAATCAATTAAAAACAATTTGTCTAGTAACATTGAAATTCAATGAAATACTTGATTGTTATTCCACTACAGAGGGTAATTCTGCTCCAAAATGTAAAATAATATTCAAGTAATAGGAAAGTAAGATCAGAAACCTTTTATAGTTTTTGAAGATTGCTTGCAGTAAAACTTTTAAAGTAAAGTAAGGAGGAGGCTAATGAGTTATGGTGCCAATGTAGTACAATGTTTTTGTAAATGCTCAATATGATTCGTTATCGGGACAATCATTGACTAGTAGGTACTACTTACCACTGCTTTAATTGGAGCTATAACTGTAAATAATCCCTTGAAGAAATCTGGACATCAATTAAAACATTGTTTCAAAGTCAAACAAAAGCATTAGATAGCATGAGTCAATCATCTGAGAAGCTTTAATTTGATTAGCTTCGTGTGCACTATTATAATGCCCATAGTACTCCAACCCTTCTAGCATAAGCCCAAGGAGTTAAGAAATCTGTCCCCTTGAAAGAAAAACTTTTAACCGGATCCATGCTTCCCAATTCCAGGTTATATAATCACCTATGTTCCCTAGCGGTCTCATCCTTTTTTGGACTAAATGTTCTACGTGGCATTTTATTTTCGAATACCTGAAGACATTGTTCATCCTTTAGCGTTACCGGCCAAGTTTCGAATCCGTAAATAAGAGTTGGAAGGATCGTGGTTTCATAAATTCTGATTTTTACATTTTGGTACAAAATCCGCGGGCTTAGTAATGTCGAGACCAAATAATAACAGGCATTTCCTGTCTATAATTGCGCCTTATTTCCTCTTAAATTTCATTTTTCCTAGTTACCATAGACCAAAAGTACTTAAAATTTTTCACATGTTCGAACTTATTCCCGCCTACAACAATATAATCAAACTAATTCCCTCCTATAACAAGTTATGCCACTTACGTCTTTTAATCGTGAAACACTTGCTAGAAAATTAAATTTTACTTCTATTTATTTAAAAACAAAAAATAGCATCAAACATAATATGTATTACCTGCTCAGACATGAATGGAACAGAAGAATAAAAAAATTAATGTATTGTTGAGGATAAAAATGGGTCGAGAAATAAATCAAAATAATTATCAATGTTTAGCTTATCTAACATCTGAAAGGAATTTATTTAATAAATGAAAAATATTCTATAACTTATTAAATAATTATTTATCAATTTCATAAACGGTTTTATTCAGACAAAACACAATTATGTATGCTTAATTTATTTAAATATAATACAAATGGCATGGCCCTCGCTACCGGCAACTCCCGCCATATTTTCTCCCTCTCTACGAGTGGGAGTCTCTGAGAAAAGTTCTCCCAAGTTATCTCTCTCTACGAATGGGAATCCAGGAGAGAAACTCTCCAAGTTATTACTCTCTATGAAGTGAGCCAGCTCTTAAGCGAGCACTCTCTTTGAATGTATTTATGTATTAGTTGATGGACCTGTTTCCAGTTCTCAAGAGGAATTAGTATTATATATTGATTCAGAAGCTTTTTTATGAAGAACGAGATTCAGTACAGAAGTTTGATGACCATAAGTGCGAGTATTTGCTTAAATCTTTATGCTGTAAAAGTTGTGTTTATCGTTTGAATTTGTTTTTTATTATCCCAAATTAAATATAGTTTTCATTGAACCCACGGAGATTTAAGTTTCATGTTCAATAAAATATTTTAAGATAAATAAACTGTTACCTGTGATAGTTAACATCGGTTTTTAATTAACAGTATAAACTTAAATTCATTGCATTTGGTGCCCAGCGTGGGGCCAACAATTAATTAAGCCACAATATAAATTCAATACAATATAGAGATGTTTATCTATCAATAAACAGATAATAACAGGATAAATAATTTATTTATTTTTGAAATTTTCCTTTCAAATTCAACAACAATAAATAAAACAATAAAAATCACAGTCTTGCAATATTCTGATTAGACTTAAACCATTCAACACTATCTTTGATGGCGATTTCGAATGGTGTAAACTGGAAATCAGGGAGAAGCTTCCTAAGCTTGGTGTTGGAAGCAGTTTTCTTAAACTGTCCATCTGCTTTTGATGTATCAAATACAATCTCTCCATCAAAATTAAAAGCCTTTGCTATTGCCCTAGCACAATCTGCTATTGAGATTTCATCTTTTTCATCGACTAAAACAAAAACAAAAAAACTTATCTAAATATTGCTTTTTCAAGTTATTAGATATTACTATCATCAACACAACTGTATTTATATGAATTGATATTTTAAAAAATTAAATTGTTTCTTAAAACATAAACCTTTTTTGTATAAAACACAGATGGAAAGAGAGGGAGGGGGTTTATCAAATATACCGAAACTAGTAGCTGCTTGGACCTAACAGGAAATAACAAGAGCCCAAAAAATTTAATCAAAATGTATTTAATTTCCCCTATACTTTTTACTATGAAAGTGTAAACATCAACATAATATTTTTTAGAACAGATGTAACTGTCAAATGCTACCAGAAAAAGATGAAAGGAATGTCTTCCATCAATTTGTCATTCAGTGTGGGAATGGTTCCAGCAATTTGTGACCTGTGTCTCTTATCTCTGGCAAGCTTCCTAATCTCGTCTACAGTGTTTCCTCTGTTCCCCCAATTTTATTATAGGCAGCTATTTTTTTTAACTTGATTTTATAATAAACCAGATAACAATGAATAAAGTAATATTTTGTAGAAGAAATAAAAATGTTAACCCTTATGGAAGTTACCACACCATCTTTACTTAGGCAATTGATAAATATACAATATCAACTTTATTCGACTAAAATTAAACAGGAACGATATTTAAATTATAATTTAATTAACTATATAACATAATAAATAAGGAATCCATTAAACTATGTTTCAGTTTTAAAAGAGGCATACAGTACTGACATGAATCCAAAATCAAATCTACAAATGTGAATTAGAGATAGAAAAAATGTAACAAGTAGTCAAAAAGGAGTCTATAAAAAACAAAATAAATTTCAAGAAGATTAGAAGGTAACAATTTTCACAAAAAGAGACTATATTTAAACCTTACTCTATACAATAAAAAAAAAAAAAAACTGTACTACAGGGGGTTCAGTACATGGTAGAGATAGTACTGTTTCATGGACAACGGTTGGTGCAGGGATTTGTCCTAGTTCACGTTAAACCGCCAGATTTTTGGTACTCAATTTATAGAGGCTGGGTGAGTCCCAGAAGAAAAAAAAAAATATATATATATATATAAGATCCATCTATACCCGCTAACAGATTAAATAAAAGTTTTGCCAGCTGGCTGCAGGATTTGAACCAGGATTTTTGGCATGGCAGCTCAGTGCTCTACCACTGAGCCACTCCGCTCACATTACAATACCTTACTTATTTTTAAAAAAAACTTAAAATGTAATCTTAAATATTGAGGATAAGGATGAGGGCCCACCATGAACTCTGACACAACAATAAAAATGATCTTGAATAGTTCTAAATTATCCTGGAAAAGTCTTAAGGTTTACCTGATAAAATAATTGGTTCCACATCATGATATTCTCTTAGGACAAAAATAATAAGTTTTGCAAGATCCATTGAGTATATAAACTGCCTCAATGGTTTGCCAGAACCCATCACAGTGAATTTACTTTCTCCTGTAAATCAATATAATTTATTTATGTTGATAATATCTCAGTTAACCTAAATTATATAAATATTTACATTTATATTAGGAGGTTCATTTAAACAGTTTTACCATTTTCCACAGCATGATGCAGTTTTCTTATAAGGCCAGGAATAACATGACTATTTTGGATATCAAAGTTGTCATAAGGGCCAAATACGTTGCAAGGTATAACTGAAGTATATTTGCATTTATGCTGTTCACTGTATCCCCTGTTTAAAACATCAAGCATCCTTTTAGCATAGCTATAGCCAAAATTAGATGGATGAGGAGGGCCATTGTGTACCTAAAAATATATTTTATTAAAAATAATAAAGAAAATATTAAATAGTATAATAAAGAGGTATAATCTTGAGTAAGATTAATTACAAAATAGTTCGGTAGGAATGAAGCCTGAAAAAAATTGTTTGTATGTCACAGCAGACAATAGAGAAAAACATTCCCCTCATAGAGACATGTAATCACAAACAAAATATTTGTTGTTGCGTTCCATTATTTCTGTAAGGACAAAGAAAACCAGGGAAATACTTCTGAAACTTGCCAGAAATAAATACATTTAAAATACGGACTGAAAGATAATATAAAATTATAAAGAAATAGTTTAAATTAATATAAGGCCAGATCACCATAGAAATGGCTTACCAAAAAGGAATCTAATTCTTAATGAAAGCTTATGAATAGTTTTAAACAAAATATATTTATAGAGCCATTGTGGCTACTCCGACACCACTCTTCAATGTATATGACAAATGATTGAAACATTTCAAATACATTGAAGCCACTGATAGCATTTGATTAAATGGATAAATTAAACTAAGAAAAGTTCTGTCAAATAGATTAAATCCAAACAACAGTGTTTCCTCATTTTACTATCACTCTAAGACTTAACTTTGACTGCAGTCTTTTATTTAATACTTATTTTTCTCGACATTTTATTATTATTATTGCGGGGCTATAACCTGGTGACAGGCTCTGGTCTTCACCAATCATCACTATCATCCTATATCTCTATTTATAGCCAGTGGACAAAAAGGATATCCCTCAATAGTTAATGCATTCCAGGCAGTCACCCTTTTTAATGTACAGGGTGATTTAGAATTGTATATAGAGTTTACTAATGGTGGTAGTTCAATGGAAGTTAACAGACAAGAATTAAAAATTCTTTTTCTTTCTTTTTCCATTTGTTTAGTATATATATATTTTTTTTTTAAATTATTATGTCATTACAGGTTTAGTTTACAAGATTATTCATTGTATATTTCTTTATGTTTATGATAAATATGCTTTATATTTTGTAATTAAGGGTTTACGAGGACTGTTCATAAACTGGGAGGGGAGAGTTCTGAACTGGGGCACAACAGTATGAAAACTAATACTAAACACCTTTTGTAAACAATTCTTAAATGTATAAAAGAAAAGTTGAAACGTGTTTTATTTAAAAACATGTCCTTTTTTTTTTTTTTTTTTTTTTTTTAAACAACTCATACTCATGTAAACTAAAAACTAATTGATTTAAATAATCCTTTATAAAATTTCCCTTCCTTTCAAGGCTTACATAATATGATAAGAAATAAAAAATAGTTTTAAAAATGATTCAATATTATGAATTTAGATAAAATTCCTCCACAAAAATCACCACTAATCAACTTTCACTTCTAGTTGTTGAAATATCCAAGAAAATCATACACAAGTAGACAGAAAATAGGTCATCAACATTTCCTAATCAGATTGCACATTATGAATGATAAAAAATGACCCATAGATGCTTCAGCTGCTCTCTGATTTAAAAAAAAAATGCATTTAAATTATAACAATTTTAATAAATTTACTGCAATAAAAAAACTAAATTAATCACCTAGAGAAATAGGAATAAAGTAGTTGACTATTTCATTAATTTTGGCATTCAAATCAATATAAACACATTTTATACTTCAACATCTTACGGATAATAATAAATAAAAAAATAAATGAAGTTTAAAAAAGAATTATTTTAACTACAAGGTTATCATTAAAAAATATAAGCGAACGCCGAAATAATTTGTCTTTCTTTTTTTTTTTTATTAAAACTAAGTGAACAGGACAGATTATTTCTATAGGTAAAAAAGTCTAGATCCATTTTGTGGGCCTATAGCAAGATAAATTTCAATCTGAACAGACTGTAATGCCCACAAATTAACCACCGCATTATTCCCACAAATCTCAATAGCTACCACCCGTTCTTTTAATTTTATATAATAACTGATCAAAATTAGTATTTATGGAATAATTTATGTCAGAATTATAATTATGATTATGATACATAAATATTATCATGATTACAATTATAATGGTATATAAGAATAATTAGGAGTAACAGAAATTACAATAAACAAACAGCATACCCTAAATTTTTTTGGTATGATTGGTTACAGATTCAAAAACATTCAATGGTTAACGGAGCTGAATGAGATAGCACACAGTAGAAGTGACTAACTATTCGTACTGAAGCTGATATAAGTTATCAAGTGGAACTTAAATGTAAAAAAAATAATCAATCAATCAATCCTATAAAGTATTATGTTTATTATTGAGAAAACAAACTATTTAATAAGTTTGGAAGAATGATTACAAAATTTACTTTCAAATCCAGTTACACAACTATTAACAATTGGAAGCGAGCAGAACTCGAATAATACAATAGACTATGAGAAACCATTGAAGAGCAATATCTGATAAGCTGATTACGAGCACAGCTAATTTGAAGCATCCATTTTCCTCACTTATTTACTAAAAAGTTGCCGCAATGTCAATATGTTTACTGGTCATTCATTAACTTGTCATTCAGTGTGGGTAAAGGAGAAAATCATTTATCCTTTTTATTATTTTATATTATTTATTTACAGGCATACGATTATACTTATTATTCTCTTCAGTTAAAATGGAAACTGGAAAAAAAGGAGGGTTGGATAATAGGCGTTCTACCATAATTTTTTCTCTTTGATTCGCTTAGATCATAGATCAATAAAACAATAACTAAATGTTGATTAAAAAGTTGTTCTAAAAATAAAATAAATACAGTCATAACAATTCTATAAAACTGCCAGCCAATATCACAGAAATTAAGCTGGGTATTCATAATTATTTTAAAAACATAATTTTAAAATTCAGACTGAAAGTATGCCATGTGGAGTGAATTCTTAATACTGATGACTCAACACACTGCCTAATCACTATACACAATGCTTATGTCACCAAAAGATAATTACTCAGCAGTGGTCCACAGCAGCATGATAACACAACCTAGTCTTTAAATATTAAAATCGAATGAAAACTGTAATGTAAGTATAAAACAGATATTAAAAAAATTATAATTAATTAATAGTAGTGTAATTTAAGTATAAAACATAAAGTAATAAAATTATATTTGTTAGTGAGAAAAAAATATCTTGAAGTGGACGAAGATAACCATAACACCTTTTGGAACAGGACTATTTATCATTTGAAACAATTCAATTTTTACAGATTTTTATTAAATCAACATTTATCTGGTGTTTATTAACATTAATGATTTAGTTATGGGCATACCATGCAATTTATTATTAATTAATTTGTTAAGAACTATGATTCCTTTTGAGATTTTTATTTCCCAAATTATATTTCATAAAAGAAAGTTAACAAGATGTATGACATTTCCATCCAAATACATAAATTTAAATAACAAAACCCGGTCTCACCGTAAAAGATGTGTTGTTGGTTTATATAGCTCTAGTGCCTAGCGAGCTGCATCAACAGCTGCATCATAATCAAAGTAGTTACGTAATTAAAATTCAATTTTTAATGTTATAATATAAATAACTACAAAAATCTGGACAATATAAGTGCCACGTTATGAGGATTGCTAAAAATAGCAGCAGTGTCGGACGACAGAATATCTGTGTAAGTACTGAATATATTTATATTTATATATTCTCACACACACTTACATTTGATTTTGATTACTTCAAAATATTTTTATTTATTTAAAAACACTTGAACATTTAAATATGAATCTATGACCTTATATTTTATCCTAATTTTTTTTTAAATTTAGTTATTAAAATTTACAACTGTATAATAGAATACATCAAGGAATATAATGAAAGATAAAATAATAGTACAAAATAAAGGCAAGTAGAGGAACTACCTAATTATCCAAATTTAAATACAAAAATTTAATTGTCAGAAAATAAAATAAAGGAATTCTTTCATATCTACCATTGTTTCATCAATAGGATATTCTGTCTTATCTGGGAAAATACACGTAGACAGGCAGGATACAACTTTCTCAACACCAGAATCAAAACTTGCTCGAAGAACATTGTCATTAATTAACATGTTCAGTCTCTAAAAAAAAAATGAAATAAAATATAAACAATCATAATTACTGTACAAAAATAAAATATTTAAATACATACATGGATTAAGTATACATATTATTTGCAAGGTCATTTAGACTATATTTATCTTTTTGTAAAATCATATTAAGGCGTTTATCACCTGAAGTAGAACATTATGCATATCAGTTTAATTAATTCTTATTATTAATATTAAAATTGTTTTCCTTACTATTCATTATAAATTTTAGGAAAAAAATAAGGAATTGTGTTGTTTATTGGAATAAAATAAAAAAAAATAGCAGATTGTAACAGTAGAAATTAGTACAAAATACTGTGTTTTTACTTTCCTTGCTCCCAACAGAAGTTGCAAGGTAAGGAAGCTGAACTTTATTCCCCCAAAAAAGCAAGGTAAAAGTATATACTCATTACCAAGACAGTAGTTTTATAAGTATTTTGAAAATAAAATGTACATTGAACGTTATTAAAATTTATTATGAAAACTTAATTGAAAAACCCACTGAGGATAAAGAAATACTATGACAAAAATAAAATAAATATATTACATATAATAATATTTACATTTCCAAAAAATTATACATGTTTGTGAAATGGAATGTATTTACACAATAACTAAATTATAAATAATCTAAGACCAACTAGGAGATAAACAAAGATAAAATAAATAAGACAAAGAATAAACAAACATTGTTAAGAAACTCTAAAAATTCAGGTGGTTATTAAATGATTCATCACATTGCTATATTGAGAAAATAAAATTGTGTAACAAACTGAATAAGGAAAATTGTATATACAATTGCACAATTACTGAAAATCCTAGCTTTGAAGTGGGGCCATTCATTACAATTGGTTTTTTAAATATATATTTCTGCAAGTAAGTAGGACACACGAAATTGATAATAAATCTTGATAAGCAATGAAAGCCAGCATTATTCCTTTAGATAATTTTATTGCATGGCTAAATTATGGATTATATAATGAAATTCTACCAAAGACTATAGATATCATGTCTAACCTAGTGATAAAAAAAATTGGAGTTTTGGCAAATTAATACTATCTGTGAGATATTATAAATAGTATGCTGATCATATATATTTCTCTCTTTTTCAAGCAAGTTTAACCCTCCAAAGCCGAGAATAATTTTTTTGAAAAATATTTGATTTTTTAAACATTTTTCTATTCTTATAGTGATACAGAACTCAAGAAAAATAATTTAAAAAATTTGCACTAAACTGACTGTCAGAGCCCCTTGCAGGTAGATGCAACGGTAATTCACCCTTAACAATAATAAAAGAAAAAGAGGGGTGATAAACCCGGGCTACTTTATCTTGTGACATAAATGTCACACTAGGCTTTGGAGAGTTAAGCCTTTATAATAAATTATTATAAGTTAAATCATTTTATATGAATGATACTACCACATTAAAAAATTAAAACCTTAGTTCTTACAATAGTAATAATATATATATATATATATATATATATATATATATATATATATATATATATATATATATATATATATATATAATATATGGTTGAGAAAACATTTGACTGTGTAACCAAAATTAATCTTCCCATTCAATTTTAACAAACATTTCAAATCATAGGGAAGATAGTAATCAATGATAAATTTATATTCAGATTCATTTTAGACCAACAAAGTAAATAAATTACCACTTAATTATTTTTATACAAGATTCCTTTATAACAAAACAGCAATTAACATAAAGTTATTGCTTACAGTTAATTATTTTTTTTAAAGTACAGCAGTTTAGATAGGTTTCCAAAGATAAACATAGTTTCAATGGGTGGATGCTAAACCATAACAGTTTACACAGTAATCAAATTTAATGAGCCCATACATTACAATTTTAACTATTTTAAACTCTCTCCAGCATATACAAATACTGGGATTAATGTGAACATTGCATACAACAAAATGGTAAATGATAATTTTCAAATTAGCTATGTATGGATTATTATCCTAAAGCTTTTAACCTGATATGGCTATCAATTATAATCCATAATTTGTGATTTGAAAAAAAGGGAATTTTCAAAATAATAATGATTTGAAAAATAAAAACTAAGTCAAACAGTTATTTTCAAGTATAAATCTTACAAAAACGAGCCAGTAAAATATGTAATATGTAATTATGGAAAACTGTTATAAATTAAGATATGAAGGTTTTAGTTTTTTTTATCAACAATTTATTTAAAAAATAACACAACTTTATGAATAGGTAAAGAATGATTAAAATACTATAAACATTGGGAAGATTTTAGATTTTTATAGGTAGGAGGCATATTGGTGTAGAATGAAAATACATTTTTAAATCATAATGCCAAAGACTTTAGGATAGAGCTGATAGAGTTTTGCTTTATGTATTACAAGAAGCTTGTCATTGAATAAAATTTGAATATAACCTACTTCAAGGTATTCATTTTTATTAACTCTATTTTGGGTAATTCTATTGAGTTTCTATATATTCACCTTTTTTCAAGGTATTACATCTAAGACCAGTGGATCTCAAACCTATTTGTTATCACGACCATTTGTTCGCAATTATTTATTTAGTAAATATAATGATTTGTAACTAAATTAATTATTTAAATTTTTTTTAGCACACTGTGCGGAGTTCTTGCAGCACTGTTAGGTGCTGAGACACTCTCGTTGAGACTGTCGTAGAGCTTCAAAATTAAAGCGTAAAATTTTACCTTTTGAATAATCTTTAAATTAATTTACTTACAAAGAAATCCAAGTTATGATCCATATTATGAAACAGTCCTCCAACCATAGCTGCAAGATGAATCACGTGTGTTGGGGAATATTTTTTAAAGAGCCTGATGGTTTCATCAAATTTGCTTCATGGAAAAATAAAATAAAGAAGTTAGTTTCACCTTGCCAGATGTATAGCAATTGAACTAATGATATGAAATACCTCAAATCACCATCTTTACTGCCGAGAAAGATCCATTCCTCTTTGTCATTAGGTTCTTTGTCGATGACAAGCTGAATTGCTTTTCCCACCAATCCACTACCTCCAGTTACCAAAATAGTTTTCTTTTCTCCACTCATGATTCAAAAGATCACTAAACAAGAAAATATTTAAGTACAGGTTACTTTTAAAAAAAACTAACACAAGTTGAAACTAAGTATAATAAGATATAAATACATAGAAATCTCAAATATAAACCAATACATAAACAAAGATTACAGCTGTTGATCACAAAAATTGATAACAAAAAAAAGTTGTTTCTCACAACATGTCAACAAGATAACAAAATTTCAGCACTATCAGCCTTTATAACCTATTGGTAACTCAAATTTCTAAGACTAAATTAGGAACAATTTTAAAGGCCTTAATGGTACAGAAACAATCAAAAATTTTCAATCTGTTAAACATCTTTCAGTAACAAGGCTTCAAAATAAACAATATTATAATGTGTTATATCATGCCTCAGATAATACTTGAAAAATTAATAGTCAAGGATATTAAAGGTCCTGACAATACAGAAATGAAAATGACAGAACAGATTGATAACAATAGAAAATTCCCATTACCTTATGCTCAAGAATTACCATACACTTTATGTAATTTAAGATGGATTTTATCGAGGACAAAACACAAAATTAAATTATCGCTGCTACTATTGACACGTAAAAAAAAACATGAAAGAACCTGAGTTGGTTTTTAGTGAGTTTACGGAGAAACTTGGAGTAGCAACAATTGCCTTATCTAATACCAAACATTGCAAGATGTTATTGAAAGATTGTGTTATCTACTACAAATCGCAACTCATGTCGAGTCTTAGTATATTTCACAAAATTGAGAAACAAACTGACGAGAATCCACGAACCTATTGTGCAAAAATGTCAAATTCGACGAATTATTATCACGCATAAGTAAATGAAGTTTATTAAAACTAAACATGTAAATACATTGTATGAAGAATAATATAAAAGAGGAAAATTCAGCCTGGACCAGCCTAGACGATTGAAGTGCGTCAACAAACCTTGATTCCTCAAGGTTATAAAATGGTTGGAAGATAGAGGCTGGCGTAGGTTAGGAAAGGACCAGTAGGTTACTGGGTTCGGTGGGAGATGGGTCTGTTGAGTGAAGGCAGTCCTCTATCATGGGATGAAACGCGGGATTTAGCCGAACATGTGAGGCGAGAGGGTATCAAGCAATTTATTAACATATATCACAACCTTAAGAACAGGACAGGGGATGGGTTGAAATGGGGTGATGAGGTAAGCCCATCAATTTTAATTTCTTTTTTAATCAAGAATAATTAATTGATGTGGCCTCTATGAATCAATTAATGTATATTGCTTAAAAATTACATAAAAATCATTATTATTGATTGTTTCTTATATTGGTATGAAAGCCTCAATAATACAATTTTTTTATTAGTGTATTACTATGATTTTAAATGTATATAATTTTTAAAGAAACATAAAATTGTCAGTCGATATTCTCTGACACAAGAATATCCATGGTCTTTTAGTATATCTTCTCATATATTCTTCAATAAATTTTCATTATATTGACGGCAATTCTAGTGTTTGCTATAATTTTTGTTATGAAGTAATAAGAACTATGTAGTAACTACTGATTTCATTATAAAAATCTTATAATTAAAAATACAACCATTATTTTAATGCGGGTCGTTGGTCTTGTCAGTTACTGTATTAAAAGAACTGTGTTGACAAGTGCATTCTGACTTATTAATTCAGTCTAGTTACAAACTACTATTGAGTAATTGATAGTATGTGTTATCAGATTGCTAATGGAATTGATTTGTAACTTTTCTATTCTGATTTGATTAATCATTTAATGTGTGTATAGTAATTTTTTTTTTTTTGCATAAATAGGTTGAATACATGATTGTTCATTTCGATGAACATCAGAAGAAGGCGACTCTAAGTCTTAGAGCCCATGACATTCTTCCTATTCTGATGGAAAAAGAAGCAAAAGATCCTGCGTAAGTAATCATTTTATTTTTTTTTAATAATTGTTATTTGTTTTTAATTTTGATATTATGGTTAGTCAGCAAATTGAACTATGATGTCAATACCTGTCTATTATTTAAATAAGTATTTTTGTCTGAAAAGAATAGAAGAATATTTATGGGCTTTTAATCATTTTAATTATTGTTAAGTAATATCCCTTCAACTGGCATATTATCATCTCCACTTGTCATTATTATTGGAATGGTTATTTTTTTTATTCCTGAGTAAATAGATATCTAAGTTCCAAATTAATTCTCAAAATAATGTCAATGCATCCTAATGCACTGATAGTATTACTAAATTGATAGATAGTAATATTGAGAATGACTGAGAACCAGTATAACATTACTATTGATTTATTTTGTAGATATGAAAGTGGCTAATCAATTTTTCATTGATTGTTGAACACTGTTTAACATATTCATTTAGGAAACTTATCTCTCTCCATTAAAATATTTTTATTTTATTTTTTACCTTATCCAAACTCAGTTGATAAAGAAGAAAAATATTTGTGTTCATATTTGTCATTTTATTCCAGAAATGTGAAATCACTATGGCGCCCAGAATATGCTGCTTATATGATTGAAAGCACTCCAGGGAAACCTTATGGGGGACTTTTAGCTCATGTTAATATTGTTGAAGCTAACATGAGAGCTCGAAGAAAAGAAGTAGAGACACTACTCAAAGAAGGGGAAAGTTTGCTTACCCTTACAAGTTACCCTAGGTAATAATGATAAGTTACTATTATTATATTGTTTAGTTTCTTATTCCAGAATAATTCACTCATAAACTAATTTAAAATTTAATATATTTTAATTTTAATTTTTGTTGAGTTTATTTCTTATCATATATCCAACAAGAATAAGGAAAATACCTTTATCCTCTATTAATATTTTTTTTTATAAATTGCATATTATTTTTTAAAATTTATAACTCAAATAATTTTATTATATTTACTTAATTGTAAACAATTTAATGACTGATAATGTTAGTTTGGTGTATCTTGATTTCAGTTTTTAAATAAGAAAACAATAACCATTTATTAATGCTATTAGGTTGTGGAAAATGAGATTAATTATGATGTAACTACTGGGGAAAAAAATAATAATCAAAAAGTCTGATGGTAAGGCATATCAGAAAATATTTGCTTATACCATTAGATAAAAATTTGCTGTTTTGCAAAATTACACAAAAAGAAAATTTATGATTGATAATTATAATTTGAGCTACCATTTCCAATGATTACTGATCGACTATCATGCAAATTATTATAAATAAATTTATATATATCTGATATAAGTTGCAGTTGTTTAATGTTTTTATTAATATTCTTCAATTGTTTATTAAGAATAAAATATACTGTTAATGGCAGGAAGGGATTTCACAATGAAGTATTAATTATAATTTTAGTGAATGGCCCCATTAATTTCACTATTTGTCTTCAACTCTTATTTTTAAAATGAAGGAAAGCTCTCTATTGAAATAAATAAAAGGCGGTTCTACAATCAAGAAAATAAAAAAATAAAATGAAAATAATCACCATAAGATGAATGTATCATCCATTGAGTCTATCAATTAGGAATTATTAAATAATAAAACGATACATTGTTTATTAACATTAAATTTTAATAATTATTGCCTTAATTTTATAAGCACAAAGCAGTAAGAATGTTATTGAATTTTAATTTATAATATTTTAAATTATAATTATTCATTTGTTCGATTTATTGTTTATACATATTAAAATTTTAAAAAGAAATTGTAAATAGGTCAGTGTGGTTAGAAGATCTTTATTAATTTACCTGAAAATTTGTATCAATCTTCATCGCAAATTCAAATTTAGTTTTACCATAGTAGATAATTTTCTTTTTATATGACTTATTATAATTTGTGGTACCAACTATAAAACTATACCACGTTTAATATATCACCAGTTGATCTATTTCATGTCACAAATATTCTTTTGGTCAAGTTTATCTTCTCAATTATATTAAATATTAGATAATCACTCGTATATTGATAAATAATATTAGCATTTATTACTTCACAACTTTTGGTGTGCAATGTTGTCTTTGATTGATATCCAACTTTCACTGTCTAAGAACTAAGCAAACCTTTAAAAAAAAATTTAAAATCCTAGAATGACCAGTCTCTTAAAGCCTTGACCCTATTTCCTGTCTTCCTATTTGGCCTATCATTGAGAGATATTTTTAATTTTTTCATTAACTTCTGGTTCCTATATCCTAGTTTTAATTAAGGTAATATATTTATATTAGGGGTACAAATTATAGACATTATACCTTTTGTATAATTATTTTTATATTTATAAAAAATAACAGTATATTAATCAGGAAATGCCCTTTCTTGAACAATACAAAACTTCTATTTCCTCTTTTTTCTTAGTGCTCTTTGGAAGATGAGAAAAATTAAGTATCTTCTTCAGAAAAGTATTTTTTATTAATAACATAAAAACGGATTTTTTTTTTAAATTCCTATATTTATGGCTACATTAAAATACTGTTTAAAAGGTACAAAATTTATTCCAAAATTTACTGAAAGAGATAAAAAAAAGATAATTCATGAGTTTTTAAGAAAAAAAACAAAGCAAGTTTAAACTAAAATCTCATCTAATTATAAACTAAAGAAAGGAATTGTAAAAATGAGAAATAAAATTTTTCTTAATCTCAGTTCTGTTAAATTCTAAAGTATCAAACATTTCATCTTTATTTTATAATAAATATACCTCATATGTGAATGATTTAAGAGGAATCAGTTAAACAACATTGAAAATAAAAGAAATCTATACCTTTGGTATGTAAATTTCTTGTTAAGGAAGAGTGTTGTGTGATATGACTCCAGGAAACCTTTGGCAAATTTATAACACTTCTAAGAAGTTATAAATGAATCATATTTTTTTTTCATTCTATTTTACCTTATTACATTTTTATATTAAACATCAGAAGTTTGTTGTCTGTTTAAAGGTTCTTCTTATAACAGTAAAAATTTAAAATACTTTTTACTAATAATTTGTTCTTTCATTATTTCAGATTTTAAATGAAATGAATATTATTCTCATTAAGATTTAACATTTAATTAAAATATAATTGAGAATTAAATTTTAAGAAATCCTAGTATGTTTGTTTTTAATACTTAATATTAGTTTAATGACATATTTTATAACTTTTGAATATCCTTTATTTGTCATAAAACAGTAGATTATCTGCTCAGCATTAAATATATCTGTATTGATTAACCCATTCGAGATGCTGATTTTTTTCGAAGACGGTCCCCAGGAGCGAAAAATTTGTTTTTCTTTATATTGTTTATTTTTAATTTTTTAAAACATGTTTACTATGGAAATTACCCAATTCGTTAAGTGAGTTCACATAAATAAGATTATTGCTCACCGGGTGTGCAGCTCACTCCTCGGAAATTTTTTATTGGGAGGAGCGGATTGAACACCACTGCAACCATGTAAGGTGAAATGAAAATACGTCATTAAAAAATTTATAAACATTTATTTCAAAAACAGTTAGATAATATAAAATCGTTATTTTGGTTTCAATAATAAAGAACAGAATATAATGCAATGAAAATTTTAAAAAAGTAATAAAAAGTTTTTTAAAAAATGAGTTGAATAACACAGTAAAACCAGTGCCAAATTTTGTTTTCCTATACTTTACTGATTTCGTTAGTTCAAGAAAAATCTTATTTCGATGACTAGTTTACTCAGAATAACTGGTTATTGCACACACTGTGTGCAGGCCGTCTAATAGCCTCGGAAATCAATTGTTTACGGTGTGTCACATGGTGTGCAATCGGTGTCGAATGGGTTAACTTGTATTTTACCTATAATGACAAATCATCTTTGTTTCAGTATATATTTTTATTTTGTAATAGATTTTCTGATTATTATATTATCCATATTATGAATTTTATTTGGAAGGTTTACTGATTTCATATACTTTGTTACCTTAACAATATATAATGGCATGCAATATTTTTTTAAATTATACATATGTTTTAGGTTGGGATGTGGTATTTTCACAAATCCTGCAACATACACAAATGTAAAAGATGGTGCTTCAAGATCTCTGTTTATTCCTGATGATGTAATCTATTCAGGACATCCAAGGTTCAAAACACTTACTAGAAATATAAGGATGCGAAGAGGCGAAAAAGTTGCTATTAATGTACCTGGTAAAAAGATTAATTTTTTCATGTTGTTTAACTCTTAATAAATTCAAATTTATATTAGTTATTTGTGTGATTGTATATAATTAAAATATATTTTCCATAATTTTCATGCTCCTATTCACCATTACATGGATGGCGCCACTATATGTTACTGAGTAATGATCACTTCACTTTGATTATGTCCTGCAACTATCAAGTTGTGGTCTTGAGGAGGAAGATTCCTTGCATTTGCTTGGATCCCATCTAGCCATTCTGTTCTCGATTGATCAGCTCTTCTTGTCCTGTGTAGCTCATCAGTTAAATGCATTTCAGGAATTTAATTTCCTACCAAGATAGCCCGATAATATTAAAGTCCACCAGTTTCAATATATTTAAAAATATCTATGCCCAGGTAGAGATCTTACATCTCCCTACTCTTTCAATTCTTTTAACTCAATCTGTTTAATTTTTAAATCTGATTAGTTTCAAATATTTATTCTCTTTATATAAAAATCTTTTATCTTTAATTTTTGACATTTATTTAATATATTCCAAATATATATTTTTTTAAATATAAGTTTAATGTCATTTTCAGTGTTTAGAGATGATAATACATTAAGCCCATTCAAGGAGGATTTGAAAAGTCTTGGTGATGATGGGTCGAGTGAATCAGCTGCACTTGAAGACCATGTTTACATGGATGCCATGGCATTTGGAATGGGTTGTTCATGTTTACAATTGACATTTCAGGTACTTTATTTTTTTTCTGCTTATCTTTATTTACTTTATTAATTTTTTTGATAATTTATTTTATGATATGTATCTAATGACTTGTTCACATTTATGCACTGTTTAATTTCTGAAGGTTTGTGTCTCTTCTAAGCTTTTCAATTGGTTTGCTGACAGTAAATTGGTTGTTTGGTGTATTTTGCCAGAATTTCCTCATGGATTAGTCTGAATTTAAAATAACCTTGATAAAGTCAGCAATTACACAGGTCTGCAAAAAAACTTTTTTTAAAATTGTTTTGATTTAGTTAACTGATCTTTATGTAGTTTTTTTGCCCTGATTTCAAAAATGACAATGGTTTTTTTTTCTATCAGGTAAGGCTTGCCTACAAAATAAAGTTGAAGTTTTTGGAAAAAGTACAAAAAATGGAAAATTTTGGATTTGTTTTTATTATTTTAACGTGAAGTAAAAGCAAAAAAATAACGCACCTAGCTAAAATGAGCATAAAAGTGATGTACATGTGTTGTAAAGTTATTATAAGTCTTTGTAAATACGTTTTCTTTTTCCATCAAAGCTTCTTCAGGTACTTTTTCGGCTGTGTTCTTGTGAGTTTTCTCTTTTTAACATCCAACAGTAGTCTGCCATCATGTTGACATTCCATCGACCTTGGTATCTGCGCTCTATTTCTTTTATATCTTGATGGAAATGTTCTCCTTGTTCCTCACTTACAGCCCCAAGATTTTCTGGAAAGTAGTCTAGATGTGAGTGAAGGAAATGAACTTTGACACTCATGTTGCAGCCCAATATTTTGTGGTTTTGTAACAATTCAGCAATGAAAGTTTTGTAGTATGGGTCTATTTTGTTTCCAAGTAAGCCTGTTACAACAAGTTTAAATGAATTCCAGGCATTTGTCTTTCATTTCCATTTTAGTGACAAAGCTTTTATCTTTTAAAAGTTTTCTGATGCCAGGCCCAACAAAGATTCCCTCTTTCAGCTTGGCATCGGATATACCAGGAAACTGTTCACAAAGATACTTGAAACACTCTCCTTCTTTGGCTTATGCTTTCACAAACTGTTTCATTAGCCCCAAATTTGTTATTAGCCATGGTTTGACCCTTTGGGATCAGAAGACCATCCTGAGCTCACTCAGCCTCACCAGTCAAGTGAGTACCCTTAATTGTGGGAAACACCTGGCATCCCAGGGCCTTTATGGGTTGTAATGGTGCACAAGTTTTTATTATTAAGTTCCATGATATTCCGTGGTAAGGCTTTGTATTGGAAAAGTAATTGTGTAGCCAAAAAGTAACTCCCTAGATAATATAATATGGTTCTAGCATCGACAATGTGGGCTTTATTTTAGAAGATAAGCAGTTTTATTTTAACAATATATCATTGTTATTTAATTTGAAATTTCATTTTTTAGGCATCTAATATGGATGAAGCAAGGATCCTCTATGATCAGCTTACACCTTTGTGTCCAATATTGGTATGTTGTTACTGATACTAAAACCAAATTAAATTTATTATGTTGTATTTGTAACTAAATTATTATTGATGCAATTTTAGTTAAGGTATTCATATAACCAACCAATATGCCAGACAGCTTTCATATCGCTGTCAAATTCATTTAGAATTTGAAGTTATTTTTAATTCACAATTTTGTTTTTTACTATGTTAGTGGTTTATATAAAGCATTATTTAGTAACTAAGTAAACTGATTTTTTTTCTTCTATCTTTTTTTTGGTTTGGTGTGTGTATATGTATATATATATACACACACACATAGATATAATACAGACAAAGTTGAAATTAAACATAGTTATTATGTGAATTAACATGACTCTTTTTGAGTTGTAGAATATCTCAAGGAAATTTTTGGGGATCCCATTAGGATCTAAATAACATTTTCCTTTTAAATTCTTAGTTAACAATTGGTTATAATTAAACAAAAATGCCATAAATACGCGTGGAATTTAAAGTATGTAAACACAATGCTATTGTCAGAACAGTATGACGTCCAAAAAAAAATAAAAAAAACACGGCAGCGTACTCATTATATATGATTGCTAAATACTTTTTAATGCAATCGACGATAAATTGATTTTTATTTTGTGGTTTCTTTCATCATTATTTAAAATTGTTGAAAGAAAATTTGTTTCAGCACAATGAAATAACCTTCTGAGAATAGACATAGCTATGATGTGTTTTTTTTTTTTTCTTCAAAGGAAGATATTGTGTCAGCTAAATTTAAAGGATTTAAAATAACTATACATCATGCAGTGATTTTAAAATAGAATAAAAGTTTTTCAAGAACATTGTATGTTGCCCATATTAATTTATAAAGTAAAACAACAAAATAATTTTCTCAAAAAATACAATAGCATTGCTAAGTACTTTAGTGGTTTATTATTTTGTATTGTATATAATTTGACTCATCTTCTGACTAAAACAAAAATTCTGTATTTATATAAAACATTGTTATGAAAATAATTAAGCAACAAATAAAGTTATTTAGATAGTATTGCGAACATGAAGTGTGATGTCACGAAGAACGTTCGAAGAATAGTCTTTGAATAGCCAAAGTATTTTGCTTGAAGAACATATTTACTATTTATTTTAATAATAAATAGTATTGATTTACTGTATTGCGTAAATGTTGAGACAGAAAAAAGAGCATTACCAACATAATAAGATAATATATCTATATATATGTTAAAATATTATTTCCCTACAGTGGCTAACTTTTAAACTCCCTATGGGATAGGGGTTTTTTTTTTAATAAATAAATTTAAATCTTTCGATTTTTTGAAAAAACGGGAATTTTTTATATGGTACTCTTCATGTAAATTTATTTTTCAATAAATTTACTTTGATGTGATTCTACTTTCATTCCAAAATGCTAAGCATAATTAAAAAAATACCATAAATTAGAATTATAATACTCATTCAATAAATGTTTCATTGAATCTTAGTCTTTTCATCCTTTTGTTTATTATTGCCATTCTAATGCTTATCATTTTGAAAAGTGAGCCTGATCATATTGGCATTATACTTCCAACTAAATTCAGGTTATGCAAATGGAGTCTTCCTGAATTTCATTCTGATGTAAACATTCTAGAATTTAAAAAGGAGAGCAGTTAGTTTATTTATTGATTTTAAACAAATAATAACAAGTTTAAAGATCTACTAATGTTATTTTCACAGTTGGCATTGTCAGCAGCATCTCCGATACATCACGGAGTCTTAACAGATACAGATTGTAGGTGGAATGTAATATCAGGATCTGTTGATGATAGGACTCGTGAAGAGAGGGGATTGGAACCTTTGAAGAATAATCAGTTTGTGATTCCGAAGTCCCGTTACGCTAGCATTGACAGCTATTTAAGCCCTTTAGGGGATGCGTGAGTTTCCTTATTAATCACTTACAAGATATTTCTGTAAAATATAAATTATATTCCCTTAAATTTTTAGTCTGTTTTTTATAAATAATGGAATTTCTAGCTCTTGTACATTTGGTATTTTGGTACATTGGAAATTGATATTTTGAAGATAATTTTCAAATATTCTAAAAGATATATAAAGGCATGTGATGCATTATTGATCACATACCTCGTGTTAAAAATATTTGCTGTCCATTAAATGCTCAAACGCTTAAAAACTTGATATAAATATGCCTAGCTAATAAATTGACTATTGTTTAACAAAGTTTGGGATCAATAATTGGAAAGAAGATTTCATGCAAGTCTCTTAAATATAATTTTTTCTTATGAAAAAAAATTATAATATTACTGTTGATACACTGGTTCAAATTAACAGCATGTTTTTTTTAGTGATGAAATGAACTATTTATGTTTTTAAAATTAATTATTAGCAATATAAAAAAAATCATTTCTAAAAATAAAATTTTCATGAATGATTATTGACATTCAGCACTTTCTTTCCAAGTCAAAAGTATTTATTGAACTGTGTTATTTTTAAGATTGGTTATTTTAATGAATTTAGATAACAAATGTAGCAAACCTTCAGTATTATTATAAATAATTTAACTTATCATACAAATTTCTCATGACATATTCAAGTTGGATGCAAGAATTTTTATTTAAATTTAAAATGAATATAAAGGCTGCCATAAAATCAATTAAACACCAGTTTATCTCTCTTTATTACTAATAATAATTGACCGTTTTCTTAAATTTAATTACTTCTTGTATCTAATATGTAATTATTCCTTTTTATTTTATTTTTGTATGAAATTATGTTCCTTGTTAAATAAAATCAATGTTTTGTTGAAATCTAAATTTGTTACTCTAAATCTTCTAACAGGATATAGATATCCAGACATCTTCATTTTTTTTTTTTTTAAATGTAACTGGTTTCTATATTTATTTTTGCTTACAAAATGCTGATCATAACACGCCACAAGATAATGCTCGTGAATGTCATGCCTTTACTTTAATTGTAAAATTGTTAATCATCTGTTTATATTTTCCTCTTGGACCTTTCATATTGTTGTTAAACGATTGATTTAATGTATAAATTAAATAAAACTTTACTAAAATTGGTTTTAAATAGTTGTAAGTATTTAATTACTTGCTGGGAAAATATCTAATATTTTCGTACTAATAAAAGTTCTATAGTCATGAAACACTGTGATCTAAATATGGTCTTCATATCCATAAAAAGCAATTTCATTCACTGGTAGATTAATAGGTTGCCAAATGTTTACTCTGTTTCTCTCTAATTGACTTGTCCTTGTCTTTAATTATTCTTATTACAAGGAATATACGAGGGAACTAGAAGAAAAAAAATGTGGTTGTCCTTGAGGTCTGCTGCAGTCTGACTATATACTTTTTTAAGAATTCCTCATTATTTATTTGTTTATTCATTTTATTTTATTGTTTAGTTCTTTATTTATTTTATTGTATTTTAGTTTATTTTTCACATTTGAAGATATTTATATTTTAATGTCTCTCACGTCTGTTGTTTTTGAAATGTTTAGTAGTTTTTTCAACTTGATTGGTATCATTTAATATAAACTCTAAAACTAAAAAGCAAAATGTGTTTCTTGTGCCAAAAATGGTGCAACATTGGAGTACAATTAAGTTATGCTTAATATTAATTGAAAGAGGGAGGCAAGAGTATTTGTACATTTTATTATTTTCTAATAAATTTTATTGTGTGAAGATTATGAATTGAATTTTTATTAACTTTTGTTAATATTTAGTGTTCAATTTTACTACACATTGAAGATGTTGTGGTATTAAATCACCCAATTTTAGTATCAAAGACATTTGAATTTAGTTCTAATTCTAGTTTGCACATTTTTAATTATTAAATTTAGAAACATTGTGTTTTCTACTTGATCCTTCAAAAGTCTATTAAATGCTTTTTAATATACACAATTAATTTATGGTGACTGAGTGGATTCATTGTCTTTAGTGTGCAGATGTTTTTTCTTAACTTTTAATCATCAGTACTGAAAATAGCATCAACAGTGCAGTGCCAAAGACAGTAAGAAAAAAATTCATAAACAGAAATTACTGGAAAGAGAAAAAAATGAAATATTAATTACACAATGTTCATGTGTAAAATAATTAATGAAAAATCAGAAATAATAAGTACCTATATTAGAAAGATTCTGAAATCTAAGAAAATGATAAAATATAAAACTAAAAATATATGAGAAGCTAATTTCACAATTTTTAATTTAGATGAAAAAATGACAATAAAAAAGAATTAAATAAGAAGATAATTAGTTATAATAATTATTAATTTACATGAAAACTAATTTAACATGAGTAATTGGACAATCAACAATGTTGTTTGGCTTGTAACTAATGAAAGTTAAATTAATGATAAAATTTATTTAAATTAAATTAAAAGTGTCATGGATTGTTGTTGTTATAGCAAATATTAGTAAAAAAAAATTTTTTAAATACAAAAATATAACAGAAGTAAATAAAGGAGTAAATTTTAAACAGGTTTAAAATTATAACAATTTAATAATAAATCATTGTAGGTGAGTAAGAAAAACATACGATAGGTATGTTGAGTCAAGTGCCTGTTAAATAAATATTATCAACAATTCAGGAACTATAATAACCGTTATACATGTTGCCAACTTTATAGTTTCACAAAATATAATATTAAAACGCCAATTAGATTTAAAAATCTATAACTTTTGATTGAAAAAATTATAGATATATTATTAAATGAGAGATGAAGTCACTCATTATAATACCCCATATTTTCACATTAGTAAGGTTCATTAATACTGTTAGACTGGGATGTCTTGAATTTAAAGATGTCATAAATGAAACGGATACTATCCATTATTATGTACTTCTTACTCGTACTGAGTACTTCTTACTCACCCTTCCCCAAATTAATTATTTCATGTGATCATTATAATATAATCAGTTTCCTAAATAAAAAGAAATGCATATAATAAATTATAATAATTATATTTTTTTCTTTGATGTTTTAGATACAATGACATTCCTGTGATATGTGATGAAAATATTTTGAAAGAACTAATTAATGCAGGTGTTGATGAACTCCTTGCAAAACATATTGCCCACTTATTCATTAGGTATTATTATTATTTTATACTGTTATATTTTTTTAATAAATTAAATTTAGAATTTATTCATCATTGTAATCTTATGAAATAATAATTTGTATATTTTCAGGGATACTGTGTCTCTCTTCACGGAAAAAGTTTATCAGACGCCTAATGAAACTGATCACTTTGAAGTAAGAAATTACAACTCTTTTAACGAAAAATAGAAATCAGTCTTATGTACTAATTTTTCTAAAATTATATAAATATTATTTTTTATTTTCAGAATATTCAGTCGACTAATTGGCAGTCTATGAGATTTAAACCGCCTCCACCTAACAGTACCATTGGCTGGCGTGTGGAATTCAGGCCTTGTGAACTTCAAATTACTGAGTTTGAAAATGCTGCTGTAGTAATTTTTGTTGTGTTAATTACAAGAGTAATTCTTTCTTACAGATTAAATCTTCTTATTCCGATTAGTAAGGTAATTAATTATATCAAGGTTCATAGTTAATTTTTAACAGTAGTATAATTTAAATAATTTTTGCTTGCATTTTAATCATGTAAACCAGGGTAAGTGTATGAGTCTGCTTTAAACATGAAAGGTTTAGCTAAGATAGTTTATACTTGATGGAATCTGATTAAACCGCCCCATAAATGAAACAGAGTAAAGCTTAAGTTAGGTATAATTTTTACTAGGATGTAGGTACATACATATAGGTATTGGATTTTTTTTTTAGTTGATAGAAACTTTTCAATGTATCTAAAAAAACATTTTTTGTATGTGTTTTTGAGTTTTCGGCTTCCCCATTTTGTATTATTATTGTTTCTACATTCTTTTTTGTTTGTTTGTTGGTGTTGAAAGGCATTTTTTAATACATTTATCAAACAGTTTTGTTCTCTTTACCTGAATGCTCTAGGATATATATATACTTTTTCTTTTTTAAAGTAAAGCCAAGAGTCATGAATCTAGAAATTTTGCAAATATTAATAATTAACTAATAGAGATTTAAAAGACAGACTACCTTGTGGTAAACAAATTTTAAGGAATCTATTTAAAACTGTACTTTTTAGGTCAATCAGACATTGAAATAATGAAATTGTAGAATCCTTATACCCTGGTTCAGTTTATCTATTTGTTTAGATTTTTGTTTATAATCCTGTCTCTTAACGTGTTTTGTTCCTTTTTTTCAAAACTATGAATATTTTTATAAAGAAGAAAAATTAATTTATGAAAATGCGTTTATCTTAAGGTTGATGAAAACATGCAGAAAGCACAAAAAAGGTCTGCTGTTAGAGAAGAAGTGTTTTGGTTTAGGAAAAAAATTTTACCTCCAGAAAAAGAACAAAATCATGAAATTACAGAAACAGAAGATGAATACGGTGCTATGACTATCAACCAAATCATTAATGGAAAGGTAATTGAAAATACTATTTTTTTCCTGTAAATTTGTTCAATTCATTTTTTTTTTTTAAGCGGGTTTTTTCTACATTTTTCCTGCTATTGTAAAACTTATATATATAAATGATAGCTTTAATTAATTAAAATCACTATTCTTTCAACATGTAAAGGAATTCCGGATCATGTATTCACACTTATGCTGCTTGTATATATAAAATTGCAAATAAAGTTGTTGTTGTTCAATTTTATTTTATTTCCGTAGTTAATAGGCTGTAGTTTTGATTCTTAATAATAATAATAATTTATATCAAACGATTGTGTGTACCATTATAAAAATTGATTAAAATTTTCTCTTATGTAGTTATATAGTATTTTGCTAGTGCTTGTTTTTTTTTAGTTTAAACAGGCTTTATCTCTTTAAGGAATGTCAAGTCATACATTATTGGGTCTTTTTCGTTTAATTCCCGCATCTATGATTAGATATATATAGATATAAAATGCTCTTTATTATTAAATTATTTACAGCTGTTCTTTTTAATTTTATTTTCCACATTAGCAACCACAGCATGGTACTTTATACCGTCTGCCGGGAGTTTGATTAAACTACTAAACAACAACAAAACTAAAAAATAAATCAAATTTCTTTTTGACATTAATAATTAAATTCTGAAATTAAAAATTTTCTATAACGACCTGCATTACATACAAAATTATATAAACCTATAAAATTCTCTCCATTCAGAATATCTATTAATTTTTGTTTTGATATCAGCTCATATTTTAAGAATTTTTTTCTATACAATTTTAAGACGGGACACACTGCCAGGAAGTGAAAACTGTTTTCAATTTCATTCAGATTGCAGAGTGAGCATAGCTGCATATTTTGCGAATCAATTTCAAATGGTTTGTAATTTAGATTTAGAAGTTCCCCTCTGCATTTCATAACTACGCTAATTTTTTTTGTTGCTTTAAAATGTCTATGGTAATCTATTATTTTATTTAATGAGCTATAGAGGCCGTGGTGTGTGTCCTCTGCTGCTTTTGCATGGCAAACTTGGATAAAATAATCTTTGTACAGCTCTAACATTTTGAACATTTCTCCCTCCCAAGTACCCACGGAGTTTAAAGTTAAATCCAGTCTATAATTTATTTTTTTTGCAATTTCTCCCCACTCTTTAAACCATGATATGTTTTGTTTTATTATTTCTCTTGCTATAACTGTACATAACCTATTTTCTTTATAATCTAGTATTTTTAAAATATAATTGGATTGCATTTTTAGTGTGTACATGTGAACTAATTTTCTATTCATTTCTAAGTACACAAAGTAATTTGGGGTATTAACTGGTAATTTAAATTTTTTTTAAATGAAATATCTTTCAACTTTTTCTAATTCCTCAAAGTATTTGTGCCCCCAAACTTGACATCCATAGGTTATGATATTTTTAATTGTTGACTCAAATACTTTAAATTTTGACTCTAATGGCACTTCTGGATTATTGAACAGTTCTCTCCACATCATATTAATCCCAACTTTTGCCTTACTTACTTTTTCTTTGATGTCATATTTCATTTTTAAGTTATTGCACATCACCACCCCTAGATATTTGTATGATTTCACACATTCAATTTGCTCATTATTTAAGAACCATTTCTCTTTTTTTTTTCACATTTTGCCTCTATTATTCTTCTTAAATACTATAATTTTTGATTTGTCCAGATTTACAAACAAATTCCATGTTTTACAATAGATTTCTAAATTGCCTATCATGTACTGCAAACCAACCGGGTTATCTGATATTAGGACAATGTCGTCAGCATAAGCCAGCATATTCAATTTCTTATGCCCCACTATGACTCCTCCCCCGAGATTCTCCGCTAAATCATTTATGAAAAGAGTAAACAGGTATGGACTCAGTACACATCCCTGCTTGACCCCCATCCCCGTCTTGAATGACTCCGTAACTCCATCTTTTGTCCAGACCACTGCCTCCGTGTTTTCGTAAAGACTTTTTATAGCGTTAGTGAACTTAGTTGACAAACCCATTTCGTACATTTTGTAAATTAACGCATTCCTGTCCACAGAGTCAAACGCTGCCTTGAAGTCGACAAAAAAACAATAGATTTTATTTTTCCCTAAATGCCACATGTACTCTATTAAATTGCTTAAAATAAACAAATTGTCAACAACTGAGCGGCCCTTTCTGAAACCTGCTTGGCCTTCTATCAATACTTTTCTTTCTTCCAACCAGTTTGTAAGTCTTACTGCTAGCATCCCAGAATATATCTTCGAAATGGAATCTAAAAAAGAAATACCCCTGTAATTTGTCACTTCGCCAAGCTCTTTTTTTATATCTATGATTATATTAAAAATAAAACACATGTTATAAAATAAAAAAAATAACTACATTTAATATCAGTTATTCTGAAGACTAAATCCTTGGACCAAAAAATATACAACCACCTTATTTTGTAAAGAAGAATTAAGTATATCTGCGGAAACTTCTACCAATGGGAAGAATTATTTTAGGGAAGTTTGCACAGATTCTTTCATCATAAATCCAATCAGAATAGGAGGAAATGGGATGACTGTAGAAATTGATGAATCTTGTTTCAGCAGACGAAAATATAATGCAGGTTGAGTATGTATATCCATAACAGTGGTTTTCGGTTGGATATGGCTGGAAACAAAAGAATACTTCATTTATGCAGTGCCTAATAGGTATGAAACAACACTGTAAGCATGTATTAAAGAATTCATTCATCTCCAAACAATGATCATGTCTGACTTATGGAAGGCCTACTCAAAAATAGTCTGATATGAGTACAAACATTATACAGCCAACCACTCTGAACGTTTTGTGGATCCGTCAACTGGAGCTCACACGCAGTCAATTGAGTCACTATGGGCTGCAGCCAAAAGAGTTATTTTTTTCATAACATGTGTTTTATTTTTAATATAAAAATTGATGCGGGGATTAAACGAAAAAGACGCCATTTATTTATTTTTCTAATGAAATTGAAGTTATACAGGAGTCATTTATTGTTATTTTCATACTTTACTCTTAGTTTCATCATATATTTTACAATTATAATTGGCCCCCTTTATAATCTACTTTATGTCTTTTTAGCCAGGATCATTTCCAGGATTGGTTCCATTGGTGAAAAATTACCTTACTAGTATGGATGTGGATGCTGACACTTTTTGCTCGATTCAACAATATTTAAATTTAATACAAAAAAGAGCATCAGGGGAATTGCTCACTACTGCATCATGGATTCGACAGTTTGTTCGACAGCATCCATCATACAAGTAATTTTTTGTTTTTTGTTTTAGTATACTCTTCAGGATTTTATTTCATTTTGATTCACAAAACAGAAAACTAAAAAGATGAAGGCGATCTTGATCATTTGCTCTGGTTTGAAATTGAATTATAACTTAGATTCCCTCAGTATTTCATAATAAATAAATTGGATCAAGAAATATAAATACTTATAATTTTTTTTTTGTTTAAGTTGTAAATAGAATGTTATTTTGTTTTTTTATTGTTTTATAAGAAGATAGTTATTTGAATCCTCAATTATTTTTAAAGTATTGGCAATTGTTTTTTATTACTTACACTAGAGCAAGACATGCTTTCAAGGTTCGTATTACCTTACTTAACTTTTTCAAAATCAAACTTGTCCATTCAATATTAAAACCAAGTATTCTATTTTCATTAATTTCCCAAACCAGAAATGTAGTAGTTATTTCAAGGCTTTACTGTACCATATGTTAGTTATACAAAAAATTATAATTTATCCATATTAAATCTGCATTACAGCATTTAACAATGAAAACAAAACATTTAAATTTTTAAAAAACCTGTACCATTACAATCCGTGAGCGGGTCTAGGGTTCAGTACATGGTAGAGACTGTACTGTTTTATGGACAGCGGTTCTGCAAGGAGGTGACTTGTCCTAGGTCACGCTCAACCGCCAGATTTTTCCCCCTTATTTTGGGTACCCTATTTTTATAATATTTTATAGAGCCCCAGGAGGGTCCTAGATCCCATATGATTCATCTCCCGCTGCAAACAGACTAAATAAAAGTAACTGCCTGCAGCGGGATTTGAACCAGGATTTCCGGCATGGAAACTCAGTGCTCTACCACTGAGCCACTCCACTCCCTATTTAAATTAAAACATTTCATTATTTGAAGAAAAACAGAGTTTTACCAAAAAATTCAATTGTAATCTATACATATTATAAAACAAAGTCCTCGGTCGCATTTGTTCGCGGTAAACTCAATAACTACTGCACAGATTTTCATGCGGTTTTCACCAAAAGATAGAGTGATTCACCAGGAAGGTTTAGAACTCGCAAATTGCGAGGACACGGGGATATGGGATCAGTGAAGAAAATGGATTTGTCTGACCGAGGTACGAACTAGGATAGCTCGGCAGGTAGAGCACCACAACGGAAATGTGGGAGACCCGGGTTCGAATTACGGCCCTGGACATATCTTTTCTCTTCAAAATAGAAATATTTAAAAATTATAACTATTAATAAAAAAATAAAATAAATTATTTACTTCTTACTTTGTGTATAAGAGTGATAATTACTAATTTAACCCTCCTTTAGTTGTAGGCATAGTTGTTAAAATTATGTATAAATATATTTTAATCTGAATTTTCAGGCAGGATTCTATTGTAAATGAAGAAATAAATTTTGATCTCTTGAAAGAAATCCAGAGGATACAAGAAGGATTGAATCCTTGTCCTGAACTTCTAGGTCATTCCTTGGAGAGCAAGACTAAACACAATATACCTACATCAATTGAGAAGGCTTGTACCAATTGTGTTGAGTAAAGTAGTTACAATATAATCGACTATCAGACAGAAAATGTGGAATAGCAGATTTTCATTGCCTCGTTCCTGAGTCCGAATATATGTGTTGCTATAGAAAAATAATGTTATTTTTGTATTTCAATTTTATTTTATTTATTTTGGCATTAGATCTGGCCACATTTTTCTGTCTAGCCTAGATTGTATATTGATCACTTTTTACCATTAGATGGTTGTGATTTAAAAAAAAAAAAATCAGTATTTATATAGTTATAAACCAAGGCATTTTGAAGAAAAGCTTTTAATATACTGGGGGAAATAGCATAAATATAGTGAGGGCATTATTTAAACTAAAAAGATGTTATAAAATTATTGTACTTAGATGTGCCAACTAATACAACTGTAAAATTAAAGATCAAAAAATTACTTTTATGAAGTGAATATTGCACCATGTTGATTTAGTGTTATGTTTGAGTGTTGTTGATTTTATTATCAGAGAATGGGGCATTGAATGTTATAAAACACTCAAAGCGGGCAGTTGAGAACTTTAAATTACTCTGTAAGTGTTGCCAACACATGCAATTATTTTTAATGTGTTATTATTATTATATCACTCTTCTTGGAAGATAATTAAATAATTCTTTTCACTAATTTGAACTTGATAAATTTTGAAATGTTCACATAATAAACAAATTAAAATAGAACAAAATCTGTTAACAACACTAACAAGTTTTTTAAGATTTCTTATATACATTTTTACATAAAGAAATAAAAAAATATGAATAATGTTTCTCAGTTTTTGAATACCAGTTGAAATTAGAATAGTTCTAAGTTTATCAAAACCATATAAAATACTGAAACATTTAAAGAAGAAAAATATTGAATAACTATTTTTATATAGTTTTACAATAAAGAAAATTTCATCTTCAGTTCATTCAATTTTCTGTCACTTGAAGAAGGAATATTGTAAGTGAAATGATCTTTGAACATCAACTGTATTAAGAAGTACAGCCAATGCACCGAAAGTAAGAAATTTCATCTTTTTAGTCGTGTTTTCCCTAAAAAATAGGCAACTGCACTGGGTTGAAGGTAAGCGGAAAGGGGTGGGAGTGAGTTTTATTTCCTTTTCATAAGATTTAAAACACAATTATAGAAGTTTTGGACATACCTGATACATATTTTATTTTCCTCTTAAATTTAGGATCTCCCAGTGGTCACTTTTGGGTAAACCTAGCTGAAATTTGGTTTTTTTTATAAAAGTAAAAACAAATCTTATTCAAAATTTTCAAATATTTACCTGAAATTTAATAGCTTTCATACAGCTCCACCGATTTAAGTTCCAAGGATTAAATTTTGTATGTTAATTGTGTTTGAGCTAGAGAAGTGCCTTCTGGGACCTCTTACCCCCAAGATTTTCTGATTTTCATTGGGCTTTCACACCTTTACAGCCTCAGCACACACAATACACGTAGGACAGTACTATGGAAGTTTTGTTAATATTTTATATTAATATATATGTCTATATCAAAATATATATGTCTGTAATGGCTACATACGTTTCGTGCACCTTTCCAAGTTCATTTGAACGGTTGAAAAGCACTTGGTTGTTATCTTCAGTACCTTTTGTGCCCAACAGGTGAAATTTGGATATTTTTTCGTCTGTTGTTTAAATTTTATTAAACATAAAACATATGATATTTGTTATAGACTTCTACTGCACACAGTCCTTTTGTTCCTGTGTTTTAAATTTAACATTTGTTTTTTCTTGTTAGGTATTTACTTGTAAATTAAAATTTAAAAGTAATAAGAACACCAAGTTACTTTTCCTGTTTTAAATATTGTTTTAGTCAAAATATTTTAGTAGGCATTTATTTTAAAACGTGCTAAATTTTTGTTTGATTAGTTTGTTCAATGGTGTCTAAATTATTCAGAAAGATGTTTTGTATAACAAATTAAGCATTTTGTTCCAGTTTAATAATTCATTTTATTTGTTCCATTAACAAATTAAACACCACATTGTTTTTCTAAACTTACTGAAGAGGTTAATGTTATGTAGTAATATAAGTGGATGGAGATGCTATGTAAAAAAACTTTTAAAGTTTATTTTTCTATTCAGTCAATTGAGTAGATCATCTATTTAGAAGATACATACAAAAAAAAAATTCATTATTTTCTTTATTCTTGGATTTCATTTTTTAAAAACATGAAACGTGTAACATAATGATTTCATCCACTTGAGTCTTTTGCACCTAGTTTGCCAACAACGATCATCATTCTAATTAAGTTTCCTGGAAAAATACCCTCAGTATCGCAGAACAGATTATTGTATTTAAAAATAAAATTATATTTTGTTTAGTGCAATAAAAAATATGTCCTTAGGGACAAGTATACGTTCTCTTAACTTAAGTTATATTTCTTCTAAAATCTTACTTATTTTTTCAATTTTTTTTTTAGTAGTGAGCATGTTATTAAATTAAGAAAAAATTGTGATTATTCCATAAAAATACTTAAATAGATCTTCTCGATTTGTTGAAGATGTATAATTTTTTTTTAAGATAGTTGGAAAAAATGTTGTTATGGTTAATTTGAATTTATTGTTTGTTTGTTTTTTAAATTTATATTATTAAGTCTATGTTATATTTTTTATAAACATTAAAAGTGTATTGTTATTGTTTCAATCAGAGTTCAGATCAACAATTTATTATCCTGTTTATATAATTTCAATTATTATTTAATTATTTTAATAGTTAAAATCCTACATGATAAATCATTTTTTAATAATAATGTAACTAACTTGTGCAATCTGAAAGTGATAGGTTTTTACTCCTTCATGTTAATGTCTGTAATAAATTTTGTTCATTTTAATGTGCATTATTAATTATTTACTACGAAGGTGCATTTTCTATTGGGTTGTCACACATGAAATGGCCGTTTTTAGAACCAGGAAGAAAATAAAAATTTGAGATTAAATCTAACATAACTAGGGTAGCGGAATGACCGAGTTTGTACTCATAAAAAAAATCGCTCGGAAATCACGTGTTTCCATGGCCACGGTTAAAATTATACAAAAATCTGTATGCCTACTTGGGAAAAAACAAACACAGTTTGCAAATAGAGGATTAACAAGTGCTTATTATAGATAGTAAATATTTTGCTAGGAATCAACAGGCAACGCTTTAATCTTATATAAAGATTAAGATTTAAAAAATCGGACATTTCATGTGTGACAACCCAGTATTAATAATTTTAACATAATATAATTTAAACTGAGCTGTTAAGATTTTCCTTATTTAATTTAGGACTCGTGGTCACCATCCAATAAATTTATTTATTAGTTAATATTGTAAAATTTAATATTCATGTAATTAAGCAAATATATTTCTACATAATTTATTTAAGATGAATCCAATATATCTTTAAGGCTTAAATAGTTAAGTTTATCATGAATTACAACATAGAGAATCCTTTATAAAAGAATAAGAAACATTAGTTTCATCATTTTTTCTTTTTACCTAGTTTCAATTATGTTGAAATATATTCTTTTTTATTTTTTTAATTTAAATTTTAGATTCACTCATTGTTCAGGCAGGTACAATAAAAAATCTGTTTTCTTGAAGTTTTAGTTACATGTCTGCATTCGAAACACAAAATTTGTAGTAGATTTTTATAGAATCATAGAACAAATTGAAAAAAATGAATCACTGGCCCAAACAAACCATTAAAATTTATTTTGCAAAGGAAAATTACTTTTATTTTATTTGAGATGAAGATTTGAAATTGAATAAAATAAAATTATATATATATATATATATATATATATATATATATATATATATATATATATATATATATATATATAAATTCAGTAATATATTTAAAATTCAGCTTGAACACAAAAAAAAAAACATGGCCCCTTCTTTTTATTTTTTTAATATTTTACTAATTGCCAATCTTAAGATTTTTTTCTGAAATAAAATATAGGTATATATTAAATCTAATAAAAATAAAATGGTATTTAGATTAAAATTGTTATTTAATACCTTAATAATTAAAACAATTTTTAATTCTTAATTAACAATTTTATACTGTTTTTTATTTAGACGCTTAATACAAAACAATACTTTAAAACTATCAACTAAGACTGTTATTGAAGGATAACATTCCAATGAAACCAGACGTTTCTTGGTTTATACAAGACTCATGGTGGTAAAGAGATTGCATTAAATAAACTGACTTAACATTGAATTAAAAAAATTGTAATGTTTAAGTGTTTGAAAGTAATTTTTATCATTCATTAACATCCTATAAGATATTATTCAATGTTTTCAGTGAAAAGCAAGATAATTTTTTTATTGGTCATTAACCTCTACTGATTAATAGACACAATAGATCCTTAATTTGACAAAAATAATTAATTTTCAAGATTATTCGTGCTAGTCCCTACGAGGCTGTTATGGAAAAAATTAATTAACAATATTCTACTTAAACATTTGAACTTGGTAATTGATTGTCTGCATCTGTTTTTAAAAAATCAAAACACTATTTTCTTTATTTAAATATTTTATTGTAGTTAGAATATTAAACATTAATTATAGATTTATATATATTTTTTTCCTATGATTTAAAATATCTTTTATCTAGCAATAAAACCAAATAATGATTAATTGAAAGATATTTATCATTAGTTTTAATAAATATCTATGCCTGCCTTAAAGGTACAGAATATGCATTTTCATTATTGTCAGTATTGTTTTATATATGTATTGATTAAACTGTGATCATAAAAACTAATGTAGTTATACTATAATAGTGATAGTAATAATTTTAAAAATACTGTAAAGAAATTATTAATCCATAATTCTTTTACATTTTTATTTCAAAAATTTTTCTTTAATATGTTCAGTCTTATTCAAACTTTATCTTATAAACCACCACCCAATGTGATTTGAATGATATTGCATACAATTACCTGAGAGATGCAAAGTAAGAAATAAATATATACTGGAAATCTACCTTACCTCATTTAAACATATATATTGTCGCTGTCAAAACAATACCGCCTATGTACACTTTGGGCGATTTTACAGGAGAGAAAAAAAAGCACGCCAAATGTAGACTTGGCAACATTCTATATTTCAGAACTATTGAAGAGAAGTATCAATAAATCATACTCAGCCATGTTGCCGACCTTAATACGTGCCTTCCTTAGTGTGTAATTCAACCTGTAGAATGTGTTACCGATACTAAGTCATTTTCATAAAAAGTTGTAGATAGGCGGTATTTTTGACAGCGACGATATGTAATTTAGGTTTATTAGAAAAACAAATATTTAATAAATTTCATTTGGTGGATTCTATTGGTTTAAATGTGCATAAGAAAAGTTAGATATAGAAATGGATTGATTATACATCTACTAAAACCATTTCTGTCGTTTTTATAGGGTATTCAATCAAAGAAGTTTATACAAAAGCTATTTACAAATTTCTGGTAATAAGAGAGTATGTAATTCTAATATGACACTTATTATGGAAACTATTTACATTAATTAAAATTATTATTAATGTTCAGCAACTAATGAAATTGTAATTCAAATAATATTAATGTGCCTTAATTTATTATTACTTCAATGCTTCAAACCACTGAATTTACTAAAATAATAGTAATTACTTTTAGCATAGCAACATTTTAAAGTAAAAATTTACAAAATATCTTTTTACTTACCACAAAAATTCAATTATGAAAAAAAATATTATTATTGGATAATTCTAAAATGGTATGTCAGGCATGTGTCTGGTAAAACACAGGTATTAACAAGTGGTAGAACAGTAAGATATTAAAATTTGCTTAACAATTTTCTATCTTACTTCTGTAATTTTAGTATATAGATAGTTTGTTGATAATGTTTTAAATTTAGATTGCTCATCTGTATTCATGATAATTATCTGTATCTAGTCTAATTTTTATTTTCTTTGCTTATTTTAGGTTTGTAAAATAAGAACCACTTCTTGTTCACAATTTTTGTATTGGAGTGGAGTAAGTTTCTATGTTTCAACATTAGAAATTTCAAACTAATGTACTCTCAGAAGGATCATTGAATTTTCAAAATTGTTGTAAATGATGTTTTTTTATTAGTGCTGGCTCAGAATTTTCTGAAGATTCTTGTAGCAAGATCAACTGTCCTGTCCAAAGGACAGAAAAATCTTTATTGTATCATAAAACTCTGTCCTAATTGTGTTATTCTGATAGTATGTTGTATGTTCTATCATTAATTGAATGCCAGGGTTTGTTTTGTATGTAATGAGTTTATCTTCAAAGTGATTTGATTTCAAAATCAACTGAGGTATCTCTGTACGAAAATCCCAAAATAGCGCAAGATATTTGTTTTTTAATTTACTAATACTCTTCAGAAAATATCTTTCACTTCATTCAAGTGGAGTTTATCTGTATTCCATTTTATGCAATACATAAAATATGCATGTAAAATAATAAATTTCAATAAAAAAACTCAGTTATGCAGTGATGTTTTTATAAATTATTCACTGGCTATTAATTTAAATCATTTTGTTAGAACAAAACATTAATTTAAGTTTTTGTTGGATCTGACTATTGTTCACTTATACCTATTTTTTATTTCAAATGTAAAATATTTCACGAAATCATAATATTCTTTACCTCAGGGATAAAAATTGATTAATAGGTCAAAATATTGTGAAATTGCCCTAAGTATCAATGGCATGTTTTTGTTATTTAAAAAACTTAAAGTTAGTGTGTAAATTTTAAACAAATTATTTGATTATTGTATACTGCTAAAAATGTTACTACTGTTATGTTTGAATGTTTTTTATTTTTTAATATTAATTGTTTTTTGGATGTTATTGTTGCAAACCTTTCTTGCTCTTTTATTTTTTGTTGCTTTGTTATTTACAAAATATAAGCACTATGGCTATCATGCTATGTTATCTATTAATCCCACCTACTTTCAGCTTGGTTGTGTCAGTAAAGTCAACAAATCCATCAATTTCCAATTATTTTATCTGAAAATAGATTTTTTTTTTTCATTTGTCACCCTCTTTTATTTAATCAATTAATCAACTCAGTCTAAATATGAATATTTATATATCACTTCAACTCAGCCCTTATTTTAAACTTGGGCACATAAGAGACATTTTTTGAATCACTGTTTACTAGAGATTCACTGTAGCATTCTTGCCTGAGAATGGAAAACACATAATGTTAAATTATGTACAATTATAGATTTATGAGAAGAGACAATTGAGTTCACTGTTCAAATTTGGTTTCCAAACATTTTATTTTTCTTGCAAGTAAATTATATGAACTAAAACTAGATGTGTATGGGCTAACTTGTAGTTTCAAGAAATTACTTATTAACTTTAAATCTTCATTCTATCTAATAATTATCAATCAAATATTTTTATTTTCCAGGATCTTGAGGTTCGGTCTATAATGCCAGTCACCCAATTGGCTGGACCTTATTCATAAAACATGTAACTAAAAAATAAAACACATAAACAAAAATTGTGAATACAACAAAAAGAAATAATGATATTCCTTGTTGAAAAATATAAACCACTATAAAGTTATATAAATTATAATTCTTCATGAACAGTTCAAATATGATCAAAAATGGTAGTGTTATTTGAAACCAAGGTGTGATGTTATTTATTTTGAATATTTTTTAGAATTATATATTACCTTTAATGTCTGTAGAATTATTAAATAACAGAACATTTGAGGGGTTTAGATACAAAACTCACATTCTCCACTTTTCATAAACGATCCACTGTTTCGATAAAAACAATTTTAAATTGATTCTGCTATAAATATACAAGATAAATGAGTCAGAATTTTTAAGAGAAGATGTTGATGCTGCTCTTTTCTTAAAAATTCTGACTCAATTATCTCATATATTTATAACAGAATGGGCTTAAAATTGTTTTACCAAAAGTTATGAAAAGTGGAGAATGTGAATTTTGCATCTACACCTCTCTTTTGATAGTATTTTTCATTAAAACAGCTCTTTTCAGCTGATTTTTTTTCTAATGTATTATTGGTTCCAAAAAAATAATCTATCCTGACAGGTTAGGTACATATTGTCAAAGTCTATTCAATAGATGAAATTTTGACTATGAAGCTCACCAAAGAGTTTTTACTCAGCATTATTGTTCCAAGCTGTTTTTAATGTTTGAGTGGAAAATAAATCTAAGTCAAATCAATATTGACAAATTTTAGGACTGGATAATTCTAATGATGGATTGAATTGGTCAGGGGGTGCAGTCAAAGATAACACAAAATAAGAACTTATTTTTTTTAAATAACAATAAAAACTAAGGTCTGCTTATTTTGTGATATCTTTGACTGCACCCCTTGACCAATTCAATCCACCATTATGTTTTTTAGTGTTATTCTTTTAGTGAATAAAGATTTTACGTGATTTGATTGGTGGAACCTGGCAAGTCACACAATCTGCTAAATCCTTCATATTGTTTTTAATTTAGTTTTTTAACATTAACGGAACAGTATGGTCCAATAATTTTTTTTATTGTTGAAATATACTCTGGCATAGTATAATAATAAGGCCTATAATAGCCTCTTCAAAATATCGAATTGAATTGAAACTTTGTACACTTCTCGCGGACTGATGACAATATAATAACTTAGCAAGTTTGTCACACTATCCTGACTATGATCTTCAGGATTAGCGATTTTTCGTATCCGAAAACGCGTTAGTGTCTTATGCCAAGTATTTAGGCATACATGACTCAATCTTTGAGAAAAGCATAAGGCTACTTGCAGGATCAACTGAGAAGTTTCATACAATTTGCAACACAAAAAAAGTTTTAAAAACACGCTTTTGTAGATAGCTGAACTAAAAAGTTGAAAATGAATATTTATTTTTTAAAAACTAAAGAACTAAAAAGTAATTTTTAATCAATTAAAAATAAAAATCGAGTGATGAATAAAAAAAAAATCATTTTATAGTAAAAAAAACCATGTTAATAAATATTTTATTGGCTAATATTGGTAAAAGTATAGTAATTATGAAAATATATTAAATAGCGCCCAACGCTTTTGTACAATTTTTTTTTTCATTGGTCTATTTTTATTTTAAAGTTATTGAAAATAATTTTCTACTTTTCAGTTTTGTATCGTATTATAGCGTGTTCTTTAATTTTTAACATATTATTTGAGGCGTTTGGTTTCAATTCAGGTATATTAATTTTGTTTTCAAAAATCGTTTTATTTTTTATAAGTTCTTAATGCCAGGAATGATGTATTAGATGTGTTTGCTTCAAAACCGCCTAGATCCTTTAAAAATCAATACCAAAAGATTCCATTTCCTATCAAAAGTGGTAATAATGGATGTATTACATTAAATAAAAATGTTTGATGTATGAAAAATCAAAACTATGTATATTTTTGTTTAATTATCTTAAAGTAATTTGTTTTTAAAATGTCTATTTTCTTTATTTTTTATCAATCATAAACTAACCAGATACCGATATTTTCTGATTAAGATGTATCCAAAATATTTTTTTATACTAAATGAGTTATAAAGAAAGAGATCATAAAAAAATAGTCAGTGGTTATTATTTGAAACGAATTGTTAGTACAATATCAAATAATAATTTTTAAAATTTGATAATTGATTATTTATTTTAATTAAATCTTTTTTGATCAGTACCGACAAATTTTTGAAAATGGACGTAACCAGTTTTGAAATCAAATGCCTCATTTACAAAATCAGTAATTACCAACTTTAAACATATTTTTTTTTTGGTTTTTTTTATTATAGGGTTCCATAAAGTGTCAGAAGATAAGTATTTTTATCTGAGCGTAAGTTTACGTTGACAGGCGGTATCTACAAATACCTGACGCCCAAAGGATTTTTTCCCCTTCCTTTAGCCCTGAAATAAGACCTGTTTACATAACAAATAGCATTCTATTTTTGTTTAAGAGGGAACTTTTTTCCCCATGTTCTTCCTGTAGCATCCCTTTCGGTACACGCCCTTAGAAATAACCTTAAGAGAACAAAAACTGTTCCACGTTGGAAAGGGTTTTACTGATCGGTCGTAAAAATTTACAATGTTTGAATAACTCAAGTGCTGAGGGGGGTCCATTAGTTTCGGGTTTTTGCCTACCAACCCGTCTTCTACCCAATGATTTACAATCACTTTTTGCAAATGCTCTTTCACTGTAAAACAATCTACTTCGTGGAACATGCGTATCTTCAAGGTGTAAAACTAGGCGGTTACATAATAAATATATGGGTTACAGTAATGTTTTACATGAATCTACTAAAACATAAAATCCATTATATTATGTATCTGAGTGTGTATAATTGTATTTAAAAAATCCGATGCGACTGTGTCATGGACACGGCTGTGTATTGTACGTGATATCGTTTACCTAACGGGTATTATTTTTTATATAAAATATTATTATTTATGTATTCGGAGGTTAAGGAGCGGAGTGGCTCAGTGGTAGAGCACAGAGTTGCCATGCCGGAAATCCTAGTTCAAATCCCTATGCAGGCTATGACTTTTATTTAGTCTGTTTGGAGCGGGAGATGGATCATATAGGATCTAGGACCCTCCTGGGGCCCACCCAGCCTCTATAAAATATAAAAATAGGGTACCCAAAATAAGGGGGTGGGGGAAATCCGGCTGCTCCCAAACCTGTTTATGCCACCTCCCCCCCCCCCATATTGTGCCTATAAAACATTTTTTTCAAAGTGAGTTGATTTAATGGATAGTTATGCAATTTCAATTTTAAATAATGTTTTTGTTTTGTTCAAATCAAATATGTTAAATACTCATTAATGATATTCAGATCAGTCGTAGTGTAAAGTTGAATTGAATTATTTATTGAAGTTATTGGACATTTCACATAAAAACTGACCAGAGTCTCGATAAAGAAACCTGTCTTCTTCAGCAATTATGGTCGTATTCAATTGACTTTTTTTTTAAGAAGTAATTTTTTTTCTATACCTGAATACAAAATAGAAAAAAAACAAGATATTTATCTCGCTGCGATGCAGGGGGTCATCCAGAAAAAAATACCTGGACCGCCTTGTGTCTGTGTGTTTTATCGATTTTTGCCAACACCTACCAGCAGGTGGAGTCTTATGCCCTTATTCACAAACCAACAGTAGTTCCGATATATCTTGTTTTGGTTTAGCATTTTGTCGTGCGTGATCAGTTAATTTATAATTATTTTAAAAAAATAGCCAATCACTAGGCCACTGTTCCTGACTTTTTTACGCCGTTACACACAATTTAACGCTGTTTTTTAATTTAAATGGAATGCATCGATTTAAAAAATATGTTACATCTTATCCCAATATTTCGATTGTAGGGCCGTGCAAGGATGCAGTGAATTAAGATGAAGATATTTTCCCTATAAACTATACATTTTTTTAAATTTATAAAAGCAAACTTAAAATTTAATAAAATATTAATAATTTTATTTAATGCAAAACACATAGTACTTATACAAAAAACATTTCACTTCATAATTGTAAGAAAGCTTTTTTTTTGATGATTTATAAATTTTAGTATTTGTTTATTTTTATCATTGTAAACAGTTCTGAATTTAATTAAAATTGGTAATTATTAGACACTCTGTTGTTAATAAAATGTCTACTTTGCAAACAATTATTTTTTTCGCATGCTAAACTTTCGATCGAATGTAATTTAAGCATAGAGTGAGAAAATTCATGCTAATTCAACGCAATTATGTTTGACCACTAAGTCTCAAAATTCTATTACATAGATTGTCATGTATTATCTAGCTAACAATGGATATATGTAAGAATAGGATTTATCTATACAAAGGGGATGAAAACCTAATTTTCATCCCCTAGTAAGTTGCATATCAATATACAAAAAATCTAGTCAAGTTAATGATACCCTTAAAGAAGAAATTCGAGTTAGGGTGTAGAATTACTTTTATTCAATATGAATTCTAGTCAGCAGTCGTTGGCCAGCTCAACCGTTCTTTCCCTCTCTCCCCTTTCGTTATCACGCCTGTGGTCTAAAGAGAATATGTATTCACATATTCTCTTTAGACCACAGCATCCTTCCGTCTTCCCTTCGGTCTTCCACGAGGTCTTACTCCAAGGGGTTTTCCGTAGTGGAGACTTCTGATTTTATAAAGGCTTAAAATGTAATATGGAAAGGGCAAGTCCTGATGAATACTGTTGTTGATTGAATTGCATCAATTGGCGAGGAAGGGATAAGGCAGTGGGATAAGGTTTTATGGACGAGAATGCAAGACCCGGCACGTGAAGTTTTGTCTGAGTGTCTGATCTATAAGTTATGTACTCTTATATGTAGATACGTTTACGATGAGTTTCAGCCACTAAAGCAATATCAATTTGTTTGCCATGATTATCGCATTCCTCAAAGCGATATCTATGGGCTCTATGCTCTTCGTGAGGGGTTAAGTGAAACTTCGATAAGGTTTCTAGTGAGTTGGTTTATAGTTTCTTTAAGATTTATCTGGAAGGAGGACATGATGGAAATATATGTCCGTTGGATTTTTGTTTTGAATAATCCATGGACATAGATCTGGAGGATTGGCATTGTTACTTCTACTGGATAGGAGGGTTGGTTGGGAGTTGAATCTGAATAAAGAATAAAAAAATAAAAAATTTATTGTTATTTGGGAAAAGAAACTTTGTATACATTTCCCGTAGTCGGATTGAGATGCAAGTTCAAGATGTAACTTCACTTCGGAGATACTCATGGACCAGTTTTTTGCCGACACATCGAGCCCAGAAAGCTCTAATTTGTTTTGCCGAGAGGTGGAAGTAAGTTGAGCTTATCCCATGTGATCATGGTTCTTCCCCGGAGACACCCCTTCAAAGGAGTAGCCCTCAAACTGCGGCGGCCAAAAGGGTTCTCAGGCAAGAGGAGGGCAGCCTCCCTCAAAGGGCAGGTACCTATTTGGTTCCCACAAGGTAATATGACTCTTCTTTATTCCCATAACCATTGCCTACTGTATCTCCTATCTCGCCTCTTTTTTTTTTTGTTATTTAGTTTTTTGTAAAAAATTGGAGAAATTTAATTTATGACGATAAATTATTCAATTAAGAAGGAAACATTTTACATTAAAGAGGGCTCTTGATTACATTTAATATTAAGTCCATTTACATAAATTACTAAGATTTAGAATTATATCATGTTGACCTAATCCATTGAAGTCATACATTGATACTGAATTTGTTTAAACAAAAAATAATTTCTTGATGTAGAAATTAGATAAGTTATAATATTTATATAATGTTACTAGGGAGGTATCCCCTGTCCAACCAATAGCGGACTTCCTCCGATTACAATTTATACAATTATTCATTGAATTGTACTACTCTTTATTAAAATTGTATAACTGCAATTTACAGGTATTATATAGTTCAGATTGTATTTTTTCTTTCAATGGAGAAGTTAGCAGGAAAAAACATTCCAAGCATTTATCCCATTTTATTATTATTTTACATCATAATTCTATCACAATTGTAAAATAAAATATTACACTGTCACTACAATATTGATTAATAGAGATATACATTAGGTATTCAGTTCAAAAATTGAGGTTTAATAAACAACAGGATAATCATTTTTTTTTTTATAATGAAGAGATCCGTAAAAAATATTATCTTATGACCACTCTGAAGAAATGAAGAATTAAAAACCGATGTTGTAATGTAAAAGGAAAAATCTCAAAAAGCATATTAGATTAATATTAAAAAAAATTAATATTCAACCATTCACTAATTCAGGCATCATAAGGACATCTATCAAAAGAAAAACTACAGCAAAGAAGACAAAATATCACATCTCAAGCATCAGTGCTGCTGCCTCTATTTGATGAGTCTGTTTGGTATGTTGACGTGAGCTGTGCTGTACTTCGTCTTCTTTGACTACTGGTTAGTTGTTTTTTTTTACAGTATGAGAGGGATTTAATGCTAACCATTTTGGGATGTTTCCTATTGCATCATAATTTATGCCTCTTTTTGAGCTATTGCTCATTAGTCATTTTAGTGATCTTAGACGCATAGGTTAAATAAATAAATAGTTTTATTATAATTTTTAAATTTGATGATCAATCGAATTCTTCGGATTTTACTCTAATTACAAAAAATATAAAAATAAAATGTTTGAGTCGTTGACTTTTTTAAGTCGCTTATTCATAGGCTATTGGTTAAGAAAGTATTTTGCAAGTCGGAGGGATTTCTATTAGAAATTAGAAAGTCAAGTGAAGGTATTGCAGAAAATAACTACTAAAACCAAAAAATAACTCCATTCACTTTTCAAATTTCTCTACTGAAATTCTTTTCTATCATAAACATCTAGATTTAGATGTTAGACATTTTTTTTTTTTTTTTATGAAGTTAGATGTAATTAAAAGCAATTCATTAACTTTTGAATAAGCCATAAAAAATAGTTTACTCTTATTACTCACTTGAATTTTAAATATGTTTATTTTGAATTTCAATTAATTAATATATTTCTCTTTCTTTTTGGAGTTTACTCCTTATGAAACGATTTTCATATTTAGCACAGGGTAGGAAAATTTTATGAGTAGTAAAATCGAATTTAGCTAAAAGTGGCGAGTAACGTTCCTTTCTCGATAATATTGTATTATTTGTTTTACAAAATAGATAGAAATTAAAAGTTAAATTCCCGGACTAATCGGAAAGTGATACATGTGAGAGTGATTTCATGAACAAAATTAATATTAATCAATATTTTATCAAACAGGCGAGGACTGAGATTCATAGAGACCGACCGTTCCACATTAGAAAGGCATCTAAAAACTCGCGGAATTGGGTACCATAGTTTCGCACACAAAAACACAGCAAAATCTCAAACAAATTTGTGATAAAAATTCTTGTTCTTTCTATTCCCTTATCTGATGACAGGAATGCATTTGAACCTATTAAGACTTGGACACAAGACTAGGTGAACCAAAATGCTCAAATTGCGAAGGAGCGCACATCGCTTCTTATAGAAAATGCCTCGACAGAAAAAAAATCAGAAGAAATAGTGACAACAGGATGAAAGAAAAGAGATCTTAGCAGATCAGTACTAACCAAAACATAACCAAACTAATGACTAACAGCACTAACGTTCGCCCAGGTGTAGAATACATCTTTTCTACAAGGTACCAAAATGACAACCAGTCAAACCATGCTCCACCACTATCTGACCCTCCACAAACTTTCGCCCATATACCTCAACCACCGCAGACGGACCAATCGGATCTCATGATAGCTCTTGTCAATCTGAAGGCTCAGCTCATGGAACAATTTACTTCCATGATGTGAGAACTTCATTGAGAACAACCACAATTCAAGGATTAACAGGAGTTCAGTTGACGGCTTTAGTTGAGTTCAGTTGACAGTTTTAGTGTTGTAACAAGTCACCTCACCCTTATTTGCCCTGAAGATAGCCGAAACGTTGGCAGGATTAATAAAAAATAAGTTTTGTATATTTTTTATGTTATCATTGGCTGCACCCCCTGACCAATTCAATCCATCATTTGAATTATCAAGTCAACAATTTTCCACATTAGTCAACTATTACACAAATCTATATTTATAATTTTAATTAAAATAGTGCACATTAATTTAAAATAGCTTTTTAAATAATTTACAAATTAAAAAAAAAGAATACGCGATGGTAAGTATCAGTATAGAGCGATTAATTGGCAAGAACTCATTTAAAATCCATTAGAAACGGAAAGGGGTAAACTCCAGTCGCGTGTCGGAGCTGACACACACACTTTTTTTTAGCCTTTATAATTTATGAATCAATTAAAAATGCGGGTTTTCGAATTTTATTTTAATCCTGAGATCACCATATTTTTTTAATGATGAAGGAAGCCATTAAATTATTCATCAAAGAAACACTGGGAAGAATTAAAACAAAAAAAAATGACGTTATAATGCTTTAGAAAAAATCGCAAAAAGCAAAGCCTTAAGTATCTAGCATACTTTGAGAAAACTAGTAAGTCAATGTTATTAATAAAATGTGCAAATCTCTATTATTTTTTTATATTGTAATTTTTTTTTTAAATATTGTGATGAGGATTTTTCTAATTTCTTATGAAGGAGTTCATAGCAGGTGCTTAATCATCCTTATCCCTCCCATGTGTCCTACCCATATACATAGCTCTAGAAATTAGAGAATTTGTCTATTGCTAGTGTGAGCTACCTTTCGGTCAATTAGGCTTGTCATGTAATTTGTACTTCTGTTTAATAAAGACTTGATGTCAACGTTTGTTAAATAATTGACTAAATATATCAAAATATTTATGATAATGATATTTAGTTTTCTTGTTGCCATTGCCCAGCCTTCTCAGTGACTGCTATGATTCGTTCCTTCCAGAAGATGACCGGGAACCCAGTGATGCTGGGAAAGCAGGAGTCGGAACACAAAGACTCCTTACCCATTCATAAAACGGAGCACTTTGAATAGGATTTCCTTAGAGGCACCCTTTCCCCCACCTGCTCCTACTCCCACACCTTTTCTCAATATTTTTGACCTGTTAGCAAATTTTTCCCAAGAATTTTTTCCCTGCCCCTTCGTTCCCAAAGTCCAACTCTACCTCTGTGTTTTTTTTTCTTCTTCTTTTCGGTTATTTTGTCCCGAATAACAACCCTAGCATTCCAAGAAGGTCACTAATGAACTGTCAGGGTAAAAAGCCTTAAAACAGCATATATTATGGTAATGTAAGACACCAAACCCCACGCATACCAGCACGCACATTTTGTATTCATGTTGTGATTTGTGGCCTGTATTAAGACTTTGATATGGTCAATCCTTGAAAAAAATGATTTAAATGTGACTAAAAAAACACGCTTTAATCGGAAAAAAAACTAAAAATTATAAATTAAATTTCAATTAGTTTAAAATAAGAAGAGTGATAAACTAAAAATTTACTTCCTCATAAAAAATCGTGAGGTCCTTAGTATTTTAGTAAATATTTTATTGGCAGATATTGATAAAAGTGGAGTCATTATGAAACAATCTTAAAAACACCCAAGCTTTTTTAGGATGAAATGTTTTATTTTTCATTATTCTACTTTTATTTTGAACTTATTGAAAATTATTTTCTACTTTTTAATTTTGCTTTTCTATTAAAGCCGATTTTTAACGATTTTTAGACTATTATTTATGTTTTAACTTTTTATTCCGTTTTATATTAAAGTGCGTTCTTTTTTTTTTTTTTACTATTATTCATTTTTTACTTTTTAGTTCGGTAAGCTACAAAAGCGTGTTTTTTAGTTTTTCAAACTATAATCTTTTTTTAAATTAGTTTTTGCTCATTTTTTTATGTTTGTCCATTATAATATTTTTTGCTTGCTGAAAAGTATACGAAACTCCCCAGTTGACCTTACCTGATAAAAATTCATTCTATCGTAAAAAAAAGTGTGTGGTGCTTGATATTAATTGATGTAAATATTTTATTGACTGATATTGGCAAAGGTAGAATTATTATGAATGAATATATCTTAAAAAGCATGCTTTTTACAATAAAATTTATTTTATTTGTTCATCATTCAAATTATTATTTATTTTCTACTTTTTAGTCCGGCTTGCTACAAAAGCGTGTTTTTTTAAACCATTTTTTTTCTTGTTGGACGACACACCTCAGTTGATCCAGTCAAATGGTGGTCTCAAAGGTTAAGCCACTAAGGCCACTTGACACAAAAAACCCTGTCTTCATATATGAAAATCCGATAATCCTGTAGATCCTGGTCGAGATAGTGAGAAACTTATTTAATTATTCTATTGCCATAGGCTCTTTAGAATTGTGCAAAGTTTCAATCTAATTCAATGTTCCGAAATGGACGAAAATCGAGTTCAAATATTCCGTTACAAATATGCGTACATGCAGTCAAAGCTTATAAAACCGTATTAAAAACGCCAATACTTCATTAGTGATATCAAAATATAGCATTAGAAAAAAAAATTAATACAACTCGGTACGATCATGTAATCCCAGTCTTAAAGCGATAGAGTAACTAACGTATCTGTCTTTTAACATTCCTTATCTCCTTATTGTTCCTCGGTTTGGTTTGTTGGATAACACAGAAACAAACTCGACCATGCTTTATGTAAACATGATACCACGGAGAATGGTCCTTTTCAAAGTTCATTAAAATTCTATTTCAATAATAACTTTTGGTTAATAAATACCATTTCATCCCCGGTTTTTATTCCATGATTGAATGTGTATCAATACCATAAATATCTGAACTTCAGGTATGAGAGGAATTCAAATTTTTCAAAGCTCAAAGAATATTAAATTTAATATGTGATAATAATATATACTGCCAACATTCTATATTAATACAAACAGTAGTTCTCTTCTTTTAGGGAAAATAGTAAACCAAGGGCAGTTTTTACAGAGTGTATGTTTTATTGAGATTCAGTGGTATCCTCGTTATTCGGTGTTGGCGACATTATGAGGTTATATTGTTGTCATAATCATTTGCTTACCTAATGACTACTGCTGTTAATAATTATTTATGCACCTAGGGACTAAAGAATATTATTATTGCCTCAGCTGTAAGTTTACTCCCGAGCGAAAGCGAGGGAATAATTATCTTTACTTACGAGGCCAAGCCGAGGGATGTAAAAAGGCAAACTATACGCTATAATATTGTGTATTATGTTATGTTTTACAATAAATTCAAAAACTGAAATTAAATGTGCAATTATTACAATTTTGAATTGTTGTTTTGATTTACAATTTTGATTTAGCTGGCAATAAATTTGAAATATTATTTGTTTCTTGTACAATATGTGGTGGATCCATAATTTACACATCCTGAAGACAAATGAACTTCTGTTTATCAGTTTTGGTGTTTTTAAAACAACAGCTGATTTTAATGGCCGGTGTGACAGGTGTACCAACCTAACCCTGAACTTTTTCAGTACAAAACCTGCATTATTTAGACGAATTAGGTTGTCATCTTTTTAATTTATTCCCTAGGGAATAAAGTTAACTTTTTGACTCAATCTAATGCACAGGGAGAAAAGATGTACTTTAGTACAAGACGTAATTGAGCCAAAAACACATGTTTTTGTACCAGCTGGAGATAAATTACTTTATAGGAGGATAAAAAGGGAAGAGGGCTGAAAGCTGGTGAAGCAAAATTACGCTTGCTTCATTAAAGAAAAATCCTAGATCCGGTCATGATGGTACTCATGATTTAGTCGTCCTAAGCACTACAATTTAGTTATTAATAATACTTGAATTTTCAAGAAAATGGACTGAAGTTTCATCTTTAAGTGCTACTAATTTTCTCCAGAATTCATGTCATTCCTACTCTAACTTAATGTAGTTCTGCAATTCTATGAGCAGCTTTTAACCGCTTTTACCGGGTTTAGCGGCGGTGTAGCTTTCAATACGGATTCCACCTATTCATTGGAATGGCCAACCATTTTTTCTACGAGTGGCCAAAGCTCTTCGGCGCCAGGTATAGGTTTTTTTTTTGCTACCGCCAAAGGATTATGTCCACAACAGAAGTAGCGAGCAACCCTTCATCTTGGCCCCACCTGCATCATAGCTCCAGCTGCCCGGTGGAAGAAGTCTCCCAGCACTTCCCAAGGAACTTGAAGAAATTATTTCTTGCAATATCGAAAGTCTTACAACGGGTTCTTTAAAATTACGTATACAGGATGCCCAGTAAAAGGCAACATAAGAAGGGGTAAAACGGAAATACAAACATTTAATTTTGCTTATGTTTATTTTTTAACTTAAGGTGGCAAATCCAACAAAAATTAATTAAATTAAATATATAAACCTGCACCACTACAACTTGTGAAGTTTCTGGGGTTTAGTACATGGTAGAGACTGTACTGTTTCATGGACAACGGTTCTGCAGGGAGGTGGTCTGTCCTAGATCACGCTCAGCCGCAGATTTATCCCCATTATTTTGGGTACCACTTTATAGAGGCCGGGTGATCCCCAGGAGAGTCCTAGATCCCATAGGATCCATCTCCGGCTGCTAACAGATTAAATAAAAGTCTTGTCTACTATTATTTAGTGTTGACTAAATAAAAGCTGCGGGGTTTTAACCCATGACCTTCCGCATGATAACTCAGCGCCCTACCACAGAGCTATTCCGCTCTCTCAAAAATAATTTAAAATATGCAATTATAATCTGACAGGAATTTAGAGTATTTTCTAAAAAAAAATTGAATTACTACGACCCGTGAAGAGTCTTGGATTCAGTACGAGGTAGAGACTTTTTCATCGACAATGGTTGTGCAGGGTGGTCATGGTCAGAGTATAGTTAGAAAACTTATTACACATGTTTTTTTCGATTGTAAAACAAAATAAAAAAATATTGTATCTTATATTGTATCCTTATTATGATTGATGAAATTTAAATATCCATCATTGCTAAATAAATAAATTTAGAAATAATTGACCTTCAATTCATTAAAAAAATTATCACAATTTTTAAAAGGCGTGATAATTACGTTATCTAAAAATTGTTAAACTCCATTGCTTCATATGAGGTGTTCCAACTTGTTAATGACGAATTAAACAAATATTTGAAAAAAAATATAGTGTTTTGCTGATCTTCATTCACGACCAAAATAAACACCATCGATGTCATCACGACGTAGTAATTTTTAAAAGAATAATTGAATTTTCATTATAAACTTTAGACACATTAGATAAGAAAACATTTGTGAGTATACATTCATAAAATGCTTGTTAATTGCAGAAATTTATTTAAACGAAACTAATGACTAAACATATCCAAAACTAAGCTTTAAAATATGATAGAGGCTATTTAAAAATTAAAATAAAATAAAAATGAATTAGGAAATTATTTATATCTACATTATAAAGGAGAACTCGAGTTTATATCAGTGTTTAGGAAAATCAGAAACGCGTGTAACAATGATAGTTATGATTATTCATTTTATTTTGATATATATATATCATCTTTGTTCATATTATTCCTTTCAACCTTACTCTTCAAGGTAGGTAATCATTTCAACAGCTACGTAGGAATGATCCATCTTCAATTTAGAGTCTCTTCTAGATTTTTTTTCCTTTTTCCCAACTGCAAAAAGTGTTGTTGCTAAGGATGTAATCACTAATGTTATTCGCATTTTGAATAATCCTATTAGTGTTATATCAATTATCAGCTTCTTTATCCTCATGTCACCGGCCAGGTTCTAAATATCAATTCATAATAACTTTCTATTAATTGTTTTAATTCTTAAATATTTTAATTTTGAAGAGAAGAGATTTGCCTTGGCCGGGATTCGAACCCGGGACGTCCGCCTCTCCACGGCAGGGCTCTTACCATTTTAACTCAGGTAGTTGTTATGGTAAGAGCGCTGCCACGGAGAGTGGGACTACCCGGGTTCGAATCCCGGGCAGGGCAAATCTTTTCTCTTCAAAATTAACATTATAACTTTCTTTTCTAGAAATAACAGTATTAAACTAAATTTTATTTTGTAATTTTATGCAATTAATATTTATTTAAAATTTAAAATTAAATACTATAAATATGAAAATAATATTTTTTGAGTAAATACTATAGTAAATTATTTTAAATATATTGTTTTAAATATTTAAATATACTACATTTAGAATTTTCATAGGAGACTGTTCAACAAAAGATCTCATTAGAAGGCATAAAACAATGTGGAATAGTTCTTTAATTATTTATAAGATAATTTTATTTGTAATTTTTTTTTTAAAGTACTTATTTAATTTTAAATCGAAATGATTAGCTCACATAAAAGATGTTTTATAGCAGTAGAATAACCTTTAATGTTTCTTTAAATTTATCTTATCACTCAGAAAGATAAAAAATAAGCTACTCGAAAGAAATAATAACAAATTATTTGATTCAAAAGGTCAACCTACGTCACAGTTTTAACATACTACATTTGATATACTATTTTATGTTTAAATACGAATAGTGTAAACAGTTTTTAACTGTCAAGATAAAACTGTCAGATTACATTGAGAAAATTTATTTACAGAAATATGACTCATAAAAATTATCTTTACTTAAAGCGATAATTGAAATAATGATTGTAAGCCCTAAACTGTTGAGGAAGTGGTCCAGGCTCTGACAATTATCATTGTCAAAACATTTATTATTAACGATAATTATGAATTCTATGTCGAACGGCTCAGTGCAGTTGATAGAATCAAATCATCCAGGAATAACACACTTTAAAGATACTTTAAAAAAAATATTAATCACATTTTAAGGTTTGGGCTCCACTAAGGCATCGAATTCCTCTCGTATTCTATCCTTACAATCCAAAATCCTTCGTAAAATCCTCAATCCTCCTTACTTTGTTACGAACAAAGTAATCCATAATGACCTTAATTTCCCGTTTGTTGCTGATTTGGCCCGAACCCGATATGAATCTTTTCATGGCAAACTTCATTTCCACTCAAACCCGCTAGTTTCAAACCTGACAACCTCTTCAATTCCTGATAATCCTCCGAGGCGTCTGAAAAGAAGATGTCCTCGTGACCTTCTAAATTGAATTTTTTATTTGAGTACTGCCACTGGGTAGTTTCTCTACTTGCCTCTTCTCTAGACATGATTTATCTTTCATTATATTTACTTTATGTATTCTGTATACAGTTGTAAATTTCATTAAATACATTAAAAAACAAAAACATTTTAAGGTAATAAGCGATTGGATTTTCGTATATAATCAATATAATCGATAAAATCAATCTTCCCATGATAAAGTTGTATTTTTAATTTAAAAGTAATAGTTAAATAAATCATAAACGTTTCGTAAGATAGCTGGGTCTCTATACAAGCTTTTTCTTCTGCTCCACTGCTGCCTAAAGGGAAATAAATACACAACATTGTTCATAATAATAATATCTAATCAATGATAATAAAAACCTTTTGAATATATGTAACACAGCTATAAATAACGCTATTGGGGCAGATGCTACATCCTAGAGGGACATTGTAAAAGCTATTTTATGTAAATATCCCTTAAAACCAATTTTTTAAATTAATGTTGACAATGCGCCTTAAAATGAATTTTCTGTTTTTTTGTTGAATGATCTGTTTTGACTGTTTAAGAGACATTTTGAAGAATGATGTTTGGAGGTTAAGGAGGTAATACTGTTCTTTTTTTTTAATAATGAAGTGGCGCACAGGAAAACGCTTGTATAGGACATAGTTATCTTACGTTAGGCAGGTTTTAGTTTTAACTATTAGTTTTATATTTAATTAAAACTATAAAAAATAATTACATCTTGGGAAATATTGTTTACACCACAAATAAATCCAATAAACTCTATCAAACCTGTAATTGATTAGTGGGCATTTTAAAGTTAATGGCATGAATCACCACGACGAAATGGGATCAAAACATAATTTGAATTGCATATGAACTGCTGATAGCAGAAAAGGTAACAGGTCCACTTTTCTAAATTTTTGCAAGAGACAATAATAGGTATCTCGTCCTGGACAATATCTTATCCCCGGTAAACAAACTCTTGAAGGCATTGTCAAGGCTGGTATCTTGCTAACAAGTGACCTTTATGTTGTAAAAGATGCCTTTTGTATCCGGTAAAAGTTTTAAGAATCAAAAATCAACCATTTCATTTGTATTTGTATCACCTTATCAGTCGTTGACCTAATTTTTATATGTTGCCATAATTTGAAAGGCGTTGTCTTGTTATGTTAGTTAATTGTTCTCATGAACTGTAGGCTTTTATTTTATTGTAACATGTTTTTGTTGTATATCTCATTATAATATATAAGATACATTTTATCTATATTTTAGCCTTAGGGTGTCCACTTTTTCTGGAAAAAAACGTTTTTTCTTCTATTCTTCAATTTCAAATGCTCTTTTGAGTAGAAAAAATGTTTTGTGGTAATTATTAATAGTTTTTGATTTGATGGAGTTTAGTCTTGGAGACTCAAACTAAGCACAATCTATCTGGGACATACACAAATCAAATATGTTTTCCATCAGCTCAAAATGTAATGTAGGATCGAAAAAAGCGCTGACATTCGGGGGAACAATGACAGTTGAAGAAGATCTGAGTATGGACTGGCATTGAGTTACATTTCCTATTGAGAAAGATTCAATTTGAAGAAGAATTCGCAAACATTGCCAACGATCTGCATTGAATGGGGATGGCACTTCAAGAACAAGATTAAAAAGTTGAGATCAGGATATATTTTTTTAGGTGATTATATGTAAATAAATGTATGACAGAACATTAACATCATGGAAAATTAACGCATGTTATTTAAATATTTTTGACCTCTTATTAAATATTCCCGCTTACCACTAACCGCTCTCTCTCTCTCTATATATATATATATATTTTTTTTTTTTGTATATGAGTATATATATATATATATATATATATATATATATATATATATATATATACTCATATACAAAAAATATCTTTAAGGTGGGTTAAGACTGTATTATTTGTACAAATAGAATCAAATCGATATATACATACAGGTATACATGTATATACCCATCAATTCTCTCCATATATAAAGAAAGAGAGAGAGAAAGAAAAAAAGGTTTTGTTGTACTTCCACAAAGAATACACCTTTAACCCTTCTAAAAAAAATTTTTTTCTGCATACCCAACTGGTGGGAATGGGTTAAATGGGCAGAAGAACTGTAGCCAACGTACCCAAAGTAGTGAAGAGGACTGTAGACAGTACAATGGCTCGCAACTCTTTGCCAGAGATCGCGATTCGTAGCAGATGACACTGCGACATCTGCCCACTTTGCAGCTGCCACGTCTAAATTCCACTTTTACTCAAAACTCTCAAAAGCTGTGTTTGCATTGTACACGGCGCGTTATGCAACTTTTGTTTAAACGATTTTTTTTTTAGCATTTTTTACCAATATGAACTCAATCTCTTGGAAAAACAAAGGCGTGTGTTTTACTCACGGTTATATCCGGGCTACCTTTTCGAAGGAAATACTATACTTCCTAGGCCGGAGTATAAAAAACAAGGCGCGTGATTATATCAGTGGAGCAACGACGGCTGGATTCGTTTCTGTCAACATTATGAACTGCTGTTTGAATTGGGGCAAGGTTTTTTGTAGCAAGCTTAATTTGGCCTTCCTTTATTTATCCTTAATAATCCAGTACGTTGGATAGTGAATATTGAAATGAGTTACAAATTAGTGTGGCTACTCATATAGTTATTGTTTGCCATAGTTTTATGTTTTATCTACGTATCTCAGCTTAGAGACTCACCTAGCCATCACAACAAACTATCCCGGTCTCTCGAGAGTGCACTTATCTCTCCCATCTGTTTCCTTCGTGATCTTCCTAGGCTGGATATGAGGTTTTCATAGAAGTTTCTGGGTTTTGTATTTTCTCTAATTATACAGATATGGCCATCTTCTTAAACTGTGTTTTCTCGAGTTTTTGTCCATATGGCTCTTCTCTTATTATGCCGTTGTTCTTTTATTTTAGATATCATTAGATATATATTAGAAGGTAGGAATGTTTTAAATTCCTACTTTCTAATATGTACCAAATATACGTACCATAGTGAGTGTGGACGGTTTTCCGTTTGGGAAAGATAAAATGCAAAAACGTTTTGTATCTCCAGTATGTGTTGTATATTTCGTTAATAAAGTCGAAAATAATATATAATACAGTTTACTATACCCCCAGAATATAATCTATTGACACAACACGAAATAGTCTTTACACAAAATAATGTTATTTTATTTTATTTAAAGTTATGCATTCTTCTTTTTAAAAACTTATGAAACAAATGCATTACTTCTTCTTACTTGCTAGTAAGATTTATATGCTTATAAAATAAAATAAACAAAATTCCAAGTAGAACTGTTCTATGAATACCAATGTGGTTCGGCGTTATCTCCAATCAACGATACTATCTGGCAGCTGTAGAAGCTTCACGAAACGATCAGCCTCTTCTAGGAGAGATTATTTTTGACTATTTACTTTTCTAGGCGAGATTACTTTTATATAAATCCTTAAAGTATTTAATTTAATTGTGCCATTTAGTAATTCCGTTTCATATCCTGAACAAAGCCGACCCCATAGTTATATATTTTTTACCACCCTAACCAAGAAAATAAAAAGTACTAAAAATTCGATTTATTTGGCTAGATTTTTTATGTGACAATTATAGTTAGTACAACTATAATTGTCACATAAAAAATCTGTAAAACATAAAAAAATGCAGTACGCACATCCGAATTCGTTAGTAAAATTTTATTTACTGATTTTAAAGTAATAATTTCTATTGAGAAATCACCGTTCGTGCTTAGATAGGCCAGACAGGCCAATTAATCATTTTTTATATTTACCTTCAAATTAACTGATCTATCTTCAAACTGTTGCGTTTACTTAAAAACAGTTGCTTAATAAGCTGGAGAGTCGGTTCACCCTCTCTTATATACAAATACGATTTCCTTAATGTATTCAAAACGACTATATTATTGTATGTTGAATAATATTAGTTGACCTTATGATTATATGAAGAGAAAAATGGTACGGGAAACGTCGGCTTCCAAATAAACAGACCTATATTAGAGAATTATTTTTTGCCTATACCCGGACCATTTTCTTCCTCGACTATTTTATTATTATCTATTATACACTTTAAATCCCGTGTCATTAGACATTATAATTATATATAATTGTTATTAGACCAGCGGTCATCACTCTTCACCACAACATAATGTTGAAATAAAATTATATTTAAAATAGTAGGCTTATAATTTACTAGTTAAAACGATCAATGAGGGTCCCCTATATAGTCGAATAAAAATAAAGTAATTTCCAACATATTGTCAATCCTTGATCATAGTCCGTTTACAGGGTTATATTTTCTGGTAGAAATAAATAAAATCAAGACCTCGACCGTAAAACTGGTTAGTATAAACCAGGCCTAAGTTATAAAAAAGTTTGGCTACTCTTCCTTCGCTGCCTTAAACATGTGCGACTATCATGTAAGAAAATTGTTATATATTAATATATATTTAATGATTATAGTATATATATAAAGTCGGATAGTAACTGATTTTATTAATCTGAAAAGATTTTACAATAACGTTTTAAAAGATATACAAAAACATATTAACACACTATTTACATAACACAACTAAACAATACAAACCTGAAAAGAATAATTAAATTACAGGTTGTAATCCAACTAATAAAGTTACACAGATTCTGATCTAATATCACCAGGTGATCTAATATAAATATGAAAGTTGCATAACCTCAATCAAGGCTAACTAAATATCCAGTACTTGGATTTTACACCCCCCCCCTTGAAATCATTTTTCCAGAAGGGAAAAGTGAAAATTTATTGCTGTGAAAGTAATTTTTTTATTTTTTTCCACATTCAACTTCATACATTAAACTGGAAATCCTGTAGAGAATCCTAAATGGTCCCATTCTTACTTTATCCATTTTCTTTCTATTTTCTAATTTGTTTCCATTCTCTATATATACTTTATCACCAACATTGAATTCGTGAACTCTTCTTGTTTTGTCTACTCTTCTTTTATTTATTTCAAAATTTTTCATATAATTTAGAAATGCTTCTTTCCTATCTCTTTCTAGATCATTTTCATTTAGTGTATGAAACGGAGAAAATAATGATTTTTTTCCAAAAAGTAAGTATGTCGGTTCGAATTTAGTTGAAGAATGAATAGTTCTATTATATTCTAACACACAATCTTTAGCTATTCTTGGCCATGCTCGCTTATCACCGCTATTAATTTTACACCTTATTCTATGGACCAGCGTTTGGTTAAGCATCTCGTTTAGTCCATTCGACTGTGGACAATCTATTGAGGTGAATATCAATTGGATCTTCATCTTCTCTAGATAATTTTTAAAGGTTTTAGAATTGAGGGCTGGGTATGTTGCTCAGCTAGAATAATTTTGATTTTATTATTCTGAGCAATGGGATCAATAAGTTTGATGAAATCTCCGGGACATTGACCTGTCGTAGTAGAAATCCAGGGATGCCTGCTGAAATCATCTACCAGTATATGCATAAATTTCTTACACGATCGATTTCCCCAAAAACCACCAACGGAATCGATAGACAAGATTTCATAGGGTTCCTGTGCGAGACTTAGCTTTGACATTTAGCCAATGGGTCTACTAGTACGCACTTTATTTTCTAAGCAAATGGTACCTGTTTCAAAATTGGGTTATTAGTGAGCTTAAATTCTTAAAATAGTATATTGGTCTTATTTTCTCTTTCATTTGTTTGGCACCAATGTGGCCGTAATAATCATGTACGCGGTGTATAATTACTAAACCAAAGTCAGTAGAAATAAATATTCCAGTTCTGCCTCTTAATTTCTTAAATATTATGGTACTATTTTTTCGGAATTTAATTCTTGGAGGTTTTTATTTTGAACATTAATTATCTCGTTAATTTCTATAAAATTTACTATACTGATAGCATCTTCATTTTCGAAATATTTTAAAACCGGTTGTCTAGAGAGGAGATCAGCTAAAACATTTTCCTTTCCTCTTTTTTAGATAATGTTAAAATTAAACTGGTATAAATAATGTACCAAATCACCAAAAATCTCATCTGTTCTGGATTTGGTTCTCAAATTTTCCAATGGTTTATGATCACTACATACGGTGAATTCCCGACCATTTAAATAATATTGCCAATACTTTATAGCATATTTAATAGCTTTACATTCAAGATAAATCCATTTTCTTCTCTTTTTCAGAAAGTTTTCTTGAAAAATATGTAACTAGATCTAATTTTCCGTCAGTTTGAGGTTGTTTTAAAGTTGCTCCAAAACCCGTGTAACTAGCGTCCGTAACTATATAGATATCTTTATCAATATCATAACTTGCTAAAATCGGAGAAGAACACAAATAGGATTTTATTAAGTTGAAACTTTTCTCGCATTCATCAGTCCACTTGAATACCATATTCTTTCTCAATAATTTATGCAAAGGTTCAAATTTCTCGGCACTACTTTCAATACATTTCAAATAAAAATTAATAGAACCTAAAATACTTCCTACTTCCTATTTGTTTGTCGGTCTCTTGAGGTTTTTTACAGCTATCAAATTCTCTTGAGGGGGGATATTCTGTTTTCTTGAATTATGTGACCAAGTTATTTTACCGAATTCGACGCGAAATTACACTTTTCTAACTTAAGTTTGAAGCCTTCCTTTTCAATCACCTATAAAAGTCTCTCAATATGTTTCAGTATGGTCTTCCCATGACTTAGAAAATATTAATATGTCATCATTATAGTTAACACAAAATTCGTCTAAATTTCTTTTTCTTATAACCTTTGATAATATCCGTTGAATGATAGATGGTGCATTTTTAAGTCCAAAAGGGAGAACTTTGAGCATAAATTTACCGAATTTAGTTATAAACGATGTCTTCTCTTGATCTTCTTTTTTTTTAAGGAATACTCCAAAAAGCAGAGTTTATATCAACAACACTTAAGAACTTGTAGTTGGACACCTTATCTATGACATAGTTTATCGTCGGAAACGGACAACACTCTGGTATCAAATTGTTTAATTTTCGAAAATCAATACAGAGCCGAGTTCTGCGACCATCTTCTTTCTTAAAAGCGAGCGTTACCGGTGATGCAAATGGTGAATCTGACTCCTCTATATGATCGGCTTCTAGTAATTTTTCTATTTGAGTCTTTATCTCCTGTTCATCTGGTATAGAACATTTATATGCTCGTTAAGTAACCCATTCTTGTTCCATTAACTTTATTTCAGCTTCTCTCTATTTCACTCTACCAACTTCAAATATTTTCATAGCAAATACCTGTTTATACCTCTCCATTAATTTTAAAATTCGTATTTTTCTGTATTCCTCTTTTATATGATCTAAATTGGTTTTAGATTCATTCACTTTTTTTGTTTCATTAATATTTAGTTCGAAATTATTAAATCTATTATTCATTATTATTATTCATCATTTTCATTATTTTTCAAAAATATATCATCTTTGATCAAATTTTTATTCAGTTCTACCTCGTTTCTATTTTCTACTTCTAAAATTCTATCTTTATTCACTCTTTGTCATAAGACTTGGTTTTAATAAAAAATCAATCACTCGTTGACTTACTAAAGTAACGTTTGACCCACTGTCATAAACAGCTCTGATGTTCAACTTTTTATCAATGAGAACATGAATTTTGATTAATGGGTTCAATTTCTCCGGGCCTTCTAATTTAAAATTTTATCGCTTGCATTGCAAGAATATACTTAGTTTTATAGAGGTATATTTAAATATATACAGACCAATAAAAACAAGTAAAACGACTTTATTCTTTTTTAATAATTTTTTTTCATCATTAGTGTTAACTTTACATATATTTTATAATTTTCGAAATTCAAAATTTAAAAAAAATTGAAGTAATTTATGTTTTAAATTATTTCTGGTTTTATATATATTGTTTAATTTTATTTATGTTTTTTATTCAAATTAATTCAGTATTAAATATTTTTTGTTTTTTGTCTATTTAGCCCTGAAGGTGACCTGCAACATGGATCGAAACGTCGGTTTCTAATAAATAATATACTACTATTTAAGGAATTATTTTTTTGATGGCCACCCAGACCATCTTCTTCCCTATATTACATTCAAGAGGCAGCTCATAAGCCTTATTAATAAAAACATCAATGATATATTTTTATTTTTTTCTATATCTATAAAAAAAATTTTAATATTAATTATTTATCCTCTTCTTACTCACGTATCTTTTATTCTACTTTTCTTGTTCTCACATGCCGTAATAAGGTATAACGATTAAATCCTTCACTCAATGTAAGGCAACAATATTTATATTCCTATTGTGCGACAATATTGTAGTAAGAGAGAATACCAGCGTTTTTAGCCTCGAAATCGAAGGGAGTGATACCTTCTTGTATGTTGTTACTCTATTCTTCTCGTTCTCATATGTCACAATAAGGACCATTTCTTCTCTAAAAGGTATTTTAAATAGCAATGTTATGAAACAAAATACTATAAACTAAAATATTTAGGTCTAACTAGCACGTAGAAAATAATGTCGTATACCACACTGAATAAATTAGGGCCAGTCATATATTTTTGACATTAAGAATAGTCCCCAATGATAAAAAAAATCCACTCCCTCCAAAGGTATAACTTGTTATTCATCCCCCTATTCGTGCATATACCAACAGGTAATCTTAGATATAGACCACATCCGTTGTATTCAGCAACACTTGCCACAGAATACCAACACTCACATAATGCTCTAATCTCGGTTAAAAGAGACGCCAAAAGGTTTCTTTAGGTAAAAAGTGGGTTACCTGGCTCTAGGGTCATTGGCCTACTCTGGGGTAAAAAATAAGACAAAGGGTGGTTTTGGAGGTCCTAAGGGGAGGAGGCCGGAGGTTTTTTATTCACGCTTGATGGAGCAAAAACAGAACGTTCTGTAACTTTATTGCGTCGTGAGGGAGGCCTGGGTTTTTTACTCTCCAGGTTTTTTCATCCCGGAGGGAAGCCTAGCTATTGAACCTCGTAACGGTTTTTCCCTGACCAAATATTAACTTTACAGGGCATCGCTTCACTATACGACCTGGAAGTTGTGACCCAATGAGTAAAAGAAATGGTCCTATAAACACCCGTTCAGAAACCATTTTTTACCATTCAACTTTTATTATTCTCTAAATATTTTTATTTGAAAAGAAAAGATATGTCCAGGCCCGGGGGTCAAACCCGGGTCGCCCACGTCTCAAGCGTGGTGCTCTGCCAACTGAGCTAACCTGGCTAGCATCTCGGTCAGACCTCGCATCTGGGTTGGCTAAAATACTAAAAAAATCATAACAATTAATAAAAAATATAATAAAATAAAATCAATTTTATTATTCTCCTTTATTTAACTCTCGATACGTTCTTCCACATTTGGGAGTAGGCAATATGAGGCGTTCAGGATCAAAAGCGAATAACTCGAAAGTCAACAATTGACTTTTTTACAGTTTCTAGTTTAGCTTCATGCTCCCTAAACATAATTTTCAGAACCGGACTAAAAACTAAGAGAAATAAAGGGGCAAAGTGTCGTGTTAGACAAAATTGCCTGGAAAAACGACCGAAATATGAAAAAAAAAATTGTTGAAATTTTGGAGATATTTAGGATTTTATCCGCTTTTTATTTTTATTATCTATAATAAAAGATATATAGAATCTATCTATAGATAGATAGAAGCCTATTTAAAAAATAAATGAAATAAAATTAACAAAGAATGACGGTTTCAACTTACAAATATAAAAATTTTAAAAATGCCGTGTGTGCTCGAGTAATTTTCTTTGGTATTTTTGTTAAAAATCAGCCTTCTTTTGAACTGATTCTGGTTAAGATGAAAATACAGAATACAGATCGATATTGTATCGAGAATTTTCAAGGTATATACTGATAAAGTCATTTGTTTTCACAATGAAAGTCTCTTTTAGATATATCAATAGAATGGAACATAATTTGAAATTTCTATGGAATTTTCTTCTATGTTTAATTGTATTTAACAAAAATGGGTATTATACATAAATATTAATAATAGTAATAAGAGGAAGAAGGAGAAAAATCCGTCCTTCTAGGGATAGCCAGTTTCTCATGTCAGAAAGTTTTAAAATATTTTCAAGACAGATCTTAACTCTTTGCATGATTATTTCTGTATTCGGTGAATTTTCTCAGTGGACACTGGCACTGAATAATTGAGAAGACAATAATACGAATGTATGATTATTTAAAAAAACAATTCAACAAATGACTCAAGACAATAACGTTTGATAGGGATTGGTCTAGTATAACTAAACTATTGGTCTATTAATCCTAAATCTTCCACTCCAGCCCTGACAGCTCAAACAATCCTTCTAGAAGGCACTCCAACTCTGTCGGCCCAGATATTGAAAGAGGCTGTCTTGCTGGATGGCTATTAGGAGATATAGGGAATTGGATAAGTTAAGATTCCGATCAGAGATAAGGCAGGAGTATGCCAGAGCATGTAGGAGATACAGAAGGCACAGGCTATACATAAGGTACAGGGGATACGGAAGGCAGTGACGAGAAGGGTTAACGATAGATCGATATGTTGGACGCGAAGGGTCCACGATATTGAATTTAGTTCAAATAGGACCCTCCTCCTCGGGGAGTACCAATATACCCCCCTCAACTCTCTCCCTTTCTTTCCGCCCCTCCAGTCCTATCTAGATTGACTTCGAGGGGAAACGCTGTTTTAGCTTTATTAGAAAAAAAAATCTGTAGAGCTTTTCCTTAAGCTCAATACTTTCGTGCTTCACTTTCAAGCAAATGTAAGCAATTATATCTCAACCTAGGAGTCACCTGTGATATGATAGTTAACATAACAACCTTCTATATCCAAGTTGGCGTGTTCGTAGCCCGGTAGTAGGCCCTAGGATTTATTAAAGGGGGTTAAAATACTTAGTTATGCCGTCCTTCGGTGTCATGGGTTAAATATCCCTATCCTGAAGCTATATGAAATAAAAACGGATAGGCAAACTTCAGGATTCCCACTATAGCATTGTCCGTTTAGCCATAGCAGCATAGAGTGACGTTAAATGAATAAACATGTATCAATCCCTAAATTTGACCGTTCTGCTTATCATAGAAGACTGGGTAAGAGTCTGATGAAATTGTATGTAGCTCTCTAATTTGTATGGGTGAGTTAGCGTCTCTGTGTACGAGCTTTGTCTAACACTAAAACGAAATTAGTTATATACCATAGGTAAGGTTATGCTTTGTATATTATGATCATTTTTTGTCAAGTTCGGCAAACAAGTAAGCTCCGCTTCATCATAGTGACCTCTAAAAATAAAAATGTTCTACTTATAAAAATACCTTGGTTATAATTTATCTTTAAATTAAAAGTGAAGAAATCACATTGTTCCACTGAATTTTCATAATGCACTTAATACATTATAATAAGAAAAAAACATTTCTTTCAGCCTCAAAAAAATCAGAAATATAAACTTTATAACTGTTTTTCACTTAATCGATAAATCAAAAATATTTATCATTAAGTTCATAAAATAGCTTCATTTTGATAACACCTAAGTGCCACATAAAAGTTGAAGGAGAACGTAAAATGTTTTGTACCCATAAGTCCAGTTCTGCTATCAAGTAATCAGATAGTGACAATATGGTGATACAGATAGATTGACACCTGATATTGTAATTATTAATAATAATTTTATAGTGTAACAATACGTATTGTACCTCCTAATAAATTCCCAGTCACTTAGTTATAAGTAACTTTTTATAAAAGAAGAGTTTGGTTTATTAACTATAAAAGTGGTGATTTCTTAGAATTTTATTTTGAAAAATTGGCATTTTATTTTATAGCTACTTAGTTACACTATTTTTCGTAAAAAATTGAATTAAAATAAACTATTTTGTGGTGGAAGGCTGACGCCATTTTGTAGGCTAAAAAAAGGTGGAGAAAACACGGTAGGAGAGGGGATATCCTCAATAGCGGCCAATAAAAAATTCCAGCCCCTGCGTCCTTTAAGAGGTGAACCCCTAAAAAACGAACAGTATGGCGGCTTTAAAATGGTGGTCCACTTCATGAGTTATCGATAAAACTTATAGTTAAATATTTCAAAACTAATGATGAAAGTATTTTCTATGATTACTAATAAGATTAAAATATTTTGTTATTATATCTACAATGAAAAATATGTAAGTTTTAAAAAAGTCACCCAGTAAAATACGTTTAACATATTTTATCCAATTTATGTTTTTGTTTGAATGGCTGAAATAATTTTTTGAATCACTATATTTATGAATTCGTGTAGGTGGTAATTAGAAAAAAGAATAATGTCGTCAAGTATCTTTGATAAATGACTTTTAATTTTTTTTAAATTGTTGTAGTTTATTAATTTAACGCCATTTTATGCTGCTATGGCTAATCGGCTAATGATGCTACAGTGGGAGTCCTAAATTTTCCCAATCCATGTGTAATTAGGATAGGGACCTTCAACGAGTACCTGTCATCGTACAGGCTTGGGACCCCTCATTTTACGTCCCTTCCCAAGTACGGCATAATTAAGGATTTTTACTCCCCCTAAAAAATCCTAAGGTCACATGCCGAACTGCGAACCCACGATCTTGAACATAGTAGGTTGTTATATTATCCACTACACCACATGAGAACCCTTTTTTATTATTATTTTTATTCTTCTTACAAACTAGAATTTTCTTCTTTTTATTTGTCATTTCCATTGTTATATATCTGTGGATTAACAAACATTGAAATATATTTTTAACGAACTAAGATTTTTGGAAAGCATCAAAATCAGTACCACTTTTGGTTCACTGCGAGTAGCCGAACTTTCAGTTAATCTTATTGTCTTAAATACTAAATTTTAAATTATAAATGATTGTTTTGTTTTAATCAAACTTTTTCTTGAGCTTCAAGAAGAGTTTCTTAATTTAACGTAACTTTATGCTGCTGTGGCTAATCGGACTATGCTACAGTGGGGGCTCTAATTTATGCCTATCCAGGTTTTATTAGGATAGGGATTTTTAACTAGTACCTGACATCGTAAAGGCTCGGGACCCCCGTTTAACACCCCTTCCGAAGGACGCCGTAACTAAGGATTTTTTACTCCCTTTAAAAGATCCTAGAGCCACCTCCCGGGCTACAAGCCCGTGATCGTGGGCTTAGCAGTTTGTTAGTAGATTATCTCAGGTTTCATAATGTTAAATAAATACGTGTCCTTCGGGTTCGCTAAGCCTTATATTTATTTATAATAAACCAGGAAAAAATATAAATATTCGAAATATTTTTTCATTTATTTACGTATCCAGTATTGTATACAGAAACAAAAATATTGTTTGTGGGAGCAGAAGGAAGTTTACTGCTCAGCCTAACAAGATATACGGCCTAAATTAAGCCTGTATATAAATCAGAGAAGAGATAGGGCCCCGTATCAGAGCTGCCATTACCCAAGCCACCCCTTCTCGTAGCTTTTTTTAAATCAACCCTTTGCAGCTGCTCACAAAATGGCTACCGATAGTTATTTATTATCTTTTTATGAAATATATCCTACCATATAGTGGATATTTTTCTGAGAAGTAAGTTTTTGAATTTAATTTTTTTGGAATCTCTCATGTTTGTGTGTCGAGAGTTGGACATTATTAGACCAAATACTCCTTAATCCTTAATAAGGATTTCAATATGTTTTTAATTTCCTTTTACCTCTATTGGGTGCCTTTACAAAATAAGGATATCAGTCTCAACCTTAGAATTATCTTTTTTCCTTTATTATTAATGTGCAGGCAACATTGCTTTTCTTCGGTCAAACGACAGTTAGACGTCTGAGGGGTAGGGCGTGACGTAGGTGGGAGGATTGCGTTAAGAGTGATCTGGCGGATTTGAGTGTCGGTAGTGGTCCACGGACGGAAGTTTGTAAGCAGAGATCGGTAGTATCAATTTCAAGCCTTAAGATGATTATTATTATGGTTGAAATATATTCCAGTACATTCATTTTTTCGTTGCGCCATCATAAGTATTCTTTCCACAATGTGTTACATCTATTTGTTATAAAATAATGAGTTGGACGTTATTAGATTATATATTCCTTAATGCTTTTTGGTCTTGCATAAGTGCCAATTTTGTTGTTGAAGGTACTTGTGGTGCATACAATTCTTTTGTTTTTAACAATAGGCTAACAATAATTTAAGCTATATTGGACGCAGTTACATTGTTCTCTGTTCCTAAAAGTGTGACAGGAAGAGTTTCATTGGAAGGTAAGTTGGGGAGGGAGTTGAATTTTGACCTCCCCACGGCTCGAGTGCTTCTCATCTCTCTCTCTCACTCCCACCCTCTCTTATTCTCTCTCACTCTCTCCCTCCCTCACACACACACAAACACACTCGTCCACAGTTACCCTCGCTCTAAAACACACACACGCACACTCTGCCATATATTGATTCTTCCCTTTTCCGACCCCCCTTCACCTCCATTGGAACTGCTCTAGTCCACCCCCTCGTAAAAACAAATGCCCAGCAGGCCCCACGACTTTAACTCGATGGTGGTTCTCCCTGGACCCTTCGATAGTTAACCACTGTTCCTAAGTCCTTCCACCTTCATTGCAAGATCTTAGCTTTTATCATGATGGCAATAAATCTATAATTGTATACTGGCAATAAAAATTAATGTTGCTACAATATCATTATTATTGGATATTTATCCTGCCAATTGATGGGTAGTGGGGTCAGTACATGGTAGGGACTGTACTGTTTCCAAGCTAACGTTTGAGCAACCAGGTGATTAGGCCGAAGCAGTAACATATATGTCTATTAAATAGACATATGTATATGTTACTGCTTATAGTATATACCCAATTCGTGGTTTGGCTTCTGCAGCCTTTCTCAACACCCGTTGCGCAATTGCTTACAAATGTAATTATACTAGTCATGGATTATCAGATTGGATTACAAATAAAAAAGTATCTGATTAGTTACTTCATTATTTTTTCATTTATTGTGTACAAGAGGCAGTTCCTCAGACTTATCCGTACAAATATCAATGAATTATTTTTAGTTCGTTTTTCTTTATTTATCAATCTTTTATATAGTAATTATTCTCCTCTCCCTGAACCATGTCTCATTTAGTCATATCACAATTAGCTATAATGATTATGTTTGTTCATTTAATGTCACTTTATGCTCTTATAATCCTAAAGTTTGCCTATCCAGGAATTAGGATAGGGATCTTTAACAAGTACCTGACACCGTACAGGATCGAGACTTTTATTTTACGTAACTTCCTAAGCGATGTTTACTCCCTTTAAAAATACTAAGACGTTCGGGCTGTGAACCCGCGATTTTTTGGAATGGTAGGTTTTTATGCCAATCACTAGACCACCTCGATACCCTAGGTATAACGATTAAATCATATATTTAATGTAATGTGGCAATACTATTCGTATTGGGCAATAAAAACCATTATTATAGTAATGGAGTGTAGGAGCAGTTTTTAACGTCGAAATTGAGTGTGTTGATGACAATGATAAGGTTAAAATATATATTTCAATACTCCAATAAACTAGAGAACATATGAAAGAACTTCCATGCTTAGTTAATTATAATTTGTATTATTGTTACACCCATTTTTTTCACTCTAGAACTCACACAAGGAATGTTCCAATTTTTTTTATGTTAGACGCGATGGGATTACGTGAAAGCATTGCCGCGATACATTTGTGTTAGCCGGGGAAAACTGTAGTCATAAACTATGCTAGAGATGAGATATAGTGGGCAGTGGCTACGGAGCGAGCTGAGTTCGGAAGCAGCACTAAACCCGTTTTACGATCTTTATATTACCTGCTCATTTATTTCCTCTGTCTCAGTCCCTCTTCGTCAATATCACCTCTATCAGCGATACGGTTACTGGACAGGAACAGCTGGAACCATCTTGGACAGTTTTATCCACCCTTCATCCCAAGATATATACTACTTCATAACAGATAATTCTGTATATTACAAAGTTCTACCAAATATATGTATATCCCGTCTATTCGCGCTCAAAATATGTCTTAGTATCATAACTATAATTTTAATAAATAATTAGTTCGTCATCTTGAATATTATTAATTGACCTTATAAATATTTTGTGTTTTCTGCTGGAGTTTTATGCCTCCAATATTCTTCCAGCCTTCACTTGCCTTTCTTCATTCTGTTTCCAACTTCATTTCCTCATAGCACGTAAGACTCTATACTGTCCAACTTCTTTCCTTCAAATTCAAAATCTTTCTGTACTATAGTCCATGTAGTCGTGGTCCTCTTTTTCCTTTGTCAAATTTCAAACTAGTCAAATGTTTCCTTTGTCAATCTATGTTTGACAATTCTGTACAGAAATCCGAGGAATGTTACCTTCATCCTTACCATAGTATCCGAGACTTTTTAGAATAGAATAGAAATAGCCTTTGTTACGTATTATTATTTTCATATTCGTATATATTGACTGATTTAATTGATGAATTAATTAAAAGGAAAAAATGGGCTCCGTAGAGGTCACAAAAATTCTCTTAAATTGGAAGAATTATTTATTTAACGTTTCGATCTACATTGCAGTTCTTTTTCAGGGCTAAATATACAAGATAGATACAAATTGTACCACATTAAAATAATAAAAATAATATTCTTATAAAATAAAAGAATATAAAGAATATTATTTATATATATATTTATTTATCCTCTGTCCGGGTAGTGGTCTGAAAAAAAACTCTTATGTAAGGAGAACTATTTATTTTAGTTCAAGCCAATGCACCCCCTTTGACCCACATTGCAGGTCTTCTTCAGGGCTAAATATAAAAGATACAAATTAAATTGATACATAGTAAATAAAATAAAAAAATATATATATATAGGTATGTATATATACATATCTTATGAAACGTGGGTCGAAACCTTGGCTTTAAAATAAATAGTTCTCCTTATTTAAGAGAATTTTTTCAGAACACTACCCGGACCATTTTATTTCATTGAGAATTATTGAGAATATTATTTTATTACTTCCTCTTAATTTATTCATCAATTATTTACGAATATTTAAATAATAATCCGTAAAAAATCTCGGATACTATGGTAAGGAGTAGGCTGACCGTCCCTCGGACACGTGTACAGAATGTACAAACAAAGATTGACCAAGCAAATATTTGATTACTTTTGGAAACAGAAGACCACCACAACGGAACACGACAACGTGGACTAAAGAATTAAAGAAAGATCCTGAAATTGAATCAAATAAGTTGGAAATTACAGAGTCTAACGTGCTAGGAGGAAGTTAATTTGGAAGCAGAGTGAAAAATCTGGAAATGTTTCAGAATGAAGAAAGGCAAGTGAAGACTGGACGAAGCTGGACAGAGGATCAACAGAAACGTCTAGTGAACGCATGGGAAAATATTGGAGACAAAGAAAACCCCAGCAGAAAAAAATTGTTACATGATCCGAAGTGGTCAATACGAAAAAAAAATAAAATAAAAAAATAGTTGATTAATCAATTGGGTGAAAGAAACTCAAAAAGTCGAAAAAAATAACCAAAAATGTGAAGTTAAAAAAATGCGAGTAAAACGAAAATAATGGAAAGAAGTGGACAGAAGAGAGAAGAAGGTTTACAGTGAATACATGAGAGGAATGTGGGAAGAGAAAGAAGGAAACAGAGGAAAAAGGACAAAGGCTTTTGTTTGCTTTCTACTTTTTCATCACCTAGGTGTTTGTTTTTGGGTATGTTAAGTCCTAACAGTCACTTTCTTGTTAATGAGATTTTCATTTCAAATATTTCTAAAATTATAATTCATCGAAGAATGTCCACGTCCAAAATGTGTTATTTCGCAATATAAATTAAAGTTATGATAAAGCCTTGGCCTCGAATGAACATCGTCATTTAGAAGTTTGTATGCCTCTTGTTAACTACAGGCTCAACTGTAAACTGTTAACTGGGGTTAACAGTTTCTAGGTGTACGACTAGAAAGAAATGTATAAGTTTATTGAGATATTAACATATATACGATGGATATACAAGAGATATAAAAGAGACATTCTTATGAACTAACTAGGTGGAATTATTGACTATCATTATAACTTATTTGCTATGGACTACTTGTGAGTTCCGCAAAATTATTTTTTTTCACAACTGTTGGCTCATAAACAGTTCAGTTTCTACCATGTACTGAACTAAAGACTCATAAATTGCAGTGGTACAGATTTGTCGCTTAAAAGTTCTATTAGCGACCACTGCTCATCTTAAATTTCTTGAATTAGCATCGTAACTTTTAAATTCACCAACGCATTGCGTATTATATTATTTTCTTTGGACGGTAGAAATGCTTCAATATTGTCGTAACAATAAAAGCAAGAGGGGTAGCCTAGTGTATAAAGCTTATATTTTGGAAAAACCTGACGATGGATTGTGTGTTCGGAAAAATCAACTATTTGCAGAGCAGTTGGCTTATAAACAGTTCAGCCTCTACCACATATTAAACCCAAGACCGTTGAATTGCAGTGGTACAGGTTTGTTTCTTTTTTTTAACCAAGGCTTTTACAAATTTGGAACATGAGACTAGATAGGTTTACAGGTACACTAGATACCAGATATGGTATATAGGTACACTAGATACCAGATATGGTATATAGGTACACTAGATACCAGTGTGGGGTCGTAGCAATGGTTGTTTGGATGATCAGTAAGTATAAGATACAAAATATTAAAATATACATATCTTTGAATATTAATATATAAAATAGTCAATATTGTACCAAACACAAGAGAAAGGCATGCATTTATCGAATCCCCTCCGCGAGGCTGCTTTAGGGAACGTTAAGAAGAAAAAACAAAGGAGGAGCTAGGGGAAAGCCAAAGGATCGTAAAAGAGGGAGAGAGGGGGGAGAGGGGGAGTTTTTTCCAGGAAGGAGGGGGAGGAGGCAGGAGCGGTGAAAAAATAGGGGGCGGTGACAGGGCGGGGGTGGTGCGATCAATACCCTCCCTCCAATCACACGCCTCCGGCGGCGGATAAAAAATAGTCTCGATTGTTAGCTTAGTATCGATTCCTCTCCTCTCATTCTTATTCTTCTCTCCGGTGTCTTTTACCTCAGGCCCATCCATCCTACTTCGGATCCGAAGGGAGGTTCGTTGTTGGAAGAAAATCTGCCAAGATCGTTTTCCAAGATAACATTCGCCGAGAAATGGCCTCACGATGATAGGGATAATATTGTAACTTTACTGCATTAGTGGAGTCGACTTCATGTCTTGTCTACTAACTCGCACCCCAAAGTCCATATTTGAAATATTTAGCACAAATATAAGAGTTTATAAACTTACGTTCAATTAATAAACAGAAATTTGAAGTAATGATGGGCAATCTATTAATTGTTAAATGAATGAGAACTACATGCTACATGGCTGACACAACGTTCATCTACGAACTAAATTGTCTATTCCAAATGTACTAACTCTTTCATAGGATTCGTAGCCCTAAGATGTTTTATAGGGAGTAAAAAATCCGTGGTTACTCCTTAAAAAACCCTTATCCTAATTAAACCTGGATAGGCAACATTTAGAGCTCCCACTGTAGCATCTTCCTATTAGCGATAGGAATATAAAAGTGACGTTAAATGAATAAACAACTATATAAGATATTTGTTATTTATCAGATCGCCATAGAAGCTACGAGTAGCTTCTTATCTCGAGTAACTTTTTCTTATCCAGGCGAAACCAATTCAAAACAAAGGCGAACTTGGGAAGCCTGGAAAATCGTGGAAATCGACGAAAGTAGTTTTTCTAAAAGAAAAATACTGGATAGAGAGTTGTTGTTAAACACCAGTTTATACTGCTATGGCTAATCAGAAGATCTAACAAGGGTGTCCTAAATTTTGCTTATCCAGATTTAATAAGGATATGAATTTTTAATGAGTACCTGACATCGTACAGCTTCAGGACCTCCATGTTATGTCCCTTTTCACTGTCCTTAAAAAATTCCCATGGCTACCTCCCGGGCAGCGAACCCACGATCTTGGGCATATTGTATGGAGAGAACTCACTCAACAATGGTTATTTGACGGAGTTTGTAGGGAAATTTATGAGTATTTAGTTGTAAAACTAAAATACAGAAAAGGGACAACTCTATTAGAGAATATTAAAACTTGGTATACGTGATGATTCCAGCAATGATGGGCGATTACTGCTGGTTTTTAAAGAGAGAAGATGAACTCCCCATAAAAGAAAAAAATAAATTTAACGTGTTTAAAAAAATGTTTTTGATGTATATTTGCTCCTTAGATAAAGTATAAAAATAATCGATATATAGGAGTAAGAAAGCTAATAAAAACATTGTTAAATAAACAACAAGTGGCACCGTTGTGCATATACTCTGTTTAATGTAACAAGGATTGCTTACGTGTTACGACTTCCTCCTGGCCATTTTCGCATTAAGAGATGTTCGTTCTACTAGCTTATGCTATTCAACTTTATGTTACTAAAAAAAAAAAAATTTTTTTGTCGGCCAGTAGTATAGCCATAGGGGCTTGGCTAAGTGAAGGAATAAAAAACTGTTTAACTGCGTGGAAACACCTCGATTCATTTTTATATTATTTGTTCACAGAGAAGAGGATGTCTTCCTCCACAAATTTTTTAAAAATAATTTATTCAATGTAATTTACAATTATATTAATACAACAATTAAATAGAATGAATCTATAAATTGACATGGAATGACAAGTAGAGAAACTACCTAGTGGTAGTACTCTAATAGCAAGTTCAACTTAGAAGATCACGAGGACATCTTCTTTTCAGACGCCTTGTAGGATTGTCAGGAATTGAAGAGGTTGTTAGATTTTAAATTTGTGGGTTTGAGTGGGAATGAAGTTTGTCATGAAAAGATTGATATCGGATTCGGGGCATAGCAGCAACAAATGGGACATTAAGGTTATTATGGATTACTTTGTTCGTAACAAAGTAAGGAGCAGTGAGGATTTTACGAAGGATTGATAACGAGAGAAACTCGACGGTTTAGTGGAGCCCCAAAGCTCTATTCTGTAAGTCCAGATGGGTCTAGTGATTGTCATGTATATGAGTATTTTGTAATTAATTGAGAGCTTAGAGCGTTTGTCTAGTAAATGTTGAAGTAGCCTGAAACAGCGTGGTGTTTCTTGTCGTTTCATACTAGTATGAGGATTCCAAGTTAATCTTTTGTCAAGGTGTAGTCCTAAGTACCGGACATGTTCTACAGGAATCAGTGGAATGTTCTTAAACGATACAGGAGGAATTTATTTTAATTTATTTGTGGGAATTAATTTTAATCCTTTGAAACCATTTTTCAAGGTCAGTGATATGGGATTGAAGTGTATGGGAACCTATAACTGGATCAGTGTTGACTAATAATAGACATGTATCATCCCCTTACGTGGTATGCATAGTATTAGGATGAGTTGGGAAGTGAGCTGTATAAACTGCGTAGAGTAATTGGGCCGAGGATACCAGCAGATTGAGAAAAGCGGGATAAAAATACATTATTGTAATTTACTTTGAACGACCTGTTAGTGAGATAGGATTGAATAATAAGAAAATATGTAGGAGGTAGGAATTAGCGGAGTTTGTAAAGCGATCCTGGTTGCCAGACTCGGTCAAAAGTCTGTTCCACGTTAAGAAATACAGCCGAACAATATAATCTACGTTCCAATGCAGAGGAAACAACGTCCACCACACGATGACATTGCTGGATAGTGGAATGGGATGTACGGAATCCAAACTGGTGATCTGGTATAATGTGGTTTGCATGTCCTCCAAAATAAATACAATTTTGTGAAAAAAAAAATGTTTCATTATTGTTACACATTCATTTTGACTATTTAATTTTCTATTAATATGAATAAGAAGGTAGGTATTATCAGTATTAGAATAATTATCAAATCACAAGTACTCACTGTAAATTAAAAACTACCATACTGAGTACTTTAATCACTTATATATCCCCTACCTGCCTTGCAATGTTTTAGAGAACATGGTTATACATATCATAGAAGAGGGGAGGTAAAAGAAGTAAACAATGATGACTATTATAAGGAAGTAGTGTCATATTTCCTTGGTTATATAACCATAGTATATGCATAACTCCTTCGATCATGAACACCTAAATTAACTGTAGGTTAGAAAGTACTCAAATGTTTTAAGTACTTTTAGATAATCTTGATTCAATACTATGACAAGGATTGGCGAGAGAGGGAGGGCTTATCAGTGTCATCGGAAAAATATGTTAAACAACATCTATCTCAGATCGATCAAATCAAGTTACAACCGGTCTGGATAATCTTCCGAATATGCACAAAAAAATGAGAATCAGAACCAATATTTGAGCTCTTGCAGAAACAGTAACTCGACAACTTTCTCAATATAAATGAAAGAACAAGAATTTTTGTGGAGAAAGAACATACATTGAATCACATTGTTCAATTATTTTTGTACAACCTGAATAAATTACAGAATACGTATATTTGAAAGCGCAAGTATTGATCATTAGACACCTTGCATTTATCAAAATGAAATATTTAATGTCTTGACTACTCGTGTGCCGAATACGCATTCTGTAAGATTTAGGATACTTTTGTATTTTTCATAGTTTGTAATTGTTCATTTTGGTATGATTAAGATACTCTTGTATTCTAGATGTCATTTTATATTTCTACTAAAAATCTCTTCTTTTTTTTTTAACAATAATCTTTTTCGCTAGTTTTCCTATTGTTGCATTGCGATTCAGTAGCATGGAATAGTACTATTTAAACACATTAATATTCATATAAGTTATGAAAATGAGAATATACATGTATACTCACGCGCTCCTTGTAGGTAGTTGAAAACAGATTATTTATTAATTTAGTTTTATTAAGTTATGAAAGTAAGAATTTACCATTAAACTGTTGTACAATGAATTTTCGAAAGACCGAAGTAACTTATATACAATGTAAAGCTACGAAAACTAATGTAGGGTAGTGAACCTTGGCATTCAAAAGGGAGTTGGCCGTGGATATCTGTCGTAGGTCAGAGATTCTGATACGCGGGGAAAACAATAATTGTTTATCTCTAAAAATGGTTTGAACTAACTTATCATTCTTGTAAGGAAAAGGCTCTTTACTGATAGCGTAATTTTTAATTGTTTATAAAATTATCGTGGTTCAAGGAGTAAATGTTTTCATTTAGATAGCTACTGTATGCCTAGCGGGCGACAACGGATTGAAAATAGTGTTATTCGTTCCGGGGTTTGTGGTATTTTATTTATTGGCTCGAGTTCTACGAAACGAAATTGACCACTATCATTTTTTTAAACAAAATAATTAATAAAAAGTAATTATACAATTGAAGATAAATCAAATTTGGAACATATATTTATATGCAGTTACAACTAATCTTCATAAAGAATATTTATTCCGTCTAATATTAATTTTGAAAGTGCTGGATTAATTGAATCAGTCATTTGAGAAACACCTCATCTCCATTTTTGGCCAAAATTGAGTTAGACATATTAAATAGTTGGTGAAGTCTAGACAAATCCAATACGTATGTTTGGAAAATTTGTATATATTATTTGAAAAATAAAATACTCATGTTTATTAATAATTGTTTTACCTTTTATTTCATACCTGATAACATATCGTTTAGTCAGTCATTTGAGAAACAACACATCTCCAAGAACGTTTATATATTTTTTAAATATCATATAAAAATAATAAAATTTTAGTTTGGTAGAATTAGCTAACCAAACCCCTGTAGAAACATATAAAAAAATTCAAAAAATATATGATGTTAATTATGGACCAGCTGTGTTTTTTTTTTTATTTCCAAGTTTACTTTTTTGGATATGAGGTGTTTCTCAAATGACCGATTCAATTATATCATAATCTATCTTAAATAATACCTTTATGTCTTGTTATTATTTATTATTACTTCTAGTTATTCCTTATAAACTTTATTCCCTGTAAAATTCCTTACATACCAAAAGGGATCCGCATTTTATACGATTTTTGTTTTTGATTATATTTTGATTATTTCACCCGTATCTCTAGATGACTCAATATTTTTGTTATTCTTTATATCATTCTATCAATATACTACATATACTGCCATTCTTTATGACTTATATAATATATTACCATATATTATTTTAATTTATACGTATACTTGGCTCTGAAAAAGACCTGCAATATGGGTCGAAACGTTGGTTTTAAAAATAAACAGTTCTTCTTACTCAGAGAATTTTTTTACCTCCACCCGGACCATTTTCTTTCTCATATATATAAATATGAACTAATATATGTCAACTAATATTATTCAATATCGATTAACTATCAGTTAAACGGAGTAATAAAGTTTCTAGAAGCAGTTTATGAACTTCATCAACGTGTTAATTGTTCAAATAATTTTTTTTTAGACACAACTTTATTGATACATATTGCTATATATTGAACGGTATATTAAAATATTATTTAATGTTAAATAATATTGTCATCTGAAATTTTATATTAATAACAGAATCCGATGCCAATACCAAAACAACATTTATATTTTTGCACACCTTTAACTTTATTTGTAACCTCCGTGTCTTTTACGGCCAAATTGCCACCAAACCGACCAATATTCATATATCATCCCACCTTCACCTTATCATGAAGATATAATAAAAAATCATTAGGATGATAAAATGTCGAATAAGTGAGGAAGATTTAAAATGTCCGTTAGTTTATGTAATATGAAAAGTTTCAATCACATGTAATGTCAACGATAAAAACAAAAAATTACATTTGAGATTAATTGGTTAAAAGTTTTATTGATGAACATTTGTCGCATTCGCATGGAACCTGAGAATTACAGGCAAAGTCTAATCATAGCTTTGATATATAGATTTCTAAGAAACAAAGCGTTGTGAAGTTTAAATGAATGAAAGTTTTAATGTTATAAAATACGTGAAAGTAAGAGTTTTTAGACTACCTAGGAAATTGACAATGTTTTGGCGATTTTTGGATAAACGCCAAATTTCTTTACATGAGATTACGCGATGCAATATAACCTGTCATGCAATAGGACTGGTATAACTCAAACTCATCACTTACAAAGATGTATAATAAAAATCACGTAGTTGGCAGAATTATACTTACATTGAATATATTATCTTCAATTTAACTAACATTTTCGTACAATGTTATGTTAGCCTCTTAGCTAGCTAAAAGAATGGTGTCATATATTGTTTGATATAAAGGTTGCAGATAGTTGTATGAACAACACAACAGCGGAACCCTTAAAACATAAAGAAAAGAAGAAAACTGCATTCTTTAAACTCTAAAATGAGTTATGCTAGGGTTCCAAACAATATTTTTTATATTTTATCTTACTTCCATAATTATAGATATTTTAGTTATGATATATACGATACTTGTGCCCTACATTACAAGTTTTAAATATTTTTGTATCTGATCTCTTCATACCTGCAATGTGGATCGAATAGTCGTTTTGTAAAAAAATATTTTATCACCATTTAAGTTTTTTTTTTAATGCCATCAGGACGGAGCTTTTCCTTTTCTTATTTTTATACTGGGTATATTCTATAATATAATAAGTTTTCAATATACATATTTTAGATAGGGTGAATCTGAGCGCTCCCTTGTAATTAAAACCTGTACCCCTGCAATCCATGAATGATCTTGGGTTCAGTACGCGGTAGAACTGTACTGTTGATAAAGATAAGTGACTTGTCCTAGATCACACTCAACCGCCAGGAAGGTATCCTCAATTAAGTGTACCTACTTTGAGCACCATCAGAGTCTCCAGATCCCCAAGGGTCCATCCACGGCTGTTATCATATTAAATAAATTATCTGTCACAGCCGGATTTGAACCTATTTTTAAGGTAATAAGTATACTATCTTAATTTTTATGTATTTTAAAATGGAAGTTATACAATGGTAGTGTGCAGTTAAACTTTCATATTGTTGAACTAAACCTCAGCTGCTACGCTTCAGTGGTTCCCTTCTCCTGTTATCTAATTCCAAAACGCACAATTGCAAGGGTACGCCATTTTATAAAGTATTCTATATTCTGGAGTATGGATGAATAGAATGGAGCAGTTGGCGAGACAGATGTCGGTGTTTTGGCGAAGGGCACAAAAGGGTTAACAATGGCTGATATTTAGTCAGGAGAGGGCTCACCCTTCCGGCACGCGACGCCCGCATCTCATTGGCCACCCGCCATCGCGTCTTAACTATCTTCAAGCCCGTGACGGCTAAGGGAGGATGACGCATTAGATAAATTTATAACGATTAGTTCTGTTAACACACTGCCGTCCTCATAACTACTGTTACATTAGATTAATTCAGGGGTACCTCATGGCTATGAACATTGTCCTTATTACTTTTTCAAAATACATTACATTGTCCTTATTCAAATTATTACTACTTACACGGAGAGTAATATATCTAAAGAAAAACTGTTATTATATATCAACACTTATAATCAGACACCCATTCTACTAAAGAAAAATGGGAAAAATATATATGTATCTTGAATAATATTTCTTGACCTTTGTGGGGAAAAAAGTTGCATTAGTGAGGTCAAAAAAATAATTCCTTAAACAGAGATAAACTACTTATCTCTGATTAAGTAGAGTGAGATGCTAATAAATAGTCATCTCTATTTAAGGAGTCAAAGAAAGGTTAAATCTTTGATCAACACCCAGAAAACAATTTTCTTCCCTGAAAAATAATTTAATAAACATATCGCCTTAAAATAAGACCGCAGAACATAAAAAACGGTTTTCAAGAGAAAACGGGTAGAAGTTTTTTCGAATTTCAACAAGCACAACTACTTAATTGAAAAATTTATAAATAATTTTTGATGCCTATTCGATAGTAAATACTTGGGAATAACAGGTTTATGATATTTTTTTTCGTATGGTACAACTAAGGACCACGTCATTTTAACTGTTATATATATATATTTTTTATTTTGAAGAGAAAAGATTGTTCGATTAACCCGGGTCGCCTGCGTCTCTAGCGCGGTGCTCTAACTACTGAGCTACCAAGGCTCGAATCCAAGCATGACCAATCTATTCTCTTCACTGACCCTATATACCCGTGATCTCGCAATAAAAAAATATTAATATATATATGGTATTTTATGGATAAAGAAATTAATCATTTCATTAATTTCACAAATATTGAAAAAAAATGAAACGTGATTCCAGCTTGTTTTTTGTTTTTTCCAAAGTAGCTATATTTATATACATCATGGGTTTAAAGTTACCATGTATATAACTATCTACTTAAGAACGTACAGACATTGTATCTTCTGAAAAATTTATTACAAACTTTTATCTTTATATTGTGTAATAATACAGTCCAGTTAGCCGATGAGTAACCATTCCGTTGAAGCTTAATATAAGTGGACTATAAATGAAAAATTTACAAATAGAAAAATTATAATAATACGTCAAGATGTCTGAAAGAGTTTTTATTTATGTCTGAAAGATTTATATTGGAAAATTTTACATTTGTAAAAGGAATTAATCAATAATTATTTGTCTTTTAAATGTTAATGAATATATATACATATATAAACCTATACCACTACAACCCGTGAACGAGTCTGGGGTCAGTACATGGTAGAGACTGTACTGTTTCATGGACAACTGTTCGGCAAGGAGATGACTTGTCATAGCGTGCCTAGGACACGCTCAATCGCCAGATTACCCCCTACTTTTGGGTACCCTATTTTTATAACATTTTGTAAAGACTGGGTGAGCCCCAGGAAGTCCTAGATCCCATATGATCCATTTCCGGCTGCAAACAGACTAAATAAAAGTCTTGCCTGCAGCGGGATATGAACCAGGATTTCCGGTATGGCAACTCAGTGCTCTGTAGTCGATCTGATAGAGAGAAACTAAATAGAGAGGATAATAGATATAGATGGCATTTGCTAGTATGTGATTTTATTTATCTCTATTAAATACAAAAGTTCTTACTGATGGAATATTTTTTGGTGTTGACCAGCAACGGACTGAGTTACTATTTATTAGTCTTTTGTCTTGCTCGATCAGATGAACTATAAATATTTTATGGATTATTTATTGTTTCTCACTTCTTTAAGCGGATACAAAAAATATAGCACTTTTTAAATGGGAAAATGGAATGCATCAATTTAAAAAATAAAACTAGCTTAATCATATCCTAATCTTTCTCTTTTAGGACTGTTATTTTAATATAGATAATGCAGTGAAATAATATTTAGAGATTTTTTAGACCTAATAAACTATAAATTATTGATTTTATCTAAAAAACAAACCTAATATAAAAAAATAAATCATTATTTCATTTGATTCAAAATATTCTGTATCTCAAAACAATGCATAGTGGGTAAAAATAAAGGAATCGTGATAAAAATTATCCATCACGATATCGAATTAACATTTATATTTTAATTGATTATTTATTAATTGCCCATGGGAGTCCTGCCACTCGTCAACAGTGCATTGACATTAGTACATATTTATTTTCACACAAGCAAGAGTTATTGATGCGTAAATTATCACTTATTCTCGGTTTGTATGTAATAATGTAACAAGAGAGTAAATACGTGAATGTTTTCGCAATATCATTTATTTATTTCGTAAGTTACGGTAATGTCCACTCAACACAATTGAATGTCAGACTTTCCTGAAGAGTTAGAACTTACCTTCGTTACTTCTTCTTGGAAGTACTCCCAAGTTTTACCTGCCTAAATGAACCCGTTAACCGATTAGTTAAAACATATGTTTCTTTTGTATTTTTTTTTAAATAACCATACAATAGAAACCTCAAACTAGCTAAAAATAAAATAAATTATGATTAATATAAATTAAAAAAAATTGCCTAAAAAAAAGTTGGTTGCCTATGAAAATAATCATAAACTTTTGATATTTTGCCATGTTTTAGTGTGGAGTAATCTTCTAATTTCTTGTGATAGAATTTTTTCTACTTTTTTAAAAATATAAATTTGACTATTGCCTAATAGTAATCAATAAATCATCCGGAGGCAAACTAAGATTTTCTAATTAGTTTTACAAATTTAGAGTCACACGTGGCAGTAAAAAATAATAAAATCTCATTTTTTAAATATTCTAAAACAGGTACATTTGGAGGCCTATGAGCAAAAATATTATTGTTATGTTATAATCCATTATTAAATTTATGTTCTTATTCATTTACATACCATAACTACAATTATTTAAATAAAATTAAAATGAAAAATTAGCTTTTTCTCTCTGAGAATTGCCTATCTAATAACCAAGTTCTAATTTCAATTTCTCATTATTTTTTCTTTTCTTTCAATACGCCTTCATACGTTCACTACAGTTTCTTCTCATATCTGCAGACAACAAGGAAACTGTTTTTCTCTGTTTTGCCTTAGAATTCTTCCATTTTCAACATCTTTCTTGCGAAATGCTTCTCTGTCATTTATTTCTTTAGTTTTCATATTATTCCTTTCTCAATTTTATTTCCGTTTTTTGACTCAACCTACCATTGTCTTCTTATTCTACAAATATTTGAAAATCCTAATGGTCAATCTGGTGTCCTGTTTTTCTCTGTTCTGCCTTAGAATTCTTTCATTTTCAACATCTTTCTTCCGAAATGCTTCTCTGTCATTTATTTCTTTAGTTTTCATATTATTCCTTTCTCAATTTTTTTCCCGTTTTTTGACTCAACCTACCATTGTCTTCTTATTCTACAAATATTTGAAAATCCTAATGGTCAATCTGGTGTCCTGTTTTTCTCTATTCTGCCTTAAAATTCTTCCATTTTCAACAACTTTCTTCCGAAATGCTTCTCTGTCATTTATTTCTTTAGTTTTCATATTATTCCTTTCTCAATTTTTTTCCCGTTTTTTGACTCAACCTACCATTGTCTTCTTATTCTACAAATATTTGAAAATCCTAATGGTCAACCTGGTGTCCTGTTTTTCTCTGTTCTGCCTTAGAATTCTTTCATTTTCAACATCTTTCTTCCGAAATGCTTCTCTGTCATTTATTTCTTTAGTTTTCATATTATTCCTTTCTCAATTTTTTTCCCGTTTTTTGACTCAACCTACCATTGTCTTCTTATTCTACAAATATTTGAAAATCCTAATGGTCAATCTGGTGTCCTGTTTTTCTCTGTTCTGCCTTAGAATTCTTTCATTTTCAACATCTTTCTTCCGAAATGCTTCTCTGTCATTTATTTCTTTAGTTTTCATATTATTCCTTTCTCAATTTTTTTCCCGTTTTTTGACTCAACCTACCATTGTCTTCTTATTCTACAAATATTTGAAAATCCTAATGGTCAATCTGGTGTCCTGTTTTTCTCTGTTCTGCCTTAGAATTCTTTCATTTTCAACATCTTTCTTCCGAAATGCTTCTCTGTCATTTATTTCTTTAGTTTTCATATTATTCCTTTCTTAATTTTTTTCCCCGTTTTTTGACTCAACCTACCATTGTCTTCTTATTCCACAAATATTTGAAAATCCTAATGGTCAATCTGGTGTCATGTTTTTCTCTGTTCTGCCTTAGAATTCTTTCATTTTCAACATCTTTCTTCCGAAATGCTTCTCTGTCATTTATTTCTTTAGTTTTCATATTATTCCTTTCTCAATTTTTTTCCCGTTTTTTGACTCAACCTACCATTGTCTTCTTATTCTACAAATATTTGAAAATCCTAATGGTCAATCTGGTGTCCTGTTTTTCTCTGTTCTGCCTTAGAATTCTTTCATTTTCAACATCTTTCTTCCGAAATGCTTCTCTGTCATTTATTTCTTTAGTTTTCATACTATTCCTTTCTCAATTTTTTTCCCGTTTTTTGACTCAACCTACCATTGTCTTCTTATTCCACAAATATTTGAAAATCCTAATGGTCAATCTGGTGTCCTGTTTTTCTCTATTCTGCCTTAAAATTCTTCCATTTTCAACAACTTTCTTCCGAAATGCTTCTCTGTCATTTATTTCTTCAGTTTTCATATTATTCCTTTCTCAATTTTTTTTTCCGTTTTTTGACTCAACTTACCATTGTCTTCTTATTCCACAAATATTTGAAAATCCTAATGGTCAACCTGGTGTCCTGTATTCGACACGGATGCCCAAAAAAGCAAAACGTAAAAACTAAAACCAAAGTAAATTTATTATTTTTATTTTATTGTGATTATTTAAATATTTTTATTTTGAAGATAAAAGATTTGTGGAATAATAACCCGGGTCCTCCGCATTGGTTGAAGTAAGTCCACCAGATCTCTATTAAAGTAATGTTCAATGAAGATTCTTCCCCATATGAACATCGCGAAAATTGCAAGTGCGTGGGATGTGGAATCGGTGAAGAGAATGGATTTGTCTGGCCTGGTTACGAGCCCTGGTAGCTTAGTTGATAGAGTACCGAGCTAGGTATGCGGAGGACCCGGGTTCGAATCCCGGCCAGGACAAATCTTTTCTCTTCAAAATAAAAATAAGTAAATTTACTATATTCTTTCTCAAGCCTACTTGGTTTTGATAAAGTTCAATCAAATTTAAACTTGAAACTATAAAACACCCAATGGCTATGTAATTGAATTTTTCATATATTCTCATTATAACAAATTGAAAGAATTGGTAATTTGCTTTAATAATTTAATAAGGAAATGTCATTAAACAGGGAAAGTCCCCTTGTTGACCGCTGATCGTGTATTTCGCTTTCAGGATAAACACGTCTAGAGCATTAATCCTGATAGTAATGTTACAACTAAGAATACATAGCCGGTATAGCAGACTCATAACTGATTATAATATTTTTTATAATTTATTAGTTAGTTGTTTTAATTACAAATATTTAAATATCCAGGCCGGGGCCATATCTTTTCTCTTCAAAATAAAAAGATTATAATATCTATCGGATACCTGAAGGAAGTTTTAAACCGTGCCTGGAAGTGGATATGACCGGACGGAGAGGGTTCTTTAGCAGGAGACTCTTGGACTATCGGATGGAGGAAGGGTGTTGCCATGGCAGCCGCCCCCCAAAAAACCCCAATCAAATCCCTGCTTTTTCCGACCCCACCCCCCTCCAGACTTTTTTCCCCGACGGATATCGATCCGGCCACTCCCATCTTCACACCTCCTCCGGGCCGCCTTAATCTCCTACATTGTCCATTCTGGATCATTTGGAACCTTGGCTTTGGCAGTCCCTTAAAGGAGCGATAGGGCTTTCTTAGAACCTCCTCAAGGGTCAGATTATCTTAATTCACTTATTTCCAGGAAAGATTAGCGAATCTTCGGCAAGGAAGATGTGGCCTTCCAAATTCCATAATACCACCAGATAAGCAAAACAATAAAAAAAAAGTAATTATTCCGCAGTTTGTTGCATCGAGTTGCCCGTCATATGTTTTGATCAGTATGTGAATTGCTTAAAAATGTCATATATCATTATTTCTAAGGATGCCAATATACATACTAAGGATTATTTCAATTTATAAATATTAAAATTTAAATTATTCAGAGTATAATAGAAAAAGAAATTCAAAAAAGAACTCAGGTTATCTTAACTTTTGAGTTTTCACTTCTATTGGCAGTCCTCATGACTGCATATTTTAATTGTTGGTACCTGTTCCGCAGGTTGTCGCTTCGTGTTGAGTTACAAGTTTGAACTGTTTATTCGTTTAATTTTTAATATTTTCTAAAAATGCAAGTTGTCGAAAGCAATAAGTGTGGGAAAAAGTATTAAATTGTGGGTAATGGGGAGATTTCGGTTCTCATTTCATCAGGAAATATAAGTTCCAACGATATATGTTCGTTGAAACGCTCATTTCATGACGAAATGATTACTGAAATATTCATTGCACATAATTACATTCCCTTATGAACGTTAATGGACGTTTTAATGAACGTTTCATCGAACATATATCATTTAAACTATCAGTTTTTGTTGGAATGAGAACCGAAATCTACTTATTGCCCATAATTACAATCTCTTTTCCGAACTAAAGCTCACGTTAACGATTGTATTTTTAGGAAATATTAAAAATTAATCGAATGAACAGTTAAAAACTTGTTGGAACTCAACTCAAAGCGACAACCTGTGGAGCAGATACCAAAAATTAAAGTAGCGACTTTAATTGCCATGCCTGCCGCGACTCATGCCTGCGACTCATGACTAGCGACAGAAGCTAAAACACTAAAGTTAGGAATACTGTGTTCATTTTTGAATTTATAAATCAATTATTGTCTGAATTATTTAAATTTCATAATTTGTAAAATGAAATTATCAAATGTTAGCAAGGTTTTCAAGTCTATTGGCACTCCGAGCAATCTTCATATACATTTTCAAATAGTCTATTTATCAATCAAAACATATGGTTGGCTGCACAAGCTCAATATAAAATATAATTAGTATAGAGTTATGTTATTTCGATGCCTTAGTTCACAAATGTGTTTAGTGCCGAAAACAAGATTTTACTTGAGTCAACTTTGATAATAAATTAACACAAGAAATACAGTTCAAGTTTAAACACACAATATATTTTTGTAACCTTTACAGCTTCTCTATTAATTTTATATCAACATTTGATCTATGACTTCCTGATCACAACTTTACTCTATTATTTATATAACAAAACATTTCTGAAAAATTTGCACTTAACACATTTGTTAACTAAATTATTTTCGTTTTTATAATTATTTTCATCTTTAAGTTCAACTATTTTAGATCATTTCATTATAGATAGATAGATAGATAGATATAAAATGCTCTTTACTATTAAATTATTTACAGCTGTTCTTTTTAATTTTATTTTCCACATTAGCAACCACAGCATGGTACTTTATACCGTCTGCCGGGAGTTTGATTAAACTACTAAATAACAACAAAACTAAAAAATAAATCAAATTTCTTTTTGACATTAATAATTAAATTCTGAAATTAAAAATTTTCTGTAACGACCTGCATTACTTACAAAATTATATAAACCTATAAAATTCTCTCCATTCAGAATATCTATTAATTTTTGTTTTGATATCAGCTCATATTTTAAGAATTTTTTTCTATACAATTTTAAGACGGGACACACTGCCAGGAAGTGAAAACTGTTTTCAATTTCATTCAGATTACACAGTGAGCATAGCTGTATATTTTGCGAATCAATTTCAAATGGTTTGTAATTTAGATTCAGAAGTTCCCCTCTGCATTTCATAACTACGCTAATTTATTTTGTTGCTTTAAAATGTCTATAGTAATCTATTGTTTCATTTAATGAGCTTATAGATCATTAATCATCATTTCATTATATTATAAAAAATATACAACAGGCTTTTAGTAACTGGAGTAAGAAAAAAAAGGTTTGAGAGGAATATGTGGAAGTATCCTGTAAACACTGCATCGATTGTCATTTTATATTTTGTAGTACGGAATTTTCAATCATTAGACATAGTCAAGCCTAATGCTTCATTTTGAAATTCAATTAGTGATCGAGACAGATTGATGATAGACATATCTGTCTATAGAGATCTATTTTTTCATCGATAAAGTTTAAATAAAAATTATGAAGATGGTGGAGGGACAAGTATTCTTTAAAACGTTATTGTTGGGGAGGGAATGGAAGGGATGTAAAATGGGGCTCCTGAGGCTGTACTCTTTAGATCTCCCTACCCTAATTATACTTGGAAAGGCAAAATTAAGGACTCCCACGTTAGCATCGTCCGACTGGCCGTAATGACGTTAAATGAATAGACAAACTAAAGATCTTTGGATTTATATAACACTTACTTTACTTAGCCCACGACTTCCCTCGCTTGGAATTTGGTCTGCCACATAAAGTTTCGAGACAGATCATTTTAAATAAATAATTTTTTTTTTAACTATAAGTTACTCGTACATCCGAAATTTCAGATGTCTTACTTCAAAACTGATGTATTCCATACAATCTTTGAACCCCTACAATATCAAGGGAGAACCCCTTGGGGGTGGAATTGTCCAAATTTCTTTCTTAGTGCTCATTTAAGCTATACAAAGAACCTATCTGCGAATTTCTAGGTACTAAGTTCAGTGGTTTCTGGTGTGTGTTGACCACTGGGTGTGTTAGTCAAACAGTATACAGTTTTATATAAACTTCGCCTTTGTGGTGAGTTGATAAAAAGTAGCCTATGTCCTTCCCCAGGCTTGAGATTATCCATATCAAATTTCATCACAGACGGATCAGCACACCCGTGAAACATACATTGACACTGATTAACAAACGGGACGGACATAAGTTTACTGTTGTTAGTGACACTAAAGGATTAGTATATAATGTTATTGATTTTATTGAATAGGATTACTTAGTATAACGGTTTCACTTCTCGTACGGTAGGACAAAGCATTTTATATGTATAGATTATGACCGAATTACACAAAATCATTATAAATTGTAGCCTATGTGTTATTCTGATGTATAACCTATATTACTGTAAAGTTTCATCCAAATCCGTTCAGTAGTTTTTGCGTGAAAAAAAACAAACATACATACAAACTTTCGCATTTATAATAGTAGTAGGTTATGTCTTGGATATCACTCTTTTTCAAATAAAATTTATTTATTTTCGTGACTGAAAACAAATATCCATAAAAAAAGACTCGGTTCTGTGAGGAAGTGCACGCTATTATTGGATGCTAACTGCTTCTATTGGCAGATCACATCCGTGATCCTTAATTTATGATGAAGATGTCCTGAGCATGTGGAGGGTGCCGTGGGGTCTAGGGTCCTGACCCAGGTGAGGGACATGTTTTGCCGGAAGTGGCTGGTTTTTGTCCGAAGAGCATTAGGAGCTACAAGGCTAAGCTAACTAGCGCTGTTCCCAACCAAATGTGCCAGAGTTCACACATTGGCCAGTTAGATTCATCAACTTCGTAGGCTGCCGGCAGGAAGTGGAGGAAGGGAAAGATGCTTCAGTGGTAGAAGTTCAGCTGACTGCCTGTCTAGACCCCAGTGTGATCACTACCTCACGGGTCGAGTCAAGATTTATTTTTATCAATGTAATGAATATAATTTGTGAAAACAATATAATTTATCACGAACATAATCACAACAATAATTTCATTAGCACGGATATCCAAAAATATCTGTAATGATGTTACGCAAATAGAAAACCCAATATAAATTACTTGATGTAGTAAATATTTTGTAAATGAATGATCTTGGTGATTATGTTTACTAACACCTTCTGCATACTTACTACTAAACCAGTATTCCAAACATTTATTTCAGAAGTCTCTTTAATTAACTCCTTGACCTCCCCTAAATCTTACAAAAATACACAAAAGATGCAGAAATTCCAATTTAAACAACGGAAAAAGAACAACTTGCTCCTACATTTATATGAATTTTAAAGATCTGGAGAGGGGTACTGCACTTGCCGAAGATCCCGGGCTGCGGCAGATAATTTACCTAATCTGATAATAGGGATGGACTCTGAGGGGTCTGGAGCCCCTCATGGTGCTCACTCTGCCCCTTAAAGTAGGTACCTTAAATTAAGAATACCTACCTGGCGGTTGAGAGTAATCTAGGACCAATCACCTCCCTGCACAACCGTTCTCCTAGAAACATTACATAAGTGTTCTAGGGCTATCTTTAAGAGTTTTCATGGGTTGTATTGGTTCAGGTTTTTTTCTTTTTTGACGATCGGGTTAATGTGTAGCTCTGAAATTGGCAGATGTGGATAAAAAGAAGGTGTAATAAAAATATAATTAAAAAAAAATACAATTCCAACATTTTTTGATTTTGTACTTTTTCATCGATTTTCTTTGTTCAGACTTAGGATGATCTTAGTATAACAAGTTAAATTAATAAGAAAAGCAATACCCATAATAAAGTAATTTATTCTTTAAAGAATTGTCATAGACATTTAAATGTATTTGAAAATATAATAGAATGTAATGTGAAGCTTTTTGCAATATAATTAATTTAACTTTTAAGATTAATTATTTTTTACTATACAAGCTACCGAAACATTGGATACAAATGGACCTAGGCTTGATTGTTGTTTTCTTATTTTGTATGATAACTTAAAATTGGAAATCAAGAATCTTTTCAAATATAAAGATTAATTTTTCCTTTAGGAGGAAGACTGATATGGAACAGGAAACAAGTCACTTATTACAAACAGAAGCACATAAAAAGTAGTCTTTATATTTTTTGTTATGATGGTCTCCTGACAATCTTTGATATGGGCGGAGAAGGAAGGGCTCTTATGAGGCTCAATAACTACCAAATAGAAAGGGCTAACTAGAGTCAATAAGAATGAAGTATCACAAGGATAATTTATCTCACCAATCTCATTCTTAATATTCCAACAAGTGTTTAGGTTTCGCTGTACGCAAATGACTTAACCTTTTGAAACAAGTTATAGATCCAAACTAATATGGCATAATAGTATCATACAATAAATCAGACCAAATATATTTTTATTTTGAAGAGAAAAGATTTGCCCCGGCCGGGATTCGAATCTTTTCTCTTCAAAATAAAAATATTTAAAAATTAAATCAATTAACAAAAAACAGACCAAATATCGATCAAATCTTCAAACATGGACGGATAGAATCCCAGGAAGTGGCATTTTCAACTTACATAAATTTTGTCACGATTTCAAAAATAGAATTATTACAACGATACATATCAATAAAATTTTAGCCTCCATTGTATTTAACTGGAAAACATTGTTAATAATGCCATAGATTTTCGAAATTTATCTAGGTTTGTAAAATTATTTGTTTTTCTAATTTACCTACAGGCTTACATTGGTAACGAGTAATATAATCTTTAGATATAATGTGTACATCATTATAATATAATAACATATAGATAATTATTATATTTTAAGTGTTTGTGAAAAACACTCCGATATGTTACTATTTTGTATAATAATGTATAGAAATCAAAAATTATAATTTAATGTAATTTATATGCCAGTTGTCTTATTGATTTAATAACCTTTTGTAAGTTTACAGGGAAATAGATGCTGCCAGTCTTTACGCTATTGGCAACAAAATCAAGGAAACTTATGAGGCCTACTTAAGAAAATACGCACCCAGTGTGGTTTCATGGCAAACCACAAACTCCTAGAAAAGGAAACACAAACCATCCCTAATGGATCTTTATGTTCTACTGGAGGCTGCAAAAAATTTAGTTAGTCGATTCCTGGATACGTAAGCTGCACTAAGTGTTATAGTCTGCCTAACACCTGTCCAGGAAGTAGGCACGAGTCCTCAAGCTCGGTTAGGAACCTTATTAGCTGGCTTAGTTGTAATCTGGCATAATATAATAACAATAATAATATAATTAATAATTATACAAGTTTATTTCAAAACAAAAAAAGCTATCATATCCGATAGTCTTGATAGCAGGTTAATAAAATAATCAATTAATTGTGAAAAATGTTGAATAAAATAATGCTTTTTAAAAGAATAAATAATAAATAATGATGAATACAATTAACTTAAGTATAATTTAAATATATAGCCCTATTAACTTATTTTATGTGTATGGTTACGGTATCCTGACCACTTATCTCATTGTTAATCGACATCAATAATTAAGGCTTGTTTTTTACAAATGTTACAAGTTTAAGAAGGCTAATTACTAGAAACTAAATATCTTATTAATAAAAAGTCATCAGGTCTACATACTTCACCACATAAAAAAAATCCTAATTATCCATGATTTACAACACTGTTTTAAATACCTCAAAAATATATATTTTTTAAAATTTAAACTACCTGATATTTACGTGATAGTACGGTGAAAGCAAACTAGACGAACTGTTAATGTCAAACAAAAATATATTTGTTTTCCCTTTACCTTTAATTTTACTGACGAGGCACCGTTAAGGAATGCGCTTCAAATGAATTCAAGAATAGAAAACAAACGAAAATATTACTTAAGTTATGGCAGGATATTAGTCATGTGTTAGCTTTTAAAAATAGGTTAAGAGAAAACCTGTGTAACTCAGGTTGTATATTACATTTAACTGGCTAAACAAAATTTAAAAACGTAGAAAAGTTTAAATTGAGTGAATAAATAAATGAGTAAACAATATAATTGTAAATCTCACTAAAGTAAATCTCAATTTAAAAAATAGTTTAAAGTTATAACTGAAATAATGTGAAATAGTATAAATTAAAGTAAAAAAACATTTTATTTCAAATAAAATAACCCATTGCATGTATTTATGTATGTCCATATCAAGCATTTATGTATTTAAAGTAAAACCATGTTTGCATGTTTTTACTTCATAAAATGAGGCCTAGCCTAAACTAATCATGGTATAACATTAATGTCATTTAAATTATGAATACATTAATTTGGTAATTTAATCATTAGTGACATTATGTAAAAGTAGAATTTCTTTGAGAAATAAAACCAAAATATAAATATCAATAAAATACAATAGGAAGAGAGAGTATTTAATAAGACATTATATTACATAATGTAATATAGTAAACGATACTATGTAAAGTGTCTGTTTAAACAACAATAGTCTCGAAATTTTATGATGTACAGGTAGAATAGATATAAGCAAATTGTATTCCTCCATAATTTTAAAATTAAAAAAGAAATAGAGCATAAAAGGTTAAGCCTCAGAAACAAGTCAGATGGAGCAAAATAACTTGACCCATTACCTACTAATAGATCAGATGATAAATAAAATTTTCCAATTAATACTCAAAATAAAATTTCATGTTTTTAATTAATAATTTAATTATTTAAATGGTAAAATTTTAATAAATGCCATATTTGTCTGTTATAGTTTATTTTTGTTTTTTTAGAGTACATTTATTAATATATTTATATTCAAAGAAGATTTTAATTTGATCTAGTATTGCAGAGATCAAAGTTTGGTTTTCAATGTAATACCTATTATATTTGTCCATGCATTGATTAAAAGAGTTATTTAAAAAAAAATATTTTAGGATAGCAAAGTGTTGGCTGTTTTTTAATAGATTTCTTAATGACGCAATTGTTAACAATATCAGTAAATTAAATATTTGCGAAAATTCATGTTGAATACCCTCGCTTTTTAAATACAAAATAATCTTCTTTGTTCATAATTCTAATCTTATTTTAAACTTATAGATCTTATTAGAAAATTATTTTCTACTTTTTAGTTTGGATTTCTATTGAAGCAATGGGTTCCAACCTGGGGGGGGGGGGGGGTGCACGAGATCAGTTGAAAATGAAAAATTCTGATTTTATTTATTTATTTTCTTTTGACTAGGGGGGGGGCGTTGAAGGTTTCGTTTGACCAGGGGGGAGGGTACAAAAAAGGTTAGGAACCACTGTATTATAGCGTGTTCCTTAGTTTTTAAACTATTATTTTTAACACGCTGTATCTTATATTCTACTCTCTATCAATACTCTACTTATGAGGACAATATCTAGAAAATGTCAAACAGTACTCCTCTGTAGCCTCAGTTCGTTAATAATTTCATATCTGGTCCGTATTTAGCAGATTATGTTTTTTAATAAAATTACAATTTTATCGTTATAAGATAGTATATAGTTTACTAGTGATACACTTTAAATGCATTTAAATTAGATGTTTTGTTCATGTAATTTTTCTGTTTTTAACTCTTTGTCATATCCCATACTGAGGGTACTGTGTTCAAATTCCCAATTTGGTTAACAGCAGTGGTAGAATCGTTTGTGATCTGGATACCTTCCTGGAACTCACCTAGCCTCTATAAATTGGGAACCTAAACCTGAGCTTGATCACAGGCAAATCACCTAACGGCACAGGTATTGTCTCAGAAAAGGTATAGTTCCTACCAAGTAATGAAGCAAGACTAATGGGTCGCAGTGCAACAAGTTTTTTTTTCGTTTTTAAAAACTTAACATAATTATTTATATATTTTATTTGTCCAAAAGTTCCTTCTTGCAAAAATAACGTTTCAACTTGCCAACGGAGTAGTTTACAACTTTTTGACTTTTGTCGGAAACGTAGTAATAAAAGTCATACACTACATGTCTTCATATATTTAACGACCTTCCTACCCGTGAATTGTAATTTTTTTTTTTTTACAAAATCTGGAAAAAGCAGGTCAGTTATACAACCAACAGTTGACAGTCTGACGCGACAGAGGAGTACTTCATGACAAGAACGGGTAGGTAACTGGAAGAAGGGGACAAAGATGGAGACCGGTCACTTCTTTCAGACTGGATTACAACCCTCGGCAAAACATACCTTCCTCTTCTTGGAAACAGACAAAAAGGGCCTTTGTTGTCTTTAAAGTATATATTTCACTATTTTTATCACAAAGGAAAAAACTACATGGGAAAAACGAGTTAATTATGTAACTAATTTTCAAAATTTGGTAACAGCGGATTCTGATAGAATATTCTGTCATGGCGAAAAAGATGGCGTGGTCAAAGCAGGAGAAAAACTAGTTCAAACGGCTCAAAACGACTGATAAAGTATATCCGTAAATATTAAACTAGTTATTAATACTTAATAGTTATTAATAAGTCATTATAAGTCGTTTAAACAAGTTTATCCGAACATTGACTGGGGAAAACAAGGTAGTGTGACTTCCCGGAGTTCAGCTGAGTACCCAAACATCGGATTCATTGTCAGATTGATGGGACCAGCAATTTGCATGGACTTTAATGATAATAATGGTCCCCCAGTGGTAAATTTTCTTTCGTGAACATAGAGGAAAAAGTGAGTTACCTCTTTTTTCCTCTGTAGTAATCAAATTTGATACCTCAGATGTGATTGCTCTAATAACCTATGCATATGTCTCATCATAAATAACAATTCATTAGCGAACACTATAGAGATCGAAAATTAACTGATAATAATTAAACAGTTACTTTTAAATCAGTAAAATTAATTTATTAAAATTATTAATTAACTAATTAGTAATTTATAAATTAACCCTCTACCCAGTTAAGCTGTGACTCTGTAACTGTAATAATTGAAGCTATATCCCAAAATAAAATAGATGTACATTAGATCTTGTTGGTGCACGCTTGAAATGTCTCCATGTGCGCAGGCACAATCTGAAGTTTGGCACGTTACCAAGAAGGATGTCTTAAGGTAGCTTCAGCCCCTTTCGAAATTATTTTATTAATTTTAAATTTTAGTTTAGTAAATGTTTTTTCGTTAACTGCTGCTCTTCTCTCGGAGTTCGTGTACACTTAAAACAGGGCTGGGCGGGGAAACAAGGTATAGTCTAGGACACATAGGGAAACGTGGTAAAGAAATGAATCCAACACACCCTTAAATAAAAATAAATCTCTACTATATTAAATTAAAATTAAACTCTACTACTATCAATAACAACAATCCATCAGCCATTACTAAAATAATAACTACGATTTTAAACCAAAAATATACTGTCAAAAAAATAATGATTAATAAAAATTACAACTACAATTTAAAAATAAGGTTCACTATTAACAAAATTATCACGAATAAAAATAATAACAATAAATTAAAATATGATTCACAATCCCATCTACTTCGTGATCGAAACGTGAGAAATAAAAATAAAATATTTAATTGTCAGATTTGATTGGCTCTAATAACAACTGAACTACCATCTGGCTACACCTCAAATCTAGTCCGACTATAGAAACATGGATTCGTCTACCTTGACAGCAGCTCATCTTCCTTCCGGTCGGACCAGGACCCTGCTCGCCGGCAGTACCAGCTCTCAACACTGACTTATGGGGGAACCGAACGGGTATAAAAAGGTTTATTCGAGCTAACAAACATTTTTACTCCATGTCCTGTGCTGCCCCTTGCTGACAAAGTTGCCAGGACATTCATCAAATAAAATTTCAATTAATCTCGGGAAGGAATTGGAAAGGTGACCCTTAATAACATATTAAACCATCATTACATGAATTATACAATACACACCCCATACCAAAATAAATATATGGACAAGCTATTCCATTAGACTATTTTTATATGACATTTCATTTGTTTTTAATGTCCAAAATGATACATTTTTCTACTGATTTTTAAATGTATAGTAATAATTTAAAAAAAAAAATTATTTTCTTTTTAAATGTATAGTAATAATTTAAAAAAAAAAATTATTTTCTTGGGGATCAACTATCCTCCAGGGTCAATAGTTTACAAATGGCTTAAACTTTGATCTATTAACTAAAGTGTATTTTCAAAGATAATAATTACATAGTATTGCAGTCCAGTGTATTAAATAATAATCAAAATGAACTCAATGTAAGTTTTTATTCAAAATCAACGCGGACGAAGTCGCGGGCAAAAGCTAGATTTAGATAAAATTATCGAAATTATTTGATGACATTACAAATTATGAATTTAGTATTTAATTTTAAGATATCCGGTTAAATATAAATTATTTACTATGTAAATAAAAATAAAAAAGTCTGTCAGGTGTGGGGTTCGAACCCACGCTCCCATCGGGAACCAGAGCTTAAATCTGGCGCCTTAGACCGCTCGGCCAACCTGACTTGTTGGACTGTGCTGCTCTATACTCCTTTTTAAGAAAATCATCAAAAGTTATTCAGAAACTTGTATAAAAGACTAATGATTTAGTAAATCCGTAATCCCTAACCAACAATGATATTATTTGTATGGGAAAATTCAAGAAAAATTATTGCTGAAATGATTACAATCTGTTCTTAACTGAAATAAAATTGTTCCTTTGGCGCTCCAGATAATTATTAATACTCCTTTTTATTTACTGTGTTGGTACTTTATAAATACTTTTTAGTATTATGTAGCCTTCTTTCCTTTATTCTTTGTCATTGTTTGTTATTCCAAGCGTCCGATTCTCAGACTGAATATACTCACAAAATTTCATAAGAATCGGTCGTGTCGTTTCGGAGGAGTTTTATTACAAACACTGTGACACGACAATTTTATAAAATATATATATACATATAAATGATACCAAACTCGTACTACTGACAAACTCGTTACTGTTTTGTTAAGAAAGTAATAGAATTAAAAATTAAAAGTAAACAAACAGTAGACGACCTATAAGAAAGCTTTTATTTTTTGACATGGAACGGACATCTATGCCGTATCATAGACATACAAAGTGACTTTCATATATAAAATAACTTAAATAATAGGTAGAATAAATTAAATATTGAATAACATTACAATTTGGTGACTACTCTAGAACTAACTTAATGACTGCTCGCTTTAACTACTATAGCCTAGTCTTACCATGTCATTTCTATTTCCCTATTATCTATATCTCTATCCTTTAAAGTTGGAATATATACGTATAAACAAAGAGGGGGTTAAGGAAGTTTAAATTGATGAAAACAAGGAGTCATTGCTGAAACTTCCTGGGGACAAATCCATTTTAATATCCATTTATATTAATTAATCGACCGTTTCGAAACTATTATAATAGATTATTGATGATCAAAGATGGTATAATAGATGTAATATGATAGTATTTCTATCACTTTTGTAATAGTAACACATATGCATAGCTTCTTACTAACTTAAAAATAAATTGAAGTTACCATTAAATTAATATATTTAATATTTTTTCTATTATAACATTGATTTATATGGGGATATCATAAAAATCTTCAATTTTGAAGAAATACATTTTTCGTTTTCGATCTATAGCGTTTCCTTTAGGATCGATAATTGATAGAAAATTTGTATATAATCGATACGCAAAAAAAACACGTGACATTGCATATGTTAAATACGTTAAACGATACGCACTGATTTTGAATGTGTGTATCTTGAAACAGTTTTTTACTCTCCCGAGTAGTATTTTTGACTTTCTGTACTTAGTATTTGTATCGGCGATATTTATATTAAATATATTTTATATTAATAATCAGGGGTGTTTTATTTTATTTTAACTAAAAAATAATGTTAGTAAGGCGTTCTAACGTACGGCACAGAATGATAAAACTTTCATTCTCCCAACTCTTCTTTACGAATGAGAAGAATTGATCGCTAACTCAGAAGGATGAACTACTTAAGGTATTCTAAAATAAGCTGTTGCGTATAATATTCGAATAAAAAGGATGGAAGCACTAGAGAATTCAGGAGATTCCACGCGGAATTGCTGAGCATGTATCCGGTTAATAGTATTGAAGTGATAGCGCCTCGAAGATTAAGATGGGCTTGTAAAGTTATTGGGCTCGGTAACGAATGGATTTCTAAAAAGATTCTAAATAAGCGTTGCACCGACTGGTAAACGTCTGAGAGGTAGATCGAGGCGTAGGTGGAAGGGTTGAGTTAAGAGAGATCTGGCGGATTTTGGTTTAGGTATTAATCCGTAAATGGAAGTTTGTAAGCAGAGATTGGTAGTATCGGCATTGAGCCTTCGGGTTCGCTAAGCCTTATTATTATTATGATATTAATAATTGATAATTTTATTTAATTTAAAGAAAGTAAACAAAAAAACAATTCAACTAATGTATATTGGAAATTCAAGATAAATAGCATTAATGTATCCGCCCGGACCGATTCGCTAACGATTGCGCAACCAACTTTTTGCTTCCGTGAGTTATGTTCATTCCTCGAAAAGGTTAGCACAGCTGAAAAAAAAACTCCGAAGGGACATTGGGAGAGGGAGAGCTAGGGAAAAAATCGAAGCTGGGATCTGGCCAAAGGGGAAAGTAAAAAACTGTGACCATATGAGGCAATAAATAACAGCTTGGTGACCGTGGAAATGCGACTTTCCTCAGGTTCCGGGAACGTAGGGAAGGCTTTGCAACATGTGGAGTGACCGCACTGCCCTCAGCGGCCGCAACCGTCATCAGCACGCGGTAGCTGTGTCCACCTCTAGCAGTTATTAGCTTCTGACTTCTGGTATTTCATTTCTCAAGGAAAGTTTATAACAGAGCGAACAGGTACAATGGGATTGTCTTTAGGAGAAGTTAAGGATTTCTTGCAGTATAGTAATAGAGCATGGAAAATTATGGAATTATATCAATGGGTATCAATAGAGAAAATTTCGATGATTAAGGTTCCCAGCCCATCTTTGCAACCCATTTGTTTAACTCTCTCCCACAAGAGTAGCCTACTTAAATTTTAATTTTTATCTGAATTAATTCAAACTTAGAAATTTTTTTTTTTCCTAAGGAAGGATGACAGCTGGAACCCATTTCTAATTAATTTTACCATATCATATCGAACTGCATCAAGTCATTAAGATGGTTTTCTTCTTGAGTTCGCCACAAAATAAAACATATATTTCCATGTCATGCATGACCTGAAACTGGTTAGAACTAAAGGATTTTTATACTCATAATTTCTTCCTGAAAACCGCTAATGTTAATTTAATTGGATTCTCTTATATTACTATTAAAAGTATAGACACAAAAAACAATAACGTTGGCACTTTATTTAGTTTAAGTCTTGTATGATTAGATGTTATTTAACTATGCATCTGATTATCTTCTTAAATACATACTAAATATCATTGAGTGTTTTATCAGAATTGGCAGTCGACATAATCAAATTCTGGCTAAAAATTCTGGCAAAATTTCGGCTAAAAAGTAAGTTTAGCTCAGAGTTACATCTCATTTAGACTAAAATAAGATTATTACAATTGAAAAAAAAACAACACAAATAATTAAATTATTATAATTTTTTAATCATTGCTTCCCAGGCAACTTTCTCCCAGGCAACTAGGTTTCACCCGAATAACGTTGCTGTGAACCATGGTTTCCGATATGGTTCAGCGATAGGTTGTCCATAGGTCCAATGTTGCATGCTTCCATCTAATTTGAAATATGGTTGACAAGTTGGACATTGTGGTGCAGCAACAGTACTGCATTATCGGGATAACTGATAAGTTTAGATTTATTCAAATTGTCATCTATTTATAAAGTCTTCACATCTTTTATATCAAAAGTAAAATGATGATTAACAATGTATATTTTGTCTGATGGTTTCATTCGGATCATATAACTTTGAACAAATGTCTGAATTTATTTACCTTAAATCGCAGTTAACGTATGACAATAGAATAAGGACAGACAGTCTAATGGCCCTCAATAAGTCCTGCTTTGCAGGACTTTCGAATAAGTGATCGCTATTATTCGAAGTATAATTTTAAAATAATTATTTCATCACGATTATTAACATACGACAGTATGACGGGGTTACTTACCGTGACCCCGTGTACCCGGTTTTGTTACTGTTCCTATACCAGGTACAACAGTACGACTCTACCGCAGGGCATATATTTTGTACTTTCTTTATTCTTTTCTTAAAAAGTTGCAAGGTCTTCCCCGGTGGTGCGAAATTTCCCTATTCCCACCATTGTTGCCTATAATAAAATTATTCGAGACGATTTATGACAGCCCATCATACGTAATAGCATGAGATAAGGGCAAGTAGAGAAACATTCCTCTAGTAGTTCTGAAATAGTAAATTCAACTTAGACAATCACGAGGCTTTTCGAACGCCTCTAGGCTTATCAGGAATTCAAGAGGTAACTAGGTTCAAAGCTAGTTGGTTTGAGTGGGAATAAAGTTTGTCAGGATTGATATCGAGTTCTGGCCAATAGAGTAACAAATGGGACATTGAGGTCATTACGGTTGATATCACTCATAAGAAAGTAAGGAGCATTAAGGATATTTTATTTTAAGGATTGGATTCGAGAGGAATTCGAATGGAGGCCTAAAGCTCTAATCCGTAAGTCCAAATAGGTGTTATAATAGTCATGCATATGAATCTTCTGTAATTAATTTGGAGCTTACAGCGTCGGTCTAGGAAGTGTTGAAGTAGCCTGAAACGATGGCTCATATCTTAAAATCATCAATTTATGTCTAGGAAAATGAATTTCAATAAGTTTCGATAATCCAAATTTAATAATATTACAAAAAGTTCTACTTTGTAAACGGTACTTCGTTACTTCGTGTAAACTTGGTGTAAACAAATAATTTATTTCACCACCTATAAGTTGATTATTGAGTTCTTCCTCCCCAGAGAACCCTAAACGAGACAGGTGAATTAGAGTCCAGTTTTTGCCTTTGAGTAGGATTACAACTTGGGGCTGGTTGTTCGGCGTGAAAAACAGTGAGAAAAATTACTGCTCAATAGCTTTCTCGGACTTCCCTGCCCGGAGGAAAAACCAGATCTTTTTCCTTGTTCTAGGGGATTTCCATTGGGGCTCAGTGCCAGGATTTTACATGTTTCCCCTTTTGTTCTTATATATATATATATATATATATATATAGGTTTCTACTTATCTTGACTGTTATTCAATGTATTATATTGACTTAATATTATATAATGTATAACATTATATATAATTATTATTATTATAATTACATTATATATAATATATTATGTATTATATAATATATAATATTAATATTATATTATATTATATTGACTGTTGTGATTACTTATTCGTTGATCAAAGCTTTTGCAATATAAACATTCTATCATATATTGCTAAATAACTGATTGATGGTAAACTGATCAATTCTTTGGAACTTGGTATGAATATGAAACAATCCTTGTCTCGAAACGTCGCCTTAAGAAGTTAAAATAACTGACTGAAACTCGAGAACCTATAACGTTATATATATATATATATATATATATAGATAAGTTTTTCTTTCCGAAACAATATATTAACGGATACTTGTTACTTATGTCCATTTTAGATATCTTATGTGGAATAGAATATTTACTGAATATTCCGGACTGGAATTAAATTACTAAGAGGCCATTTCAAAAATAGCGGAGAGGTATTAATAATATTTATTAAAGAAATCCGCATAAAAAAGTTTGTTATTTTACGTTGTTTGTCAATTAGGATTATTGGCATTCATATCCTGATACATCGATAATGATAAAAGTTTCGATATACCTCGATTAAATAAAACCGTGTAAACCAAGTGGTGTTATTTAATTGTAAGAAAATATAAAAAGGAAAAAACACTTCATTAGTATTTAGTAGAACTGATACTACTAAAATCAATGAAAAATTATATCTTATTTTAATTATGTAAAAAAACAAAAACAGAATCAGTAATCGTATATTTTTTATTTCTTGAATATTCTATATTGATATAAATTATGATATACATGAATTGCGATTCTTTGCGTTCTTAATTCTATTAGACGAATTAACATTTCCAATTCTAACGCAATTTGGGATATCTAATCTCTCTTTAGCGTGCCAAGGTAGGTATACATTGTTATTGAATTTTGTTATTCTTAAGATTATTATTTTTTTTCTATTCTATTCTATATTCCCAAATCTTAGAAAACAGAAAATGATATACTATTACTCCAAGAGGTTTGGTTTGAGACAAGTTTTTTTTTAAAAACTCCTAGAAAAGGCAAAGGAAATGTGCTAGGTAGATATCACAAAAGGGTTTAACCGTGTAAGAAGAGATTAGGATGATGCATCCAACAGCAGTCATATTTAACAAGTTTCTTGAACGTTCATTGGTTAAGTTAGCTTTAAGTACGAGGAAATGCAGTGAGGATGCACGTAAAAAAAAACATCACATCACACAGCAGTAGAAGAGGAAAAGATTATGGTAATGATGATTTCCAAGGGAATCACAAATTAGGGTTGAAGTAAATTAATAATGATTCAATGGAAATCGTATTAAACTTTCGACTTGTATCCTTTCCTACTTCCTCTTAGTTCATTAAATATTTCAAAAGCGAGCCTATCAATTGTTTATACTTTACGAAGAAAGAGCTTCCTCCGATTTCTACAGGACAGAATTATTAACAGCTCCAGCTAAAGGGGACCTTTTAAGGAGGGAATCGTTGCTGAAAAGGAAAGAGGAAAAGGATAGTTTTCCCAGATTCAGGATCGAAGAGGGAAAATCGTGGAAGAGGTTTAATTGGCCCTTAGCCCGGCTCGAAGAGACACCATTAGGAAGGACAAATCCTGAAGAGACAATGAGATCGGGAACAAAGGGCGATATCTGGCAGGGGCCACTTAAAATCCTTCCATTCTGGTCACCTCTTCTCCTTCTCTATCAACAGATCCAGTTTCTGGCCCATTCATCCCCCGCTTTAAACATCTTGGGCTTCGTTAATTGTTTATTATTGTTAGAGTAAACGTAAAATTGTGAATGGGCCTTGAAAGATCAGCGGGAATAGAAAAGATTGGATCACTGTCATGCGTGATATTGTGAAGATCATGAGCTGATATACATACATATATAATATATAAGTAAGGAAGAAAATAGTTGGGGGTGCAGTCAAATAAGACACTAAATAAGTGGTTACTTATTTTAGTTACGTGCCGACGTTAAAATAAGTAACCACTTATTTAGTGTCTTATTTGACTGCACCCCCAACTATTTTCTTCCTTACATCGATCATCCAGTCAACCATCCTTCGCTTCTCTTATATAATATATAGGTAGATATATGATATATGATAAGGATTGCATCACATTTTAAACTATTAAGACCATCAACTTAAGAAATACATTGATATCTCTAGTCGGGAAGTGTTGGTATTACCCTTTCTTCATTATGGAACCTAAATATATGTGAACGATTAATTATAATTCCTTTAGTTTTTCCTATTCCTATATATTTTTCTCTTTTTCTATTTATAAGCAAGAATTTTAGAAAAATTATTTATATGGAAAAAATATTTATTTAATATATTTATAGAGAAGAAAATGGTCCGGGCGGAGGTAAATTAATTGCGTAAACATTTCATTAGAAAACGAAGTTTTGACCAACATTGTACGTATAATTTAGGGCCCGGATAGACAAGATGTACAAATAAGTAAAAATGAAATAATTGGAATAGAGACAATGAAAGATGTTTTTTTTTTGTTAATACATTAGTGGAAAAATTCCAACTAAAACCTCCTAACCTATGATTTAAAAAAAAAAAAAAAAAAAAGGACAGGTATTTTAATTTCCTGTTTTAGTTTAGAGACTTAAAGTTTTTAGTTGGAATTTTTCCACTAATGTATTAACATTTATTTGATGTCTCTGTTGACCGTTCCCTTTTTCAATTTTTTTTTTTTGTATCTTTTATATTCCAATTGTTTCAGTTTTAAATATTTTAGTATCTTATTTGCCCAGCACTGAAGAATGCCTGCAGTTTGGACTGAAAATCGGTCAGAATTTAAGAAATTAACTTTTTTAACATCCAGTCGGACCATTTGTTTCTCCATATTTATAGGGTCAACTATTAATTATTCAATATTACTATTATTCAGGGTGTTTCAGGGTTAAATGGACAAACTGAAAATTTGAACTAAGGACCTCAAAACAAGAAAAAAATCTCCTATGAAGGTATGTCCGCAAACGCTTTGTTTAGGAGATACTCACATCTAAAGATTTCATTGTTACGAATTATTAAGGCATAGTAAATAAATAAAACTTATTTTATTTGTTCCAACTACTTTACTTATTAAATGTAAACCATTAACATTCATATTAAATGTTCAAAGTGATTTCCTTGAGCAATCAGACAGGCTCGGCATCTTTCTTAAAGAGCAGCAGTAGCAGAACAGGCCTGGATATGTGTTATTGTTTCAGATGACTCAATTATCCTTCTTCGTAAAGAATTAAAGTCTCTTCAACAGGAGCAGTGACCAAACTGAAAATATGAACTAAGGACCTTAAAACAAGAAAAAAATATTTCGTACGAAGGTATGTTTGCAAACTCATGGTTTAGAAGATAAATTTAGATGGAATACTAATATGACCTTGTCTCCCCAACTGTACATAAACTATGGACTTTAGGATTAATACTGTTTGGAATAGAACATCAATAACAAAAATAGAACTATCAATAACATTTATCAGTTTGTTTGAGGCTTTCGCAGAGTACTCATTATGCCTTCCATTTATACTATTGCTGAATATGCCGATATGGTGTTTGTGTACGGTTTTTGCAATGGTAATGCCAATGCTGCCCGTCGTGAATATTCCATGCGATTTCCAAATAGATTATTACCTACTAAGTCTACCTTTAACTCTACGTTTCAACGTCTTAGAGAAACTGGTACATTTGCTGTCGTACCACATGCTGATAGTATTTTAGCCTCTAAACGAAATGAAGAAAGGAGTGCGACCATATTACAATATTTTGATGATAATCCATCTGCCAGTGTACGAAGAGCTGGAGGAGAATTAAATGTTACGCCAACTACAGTATGGAGAACTCTCATTGCAGATGCACGTCACCCCTGTCATAATCAACGGGTACAAAATTTATTACCGGAAGATTTACTGCAAAGAAGAAATTTTTCAGATTGGTATTTAAATCAAGCTGATCACAATCCACACTTTTCAGGAAAAATTTTATGGACAGATAAAGCTACCTTCACAAGAAGAGGTATCTTTAATCAGAAAAATAATCATCTCTGGTTGCATGAAAATCCCCATGCAATTCGTCAGTATCTGTTTCAGCACGAGTTTCAGTGGAATGTGTGGTTCGGGATAATAGACAATATTTTAATAGGCCCGCATTTCTTACCACCTCGACTGAATGCGGACACATTTATGGAATTTCTTAATAATGATTACCACGATTTAGTTGAAGATATTCCACTACAACTGAGAAGGAACATGTGGTTTCAATTAGATGGCTGTCCTGCACATTACGGAAGAGCTCCACGACAATGGCTAAATGCTAATTATCCTAATCAATGGATTGGCCGTGCAGGAGCAGTGGCTTGGCCTGCTCGCTCTCCAGACCTGACACCACTGGATTGGCCGTGCAGGACCAGTGGCTTGGCCCGCTCGCTCTCCAGACCTAACACCACTGGATTTTTTTTTTGGGAGTGACATTAAACAAAAAGTCTATGCAAGGCTAGTGAATGACTTTAATTCTTTACGAAGAAGGATAATTGAGTCATCTGAAACAATAACACATATCCAGGCCTGTTCTGCTACTGCTGCTCTTTAAGAAAGATGCCGAGCCTGTCTGAATGCTCAAGGAAATCACTTTGAACATTTAATATGGATGTTAATGGTTTACATTTAATAAATAAAGTAGTTGGAACTAACAAAATAAGTTTTATTTATTTACTATGCCTAAATAATTCGTAACAATGAAATCTTTAGATGTGAATATCTCCTAAACAAAGCGTTTGCCGGCATACCTTCATAGGAAATTTTTTTCTTGTTTTGAGGTCATTAGTTCAAATTTTCAGTTTGGCCATTTAACCCTGAAACACCCTGTAGATTGAAAACCGTCTTACTACTCAGAAAAAAATATTTCGGTTATCAGAGACAAGATATACTGGAAATTGAAATATATTTGGCAAAGAACTTAAAAGAAAAACAAACAAAAAAAACTGAAACTATTAAAAAAACAACAACTTTTTAAAAAACTATAATCCTTGGTAAGTATGAATTTGATAAAAGACGATGGCTTTTGAAACAGACCTCTTGAGAAGCTTTTGTGTAACAGCAATAATATCCTGTAATAATTCAAAATTAAAATTTGATTCAATTAATAAAATACCGTAAGATGTTCATTCATTTCTAGAATCTTGACTTCTTCTTCATACCAACAGTATGCCTCTTATAATTAGTAATAAAATGATTTTCGTATACTCCCACTCCAATATTCAGCAATGTCATCGTGTGGTGGATGTAGTCTCCTCTGCATTAGAACGTGGATCATATTGTTCGGGCGTCTTTCTTGAAGTGGAACAGGCTTTCGACCGAGTCTGGTATCCGGGATTGCTCTATAAACTCCGTAAATTTCTACCGCCTACCAACTTTCTCGTCCTTCAATCCTATCTCACAAACAGAACTTTCCAAGTAAACCATAATAATGTCTATTCATCCCTCTTTTCCCAATCTGCTGGTGTTCCTCAAGGTAGTATCCTTGGCCCAATCCTTTATACAGTTTATACAGCTGACATCCAAACTCATCCTAATACTATCCTTACCACGTATGCGGATGATACACGTGTATTATCAGTCAACACCAATCCAGTTATTGTATCCCAAAGCCTCCAATCCCATATCACTGATCTTGAAGAATGGTGTCATAACTGGAGAATTAAATAAATTCTCAAAAGTCGCAACAAATCTCTTTTAACTTACGTCGTAAACCAATGACTTGCTGCCCTCCAGTATCCTTTAATAATATCCCACTGGTGCCTGTAGAACAGATCCGATACTTAGGAATGCATCTTGACAACGATTAACCTGGAATCCTCATACTAGACTGAAAAGACAAGAAACCGCTCGACGTTTCAGGCTACTTCAACACTTACTAGACAAACGCTCTAACCTCCCAATTAACTACAAAAGACTCATATACATGACCATCATACGACCTATTTGGACTTACGGAGTAGAGCTCTGGGGCTCCACTAAGCCATCGAATTCCTCTCGTATCATATCCCTACAATCCAAAATCCTTCGTAAAATCCTCAACGCTCCTTATTTTGTTAAGAATAAAGTCATCCTTAACGACCTTAATGTCCCATTTGTTGCTGATTTGGCCCGAACCTGCTATCTATCCTTTCATAACAAACTTCATTCCCACTCAAACCCTCTGGTTTCAAACCTAGCTTCCTCTTCAATTCCCGATAATCCTCCGAGACGTCTGAAAAGGAGATGGCCACGTGACCTTCTTAGTTGAACATGCGATTTGAGTACTACCAGTTTCTCTACTTTTCATTATATCATATCATTGTGTATCACCTAGCCTATTTACTAGTTATATTATTGTAATATAGTTGTAAATATCTATAACTAAATAATAAAAAAATTTCGTATATGCTTTTAAATCTATTCTTCAAAAACGTATTGATGATTATAGCTCTTATACTGATTATTGCTCATAAATATTTGATACCTGTCTTCACATTTAGAAATAGATAAAGGAATGGTGTAGTAAAGATTAGTAGTTTGGTTTCCTTTTATCCCGTAGAACCCAGGCTGTCAACAGATGATGGAATACTTCAAGGGTCTATACTACAGACTCTTCTCATTCATATTTTCAGACTAGTAGTTACTTTTTTTTGCTATTATATAAAGTTATACCTGCCCTCTGGTGCAAAAGAAGCTGCAGAATAAAATCCCTTAGAATGAATAAGAAATCTCATTCATCATTTCCACTTCTTCTCCTTGGCAACAACAGCTGACGATATCTCTACCTTTTGTAGAAACAAGCTCTTGTTGCTACAAATGGTAACAAGTGTTTATGTTTCGCCCTATTTTACTACACCAATGTATTTTTTAAATTAAATATTATTAGATTAGTCTAATAGATAAATGCAGTAATAATTTTAAATAATTTAAAGATTATTTCTGTCATCTTAAAATGCATTTTTAGAACGTCATTATTCTCCTATTATAGTTCAAATGATTATTAATTAATTCTAAAACAGATAAATACTTTTGATTAAAAAATCATTCACATAAAATCAAATTAAACAGAAACTCTGGCTTGAGTTACATACGGGCTTCTTTCAGAGCTTAGTTACCCGGCACAACTATTTTATTTGATCTAAAAAGTGAAGATTTGTTGTGATTTTATTAAAGCATTGTTCCGGTTTGAATAAAAATATGAATATGTCAAAGCAAGATTAACTAAATTATGATAAAATATTATATAAAAATCATTCCGAATTTTCTGGTACAATTTTAAAGACTAAAGTTTTTTAAGAGTAGGTATTATATATATGTTTCCATTGTTTTATGTTTTATACCATCGTTTTCTTTGTAATAACCCTCATAGATAATTATCATGACTTTAAAACTAATGTTTGTGCTGTAAAAAAACAAAAAACTTGTCAAGAAAAGACTAATGATCAAAATCGAGACTAAAAAATTATAATTGTTTATATAATATCAGACTAATCAAATACATTATTTGTTTATACACTATTTTAAAATGTATGAAGTTGTAGTATGTATGTGTTGTAACCTTATTTGTTGCAAGGGATGAAACGATACGAAAAATTAAATTATTTTTCCTCTTCTCCTACAGTCAATGATTGATCATGGGTTTAGAACTTTATTGGGTCTGTTTTATATCTAAGGCAACATTCAAGTTGTGTTAAGAGGTACATGGCCAAGAATATGCTCAACCGCCAAATTTTTTCTCTCTGAAACTTGTTTCAGAGTACTTACTTTACAGAGGCAAGATAAAACTTGCGAGGACTTCCAAATTTAACATGTTCGATGCACGTTTAAATAATTTAATCTATCGCAGACCGTCTCTAACCCTGGACCTTTATATTTATTCACGGCTTTGCTACGACATTTAGCTACATCACTCCCAACTATCGGATAAAATTAAAGATAAAACTTTGGATTATAATAAATTAACCATTTTCTACAATCAATTTATTTAACAGTGCCTAATTTTAATTAAACTAAATTATATACTACATTACATTACATTATTGGCGCGACAGACTCATAAAGAAGTCCTTGGCCTGCTCAACCGCTCTACCCCAATCGTCCCGATCGCCTGCTCGAGTGATGGAGACCTTACACAGCCTCAGATCTTCACAGACGGCATCCTTCCATCTAGCTTTGGGCCTTCCTCGAGGTCTTACTCCATCCGGATTTCCTTTATACAGCTTTTTAGCTGTTCTTTCTTCGCCCATCCTATATAAGTGGCCCAGCCACTTGATGCGTTGCATCCTGATGAAGCTCGATATCATTAGGTCTCCATATAACTCACTTAGCTCCTCGTTCCTTCTGATCCTGAGTTGGTCGTTTTCTCGAACTGGGCCGAATATTTGCCGAAGAACTCTTCTTTCGAAACTATTCAGCTTTTCCACGCTGGATTTATTCAGTGTGAGGGTTTCACCAGCGTATGTCACTACTGGCCTAATCACGGTTTTATATATCATCAGCTTGGACTTTAGGCTAAGGAGCTTACTTCTCAGGAGCTTTGACATTACAAAACATGGTTTATTACCTACTACTATCCTGGCTCTGATTTCCTCCTCCTCATCCAAATTCTCATTTATACGGCTTCCTAAATACTGGAAACTTGACACTCGTTGGAAAGTGTGTCTTCCAAACGTGTAGCTATGAGGTGGTCGGTTTTGCTTACTATTCTTTATTACCATTATCTTGGTTTTCTCCTCATTCACCTGTAACCCCATTTTTCCAGCTTCCACTTCCAGCCTCTCGAAAGCTTCTTTTAAGATTATCAGCGATCTTCCTACTAATACAAGGTCATCAGCATATGCAAGAATGCCCAGACTACGGTTAAAGATGGTTCCCTCCATCAGTAATCCTGCCCTTTTAATGACACTTTGCATTACAATATTGAATAGTAGAGGTGCCAGCGAGTCTCCCTGCCTAAGTCCTGTACTAATCCCAAATTTTTCCGTGATTGAGCCATTTACCCTTACGCTGCAAACTGTGTTTTCCATCGTGCTCATTACCAAACGCACCAACTTGGATGGAATCCGCATTTCGCTCATAGCTCTGAAAAGCTCATTCCTGGATATTGTATCATAAGCCGTCCTGAAATCTATGAACAGCATCCACAATGTGTTGTTGTACTCCTTCATTTTTTCACACATCTGTTTAAGGGGAAAAAATGTGATCTATAGTAGATCTGTTAGGTCTAAATTAAATTATATACTAAAAGAAGAAAATTACTATTGAAGCACAATGCTTTCGAACATGTTTCGACTTTCAGCCAATAACAATTCCCAAGAGCAAACAGATCTTTCTTAATTGCCTAAGAAGGTTTTCCATCCGCTATTTGCCATATTGTGCCGAAGAGCCATCAATTTCCTCTCTGACTTTGAGTTTTCAATGGCTTTAGATTTTTTGGCCGGTAATGCACCTGGTCTTTGATAAAGGCTGCTCCAGCAGAAAGAAGCCGATGACTGATCGTCTTCTAGCCATTGTGGAGGAGTTGGAAAGAGCAGGTATTTGTCGCAGGTCCCAGTGGAGCAAGTGGTCACAGCGAAATTTGTTTCCACCCGTCTTTTGTTGCATCGTTTTAGAGCCGGCATGTGTGGAGGGAAAAAAATAACTGTCCCTTTCGGTCAAAAAACGGTAGTCCTCCCTCATCATGACCTGAAAGGGGAAATTTATAGTTTTCCCTCCTCCCGCACAATGGCTCTCTGCTTTCATGGACCTTTCTTTTTTTATGCGTAAGTTTGTAAGCGCAGGATTACATTGATTCTATAGTTTATTGTGCAACAGCTATTTGGTGTTAGTCCCAAGAATCCATGTCCTGAAACCAAAACGGGTACAATGGTTTTTTCTGTGGCTCGAGTTATTAGAAATGAAAAACGGTTGATTGTTCACTTATTTTTCTCCATTTTTTTACTGTTAATTTTATATACTTAATTTCTTTAAAGGGAAATTGACCGAGAGGTCCCTCTGTCGATTTCCTCTCACGATTTTTATTTTTTGCTGAGACCATAATATTTATACACTGATATAGAGGCTATTAGAAACTAAAACTAAATTAATCTATTAAAACATCTTATTAGAAATAATAAGAGTAGACGATGGTTTTTTTCTGTTTAAATTTTCCTAAAGAACCAGTTAAAACAATTTGTACAAATAACGATAAATAAAATGGTAGTAATTAAATAATGTAATTTTTAAAACGTTAGAATACTATTAATATATTAAAACAACTTATTAGAAATAATAAGAGTAGACGATGGTTTTTTTCTGTTTAAATTTTCCTAAAGAACCAGTTAAAACAATTTGTACAAATAACGATAAATAAAATGGTAGTAATTAAATAATGTAATTTTTAAAACGTTAGAATACTATTAATATATTAAAACAACTTATTAGAAATAATAAGATCAGACGATGGCTCTTTTCTGTCTAAATTTTCCTAAAGAACCAGTTAAAACAATTTGTTTAAGTAACGATAAATAAAATGGTAGTAATTAAATAATGTAATTTTTAAAACGTTAGAATACTATTAATATATTAAAACAACTTATTAGAAATAATAAGATCAGACGATGGCTCTTTTCTGTCTAAATTTTCCTAAAGAACCAGTTAAAACAATTTGTTTAAGTAACGATAAATAAAATGGTAGTAATTAAATAATGTAATTTTTAAAACGTTAGAATACTATTAATATATTAAAACAACTTATTAGAAATAATAAGATCAGACGATGGCTCTTTTCTGTCTAAATTTTCCTAAAGAACCAGTTAAAACAATTTGTTTAAGTAACGATAAATAAAATGGTAGTAATTAAATAATGCAATTTTTAAAACGTTAGAATACTAGTCCAGTATGAATAGTAATGAATAGTCCCTGAAATCAACTGACTTCTACGCCTAACTTTTTTTTATCAATGGAAAATAAATTACCAATAAAATTATACATTTATTTTATCAATAGAGAATGAATAAATAATGATTTTACAAAAAAAATGTTAATGAAAATAAAATATTTTGAAATTTAAGTATATATTGGTAATGGTTAATGTATAAGAGAAATTCTAAGAATGAAAAGTAGTGTGACTCCCACAAGTAATTAAGGCAAATTTATTGATAGAAACAATATATTAATAAACACTGATGGTCGTAAAAATCAATAAACTACTAATTACAAAAATTCTAACTCATTATATTAACAATCAAGGCATAGAGATATGGTATCTATCCAATAAAATGGAAATCAACCAATTTGAAATGAAGATTCAGTGTTAAACATTCTGGATTACGATAGGTAGTTCATCTTAGTAAGTAATTAATTAGTGATTAATATCCTTAGTAAAGTAAGTGATTAATGAATATTTTTATTTTGAAGAGAAAAGATTTGTCCCCGGCCAGGATTCGAACCCGGGTCGTCCCCCTAACCGTGGTAACGCTCTAGCCTGTTGGTGAGGCGGACGACTCGGGTTCGAATCCCGGCAGGGGGAAAATCTTTTCTCTTCAAAATAAAATATTTAAAATTAAAGCATTAATTAAAAAATTATAATAAGTGGTTAATGGTTTTCTTTTGTTACTTCAATATTGAAAAGCTTCTTTAAATTTTACCATACACTTTAATGTATTTTAGAAGTACTTCTTTATTTTTTTTATCTCAATACCAACACAAGTTTCTTTCTACATCTTTTCTGAATAATTCATTCAACTTTTTTATCATATAATAAATCACTTTTCCAACTTACCAAATATCTCACATCTCAAATCTAGCTCTACGAACTAGAAATATGTAGCTAGTATTTAATGGAGTAAGTTGGGTTATAAAAAGATTGGCTATGACAATCGATGCCAAAGTAGTTTTCTTAATTGCAAGTCCTTGTTCTGAAGGAGACTTTAGAAAACATTTCTCTTTGGAGTGGAAACTGGGATTAACTTATATTGAAAGGATATGAGAAAACAAGAAAAACAATCTTCTTCAGTACGTTATATACGATACATCTTTAAGTCATTGACTATTATTTTTATTTTACATTCTGTTCTACGTCTCTTATATAAAGAAAGTGAGTTGTTAAACATTGGTAAAAAAATATGAGGATTTAATAAATCTACGTTGAAGGAAGATATTAGAAGAATCATTTCCAGTTCTTCAGACAATGTCAGGTATAATGTCAGAACAAAATATTAAGAAATAGATATACATTATGTCGAAAAGACACAAAACAGTCAATTAACAACCTATTTCAATTATAATATATAATCAGACAAAATTATAGGCCTAAGTCCAATTCACCATTTTTAACCTTGTAAGAACTAAATATCAATTCTTCTTGAATAATTTTAATTAACCTTTTATAAATGAGGAAAGAAATGGCCGGGTAAAAGCTAATGAATTAATTCCTTATATAGTGTTAAACTTTATACTGAAAACTTCGACCTACACTGCAGGTCTTTGCAGTTAATAAAAATTGCTTATTGCTTATCTTGTCTATCCAATCCTGAAGAAGACCTGCAATTTTGGTAAAACTTCTATTTTTACTAAATAGTTTGTCACTATATAAATAATTAATTCTTTGACCTTTACCCGAACTATTCTTCTTTCTCCTTTGATCAAATTATTTCACAAAATCCTTTGATTTAGTACCACTCAAATTATTTTAGTAATTGTCATAAACTTAAATATGGCTCAAAAGGAACAGTAAAAAACATTCTAATCATTTCTAGTATAATTAATCATAAATACTTGCTAACATCTCTAGAATTATTTTTTACTACACTATTATCTAAATCTCCAGCTCTAATTTCTTAGAGGGAAATTAAAATTATTAAGTTGGGTTTCAAATGATTCACTTAAAATTTACTAGAAGAACCTTTTAATAAAAAGTACCTTAGCAAAAAGAATTTAAAACAAGATAATATTTTGATACAAGTTATCTAATAATAAGATCTCGCCTTAAAAATTTACAAAAACTAAAGAAGTTCTTTCCACGAAATTTCAAATATAAGTAAGTACTTATCCTCAACCACCTTAGAGGCCGAGTGAGCCATACAAGTATATCCAAGACTGATAAAAGAATAAATAATCTGTATAAGCTCAATGCCCTAACTCATTCAGTTATCCGCTTCCATTTTTAGAAATAAATGATTTTATAAATACTACAGCTACAGTGTTTATGCAATTACTGACAAGGGAGGGGCTAAAAACAATACATAGTCCTCAAATTGGAGCTCAGGAAAATTAAAATTTCTCAAAACAAAAATCTGAGCACTTTCCAGTTTGTTTTCATCTTAAATCTATGAAAAATTATTATTCAGATTTGTAAAGACAATTACGAACCTCTTAAAAAGAATAAACTTTGTAGTACTGCTTTTTTAGAAGAGGTTTTTAATCATTAAAAAGCTTAAACCTATAATTTTTTTGTTTTATTGAGGTATGCACCATAGGCGAAACTTTAAAAAAATTTAAATTTATACAACTGAAATGTAATTTGGTTTAAAAATTTAATTTTTGAGCTATCTATCGTCCCCAATTATATTCATGAGGGATTCAGTAATTGGTGAATGGTTTTCATTAAATCTTCACTTTGTTTTCATAATCGCATTGAGGTAATTCAATGGTATTTGTTATCTCCATTATTATTAAAATTTAAAATACTGCATTAAAACTTTAATACCGAATGTGGTTTATTATTTAAGACAAAATCGAAACAATACAATTTTAAATTAAACATTTATTTAAATTTAACTGGAAAACTCATTAGATCTTGGTTTACTTACGCAACTTTAAAATTCATAATTTTGAGTTAATTAAAAAAACTTATTTTTAAACCTATATGATATATAATAAGCGTTCACCTCCATTTTCAGTTTTCAAAGATTCAAAATGTGACAAAAATAGTGGTTTTGTTTTTTATAATTCAAAAATTAAGAAGTTGCTATTTAAGCTTCTCTCATATAGAAAAGCCTTAATTCTAAAATCGATTTCTATTTTGTTGTGGAAATATTCTGAACTTTTAGTCTCGTTTTGTCTAAAATGAATTTTATCTATTTTGATTAATTTAAAGTATCATTAACAATGTATAATTGTAATAGGTATAATTGTATACCCTATTTGTACTCCTCCTTACCTTGATTATGTACTAAAAGTTAGAACGAAACGTCAGCACTTGTTAATAATTTTAATAAATAAGTTTTACTTATTTATTATAATTATTGGTGGATAAGTCCAATGGCCGTACATCTGACCATTTTCTACATACTAATGATTGTATAGTTTGTACATAATCTAAATCACACAGCTGCCACTCCTTCTTCTATGAAGGAGTTGAAGTATTTTACGACCAGCCTTAGTTCTCAACGGTCAAGTTTTTTTTTTTCCATCGGCCCTAAAGTGGCCTACAGACCAAAAATCAGTTGGAAACTGAGAAGAACCTTTCAAATCGTGTCCCAGGTCCGCTAGATCTCCAAATCGTTCTGCCCATCTGCCCGACATAAATCAAATCTCTTCGTCCATTTCCTACCGCATCGGGGGGATATAAAAATCCGCACATTTTTGGTAGCATTGAGGATCTGGGCGAGAAGCATTGTCCAGAGGTGACTCCGGTAATGAGGGGTCAGTCACATCTGCCCTGACCTCTTTGTATCAGATCCTGTAATTTATCGTCTCCCTCTCGAAGAATGGGCAGCACCACGATTGTCTCTGGTCGCTGGGGGTCGGAGGTGAGGGGCCCGGCTCGGGGGTCAAGAGCAACCGATCAAAACACGCCACACCTCGGGGTCAAATCGATTTGCCTAAACGTAATGATATTATCATAGGGAATACGCTTACCTCTGACCCCATAAGCATATTTCATGACCCACATCCCCTTCTCCTCTAGTCCTTAACAAAGACATCTAAGTCTTCGTTCTACGCAGTGTAATCACGTATGTACATTAATATACGAACAACATTAGTTTATTTGGATATGAATACTGTAAGGAACCGTTACAATCTTCAGAGAAGCTATAATTGTTCTTTATCACTTATGGTTTTTATGAGACGAGTAGCCCAGAGTGTAGAAGGCTGAATTGATACGCGAAGGATGCTGATTCAAATCCGGCTGAGGCAGATAAATTATTTAATCTGTTAACAGCCACAGTAGGACATTATGGGATCTACAGACCCTCCAGGGAGCTTACCTTCCCAATATAGACTGGGTTGAACCTGGTCTTAAGGACAAATCACCTCAAAGCACAACAGAAATAGGACAGTCTCTACCATGTGCTAAACCCAAGAACTTCAAGGGTTGTGTTGTGTATAGGGTTGGTGTTGCGTATAATAGTGATATATGATTTTTTAACTTATGATTTTATTTCACTTTTTGCTAGATATTGCTTTTCTATCAGTATCCATGATTTGTAAACGCTAGCCTCGTAACGTCACAATATGGCCAGAATTTATTTTAAACATATGACAAAGAATACATACAATACAAAAAAATTGATTTTATCAGGACATTGTGCACGTAGAAAATATCGTAAAGATGTTAATGTAAAATGGTTTGTATGTAAACTCTCAGGATGTAAGGTTTTTTTCGTGGAGTCATTGCAACCTGAGTTCTTATGATTTTAGTACAAAGTAATCCTAGATCTTCTATACGTTTTTTTTTTATTGTGAGAAACTACTTTTCAAGTAGTGAAAAATATGTAATGTTCTTTTGTACAATGCATATTAAAATGGCAGCAAAATTTTGCGTAGTTTAAATAAAGTGCATGTACATCTATTTCGTAGAAGTTGATTGGGCTGGAATCATAAGGCCAATTATATATAAATCTTGCCCAAATATTTTAAAACCACCCTTTCCACTTCTTTTATATGTATTTATACCAGCATTAAGAGTAATATAGAGTAGGCAGAGGAATGACTAGAGTGTATGGTATATTAAAAGTGTAGTCAATAACTTAGTTCTAGAGTAATCTCTAAGTTATATAGTTAGTCTATGGTAATAAGTTTACCAAGTTAGCTCATATCAGAAAGCTCTATGTGTATCTATATTAAATCTTTCAATGTCACAATAAATATCATCTTTCCTTACAAATCGTCAAACATTTGTTAACTGCATAAACATCGGAGTTTTTGTTATTCAGATTATCTTGATTTATTCTTAACCAGAGAAGAGTACAGCCACATATAACTCAGATACAGAGACTCCAAAGACTACTCAATTTTCCGAAGCAAGTAATTAAAAAACCGAAATATAACAAAAATGCAACCCTGGAGTACTGTAGGTTTATTAATGCTTGTGTGTTTTTCATGTGTTAGATATCCATTTTTATGTAGGAAAGAAATTCGTTGACTGGTAGATACTGATATAGGATGTAAATAGTTGGGGGTGCAGTAAAAAAAACACAGCAAATAAGTTGAAACTTATTATATTATATATGTGCCGACGTTTTGACCTACTGTGTAGGTCATCTTCAGGGTTATGAGAAAACAGACAAAAACAGAATAGACTGTAAAAATACATAAGATAGAGATAAAGAAAACATAACATAATATAGAGATATAGAAAAATTGAGCGAAAAACGTGAAGGATATATTATGAAAGGATATATGAATAAAGATGATTAAATAATAGATGTATAGAAAGGTGATAATGCAAAACAAAATACACAGAGAGAAATGAAGTTAAACAGAAAAAATAAAATGAAAAAGATATAAATATAATGAGTATGGAAAACTTAGTATAATAAAGATAGAATTGTATTGTAGAGAAAAAAAGGTATGAAAATAGACTCCTGGGAAGTTACAATTAGTAAAATGAATTAAAAAATATGATACCTAAGAATAAATTAAAAAATATGATACCTAAGAATAAATAATTTGAATAATTTGACTGCACCCCCAACTATTTACATCCTATATCCAGTTTTAATTTATCTCGAATAATATTAGTAACCTTAAATATATGGGGAAGAAAATAGTCGGGGTTAAGGTCAGAGAAATGAATTTCTAAATAGGGTTGAACTATTTATTTGAAATCCAACGTTTCGTCCCACATTACAGGTCTTCTTGAGGGCTATATATAAAAAATACAAACAATTGTGAAGAATAAAAATAGATAAAATTATATATAGAAATAAAGATATTGAAGGAAATCATACAAAAAAAGTGGGGATGATTTAAATTATAAAATTAAATAAAAGACATAAGAAGATTGATATGGTATGGCCACTTAAAAGGATTGGCAGAGGAACGATGGCCAAAAACAATCTCCGCATCTTGCACATAAATCATTTCTCTGAACCACCCGTACCAGTTTTTCCCCATTTTTAATTTAGTTTTTAGGTTTATTTTTCTAGGATGTGAAATGCCTTTGATGAGTCAAGATTGAAACTAGTAGTCACAGATCATTCAATCTTGTAGTCTTAATAAATGCCCGATCTCTCTTGTAGGAAAGAATATGTATTTGCCACTGCTAACCGTTAAATGAAATCTATGAAGAATAGCATGAGACTGGCATTACTACTTATGACCTTCTGGTCCTTATTGGATAGAGATGATTTATCCGGGCCAATAGCCTGGAATGACTGGAGCCTATTGTGTTGGATTTGGCAAGAACATACAAATAAAATGACTGACCGTTGGCCTGCACCGACGTCATAGGTCACGGGATTATTCTGCAATATCAAGTAATGTATTCCATCAGGTGCTGCCAAAATGGCGACCGTTAAATAAGTTCAATATCTAGGCGGCTGTGTTTGCCGCTGAGCGTGATCAATGGTCTGTGGTGACCAGATACTGATGACCGTTGTCCATCGCGGCCATTAGGAGCACGTGACCGCCGCCATCTTGAGGGCTCTCACGCTATTAATTACCACGGCCCACTTGATAGCGGTATTAGTCATCCTTCGAGATTTCCTTCATATATCAGATCTCACTCTCTCGTTGCCTTTCATCAGTTAATATACCCTCCTTATACGGAATAGTCTGGTCCAGCATAAAAATAAATATTTTTTTGAAGTCATAACTTCTTTAGCAGCGTTAAGCGATTAGAGGAAACACTTATGGGTTCGCGTCATCGACGTGCTCGTAGTCAATGGATAGTTGGATTGGGTTGATGGCCTACGGATAGTGTGTATACTTGTGGACTACTTACCCCTAAGTGATGAAATATCTTCCGTGTTTACACCAATGTAACTTCCTTGAGTTTCCCTCTTCTTTAACATGTATATATAATAGGTCTAAGATTAAGATAGAAGAAATGGTAGGAAGTAGTAGTATAGAGAGTAGAGAGAAGATGTAGTTAATAGTTTGTAGTATGTAAGAGAGTAGCCTCTAAGTTGGATGTAGATTAAGTTATAATGTTAAACAATATTCAATAAGCCACTTAGTTAGTTTACAAGAATGTCTGTTATATATCCACATTATATCTGTTATTGGCTGGATCAATTATATATATATATATATATATATATATATATATATATATATATATATATATATTTATCAATAAATTTATATATTTCTTACTCGTCGTCCAGCGTATATTAACTTCTATAAGTTTCGCGAGACTTTCTGGGTGCTGTTCTTCTCATACCTCTCATGTAATTGTGTGTTATTTCGCTATCAGCATATCCGCTGATATCATATCTTTTGATTAATAAATAAATTAATTGTAAATGTATATGGTTATTGCTCGGATTGCCAATATATGTGAAAACCAGTTCAATAATAAAATTTTTAATAATAAAATGTTCAATTTAAAAATTATTAAATTTAAATAATTAAACCTATAATTGATTCAGAAATTCAAAAATGAACACAGTAATTCCTGTTTTGAGTTTCTACTTCTGTGGGCAGTCCTTATGACTGCTTATATTTTTTCCTTATCCATATGATCATAGCACTAAATAAATTAGTAATTATCTTTCAGAAATATCCGATAGAATAATTCAAATGTTTTAATTAATGATATCACTTTTTTTTTACATTCTACGTTTGAATATATATCAATTCAAAAATCAATTCATTGAAAATATGATTGAAATTTTTTTGTATCGAATTGAAGTTTCTTTCACTGAAGTTTGTTATTTGACTGATTAAACTTAAATTATAATTGATGCAGCCTGTAACCAATTAATTTGAAAAATTCAGGAATATAAATATTCAACATTGATTTAACTAGGCAATATTTCGGAAGAAGAAGAATTTCTTAGCCATAAATAAGTTTGTATTATTGAAACATTAGCTAATTCTTTTAGAGATAAAATAAAAAACAAGTTGTAGGATTTGTTTTTATCCATATTTGAAAATAAACAGTCAAAGAAACGATTAATCTTATTTGTGACCAGGCGTCGTTGGAGTGAGGTTGGAGGTGAGCTATGACCACGTATTTTTTTAAATTGTATTTATCATGAAATGTTATGTAACACTTGTTTTTTTTTAACGAATATATGTAAGCTATACTTATGCATTTTATATTAAATATTATGATAGTTAGATCTTAATTCCATTAATGTCTTATTGCAGAAATGATTGACAATTTTATTATATTATATTATTAGAAATATTGACAATTCATGATATTTAAACTTTCTTCAAAATTCCAATTCCGAGTAGATCATTAATTGATAATTATGTTAAAATAAAATTGTAATTATCTTTATATAAAATATCTAACTATCTGTTTTATTGTTCGGTTTCGAACTGTAAAAATCAATTTGAAATGTTCTAGTTAACAAAGATGATAATTTACTGGAAGTACAAACTAAATATAATCAAGCAGATTATCAAACCAACGTTTGACTTTATCTCAAGATTGGACTCTTTTGATGTATTTATTTTTCTTATAATTTTGCTTCTGTAATTCCTTTCTCCGAAATAAGTTATGGGAAAATAACACAGCATCATCAAACAATGAACATTTCCTCTTAGTTTTATTAGGCTTATGTATTACTGTTGTACTTTACGTTATTGTACTTCTTTTTTTTAATGGACCCATCAATTAATTTGCAGTTCTAATAAAAAAAAGTCATTATACAAGAGAAATAGTAATTAATGGATTTAAAAATTATAAATTACTATTGAGATAGCTTTGCATCCTGTTAAAATTGGTTTGGTCAGGAAATAATTAGGACTATACTGTCCAATTATCGAGAAAGTGAAAATGTGATTTCCAGGGTTCCAAACTTTTTAAATAATTTTTTAGAAACTGAATTGTAGGTCTTGTTCTCTTTAATGGATCCGCGAAACATGAGTAGTGAAAACAATATAGATAAATTGAATTTTAATCATGGAATTTATTCATTATTTTCTTTAAACAATTTTCTGTTAGTCATATTTTTATAATAATCGTAGTAATATTGGAAGTCTGATTTTTATCTTTAAACCAAAACCTTAATCTAAAACCCCATGAAAAGTGTTTGTATTAGAATAAAAACAAAACCGTGAGGAATACCAAGGTATTTAAATCAATTGGATAGAAAAATAATGTCAATGTTCGAATACGACACTTTACAGACAATTAATTTCGATCCAGCGGATCCATATGTAAAAAAAAAAATCTATTTGCTCAAAACTAATATAATTTTATTATCAACTAGCTTTTGCCCCCGACTTCGTCCGCGTTGATTTTAAATAGAAAGTTATGGTGAGTTTAAACGGAGAGTGAATTTTGAATTCCATAAATAAACTCCATATTATAAACAATTACTTAAATCATTTGTGAATTGAGCCAGCCCACCAATGCTTATCCCTCTGTTGATAGATTTTAATAATCTGTCCAATTAAATATTAAATGCCATATTTACAGACTATCGATAAGTTTTCTATTGAAATCCACCATGTAATATCCAAAACTGTAGTAGCTAAGGGTTGACTTTGCAATATCTTGAATAAAATTAATATTATGTTAAAATGTAAAGCCTGCTTACTTATTTTCTCTAACTTAACATGTTACGATTTCCCATATTTTACACTTTTAGGGGTCGATTATTATTTTAGGGGTATTTCTTTATTTTTAATGTTTAAGCAAAAACTAAAATTTCATCGTGCTCGCTTTAAAAATGGCGTTTATTTTTATTACAAACGTTTGTCACCCTTTTCACACTCTTAGGGGACGAATTTTCAAAAATCCTTTCTTAGTGCTCGTAGGCCTTATAAAATGTACCTACTGTCTGAATTTCAAGTCTGTAGCTTATGCCGTTTTGGCTCTGCGATGGTCTCTTAGTCAGGACGAACTCTTTTATATATATAAAGATAAAAGGCTGTTATATTACCGCAATCATTCCTCTGTCTATTTATTTACTAACGTAATTTATACGTTTTATAAAGTGTTCTGCACGTTGCTTTCTAGAAACCAATTCTTTTTTGTTAAATCAAAAACATAAGATCTCCGATAACAATACAGATGTTTATTTGAAAAACAATTTAATGTCTGGTCCCGATACCACAGCGACAATAAAAGGGTTGTAAAATAAATTATATTGTTTAAATACAGCTGTATCGTAAAAAAATTTTTTTTAACAAATGATACTAACATATATTTATTATTACTTATAATACAGTTTTATTATTATTATTTATTTGTTATTAATAATTGAAATAAAATTAACAATCCCACCCATGTATGAGTGATCCCAATCATACAAGTCAGGTTGGCCGAGCGGTCTAAGGCGCCAGATTTAAGCTCTGGTTCCCGATGGGAGCGTGGGTTCGAACCCCACACCTGACAGTTCATTTTTTTGTTTATAATACTCTTTAATTATAAACACTAATATATTTTAAAATAAATTTAAACCATTATTAGTAAACAAGCAATGTATCATTGATTTTTAAAAATTAATATATTATGATAAATACGATTATATTATAAAAGTATCAAATTTTAAGGTATATTCCATTGATTTTTTTCCCTTTACTTCAAATATACATTTTTATTACTTTAAATTAAAAAAAAATCTATCAAAGCAAATCAAATGAAAATATATCATCTGATATATTTTTCTTCTTTTTAAAAAAATAAAATTGATTTTCTTACAATATGAAAATATAGTCAATAATTTTTTTTTATTTCAAGGATTTTTATTTGTTGTCGGAAACGAAATTATTAATGTTACGTAACATTCTAATTAAGACAGTTTACGCAAACTTTTTTTCGAAATAAAAAAAATCAAATTATTTTGGATGTTAAAAGATAATAAATTGAAAATATTACACAATGAAAATTACTATTAATAAATACATAATTTAAATTCATGGTAGACGCCTACTTATGTGTGCATGCATAAGTGAATGTGCATTTTAGCTACTTTTGTGTTCAGATTAATAATGAAAATTTTTTTAAACAAATATAAATATGTTAAGCCAAAAATATTATATGATCAAAACTGAAGTCCTTTGACTTAATTTGTATTTTTCTGGTTCCAATTTAATTTGATCTTTGTAATTACTATTTGTTACCAATTCCAACCCAATGTTTATTTGTAGTTTTTGTTGAAGTTACTATATTTACGAAAAGTGGAATACCCAAAACCCTCTACTGATAAATACCTACCTTTCTCAATGATCCTTCTTTCATTTTGGCAGTCACAGTGTTGCAATTGAAGGTTAATAATTTAAATTATTGATTTTAAGATAGTACATTAATTTTATTTGCTAATGATAAAAAAATAGTTATTAATGATTAAGAACTACTTAAATAATTCAACTTATTCATCCATTCAACACATTTACATATCATACCGTATTTGCTTTATTATTCCAATCATAGAATTTCGCTATTAGTTTACGAATTGTATGTTTTAATAAAGTTATTATTATCAACCATTTTTTGTTGATGAGGTGCTTAATGGTGGACAAAGCAAGACAGCTTCGTATTACCGCGCTCTACCTCATCAATATCAATCCATCATCGAGGCGGGACAACCTTTAATTGCTACCGACGTGGGCAATACTTATATTTAATACTTTAACGACTTTTGTTAAACTTACTACGGGCATTACATGTTTTTATCCAAACCGATCGAATTTATGATATCCATAATTAAATAAAATAACGGTAAGAGTCCTTCAGGACAGAGCTTCTAAGTTCAGCCAGACTTTGTTTTAACTATTGGCAATCAGACAATCGTGTTTTTAGTTTTAAAAATTAGTATGTAACCAAATTTTATGTCGCATGAAAAATGCTAGCTGATCCATGAAAATGAGGTCAAATGATATGTACTATGTAGAATAGCATCTTAATACTGCACCTAAATTTTATGAGAAGTATGGTGGTACTATTATCTGATTATACTCACGTTGTGGGTAAATCATTGCTTCACTATGCTTGCAAATATCATAAAAAAGCTTAAAAATATCATCCTGTCTTTTGGATCACTTGGACGAAGTAGCGGACTCAGTTTAAGGGTTCTGTCATTGACATACAGTTAATAATGATCGCGTTGGCCGTGTCAAATTATTAGTTGTCTAAAACTAATTAAGTACGAACATTTAAATTTTATGATTTTTGAGGTGTCACTTCACTTAAAAGTTAAAAGATACTTCCGGTTAATCGATGGTAACATAAAATATGTAACTTAAAATAAACAAAGTTTTATCATTCTTCAAAGCTTGTTGATGAATTTATTTGGACGTGTTAATGGGAAGGAAGAAATTACGCAAGATTACACCGAGAATTTCACTTTTCATTGCCACCTGGGCCTTTAAAAATGACAAACAGATTCCCCAGATTAGAAGGACATTAGTTGTTTTATAGAAAAACATGTTTATCAGAAAACTGAGCTGTACCTGATTGTGTACGTCGTTATATTCTAAAGTGGAAAAAAACCATTTGCAGATATTATGTCATGGAAAAACTGTTCATCTCATTAGTAATGTGTTTTCGCTAATGTGATAGCAGGAAGGCGAAAAATATCCCATTCTTAGCCAATGGGAAATCACTTTTGAACAAGGGTTTGTTATATAAATTTAGGATATTTAAATTTTTTTTAAATTTTTGAATAATCGTGTATTATTTAACATTAAATGCAGTACATGCCCGGGGAATCATAGTCCCAAAAATATTATTATGTTTTGGAAAATATTTATAGTTCACTGGTATACCTCAAGGACAGATTTTCACTCCACTGTTATATATAGCAATCCGACTATGTTTTCTTATGAACACAAATAGAAAACTACTACTAAACTGAACTAATTTCCACTAAGTCACATTAGTTCTACCATGGTCTATTAACCACTAAAAAAAAAAAAAAAAACAGTAGCATAGACTTGTTTTATCACCAGCCACAAGACCGGTATAAACATACCAATGAGGGAGGTGTATCAGAATCGTGGGTGAATCATTAGTATTTCTTAGAGAAGAGGACCTAATTAGGAAAGATCGAGTCAAGTTTCGGTGTGCTATCGTTTATGAAGAACGATAATTCGTGCAACTATAATGGACCGAGGATTGGATTTAATAGAAATTAGAGAAGTATAATATACGATGGAACTGGTTGATTCGTCATGGAATGAATGGCAGAAAATTTCTTGGGACTTAAGGATGGGTATGACCAGTTTAAATCTTCTATTCCTCAGGATACCTAAAATGGACGGTTCATGTAATTTATCAAACATTTTAGGTTTGTGGCAAGATTCTTAGGGACACCCCATTTTTCGAAAAGAGGGGCGAAAAAGAGAGAGAGACACCAGACCAAACTGCAAAAGGCCTACCATGTTGATTTGTAGCACCATGAATGATGATGATGACAATGTTATTTATTTTAATTATAATATTTTATTTTTTTAATAATTACATTCTAACGCTTCTAGAATTCGGATTTAAATAAAGCTTTTAAATCATAATTTTTGCATTCTTCTACTTTTTAAGAGGTCCATTGGGATTTTTTTTATAATTCAAAGTTGATTAACAGTTTTATTTGTTTTGTTTTTCCAAATCTAGGAACCGAATCAGTTGATGATTTTCTGGCTATAGAAAGCCCCTGTCTCATAGTTGAAACCATTTATAGCATCTAAGGTACACAATGACATGAGGACATTGAAAAAGAGAAAAAAACGCTTGGCTATTGTAAACCTATTATTTACGTTTTGGAAAAATTAAATTCGACAAGATGAATTTGAAATTTTGATGAAAGCGAATTACTTCTCAATACTTTCAGGAACTTAACAACTCATTACTTACATTCTGTCTATAGACATGTAATTAACACATGAAATGTCCGATTTTTAAACTCTTAATCTTTATAGAGGATTAAAGCGTTGCCTGTTGAATCCTAGCAAAATATTTACTATCCTTAATAAGCACCTGTTAATGCTCTATTTGCAAACTGTGTTTGTTTTTTTCCCAAGTAGGCATACAGATTTTAGTAATTGTAATATCGATTTCCGAACGATTTTTTTTTTATGAGTACAAACTCGGTCATTCCGCTGCCCAGGCAGCAAGAAATATTAATCATGCGTTTGGTGAAGGAAGTGCTAATGAAAGAACTATCCGTTGTTGGTTTAAAAAAATTTCCTCATGAGATACGACATTAGAAAATCTGGCCCGTGGACTGCCTCAAACATCAATAGAGGACGAAGATCTTAAGAATGCTGTGGAAGAAGACCTTCATAAAACAGTCTGAGAATATGCGTCAGAGCTAGGCACAAGTCGTACGTCAGTTTCCAGGCATTTAAAATTGATCGGAAAGGCAAAAAAGCTCGATTCCTGGGTCCCACACGAGCTCCTTCATGATAACTCCCGACCTCATGTTTCAATACAGACCGTGAATAAATTAAAGGAGTTGGGCTATGAAGTCTTACCACACCCCCCATATTCCCCTGATCTATCCCCTACAGACTACCACTTTTTTCGGAGTTTGGACAACTTTTTGCGAGGAAAATTGTTTACCAATGATTCACATATTAAAAATTAATTTTCTGAATTCCTTTCATCACGTGACTCAACGCTTTTCAAATATGGCATAGAAAACTTGGTATGCCGCTGGCAGAAGTGTATCGGAAATTATAGTAAATACTTTGAATAAAAAATATGTTAGTTTTGATCTCAAATTTTTATTTTCTTCCTGGTTCTAAAAACGGTTATTTCATGTGTGACAACCCAATATTTAGAGAAGAAGTATTGAATATTGGGCTGAATAAATTGGAAAATAATACGTAACATAATGCGGTATAAGAGAAAGAGATTGGTCCGGATGGAGGTTAAAATAATTCTCTTATAAGGAGAACTGTTTATTGGAAAGCCGACTTTTCGGCGCACATTGTAGATCTTCTTCAGGGATAGATACAAGATACAGATAAATTAAAATTATATGTGGTAAAGAATTACAGTATATGTAGTATACTGATAGAATAATATTATATGCAGTAAGTAGTAGAAATAAGATCCAGAGGGGATTGAATAATATAATAACAAAGAGGTACTGTTTAAACCTAATATAGTAACAATGAAAAATTAAAAGTTAGAACAGAATTATAGTAATTACAAATTAATAAACATCGGAAGAAACGAAAAAAGGAAAAAAAGAAACGTCGGCTTTCCAAGAAACAGTTTTCCCTCGAGAATTTTTTTACCTCGACTCGGACCATTTTATTCCACATATATACAAGGTCAGAACAGCCAAACAACTATACTGCAGAACCCCAGACGGAGTACGACCACGTGGAAGACCAAAGGGAAGGTGGAATGACGCGGTATCTGAGGACATGAAGAAGGTTGGAGTGTCCTGTCCTGCAGATTTGCCGCTGACCGGAATGATTGGGGAAAGGCAGTAGAGAGGGCCAAGGGCCATTAATTAATTAATATATAATGTAAACTAATATTATTCAACATAATGTGGCTGCTTGGCTACAATAAATAAACATAATTAAAATAGTAGAACGGTTTCCCGAAGATGTTAACCCGAGGTTTGTACTTGTTGAGCCTAAAAAATACTGATGTATTTTTTAACACTTTTTTAAATATTTGAAACTATTTACTAAACATTATTTTGTATGCAAACCAGGTATATGTCATAAAAAAAGGTGAACCGCTCCAAGGTCAGCTATAAAAGATATTAGAAGAGTGGACATCCTTTAGGCAAAGCAAATACCTGAAAGCGGTGCAACAAATTATGACATGAAGGTCGACAGTTCCTGTCAAAATGCCGTTAGAGTGACCCATATTTTTTTCATTTTGAAACTTTTAACATGTTAAACTTTATTTTATTGTTGGGAGCGGTGTGGATCAATAGGACAGTGCCGAGTTGCCGGTTGGTTTTTGAACAGAAAAGTTCATTTTTTTTATTATTTTGCGATAAAAAATAAAATAAAAATAATTTATATATGTATTGGGCATAATTTTGTTTCAACTAGTGCGACGATTAATATAAGACATTAGAAGCTCCTGACTCGACGATACTCAGCACATCTAACTTCGTTAGCCTAATAAAGACTGAACGAACATACTCTGACTAACACATACAAAATGTATTTAAGATTTCTGATGTTTATAGTTAATTTTTAAATCTAATATTGTCGACGTGAGGAGCGAGGTTTCCCAGTGTAAAGAGCGATGAGTTGCCGTGCCGAAGGTCACGGATCTAAATCTGGCTATAGCTGATAATTTATTTAATTTACTAATATAATGTGATGGATCCGATGGCATCTAGGATCCTCCTGGGGCTTACCGAACCTCTGTAAATGAGTTTTCATTTTGAAGAGAAAAGATATGCCCAGGGCCGGAATTCGAACCCGGGTCTCCCACATTTCCGTTGTGGTGCTCTACCAACTGAGCTATCCTGGCTCATACCTCGGTCAGACATATCCATTCTCTTCACTGATCCCATATCCCCGCGTTCTTGCAATTTACGATGTATACAGGGGGAAGAATACTCATTGAACATTACTTTAATTAGGATCTTGTTGACTTACGTTTTTACATTATTTTATTTTATTTTTTTATTTATTGTTATAATTTTAAATATTTTTATTTTTAAGAATCAGGATAGCTCAGTTGGTAGAGCACCACAACGGAAATGTGGGAGACCCGGTCTCGAATCCTGGCCCTAGGCATATATTTTCTCTTCAAAATAAAAATATTTAAAATTAATAAAAAAAATAAAATAAAATAAATTATAAGTCTATAAATGAGGTTTGGTGAGAGCGTGTAGCCAAAATAAGGGGGAAATACTAGCGGTTGAGAGTGATCTGGGACAAATCACCTCCTTGCACAAAGGTTGTCATCGAAACAGTTCAGTCTCTTTTACAGCACAGATATATTTATTTAATTCAATGGTTACATGAATATAAAAGGTGTCGTCAGATGTTATTCCTAATATATATAAATTGTAAATGATTGTATAGACAAATCGTTTTGAAAAATGCCAAGTATCTTTTTTAATTATTTGAAAAAAAAAATATGTTTGCACAATGTACTATTCATAAGAGAGCAACAGTAAGTATACTTTGTTTATCAGCCGATTGCGAAAGAAGTTTGGAAAAAATCTTCAGCAATGAACTTAGTAATTTTATTTACAAATATATAAAATTATAATAATCCTTTTGGCATAAAAATTCAAAATAAATAATACTTACCATCCTTCTTCTTCATCTTTATCAGCCGTTCGGCACAGAGCATTAGTCAAGGATAGTTACTATCAAGATATTTATCTCAACTTTGACATGCAATAACCTCTACTTCTGATTTAACATTAATAAATCATAGACCATTAACAAATTCCTATAAATACTACTAGAATGATACCTTAATAATTAATTTTCGTTAACATCCCCGATCGGCTCTTTATTTATTTATTTCTTATTAGCTGCTTAACTATTCATTAAAATTTAATAAGGAATAAAACTTTCTTTAATTGATTTATTTGTCTGAAACTGACCATAATTTTAATTACGATATTTCAGCGCCTTTAATTTAATAATTTATTCTCAGCCGTTATTAGTCGTGCATTTCAACTTTTTAATCGAATAAACTATGGTTTTCCATACAAATATTTTAGTTGTTAACACCCATGTATAATTGGGCATTGTCCGTTTTAAACCCATTGACATCTCTATTCTATCAAATCTGAGATACGGATTAAAGCTTTACTTTAAAATAATGGATATAAAGAAAAAAGTTAAAAAAATATTATTTTGTTTTAATATAATATTATTATTATTATTACTAAAGGTATAAAAAAGGTATTATTTCAAAAATATTTTTAGGGGCACGTATTTTGGCTGACCCAGGGAAAGCAACTAGTGAGTGGTGACCTTCTAGGGCCACTTTGCCTACGCTACCCTGTCAAACAAAGGGTTGTAAATTTAAAATTTCTTTTTCAGGGTTGTTTGCATAGCACAACGGTCCCTTGCTAAAAACAGTAAGACTAAAAGACGAAGTTGCTTTTTTTTTTAATTTTACTAAAACTTTTGTTTAAAACCTTGATTTATGTAGTCATTTAAAAAAAAGTTAATCTCTTGTGTACGCAGATTTTTCAGTGCAGAACACATGATTCAATGAATTGAATTATTTTTCACACATCACTCTGCATTAATAAAACTATCTTGGGTTGAGATATTGAATGTGAATACAACCTTATAACTCAAAAAATTTAGCTGAATGTATTAAAGTAATTTTACGATTTAATTGAGATTCCTATATGACTTTGATCTTATAAAAAATGTTTTCATTTATTAAAAAAAAGAACAAATGGAATTTTATTTCCTACTATGGTGAAATGCGGTTGAAATATATAAAATATAACTGTACCACTAATTATAACCTTAGAACTTATTAATAAATCGGAAGAAAGAAGTTATTTTAAAAAATTAAAAAAACTTGTACTACTACGAATCCGCGAAGGGTCGTGGATTCAGTACATGGTAGGGAATGTGCTGTTTCTTGGACAACGGTTGCGCAGGAAGGTGATTTGTCCTAGACCCCGATCAACGGCCAGATTTATCTCCCCTTATTTTGGGTACCTACTTTATAGAGACTGGGTGGTCAGTGGAAGTTGTCAGTGGGTGGTCCTAGATCTCAATTTAAAAAAAAATGAAAGAAATTATTTTAAAAATGAAGTAACGGATCCTTGAATTGGTTCTCTAATTGTAGATAACTATTTTATTCATATAAATTATAATTAATTTTTTTACTATCCAACTAATAAATGTCTTTGATACTGAGAATTTTTTTTACAGTAAGAAACGCAATCAGGAATAATTGAAAAACAAACTGCTCCACCGTCCTCAAGATGCTAAATTCAAACGAGCTGTAGACTCTTTGGTAAGATATTATTATTAGTTGTATCTATATGAGTTTGTAATTATTCGTTTACTACAAAATAGATATTAATTTAGTTTTTAAATTTAAAAATTAAAACAGATATTAAATATAATAGAGCTGTAAGATGACGGATGTTAGGAATGCCTGTTTCTGTTTTCGACAGCTGGAGCATGGCCAGAAAATCAGTTGAGCATCTATTCTTGAGTACAAGAGCTCATTTTTTCGAGGGCTGTGGAATATCTAATTAAATTTTCTTAATGGCTATCCAATAAAAGCACGTATAATTTCACACTCTTTCGTTTTGCCATGAAGAAGAAGAAAACAAACGACTTAAGGACTGCGTGACTATGACGTAGGTTTCTTTATTTTCTCTTGGCCCATCTTTGCCTGGGGATTTCACTGAATTTTTTTCTCTTTTCTTCCGTTTAGGTCTTGATCTTTTACCAGGTATTTTACTGTTTACCATTTTTTTCAGGAATTACCCTTTTTTCAGAAATTTCAGGTATTCTGTCCTATTTTCACATAATTCCGAGTCTCTGTGTTTCATGTTTCATTTCATCCGTGGTTGAATATCCTCGCACATCCTCTGCATGTGTCAATAAAACCTGATTCTTCTTATCTTCATGTCTGATTACAAGTCACGGCTTTCAATGTAAATTTTTCTGTAGGGTTTTATATATTTATTTTACTAAACCATTTGACATCATTAATTTTCAGTTTTCTCGACATTATGGTATTTTCTCAAATATAATAGGCCTCTGGGAAAGCAGCCGATGTTAATTATCTTCATGAATATACATTTTCATTTAACGATTCGGTTGAAATAAAACCAGAAACCGAGTAGCTGATTAGTAGAGCGCTGAGATGCTGTCCCGAAGGGCTCGGATTGATGTCATCTGTATAAATCATCTAATCTGTTAACAGCCATGGATAGACCCTGTGGGATGCATATAAATCTATAAAATGGCTTACTTTAGTTAGGAGGATAACCTGGCGGGTTAGCGTGATCTAGGAAAAATCTCCTCCATGGACACCGATTGCCTTTGAAACATTACATACAGTCTTTCCTACGTAATACACTCAAATCCCTTCAGGGCTTGTCAGTGGCACAGGAGTTTTTTTGTTTTGTTCATTGTTCGATTTTTTTGGAGATAGTAAAACATCTGCCAAATCAAAATTTGAAAGAGGTCATATTAATAACAAAAAATATGGATCGGATGAACTCTTTTGGACAGGGGGAGTAATACCGCTAAAAGAACGAATCCGTACAAAATAAAAAAAACTATTCTCCAGTTAAGGTTAAATTTAACATCATTGACAGATTAGTGATACAACTGATATAGCTAAATTGACAGACAGATACGTTAGTTTGACTGATGCAAACAGATACACCAGTATTATTTGTTTACCTATTTAAACATTCAAATAAAATCAATTTATTTACAATTAGTAATTGTTTATAATGGTGCACTTTAAAAAAAAAAAGTTATACCTCACCTATTGATGGTACAAATAAATCCGAACATTCCCAAATTATGAATTATTTTTATTTATTGTTATTTTGATGCTGATTATTTTTAAATATTTTATTTTGAAAAGGAAAGAAAGAGAGAAAAGTCGGGTTTTAATTCCAGCCAGAACAAATCTTTTCTCTTCAAAATAAAAATACTTAAAAATAATTCTCAAATAATGCTTTTTCTATGTCACATTGTCGTTTACCAACAGTCATAGATTGAAACCTGGTAGTTGGCGGATTGCGACGAAATACGAAATAGATCGTTTTATTTTAACGATCTTATGGCTTATTTAGAGATAAATGCCAAATTTCTATATTATCTTTTTTTAAAGATATTTTTTCAATTCTTTCCCTCTCACAGAGTATAATAAAATATAAAAGTTTTAGTATCTAAGTTTTTGTTAAGGTCTTATCTGATTTCCCTCAAAAACTTTATGAATGTAGATAAGAATTCTTTGAGGCTTATCTTATTTAATACAAAAGGGTCACGACAAAAGGAAAAAAAATTTTTTTTTTTTTTTAACGAAATTGGGAACTACAGGACAGCTAAATTTAAGTTTACTAATAAATAATAAACAAAGGTTTAGAAATCTTCTTCTTCTTTCGCTTCCCCCTGTAGTGCCTTTCAGCGTAGGGGAGCCACTCCTGTCCAGCCAGGAGCCGAATCTATCCGGTCTCTTGCTAGGTTTCTGGCCTGTCGGAGATCTTTTCCTCTTTTTCTGATGAGGCGTTCGATGTACTCGAGATAAGACATCCTTGGACGTCCTCGAGGTTTAGAAATCATGAGGTATAAATTCAACAATTCTTCGTGAAGTAATTGAATAACTGTTAAAACAAAAAATTAATAACAATTTTTGAGATTGAAACCTTTTTGACCTACTATTTCATATTCTCCTTTAGAGAAAGATAGCTTAATTTCTAAGGAACTGTTATAATGATATGAAGGTTCCAGAATAAGTATCGTGAAGTATGGGATAAATCTTTATACTGTTTCCAGCTGTGAATCGACCCAACCTCTACAAACTGGATACCATAATTGGCATGCGAGGGTGTTATTAGCTTAACACATCTGTTGGACAACAACCTTCACCGCGTTTTGAAGCCTTTCTCGGGATTAATTCAGAGTTTTTTTCTCATTTCCTAACTTAAACTGCAAGTGAGTTGAAAAACTTTCAATCCATATAATTTTCAAGGTACTTGCATGCGTATATACGTATACGCATTACATACATAGCATTCCAACATCGATTGACATATGCTATAAAACAGACCCTTTCCAATAATTCAGATGGCTTAATGGAGCTAGAAAGCTCTGCTCGGTATTGCAAATAGGTGTTATAATGTTCATGTATGTGAATAATTTAAGATTAATTAGGAGCTTAGTGCGTTTGTTTTGCAGCCTGAAACGGCGAACTGAAGACTACCGGATCACTTCTTTAGGAATCAATGGGATATTATTAAACGATACATGAGGAGCAGTCATTAGTTTCTTTTCTAAAGTAAATACGTAATAATGTTATCTAGAACATTTATCTAGTTGAAGGTAATATTTGGTCTTCCGTCTCACAAACATATAGAAGAAATAACACAAATTTAGATCAAGATCCATGCGTTACTTGTACATTAAGTAACTCTTTTTTTTCACACAACTCTGGGGTGCTCCGGATCAATCATTAGTGCGTGTTCCGCGACTTTCTCTCCACGCATTATCTCTTCGTCCTCTCTTATCTCATATTCCTTTCCTTAACTTTTGATTACTAGTTTCGTACTCGCCTCAAATCTTCTCCTCACGTAACCTCTCGTGTCTCAAACCAATTCGTTTTTGTTTTTTTTCTGAGGAATTCATTCATTCTGAGATTTTTTTTTATTTGATTAGTGCAATATAATTGGAAGTAAATTCGGATAAGACTATGTACATTGATAGTAGCAGAAAAGGAGAAATTTTGGTAACATTGATGTAGAAGGGAATAAGTTCGAATGTGGAGAAGTTTAAACACTTAGGGTCCATGATTAGGTACTAGAAAAAATGGCATTCAAGAAGAAATAAAGGCGCGATTAAAGATAAGAAATGCTTGTTATTACTAGTTCGGTCTTGACATTACTAAGTTCACATTTCTTGTCCCGAAATCTAAAAATCAGAATAATAATATTATTTCAAATAATATAATAAATACAGAATAATTTATAAAACTATCACTGTTCCAACTCTTCTTTACGGATGTGACTTGGCCGCTAACGCTGAAGGATGAACAACGTCTTAAGGTATTTGAAAATAAGGTCTTGGAAAAAATATTTGGTTTAAAACAGGATGAGACTATGGAGAATATAGAAGATTACATAAAGCGGGTAGTGTCACGAAGATTAAAATGTGCATGTAAAGTTGCTGGGCATAGTAACGAATGAATTCCTAAGATGTTAATAACCGCTGTATCGACTGAGAATCGTCTCAGGGGTAGACTGAGGCGTAGGTGGGAATATTGCGATAAGATTGATCTGGTGGATTTTGGTTTGGGTAGTGGTCCGCGGAAAGAAGATTGTAAGAAGAGATTGTCGATATGGGCATCGAACCTTCGGGTTACCTTATTATTATTGGAATATAATACACTTCTTGAGCGATCATTGTATTATGCAGATCCACAAAGCGTCCGTCACCTCTCTACAAAATGGACCCGTGGATCCCCGAGCTAAGGGTTGAATGGAGGGGAGGGGGCGGGGAAACAGGAGTGGGGATAGGGAGGGGGTGTGAGGTAGGTCCGGGAAGTCGGGCTTTACCCTTAGTTCCTCCTCGCCCTTCGTTCCATTCGGTGAGAAGAGTCCAGTTCTGGATACCTATCACTCCATCACTTCACTCCACAGCTGAGGTCGTCTTTTTTGTTTCAACGGGTGTATGGTGAGCACAGTTATATCATAACCGTATTTTTAAAAATAATTTAAACTTCTGTCTGCATCTAGAAATTAATCTATGAAGTTATAAAAAATATTTTCTTTATTAGTGTCACTGATTATTATTTTAAATTTTAATTTTTTTCACAAATAATTTTGTTATACTATTATAATTTCTTTTGACCCATTGAGTCATATTGTTATTTATTTTTTTGACAGAAGCATAATAACGTTATCATCTATCTATAATAAAGTAATCATACATAATTAATTTTATTTGCAGACATTTTTTATGTCTATTTATGAAAATAATTGAGTCCTTATAAAACATTTATGTACCTAATTTTAGCATAGAAAATTTATATTATGAATTTTAATAATTATGTATATATTTTTCATACTAAATATTATTCGCTATAAATGTTGTTAAGCATGATCGATTGTAATTAAGGTATATTCATGCTAGAAAAAAAAAAAAAAAAAAAAAAAAAAATATATATATATATATATATATATATATATATATAAACATTATATTTACAAAAGATAATTGCATTAATTGGAATTCTACCTCAAAACTGAATTAACTGAAAGTTTATAATTTTTTATCGTTGTTTATTTAATACATTTATTTATCAATATGCAAGGCTATTTATAGCAATGCTATATATCTTGAAAAACAATTACGTACGTTATTCTAGCATAGGCATATTTATATTTTGAATTTTCATTATTTTCATCATACTTTAAACTATATATTATTAGCTAAATGTGATGTCACTAACAAATGATCATTTTAAATTCAGTAATGTTTATGCTAGAAACATACACCCTTATTAACTCATCATCATGCTCTTTTATTCTCGTCTACCGCCTAGCATTGATCTTTTTTATATAATGGTCTTTTGCAGCCATAGATTATTGTTTATACCTCAATTGATTGAAATTTCTAGCTACAAATTAAGGAATATTTGAATGGTTTTGATCTATGTTTCTGGTTATTAAATAGTAGTAAATTTTATCATTTAGTCAATACTAATAGTTATCAGAGGGCCAGATAAATATACGCCTATTGTTATATTCCAACAGACTGTTATAATCTAATTATATTATGGAACTTATAAGCTGTCACAGATACCCCGCCTAAATTTAATTTATCTAGTTAATAAAATATAAATGTTACTAAACCGTGAAATGTACATAATTAATAACCAATTTTTAATGTTTTATTTGTTTGTTTTGTTGTTTTTTCGGCTTTTGTGCCTTTGTCAGAAGAACAAAGAAAAGCCGAACCGTATAAAGACTTTTTTCTATAAACCGCCACCCTTTTTAAGTGACCGAAATCCCGTTTTCTCGGTAAAACGCTTTTTGATGTAACCGAAAATATAATTCCAACGACTTTTATTTACGTCTCTTGAGTAAAAATGTCCGTTAAATTTTTAGGCAATACTTTTTCGAACAATAATTTTATTTATCAATAAGAAGACCGATGGTCCTGATGGAACTTGAACAAATATTAAAAATATTTTCGGGTCACGGATTCACAGATGCCATTTTCTTAATTTTTCTTTAATAATTAAGTAAGGGTGAAAATTGATTTATATGTATATCACACCATTTTAATTTTTTTCTATTGATCATACTTTTTGATTTATGTAACAAATATATCTATTTCTAAAACATGTCTATTGTGCTGCATTTTTTTACTGATTCATAGGAGACGTTTTGTTATATATATATTTTAAACAAATTTTTTATTATTACCAACATTTTTTGAAGGTTTTTATTTTTACAATTCTAACCTGATGCTTAAAATACATTTTTTTAATATTATAAATAGGTCATTAAAATAGCGGTTTAATTGAAAATTCAATAATATAAATAAATTTGGTGATATTTAAAATATTTATTTCACTAATTTTGAAATTGAACAATTTTATATTTAAACACGTTACATAAAAATAAAAAACCGCCGGCTTAAAACATTATTAGTCGTTTTGAAATTGTATTTATTTTTCAATTTTTGTTGTGGCATGACGAAATATTAGAACTCTTAAAAAATATAGTTTTTTTAACTCTTTTGAAACACCCTTTTCCTCTCTTATAAAACATACTTTATAAAGATATTTTTTAAACGCTTTTAGAAAATTTGTTTTTGAATGTTATTTTACTAACTACTTTTTTTAACCTTCTTTTAAAACATACCTTTTTAACCTTATTTAAAAGCTATTTTTTAAACGTTATTTAAAACATGCTTTTTGGGAATTTCTTTTTAGAATTCCCCATTTCCATTGATATCTAACTTTTCATTCAACTTATCTAACTTATCTAACTTTTCATTCAAAATCATTCCATATTTTTAAATAAAATTATAAAATAGTCCTGTTATTTTTATGATTTTCAGCCTTAACGACTTCACGAAAGTACACAACTCCTGTTCAGTCCTTCCTTTGTGCAAATTTTTGGGTTACGTCCAGAAAGAGGTGCGTAAAGATTTACAACTACCTCTGGGGCCCATGTATTAGGACCTTCCTAGTAACATTTATTGTTCCCAACCCCAGCCCATAAGTATTTGTGTATTGCTCCTAATTTACTGCTAAGTTGCACTGTTTAGATTCTCTTAACTGTTTTACTTTAAACAAAATCCATTTATAAAAAATTTATTAAATTTTCTTTTCATCTTTTGTGGACAGCATTGGTAAATTATTTTTACCATTTTCCCCCCCACCCACCGCAAAGTTATTTTAATACTCATGGGTCACGAGTATTGGCCTTAACTACAATGATAAATTTTTATATTGCTAAGAAGGAATGGATAAAAGTTTGTTTACCCCATATGTTTACATTATTCGTTTATTTTATTCATCATTAATAATAATAAGGCTTAGCGAACCCTAAGGCCCGATGCCTATACCACCAACCTTTGATTTCAAACTTCTGTCCACGGACCACTACCCAAACCCAGATCAACCAGACAGACGCAATACTCCCACGTACACCACGGTGTACCTTCAGGCACTTCCGGTCGGTACAGTCCTTACTAATTTTCGAATTCGTTCTTTACTAAGCCCATCATCTTTACAGGCCCATTTCGTGACGCTATCACATTAATAATATTAACGTCATCATTGATATGACCATTTTATGTTTTTCTTGCTATAAAATGTTAATTGTAGTTTTTTTTGTTTTTATGATGTTGCTATTGACATTACGTAACGAATGAAGTGGCTTCGAAGAATGTCCCCTTTGTTAAAAAGTAGGCCATGCTTTCTTTTTTCTTTTTTTTAAAGTTAAATACCATTGCGTAAAAACTACCCCTAAAGAAACCGGAGAAAGTTTAGGGGTGGACCAAGTGTCCCGATTTTTTTCTTTCTTTTTTTCTCTTTTTTTTCTACCGGCTACCTAAAGGCTAGGAAGTGACCACTGTCAATAAGTACAATGAAGAGGCTCTTACGCAAAAACCCTCATGTAAAGAAAAGAAAAAGCTATCCTCGAAAGTTGGTACGGGCCATTTCTTTGATTTTCCTGCCAGGAGCGCGCCCATTATGTAATAAAAACCTTTTCCGACCCATCGATTCCCATTTTCTGACGGGCTTCTGTTTGGCCATGGAACCTTTGGTTTGCGGGATAAAACTAGAATTAGTTTGCTTTGGTTGTTTCGAAGTGGGTTCTTGTTGCTCCTGTATTCAATAACATCATATTTTGTTATTTTTCCGTTCAACCATTGAAGGTATTAATAGATTTATGTCAAAACAACTTAAATGTGATTGATCCCTCCTCCGTATTTTCAATTTAATATAAATCTTAACTTGTAATCTTGCTTATTTCGAGGCTATAAGAAGAAAAAATATGCAATTACAGTTTTAAACGATGTACTTCATATGATTATTGATGTGTAGTTAAAATTAAAATAATAAATTGTGAGATGGGAGAGGAGACTATGTATAAATATATAAAGTAAAACAATTAGATTTCATGAATTATTAACGAAGTCATTTTTAAAAGAATAAAACAGTTTTGGCATCTTCAATTACAAAAATAATATTCTTTGTTGCCCCACCACGATTCCAAATAGCAACACCATATAAGTTATTGTTATAGTGATAATTTATGTTCAACACCAAATAACCAGAAGAAGCCGAAATGAATAATAAATAAATGCAATCTACTTTAAATTTATTATAAATAAATCAATACTAACCAGCCGTAAATGATTTTAAAATGTTTCAATTTCAATATTAAAAATAATAATAATAATAATAATAATAGGATGTTGATAGTTGGGGGTGCAGTCAAGAAAACACGCAAAAATAGGTGAAACTATTTTATTTTAAGTGCCGACGTTTCGACCTACTATGTAGGTCATCTTCAGGGCTATGAGAAAACAGACAAAAACAGAATAGTCTATTCTGTTTTTGTCTGTTTTCTCATAGCCCTGAAGATGACCTACATAGTAGGTCGAAACGTCGGCACTTAAAATAAAATAGTTTCACCTATTTTTGCGTGTTTTCTTGACTGCACCCCCAACTATCAACATCCTATTATAGTACCCACAGTCAACTATTTCTTTCTCACATGAATAATAATAATAGGTGATTGAATTCTACTAATTGTTAATGTCTCTACTCGCCTTTATTTATGGCATTATATTTACTTTTGTTATTATAAAAAAATTCTAAATTTCAATAAAGAAATTTATATTTTATATTTAATAGATGTGTACAAAAAATGATAGAACATATATCTTGCCACGAGCTACATATTAAGAATCGTGAAGTAATAATAAGAATTATGCTGAAAAAAGTTAATAAATATATAAAAATAATGTCGTTGTAAGAGATATATATTTACGTCCTGGTTCATGGATACTAAGATTCAATAAATTAATGCCATTTAAAATAAATTTATACTGTGTGATGTATGTTTAAATTAATTTACAATTTTTAATTTCTAGCCTAATTGAAAAAAATATTTAGTAATGAAACGTAAATTTAGTTGTTATGGACATATTTAAATCTAAGATACCTCTCTTCTCTCATAGAAACATAATTTATTATCTTGTAATAATACTTTCATCAATCATGCTTAAACATTTTATGATATTTCTTGAAGGTTGTACGAAACTGTATTTCATAAGTACAACTTTATTACTTGCGGACCCCACGTGTACCCGTTTTTGTTACAGTTCCTATTCCAGGTACAACAGTACGACTCTACCGCCCTAAAAGGGTAGGGCATATATTTTGTACTTTCTTTATTCTTTTCTTAAAAAGGTGCAAGGTCTTACCCAGGTCCAACGACGGTAGCATACCCATGCCCTTCTAAAAACCACCCTTTTTACATATAATAAGTTAACTGGAGACGCTTTATGGCAGCTCGTAGACATAAGTCCATCGTAAAGTAGTCGTAAAAATCTGGTGTGTATTCTTTGTCACCGTTAAGACACATTAGTCTTAGCATAAACATTCAAGCCTTATATTTTAGATTAATTATTTATATATTATAATATACTTAGGCACATAGTCTTAAAAAACTCTCTATATAACAAATCAATATAAGCTGCACATGAATAAGACATAGCACATTTTTAAGAAAAGAATAAAGAAGGTAGAAAATAAATGCTCATCCCTTTAATGGGTGGTAGAGTCGTATTGTTGTACCTGTAGTAGGTAATTACCGTAACAAAAACGGGTACACGGGTCCGTAAGTAATAAAGAGGTACATTTTAAATACAGTTTCATTTAATTATCATTAAATACCATAAAATGTTAATATATAATATTTGCTATAAAGTAAATTATGAGATAAAGTACTTTTCTTTAATTTAAATTACTTGATTTTAATATAAACCAAACAATATATAACTATTGTATGTATATATATATATATATATACATATAACGATATTATTTGTATATAGTTATGTACGTTTATTAATGTTTCTTTCATCTTAATTCTTTTTATTTTAGATTTTTTTTCTTGACCAGAACATAGTTTTAAGTTTATATTTATTTTCACTTCTTATGTGAATACTTATGTAGCCTCGTGGCTAAACATATAATCTATCTATTGAAATTTAAAACTGTATGAGGAGTTATTACGATGAATGATACGTAATGGCGAGTTGGAAAAACGATTTTCATTAATTTTTCCAATCCTAAGAACCCTAACAATCCGCCACGTAATTTTTTAAGATAAAATAATAATATTCATTTTATGATTTCAGTTGGAATGAGATGATTGTAACTCCTGACTTATACTTCAACAACCCGAGGATGAACATCGGTGTGCAGTACGATCCCCGACACTCCATCTTCCCCAACATGGACCACCATCCATGGATGTCGTCCCCGACTCCACAGACTTCGCCGGCCCCAGTCATCGTAAGTATATAAGATTATTATTTTTTAATATTATAATCTAATATATTATTGTTATTTGAATGACAATTTATTCGATAAAAAAAGATAACAAAACATCTATCAACATATAGTTATTTTTTGTATCTTTATCCTAGCCCTGAAGATGGCCTACATCTTAGGCCGAACCGTTGACACAATAACGTAAATTCGAACTTTCGAATTTGAATGTTATATATATTGTTTTTCACGAAACGGCCTTTTAAGACGAAGCCACTACTGTTATTTTCTCTCAGTATTTTCCTATCATTCCTGCGTGCATTCGCTCTTTCTTTTGACCATTAATTCATTTTAATTTCTTTCTGTATTTCACAACCAAGGCAGTCTTTGTCTGTTATTTTTTTGTTTCCTCTCTCATTTGTTTTTCATACCCTCATACGCTCTTGTATTCTCGGATTTTGTCAAACTCTCTCTTGTTTAGTCTCCTTTGGTCCATTCTTACCATGTGCTCGTAGAATCTTAGTCTTCTGATTCTTGTTTCTCCTTCTAGGTCTTTCATCTCCCTTTATAGAATGCTATATTTATTATTGACATTTAATTTTTGTTTTTAATTTCAGAAAGAGGAGCCTCGCGACGATGCTGAGTACGGACAGAGCAGCCAGGACAGCGCGCTGCCCCTGACGCCGCCCCCGTTCCAGGGATACCCCCCGGCGAACGCCTACCGCGCCGCCACGCCTCCAAAGGACACGCCTCCGGCCTCCACCCCATCGCCCAGGGAGAAGGGAGAGGGCAGCTCCAACTCGGAAGGAGAGTACTACGAGAGCGGAGAGTCCCTTAAGAGGCTCCAGATGGCCCTTCACAGGAACGGCATGATAGCCGAGGAGAAGCTACAGTGCCCAGTCTGCGAGTTCTCTTGCAGCGTCAGGTAATGAGGGCACAGCCTGCAATTCAATTTAAAAAAAAGAAAGAAATCCTCAAGGATGGAATAATAAAATTAATAGAAATAAAGTTAACAGAAATACTTCTCAAGACATAAAGTATAAAATAATAGCCCCACTTTTATAACAATGTTATCCGACTTAATTAAGCCCTACCTTCAACTACGTATTGCTCCTTCAATAGATAAAAAACCTGTACCGCTACAACCCATAAAGGGTATGGGGTTCAGTACACATTACAGACTGTAATGTTTTTTGGACAATGGTTGTACAGGGAGTTGATTTGTCCTAAATCAGGCTCAGTCAGCAGATGTTTCCTCTTCTTTTGGGTATCCACTTTATATAGAAGCTCGTTGAACCCCAATAGCCTGCCAAATAAAAGCCTGCCAATTCAGCTAGATTTGAACCCCGAATCTTCTTCGGCATGGCAACTCATTGCTCTATCACTTTCAAAATAACGACGTAGCACAAAAATTAGCATTTTTAAGTTAATCCTTCCAACACTTTTTTTTTTATAAACCCATATTTTGAATTGAATCATTTTTAAACTTGAAGTTTTATGGTTATAACTACATAACTTAAAAGACATATTTTGGGTTGTATCATGTCTGAACTTGAACTTTTATGGGAATAATGACATAAGCCTATATACCTAATAATAATAAATATAGATAATAGAAAGACTTCTAAAAATTGTTTAGTACGAAATAATAGCTCCATTCTTCTTAACAATTTTACCTAACTTCATAAAGCACTCTTAACTACATATCGTAGCCCTATGACCATTTTTCATTAAAATTAAAAATTAACATTAATAAAGAGATTCACTGTTTATAAAATCTTGATTGAATTTTTCATTTAGAAAATTTAATTTAGCTATAATTTATATGAACATAAATACATCTTTAATTGACTATTATTAATTTTTTTTTTTTTTAATTTTATTTAACATTTCACTAATTTATTTTTAAATTTTTATTTCAGGTCACAGTTTAATGAACACTTGATGTCGCATGAAACTAAATGTTCTATGTGTGATTTTAATGGAGAAACCGGTGAGAAGTTGAGAGAACACATGAGGAATGTCCATGATTGTGATGATGACAGCAGCTGGGGTGAAGAAGAGCTCAACACTCCCAAAGTTAATTCTCAAGGAAAAGTAAAAACTTTTCGTTGCAAACAATGCGAATTTTCAGCTGTCACAAAATTAGAATTCTGGGAGCATTCACGTACCCACATCAAACAAGAGCGTCTTCTCACTTGCCCCAAATGTCCATTCGTGACCGAGTACAAACACCATCTGGAATATCATTTGAGGAATCATTTTGGATCGAAACCATTTAAATGTGACAAATGCTCCTACTCCTGTGTAAACAAGTCCATGCTTAATTCTCACTTGAAAAGCCACAGTAACATTTACCAGTTTAGATGTGCTGATTGTACCTATGCTACCAAATATTGTCACAGTTTGAAGCTGCATTTGAGAAAATACGCCCACAGCCCAGCCATGGTGCTAAATCCGGATGGTTCTCCTAACCCTTTACCGATTGTTGATGTCTACGGTACTAGACGTGGCCCGAAGCAGAAACCTAAGCAAGATCAACAACCACTGCAACCTCAAGTTGCAAATATCTTCAACCCTTATTCCTTGCTTCCAACACAGATGCCATACTATAATATTCTCAATGGATTTGGAGGATTCCCTTTCCCTCAAGATCTAAACTTAGTAGAGAAAAATAACAATGTTGAAAAAGCAGAAGTTAAAGAAGACAGAGCTCCTCTCGATTTAAGCTGTCCTGAGCCGACAGTTGAAGAAAGCAGCCCCGAAGCTCCACCAAGAAAAAGGAGAAAAGGTAAAGCTTTCAAACTTGACACAATCGCTCTTCGCCTGCAGCAGCAAGTCGATTTGGAGGAGCAGCAGCCTGAGTTGCCAGAGCCCACTCCACCACAGCACACTTCTCCTCTACCACAGCACACTTCTCCTCCACCACAGCACACTTCTCCTCCACCACAGCACACTTCTCCACCACAACCAACTTTCACTCCGCCACATCCCACTCTGACTCCGCCACAGCCAACTCTGACTCCACCACCTGAGCTGCCACAGCCCACTCCGACTCCACCACCTGAGGTCGCAGAGTCAGAGTCAAAATCTCCAAAGATCGAGTCCTGCGAAGCAGACAGTGAACAGAAACCAGAGAAGGAAAAAGTAAAAATCTATAGTTGCAATTTTTGTGATATTTCATTTAAGGACATTGTGATGTATACAATGCATATGGGTTATCACGGTTATGAAGATCCTTATAAGTGTAACATGTGTGGGCAGCATTCGACCGATAAGCTTTCTTTCTTTCTTCATATTGCAAGAAAATCACATTCATAAGCATATTTTATTTATTGTTTATCTAATAACCATTAGGTAGAATTTTCCTAATTTAAAAGAAATTCCAAATCAGTCATCTTTGGTCTCGTGGCAGTTTTTGTAAATAGTTTTTATATTCTCATTTAGATTATTAATATATTATTTTCAGATATATTTAGATTGATGTCTAGTCATGTGTGCCAAAACTTGAAAAAAATTACATTAGAAAGTAGTTACATATGATATATGTAAACTAAAAAAAGGAATAGCAAACATGCAAAAATAATCCTTAACATTTATTAAGAATAGAAAAAAAAATATCATGTTCCCTTATGATATTAAAGTGTTTCAGTAAGACATGATAATAATAATGACTTAGTTGAATGACCCTCTTGAACTTAAGCATTTTAATTTAATGTCACTTGAAGTTTTGTTTTTGAAGAACTCAATTTTAACTGATATTAATAATAAAAGAAGACATAAAAAATCAACACATTTTAGTAGTAAGATGAGTGTATATATTTAGAAACACTTTATAAAGTCTAATGTACAATTTATGTTTAAGTTCATCATTAATGTATTTTTTTTCTTTGTAGCAAATTAAACATATATTAATTTTACAAATGAGAAAAAGGTCCAGAAGGAGGAGAATGCAGCTTATTAGAGGGAACTGAGTTACTATTTTTTGTTTTTAAGTGCAATTTTTTTTCTTTTTTTTAATCATTTTTAAGTTCGATTTGGTTTCGAATGTTTTCGGGTATTACGGGTTTTATGTGAATAGCATTTGAAAACTTCCATCACTGAATCTAAGTATTAAGTGGTTGTTGTCAGTAAAATTATTGATTTCACAGAGTTATATTTTTAAGTTTATTTACTCACAATTTTATGATTTACCATAAATACTACTATTCATACTTTATTGTAATGAAATTATATCAATGTTTATACTAGTTTAGTAACTATAAATATTTGGTGTTATACATTTTGGCGAAAAAAAATTATTTCTGATAGTTTGGTACTAATAAACCGTTAAAACATATCAGGTTCCACCAGATTTCTTGAGAAATGTTTAATAATAAATATTCATGAAAGGTGTATATACTGTTTTGTGAACGATGTTTTAATTCTAAGAACTAACAATGGTTTTCTTCCAGGAGTGTTTAATCTTTGCATTAATTGCTCTTATGGGAATTAATTAATTGAATATTTTTCTAAAGGGAAATGTGCCCTAATCAATTTATTTTGTATGTCTTATTGATTTAATAAATGTGTGTAAATAATCATTAACTTGACTATTGATTTCCTTTATTTGATCCAACATAATATAATATAAACAGTATCATAAGCTCTTGAGTGAGTGACCGGGTGAAATAAAACAATGTAAATTTGATGCTTATTTTATTTTGATGATTAACAAATTTTAAAATATTCTTTGGATTACAATGAATTTCGTAAACATATAATGCAATGCAACATCATGAGAATAAAAAACATTGAAATAAGAGTTTAATATTTATATAAGCATCTTGAGCATTACTTTTGTATTTATGAAAATAGAGGCTCAAAACTATGACTTCATTTATTTCGATTTTTTGTATAATTTATTATTTAATCTGTATAATACTTATTTATGTTTTTATATTTTAAATTATTTTACTCTTGCCTAATTTCAAGAAAAAACATTTTTTAAATTTGAAAAGGATTCTGAAATTTTTAAAAAAACATATCGCATAAGATTCATATTTACCACTTTAAAAATATTACAATCTTATTTTTTACTATAAAAAAAAATCAAATAAAAACCTTTGGTTTGTTATACTTTTGTATATATTTTTTGAAAAATGTATTATTATTTTTTAACTGGTTCCTCCCTCTGTAACAACTCCATGATTGCTCAAAAGTGTTGAGAAAGCTGAATAGAGCCAAAACTTCTTAGAAAATGTTACAAAAAAGTGATATTTTGCCGTTAAATGGAAACTTTTTTTGACTTTAATTCAGCCAATGTTAGATGTTGTTATTTTGAAACATATAAAAAAAAAATACAATATATATAAAATTATTTGGTTTTATTCGGGGAGAAGGGATGACGAAATCCTAGATCCATCTTCGTTTACACTTATTCATTTAGGCCTTTATATCCTAAATGAATAGTTCTAAGCCATTTTTCGCTAACTCATGAAAACTGTAAATAGTTAATGTGACACCAACAGCTCAGTAGGCTATATAATAGTAAAATTTATAAGCAACTTTTGTACATTTCAACACCCTTGGGCTTATACAGACTAAGAAATAAATTTTAAAAGAGTTTCATTTAAAAGAAATTATAGGAAACATTTTGTTTCCATATTCCCTATGGAACAAGCAAGATGATAAAACATATAAAATAATAAATAAAGACAATTTTTCAGCTTTATGGAAAAAACGTCTACAGGTTTTTATTTCGGAGAGGGATTTGATTAGAAAACACGCTTGCAACTGCAGTCTAAATTATCTATAATGGCTACTACGTTTGAATCCGTTATTACGAATCGATTGATTTATTATTTAAGTTGTATTGCAATAGTATTACAAAAATCCAAACCATACGATTCTTCTCAAACGAATACCACTCACTGATGGTAACATGAAATTAGAGAGTGAATGTCTAAGAATGAAATATGGATTGAAGAAAATACATTAGTTTTGTTGGATAAGACTTAAAAAACATCTCAAACCTTTTGATGACTATGTTTCCAAATTATAAAAGTAAGCAAATACCTACTCATATGAACATCAATTATGGCCAAAAATACTCCATAACTTAATAACTCCAAAAAAACTCAATAACTTAATTGCGTCCGAATTGAAACTGATGTGAATTGAAAAAAAAATGTGTTTTAATGCACTTTTTTAATGGAAAACATTCTGAAAGCATCTTGATACATATATATTATCACCTACTGACAGTCAATCTGAACAAGATTATCAACGATTTCATGTTAACGTGGACCAAAGTCGCAGAATTATTAAATGAAGTACAATGATGAATCTTCCTAGTAATAAGATGAGGAAACCAAAACTTTTTTTAAGAACAAAGTTTAAGAATGATTGTTGAAAGCGCTCATTCATTAACTAACCAAAGTAAATGAACCAAATAGAGAAATAAGTTCAGCTGAGAACAGTCATTCCACATCCCTGTAGCTTGTCAACAAAGTCTCGACAGATGGAAATTAATAATAGGAGAAAAAAAAGTTATTCTGACCACGACTAATGTAATCTGTTTTCTAAGCTGCTGTTTATTCACTTTATGCTGCTATGGCTGATCGGTCGATGCTACATTGGGAGTCCTGAATTTTTCCTATCCAGGTATAATTAGGATTGTGATCTCTAATGAGTATGATGTAACACATGATGAGATCGTTCATTGAAATAATGTTTGTTTATTCATTTAACACTTAATGCTGCTATGGCTAATTAGATTTGGCAACAGTGGGAGTTCTAAATTTTGCCTATCCAGGTATAAATAGGATAGGGCATAACCAATGAATTGTTACTCCAATAAAAAAAAAAGTCTAGGCCTTGAGGCTGTGAAACCGCGAACTTGGGTTATAGAAGGTTGTCATGCTAACCACTACACCGCATGTATTCTAAGTGATTGGTTATTTATCGCTCATAAGTCACTTTTTAACGCTACAACACCTCAGGAGAAATAAATTGAATTTGAGCTTCAAGAATGGAAGGACATACTTTTTGCTTCATACAACAAAAAACGACATACTATCGCATTTAATTTCTTAATTTTATTTAAACGATTTCTGTATCTGCCATGATACAGTACACACTCACATACGGCATGGCACATCGCATAGTCATGCTGGAATAAGCATCACAGCTGGATTCTACAAGGGACAATTATCATGGCGAGATAGGAGTTCACATGGAGTAATAATGATCTAGAGTGGTTCGTTCCATTTTTTCTCTAAATGGAGATCTAATCCGGACTGGATAAGGCCTGGAATGGAGCGCGCCTGACTGAGCAGAACAGAGTCATTATCCGATTGTCCGCTGTTAGCCATCGACAGATGCCCCTCCTGGATTGGGTTTTTGTTAATGAGGCCCGGGTGCCGCTACAATATATATACGGGGGCGACCAGTGGTCAGCACAACCCTAACCCTGAGTCACCCTCACCCCATCTGATTTATCGCCAAACAGAACCCCAACCCCGGGGATAAATAATACATTTGATAGAATCAATACCCCTGCCCTCTGTTTCTCCGTCTATTCTCTTTCTCTATAGCCTCTTTGTAAATTTTATTGGTAACTCCTATATCATTTGCTATAAGCATACTTAAATGTTCACGACATTATACAACAATGCAATTATAGTTCCCCGAAGGATAAATTAATAAAATTCAAAAAGGTCCATCTAAAATTTATTGTAATAAAAGAAAAACTGCACCACTACAGCGGTTTTTAACCAATAAAATCTAGGAAAACGGTTGTGAACGGTGATTTGCCCTAGAGGACGCTCAACCACCAGATTTTCTCACTGTTTTGGGTACCCACTTTATAGAGACTAGGTGAGCCCCAGGAGGATATCCAGATACTAATGGACCCATCCCCCGTTATTAACTGAATAGATCAAATCTGCGCGGAAATTCAGCGATATACCACTGAGCCATTCCGCTCGTGCAATGCACCATAATATTAAATTAAGCAATTACCCAATCATTAGTTTTATTTTATTTATCATATCGCATGGACGTTGGTTCCTTCCGTTGGAAAAATATCGAATTTCAGACTAAATTTCGTATTTAGATTTATGAAGTTGTATTAGTGATTCTTTCAACAACCCCTAGATACGAAACCAGGATCATCATCTAAAAACGAAATTAATAGATCATTTATATGAATAATGGAGATGAAAAGTTGCATGGACAAATATAACCTTGTACTTGAGGCCAGGAATATTAATTATAAATCGAATTCATGCAGTTGAATCATAAAAAATCTACTCAATAAATAAATGTTGTATCTTGACTACTAAGGTACTCATATTATTGTGTACGTAACATTCCTTGTTGAGATTTAACATCCTATATTTTTAGGACAACGATTTTGTAGGCCGGTGATTGGTCTGAGATTACGCTCGACCAGGTTTTTCCCCAATTAAGCGTAACCACAAGGCTAAGCCTGGGTGAACCCCAAGGTGTCGTCAGGTCCCACTGGGTCCAATAATAATAAATTCATTTATAATATATATGCCACTACCGGGTTTGAAGATGGAACTTTTTTTAGGGCGACCTGTGGTCTAGTAGTTAGCGTAACAAACAACTAAGCCCAAGACCGCGGGTTCGTAGGTGGGCCTAGGATTTTTTAAAGGGGGTAAAAAGTCCTTAGTTACGCCGTCCTTCGGAAGGGACGTTAAACGGGGGTCCTGAGCCTGTACGATGTCAGGTACTCGTTAAAAATCCCTATCCTAATTAAACCCGGATAGGCCAAATTTAGAGCTCCTACTGTAGCATCCTCCGACTAGCCCTAGCAGCATAAAGTGACGTTAAATGAACATACAAACAACATGGAACTTTCGACATAGTAACTCAGCCTGGGATACATCGCTCTCGACATCGATCTTTTTAGATTCAGAAATTAATTGTCTCTCATGTAGCAGTAATTAGTCATTACTTCTACTTGAGAGACGTAAGTAGCAGGTTAGAGATCTTTCATTTTTTATGTTCCTTTTGTTAGAAGAGGGGTGAATTCCTCTTCCAATTGTTATTGTAAAATGGTAACCATTTGATCTGAGGAGGGATATTTATACTGTAATATATTGAAATATCCATTGATTTAACAATTTATCCTTTGAACAAATACATAAAGCACAAATATTATTACCCCCTGATCCCACTGGAGGCACCACTTCCACCACCACCAGAAAGAACGGCCATGACTCAGTTGACGTGATCGGGACCATTAATGGCGGGGGGTGTTTCATTTAGTGCTGGGGCAATTTAATTGGATATCTGCCCCTTCTCAATGCCTTCTTTTATATCAAATCGATTCCTAAACTGCCTAGGTGATGTAGGGTAGTTCCTTCCACCACGCAATACTTATAATAAAATATTTCGGATAATCAATAATAATGTCGCACTAAATTGATAAGGCTAAAGATAACAACTTTGGGTGACCTGTGGTGTAGTTGATTCATTTTCTGAAGGTAAATGAAATATCGACAGAAAAGGATCTCTTGTGTACCACCAGAATGGCCGCATGAAATCATGATAAAACAAGATTGTACCATTAAACTATTTAGGAATAAATAAAACTTAAACTTTCATTCTTGTCTGCAAATTTTGACAATTCAGAAAACGAATGATGAAGAGAAAATGAAAGATGAAGATAAAAGCTAATTTCCCTTTTTGGAAAGTAGCCATTATATCTTTCCAATTATAAAGATCAAGATAATAAGGATTCTAATAAATATTTTCACTAATTAACTATTTTTTCCCTTCACTCGGACCATTTTTTCCTCCATTTTTATAGAAATTATCATTTATTAAACGTGTCAGAATTATTATTACGTTTGTAAAGATTTTTACTCTTAAACTTTTATTCAGTGGTTAAAACTATTTCATATTCTAATAAAGTTAGCAAATAGTACCCATTTAAATTTATCAAATTATAATTATTACATTAAATTATAGAGACACTAGGCGGAGAGGAATATCACGGAATAAACTCAAACTGATCTGCATTACCCCGAAGTTGAAACTAAAAAAATTAAATAGTAAAGACGTCTATGTAGTGTGTAAATAATAACAATAGTGCTGAAAAAATATTTCTTCTTTTTCCAAAAAAAGGTCCAATCTTAGTTGATTATTCTCAATTAAAAAAATCAAAAATTTTTACTTTATTTATTTATGTTTTTTATCGCAGACACCATTATGTGTTGTATGTAACACGCAGCAACAACAATCATTTTAAACATATCCATTCATGTCAAATTTAATTTTATCTCCTGTTAAGTAAATATTTATGTATAAGTAACTACAGAAAACAAGTATTTAACTAATGTCTTTTAATTTAATGACAAGTATATTTTTAAAAATATAATATTATAAATTTCAAATTTTATAGTCTATATCAAATATTAAAAATTTCAAATTTTTAACCTTTGCTATAGAAATTATCTATATCAACAGATATAAAAAAAAATAATAATAATAAGTTGACTAATAAAAACGTTACATGTCGGTTCGGATTCTAAATCTAAACTATTTCCGAATCCATAGAAAATTTTAATAAAATCGGTGTTTATTGTAATCTTATCGTGGTTTCCTTGGCTTAGATGATAACCGATGCCATCACATCAGATATTTCAATGATTTTTTTTCATATATTTACATCAAAACGGTGCAAATCATTACAATCTATAATATAAAAAAAAATTATAATCTTCGCATTTAAATGTTTGAAACCGGACAACGTCTGTCGGGTCAGTTAGTATTTAATTAAATGTTTGCAATTGCATCAGAAATTAATTAAAATAAATAAGCCTAATTAAAATTAATTGAAAAATGATTACGAATTAACTAATCACTTGCCCATAATGCTTTGAAACTTCAAAGATAAGGGATCAACCTGGTATTAAGAGTAACGAACAAGTGCTCACAAAAAAACCTCCTATGGTTGTGTGAGACCTGTTACCTTCCTAAAACAGGTTTTAAAAAAACCTTGGCACTTGATGGAGGGTGAAAAAGAGGGGAGCAAGTGAACTCTCGAAAAAACCAGGCGCGCACCCTTCCCCGCATTAGCGTGTCAGCCAGCCCCACCCCATTCTTTTTAACCAGAGGGGGATTTTTTAGATCGCCGTGTAACTGGGGTGTGTTGGGGTTATCCTGACAAAGTGGATGAAAAAATTAAAAAAAACATGATGGCTTGTTCTGGCAGTAGGGGGGTCTTTTTTAGGTTATTGTTTGGCACGTGTCGACACGTGTTAAAGGTCAAATGTTATATATACAAATAACCTAGCCAATCATCTAGTCAGTTTTTTATGGAATTGTAAGAATTGTTACCAAATTAATGGAACTGGAAAGGAATACATTTGTATTTAAAATATCTTTAGGAGCCTGGAAACTTGTATGCTGAAGAACTATCGTTTCCTTTGATACTATACATAAGTAATAATATTTAAAATAAAAAATATTATCCGTAACGTATAATACGTCTTTGACCATGTTAACTTTTTATTTACTTTTTCACATTTAACAAAACCTTCTGTTACACCGACTCTAGACTTTCGGAAAGCTCAAAGCAGTGGAAATGCTCTTAAGTTAATAGGTACTAGCGAGCATTTGGGAGATCATCCATTAGGTGGCTTGCGCCAGCCGGACTCCAGTTGCTGATTGCTTTTGGAAAATGGAAAACAAATACGATCGTCATCGTGCTAAGGAGCGTGCCGGCGATACCTGCTCTTGTGAAAAAAAATACTCGGCCAATATTTGATGTTTGATTTATTGGGTTCGATCCCGGCCGGAGGAACCGAAAAACAAAAAAGCCACATAGATCATTAATTTTCATTAAATTAGCAAACCGTGAACCAGCCGCCTCGGCTTTGAGCTTCTGGGCACGGAAAAAAACACCCTCAACTACTTCAAAGATCGGGAGCCAGGTAAAGCTTTCACACTTTTTAACCATTCTTTCTACTTTATTATACTTTGTTATACCTAAATATGTATAATTCTTTTTCGGATATGATTTTGTATGTAGCTAGTAACAGAAAAGGGGGAAATTTTGGTATTATTGTTGGAGGAGGGAATAAGTTTGAACAGGTCGATACAACACCTTAAAGAAGTTTAAGAACACAAGTTTTATGGTAACTAGAAAAAACGAAATTAAAGAGGAAATAAATTTACGATTAAAGGCAGGAAATTCTTTTTATTATTCGGTCTTGACTTATTAATTTTCCATCTTTTGTTCCGAAATCTAAAAATCAGAATTTATAAAACTTCTTATATCATCTTTCCAACTTTTCTTTACGCATGTGAAACGTAGTCACTAACTCTGAAGGCTGAACAAAAACTTGAGGTATTCGAAAGTAAGATGTTGCGTAGAATATTTGGACCTAGAAAGGATAAGACAGGCTCTGCAGGCATCCGTACATTATTATTAAATTGATATGGTTGCGAAGATTACTACGGACTTGTAAAGTTGTTGGACACGGTAGCGAACGAATTAAAAAAAAAAAATAACTTAATATATAAAAGTTAATAATAAGCTAATAAAAACTTAACTGTAAACTTCTGAAGGTTGACCGAGGCGTAGGTGGGAGGATTGCGCTAAGAGTGATCTGGTGGATTTGGCTTTGGGTAGTAATCCGTGGATGGAAGTTTGTAAAAGGAGATTGGTGTTGTATCGCTACCAAGGCTTCGGGTTCGCTAAGCCTTATTATATTTTGTTTAACTTCACATACGTGTTTGACACCATATCTATGTCATTGTAGTGGATTCGAAGAAACTTGGCCGCTTGATTATTATACTTCAGGCTTTTAGTTTTTAAAATAGATAAATAATACAGTTTGTTATACATTTGGTTACCAATGGTCAAGTATGACTATATCCTTCTCTTTCCAAGGTTTTTTAAAAGGTGTTCAGCTCAATAACACATTTGCTATGATATGATATATATTAATATGTTATACCTTGATTGTTAATTTTGAAGAGCTCACAAATGGAAATCTCCATTAGGTTATACCTTTTTGTACCCATAGATAAGAACTAAGGAATTGTTTGTGTTCTGCAAGTCCAGGTGTTTCCAAATAACAGGTGTTGGTGAATGGAGTTAGTAGCAACGTTGTGCAGGCTTCCCAGTTACAGATGCTAAATCTGTTCGTAACGCAATTCTAGGTCATCCTTCGATAGTTTGGAAAAAAGTACGTGGTTATGCTATTGTTGATGACCTCGTTTTAAGTTTCAAAAAGTTATTTTCCTAAATAAATATACAATTTTGTGTTTTAAGCCCTGTTTCTTTTCTTTTTTCATTCAGTTAATTATACTTTAATACGAAGCATATTTACCTGTTATGTTATTAGGACGCGGTTATTTATTTACAAATAATGCTTGTATTATTATTTCGAAATATTTTTCACACCCCCTAATTTTCATACGATTAAGTTTTATAACTAATTGCTATTATGGGGATAAATTGGTCGGGCCGAAGATGAAATAAATAATTCCTTAAATAGTAATAAATTATTTATTAGAAACTGGCTTTCCTACCCTCATTGGAAGTCTTCTTCAGGGCTTGATAGACAAGATATAGTTAGTGATAGTTGAAATAGTAGTCATTTTTTAATAATTACTTCTGTTTAACCCTCAACCATTGGTATTTCCACCACTGTTTATATTGTTTCTATTTTATTTTTTTGAAGTCCTTATTATGACCTAAAAAAAGATAAGTTTTTTTTTGGTGTATTAATACTCCATTGATCCCACCTCGCTCAGTTTCTTCACAAAACTGTATTTTACGGTCAACCATATCCACACAGATACTGTTATTATTTAAGAAGATAAACAACATTAGCAGAGCCATCTCATATTCCTGCGAAGAAGCGTCCACCTCTTAAAGGATTTAACCCTCAAATTCTGAGCAAGGAAGAATGACAACGGTTATTTATAGTGTGGGAAAGATGTTTAGAGAGGGAATAATCCTGGAGGTTGCCGAGCGCGGCTCCTTCAGTACTCCGCTTGAGCCATTGAGACAGTTTAGTTTTTTCTTGCAGTCGACCCTTGGTAGAAGATGGTCCCTTCATTAGGGCTGAGGTTGGGCTAAGCTGCTTAGTCCACTTGAGGACCTCTTTACCCGAGGGTCCAGAACCTCTTTGCCCACCTTTTTAAGGCTGACGTCTTCTTGAGGCAGGGATGTGGCCAATTAGACAAGGTTGAGGATCGTTGTAGAGGATCAAAGATAAGATCGGCGGGTTTAGCTAAGGCGATGGGATATCTTTTCGCTTATATGAAGCTAGCCATCCCGATTTAGAAAGACCGTGGGATCCGAACCATCAGGTGGAAAAAGAGAAAAATAGATGAAGTAGAAGTACCAACAAATACATCAAACACACATGAATTGTTATTTTTTTAAGTGGTATTTTTCATTGAAAGTTGTCAATTTTTCCTGAAAAAAGATGTTATGTTGGGATTCCCCCCCCCCCATCTATATATTTGTATACACGCTACATTAAATCTGCAGATTGACTGTCAGTAGAATAAAACAATATGATATGAGAGACACGAAGAAGAACAATGCGCAGAAATGTTGAAATTTTTTTAGCATATTTAACTAGTGGGTTTAACAGTATATTTTGTGCTGATTACGAAAAAAAAATCCATCACCTCTAGATAAGTCACAAAGTTCACCTGAAAATTTATTATTTGATTCATCAAAAAGGAGTTTGAAAGCTGTACTTCCTCATAATGGTAACCGATTTGCTTCTGTGCCTGTTGAAAACTCAGTCCTTTTGAAAGAATGCTACGAAAAACTTCAGTTTGTTCTTAATAAGCTCGGATACTATGACCATAAATGGACCATTTGTGGGGATTTGAAAGTTATTTCCATGTTACTAGGTCAATAAAGTGTTTACACAAAGTTTCCATGTTTCCTCTGTGAATGGGATATCCGTGACAAGAAACAACACTATGCCAAGCAGACGTGCCCAATCAGAAAGGCTCTTATTTCTGGAGTTAAAAATGTTAAAAGACAAAGTTTAGTGGATCCTAAAAAGTTGTTACTTCCACCAATTCATATCAAATTGGTGCTAATGAAACAGTTTGAGAAAGCATTGCCCAAAGAAGGAGAGTGTTTCAAGTATCTTGTGAACAGTGAAAATTCAAAAGAACTCAGACAAAAAAGTACCAAAAGAAGCTTCAATAGAAAAATGAAACGTTTTTGCAAAGACTTATAATAATAACTTTATAACACATGTGCATCACTTTTAGGCTCATTTTATCTAGGTACCGTAGTTTTTTTCTGCTTTTACTTCATGTTAAAATAAATCCAACATTTTCCGTTTTTTCTACTTTTCCAAAAACTTCAACTTTATTATGTAGGCAAGCCTTACGTGATAGAAAAAAAAAAACCAATGTCATTTTTGAAATCAGCGCAAAAAACTACATAAAGATCAGTTAACTAAATCAAAACAATTTAAAAAAAAAGATTTTTTGGAGACCTGTGTAATAGATCCCTTATCCACGTTGTTTTTAGTATCCTTTTAGTGTTCTCAGGCATGAGAGAAGTGGGCATTTGTTCTATTAATGGATTTGGATGGACTTTTTCTTTAAAGCGTTAGTATTATGCTCGTATGTGTTCGTCAACCGATGGTATTTTTAAGTCAGAATGCATAGTTCTGTTGTTGGTATACCAAGGTGCTTTTGTGAATAGTGTGAGTATTTTTGTTTGGAAAGTTTGTAGTCATATTCTGTGAGGAGGTTTCAGCGATGCCATAAATTTGTAATGCATATGTCCAATCTGGTTTTAGTAAGTGCTCGTGGATGAGTTGGGATTTGAATTAATTTTAAAATATGGCCTATCTTTATGCTTTTAACACTTAACACTTAGCAAGAGTGATGTCTATAACGCTATAAACTTTTATCGTGAAATAATAATCATTAAAATTATTGAAAGGATATAATAATTAGCTTGAATATCAAAAATATACACGAGTTTTTCTTTACATTTTTAAAGACTATGCAGAAATGTTTTTAACCATATATTAGGAAAATCTTACCCACAGTCCTACAGAGTAGGTTCCCAACCATCAGAAAAAATAGAAAGGGCAACCAAAGAAAACACATGATATGAAACCGCAGCTAAATATTTTTTTCCCATTGCCGAGAAAAAAAAACATTCGGAAAGACTTAGGCAAAACGTCAGACCTTTTTGAGGGTGGTCGCAAAGGGATCGCCGTCCTAAGGGCACATTCAAAATATAAAAATAACATTTCTTTTTAGTCACTCGGTTCTCACAAACATCGCTACTATGGACCTCTAACCGGCTGATAAAAAAAATTATATTGCGGTTGTATTCATTAAATTTCAATTAAAATTATATTGATTTATAATTTAATCAAATGCCGTTTTAAATATTCATCATATTATAAACTGAAGATAATAAAATCCTTCAAATCAGGATTTGTAACTAAGATGAAGGGCTATCTATAACTTTGAAGATAATGAAGAAATGTGCATTGCTTTTAGATTTTTCTATAACATTTGCTTTGAGTTCAAATGACCCGGCACTCCGATTTTATTAACAAATGATACTAAAAACTTAAAATTATATATTTTAAGATCTTAAAACGTACTATTAGAAAATTAACATATGTTTACAATGGAAAAATAGGATTTTGAATAGGAAAAAATAACGAATGAATAGTTTTATATGTTTTTTGATAAAGATTCCCTTGTTCTAAGATTAAAAAATAAAACCATGTTTATTTCCTTCTTTGATTATTTTTTTTTCTAATTATTTAATTAAATATTAAAACAAATAGCTACCATCTCATTTGAAAGTTTCTGAAAATGTGAAATTATTACATAATGTATTATAATACTATAAACAGAATCCGTTATAATTTATTCGATTTAATGGGGTATTAGTACCGAATAAAATGTTATTGAAAAAGATAAAGAAAAATAAGTATTTGATATTACGTATTTCAAATTGCATGTTATTTGTTAATAAATAAATTTTGTGTTACGATATCACTACCCGCATATGCAATGTAAGTTGTATCATCAATATATGCCCATATCACGCTCAACATCTTCAGCAGTAAAATCGAAGTTGGAAACCAAACATTTATTATTTTGGATGGATGCTAAATAAGCATCGAACAAATCTTAACTCTGAATTTGGTCTGAGGATTAAGTCAGTAAGCCTCTACATTGATAAATTTAATACTTTTAAAAAAAATAAGTATTTTGTTATGGGAGGAATTAAATTTTGAGTAAAATACGATATATAAAATATGTCTATTTATTTTTCCTTATATCATAATTCATGTAAGGATGAGTGTTTTGTAAATAGATGACATTCTTACTCCATGCCTCCTGCCTGCATAATTTTTCTTCTTCGACGCTTAAAAAATGCATAACGAAATAACTATAATCCATGGATTCCTTTGGGCTTAATACCTAATAATTAGTGTACAATTTATGTGCAGAGAGGTGTTTTGAAGTATCATTCCGAGTTTTACCCTTAATAAATTACCTTAATTGGGTCTAGCTATAGCCCACAGAATAATCGATTAAGCTACCACAGTCGGTCTTGATTTTTTTGAAAAATATTACTCTCTGTACTACGTCACTCCATGGATACGTGATTAAAATATTTGATATCATTGATCCCTAATATTTTGAAGACCTTGGCAATGCAAGATATTCTAAAACATATTAATTTATCCACTCTTCCATTGAAGTTTCAGTAAAGCTTACGTTGAAATTGAAATACTTAAACTATTACTAATGTGAGGAATTTTTTTTTATTACCGCAAAAAAATAAGAAAAAATCCCTCAGAACCGCAGGCTTGAATGGATGTTATATTTCCTTTTAAGGGTTGCTTTTCCTAGAACGAGGCCCTGGTCAAAGAGCAGATGATGTGTATCTGAGGGCTACCGAGCCAGCGGTCTTAAGACCCTTTGTGCGCGCTCTGGTTGTGGGCCTCCTGTGGGGGCTCCGGTCTTTGTAGGAAAAAAAGGAGCTGCCATGAATATTTTGGGGGTGGACAAAGGGCTTTTTATTCGGGAGGAGGGAGGCCTCTTATAAGATCGTTAGTATTTTCACCTCCGAGCGGGAGATATGATGGATCACCGGCTTTGTACTTCTGACAGGGGTCTCGGGATTAAAATGTGTTTTGATGGATTTTTTTTAATGCCATATGTCCCCGTGTGTATTTTGTAGGATGACTGGTAAATCCTTTTATGGCGGAAGGAACGAATCGGCGAAATTCAGCCAGGATGAGTGGGAGTTTTGTCACAGTTCGTGGATATCTTAAGGATAGCTGAGTCAGGGCGTCTCCATTACCTCAAGATGTGCTCTGAAGGGATCTTGAAGAGAGTGGCCATTCCAAAATCATTTATAAGGCTCTATAGTCGAGTGTTTGCAAAACAGTTGGTCTGATAATACCTCCTTCAAACGGGAGAATATATTTAATAACAACTAGGACTAGCGGTATTACATTTATTATTTCAGTTTTTAATAATAAAGTTAATAATAATCTCTATCACAAGAACCAAATAAAGGTGTTGAGTTCAGTTCATGATGGAGAGAGTGCTGTTTCCTAGCCAACGGTTGTTGAAGGAAGTGATTATGCTTATTTTTCTCAATCAAGGGTGCCCATCACATAGAGGCTAGGTCAGTCCCAAGAGGATCAATAGACACCACAACGATCCATGACTAGTTAATAAAACATATTATTTTTATGGCACAGGCGGAAATCGGGACCTACAGCTCAAAAGCACAGCTATAAACTACAAACTACACAGCTTTAATAAAATTAAATGAAAAGATTAAGGAAAACACATTTAGACCAAAAGTTGAAAGTTTGTTATGTCAAGATAGTCTAGGGGGTATAAAAGTGTGATACTTGATTCTCCTTTTGGCACAAAAATTATTTTTCAATTGCTAAGATTGGATGCCAGTTCCCTTCCGTCCCTTTCGTTCATTCAACTCTTCCGGTTTATTTAACATTAAAAAGAAAGATGAAGTAACGAAAATATGCAGGTTGGAAGCAGTTTTTACCTGCAAGTTACTGTTGATCACCGGAAGTATTTAAAATCAACATGGTTCTTTAAAATATAGAGTACTGCAGGAAGGGATACACTTATAATGACGGTCAATTAATAATAATTTAAGAGAAGCGAGGGGATGGTTGACTGGAAGATAGACGTAAGGAAGAAAATAGTTGGGGGTGCAGTCAAATAAAAACACTAAATAAGTGGTATAAAAACGCTAAATAAGTGGTAAGTGGTAAATAATTAAATAAGTAACCACTTATTTGACTGCACCCCCAACTATTTTCTTCCTTATAAATAATAATTTAATTTTGAAACAAATTTGATTATAGAAGAAAATAATAAAATAAATAAACACACTTCTTTAAAAGTATTTCTTTCTTTTTTTATCCAACGCCTGTACGTGGTTCCTCAACCATTCGACGTTGAACCTCACAGTAGCAATTTATATTGTCATCACCGGTCACGGGAGCCTGGCAGTTCCGACTTCTTTAAAACTTTAAAGTTTAAAAGCTTTAACAGTTTTTAATTACAACAACTTTCTTGAGCCTCCTGGTCACATTTGCAAAAAATAATGTTATATATTTAAATACATTTATATAGCAACGTTGAGTTGCTGAATTATCTACGTACAACTATTAAGACGACGTTAGTGGTTCGAAAGGTCTAAAATTTATTTATTTTATGAGTCTCAGGATACTTCTGCAGTCAGACATATCATAAAATCTGGCTGACTAACACTCACCTAGTGACTAAAAATAATCAACCAAGATGTGGTAAATGTAATGGATTACACGCAATAGGAATACATCTGCCAGCGTAGCCTGTAAAAAGGTAAAAAATTCGTTAATAATGTATTCGCCTCATTATTTTATGAAGAATTTATTAAATATTTCTAATATACTTGTATCCACATTTTTATTATACTTTATTTGTATTTATTCGTTTGTTTTATTTATGTCTTATTTGATCCGCCAATTTAAACTTTTTCGGAACTGAAAAAACTACTATTAAAAAACGAATTCAAATATATATACAGGGTGTCCCATTTCAAGTGGATCAAAGGTTTTTAAATTTTAAACGAAACAAAATTCAGAAAAATGATTCAGGTAAAAGTTGTAGTTATTCAGGCCTTGTTTGAAGAAATAAACAAAAGATGTAATTTCCTCTTGACCCATATTTATTTTTGTTTTTCTGAAATGTACAATACAAAAGATGGAAAAAATGTATGTAACATTTTTTTCTATCTTTCATAGGTTAAGTAGAAAAAGCATGCAAAGTTCACTACTTTAGTACACCTCCTTTACGAGGAAACGTAATGTAGCATTAAGTTATTTTATTTAAGGGTTTTTATAACTTACTAATCAAGGTATTTTGAATCTTTCAGAAAATTTCTGGACATTTAAAAACCTTAATTTTAATAAAAATCTGTTTCGACGTTTTTATAGAAAATTTTTTAAAATTAAAATTAAGGTTTTTAAATGTCCGGACATTTTCTGAAAGATTCAAAACACCTTGATTAGTAAGTTATTACGACTAAAAAAGGAGGTATACTAAAGTAGTGAACTTTGAATGCTTTTTCTACTTAACCTATGAAAGATAGAAAACAATTGTACATAGATTTTTCCATGTTTTGTATTGTACATTTCAGAAAAATAAAAATGGGGGTCAAGAGGAAACTAAATTTTTTGAAGGTCGATATTGACCATTTAAAGTGAAAAACCAAAAAATGATTTCTTCAAACTAGGCCTGAATAGCTAAAACTTTTACCTGAATTGTTTTTCTGAATTTTGTTTGGTTTAAAAGTTAAAAACGTTTGATCCACTTGAAAGGGGACACCCTGTATAATCAAGTACATATGTTATGCCTAGATCAACATCCCATGGTCCTTTATCATAAACTTAGTAATTATCTTTGACCATGCCCTCTGGAATAACCATATTTCACAAATCTCTCGATGTTCAATTCAAAAACGTTCAATCTCTCCAAATCCAAACTGAGACTCCCTAGCATATTTCCAGTCCATTATGACTATGGCTGTTTGGTATATGAAAACTAAAATTGAACTATAAATATTGTATATGTACGAGTATTTATGTATATAAGTTCATACATATATAATTAATTATATGAAAACGTAAATGCACTGACATTAACTAAAACGTAGATAAATGAGAGCTTTTACCGCCTTACTTATATACGACCAATTATTCTGGTGATTTTATTTACCTCAGGGGTATTTTCGGATATGGAAAAGCAGGGAAGAAGCAAAACGTGGCGGTGTTTTGTGACGGCGAATAGGAGAGACAGGCGGGGTGGAGTTTTTTTCTGCCTCCCCTAGGGCGCGTGTCTTCCTGTTTACCGCCAGCCAGGAAATATAATTGAAGGCACGGGCCAACTTCCTCTCCTAATATAGATACAGTCTGCGCCTAAGGGAGAGAGTCTAAGAGTCTCATAAGGGGTTGTAAAAAAAATATATCTAGATATCCTAGGCTTTTAAGGGGTGATTTTAAAGAAGTTCGTTACAACCTCTATCTTTTTTCTGAAAGCTAACATGTATTATGAAGGTACCAGAGATATTCAATAATTTTAAATGTTTATAAAAAAATATTGGGAGGGGGCGGAGTGACTCGGTAATAGAGGGATTACTTTTATTTAACCTGTTACCAGCCACTGATTACAGCCATCATCAGGACTTAACTGTGAGATACAACATAAATTTCTTATACAATGGATGTGCATTGAGGTGATCTTTCAAATTCAACCGCCAGGTTTTCCCCCAATTAGGGTATCAACTTTATAGAGGATGGTTGAGCCAATGGAGTGTCGTCAGATCCAACGAGGTACAATCACTGCTGTAAGTAGATTAAATAATTTATCTGCCACACCCGGATTGAAACCATAATCAATAATATTCGGCTTAGCCATTCAGCTTTCTACCCACTGAGCTATTAGATTTACCGTATGCTGAAAATTTTATCCATAATATTGGAAAAGTTGAATCTGAACTTTATGGACCTTTTGCTCATATTCCTTCCACATAAGTAATGGCAAATTACTGGTATTATGTCAAGTAGCGTAAATTATTCATTTGTTTCGTATGTCAAGCGAAGGTCTGTAGTCAAGAATATGTGATAGTTGTTCCTAGTATTTTGTGGGTATGTTCGTGTGAATCATTCCTCCAAGGGTTACATGGCTATGACCTGAAGTAAGGTGTATATAAATTTGATTTGTAACATGGATGTTTCATGAATACTTCCGCATTGTCAGCCATGTATACTTCCTTGACTTCTCCCCCTCTTTTGCATGTATATATACTTGCTCTAAGATTAGGAAGATAGGAACATTTCATCGAAGGACATTCTACATAGAAGGAAGGGGAGCAGAGAGCAGAGACGAGATGTAGTAATTAGTATGTAAGAGAGTAGTAGTAACTAAGTTAGATGTAGTCTAAAGAATGTCGTTTGTATATCTGTATAATACCTATTCAATATCACTATAAATAAATATTTTTCTTACAATTCGTTAACGGTTTGTACACTAAAGTATAGTCTGATATGAAATACATAGATTTTTAAAGTTGTTCGTTGGATACGATTCTTTCCGCAGGGAGAAACAGCATGGTATTGTTTCGTTCACTTTGATTATCTATTAATGAAACTAATTTTCTAAATAGAATATGTTATGTATGGGTTATAGAGGCTGTGTAATGGAATGGGATCTATGATAATGATATTGATCTGGGAAGCTATAGATGGCACTGATGGATATAAAAAGTGTAAAGACTAAAGAGAACAGCGCTTGTGGTACACCCAAGTAGAAGGCGAAACTGGAAGTTTAGAAGAAGCTGTCGACTGCAAAAGATTTAATTATTAAAAAGTAGAAAGATTGTATTATCTTATTAGAGGTCTCATGTATCAGACCCCCCCAAAAAAGCTTTTTCAATTTGGTGGAAATCGCTAAGCAACATCCTTTTTTTCAAACAAAGGACTAATTTGCATACACGACTCCATGACACTTGCTCAGTGGAAAAATACATCTCAAATTTCATTTAAATCAAAGTTAATCACTTGAAGATAATCACAAAAACCAACATGACAAGAATAATAAACTGCTCGTGGAAGAAGAAGGAAGTTAACAACGGTAGACGACTAGTAAGAAACATATAAGATTAATTCGAAGGAGACAAATTAAGACGACTAATAAAAAGGAGAGATATTTAACAAATACAATGTGATATTCAGGAGATATAAAAGAGATATTCTTATGTACTAACTGGGTTATTTATTGATTATTGATTATCATTATAACTTATTCGCTAAGGGCTACATTTAACGTAGAGACAACTCTCTTATATACTATAAAATATTTACTAAATCTTCTGTCTAATATCTACTCTCCTAATATCCTACCTATCTCCTACCTTCTTTCTACCTTCTTTGTCTCCTAATCTTAGAGCTAGTATATATACAAGTAAAAGGTTGTTAACATTTTTGACAAAAAGAAAGCATCGATGAAAATTTCTTATTTCCTTATTCCTTATTAAACGTTGAATAATATTAGTTGACCTTGTATTTATGAGGAAGAAAGTGGTCCGGGTAGAGGTCAAGAAAATTCTTATTATTGGTATGCCAAAGTTTCGACGAAGATGAAGAAGACCTGCAATGTGGGTCGAAACGTTGGCGTACCTATAAAAAGTTCTCCCTATATAAGCAAAATTTCTTGACCTCTACCCGGACTTTTCTTCCTCTTATTTTATTAAACCACTTGGTTAATACGATTGACCGATTTCTAGGGATATGTGCAAAGATATCGACAATATTGGTTGGATAAACGATAGGGATGGGTAGATACTGGATTTTTCCTGTATCTGAATACAAGTGATACTGATACTTTTCTGTATCTGATACTTTTGTAGTTGAATAGAGATATCCCGACTCTTATAATATAATTCTTTTGGTGCTTACTTATCCAGATGCACTATTTATTTATGAGTAATATATTGTATAGTATATTGGTAAACACATGAACATGCCTCTGGAAAAGAATCCAATTAAGACTAGGGCATAGAAAATATAATTTGAGTAATCATCCTAAATAATTACTCTTGCATCCCAAAATAAAATAAAATGTCCAAAATATATATAAGAGTAGAAACATAGCAATGCATATATAAAATGTTTAAGAACTATGTTCTATCCCACAATTTGATTCAAAAAGTAGATACAAAAAATAATATACCAGTTTTAATTCGTATGTTATAGTAATAAATAGCATATGGTAGCATGAGGTAGTGTATATATTCGTGGATACTGAATAGCTGATGCTTCTAACTAGGGATGGGAAAGGTTGTATCAACCTTGGCCGTATCTGATACTTGTATTAATTGATACAAAAGTATCAGGTTCATTTCGACTGCATCTGATACTTGTATCAACTACTGTTTAGTATCAGATACAAAGTATCAGATTGATACAACCTTACCCATCCCTAATAAACAACCGACATTGAAAGTAAACAGTGCGTAAACCACGCAAGCACGGCCGATTTAATATTTTGCCAAGGAGGTCTTAAAAAGTCGTAGTGGTGGACACAATGAGGTCGGGACTATCTGCGATCTGCAGATGCCCAGGTGACGCGTGCCTTATCTCTCTCTCTCAAGGCTTGTTTCTTTTAAACCTGTCCACTTTTTTGTCTCCATCTGCCACGGCTGCCTTCCTCGAATCGTCTCAATCCTCTTTGGTGTAGATTTTCACCGTTTATCTAATCAGGAATCTCTTGTAGGGCAGGTGATGTGGAGGAAAAAAGGGAGTTTGGCAAAGTTTTGGTACGTTTGGTAGATGTCTTATCTAAGCATATTATGGCTCTATTAGCGATCGCTTGTAATCAATTTGTTCGTCCTCAGTCCCTGGGCAAGATCTCTTTTTTTTTTACTAACTGTTGCAGCTTTAACGAACCCCCACATTACCTTAGATCGATTTCAGTAGCATCTCCAGCGTTTAATTTCGACTACAACATGGGAAAATCGTCTGAAGATCGACATACAATAGTTTTGATTTTTTGTTTTATATTTATTTAATTTGTATTAGTATCTGTAATAATAGGAAGAAAAAGAAGAAGGAAGAATTTTTTTTCTTGACACATACGTACATTTAGTAGTTGAAGCCTCATATTCGATCTCGACTGGTCTCAAATCCAATGAGGAATTCGAAAAAGCGCTAAGACCTCCTATGGTCACTCTCCACACATGGAGGTTGGAGCCTGGCTTTTAGTTAGCACCTATAGTGTATGTAGGTTTGTGCGTTCCTATATAACTAACACTTATTTCCCTTAATGGTGGCAAATTGTAAGAGAAGTTGTAAGGAAAATATACTTTGTTTTATCCAGAAAACTTTTTGATATGGATTGAATTGGTCCAGGGGGTATAGTCAATGATCACACAAATTAGCAAAACTTATTTTATTTTTATTATCGTATTTCATATACGTTTTGGCCTAAGATGGCCATCTTCAGAGCTCCCGGGGGTGAAGGAGGCGATGTGAGTCTGAACTCTGTAGAATTCAAGTTTGAACTGAAGTGTTCTGAAGTTCTAAACATTTTATTGGGGTAAGTGGCAAAAATGAATAAATAAGAAGAAATTAATCAACCAAAAGGATTTTCGTTGGCATGTTTTTGTTACTTTATATTACATTTATATTTGAGTACTACCACTGCGTAGTTTCTCTACTTGTCTTTTCATGTCAATGTATTCACTCATTTTATTTACTTGATGTATTTTGTATACAGTTGTAAATTTCAATAAATAAATTTAAAAAGAAATATTACATTTATATTAATAATGTAATTTTAATTTCTCCATATATCAATGTCTAGATAAAACCAAGTGTATCCTAACTGAAATTGTAAGTTTCTGAAAATAATCATTAAGATTTACAAAATCTAATTATAAATTGAGAAGAAGATTTGTAAACTTGATATTGAATTTTTTGATGTTGATTTTTATTATCAAGATGTAAGTTTTAATATTTAAATGAGATGACATTGGAGTAATGATCTAACGCATAACGCTATAATGATGGTTATGATGGAGTTCAAAATAAATCTTAAAATAGAGAACCTCGATCTAATGTCATAAAAATTATATAATCATTACAATACATTCTTCTTCTTCTGCTCGATGACGCATACTAGGGACCACGTGATAATTTCAATTCTTCTCAGCACGTTGTTTTCTCTATCGCCCCTTACAATATTCTATCATCCTTTCACCGTGAATGCTTCTTTCTGTCCTCGGACCATTTCATCTCAGGTTGCTTTTCACTCTTCCCTGGAATTCCTCTGTACTCAAGATCTTCCTAAAAATCTCTGTCCTCTGTCCACAATGTCGTCTTCCCTAATATCAATCCATTCTAAACCTATATTTACTTCCTGAATCCAGCTTGTTGTTGACCTTTTCTCTAAAAGGTACTTGATTATTATTTTCATTAATCTGTAATCATCCATTTTGAAAATATGTCCAAAAAATAAAAATCTTCTCTTTCTTATTATTTCTGTTGTTTGCTATGCTCCTGTATATTTCATCATTAGATCTTGTTTTCCATACTTCTATTTTTTTAACTGGGCCTAAGATTTTTCTCAAAATCCGCCTTTCTGGTACCTCTAGTTTATATAATCTATAATGTACATTAAGTATTCAGAACATCACACAAGCATATAGGCATTCCAATTTCACCGCAGAAGAGTAGTTCTCTATTTTAAACATTTTTGATAAGCACCTTTTTGTAATTAAAGTTCTTAGTAAATCCAAATGCTCTTTCCATGTTGTGTAGACTATCTTCTATTGTTGTATCTACTATTTTCTAAACGATTTTTTTTTCTCTTCCAGATATTTGCATTTTTTTAATTTTCTCTACACAAATACCCGTTGTCAAATATACCCGTTGGCTATTTCTTTCACGAGATAGATTTATGTAGTTGCATTTGTTCGGTTGTCTGGCAGTATAGCGAAACCGCCTGCAAATGCTAAGAAGTTTAATTCATTTCCTTTAGTTTTTTTTCCATAAGTCAAAGTTAAAATGTTACGGCCTATTAATGTTGCTGTCAAGATTTTAACAAAAATCATTCATAACACTAATCTATTGAAAATCAACTTAATACTTCTTCTTCTTTCGCTACACTCTTTTGTGACTTTTAGCCCTAAAAGCTATTCTTGCTAAGGAGTGATGTGATATATATTATTTTAAAAAATTGTTTTAAACGCCATGGAACAACATTTAGTCTTCGCCAGATATATAATTTTAATTTTTTACCGATAATCGTACTGAGAGACATATGCCACACTTAAGACTGTTTGTTTGGATGAGTGTACATAAGAATGTTTTGGAGCCCCAGTTTTTTTTTTAACGAATATTTATATTTGTTTACACCATCAATACTCTTAAGTATACCACTACAAGGACACTTAGAAGCTAAAGATGCTCTTCGAGAACGTCCTCAAAAATTGATAAATACTGGTAAAGTGCCTTAGGAGTGGAGACAGACAGGCCACATGGCAGGATTACACGCCCACTAAAGCTGTCATAGAGCACATGTGCAGACTTTTTAGCAGCTCAGCTTCGATATCTGAATGGCCAGGTAGAGTGGCTCTAGTCTGGCGCGAATCGTCCTGACAGTCCTTCAGACCTTCAGATGTCTTCCTCTCCGGCGGCTACTGGGTTTCTTTGAAGTGCTTTGCATTATAAGGAAAAAAGAAGTCGAACTCGGAAGAAAAAATTGAAAATATTTTTAGAAATATTGGAAAAAGGCAAAAATATTGGAGAAAAATTTTCCTCTGATTTTTGGTTCAATATAAACCATAAACCATATAACAATTCCTAATAACTTAATTTAGGGAAGAATTGAAAGAATAAAAATATCGAGCATTTTTTAGTAGTTATGCCAAGTACTCGGCAAAAATCCCTATTCTAATTACACTTGGACAGGCAACATTTAACACTTCCACTGCAGTATAGTCTTAAAGCTCCATTTAGCCATAGCAGCATAAAGTGACGTTAAATGAAAAAACAACTACATTAAACTTTTTAGTTACCCTAACAATATTAAGAAATTATACTCAATTAGAGGAAGAAAATTATGATTTCGTACGCAATTTATTGTATTATGATTTTGTAAGCAACTTGAAACCAGTTAAAAATGTTGACACTCGAAAACATATAATTCAGACTCGACATTACATGGATTAAAAAAATTGTTTAATTTTAATAAAGAACTAGTGAGCCCCATCACTAGACCCCCCCCCCACACCTACCATCTAATTAATCCAAAGATAATTGAATGCACAATCCTCTCTTAAAAAGCACCAGGTGCAGTACAAGAGATGTCGTGTATCATATTAATATGTTATTGTTAAAAATTAATAAAAGCCGAGGGGCTAAGAAAAAAATAAATATAAAATAAATTTAATTTTAATAATTTCCAGTGTAAGGCCAAATCAGCCTCATCAAGATAATTGTGGACTTTGTTCGTAACAAACTAAGGAGCGTTGAGGATATTTAAGAAGGATTTTGGGTATTAAGAAATAGTTACAGATTTTATTATATTAATTATCTAGATCATTGTAAAATAAAAATCACTGGTTGAATGCTTTATCTGGTCTTAGATCCCCTAATGGCTGAAATATGATCTTAATCATATCCCTATTCACCATATTAAGAACAATCAGTGTTAAAATTTAATTACTAAATAAAAAACAATTACTACAAATGAAGTTTTAGAAAAATTAAACCATATGGAAGAATAGTCGTGCTGAATTCCTAGAGGAGCGAAGGACCCAATTTTTTCCTCCCCGAGGAAAGAGCACATGGTTCACAGGAGACAGAGTTTTCAGGAAGTAGGAAAAAAAAAGGAGCAATTTATCATCGCAACTAATCCCCTGGCAACTGAGCAACTTGTTTTCCACTGATGGTTTTCTCCGCTAAGTTTTCCTCAGTCTTATTTAAGCTCTCGCTTCGTATTTTTAGATTTTCGTTGGATGTGAATAGAAGTACTTATATATAAAGGTGACCTGTAACGCATACTGTAATTTTCAAATATGGTCAGAGTTTACAAAGATCTTCTTTCGAGGTAATACATGAAACTAATACAAAGAGAGTGAATATTGATTGTTGCAGTATGTAATATTTTTTAGTATCACCAATACACCCAACTGTAATCTTTAAAATATATATACAATCATTTCTTGTGGGGTACAGACCATTACCATTTGAAAAGTAGTTATGTGTAAAACAAATAACCAAAAATGTTTAGATTACGATTGTGATCACAGCTGATTTTTAGATAATGAACTTAATAGTGAAAGCATCCTGATCGCTCTTTGAGGCAATGAGTTGAGTACTTCATTGAGTGAGGCAATGGATTTTTGATATCCAAAATCTTCCGTCTCCTCCAGTTTTAGAAAATATATTGTGTGTTCTCTTTGTCTTGAAGTGGCTCAGAATTTAATGAAATCACTATTGCTCTGTCGTGAACTTGCTGAATAGCGAACCTGTCTTTATCGGAATAGAAATAGTTGATTTTTTAAAGAGATTTATTAAGAACTACCTTTTTCTGGAACAGTTTTTTGTTTAATATTTTAGGTAATGCATTATCGTAGTTTATAATAATAATAAAACTTAATGAATCTCGAGGTTAATTGTTGCTATCACCAGAGCTTTATACTATCATTATGAGATACCGTAACGTAGTCAGTATCTCTTGCAATATTTTATCTCTTGTAAATCGATCTTCCCTAGTAATGCGATTCGTAGGAGTATCTCAATAAATATATACCAATCATAGGACCAAGCAATACGAATATGTGCAATTCCTATATTTTTCTTTAGCTCTACTGTTTTGTCTTCTAAAAGTAGCCTATCATTTTTGGATGTTGGCGATTATAACGGCCCAGCTTAATTGACTGACCGCTGTACTAAACAATTCTATCCACGTTAATCATGTCCATTACCTGAGATTTTTTAACCTCGAATGACGTGGACCACTCTTTCAATCTTGCCTGTAATATTAACTGCAACAGACTGAGTTCTCTGATTCGAGTCTGCAGGTTCAAATTTAGGTTTCATAACCTTCCTGAGTTGGTTAAAGGCACTTTTTTCCTACCTTATTCGACACCTAATTTTATTTGAGTTTTTCCAGTTGCCAGTTATGTTTCATCCCAGATAAGTAATTCTATCAATTCTTTTTAGAGGAAGAATATTAGTATGGAATTTGACGGCAATAAGCTTTTTACTGATAATCATTGTTTGTGTTTAATTATGATTCATCTTAATAATTTATGTTACAGATAAATTACTTAATTTGTTAACATTTTTACTACATTACTACTCTGTAAAGTACTGGGATTCTCATCTTATCTTATACTGTTAGTGAAAATTGCTGCTAGTATAGTTCCGAATGCAATTACCCGATATATTATCCTAGTGGTAGTGGGGTAGGAAAGTATATAGAGCACTGAGTTGCTGTGCTGAAAACCAAGTTTCAAATCCAGCTGTTGCAAAGGAAGTTGGTATCTTTAGTAGAGGGGAAAACCTGGCGTATGTGCGTAATGTCGGACTAACCACCTCTCAGCACAACCTTTGTCCTAGAAACATTTCTGATCGGTCTCTGCATGTACTGAACCGAAGATTTTTGTGTTGTAGTGTTTCTAGATTATGACGTAATAAATACCTGTGATTCACCAATCTACTTCGAGAGCCATATCGCAGTTCATGTTTAGACAGGCAGGTGAAGGCCAGTAGCAGACGACACTTCGCTCATTGTCGCCTCCGGAGTAAGCCCCAGATCCAGCGGTCAGAAAGACTATCCTGCTAAAGAAGCGGGCGGAAGGGACTGTCAGCGATCTCTTTGTCCCCGGGCGGTGTCAGTTAGCCCCCTAAGTGGCCGCCGGGGCCCCAGAAAAAACCTCCCCAAGGCCCCCCAAAAAAAGCAGTGGGCAGTGGGCAGCAGCTGCCACACCTGGACCTGGACCAACGGCGAGCCACGTCTCCTTCCAATTAACTGCTACATTTGTTGTGATCGCCTCCTTTTGTTTCTCCCTCGGAGGCTCTTCAAGGATCAGATATATCTTCCACAACTTGTAATTAAGTCCTTCATTAGGATCCTTTCTCATCCTCCTGGTTAACACTTCTCTTCGTTTTTTTTACTACAAGAATCCTGCTTCAACGATTTCAAAAATGCATCATAGAGTGGTATTTTTGCTGAAATTCGGCCGTATCTCCTAACATTATAATATAAAATTTAAATAATTCTAGAAAAAATCTATTTAAATTTTCTATTAAAAAATAGAAAACATTGTATTCTTACTATGTTACGATCATAATAACTCTGAAGTTAGGACTGTATTTTTTAAAAACTGACCTTATAATGATTATTACTGTATTGAGATATACGAAGCCCTTCCTCTCCACTATCAATGTGGAACAGGAAAAGAACTTTCAATAAGTTTAAAATAAGAATATGACTTTATTTTATGTGGGGGGAAACGTGAGGCGCTTTTAAAGATATTTGACTCTACTTTTACGAATAATAATCAACAAAATATTTGCAAATTTTTTAACTTATTGGAAATTATAAAATACAGTCTAATGGAGACGGGAGAAAAAAAATCATCTTTGAACACTGTTAACATTTGTTTCTTCGTTACTTATAGGAACAGCTTGAAGAAAATCCTTACATTGTTATTGGCGTTGATAAGAAATTGATAATATTTATATTTTATAGTTTTTATTTATGACAAATTACCAAAAATATTACCTATTTCGTGGGCATAGTGTCATTTAACTCCGGTGCACAGAATTGTTAAGAAGAAACATCGCTAAGTACTTTACAACTTCATAATTTTCAAGGCATATGCCAGTTTGCACTTTAAATTAAGTCGCAATAACCTGCTCTTCAACCACACCTAATCATTCTATTTTGAGTAGCTTGTTCCGGCGGTTACACTTGATCAGATCGCATTATCCCCCTGTCAGGGACACTAAAAGAGAAATTAGTAAAAAATTAGCTCCTAAAAAGGTCTAGGGCATAAAAACTCGGTAACCTGTGCCTGTCGCGTGGCGCATAAAAAGCTCCACTATATACTAATATGATCGTAACAAACCAACTAAACGATCAGGAATAAAAAAAAGTCTCCGCGCCTATACAAAAAATAGTCACGAGATACTTTTAGAGGAGGGGCACGTGCCCATCTGCTTCACGAGGGGAGGGGGATTTTTGAGTTAGGGGAAGAAATAAGTAAAAAAAAAAAAAAAAAGGAAACAAAAAAAGCCACCCCTCGCGACTATAAATACCGTCGGCCGCCATTTTGTGCCTCGTGCTCTATCACCTGTACTCCAACAGTCCCCGGTTCTCCTCTTAGCTCAGTATTTATTTAAAATACATTTGTCCTTCTTCAGAATTCAACGATTTTTTCTCAAAATAGCGGTCTAGTTAATATATAAGTATTTATTTTCGAGTAAGATATATTAATTCATTATATCGGAACTGGGGTAAGACACTTCGGTCTAAAAAATATGAAAATACAATTTTGAAGATTTGTCTTGGCCAGGATTTGAACCCAGGTCGCCCGCATCTCTAGTGCGGTGCTCGAACCACTGAGCTACCAAGGCACGCATTCAAGCCAGACTAATCTATTCTCTTCACCGATCCTATATCCCCGTGTTCTCCAAATTTTTGCCGGACGCGGGCGATCCGGATTCGAATCCCGGCCAAGATAAATCTAATTTCTTCAAAATAAAAATATTTAAAAATAATCACCATTGGGAGGCAAAGGGAAAAAGATGATGAAATCGTGAATTCAATTTCATGTCAAACTAATTACTTAAGCCCTAAGAATAGGCTTAGAAAAATACCCCATATTTAGTTTGTAGAGTTTTAATTTAAATAGTCAAACCGAAATGCAGAGTATAGAGAGGACTGTCTAATTTAAAACTAAGACTGAAACTTAATGTGTGCATTTACTTACTAAAACCTAGTATATTAAAAATTAATTAAAAATCATTTTATGTATTAGAATGATTATGAAAATATATTAAAAATTCTATTCAAAAATACTTGAGTAACAACACCCTTGTTTTAGTAATCACCCATATGCTAGTTGCGAACGTTTATTTTAAATTTAGTTTAAGTAAAGAATGGTTAATTTAACAGAAATCGGAGTTATTAAAGCATTTTAAAACTATCTCACTTCTAATTTGCAATAACGAAAATCCGGTCATCACCTTATATTATAGTCGAATTATTTATTTGATCTGTCTATACTTTTAGTGTTATATTAACGTTGTAAGAAAGTATTTTAAATAGTAAAATCTAAGAAAACTAATGAACTTTTAATTTAACAGGCATAAAATTTATAAAAATAATTTGAAACAAACTTATTTCTAATAATAAGTAGTAAAAATTCGTTCATTACCTTATATTGCAGTTGAATACTTCATTTTGTCTGTATGTATTGTTTAACTTTAGTTTTAATAGTAAAATTTAAAATTGCAGCGGTGTGCGCAGTTACGGAGCCGGGCCCTCACTGAGAGGCTAATGTAAGAAGTACAGGTTAATGTACACGCAGTAGAGGGGATTACGAGAATAATTAAATGGTATTTTACGAATGATTCGGTACTTGTGTACATATCACACGGTGGAAGTGGGGGCAATGGCCGAGCGGTTACATTTTATAACAGTTACATTTCTACCAGTTACCTTGGATAACCTTACATTTTGGAAGGCCATCATTGTTTGTTTACTACTCTGTTTGAGCGTTGTTGTGTTTCAGTTGTTCTTTGTTAATAATACAAAATAATGTCGATATTTTGTTGTTTAGTGTTCTTTAGTTACAGCACAATGCTTATTTCGGATTTGCCAAGAACTGAGGAAGATGCTATTCGTGTTTGTCAGGAAAAAAACATTTTACAGAAAAATAGGAAATGTAGCAACTCCCATCAAATGAAATTATACGTTCGAAATCGTAAGTTTTGGAGATAAATTCTTGTTTATCAGAATTTATATGGCAACAACATCAGGTTGATGGAAATAGAGACTGTTTTTAATCCATGTTGAACTGTATAGCAACCCATTTTCCACCCAAATGCGATTGAATGTTATGTTTTTAAATAATTTATTGAATTTTAAATATTTTATATATGTTCCATTATTTATTAATGTCATTATTATATTTGTTTACATCCTACACTTATTATTTATGATTAAATATACTTATTATTTATTTATTATACTTATACTTCTAAATAATTATTTTAATTTTAAATCGTTTATCTATTGCAGTATTTATTGATCTCATTATTATATTTATTTACATTATATACCACATTATTTTATAATATGTTATATAATAAATTATATTGTTATTACTTCGATTTATTTATTTCCAATATTATTACATTCCTATTTTTATTTGAATCTGAGAAAGCCGGGCGGCAAATCTTTTCTCTTCAAAATATCCGAAGGGAGGCGATCTCAGATTCAAATAAAAATATTTTAAAAGGTTATCCAAGGTAACTGGTAGAAATGTAACTGTTATAAAATGTAACCGCTCGGGCATGCGCAGAACATTGCCCCCACTCCCACCGTGTGATATGTACACAAGTACCAATGATTCTAAACAAAACTCTAGTTTCTAATTTGCTTAAGAAAACGAAAAATTGTACTGAGTTGTTCGTTATTACAAAATAAACAAAAGGAGTTACCATTAGTAGGTACCTACCAATTATACAAATGTGCAAAAAATAATCATGAAGTAATAATATCCTTTCTTAGTGCGCGTCGCACAGTGGAACGAGCGTTAGGAGCGTCTGGACATTCATTAATATCTCCACTTCTGGTTCTCCTAGAATAAGGCTATTGCTACGGTTTTAAAGCTTTTTGAAGGAAATATTTAATTATATGATAAACAGGATCAAACATTTTAGGATAAACGTGTAAAAATTCTAGATTTGATATTTCGATGTTAGATTATTTAGTATCAAACGTTGTACCATTTATTGTACCAACATACTACGAGAATAGGTACAATACAGTATTCTATGGAAAGACAGATACATAGGTATTGGATACAGTTACACAAAGGAAAAAGTAACAAACCAAATAATTTAATTATTAAACAAAATTAATAAAATAATTGATAATTACTTTTGTTAGTTAATATACTAGGTATAATTGATACGTCAAAATTATAATAAATGTAAGCGCCTATATAAAATTGCTTCATTTAAATAACGAAATAAAAATTAAATAAATCAAAAATTAAAAACTTGACGATTTGTTGTAGGACTATTGCACCTATGTGCACCATTACACATATGTCGTTCAAATACCACACGCAAACTGAGTTTCATTGTTAATACTATTATGTTAGATGAGGGTTGTTCGGATAAATGAATGAAAAACAAAAACTGGTAAAAAAAAGAAAACTTGCGAAAAGCAGACGCCAATATCAACAGAAATTATTTTAAATTAATTCTCAAGGCCCATTAAATAAAAAGAAAAAATCATTTTCTCGGAAAATAGCACCTAGTAGCAAAATCCGACTAATGGAAAAAAAACTTCAGACATTCTAGTTATTTACTGTGAAGGTAGTTTTTTGGGCGATTTTAAGCGATTTTCGCAATTGATTATTTAATTTTATCACCCAATTTTCACCGAAAAATCCCAGACGTTTGAAATAATCCCAAGTTTTAATTGCCTAAAATATCTTATTATGGATGTGTGTTTTTCCAGTAGGTGCACGATTAATTTAATGCATTACCTCAAACAGTGGATTGCTTTAAAAATATGAGTTTTTAGAAAAATTTATATTTCAATTCAGAATTTTTTATATAAGATTTGATTTCACAATAAATTTATCTATGGATTTTGTTGAGAAGAAGTATAAAGTATAATTTAAAATCAAAATAGAGAACACATTTCGTTATTAGAGAATTGGTCCAATGTCCAACAAATGCGTTGGTTCGTTCCACTGTGCGTCGGCCTTATGAAATGTACCTACTGTCCAAATTTCAAGTCTGTAGCTTATGCCGTTTTGGCTCCGCGATGATCTTTTCATTCAGGACGAACTCTTTTATAAATATATTACATGGGTAATAGCAATAATGGCCATAAAGCGAGTAGAAGATTTGGGTATTATTCGGGAGTAGTTTGGTATTATTGTTCTGCTTGATTCTTTTCAGTAGAATCATTGATTAAGTTTGATGAAGCAGAGCATAATAACTTATTTTAATCTTCTAAGTTAAACCTCATAGATCCAAATTAGGAGCATAATATAGATATATGGTTTTAAGGCATAATTTTCATTAAGGTTCACCTAATTTTAATGTTAAAATGCTAATTTAAATATTTGTTTGTCTGAATGTGTGATTTTAAATTTTGCCTGATCCCAGGTTCAAGTGTCTAATTTATTTATTTAAAAAAAAGAAGTTAAATATACAGAATATAACTATTTATAAATCATCGTCTCATATTTATAATTTATCGTACCATGACATTGGTATTGTTTATTATTGATTTTATCATAAATGTTATGAAACTTTCAGATTACTATTTATTACACTTTGGGAGTGGAAACAAATTAATGAATCCATCAGGTCTAAGAAGATAAATAAGATCAATCAAATATGAAAATTTAGAAGTATGAGTTTTAAAGGAAGAGTTTATATTATCGTACACTATATAAAGTTTAATAGGCTCTGATTATTAGTTAAGTAGAACGCATGTAACTAGAGAGCGGTAATTAGAGGTCTTTGGTCATTAAAATAATAAATATTTAATTAGTAATAATTATTTCTATATTTCTCTACATAATCAATCACATTTAAAAAAAAAATATGAAACAAACAAATAAATAATATTTATTACAAATAAAGGTTAATGTTCTACGAATCTCTAGGCCTCAAATTCATGCACCGCTGCAGAAGATAATTATTTTTTTCTAAAATCAGCGTAAGATAGACAGTGTGCATTTACTTACTAAAACCTAGTATATTAAAAATTAATCAAAAATCATTTTATGTATTCAAATGATTATGAAAATATAATAAAAATTCCATTCAAAAATATAGATGCTTGAGTAACAACACCCTAGTTTTAGTAATCACCCATATGTTAGTTGCGAACGTTTATTTTCTACGAATCTCTTGGCCTCAAATTCATGCACCGCTGCAGAAGATAATTATTTTTTTCTAAAATCAGCGTAAGATAGACAGTGTGGAATCTGGAAACACTACTAGGGCTCACCCAACCTCTCTGCACTGGGTACTATCCTTATTTGAGGGAAATAATACAAATCACACCCCTGCACAACCGTTGGCTTCGAAACATCACAGCCTCCACCATGAACTAACTCAAGATCCTTCTTAGGTTTTTGTGGAACAGATTCTCATTTATTTTATCGTTTAAAACTAAAATAGTAAATGCGTTATTATTATTATTCCTAGATGTTATTAAATTAAAATTATTCTACCAGTCGAAGAAGATATTCCCAATAATATACCAACTGTTTTACAAACACTCGCCTAAAAAACCTTATAAGTGGTTTAGGACAAATCACTTTCCTGCACAACCGCTGGTTTAGAAAATGTACAATCCCTATAAAATATTGTACCAAGGCAAACTTCATTAATTATGCAGTATCATAATGGTGCAGTTTCACTTAATATTTATGTAGCTTAATAATTAAGGTTAAGCTGGAATTTTTTTTAAAACTATAACAGTCCTGGGATTGTGGGTAATCAAATATTGCTGATTACCGAATGACTGGTTCTTTTATTTAATTATTTATTTATTTTACTTTAGAAGGAATTTTCAAATGCTCATTTTTTTGTTAGAAAAAATGCGTTGATGTCTTTTACAACTATTTTCCCCTAAATATGTCTTTTCTTTTATCTGTTACATTCTAGGGATTATAGGTAATTAACCAATACTAGTATTTACCTGTTGATTACATTATTTCATATATTTATTAATGTTTTACTGAAGGAAGAATTTTTAAATGCACATTTCTCTTTTTTTGGGGGATGCGTTCCTGTGTTTGACCACTTTTTTCTTCCTAATCTGCCCACCTCTCCTTTTGTCGATATCACCGGCGAAGGGGTACTATATCTAGTGGAAACTACTGTCCTCCTAAGAAATCCGTATTTTTTCTGACCAGGTATCCTCTGCTTTATCCCGGTGAATGAATTTACCAAAATGACTGGTTATTCATCAGACACCGTCCCCGGATAGCCACGTCCTCAATGGACCAGCTGGTCACTCCCGGGTCTTGATTTATTGCTCCCTTAAATGTATCTGCTCTTTATGCTTCTCCAGGAAATCAGGCCTCCCTATATCCAGTCTCTGGTCATCTAGGCTAGACATCTGTCGTCCGAAAACATTACGAGTTCATTTATACTTCTTTACTGAAACAGTATGATATGTAGTATAATGATATCACATTACTTACTGGAAATTTGGTCTTTCTAAGAGATAAGAAAAAACCAACTCGAATTTTTTAGCATTAATACTGACCAAATATTGCGAATCCTCGTAATGAATCTCAACCTCCATTTTTTGTAAAAACAAATTTAACCTTGTAGGATAATACATTCGATTCGCCATAGAGTTGGCAATGGTGTTAAATCTCAATAAGGAATGTCACATCCTAACAGCGAAAGGAGGTTGTACCTGTGCAATTGTGCATAGTTTTGTGCCTTATATTATATATAAGTTATATATATATATATATATATATATATATATATATATATATATATATAAACGAATTTCATATCAAATATCAATGCAATCCCTACAGATTGAAAACGAAAAATGTGTTTTCTTGCACATTGGACCATATTCTTATAAATGATTTTGAACTGTAAACAAAAACAAAATAAATAAACATGATTAATAATCGAACCAGAATACAATTAAAAGATAAAAGAATGTAAAATGATATTTTATTATCAACGTTAATTAAGAAAAATTTTTTTATCATTATAATTACTTAAATCTTAGTATCTAGCTGTACGGAAAAGATTAAACATTTTTACATACTGACATCTTTTTTTACAATAATGACCGCGCCTATTTCATATCTTAGCTTTCCTATCAGCCCTTAATGTATTGTGTTATTTAATCAAAAAATCTAAATAATGTAATTTTTTATATAAATGAATATAATCAATTAATGTCAACCTGCTAAATGTTTGCTGGAATAGAAATTTTGGAATATATATTGAAATGTATATCTAAAATATTTCCTAATACATTCATTGTTAAACAAAACTACTAGCACATGCATAAAAGAAAAAAATACCTTATATATTTGAAATAGAACAAGCCTACATTTTTTTAAAAATTTGAAACTTCTATCCAACCATTAAAAAAACTACAACATAACTCAAAAGTTGGCAAAATGTATTGGCAAAAACTAAAAGTCTATACGAGTAGTAGCAATTGCATTATTTGAATATTTTCTATTCAGGAACGACATATCTGATATTCCATTTCCATGATATGATATTATGACTTTTTTTTTTTATAAAGTCATATTTTGAGTTGTATCATGTTTGAACTTGAAGTTTTATAGGTATAATGACAACAGTTAAAATCAAAAAAGTGTCAAGCTTTTAAGAATTTTCTAATGATCAACAAAATAATTTCAATATAAATTCCAATAGAAATACGTTGCTTTAACAATACCCAAATTTTTAGTTTTTGACTCATCTGGTTCTCAATTCTGACAAGACATGTAACTTTAAAAAAAAAAATTATTTTAGTTAGGACGTTCTTCTTTTAAAAGTGCGATATGTCGTAATTATTTTTGATTAGTTTTTTTATAAAAATAAATTAAAGAATTTGTAAGTATATCGTGGAAAGAATATTTTAAGGAAAATTTATAATTAAATAGAAAATGTAACTTATACAAATTCATTGGGAAAAACGTTTGGGTCCAAGATACCCCACAGCGCCTTGGCTAGCTTGAAGGGGGGAAATGTATTGATGGGGGAAAGGAAAAAAATTGAAGTAAGAATGGTCCTCCCTAGGGGTCGTGCACGCGTGTACCAATCTCCTCCAGCTGACGAAAAAAGGATATATATATAAATGTAACTGCTCTGTTCTAGAATCGATTCTTCGCTAACGGAAGATCGATTTATCCATCTTCAAAGAGGGTTCTGTTTATAAGTCCGTTCACAGATAGAATAAAAGTCATTACATATTTAATACTATAATTAATAATATGTTCAGTTTCTATCATTTCTATCAGTTTCTAGTATTAAAATTTTAAGAATGTTATTACAATATATTGACGAAAATAAGGATATAATTTTTTTTAAACGTAAATAATTCCATACTTTTTCAAAACTAAAAGGAAAATTAAAAAAATTTAAAATATCAAGGCTTGATAATGATATATTTGAAAAATATATCACATAACATGTTTTTTATTTATTTGTATAGTATGTGCTAATCCTATATTTTTTTCTATTTATAAAATGAGTATAATTGATCAACAATTTTATCATAACTGCTCATTTTAAATTAAATGATATGCAAATTTAATTAATATTATTAATCAATAGATTAATGTATAACATAATCCTACACTTATTTAACAAATTATTTTTCAACAAATTATGGTTAGGTTAGACAAATAGTTTCTTAATTGCTTTTGACTATTTATTTGAAAGCCAAAGTTTCGACCACAATCTTCTTCGGGGCTAGATATACAAGATACAAACAAAGTAAAATTATACAAAAAAATTGTAAAGAATTAAAATGATAAATAGAAATCATGATATTGTAAAAAATAAAAATAAAGTAAAGCATTTATAAAAGTGACCCACGTATATATCGTCCCTACCATATCCAACTATCGGATGTGAAAATCGGTACTTTTGAGGAGAATTAAAAAAAATCAGTTTCAAGGTTCAATAAAAATTAGTGCCTACAATCAAACCAATGACATTCGTTTTACATTGTTTTTGTGACTGATAGATGCCCCTATATGAGTTTTATATCAATTATTAATCCTACAGCAACTGCTATAAGTCGAAAGCGAAAACTGTGTTTTTTTCACATTCGATAGTTGGAAATGGTAGGGACGATATAAGGTCATCTAATATAATTCAAAAAAGTTACCATTGACTATTCCGTTCTATAAATTTAAGGAGATAATAATAATATTGAAATATAATAATAACAATGTTTTTTATTGAAAATATTTTTTACACAAGATGCAAAAGGATATATATATATATATATATAAAAAAAAAGCCTAATCAACCAATAGGAAATATCAATAAAACAAAGATTAAAGTCTCTTAAATACTAGAAAAAACAACAACACCTAGCGGACAAATATTAAATGCTATTAACAGACAGAAGGACTTGTTTAGAGGATATTTCCAAATGTCTCCTATTTTATTGAATATTTTTTAGTCTACAACTTTTCCTTGACAATTTCTCGATTTATTAGTTTATGTCTCAACTTATTTTCTCAAATTATTAATCTCTGCTCACAAATTGTAGTTTCCGAATGCAACTAAAACACAACAGAAGATAACACTATGACGGATCTGACATCATGCAGGAGGAACATGGTGGAATGATGAAGCATCGACGAAGTGGCACGCTTAGGGTGGCTTTTTGTCCCTCACAAAGAAGAGCCTAACAACAATATTCAGCTTCCCTCATTGACTCCCCCTTTTACATTTACATCATGGCGTATGGACCTTTTTTCGTCATTAAATATGGAGGGGTTCCCAGGCGTGTGTCAGCCACGTTCCATTTTCTAGGGTGTTATATCTTTTATCTCCCTTACATCCTATGGATTATGGGAACCTGACAAAATAGGGAGATCCACCGTGAATGGATAAAAAAAAATTGTAAAAATATAATCAAATTTCCCACGATAGAGGAATGTGGAAATATCTGTCCCCCGAAGGTAATGGACACCATGCCACGTTTTTGTAATTTATTAGTTCTTTAGAGCCAATTTTCCATAAAACTTTGAACTATTGAATTTGGTTTCTTCGTTACTTATAGAAATAACCTAAAAGAATTTGTTTACATTGATATTATATTTAAAAATTAATTGGTAGTATTGATTATAGTATAATTTATGAAAATTTACCTAAAATATTATATATCTTCATGGATTTGTTGTCCTTTTTCTCCGTGGCACAGGTGTAATAAAAAATAACATAGTATTGTTCCCAGAATTCTATGGTTTTATCATTCCTATTGTTCAGCGTTGCTCGTTTTGAAACTTTCTAACAAATTACTGTTACAAGGAGTACATTCACACTTGTATGTTTCGAATTGTCGATAATTAAATTTTCTTCAATTTTAGGTCACACACAATTGCTGTTATTAATATAATTAAATGATTAAAAAAAAAGTGGATGCTATTTTTTATTTAGTATTGAGAAATCGTTAAAATTGCAATGACTGCAATTTATTTATTGAGAAATCGTTAATCATCACTTTAGTTTTTTAAACATTTTTTATGGCTAAATTTTATGACTAATACAAATTATGTGTTATTGTAATATGAAAAAAACAAAAAAAGTTTTATTTCTTTTATATTATTGTTAGATGTTATAAATTTTTAAATATTTTATTTGAAAAGAAAAGATATAACCAGGACCGGGACTCGAACCCAGGTTTTCCACGTAACCGTCGTGGGGCCGAGGTGGCTAGGCCCCACGATGGTTACGTGGAAAACCCGGGTTCGAGTCCCGGTCCTGGTCATATCTTTTCTTTTCAAATAAAATATTTAAAAAAATGTTAGCTTTCCATAAGTAAATATTGTTTAAAAGTTTTAAAAATTGACGGTTTTCCTCCTTTTTATATTATTAGGAACTATATTTATGAAACACATTATATTTATATCCCTCTACACAATAGATTAAATATGAATCTTTTTATATTGTTCAGTGTAAATATTTCATTCAGTTAATTTTTCATCAAATAAAATATTTCACAGTTGCATCAGAGTAATGGGAGTATCAAAATTAAATAAAGCTAACATATACAATTTATATATGAACTCATGAAATCAAAAAAGTATGTAAAACACTAATTTTATCGTTTATTGTTCTGTCCTATATTAATTGGTTTTCATTCTGTATTTTTTATTAACTCAATCAATTTGGTAAAATAATTGAATGGAGACATAAATACTTTTTTTTTTAACATTAAAAAGTTCTATAGAAGATAGTGACTTGGAAACTATCATTTTCAATGTAGTGCATTAACAAAAAACTATTGGTTATAGGCTGAAGCCTGTTAGTAATTTAGAGTACGAACAATAGATAACTGAAAATCGTGGACTCTAAAATAATAAGTGATTGTGATCCTGCGCATAATATCTGGAAGTACTAAATTAAATCGCAAGTTTTTTTAATGCAACTAAAAACTAAATCCTCAGCATATATATTATACATTTTACCAATATGAAAACATGAATTATTGAACATCGTATTCAATTATAATTATAAAAAATATCATCTCTGGAAGTCTCCAGAAGCATGAAATTAATGAATTCAAAATCTTAGTACGCGTGGAAAATTCCATTTTTCATTCATTCATATATTCAGGATATTATTAAATTGTTGACCATTAACTTTGAGGACTTCTGCATCATCAAACATCCTGAACACAAAAAGATCCGAGTAAGACACGAGCTACCACCAACGGACAAAGGCTCCGGGTAAGAAAAAATGAAAGGGGCTGTAGGCCACGAGGAGGAAGTGGATTTTTTTCTAAGCTCGGGCAAAAATGTCCTGGTCCCAATTAAGAAGGACTTGCGTTCGTTAATATTTCCTGCTCATGATTTATGTCGGGTCCCCAGGATCAGAAACAGGAGCTCTTTCAGGGGCGTTAAATTGTCTACAACGAAATAGGATAAGTCTTATTTAGGCTAAGTAATCGTTTTCCGTTTCTTTTTTCTTAGAGAGGAAAAAAAGTAAGGGTGAAAAAAATGAGGAAAAAAGGGGAGATTTTTATTTAACAGGTGCCGCCGGCATAACTCAGAGGTATTGAAATATTTATATTGTTTAAAATGAGAATATCTTGGATTATTAATTCGATTTTTCACACTATTTATAATTAATTTTATATTAACAAATAAAATTTTAGGAAAATTATTTAGGAAGACTGGCAGTTATTAAAATACTAAAGAATCTAAATAGAAAAGAATGATAAAACCCCTAAAATTAATAAAAAATAAGGAAAATAAAAAAATCGTATATGCATTCTGAAGATAATTTAGAGAATAAGAAATATTCTTAACCCGCAAATTGATAATATAACAAAATATTTACTTCTGGAAAACAAACATTTTTTTCATATTTTATAGTAGTCATATATAAATATTTATTGTTATTTCTTATAGTAATTGACGTGAACTTGAAGTTGAAAGGTGTTAAGCATTCAGAACAGATTTATTGCTGGCAAGAAGATTTTTAGAAAATTGAGACATAAGCTTGCAACTGCAATCTTCAAACACCAAGTACAAGTGACTGCTCTCAACTTTAATTTTAAAGGTTTTCAACTTTAATCATAAAGTATTAAATCAAGGTTCAGGCTTTTGCTTTTTTTAGTTAATCGCGTTCATTTATATTATATAACTTATATCGCCGGATATAACAGAAATCTCAGAAATCAAAAACAGGAATCTATATTTGATGGATATAAAATTCTAACACTTTTCGGATATATAAACTTCGGTTGAGCTGGCAATCCTCCAGATCCTTTTCTCTACGTATGCCACTGAAAATAATTAATGTAAGGTTGCCAAAGATTATTTATGATCGTTTAACCTTATTTAATTAACTATTACAACAACTAATAATAAGGTGCTCGCAATGCAATATATTATTATACATATATTAAGCTAATAAAGTTTAGAGATTGTCTATAGTTTAGGTATGAGAACTCATATGTTCATCTAGAAGGGTGAAAATATTTGAAAGTATAAAATTGAGGCAAATATGATAAAAATGGAGGAGTTGATATCGAAAAGGTATAAAATCGATTGTTCCAATAAGAGAAAAGCCAGGTGGGCATCCCGCCTCTCTCAATATTAGCCGAGGGAGGAAAAAAATATATATTGGCACACGTGGCTATGAGTGGGCCTCCTCCACTCTCCAAATTTGTTCCCTCGAAAATTCACCCCAGGAAGGCTTAAGAGGGAATCGATACTCGTCGAAACTAACGTGTGAAAAAATCGATATGCATTCCGTTTTGGAGGAGGATACACGTATTCGAAATAAGGTAAACAGCATTAAAAAATAATAGATAAAAATCTACAATAAAAGAGCAAGAGTAAATAAAACAAATGGGAGAGGAAACATAAAAATGAAAAATAACAGAAAAATACTGCCTAGATGAGGGTATATATGGAAAAAAAATTATAAGAAACCAAGGTTCTTGTGAAAAATTTAGAAAAAAATAAGGGTTACTGCGTCATCGAAAGAAAGGAAGCAAAGGCACGCAGAAATTATGAGAAAATAAGGGCGAAAATGAAAATATATAATAACCAGAAGAGCGTGGCATTGGTGTTGGCTTCCAGCTTGTCTTTTAGTCAATACTTGTTGTATTAACAAGGGAGCGGAGTCGCTCAGTTGTAGAGCGCTGAGTTGCCGTTCCGAAGGTCCCATGGTCTAATCCAACTGAAGTAGATTCATTTATTTGATCTGTTAACAATCCTCAATGGATCCTGAGGGGTCTGGAGCCACTCCTAGGCCACACCAAGCTTATATAAAGTGGATACCCTTTTAATATGGGAAAAACCTGGCGGTTGAGCGTGATCACGGACAATTAACCTTCCTGCACAACCGTTGTCCTAGAAACAACATTACAGTTTGTAATGTACTGAACCCAATACCCTTGATGGGTTGTAGTGTCACAGTTTTTTTTTCTTATTAACACGATTAATCTAAATATGTAAATTGAGTGGAAAATCGTTGACTGGATAATTCTAATGATGGATTGAATTGGCCAGGGGGTGCAGTCAATGATAGCACAAACATAAGCAAAACTAATTTTATAATTGTGCCAACGTTTCGGTATATGGTCACAATTAAATAAACAATCGGCCAACGTTGGCACAATTAAAAAATAAGTTTTTATTATATTTGATTACTACTACTGGTCGAATACTGCCTTCTTCGGACCACGTACAAAATAATTACTTAATATACGTTTTATATATTTTCTTCGTCTTTCTCCTCTCAGCATTTTTCACATTCTAGTATCCTGCTATTGTCTTTTGTAAAAATGTTCCACGGCAATTGCTTTAATTTTCTTGAAAACCCTTGAAGTTTATTATCTTGTTTCTGAATGTTTCCCTAGCTATGAATATGATAAATTCATTTCTGTTAGGTATGTTGGTGTATCATTGATCATTCATTCTTATTCTTTTTGTTGCCGGGATATGTAAAGAATTGAAATGTCGTAATAAAAATCTTGTGATGAAGGCTTCATACAAATTAATATTATTTAAGTTGCTAACTATTTATTTTTCTTCAATATCAGAACACAAGGATGTACCAAACTTATTAATTTATTCTTTGAAATTTGCAAATTTATTATAACAATACAACAAGTAAATGGTAGGAATGATATATAGGGGCATGGAAAAAGACAAGTAGAGAAACTATCCAATGGTATTACTCAAATAACAATTTTAACTTAGAAGGTCACGAGGACATCTTTTCAGACGCCATAAAGGATCTCAAAATTAAGATTTTTTTTTTTCGAATCACTCGAAATTTTTTAGATATTTCGTTATATTTTACCCACACATTAAAATATGAATTTGTCTATTATTCTTTTTTTTCCTGACTTACTGTGGAAGTTTGCAATCAGATCATAGCCCGGACTAAAACGTGAGGAAAGTGTTGTAAAAGGAAAGCAATTTTCCAATTGGAAGTGGCCTACAATTAATTCGACTCAGAGGTTGTAGGAGGGAGTCGATTGGACTTGTGGGAAATGAAACAGGTCTCGGGGTTCACTTATTGACCTCGTCTTCAACTCAAATCTCTTCTTCTACCTTTTCCCCAATATCTTGATAATGACAAAACTATGAAAAGTAAAATAATAGTTATTAAAATTTAATTATAATAATAATTACGAGACAGATTCGCTCATATATCCAAAATTATAATTGCATCAAAGAATTTAGAATTTACTGTTTATGATCAAACGCACAGAGAATTCAGGAATTAAAAAAGAGGATTGCGTATTATTTATTATAATTTTTATGTCTTACAAACTAATTAATTTCCCCTTTAAAGTGGGCATATGTTTAATAATTCAGAGCGTGTTTAATTTAATTTATTTTAATGTTCAAAAACGAGTTTGGACCTATGCATTACAATGTTACGATATCGCTAAACTGACCCACAGAAAACGACTACGCACTTTTCAATCAAATATAATTACACTTGTCACAACAGCCCGGTGGAAAGTTATTAAAAAAACTTTGTAAACTGACTCAATAACACTTAGTCCTACGAACATACTACTGACGTTTTAAAAGAAAATACACGGACACCCACTGATAGTGCAAACGACTCACATGCCTGAGGAGGAGTATAAAAGGAGGTGAATAAAAAGAACATGGATGAGGGATCAGTAATAAGAATTTTAAAACAAACCACGAAAGAGGTACTGCTGGGTACTGTCCGTCTTCATGCCTACCATGCCATTTAGTTGTGATTTTTCTAAGAGACAATCTCGCGATTGTCCTTTTTTTTACTTGGCAGATGTGGATAACACATATAATAAGAAACAAATTTATATAATAATTTTGTATATGATCAATTATGTATCCGTTCATTCTGAAAACTGAATTTAGAATAAAAGAATGATGGAATAATTCATATTTTATAACAAATCAAATTGTATGAATAATTACCTGTATTTACCATATTCAATGAAGGGTCTTGATCAATACAGATCTTACTAGTGTAAAGAGGCGCTCATGCAAGTAGACAAGGAGAGGTCGTTGCATTTCATTAACCATTATTTAAAAAAACAATTTAGACTAGCGATAATATATACATGGTATATATTGAAAGTATTATGTATGTATTAAATAATACTGTTCTAAATAGTTTTTAAGATGTCTATCAGAATTCCCACATCTACCAGCTTTGTGTTTAAAAATGCATTGTGAGGAGGTGATGCAGTGGGACTGTTCTGGTCAGTTATTTTAAAGTTGGAACCTTCCAAATTCGGCAGTTGGGGGAAAACTAAATAGTTCCAAATTCCTTTTCCGTTCATCAGTCCCATTGTTCCTTTGGGGTAGAATCGGAAATACAATAGATCCAGTAGTTACATTGCAGACTATTGTGGGAAGGGAGGGAGCCATGTCCACCCACACAAGTCTAATCCGGATTCTGGTCATTGGCGATCCCATCTGTTTTCTGCGATCGGACACCGTCGTCCTTCCGGTGACGTCGACCATTCTTCACGAGGGGGTATCCCGGCAGATCGAGGGAGGTTGCGTAATCCGCGAACTTCTAGGCAGAGTAGGATTATAGAGTATAATAGGGATGTTTCTTGTGGGAGTCGAGGGAGGTCAGGAGGGAAACGAAGAAAGAAAAGAAGTTTGACAACTGCGATGTTGTAATGTAGGAGATCATCATTATCCTACTGTAACTGGCCATCATTGATGGTTCTTCAGGGAAAGATTCGCTCCCCTAGGAATAGGAACCCTACTGTAAAATTAACGGTTAAACATTGTCGCTATTGTATCGCAACCATTAATTTTTACTTAAACTTTTTCTTACGAATACTACTTTGTAAAAGTTTTATATTAATAAACATTTTTTTTATTTTTATATATATGTCTATGGCCGAGGGGCGAACCAGGATAGCACAATTGACAGAGCTCCAGACTAGTGACCTGGGCGACTCGGCTTCGGATCCCGGTTCTGGACATATCTTTTCTTTAAATTAAAATTAACATAATAAAAAACATTTTAATTTAATTTTATGTGCGATGCTGTTATTATCGTAATTACTTGCATTAACATACGTATGATGGCAACTTTTATTCCCCGTACTCTAGCTTCCGTGTAGAGTTCAACTCCCTACCTCTCCATTTCAGCTAATATTTACAACTCAACAATATAAACAGCACGAATTCTACTACGAATTAGAGAAGAGTGGTACATGTCTTCTTAAACAAATAATTTTAATTTATAAAGCTTTTAATAGGACTAAAAATAGGATTTTGGGCTTGAAGATGAAGCTGGTTAGACATGGGCAGTGAAATACAAAAGAACTAGATGCGTTGAGCTCGTAAATTTTGATGGTTTTCTAGAGGTTAAAAAACTGAGACTAATACATGAAAGTATTTATCTAGGATGATTAAAGTATACCCGCATAACAACCTACACTAACAGATAGCAGACTTACAAACCAGTTATTATTGTACACGTGTATATATTATTGTTTACTAATATATCTTTAAAAACAATGGTTACGCATCATTTTCAGAAAAAATGGGACAAAAAAAAAGTACTTTGCAACATCATTATCATTGGTGCCAAACGTATTTGGAATTGGTTGAACAAAAGGCTTGGACACAATGATCTACACCCACGCACTAGGACTAATCCAGCCGTATTGGATGTCCAGTCCATCTGCTGTTAGTCAATGCAATGTTCGCACCTTTACCTCATTTCTATTATCCATTTTACTACGAAACATTATAATGTAGAGCTCACCAACTATAGAGATAGACAGATAGAGGGAGAAAGAGATCCGAAGCTTCAATTAACAGATTAAACTTCATTAATTTAAAAAATGCAATTTAGGACTGAATAAAGTTAAAAATTGGCATGTAAAGTTAGGCTTCTGAAGTAGACAAAGAGATATTGAATTCTGATGACAGGTGTTCTGAGTTGCAATCAAATACCATCAACATCATAATATATTAACAACAACAACGTAATTCCGACGACAAATATTCCATAGTCTTGTTCATTATCTCTGAGAGACAAATATAATTTGGGATGATAAAATGGTTAGGAATTACTCAAAATAAAAATAAATAAATAAATGATTCCAAAAAATATAAAAAATCAAGGGGGGGGGGTAAGGGGTAACCGAATAAAGTGATCGGACATTTACCTCTCTTCCAGGTAGCACTCAGAAAGTATTTTATAAATTAAAACTTAACTTTATTATATTCACAAGTCAACTGCACGAGCAATTCTTGATTGGGGAGATTTTGAACAATTATCTTCCAATAGTTTACAAGCTTGCTTGGGTGCTTTTTCTTAAAAAAAAAAGATAAAAAAAAGGCTGGTAGAAAGATAAAAAGCTTATCTTATGAGGATGACTCTTCAATAATATTCTTCATATTTTTAAATATTTTATTTTGAAGAGAACAGATTTGTCCAAGGCCGGGATTCGAACCCGGGTCGCCCGCGTTTCCGTCGTGGAGCTCTAACCAACTGAGTTAACCTTTGAAGTTAATTTTTTTCACCTCTCACAAATCTCAACGACGATAACATCTTTTTTGATGCTAACGATCACATCACTAAACATAACTTTATTCATACAAAAAAGTCCAGAATTAACCCATTACCAGAGGACGCATTAAAGCGAGGAAGTTTCAAATCGCCTTTACCAGGAGAATGGAACAGGGACTTTCAATATATCTGGGTTCGATTTAGGCAGACTGTTCGATTCACCGTAGTAATCCATTATTCGGTGTGGGAATTATAACAATTAATTGAAAAATAAAATAATATAAATTATAAATATTCTTCATAGTTCAAAAACCAAATAAATTTATTTGATTTTTTTTTTAAACGTGATTTGGGACACAGAATGAATGTAAAATTTGAAGTTAAAAGGAATGAATCTTTACTATTAAATACATTTTTTAATTCGAATCTACTACAATAGTTCGTATAGTAAAAGAATAGAAAGAAGTAAAAAATAATGTCCTGGATATAGATAGAATTAAGCGTTTGCTTCAGTTAATGATGTATTTTCTTTATTGCCATTGGTTTTCTCCTTGAAGGAGATAGTGGAGGGTAGATTAATTCAACTAAGTGGAAATAAATGACCCATTGTAAGACGATCATTAAAATTTATGACAGTGCGGGTTCCAATTATGATGGTAAAACCCTCTTAAAATAAAAGATATCCCCTCCTAGTAGCGTCAACGCTTTAAATGGAGGGATATTAATTTAAGATTATTAGTAATAAAATGTTTATTTATTAAAGTGAGATGGCATTAATATTATAATACCATAACATTAAAGAATATTTCAGGAGCTAGTCGATTGTTATTTTCTCCTGGTGCTAAGAATATTTTATTACAGCGATATTGTTGTTTGTCAATAAATAATCGTTTTCCCCAGATGGGAATCTCTTACTTGGTAATATATACCAAATCAATGAAATAATTACCCCTATTTGGGATATGCATTCAACACATGTAGTCAGAGAAACATACCAGGGAAAAATTGCTAATGAATAAGAAAATAAAAATATGTTTATTAATTGGAGCAAAGAGCTACTGATACTTGCTACTGACGAAGGGAAACAGAGGTCTATGAGGACAATTCTATTCACCTCAAGGAAATATAATTAAATAGCATTCATTGAATTTTCTCATTCATTAGATGCCTATTTAGTAAACGGTGCGTGTATTCCAAAATTTTGAAATAAAGATTCAATTTTAAATTTAACAAACTTTGATTTATTAACTTATAAGAAAATATTTGAACATGCGATTTATCACATTCCTAAGAGAGTGAGTAGTAGAAGAATATTACGAAATTGGTATGTTCGATAAATTTATAACAATCAAAACAGAAGAAGAAAAAAAATCCCAACATCAAATAATGGGACAGAGGGTGCTGAAGAAACCGCCTGAATGTGTTTCAACAATACAACTGAGTTAGGTGAAGTTATTGTTTATCCAATTAACACTGCAATTGGAGAGGCCCTACAAGTGCGTGAATTCTTTAAAATGATGAAACCTTGGGGGATCTGAGGAAATGGTCTTAAACATCTTATAAAATGGATAAATAGCCAACCCCCTTTCGACCGCTTACTTCCGACCAAGTGCAATAGTCTATTTGTTTTAGTGAATATTTTAACAGGCTTTTATGAAATAATTTTTTTAATCAAAAAAATATAATTTATAACATTTACACGATATATAATTGCTTCAACTCAAGTAGGGACGATTCTATCTACTTGCGAATCTTTCCAAATTGGAAAAAGTTTAGAGCTACAAAATCTACTTCTCTAACTTAAACACAATTTGCATTCCAAAGTTCAACCCACCAACTTAATCTGGTAGTACTATTGAGGTGCGCTATATAACTAAAAAAAAATAAATTATAGGCATTAAGGTGAAGGTTACTCTGCACATCCAAAGAGGTAGGTGAATGAAGACACTATGAATTACAATGTATTCGTTTTAATTTATAAATATATATGCTGTTGAACTTTATTGTAAAGTAAATGAGGTATTAATATTTATGTTATTACTAAGCAAAGCGAGTGATAAAAGGTTTATTGTTAAAGTGTTTCAAACCAGCAATCAGCCTTACTTGTACCTCATTACAATCTTTTCATAATTTTCTTTCATTACATTTTTCCTATATTCCTTTAGGGCGTTTTTATTTCATATATTGGAAATTGAGGGGAATACTATTGGAAAAACCTTACCAGTGTGAATTAGTCTGTCTGAATCTTTATTTAACAGTACAGCTGTGGAATAGTCGATTCCTGGCCATTATCGATACTATCTATAGTTCAGTAAGTACTAACAGTAGTAGATATTGTTAAAAAACAAAGAAAAAACTGTAAAGTAATCACGTATGTATGCATAATGGTTGATAAACAACTCAAACAAACTATTAATCAGCCACAATTACTCCAATTACTATCGTATATTGTTTCAGTACGACTAGATCTTCAGTGACCAGTCTTTCTTATTTATAATACAGATTTGGTATTTACAGTATTGTTCATACCAATAATTAAGGCTAAACATCAATTTTTCTAAGCATATACCTTCACTTAAAACCTTAACTTTATCTATGCCAAAGAGGTATTATTTTAAGACATTATAGTTATCCTTGGCGCAACATTTAAGTTTTTAAACCTTTGAATGCATGGAAATAATATATGAGTAATAAAATACAAAGTAAAATATTTATAATTGTACGAAAAAAATTGTCATAAGATAATTACGATAATTTAAACTAGATAAATATTAATTTTAAAACTTTTTTATCAATTATTTTTTACTATGCAACTGATTTACAACACTGTCTGCATCCATTTTTCATTTGATAGTCAAATTGAAACTGAAGGAAATTGACATTAAATTATATAAAATATGTAAGTATGAAAACATTTACTATTCCAATATATGAATATCAAAAATACATTCCATTTTGGTAATAAACTGATTAAGAAACATAAATATTCTTTATCACATCCAGAAATAGATATTTATTTAGGAAGTATACTTTGATTTGTTCCACAAGTTGAATATAATTTGTATAATTAAAAGTTTGTTTTACTGTTTAAAACTTTTATTTTGATTAATCTTTAAGTATGGTTAAGGAATTATTGAAAGATTTTCTTATATACAAAGAGATTGATTCAGAAACTATATTTGCGTTCAAATTGAATAGAGGTTTGACCTGGTGACACCCATAGATTTTCTATTCAGATTGTTAAGAGCTAATCATTGATGTTTAAATAATCTCTTTGTAACTAATTTAAATGAAAAATTGGACAAAAGTTATTGATAGGGTATAACTGGATAGGTTCTTTCAATATAGAATAGTTTCTTTTTATAATATATATATATATATATTGGTTTCTACTTATCTTGACTGTTGTAGAAATATATTGTTTATGGTTCTCGAGTTTCAGTCAGTTATTTCAACTTCTTAGGCGACGTTTCGAGACTAGGCTAGTCTAGCATGAATATGAGACTAACCTAGTCTCGAAAAGTCGCCTAAGAAGTTGAAATAACTGACTGAAACTCGAGAACCATAAACAATATATATATATATATATATATATATGAAAGGGCACATCATAGCTCCAATGGTTATGCCAGGCACACTTGCTACTCTTATTCCTTCCAACTTCTACAGTCTTCCTTTATCAGGAGTCTATAAATCCTACTTCAGTTTCAGTAAAGTTTTATTTGATACAATTTAAGCATTCATTTCTGTATAATCAAGACTAGATCATTATCTATATAATGGCTGTGCATTTAATCATATATGATTATATAAGCAAGGTTGTTATTATTAGATGATTATAAAGTTACAATTACTATTAAAATGTCTTTCTAAAACCAGTGAAAGATATTGAGGAATAATAGTATATAGTAGATGTGCATTATAGTGATTTGGCTTAGATCTTCCTCAAGCTACTAGGTTTTCCTCCAATTAAACATACCCACTATATAAAGGCTGATTGAGCCCCAGGAAGGTCTGTACATCCACAGAGTCGGTCTATGGTTGCTAACAGATTAAATAATTTATATGCTACAGCCGGATTTGAACCCGCAACCTTTTGCATTGCAACTCAGCACTCAAATCACTGTGCTACTCTGTTCCACATAATATAAAATAAAATTTTGAAAACCATCAATTTGACGTGAATAAGTTTATTGAATGATTTCATTATTAAAAAAATATGATAGTTTATTTCAATATATAATTACATAAAAATATCAACGCCATATATTACAGCTCATCTAAACATAAAATAAAATTTAATACAGTTTGTCTCATTATAAGATGGTATAATTTCTTTTCTATATATATTTTTAATGGTATTAATAACATGGTCAGGTAATAAAATACATCATGTGAACATACCACACTATGTGTATTTATATTATATTTTTATGACAATGCCATTATCCCGAGTATTTAGTGGCAGAATTGCTAAGTGCTCTTACAAATTTAATGACATTGCTTACATATATTCATATTTAAAGTAATATAAAAACAATTTTTAAATCTACAGTATTAATACTATTAGTTTTGTACATTATTTATAAAATAATGACATAAATGGGGCATTAAGCTTATTTATCTAATTAACTAATTACCTTGTAAGTAATAAAATTAAAATATTGTGATTGTTCTGATTGTGAGGTTTTTTTAATTTTAATTTTTTCACTAAAATCCAATCATAAATAAAATCTCTCTCAGATATTTAAAAAGTTTCTAACTAGTCATAAGACATTAATAAATTAAAAATCGATTTTATACAAAAATTACAAACATTTTTGTGGATTTAAATACTATATTCCTGAATCGTAGTTATATCGTCCAGTCTCAAAGTAATTTAGGCTTGTACTATATCTCAAAGCACTGGCATCTCTTCTGTGCCAATCACCATGTCTGTTCTTGAAGCTATTGCATGTAATAATTCCTGACATACCAGGTGGCCTGTCGCAGGCAATGGGAGTAGGTGTTGACGGTAACAGATTGCGAGTACTTTCGTCTGAAACAGTGGCATTGTATTTGTTTCCAACTGCTATATTTTCTGAACTCTTTCCAATTTCCTCATACAACTTCTTGGGTCTTGAAAAACTGATGAATGCTAGAACAATTACTCCCTGAAATTATAAATAATATCAGTTTAGTTATATTAGATATTGATAAATTTATCACTATCCCCTCATCTCTAGTTTAAAATTAAAATATCTAATATAGTATTAAAGATTACAGGATATTTAACATACTCTTTTGTATTTGTATGAGTGAAGTTTGAAAATGTTAGAACCTAAATGAAAATTTGGAAAGTTTTATTTTCAATATGATGTGATTAGGAAGCTTAATAAAAAATTATATAAACCAATATATAACCCTACATTTATAAAACAAGATTAAGAGAAAAATGAATACCACAGATCAAAGACAGTTAACCAGATTTCCAGTTATTTTTTTAATTTTCATTGATATTTAGCATATATTTTTTGAACTTTTAGTAAATAATTTGGTGCCTGAGTTTGGAAATTTAAGCTAGTTTCAAGGTGAAAACATATTACTTTGCTATATCAGCTGTTCTAGAATTATTACTTTTAACAATTTTTTTCAATATTTTCTGGATTGGTAGTTTCATTTAAATTATCAATGGCTAGCCAGTTTTTTGAAATGCCCTCTTACTTTGGAATTTCTTGTATTTATCCGTTTCTTATCTTTTTGAATGTCTTTTATAGAAATAAAAGAATTATTTCTCATTTTTCTCTTCATAAGTGTAGATATAACTTCGCTAATATTGCTTACTTGCACTAGCAATGTTATGGCCTTTCATCACAAAGGTTTACCTTTTCACAAAAATCCTTTCAGAGACCATATCACACATTATTGTACATCACAAATTTATGAACTTAATAATCCAAAAACAAATATTGTAACTTCACAATACATTGCTTCACAGCTATTTTCCAGTATTACAGCAATGTACATAATTTTTTTAATGTTGTATTGTTATTTACCTCATATATATTTAATCAAAAATATTTTTTGTTTATATAGCTTGTTTATCTATGTAAATATTCAAAATATTTAGTTTTGAAAATATATATATTTTTTTACCTTAATTAGTTTCAGGAAAGTTATACTATTTTAAAGTGTTTCACTAAACAATCATTTATTTTTAAATTTCACTTTTAGTTTATTAAAATTATACTCACAAGTATAGCACTAAGTACTACTATAAACATGCTGCCTTTATTAAAACCCCATGTATCGTATAAAATTCCTGCAGCTGAAGGACCAATAAATGCTCCCAATGCAAAAGTAGAAGTCCAAAGTCCTGATATAAGACCATAAGTTTCTAGGTTATTTGGGAACCCATGAGCTCTGAAACATAACATTAATTAAACAAACCATTACCAGAGTTTAAAAAAAAACGTTAGTTTTTTGGTTTATATTAACAAGCATATATGTAAAAATTAAGTGATAAGTATAGTAAAAACAGAAATTTCAACTTAGAATTAATTTTTCAATCACATAAACTATCTAAAAAAATATATAATAATATTGATAGAGTCAGTATTATCAAGTCTATAAAATCGAAGCAATTTCGTTAAAGGTAGAATATTTATGGTTCCCCCTGATATGTGTCAAATATTTTGTCACTAATGATCCGGCTTTCTTCATATAAATATTATTCTTGTTTTTTTTATTCTAAATATGACTGATGTTAAATTTTGCTGAATATTAAAATTTTTGTCTTTTTATTGTAATCATTAACTGCAGTTAGTTACTAGCCAATACCTACAGCTTTATTAAACTGTTAATTTTTGGTAATAATTACCTAATTTCTTATGAAAGTGAGTTTCTCAAAACAAGGATTTATGGTAATGACAATAATTCATTTTTTTTTCTATTAATAAAGTATTTAGAATACCCAGCATTTCTGGAAATGAGCTGGTAAAGAATATCTGAATATTCATTATTAAGTTTTTTTAAGGATCTCTTCATCATTGTTTGAACTAATGAAATATTGCGAGACCCATGGGCTATTTCACTCACCTGTCCTGTATTTAAGAAGGTGCATGTACCTAGTACAGAGTGATTTCTCTCTTCTCCGTCATTCAATATTTATTATGCTGACATTATATTTTCTCGACTCATAAGTATTCAATAAAAAATGTAGGTTGTTTAATCTTATGTAAAAATGAAAAAAATATGTATATTTACATTGCTGTTCGAAGGGCATCTGTGAATGAAGCAACAAGGCAAGCAGCGATCCCAAGACCATGTGTCATAAGTCCTAGGATGGTCACCCACAGAACACTGGAACATGATTAACCATTAATAAAGTTGATTTTTATTGATCATAAATCTCTTAAATTTGTATAGTTTATTGTAATACTAACGTGTCAAGTGGAACATATGGTGCTGGTCCAATTAAACTGAATCCAATAATTAGCAAGATGCATCCAAAAAAGGTTGCAAGCTTCGGGAGCATTCTCTTATCACAAAGCCATCCCCAGCATGGAGCAGTAAGAGCATAGGTACCACCATTAATCACAAACATGACTCCAAGAACCATTGGTGATAAGTTGAACTGAAAACAATTTCATATTTAAAATAAATTCAACTAAAATTCAATATGTAATACATAATTTAATTGATGCTTAATGTTTTTTCTACATTACTACTATTGAATTATACTAATTCATTTATTATTGATATTAATAAGTTATTGTTTATGTACAGTAATAGTTTTAGTAATAAGCCAAAATAATAGTAATAAGCTATAGGAACCACACAGTATAAATATTTTTTTGCTGCCATAATGATGAAAAACACTCGTTAAAAAGTAAAGGTGAAGAAATAAATAAGTATAATTGATATGAATTAGGCAATGATAGGAATGTGGACTTTCAAGAAAATGAAAATGACCATGAAGTGAGCCCACTAGATTTGGAGGAGGTTGGTCTGGTTTTGGACTACTTCAAGAATAACAAGGCTTCTGGCTCAGATGGCATCCCAGCGGAGTTTTTGAAGATAGGTGGGTCAAAACTGGCTGAGGAACTGACTCATCTGATAGTTAATATCTGGGAGACCAAAAAAATGCCGGATAGCTGGAAGGACTCAGTCATCATGCCGTTATTCAAGAAGAAAGGTGTTTCCACAGAATGCAAGAATTACCAGGGAGTCAGCCTGCTGAACACGTCTTACAAGATATTCTCTGATATTTTATATAACCGAATTGTGGAAGTTGTGGAACCTCGGTTGGGCGATTATCAGGGGGGTTTCAGGAAGAACAGATCAACTATTGACCAGATATTCAGCTTAAAGCAAATAATGGGAAAAACACAGGAATTTAACAAGATTATATGGATTCTGTTTATCGATTTTAAAGCGGCTTATGATTCCATTATCAGAAAAGAGCTGTTCCTGGCAATGGAAGAGATGGGAATCCCACCGAAACTAATCCAACTTGCAGCTTGTACTCTGAGAGGGAGCATAAGTCGAGTGAAAATAAATGGGAAGCTGGGCCAACCTTTTGCAGTGAAGTCAGGAGTTAGACAGGGTGACCGCTCTCCCCTCTTCTATTTAATATTGCCCTCCAAGCTATGGTGAATAGAGCCGAGCTTAATCAGTCAGGCACAATTTTTACTAAGACAACCCAAGTGCTTGGTTTTGCTGATGATGTGGCACTGATTGGACTGTCCCTCAAAGCAATTAAGGAGCCCTGTGAAAGATTGCAAAGGGGTGGCTGGAAGAATGGGGATTTCGATAAATGAAGATAAAACAAAACTTATAGTGCTTAGGTAGAAAACCCCTATAAACCCGCCGAAGCAATATGTTGTGGGACAGTATACATTCCAATGCATTTCGCATTTTAAATACCTTGGTTCCATAGTAAATAATCGGGTGGAAGAAGAAGAAGAAATTCATAATCGCATAATGCAGGCTAACATAGCATTTTTTCCCCTAAGAAGTCTACTCTTTTATAAGTTACTAAGTCAGGGTACCAAAATGAAGCTCTATAAAGCAATCATCCAACCTGTACTGTCCTATGCCTGTGCAACCTGGACACTATGAAAGCTCCTGGCTCCAGGAAGACCGAAAGGAAGATGGAAGGACACAGTGACTCAGGACTTGAGGATGATTGGAGTGTCCAGCAGGCATGCTGCTGACCGAAATGAGTGGGATAAGGCAGTTGAGAGGGCCAAGGGCAGCTTCAGGAGGCTGTCGAGCCGATAAATAAATAATAAATGATATGAATAGCTCTACAGTGATAGAGAATAATAAGCATAGAAACCGAGGAGCGATGTTCATTTTAAAGTATTCATTTATTTCTTTGCTAATTGGATAATTTTATACAAGCATGGAAACAAATAAATCCAATCAGAGATCAGGAACTTGAGATGAATCCAAGGATGAAATAATAGGATTATGAACAAAAATATCTAGTCTTAAAGTCAGACCAACGAGTAAAATAGAGAAAAACCACCCACTGACATGAATTGAATAACCATTTAATCAAACTCTAATAAATAGAGAATTGCAGGAAATAGAACAAGTGAAATGAATGTCAGAACATGAGAAATGAATCTCAGACATAGGAAATGCTACAATGAGGTTTAGGCACCAATACAACTCTATGTAATATTTCAAAGCTTTGTAGCAGTAAGATATTCAAAGTACTTTTAAAGATATAATAATGTGATAGATGGAAAATTGGGCAGTTCAATAATGACAACCACTCTAATAGTGAGTTATTAGGTTATTTTTAATTTGAAGATTTGAGTGGTGCATAAATTCACTCGAAAAATTTCTGATAATTACGATGAAGGATTGTTTAAATAAACATATTATGTATTTACTTTTAATCCATAAAGTAAAATATAATAAATAAATAAAACAGGTATATTCAAAATGATAAATATATTAATATTTAAATTAATTAGGTATACAATTATATACTACATTTTTTTCTTATTTTATTTACCTTCCTCAGGTGTGGTTCAAGAGTTGCAGATAAAAATCCTATACTCATGGAGGTGACAATGATAGAACAAGCTGCTAGAAGTACTCCAGGTATCCTCAGAACTTGGGTCAAACTGCCTGCATAAAGTGGTGGTAAGTTCTTTTAAAAATGAAAATAATTCTCAGCAGTTTTAGAAAAATGAAGAGTTTTAAACTTAATTTTAATACTAGGGTAATGGAAGTCCTTTCTAATGATAACATGTTTTTTTATACATATATAAATATAAAGATAATAATAAATCTAATGTCTGGAATAGTTATCCAACTATCATTATTACTTGTACTCGGAGAAAAAAAAAGTTGTACCTGATACAACATGATACATTGCCATATGAACTTGTCAAATTTAATCTTTCCTTAATCTATTTTAAATATTTTGATGACGTCTTACATATGTGCTCATTTCTCTTTTGCATAACTCAAAAACAGTAAACTGCAGAAATTTGGAATTTTATATTTGAATTGATGTCATATTTAGATTTGTACACCACTTTTAGGTCACTAAATCATTACCAGAAATAGCACTTTATTAGAGATCAATAATTTTTTTCAGAAATTTATTAACTATTTAAACAGGTATACTTTTTTTTTTGTAGGGTCTAGGACACATCTAAGATATCTCAGGGGATTGATCATTTAATTACCTAAAACTTTCATATTTGACTTTTTTTACACTTGAAAATACAAGTGGTAAAGCACTATATAAACTGGACAAGTTTTTATAATTTCTCTTTGGTATTGGAAATACCTTTTTTTTCTTATAAACATTAAATGTTTAAAATGAATGCTTTCCCTTAATGTCAGGCAATCTTACCTATGTAGTACCTGAACTTCATATGCTAATAATCAACTAGGATTTGATGTTCCAGATAACAAAGTGCGGTTGTAGCCTTGCTTTAAAATGTTTTTTTTATTAAAACATAATTTTTATAATTTGTATTTTTAATAATATATTCTATAAATGAAATATTAAATTTATATTAAAAATGAAAAACCGAAAGTGATACTTTATTTAAAGCTATAATAAGGTTTTGGAAAACATAATTCATTTAAAAGTTGCTATGTAAGACTTATTAAAAATACTTCATTAAATTTTGGCTATAAGAAATGAAGTTGTTTATTTTGTTCCAAAAATATATTTAATTATACATTTTTATTTTATTTAGCATTTAAGAGTTTTATAACAACACAAACAATATATAGAGTATTAGATAAAGTGGATAAATCAGAAATAATACTTCACTTGAAACTCTAAGCTTTTACTCTCTGCCCAAATGGTTAGGGAGGAGTAGAATTGTGCTATAATCATATATCGAGATTTTTTCTTTAGTAGTCATGCCTGTTATTTTCTAAAAATATTTTGTTGTATTCTATAATTAATAACAAGTGATATTAATTTAATAATACTCTTGTGGTATACTCGGATTTTAATTTTATTTAACATAATTTTTTGATCTTACCATTTATAGCTTATCAGGATTTAAAGAAAGAAAGTAACACACAGAAAGTGTGTTATCAGATATAAGCACATCAGATATTGCAATTTTGATTGGCTTTTAATATCAGGTACATAAAAAAAGTGCACAACTAGGGTCATCTGTGGTCTAGTAGTTAGCATAACAACCTACTATTGAACTATACTACTATGGAAGGGGCATAAAATGAGATAAATAGAGATAATAATTTATTTTATATGGTATATTAGGTAAGATGAGACATATCTTCACCAAATAATTATGCGATGCACGATAGATCATAGCATAGGAAATGACATTCATTGATGAAGTTGTAAAAAAGAAAGAAAAGGAAAAAAAAAAATTCAGGAAAAGAGCAACAACGTGTGATATAATGAGTTTCGATAGATTAATAACTGAAATGAAAATTCATAAAAAAAAAATCAGAAACAGTTGTAATCTTAATTGAAGGTTTTTTTTTATAAAAACTAAAAAAATTCTTTTTTTAAGATAATAAAAAATGATAGGGGCTCTGACCTCCATGTTTAGAGTCAACTTCGTGATCGCTGTGGTCTGGTAAAACGAACCATGTCATGATTGCAGAGAGAAATAAAGCTGAACCAAGCACTACAAATGGTGTTGTGTATCCTCCAGCCTGAAAACAAAAACACCACTATAATTAATTCCATGAATGATTTTTTAACATGTTTTTATTTATGAGTTTATTAATTTTATTTGAACCTGGAAAATAAAAAAATCACAGTGAATAAATTTGAGTTTCAATTTTCATTATTCGAAGATATTTGAACATAGAATTTTTCAAGGGAATCTTGAATTTTAATTAAGTGAACTATTATTTAAACATTAGTTTATCCTTTAAATAAGAAAAGTCACTATGTATTTCTTTGTAATAAAACTCTATAATTATAAGTAGTTATTTTATATGATATGAATACTATTTTTTACTGCATTATCAATAGTAAGATATATAAACAAATTCTCCTTACCTCATATAGTGCTCCTCCTACAGTAGGGCCAACAATTAATCCAAGTCCAAAGAAAGTTTCTAAAGAAGCCTGTAATAATTTTTTGGATCAGTTTAAATTAACAATTTGATGATAAGAACATTAATTTTGAATTTATTATTAATTTATGAGACATTGTTTCATTTAGATTTTAATTAAACCATTCACTGGTATTTCTGAATGAGGTGTATGATGATCAGTCGTTCATCAGAACTTGTGTCCTTGTATTTTATTTAGCGACTAGACTGATACTTGTTTTAAAGCAAGAGTCAATCTGGTATGCCCCGTTATAATATGGTATACTATAAAGTACGCTCAGGATCTGTTGATAAAATATATTATTTATGTGAGAATTTGCAATTCATCAAATCCAAAGTCTAGAAATGAAATCCAGGTCTCTAATCCTAAATGATTCTTAACTGATTTTGTTCATGAAGAAATGGTAATATATCTACAACCGATATGTTAATAATAGAACAAAAAAAAAAAAAAAAAATTAGTAACAAGTAATATGAAATGATAGAGTTGATTAACTGTTAAAATTCAACTTACAAAAGTGGTAGCAACATTGTCTGGAAACTCTTTGGCTATTATAGCAAAACTGGCAGTAAGAAACGCTGCATTTCCCATTGCTTCTACTATCCTTATAATAAATGAAAGAATTATAAATGGATAATGACCGTGGACTTTGTCCAAAAACCTGAAAATAAAATTATTAGATTAATATCATTTGGTGTGGTTTCGAGGAGAAAAATAAGTGAATTTAATTATTATATATTAATAATAATAATTTCGATTAATCTAGTAATATGTTTTTGTGAATAGGAAAATGAAAATCTGGTAAATATTAAGAAATGTAAGTATTATCAGTTATATATGTTTTCATGACATGCCAGTATGAACTTTAAACATTGGTGTACCATCATTCTTAAGTATTCACCAAAAATAACCTTAATTTCATGGATATCATCTACAATCTGTTGAATAAGTTGGGTTTTCTAGTTCAAAAGCTGTATATCTGTTTATCCACCACAACAACTATCCACAATTTTTTAATTGAAAGGAACCTTCAAAAGTTTTCCTTCATAATGATTCGTGGTTTAAATCTCTCATTGACGGTTTTCTAGTTTTTAAGCTTTACTCTACAATGCCCATGAAAAACATGATACAAGGCCAAAATGACATTTTTTTTGTGGGTTGGTTCTATTGTTAACACACACTCTTGCTGCCATATTTGAATGGAACAGCTGTTAACTAGTTCATTGAAATAAAAGCCGTTTATTTTTCAATTCATTTATTTTTTTGTAATAACATTAGTATAGTGATGAGTAGTACATTTGTGTATGTATGTGTGTACATATGTGTATGTGATAAATCCAATGCATGTTTGGCTCCACGTTACCTTACTGTGTTTTAACATAAATAATATTTTTCCCTGATTAAAAATAATTTTTTTTTAAATAAAAAAAATAAATGTATTTTGAGACTAAAAATTGTATCTGCTGTAACAGAAAATATTGATGATGTACTTATGTTTTCTGGGAGTGGACTTAAGTATATGATATATTTATATCATAGCACAACTGTGAAATCATTTAATTTAAATTGGGAAGGCTTTATAATGGACCGATATGTTTCTATTTCAGATTAATTCTTTAATTTAATGTTATAACTACATATTTTGGATAATTGTATTTAAGATGTAATAAAGAGCAATGAAATTTTTTTTATATAGAGAATCTCAAATAGGACTGATTAGATTGGTAGGAAAGTGATATTTTTATTGCTGGAGCCTCTCTATTTCATGGAGTCATATAAGAATAAAAAACCTGTACCACTATAACCCGTGAACAGGTCTGGCGTTCAGTACATGGTAGAGACTGTACTGTTTCGTGGACAATGCTTCTGCAAGGAGGTGACTTGTCCTAGCTCACGCTCAACCGCCAGATTTTTCCCCCTTATTTTGGGTACCCTATTTTTATAATATTTTATAGAGGCTGGGTGGGCCCCAGGAGGGTCCTAGATCCTATATGATCCGTCTTCCGCTGGAATCAAATTAAATAAGAGTAATGGCCTACAGCGAGATTTGAACCAGGATTTCCGGAATGGCAACTCAGTGCTCTACCACAGAGCCACTCCGCTCCCTTATACATATTACATAAGAATATTGTCATGTAAGTGAGCTTTTTGTTGAAAATTTTAAGTTTTGGATTGTTAAGTAAATAATGAGTTTGTCATAAACAATAAAAATGCTGATGCCATTTGTCTACTTTATTATGATTTTTTTAAGCTAACTCTTTTAAGTTGAATTTTTTAGAGCAGATATCTTTTACTAGGATTTTTGAATTTTATATTGAAAAAAATACTTAAAATATACTGAATTGATAATGAAAAAATACTGTAGATAAAGGACAAACTAATATTAAATATAATATTTAACTATTTATACCAATCTAATGGTTTAAACTAGAACCAAAGGAATAGTGATTATTTTAGACAAACTCAACTGATAGTAGAAGCTGTTCTTTAGGGTCAACAAATTATTTATAGTCGAAGTTAGATTTGTTATATAATATGATTCTGATAACTGATGTAGTTTATTAGATCTACTATCGTTTTTGATAATGAGAAATTAAATGATTGACTATAGAAACATTTAAATTAATATAATTAGGATTGAATTGATAGTAAATAGGATAACTATTTTGACCTCTTGGATTATTGTGGATAACTAGTTTTGTTACTTTGTTTATCTGTTGATTGTGTTATAAATTGAACAATTAGTTGCTGGACAAATTATTACTGCTTTATCAGCTTATATTAATCATTTTGGTTATCATTTTTGCAGTTATACATGATCAATAAAAATTATATTATTGCAGAATTGCCGATAATTTTTTAGATAATTATTTAAATATATTTTGTAAAATAGTTTTGTCAATAATACTATTGAATTTTGGCTCAAATAATGAGTCACCTGTAAATAGTGGCTTTGTGGACATCTCAAATGAAATAGTTATAAATTTCAGTTTCTGGTAAATTTATTATTAATGTGTTGTTTTTTTTTAATCCTAATAGTTCAAGTTTTCATTTACATTCCTGTATCACTTTATGTTAAAAAATTACTTTATGGACAAAAAACTAAATTTATTTCCTAATAACTATGAATTTGAAAACAAATTTATTTTTATTTTCTCATAAAAAGATGTAATCTGTGGGTTTGTTATCAATGATACAGAGTACCACAGAAAAAGATTCATTAAAGTTGGTTATCTGTCATCCCTAGCTTCTTTCCCAACTTATCTTATTTGTGATGCTTTATTAAATCTTTTAAATTATTAAATAAAATTAAATTAGATTAAAGTAAAAAAGGTTGATATACGATTTATGATAAAGAATTTTATTATTGAAAACCATTATATTACATTAAGCTGTAGTATTTTATAAACTATTATAAAAATGTTAAAATATGATATTATATTTCTATATATATAAATAATTCATTTAACTTACCCAAACAGTATTGCACATATCCCTGTTGTAAATATTCCTCCATTGAATAAACATTTTGGACCAATTTTATTTAGCTGAAACATATGAGTAAGAGTCAGTAAATGAAAGGTTTAAATAATTTCTTGTATTTGTTGCTCTTAAGAAATGAATAAATAATAATACAAATCTATTATACTTACATGTTTTCCATAATATGGGCTTATTAGGAATACTACAAGTTCGAAAATTCCAAAGACTAGACCATATTCAGTAGCTATGCAACCTTTTTTTTCAGCCTAAAAAAAAGACATATGTATAACAAATTTGAAAATCATGAAAACAGGAATATAGGAGTCTTAACTGTTATACATAATTTGATTTCATTTTATTTACCATTTTTGTAAAATTTATAACTCTTCTTCTATATTATTGATTTTTAGTTTCTTTAATTATTTAACTTTTGGTCTATATCTCTTTAAAAAAAAGTATTGAATCAATTATTTACTTATTTTACAAAATGATTTACTTTTTTTACTTATTACTTGAAAAATACTTTTGGTTTATTTTTTGTATTGTTATTTAATTAGACAAAGTACTAATTATTAGTATTAATGTTTAATCTATTAATTAGTTATTAGTTAGTAGTTACTATGCTTGTACAATGGGTTTGTATGTTATTTATAGAAGGTAAATGTGTAATTTACTGGTAATGATCAGTTATTTGTTATAATTCCTCTATCAGTTTGTGAAGTAATAAAAGATATTTTTTCGAGATATAATTAAATACCACTTTTACTAGATTGATTTTGATTGAAGTAAAATAATTAGAATAATAGATAATGCTCTTTCTTTTTTTCCCCTCTCTCTTAAAAACAGACAATCTTCCATGGTATTCAAAACTAGAACTAGAACTCGGTTAAATTATATTTGGTTCATAAGAAATCTTTTAAGCTTGTGCAGTGACTTTAAAATTAATTTTTAACTAAAAGGTATTACGTTAAATAATCTCATGAACACGGAAGCCTGAACTTCTCATTGGTCTATAAACTAAAAAAAAAAAATGATTCCACAAGTGATGAAATTCAATTGCTTAAATTAATGATAATGGAATAACTGATCTCAATCTCAAAATTATTTTTATAATTTAGAAAACAACATACTATCTTATTCCAGATTGGTTGAGAAAACTTGGACATGCTTTCACAAAAACTTGCAATAGCTGTGGTCTTCTGGATTTGCTATAAAAATATCAATATTTTACCAGGTTTGAAAGATCTGGTATGTACTTACTAATTGTCTAAGCACGATTCAATAATTAAAACATGTTTACTCTAATCTTCTCTAACTATGATGCCACCATCCTTGCAGAACTTTGGCCTCCTCAGCAATCTTCTTGCACACAGGCTTTTCTTTGGCAGCTCTTCTCCATCTTGACACCCCACCTTTTTTACATCCTGCAGCCATCGAAGTCTAGTTCTACCACTGATTCTTCTTCCATCCGTATATTCCTCCATCATTACTTTTGGGAGTGTTCAAAGCTTCATTCTTTGGAAATGTTCCAGCCATCTTATTCTGGTCCTCTTTTTGGTAAAACAATATCTGATTTTTCATAGGGTTTTCTCATTTTCTCGTTGTTGTTTTATCCAAAATCCAAAAACTATAATAATCCCATCATTACTATGGTATAAGGGGAGATTACTGGTGAAATACTATCTGGAAGTTGACAGTAAACTCGATTGCTGGTGATGTTGATATGCGCCTCAATAATAAGTTTTTTCTACGGTTGTTTCCAATTGTTATCTGTAGTTATTTAGTATATTTCAGGAAAAACAGAATAAATGAATTGCCAGACTTATGAGGTATCACAGCTTAGTGTTTAATAGTAAATAACAAAAATTTTATTTTTATTTGTTTTCTTGTTGAAAATAATAGTATTTTAAAAATCAATTAATTATAATTCCATCCGTTCCTTTCTTGTTTTTATCATTTATTCTATCTTAAGTTTATGATTTTTAATATGGACAAATTATTAAAAAAAATCACATCTATATAACTTTAAGATAATCATTACTGGAGTTTGTGATATTTGTTTGTTTATATAAGTCAGACAAAATTATACGTTCTGGTTTAAAATAACCAAGAAAAAAATAGTTTAAGTAAAAAATATTCCATTACGTTTTTAAAAATTTAATATCCATCTCTTGATTTGGCATTACATACCGTTTTTAAACCGATATCTTAAACTAATAATACAATATTCAGTATTCATTGATTCATTAGAGTTTGAGTTTTGTTTTAAGGAAATTCAACCGGATTTACACAGTTGTTTTTATTACCTTCAAGAAAAAAAAGAAATTTTTTTGTTTGTTTATTTACTTATTTAACGCAACTTTATGGTATTATAGCCAATTGGACGATGCTACAAAGAAAACACGTGTATTTCCCATATCCAGATAAAATTAGGATAGGATCTGTAGTGGGTACCTGCACCGCACAGATTCGGGCCCTACATTTTACGCCCCCTCCAATGGTCGGTATTTGTCACGGACGTCGAACCCGTGACAAAAATATCCACAAAAAGAAATTTATACACTTCTTTTGAAGATTTTTGATGGTCTCTATTGTTTTTTTTATTTGCGTTATCTCGTTCTACTGACGTCATTCGTAAATGTTTTTTGGTAGTAAGTAAAATGTCTATATAACTTATTATACGCATAGCTAATTGAGTTATAATTTTTTTTATTATAATAAATGTGTTACATAGTAGTTTCCCTTAACAATTATTCATTTGGGAAACCAATGTCTCCAGTTCATAGTAAAAAATGGAAACTTATGATTACTTAACGAACTTTTATTTAAGAGGAACAAGTTTGTATTCATTTACTGGCTACGAATGGGTACTTGATCTTTTAGTTTTATTGGCCTTATAAGTTTCTAACTGTTAAATTCGTCTTTATTATTTTTATAATAAAGTTTAATATAATTGTTTACTTCTATATAAAAATGGATGTTTGTTTTTAAGAGTATTGTTGAAACTGAATTTTACATATAAAGGACAACAAACACGGACGTCTCAGGCGAGAGATTGTTTAGAAATTCTTAAATATCCGTACGTTAAATAATGATAAATTAAAATTTTACTCTTAAGAAATTAGTTCCTTCGATGTTTAGCGTTAACTGAGATCGTGATGACGTTGAATAACTGTGGATACCCTTCAATCTTGATTGGGAAAATTTAAAACATTTAATGAAATCAAAATAATTAATCTTTTACATAATGTGATTTGATTTTAAATTCCTTCACAAAAGGCTGAGCTGCAAAGATTAAGGATGTAATCAAGTACTTTTCAGAAGGAAAAATCTTTACTACTACAACCCATGAAGGGTCTTGGGTTCACTACATGGTTGAGACTGTATTGTTTCTAGGGCAATAGTTGTAGAAGGAGGTAATTTACCCTCAAGGTTTTTCCCCAATTAAGACTACCCCCTGTATTGAGGCTGGGCGTACTCCAGAAAGGTCTGTAGACCCCACTGGGTCCATTCATGTCTGTTAACTGATTAAATAATTTATCTACTATTGACGGATTTGTACTCGAAACCTTCAGGCATAGGAACTCAACACTCTACCTACTGAGCCACCCCGCTCCCTTTCTATTAACTTAAAATATTTTGCTACGTTTAAATAAATTATTTGTTTCTTTATTTATTTAAAAATATATAAAATACTTGGGGGTTTTCAATGATCAAGTTTGAACTTCGTTGAGGATTTGTGAACATCTGAGCCTGTGCCCTTTTTTTTTAATGGCATTGGATACTTCCATACAGCCAGATATATTTATTTGATTAATTGATTAAATATGTCCAGTTGATTAATTAACTGGACATATCTTTTCTTTTCAAATAAAAAGATTAATTGGTAAGTTTAAAGAGATTAAACAGCACGCGGTTTTCCCAGGCGGTCACCCATCCAAGTACTAACCACACCCGACGTTGCTCAACTTCGGTGACCGGACGAGAACCGGTGTGCTCAACGTGGTTTGAACCAGTGCCCTTTGCCTGACGACTATATTTGCTAGCTCAGCCTTATAAATTAGTATTTATCTTAAACAACGCAATCTTACTATTAAAAAAACTGTACTATTCGCGGTCACTGACATTGTTATTGATTGACTAGATCATTTGAAAAAATAGAATCGATTCGCGTATCCATTCCGATAACAAAATATTCTTCGCTACCATTTCCTATGGACGTGATTCCTTCCCAATTAATAAAGGGTTCATTTTACTACAATATGTCTTGTAAGCTATTAACTGCCCAAACTACAGAAAATTGAGATTATTAATTTAATATTAAAGTTAGATATTGAAATGTGGACGCATTTTACCGCTTGGGATTAAAATCTTCCCACAATCCTTTGCTAGATTATGCGCCCGAAATTATTTTCACTGTATAATAACTTTACATATTTATGTTTTATTTAATATTAACATTTATTTATTTAAGGAGCAAAAAAATTATGATTATGAATTTATAGATATTTGTTTATTTTACATCAAATTATATCATCCTGGATTGTGACGTCATTAATAAATTGGATCATTATCATTTTTTTTTATTAATTTTTGCTCTCAGGCTTATTTAAGTAAACAATTTTCTGGTTATCTGGATCCAATCACTGATTTTAAAAAAAGTTGTTCTTGTCTTCATAATTTTTCAAGTTCCTTATTTTCATGAACTGCTTTACAAAAAAAAATTTTAATAATATTTAGGACTGCGCTGATATTTTTCAAAGATTGTTTAAATAATTAGAAAAGAAATTTGAGAGTCATAGTACATACCAATTTCTTCAGATAATATGAGCAAACCCTAATTTTCTTATGAAAATAAACTTTTTTACGTTTCTTCTTATTATTTTTATATTTTTTGAGATTGAAAATAAAGTAAAATAGTATTTTTTAACCACTTTTTTTTTTTGATATTTCCCATTCTATTTAAAATAAGGTGAATATTAATATTTAGTAAAGAATAATCATTTTGTCTAATGTTATTAAGTCAGATCAGATGAAAAATGCTTGTACCATCATTACATACAAAAATGACGTAAGTTACCTAACTTAAATGTTATGTGCACGTCAATAATCTATTATAATTATTACAGTATCATTATTCGAGTATAATTCTTATAGTTAGATTACTTAAGGCGCATAAACATATTATTTGTTCTAAATTAACTGGATTAATTATTAAAATAGTATTTTTTACTTTCGAATTTCCTTAAATTGGTTAATTTTAATTAGCGGTTTAATAAACTGATTTGTTTTGAATTTTTCAGATACCTAAGATATTTTCTGGTGTAATATTCATAATCTTTTTCTCTAATTGTTGTTAGTTCACTACAATTAAATCAGTTAAGATAATCGAATAATTGAACAAATATGAAAACAAAATGATTGCGTGCTAGATGTCATGTGATTTGTTATTTTCCCGAGTTTATAAATAATAAAAATAAATAATGCAGTTATTGCCCTGGGCTATCATGTTTATATCGAAAACGAATTTAGTGTTGTATTGTTTATTTACCTTTCATAACAGGAAAAAAAAACCAATAGTAAATTTATTTTTCATATTTTGAGCTAGAAAAACGAAAATTTATCTTTCGTTTTAGGATAATTATTGTCTTTTTATAATGATATTTAAAAAAATGAAATTTTTAATATGTATATTTTTTCCTTTATAGAATCTTGCAAAAAGAAAAATATATACTTTTTTACCAAAATGGAAATGACTATATAAACAAAACAAAAAAGAATCATGTGACTTATGCCACAGATCTCTCACGTTTTTCTAATAAATTGAAAAAATAAGTGTACTGGGTGTTTTGTAATTTACTGACTGAACTATTCGTCATGTTTTGTAATTTCAGGATTTTTTTTCTCGTTTTAATCGGCTATTTTGAATTTTCTAAACTTGTTTTTAAATAAGAAATTTATTTTTTTTCTAGAAAAAATTGGTTCCAGTACTGTAGTAAAAGTACTTGTTTATAAGATTGTTTTTGTTATAATTTAACACCTTCGATCATTTTTTAAAATTTCGAACTGATTACTTTCGTTTCAAATATTCGTTTCTTCAGTGATAAGCAAATAAGGTTTTTTTCCGTTGTATATCACCGACAACGAATTTATATATTAAATAATGTTTTTTGATCAATTATTTGGCATCTCAACTACTGTAATTTAACGTCTCGTTTGTATTAAAACTGTTATTTTCTGATTACTGTTTTCAACGATAGAAAATATTTTTAATTTTTTTGCAATTAAGTGAACTATCAAATGAAGGCGTTCAGGATCAACAGCAGATGACTCCGAAATTTCAAAAAACTATTTGTTCACATTTTTCGCTAGTTTAGTCCAGCGAGGCTTTGTGCTCTCGAAACTTGAGGTTCAGAACCAGGCTAAAAACGTTATGAATTAGGCGGTAAAGTGTCGTAACAAATTTTAGACAAAATTGGTTGCCTAATTCTGCGAAAAATGTGAAAAAGAAAATTTTTTGAATTCGCTTTTGATCCCGAACGCCTCAAATGTTCTTTCCCAATTTGTATTAATCCGTTTTTTTATTGCGACTAACAATAAGGGAGGTTAATGTTTTAAATTAAAAAACTTTTTTTTGTTACTTTGGTTATCTTACGATTAGTTTTATTGGAAGAGTTTTACGAAATTATGATTTTTTATAAGTAATTGTGAGAAAAAGTGACGATTTTTTCCTCCTTACATGGTTAGTATATTCTCAAATTTAACTTTATTTTATTTTATTTTTTTTAATGAATCTTAAGATCGTTCTGTCAAATTAATTACGAAAACGATGCTTACCTCCTTAGGATAGAAGGGCGCTTGGAGCGAGACACATATAGCGTTACAGAAGTCAGCAATGCTGAAAACAACCAGGGTTAGAAGTTGCCTCCGGGAGAAATTTGACACTTGCTTCAATACCATTTTTCTTAATATTCAGTATTTCTTTTTGAATGAATATGGACCACCCGATCGACTACAAAATGAGATGATATAGCTAAGACGACATGACTACGGAATGAACTGGACACTGGATGAGACTAAACTCCCACCAGAGTGCTGCTACCCTATCAGACTTCGCCCTCTGTTCTATCTCTGGTCACTCTGTAGATCTTAAATCTGTTTACAATTGCCCTCTTTATCTGTGTTTGTATGATCGGGGCCTTATTCTATTCTGTACCCTTCGTGCCCGAAAATAGTTCGTATATTGCTGATAAGTCCCCTTTTATGAAGTTTGAAAAACCTTTTTGTCACCTTATCGAATTGTTGTTATTTGTGAAGTTCATATTACTACAACAGTGTTCTGGAATACCTGTACTTTAAACAAAGACCAGTGCAATCAGAATTTACAAAAAAAAAAGTGAATCATCAGTACCTCGCTACTTGAAATCAATTTTAAGAGTATACACTTGGTTTCTACATAAATAACATAATATACTATATATTTATGATTATTATTATTATATCTACATCCCCGGTGAATAAGTGGTTAAGTCGAGTTTTCTCCGGATTGAATTTCTTGTTGTTATAGAAGCGGGATCTTGTCATTTTCGTAGTACTGGGATATGTCAGGCATCGGGTTGAAAAGGAGTTATTGCTAATATTAAAACTCTATTTCAAGTAATATACTACGCGAGATTGGCATGATTTCGCTTCCCTCAATACAGTTGTCAGTTGGAGTAAATTTGACTTAATCACTTATTCAACGGGAGTGCAGACATATATGTACAGATATCTATAGCCCTGGTGTGGAAGTGGTTAAGTCGAATTTTTTCCAAAAGAAAATTTCTTTTACTTAAGGAAGCGGAATAGTGTCATTTTCGTAATGAGTTAATCAGACATTGGTTTGAAAAATAGTTATTGCTTGTATTACAACTCCATTACCAGAAGAAAGACTATGAGAATGACATGATTCTGCTTTCCTCAATACAGTTATCTCTCTTCAGGGCAAAATTTGACATAACCACTTATTCACCGTGGTTACAGATATATTAATTTATATATTACAATAGAATATAAGTTGATCTTTGATATCAGATTCTTCAGTTTTTGCATTTTTATTCCCTCTATATTTACCTTCAGCAATTTCATATGCAAATAATATTTTTCTTAATTATTTAGCTTTTAAACGGCGTATTATTAGTCTATATTACTACTGTTATTTTCTGAAAGTTGTTTTCAGATTTTTTTTTCATCTAGTTAATCATCAAATATTCATCCATTATTTGCATTAATATATTTTTTATTACTAACAATAAGGGAGGTTATAAGGAGGTTAAAACAAATAAATAAGTAAAGGCTACTTTAGATAAAGAAATTTTCAAAATACGACATTTAAGTCAGACTATTTAAATGATGATAAGTGATAGTGATAGTAAAGGAGCATATATTTAAACATCGATAGGGCGAGTTAAATAAAAATCGGTAGTCGTTTTCGGAAAACAATGAAAAATAAAATAAAAAACAAATTGAAAACTAATGTTGCAAACCAACATTTTCGGTAAATCAATTTCGAAGGAAAAGTTGCTGTAATATCGTTCGGAAATGTGTAATTTCAGTATCGTAAAAGTTTTTGTCCTTTAGCTTGATTTACCATAGGCCATTTTGTGAGAACTTGTTTGGTTGTTAAGACTCATTAAACGTTAACCCGTGTTTCCGTTAAAATAATAGATTAGATAGCATTGTTTTCTCTTAATATTTTCTTAATTTACGTAAATCGTTAAGTGAAAGTAATTTCAAAGTAGAAGTTATAAACAAAATGAAATAATTTGGTGAAACGGGTAAAATTATATATTTATTTTTTACGTGTAATATAATATTGAGAAAACAATGCCACTTCTTGAGTGGTTTACAGCATTAGGTTGTAAAAAAAAAATTGAATAAAAATAAAAATTAATAAATAGAAATGTTCATTTTGTTGATTTTTTTTCATGATTAGTTGCTTTTCTTTTGTAACATTTTAGAAAAAAATCATTATTCACAGTTGTAATTCATTCTTTAATGTGATGGTTATTGATGTAAACACTATATATAGCTAATCATAGCTTGCATGAAAAATCAAAATATGCCATTTTATCAACCAGCCCTATTCCTCTTATCCAATCATATGAACTCACCTTACTCGATTTTTGTTAGTCGGATTCGGGTCTTATTTACTATTTGATTTATTGATTTAGGTAAAATAATGGGACTGTATTACTGTATAAATATTTGTATATTTTTAGAAATTAAAGTATAATAAAGCTTAAACTAGGCAACCTATGATACTATTCACATTATCAATTTTATTTACAATTAAAAACATATCTGAAACAATATTTAAATCATTAAACAGTTTTGTTATTTTTTTAAACATTACTAGCTTTTTTTAAAGGAACTTTACAGGAAACATAACAACCAGCATTCGCCTTAATGATAAATTTTTAATATATCAAACATTATTTTTATCATTAAAATATAATAAAAAAATAATGAAAGTAATTAGAAATCCATATGTTCGTAACATAAACAAAATTATGTTAATGATATTGACCAATATTTGCTGTGGGTTTGTTGTGATAATCTTGTTTCTCCTTAATTGATAAAATATTTAAAGAAAAATCAGAACAATAAACTACTTATTATAACTATTGGATAAATTTTAATTATTCTGTCTTTTATATACAAATGGGATAAGATTACATTAATGAATAAGTTGTAGAAATAACATAGAGATCAATCAAAATAAGAGAATATGTGCTATTCTCACTTCTTCAGCTATAACATTTGTTATACAGTCCAAAATAAAGGCATTTTTTTTTTTTTTTTCTGTTTCCTATGTCAATGATTTGTTCTGGTAATTTTAAATAATGCAGTAATTTCTTTTATTCCAATTTTATTTCAATATTATTGATTTCTTATTGATATTAATAATATAATACTTATATTATATTAAGAATTTTCAAATAATTATTTCATAATCGATATTATAGGCTCCTTAGTATTATTAAATAGATTCAGCAAATTACTTGAACTCCATGTTATTGAAGAAAAGGACTAGTGCATTACAAGTAATAAAATATGTTTCATTTAAGTTAGTCCTTTGGTTTAGTATTTTGATAGTTTGTACTTGATATATATGCTTTATTGTGGTATGAACTTGAGTTTTAATTATGTCCATCAAAGAGCCCTTTATTTGCAATTTGTTTATCCTAAATTAATCTTACACTTAAAAGTATAATAGTCAGGGAACTGGACTTCGTAATTATAGGATCATATAATTATGCGAAATAGGACAATCTTAACGATATAAAAATCTTGTTAGGATTTTGCATCTTCCATGACATCAAAAAGTCTTACTTTGAGGATGCTTATTTGCTCTGAAGATACAAAAGTATTGCTGAAATTCATATTAAGTTCTCATCTGACAGTTTTGATCAATCACTTGTGCATATGAGTAATAAAGCATCACAATAAATAATATCCCGAAATATCAATATTTAATACTAAGGGATCGTGTCTTTAAGCCAAATTGGTATCGGGACTTGGAGGAATGCTCCATTAAGGAAGGATTTGAAATGCTTTCCTATAGCTGCTGCAGCAGCAGGCTTCATTTCTTCTATAATTTCATTTGCATTTTGGTTCAGGAACTGGTTCATAGCTTCACCTGTCAATGGAAATTTCAATATTAATTATAAACTTATATATAATATAATTTTTAAATATTATCAACCTTAAAAAGTCATAATTGACATTTTAAACTAAATTCTGCAAATTGAAATGTCCTCAGTGAAAGACTCTCAATATTATTTTTATCTGAGCCCTATCTTAGATGGTATTTTATTGAATGATAGATTGAAGCATACATCTTGTTTGACAAGAGAAGGTTCAATTTGTGGTTGGTATGCATTTGTTTAATATTAGCTGCTGAATGGGTCTATATATAGCATAAATGGCTTTTGGATAATTAGGGAGAATATATAAAGACTGATCTATACCAAACTCTGGAGTTTTTGAAATAGAAACATGTTGTAACAGATGAAGTGTAAGTACTAAACAACATATTTATATATTGTATATATGATGATCTTAGGCCATCTTCATATCGAAAACTGCAGTTTTATTCAATCGTGTCTACTATGAAGGCTGGAAGCCCTATTTACGAATTTTTATTTTTTTAAGAGTGTGAAGCACCTTACCAAAGGCCATCAAACTTCATCAGGCCTGGAATACCATACGGAATGGAATGAAACAAGCTAGAGAGCTATATAAGAGTGTTAGGAAAGCCATCTGACATGGTGTTTGCAAGTATCTCCCACCAGTAAGTCATAGGAGAGGAAATTGGCTCACAGTCGGAAGATGAAGGAAATTCGGAAGATGTAAAGAACTGCATGAAGAGTGAATACAAGGGTACCTGGTCCTTAAAATGTCAACAAGCATGAAACATACTTGTATATAGAAATTTTAAAATTATTTCTATATTCATATGGAATGTTTAAATAAACATATAAAATATATACATATAAATAAAAAAAAAACTTCCATACCCAGAACATTGTTGGTATTCAACAAATCTCTAATTTTAAATCTTGATCTTGCCAGTTTGAAATCTACAAGCAGCCTTTCTATCTTCATGAAGTGATCTCCTCCTTTTATAACCTCCTTACCAAAAATTTTTGCAATCCCTGTTATATTTGCTGGAATTTGAAGCAAAAGTACAGATAAACAATCAATTAATATTGGTCTTGTTAAAATAATATTAACGAACAATTATAGATTTAAATCAAGAAAGTAAGTCGAGGTAAACAATTAACTTGCACCAAATAGTGTCTCTTCTATATCTACTGACTGTTCTGTTCCTGTATGGTTCTTTACCCCTCTGAAGTCAAGTGCCATTGTGAATTTAAAGTTAAGGGTCTTAATCAGTCAAATGACAAATTTGTTCAATATTTTCCGCTTGTCATATCCTGAATAAAAAAATGTTAAATGTTAGTATATGTATCAGTTATCATGTATAATATGAAATTTTCTGCGTTATGTTTATGAGGTGATTTTCATAAGTCTTATCAGGAAGTATTTTTCAGAGAATATCATCTGGAATGTAAGGAATACAAATGCTATTAAATAAATACCACATAAATGATTTAATAGACTAAACTCTTGTGTAAGTATTTTTTTAAATTAACTTATTTGGGAAATAATTCATGTGTTTGTAATTTAGTGTTTTCAAAATTGCTAAATAAATGATATTATGTCACTACTGTAAATTTGATTAGTATATTAATTATTACAGGGCATTGTAATTAAATATTTGATTGTATAATACTTACAGAATTGCGCCCAAAAGTCTCCTCTGCTTCTTACAGGAAGGAGAAGAACATTACCACTAACTTCATAACTTCCTGTTGTCTCTATCCTTGGAATACCAAGCGTTAAATCAATCTTGTATTTGTTAACGTCTCCTCTGTAACAAAAATTCATCTGTGTTTTTTTATATTTTATAACTTATAGTTAGATCCAATTGATGTCTTTATATCAGTTTTAGGACTATGGTTGAACTTAACGGATCCCATTAACAGAAGGATTGTGATTTTAAAGCCATCTTATATTACTTACTGTATATGAGTTAATCTGACATATAAGGTTTATTATGAAAGTTTTAACTTATCTCCATTTCTTTTTTATTTTCCGAAATAGTGTGGCAGTGTGTACATCATATACTCTATAGCTGTTACCTAGAAGACAGGGTTGTGACAATTTATTACATATTTTTAATATTTGTTCTTCTTACTGCAATTTGAACATAAGACAGTGTATGCATTCTGGTCATATTCTACTTCGGAATGACCAGATCTTCAAATTTTATGGGTGGGCTCTCATGCCAGACACTTTTATTTATTGAAAATTTAACTATTATTGTTGACAGTTAGTGGGTCAAAGGGATTCCTTGTACTTTGGCTACTTCTGGTGGCAATGAATAATCTATTTTTCTTGAGCTTTATTACCTTCTATAATTAGCTCTTAAGCAATGATTTTATTACATCTCTCCTCTTAGCATTTTTTTTATTTTTACAGAATTTTGCTGTGGTCCATAATATTTTAGTACAGATAACTGTATATTACCAATGCAACTGTTTTACATTTTTTTTATGAACAAAGGCATCCCATGTTCCATGTTTCTCCTGTGTATTTTTTCCATATTTTTTCTTTAGATCTACTCCTGTTCACTCCGGCTTTGAGCTTATCATTCGGCCAGACTATTTTCTTAATTTTTGCGCTAATAATCTTTTAGGAGATTAGAATATTAGGATGCTATTATCAATATTAAGTAGTACTCATGAATTAATGTTTTGAAAAATAATACATTTGTCAACAAAGTAATGATTAAAAAAATGAAAAAAATTAATTTAATTGATCAATACCTGACATCCAAAATGGTGTAATTGGTTGCTCCATTGACAGTTATGTTTGAGAAAAGGGCTCTTACTCTAACCGCTCCATTTCCATTATCCATTGACATTTTTGGTATCCTCAATGGCTCAATTGATTGCAGTTTTATCTCGGGAATACCTGAAATTTTCATTAACTTTATTTTCATTAAATTTATTATTGATTTTATTTTGTACCTTGATTCATGATTGCATTTTTATATATGTATGTGGTTTTTTTCTAGATTGAACATGATAGTTCACTTTGATTATTATATAATCGATTTTTTGGGGATTATATATAACCTGAAAACCTATAAAATAATCATATTTATTTTATAATTGGTTTAATTTTTAAGGATTTTTATTTTGAAGAGAAAAGATTTGCCCCGGCCGGGATTCGAACCCGGGTCGTCCGTCTCTCCGTGACAGCACTGTACCAATTGAGATACCGGAGTCGATTCCTAGTCGGGACAAATCCGTTCTCTTATCTGATCCCATGTCTCCGTGTTATCGCAATTTTTGCGATGTATACACGAGGACGAATGTTCTTTGAACATTACTTTAATTTCAGGATCTTGTTGACTTACGTCATATTACTATTTATATTTTTTTATAATTTTGTTAATTGTTTTAATTTTTAAAGATTTTTATTTTGAAGAGAAAAGTTTTGCCCAGGCCGGGATTCGAATCCGGGTCGTCCGTCTCTCCGTGACAGCACTCTACCTATTGAGCTACCGGAGTCGCTTTCTAGTCGCTTCTGTCTACATACATACCTAGTATACATCGCAAAAATATGAGAACATGGGATCAGATAAGAGAACGGATTTGTCCCGACTAGGAAGCGACTCCGGTAGCTCAATTCGTAGAGTGCTGTCACGGACGACCCGAGTACGAATCCCGGCCGGGGCAAATTCTTTCTCTTCAAAATAAAAATCTTTATAAAATTAGCAAGTTACTCCATTATTGTTTTAAGGCTGTTTCATTCCTTTGTTAAAACCTTGGCTTGTGTAGTATCAGAAAAAAATAATATTTTCACCTAAAATTATCTAATGAAATAACCATAACATAATTTACTTCATTTTACATCTATGTACACATTGGTGCATCAGGGGTAAATTGTCTTAAAATAAGCAATAGTAGAAACTGATTGTTTTTTCTATTTATTTATTTATTCTTCTTCTAGCTTCTGACTTTAAAAAAAAAATCAGCCAAAAGTTAAATTAAAAACATTTTCTACAGTTAAAATTAAAAGTGTTCTGTAAAATACCCTCATGCTACAAGAATTCTAAAGAGCCTTTATGATCCTTATTGGACACAAGTTAGCTTTCTTACTAAAAGTAACAGTATGATAAATATTTTCAGAACAAAGGACAAATCAGTTATACTGTGCTCTTTGTTTGAATATATAAACAAAAAAACGTAAATAAGAAAAGATTTCTCTAAAAGTACTTCAACTATTAAACAATGTTAACAGCCTGATTTGCGTAATTCAAAAAACCAAAAAAAAAAACAACCTGTACCACTACAACTCGTAAAGGGTGTGGGGTACAGTACGTGGTAGAGACTGTACTTTTCCTAGGCCAGCGGTTGCGCAGAGAGATAATTTGTCCTAGATCACGCTCAATCGCCAGATTTCCCCCCTTATTTTGAGGACCCACTTTATAGAGGCTGGGTGAGCCCTAGGAGGGTTCTAGATCCCATAATATCTATCTCCGGCCGCTAACAGATTAAATAAATGTCTGCCAGCGAGCAGGATTTGAACCCATGGCATGGCAACTCTGTGGTCTACCACTGAGCCACTCCGCTCCCCAATAATTACAGATGTTAATAAGTACGAAACTTTTAGTTTTAATTATAATTACTATTTCTTTTACTAAACTTCAACAGCCCCATTGGAAGGATTGATTATACTCACTCTTTTGCCACGTTACTATAGACACTCGGGTTCGTTGCGAAATCCATTTGGGGTTTTGTAAGGATTTTAGAATCATTGTTTGTGAAAGAGTTAGCAATATTTACGTACACTAGGTTTGACCTACATTTGGAGTGGCTATTAACACTAGTGAGGGTTGGCGTTAATAGTTGAAGGCATCTCAATTAAAAACGTTTTGTACATTACATTTAAATTGGAATTTGCTATGAATTTATTGAAATTTGTAAGAATCTGAGGGTATGTGTAAGAACCAACTACTAAAAGATACGAATTAAATTTCATAGAAATAAAAAATATGAATTCGGTTCACAACAATTTATACGGTTTTTCAGTGAAAATTGTTATTAAATATGTGTCTCAAATTTGTGAAATATTTAAAGACAAGAATATTTGCAGATATAGTAACAAATACATTTATTATTACAGATTATGAATATATTTGTATGTATTCGAAAAAAAGATGAGGAAAGCTTGATTGAGAAAAAAAAAATGAGGAAAAGACGTACACACTGACAAAACTTCAGCGGCTTCACCTTTGAGCCAGCCAGCTAAACTATAATGGACCAAAACTGTCAATTGGAACTCTTCAGTAATTAACAGCATTCCTCTTTTCGTGATTTTGTGGGGGTGGTTATGGAGTTTTATATATTTATGGAATGGGTCGTTCGTAAGTTTAAGGGAGAACATTTTACTAAAAAGTACATTGGAAAGAAGAGTTTGGGTTGGATTTAAATAAGTTATGAAAAACAAAAATCCTGATTAAAAAGCTGCTCTTTAGATCACGTCATATTAAACGAAAATATAAATGAACAGCGAAAAGAAAACTCATAGAGAATACTCATTGAGGCCTCTTTTGCTGATACTTTCTCATTATGAAATAAAGCTCAACATCATCACATTTTCTCGTGTCTTTTCCAGTTCGTCTACACAACTGTGGGACATATTTATGTAAGAATTATTTTTGTTATTGTTAATTCTGATGGGATTCTTACGACAATTGTTTTATGGGATCTTTGCCTGTTAGTATTAGCTAATGCTGAGCAAAATTAAATATAAAAAATAAAATAACTCGAAATTTGTAGCCTGAATTACTTAAAAGCAGATACTCATTTTGTTCAATTTCAAGATCCTTTAGCACTTACAATCCTAATGGACCCGAGGCATGAAGGACTTAGTCTCCTCAGTTGCCGCGTTACGTAAGAAAGAAAACCGGATTCATGGTAGCTCAGCAATTTTGACCCACAAATCGCTGTCACATTCATTCTACTTCCTGCACAATTCTACTTCCCTGCGAAAAAAAGTTGTTTGGCTTTTCTTACTTCTCCTCCTTGTAATCCCAATCTTCCATACTAGAACTTCCATAGTTTTGTAACACTCATTGTTGTTACGGGTTTCGAAAAGGTTATGTGAAACTGATGTTATTATTTTGGAAGTTACCAGGGGTAGTAAAAAGCAATGGAAGAAATTTGTACAAGCGATTTTTAAGTAAACTTACAAGAACTCAATCAAATATCCTGTAGTAGTCTTTATTTTTTTATTATTATTATTTTTTCCCCTAGGGTAACCTCAGATTGATGTTGCCTCCATCCAAAAATTTATTTTATTTCCTTTTTCCATTTCTTTTTGTCTTGTATATCTTCCTCCCTCAAACCATGACCGTTAATACTTTCCTCAATTCCTTCTATCAACATTTTCCCTAGCCTTCCTCGCTGTTTTTCCTAAAGCAGCACTTGTCTTCGACGCCTCTGCTCCATACAGCAATATTATTTCAATTTTGGAGTTGTTAATGAGCTTCTTGGTACCTTTCATTACAGTTCTACTCCAAATGACCGAGTTCCTAAAAAAACCTTGCTTCTGTGGATTCCATCCAAGTCATTCCTGAAGGCAAAAGACTGAAAGCGTCAGTTATGATTTTAAAATAAAAATTTTATTTCAAAAATACATTTGAGTAAATAATTTTAGTATTTTTTTGAGACATAAACCATACAGTAGTCAGTTACCTACCAGAAGCAATATGTGCGGGTAATTATGAACAAAAAATAGGTGTGAATGATATGATGGTATTCAATGTTGTTAGTATTTATGCGTTATTTTCTCGTTTACTAAATTCATAAAACAACGAAGAAAGGACATGGAGTCCTGATATCAAAATTTCAGTGGTCTTCTATTGTTGATAGTATAGAACTATTCAAGTAAATGGGAACGTACAGATACTAACCCATGTAATCGGGAATCGAATCGACACTGCTTTGAACCGAGTTCTCTCAAGAGAAGGGACTTTTGAAATGCCGTTGTTTATAAGATTAAGAAAGAATAGTCTGTAAAAAAGTAGCGTGGAAAAAAAGGGTTTGGGCTACATTAAAAGAAGAAGTCTTGAAGAAATAAAATAAAACCTTTATCAACCCATGGGTTGATAATCTTAATTATAATAATAATCTTGAGCTCAGTACAATGTTGGAACTTGCTTTGGTTTTTTTCTCCAATAAAGGGTACATACTATACACTTGCTGGCTGAGCCTCAGGAGATTTTGAAGATCCCAAAAGGTTAATAATAACGACAATTTACCAGTTACAGCTGGATTTGAACACGGGACACTCAGCACAACTGAGTGCACTACCTTCTACTCTAAGCTACGCTGCTCCGATTAAAATAAGTTATTACCTACAAAAAATCCATTGAACTAAAACCTGGTTAATACACTGCCGTTTAATTTCAAGAAATTAAGATGCTATGCTGGCGAAACGCGGTGATGCACTCTTGATCAACCATCCTGTCGAAGATTGTTGTAATCCCATTTGGAAAAGAGTTTCTTGGAAAAGGATTTCTTCCAAACGTGATGACTACATTATTATGCTAAAAGAATTTGGTGTTAGTGAAAGGAGACGAGAAGTGAGAGAAGCTTCAACCCGTTCAAGAATATGAAACTGAGAAATTAAGGAAGGAGAGGAAGTAAATTGTCACATTAGCATTTTTTATGTAGATACCATTGTCTCATCTAAGGAATTGCCTTTTAATGGTGTACCTGTTACGAAATACACGATCTTCGAACCAAATTAAAATAGTTAATTTCAATACACCAACCGACATATAAAAGCTAATTTCGATCTTCCAAAACATGCGATATTTTTTAACATTAAAAGGAATATTGATAATATTCTTACTTGGTTCAAGAAAACACCAAATAATTATGTATGCAATTTCAGTAACGAATGTCTGAACTGATTGCTTCCAAATTAGACAATAAGCCAGGGGTCGGTAGCCTTTTTTGTGTCAGAGATATTTTTATATAAAAATAGTCTTTTAGTAATAAGAAATATTTTATTTAGAAAATAATCACATACATAGTAACTAACTAACTAATTCAGCCCACCAGCAGCAGGTTCCGGCAATTGTCGTCGTTCTGAGCAGCTGCCATCCAGTTTGCGCACACCAAGGATGTACCCTGCATCAGCCACCACTCCGTCACTCCACCTAAGCCAGGGTCTTCCTCGTCTTGTCCTGTATAGAGGCTTTGTCAGTAGCTTCCTGGGCAAATCTTCCTCATTCATGCGAGCCATATGCCCTGCCCACCGCAATCGGCCCAGTTTTATGACCTGGACAATATTCGGTTCTTTGAATGCGTCATAAAGCTCCTGGTTCTTGCGTCTCCTCCAATTTCCATGCACCAGCACTCCTCCAAATATCCTGCTAAGGATTTTCCGCTCAAACAGGAGGAGTTCTTGTTCGCAGGCCTTGGTTGTTGTCCAGGTTTCCGAGCCATACATCAGTACAGGACGAATGACGGTCTTGTACAGGTGACAATTTGTTTGCCGAGAGAGTATGCGGCCACCAAGCAGTTTCCTCAGACCAAAGTAACACCGGTTGGCAGAGATAATTCTTCTTCTTATTTCGACATCTACTTGGTTGCTCTGGGCCCCCAAAGGCCATCATATGAAGGCTATCATAGTAGAATGAACTGTTCTTATGAATGTTCTCTTCGATATCAATGGTTGCGTTACTGTTTATTTTTTTATTATATTATATTTTTCGGAATTAAAGTGAATCAATTGAAATGAATTCACTTGAAACTATCAAATGGGTCACTCTGTGATCCACTGATCTTAGGTATCAGATCATAGGTAACAGTATATACGTGCACACAGTATATACGGATATACGTTCACACAGAACTAAAGCATTCGAACGTTCCTTCCTCGTCCGCTCCACCACAGTGTGGAACTCAATCCCCCCTAATATCCGTCATACTCCCTCACTATTATTATTTAAATCCTTGATTTTTCAACACCTCCTAGCTTTCCAAAAGGATGCTCTCTAAGCAGGTTAGTCATTTGCTTAGAATGTAATGTATAGAATAACTCATTGTGTTATTTAGTTCTTTTAATTTTGCTTATTGAAAAGCTGTACATCATGTAAAGAAATCATTGCATGCTAGCTCATGCATCTAATAAAAGCTATGGATTTATCTATTCTCTTTAATTGCTTAATATCTTGTCAAGATCTGTACTGTTTATTTACTTACTATTATTTTTGTTTATATATTTATTTTTAAATTGTTTTCTGTCATTTTTTACACGCTTTATGATTAGTAACATATAGCCTTCTGGCCAGATAAATGTTATGTTTTTTTTTCCTGTTCATGTCTGTTATTCGAAAGGGGCTTAGTCCCAGAATAAAGTTACTTTTATATTCTATTCTATTCTATATCACAGATCATAGGTATCAGATCATAGGTCACAGTATATTACAGATCGTAGGTATCAGATTATAGGTCACAGTATATTACAGATCATAGATTACCGACCGATGTACTAAGGTACTTATTGCGTAATGTTTATCCCTCCTTGTTCGCAGGAAGGAACTTTTATAATCGCCAAAATCTTCGGTTCTCAGAATGTAACGGAATTTTTCCTGTTGATCATAACTTTATCCATTCTGATTACTGTCGTGACGTATGTAGTTGCATTCTTCCTTTTTATTTAACTGTTTAACTTTTAGAAAATTGATAATTCTCATTTGGGATTATGTATTCTCTTGGATTACACTTCTCATTTTTCTCACTATACAAGCGACGGAATCGGAACTTTACATGACGATCATAATAAATTTTCATTAAAACTTGTATCACCACGTTAGCAAAACTTCTCAATTATTTTATAATGGAAAGAACTACATACATATTCATATTCAATACATTAATATATTCATTTAGGGTGACCTGTGGTCTAGTGGTTAGCGTAACAAACTACTAAGCCCAATCGCGGGTTCGTAGCCCGGCAGGTGGCCCTAGGATTTTTTAATGTGAGTAAAAAAACTTTAGTTACGCCGTCCTTCGGAAGGGACGTTAAACGGGGGTAGTACGATGTCAGGCACTCGTTAAAAATCCCTATCCTAATTAAACCTGTATAGGCAAAATTTAGAGCTCCCACTGTAGCATCGTCCGATTATCCATAGCAGCATAAGGAGACGTTAAATAAACAAACAACAACATAACTACATACGGAAGTTTCATTAAAAAACTAATCACATTTTGATGAATGAATTAATTATAACAGATCTATTTTCAATTTCGTTCATAAAACTTTTAGGTTAATTACAATAATTTATTAAATTTAGGCTGTTAGCAATTAACCAGAAATAGACTAGTTTATTAGAAGTTTTTTTATTTTTGAAATATATAATTAATTTAAAATTTTGTATTTAAATCAGTTTTATATCAATCAACATGTCACGTTGAATTCTAAAGATATACTTGTTTAACCAGTTTTGCTTTATATAAAACTCCAAACTTATGTTTAACTCGGGTAACATGTTCAGGAAAGTTTAAGATTAACATATTTTATTTTATTATAGTAGTGTTGTAAAATTATCACTTAGCGTTGAAGAAACAAGACTTACCTCTCGATAAGTAGGGCCTCAGATGGTCGAACGCTTGCCTAATGCAGTCATGCAATTCCGGGTCGTCCCTGTAGCATGGTTTGATGAATACCGCTGTAACAATCAGAGAGATCTCATTAGAAAATATCTATTTTTAATGTAATATTAAACTGTAAATGTTATTTAGTACAACAAATGTTTAATTAAAGGATGAAAAACTAATTGTATGTTTATAAAACTTTCCATTGTCAAAGATAGTCCCTGAAAGTGGGAAAAATAGACATAAATTTTGTATTTTTTATGTGAAACTAGAAGTTTTTTTACTAAATGTATTTGTCCAACAAAGGTATCCCTGCAAAGATTTCGAAAAAAAATCTCATGTTAAAAGGTAGCTGAATCGGATTAAAATACTAATTTTTTATTATCATTGTTTAATATTTTATGGTTTTCATATTGCGATTTCTGGGATAGAAAAGAAATCTCTCTCTTGCGTGATCGATTCCACGTCCCATATGTAACGTGGCCATCATATTTTACCTTTTACAAATAAGGCTGCTGAAAATAGCAAGGTTAGGTTACAGAGAAACCTCTGTAAACATCGACATTCCAAGTTGTTTCTAGAACGACCCTGTAGTGAGAGGCTAAGTAGTACATTAAATAGTCTGGATCACCCTGAGAAGTGTGACAGGACTGTACTTAACTTATTTTTAATTTGGGGCTAGTTAATTAACCGATCCGCAGATCTTGCAGTAAAAGGAGTATCGAGCTGATTACCCCAAATATACATATGTGTATTTAATACTCTACAATTAAAACATGTTACTTCCATTGTGTAAGTAACAAAAACATTTTTGTTTTGCAGTAAACTGTCAGATCTTGACCTCGTTATAAACTCTGAAGAAGACCTGCAATGTGAGTCGAAACATTGGCTTTAAAATAAACAGTTCTTCTTACTAAAGAGATTTTTTTTCTGACACTCTCCCGGACCATTTTCATTCTTAGAAAAATGATCGTTAACAAAAATGTTCTCGTCTCTGCATTCGCTTCATAAATACAGAATACAAAACATCCAAAGGTACCAGAACGTTTCGTATGAAGTAAAATATGATAACTGAGTCATTTTTCTATTCCGAAAATCGGTAAGATACGAGATTACGTAAGATAATCGTATGTCTATAAAAATCTCAATGTTGATATCAGTAAATTTCAAAACAAGTGGCAAATGCTTTAAACAATTTGAATACAGTTTTTTATGCTTTAGCTGATTGAGGAACCTTAAAGGAGGAGGAAAGTTATTTTTCTAGTAAATACATTTCATTACCCAGGAATTATCCTCCCACCATTTTTAAGCATTTGTATTTTATTCTACAACACTTTAAACAATAAAACATTTATGTTGCTGATTATTTTTTTTTTAATACTTAGAAATACGAAAAAATATAGAAATAATTTTTTTAAACATCTACATCGGATACGTTTATGGATATCTAGAACTTGAGGTTAAGTTATATGAGTTGTTCAGGATAAAAAACTGTAAACTCCTAATTTCAAAATTTGACTTTTCCACATTTGGTCAAGTCATGCCTTATGCTCCGGAACTTGAGGTGCAGAACCGGAATAAAAACGTGGGAAATGAGGCGTCTATATGCCGTGCTAAAGAAAATGGATTGACTAGCGAAAAATGCGAAAAAATCAATTTTTGTAATTTTGGAGTTAACCGGTTTTGATCTTGAATGCCAGATATATAAGGTTCATACATTAATACATTAATAATATGCATTACGTATGTATTGTATTATAATTTATTACGTTAGTGAACATGACGTGCTTAAGTGTGTTTTTAGAGTACGGGGTCTGTGGAGCTGTTAGGAAGAGTGGAGGAATATTTTAATGCTAGCCGTAAGAATGGAACTTTCACTGTTACGTGAACGGTGACGCAAGGTATTGTAGGAGCTGTACATACCGGCTCTGCTCCACCGACCTTTAGCCTTCGTCCATCTTCATCTGATGATGACGTGCCAAATTATTGTGGCTTTGTCTAAATTATTTATTGTGACATTGTCTTTCACAAGCCAAAGTTGGCAAGTCACAAACTAAGAGAATTACTACGCGAGACTCGGGAGATAGAATATTTTGCAACACGAGGATTCATTTTCCTCCGGATAGTATACTTCAAAAGTTATATTAAAAGGAAACGAATTATTGTTTTCTTAAATTATTAGATCAAGATTTGTGAATTCGAGCGGTGTAATTGAATATATAAAAAAATATAATCCATTAATTAAGATTTTGATAAAGTAATTTATTTTTATCTTAGGAGTTTTTCACTTAAAATACTTATATATCTTTGCTGCCTGTTGCCTTTTTGACAAAAATCATCATTTATGACGGCGGTTTTCCAACACAACATTTAACCCAATTATAATTTTGTGAAATCTATTAAAAACCGAATTAGAATTACTTGAATTCAATAAATCATATCGTCGCTGTCAAAACAATACTAGTGAAATGAGTTAGTAACGGTAACGCATTCTAAAGGTTGATTACACACTGTTAAAAAAAGTTTTCAAGGCTGAACGGAAGGCAGTGCTGTAATTAGCAATTGAAAGATAACCGATATACATAAGATAATATAACATACAGCGCGGTTTTTCTCTCTCCTGTTAAATCGCCCAAAGTGTAGATAGGGGGTATTGTTTTGACAGCGACGATATGCTTATGGTATTAGCGACGAAAAAACAAAAGTAGTCATGAAATTTTATGTTGTTTGGTCGCCATTTTCTTGTCGACACAGATTTTATTGGGCGTAGGTTCTATAGAACATACCAAAGGCTTGATCTTTCATAATCTCTTGTTATTGCTCAGTGACCTGAAAACTGAAAACTTTTCGAACACATTTTTATGGCCCTTTTATATCTATTTTGGGGAGTGGGGTAGCTTAGTATGGAGGTAGAACGGAGAGATACTGTGGCAAAGGTCTCAGGTCCAAATCCGGCTTAGGCAGAATAATTATTTAATTTGTTGACACCCACAGATGGAACTTGTGGGATCTGCAGATCTGTCGTCCTGGGGCTCGTCCAGCCTCTTTTGAGTTGTTACACCCTTCATTGGAGGAAAAACCTGCTGGTCCATAGTGTTTTTGGCCAAATCACTTACTTGTACAATCGTAGACTAAAAAAAAAAAAAATTCTATAAAAAGGAGAACGTACTGCACCCAAGACCCTTCATGGGTTATGGAGGTACAGGCGTTTTAATTTATATGTTAATGTTTTATATCGTACTAAGTTATAGATTTATTCTGAATCTATAACTTAGTACTGTATATGTTATAAACCTTAATAATGAACCTTGTGCCTAAACTGGATTTCGACAACTGTTGCATGTAATTGAATAATGATTCATGCGTGCAAGTAATCTATTATTAAATAATTATTTTCCTATTATTGTAATTAATATTTTAAATTTATAACCATCAAGGTTTTCTGAAAATCCAGCAGCAGACTTGAATGATCATGATAATACTTTTTGTATACCCTTTCAATTTGAAAGTTTTAATTGACAACATACATTTCTTACATGTGAAACCATAATTTAGTTCCTTCAGCTATTCTCAATTAAAATGTATAGCGAGTGATAGCAATAAAAAACTATTAAACATAGGCCTAGTAATTATAAAAAACATTCCATGATTTCAATTAAAGATTTATAAATTACCATCAATCTGTGCTTTAAAAAAAATTATTACCTCAACATGTATATACATCAGAAAATAATGGATCAAAATAATATTCTTCGAAAATTGGTGAGGACATTATTTCATATTTTAATGCCTTATTCATTACGATTTGGGTCGTGATTCGTCGTTACAATAAATATTGTCTTTGTTGTCAAACGAATTTTCAATTATTTGATTGCTGATCCACCTGTATGGTTTCAATTAGTTTTTGTTCTGGAATTAGATCTGAGTTGTCATATCGATGGTTTGTTTAATTCTTTTGCGCATTGCGAAAACAAATTAATTGTAGATTCCAAATGGTTTCATAATCAGAAGAAAACAAAATGGGATTGCTCCAGAATCCAAATTAGAAGAGTAAAATTTATTTGTTTTTAATGCCATTAAAATTTGAAAAATTGTTGAACTAATCCACAAAAAAATCTTGAAAGAAGGAAATGTTATACCGAATTCAAAACCGTGCATTGATCCAAAAATCCAATTCTTTTATCACTTGTCAAAGGAAACTGTTAAATTTGATTCATTCCTGAAAAAGATAAAAAGTAGAGAGTAATAACGGATCACTTTTCAGGCCACTGTATGTTACAGTATTTTCTTTAGAAGGATTGAATTACTTAGTTTTCTATCCTCCCTTTAGAAATCGGAAGGACATTTTGTAATTCATTCTAAGTATATGAACCTGCGTAGATGCGCACAGTTTGTATACTCTATTGAAAAATGATGCGCATAGGTCCTAGTGATGGAGTGTTTATCGTTTCGATAATAACGTTAATACTTAGGTAAAATATTTTGTAGAAAAATGGTAATGCCAAGGAATGAGAAAATAAATTTCTATTTAGACCCAACATACTACATATCGACCATCAAATATACGATTGAAATGGAAGGACTGTGTATTCAGAAAACCCGTTTTGAAAACGTAAAAGTGATCTATATATTTTATGTAGTTCTACTCGCTCATCTCACATAATTATTTCTAAGTGAAATCTCTTTTAAGCCGGACGTTTTACACGTGGAGTAGAATGTGAAACACGGTCCCTCATCAAATATTATTAAATACTTTGCTTGAAACGTGTAAGGAATATTGCAGAGTGTTGCTTATATGGAGTTAAACTCGAAGGTTTTCAGCAGCACTATGGTGGGTGACTGCCTGATCATGATTATTTCTAACTGTTATGCACGGAGGTAGAAATGGTTCTCCAATGATTCCAAAAACTATTGAGCGTTATTATAGGTATTATATACAATAGAAACTTTTCTTATCTATGAATAAATTAGCCCGTTACTCACTGGAGGCACACTGAAGGAGCTTAAGAATAATGAGCCTATATCGTACATTTTAATTTGGTGATGGGACTATTGACTGTTGGGACTAATGACCTTCAGACTCTGATATAGATCCTTGTCGGCTTGGCGATCCTGAATAACCATGACCTTAGATCTAGATAAATTTATCACTGACCGTGAAATTGAGTGTTTATTTGATCGTTCGTCGTACAAAGGGCAAAATCACATATTTTAATTGGTGGTCAAAAGTTTTTTTTAAAAAGTATTTATTGAAATTTACAACTTTATTATAATAATTTATTTATTACTGGGCTCTACAGTCCTTCGAGAACCATGGCCTCTGCTGATTTCTTCTGCCACCTGAGATGGGGCCTCCCTCTTAATCTTAAACCATCATTCGGTATCCTGTACATCATCCTTTGTATTGTATTCTTGGAATTTTCGACATGCTCCACATGCTGTATATGTATTAATAATAATACAATAAGTAAATATTATTAATAATATAAATGATGTGTCGTTAAGGCAAGTAAAGAAACAGTTCACGTATTACAGATTAAAGGTATAATCACGAAACCAACTTCTTTTAAGACATCTCGGGAGATTATCGGAATCGAGGAGGCCGCTTGGTTGAAAACTTGTGGGTTTGAGTGGGAATAAAGTTTGTCATGATCGGGTTCGGGCCAAATTATGATTTTGTTACTTAATTTAGTACGGATTATCGAGGATTTTTGATTGTAAGGGTTGGATACGAGAGGGATTCTATGGCTTTGTGAAACCGTAAAGAGAAAAATACAAAATATTACCACTATTTGAATTTCCCTTATGAAACATAGAACATATTTATATTTATATTTGACTTTGATTGAAAAACCAAAGTCAAATATAAATATGTTGTTTCCCCTAATGTTATACGTTTTTCACGCCAATAATTATGGCAGATTTTCATTCAGAAGATAACGTAACCATAACATTGAAATATTATTGGAAAAAAAAACAAAAACAGTTCCAAAGATGCACAAATTTAAAATCACAAATAAACCAAGTTCCGCTACTGACGTACTTGGTCCTTAAGAGTTAGTTTACTTCACAGAGGTCTATGTAAAAAGCAAAACAAGAATATGATTGCCAAATTTCGATTTTCTAAAATAATGTTCGTTTTAAATCTCGTAGGAACACCACCGTTTTAGCAAATCCTTTAGTCTATGTACTTTACCGATAAACCAAATTTGGATTAGTGGTAACGGGCGATTTAGTGAATGTTTAAAAATAATATTTTTTTGAGGAAATGATTCATTTTAAATTCACCCGAAAATTCGAATACATGTTTTTTTTTGTAGGAACAAAAAGCAAATCTGACAACAGTTTGGGTTTTTGAAAATAGCTAGTAATATTCTTCATTCAATACTTTTTTCAACGCATAGATCTTTTGGATTGTTCTAAAGGTTAATTATTTTATTAAATTGGGTCATTCTGAAATTTACTATTTCCCGCATCACGTGACCGGATTCTCATGGTATTGCTCTTTCTAATCGCTTGCGTGTAACAAATACAAACTCGCAAAAACGCCATGTAACATCAAACGAATTCATGATCTATTAAATAACATATAGGTCGAATTTCACAAATTATATGTGCTTGTGCGAGCGCGCGTGTATGTGTGCACGTATGCGTGTCTGTTTGTGTATTTGTTTTAATAAATCTGTTTTATTGATCAAATAGGTCTAAAGTTTTTTTTTTTCTAAACAAGCCTTTATTACCACATTACAAATTCATGAAAGTTTGCATTACATTACATTCGCATTACACGCAAAAAAAAAAGGAAAATGATGATTTCATAATTAGGATTGCTCAGGCAGATTGGTTCAGAAAATACAGTAGATCATCTATTATCGAAACTAATGCAGACAGGTATAGTTCGAATATTCAATATTCTGGGCCACCGAAATTCTCTCCACATTTATATAAAAAAGGAATCTTGACTTTATGGTGTAATACGCAAGTCAAACAAATAAAAATCAATAAAAACAATTACGTAGATAGGAAGATTCTTCAAGCTTGTCGCACAAAGAATGTTGTGATACTGGTAGAGTATAATTATTAAATAATAGTTCTAGGATTTAATATATAATTAAATCTAATAAATTTAATAAAAAATTTTAGATAAAATATATTCAAACTTTTTCTCCTGGGCTGGGCCAATCACCCGCCTGGGAGTATAGCTGATTCAAAGAAACTTAGCGAAAAGCCTCGGAGAAACAAGGCTCCTGGCTGGACGCTCCCCTACGCTGAAAGGAACGATAGGGGGAAGTGAAAGAAGAAGAAGAAGATATTCAAACTTATTTCTAGATATGGCAGTGTCGACCTTTCTTTGATTTTTGATAATTAAACGTTCGGATATCAGTCATAACTTCATTTTTAATCATCCCAGATTGGTGTTGTTAAGAATACCTTTAAATATTTGTACAAAAGAAGGTAAAAGTTCTAACGTAAACGAACTGATTTATGTAGTTTTATTTACTCAAACTACATTCGAGAATGATTACAGATTTTACTGATAGCTAATAGGTCATTTTACTATGAGCTTGATGCTTATGTGAGTCAAAGCATTATCCTCCATTTGAATGTTCTAGAAATAAAGGTTACCATGAAAGAGCACGTGTGAATTTGAATTAGTGATGGGTAGTTATTGGATTTTCCTTTTGCTATCAGTTTTGCTATCATTTTTAAAGGAAAAAGAGTTATTCGCCGAAGTAGTAACTTGCAAAAGCCATCAAATGATTAAAATCATCTTTTTTATTGGTTTATTATTTTTGGAAAGCTTTGGAATTGAATAAATAAAAAAATAGTTGTTAACCCGACCTCAAAATTTTGCTATTCACGTTCCAAGACACGTAAAATTTGGATTGTAATACAAAATTTGTCTGTCTGTCGCCACTCGCTAAACTCTTTAAAACGCTATTGCTTTTATAAATCGTCATATTCCGGTTCTGTTTTTTAATTTTGCAAAACTAATTTTCTTCTTTAAAATGATGTAAAATTTGGTAAAAAATTGGAGAAAAAATTTATTTTTTTTAAAATGTTCAAAAATATATATAATGTTTAAGAACCATATTCTATGGTAAATTAAATCCCACAATTTGATTCACAATGTAGATGCAAAAGAAATAACATACCAGTTTTAATTCGTATGTTATAGTAATAAATAGCATGAGGTAGTGAATATATTCGTGAATACTGAATAGCTGATGCTTCTAATGTAAATAAAACCAATGCCTTGAATACAGCTCTCATATCTATTTAGTCTAGTAGGTAGTAGAGATTGTAGTGGATACGCCAATTGTCCTGGATACTCATAAGTGAATACAACTAGTCAGTATCCACTACTAGAGAGAGAGGTGGAGTATCTGAGTATCCGATCCTTGTATCCACTACTTTTCAGTATCGGCTACAAAGTATCCGATAGATACAACTTTAGCCATCCCTAATTTGAATGAGGCCAATGAACTCAAGAAGAGGCAAAAACTTGACTACTCTCTACTAATTTCAGTAAATATTCATATTGTATCAATTACTGAGAATATGTATTATATAAAAAAATGGAATATGAACTCTTAGAGCCTAGGTACTTTGGAAAACTGGATAACTTATCTATTACCGTGGTTTAGGACTCGGAGTGGGATTTTCCTACCCAGGTATAGGATAATTTGGATAGGGATGTTTAACATGTACATGAGATCGCACAGGCTCGGACCTCCATTTTACGCTCCTTCCCAAGGAGGCATAACCAAGGATTTTTAACTCCCTTTAAAAATAAAATTCATTTAAATAAATGTAATAATATTAATATTATAATTTAATACCTATAATAATTCATAATAAATAAATTTAAATTCATTTAAAATTCTAGGGTCACCTGCCGATTTGCGAATCTGTGACTTCGTCCTTAGAGCATTCTTATTCTAACCACATGTGGCCCTTGATTGAATAGGTTTTTCAGTTTTTAAAACATAATAAAGTTTATCACAATTATTATAAATAAAATCGCATTAGGCTAAATGCTCTGTTTGTATTTATGAAATAATGCAACCCGATTAAAATAATATTTTGGTTGAATAAGCCGTAGGCAAATAATGAAGGGTCTCAGAATTCCACTTACAAAGTCAGAGCATTAACTAAAATAAGTTACTAAATCTAGTTTACAGTGTTCTTGAATCACTTGTGATCGCTACCGATTTACTTTTATATTTCGTGTGCTACATACCTTTATAGTAGGTTTATTACGAACCTTTTCAATGATATTTTCCGCCTCCATTCTTTTCTGTTCGCAATTTCGTTAGACAAGATAATAAGCAATTAATGATATTTTGATTTTACCAATATGTCACCTGATCCAATCAGATTCCACAATCTGTACAAGCCCTACTTCAGAGACTTTCCCTTTTAATTTTCTCAAGGTTTGTTTCGTCATCATCCCAGGACGTTAGATGGACCACGTATTACAAAAGAAAATGTAAAATATTGATTTAAAATACTCCATCGAATGTTTAAAGAGATGAAAGTGTGGGTTAAAGTAGTTAGTGAAGAAATAATCAAGGCATTTAAAGACATAACCTACATAGCTGGTCAAACAAGTTTCGGAAGTTGGCTCCACACCTTCCGCCTCAGAGGCCTGGCAGATGTCCCACTTTTACTTTCTGCAACCCTTTCTGTCCTCTATGGGAATAACACCAGTCCCCCTGGATATTTAGTCTTTTAGGTTACTCAACAACAATACTGTTGGGTAGATTGAAAAACTAATATTTAATAATGGAATTAATTTAAAGTAATGAATGGCCTTAGTAATTACTATGATTATAATCAAGCAAAAAAAAAAACCTTTCTCAAAAGTTTAGGCTTTCCTGTTCAAGATACATCTTAATAAGCATCCAATGAAAAAGTAAATACATCGGTTCAAACAGACCCAAATAAGGCACATACTGGGTATATATTGGGTATATATGGCATATATTGGGTTGTTTCACATAAATTGTCTGTTTTTATTATTTCTTTATTTAATGTATTGTCTGAACGGTTCGGAACATTACTTGTCCATTTCAACATTCATAATGATGTTTCCTTAGGCCTGAAATATATTATTTTTGGCTCATGTCTAATCGTAATGAGCTGTTATTAATCTTTTCTTTTTTCATATTATTTACTATCACTACAAATGAACGTACATTATTTAGTATGCCAACAAAGAAACTTGTATGACCATGACAAGCGATTCTCGTGATTTTTTTGTTTTTATGAGTTTAAAAATGGAGACTCGGGAGCCCAAGCTGCAAGAAGCATTACCACATTCGGGGAAGGTTGTTGTAACGAACCATTCGCTGATGGCACAGATTAATTAATAACTAAATAGTTAATTCATAAATCGTTTAAAATTTAAAAAACAACTCGCATTGGTTGATCGGAAGGGACCTATACTCTAATGCGACAACGCCAGATCACATGTTTCACATACGCATCCTATTCGCCAGACTTATGTACAACATATTCCATCTCTTCAGAAATATGGATAACCCGTTAAGGGGAATGTTTTTGAAAATGATTCTCAAGCAAAAGACGCATTTAAATAATTTATTTATCACAAAAACCTGAATGCTTCAGTTTTGGGATTCAAAATTAGATAACACTTAGGAAAAATTGTTTAGAAAATGAAGGTAAATATTTTGAATACAATTTTTTGATTGCATAAAGCTGTTTAACTAAACAACGTTTTTTTCGAAAACTCTATTTTTTTCAATACATAATATGTTATAGTACGATATGAATTAATTCATCTTGGAATCATGACCTATTTCTGGTCAATCTGTTTTATTGTAATATTTGCTTTTCTGTGGGCGGATATTTTTCTTTTTTGATTATTCCAGAATGGATGAAACCTTGTATAATTTTAAAATTTAAATTGGATTTTTGAAACATAGTGTATTTTTTTTTCTCATTAGCTTTATTGCATTTGTTTCAAAATTTCGAGGAGAAATTGTCAGCGGATCGACACGTTTCGGACTCCGATCGAACCCGTGCACTAAATCGCGCACCCTCTGCGCAATATTGGCTGTACAATTTATTCGACAAACGTGGTTTTCTATAGACTGTACCTAAAACCTGCTCCAACAATTCTATTGGAATTTTCCTGGTCTTTCTATTTATATTTTCGTGTTTATATTTAGTACGTCTTAAAAAAACACAAAAACAGGTAATAAAGCTATGACGATAATAAAGGTATATATAACTCGAAACCATGTAGTGTATATGTACCTATACGTTTTTTTAATTATTTGGAAGGTAAAAAAAAAAAAAAATGTGATGTTCTACTAAAATAGGCGTTTCTGAGCACTCTGCGCTCGAAAAACATTTGTCATGCTTATTCCATAGCTAATAAAATGAAACCGATTCGATCTTATTGGATCCCGTCAATGTATACCTCAACCACTTTATTGTAAAATAGATGCCTGATTGCGAAAAGGTAAATAAATAAACAAACTCGATACTGCAGGACAAGCGCTAATATTACATACGACCCTTACTTTCCCTTAGAAAATCCAAATGATGTAATCTTGCAACTACATGGGACCAACTTCATTCCAACACCACCTTCCAGGGACAATCCTAAGAAAAAGCTGCTGTAATTTTTCGACTCGAGACATTAATGACCTACTAAATGAAAAGGACTCTTCCGATCAATACATGAGAAGACCTTCTTTTTTATAGCAGATGACTTGAACGACAGCGCAAACAATATTGGAAATATGAAATGCTTTTTTTTCCTAAAGTATAATGAAATTTACTCATAAACCTGGTCCGTTTCAATTGACTCGGCAAGAAAACTGCTTCCAATGGAGATGGATTTTTGGAGACGTAGTTGTAGGATATCGAGACTACAATACGCTTGTATTCTGAATAACAAAATTATGGAAGCAGTAAACAAACCACTTAACAACCTGTACTCAGTTGAAACGAAAAAAATGAGTTGGTTTGGATGTTATGAGGATGGTGACGACCGATGGCTTAAAAGGGTACTGATACATGTACCATCGGAAAGGGGGAAGAGAGTTCGCCCGGAAAAAAGGTGGATGGAAGGGATGGCTCCGGAAGCAATGGCGGCAATAGGACTTAGCGAAGAAGACTGCTATGATAAATTAGGCTACGACATATGACGCATTGCTGTATTAAAGTCGTTCATATATATATATAATATGAAATTAATATTGATAGTGGTAGTACAATAGGTATAATAATAAGGAGGAGGAGATGGTTTTCAAAAACTATTTGAAGAGCAAATAATGTGAATAATTGTAGTGTGTGGACATCTGATTCACAATATTTATGTGTTTGGGTTTATTTTCTCGTTATATAATATGAAATATATAATTTCATAAAAAAGATCTAAAAATAGGTTGTTGAGGAAGATAAGGTAGCAATACCTGGGTCATATGTAGGTCACACACACGGTGTCGAGTTGCAAAATAAAAACTAATTGAGTGAGCCCAACATCACCTCATCCCTGTGCTTGCAACCGCAACGAGATTGTACTAGAGAAAGTAGTTTACTTTTTTATGTTACGTTGAAGCATTCTTCCTATTATTTACTGATTGTATTGCTCTTTTAAATATTTAAGAGTGAATTATAACCTGTGGTAGATAAATTATTTACTATGTTTATACCCTAAATCGACTCTGTAGGCTTGGAGACTATTGAATTGGTTCAATGAATTTAGATGTCGTGATGTAAGGTAAGAATTAGGTCAGATCGCAAACTCTCCTGAGAAGTATCACCTTTCATTTACATCAACGACAAACATCTTTAAAGACTTATTCGAGAGGTTCACCGCCTATGACAAGTGAGATCATTCGCAACACTTCAAGATCTGAGTAAACTTAGTACACAACTGGTCCCTATGAATCGATCCTGGTGTAAAGGTCCCATAACGAAAGGAGGCCGGGAGGCATCACACTAAGTATATAATAGGTTACACAATGTCCTCTCCTCTTGGGGTAGGAAGGGATTAGAGTGGCGGAAGTCCCCAGGAACGGGGAAAGCAGTGTGTTTGGTTGCCACGGTAACCGGCTCCTAGGGTCAAGTTCATTCCCCCTCACTTTCGTTCCGTTTTCTCTGCCTGAGTAACCCATATAACGGAAGTATGAGTAACCTAGATAGCGGAAGTCACAGTAACCTTGATAGCGGATGTATGAATAACCTACGTAACGTAAGTCTGAGTAACATAGTGAACCTAAGACTTCTTGTTAGGTGACAAGATTATCTCTCATCATGTCCGAGATGACGAGTTTAGGCATAAAGGATTTTTTAAATGATATAAATAGGTCATTATGAGCTATGTCGTGTTATATTGTTTATATACTGCCCAATATTTTTTCTACGTCGATGCGGCATCTTGGTTTTTATCGTAGCATTGATAGATAATTAATCTAGTAACCTAGATAACGGAAGTCTTAGTTACCTAGTAAAGGTAAGTCTTCTTCTTAGATGGAATGGTCTCTCTTCATGTTCGAGATGACGAGTATATGTGTAAACCATTGTTTTTTAAAAACATGAATAGGTCATTGTGTAGAGGTAATGGTGGTTTTTTTATTTGCTGTCAAATAAATTTGCGATGCGGCACTTTGGTCTTTGTAGTAGAAGTAATGGTATCTGTTACACAGGTCGTCACTTCGAGTTGAGTTACAAGTTTAAACTGTTTCTTCGTTTCATTTTCAATATTTTTCAAAAATACAAGTTATCGTGAGATTTAATATGGAAAAGAGTATGTAATATGCGTAATGAGTATATTTCGGTAATCATTTCATCAAGAAATAAACGTTTTAACTAACATTTTGAAGTTTAGCTGATGTATGTTTGTTGAAACGTTCATTTCTAGATAAAATAATTACCTAGGTATACATATTTCTCATAATTACATTTTATTTTCCATACTAAAGCTCTTGATAACTTGTATTATTGGAAAATATTAAAAGGGAAACGGAAGAAAAGTTAAAACTTGTGATTAAACTCGAAGCGACAACCTGCGGAATAATTACCGAAGTAATATATAATTTATCTATTAACTTAGATACAGGAAGTCTGAGTAACCTAGTGAACGTTAGTCTTCTTCTTAGATGGAATTGTCTCTCATCATTTCCGAGCTGACGAGTTTATGCATTAAGAATTCTTTTTTTTTCTTTTAACATGAATAGGTCATTGTAGGCTTAACCGTGTTTTTTCACATATTATACAATAATTTTGCGACGCGTCATCTTGGTCTTTATAGTAGCATTCGGATTGGTGCACAGACAACACACTTTCTCTTTTAGCGATTATAACTCAGAGTTTTCATTAAAAATGTCTTATATTAAGATTCATATAATTAAACTCCCATCAGATGCCAAATTATAATGAAATCACATTGTTTGAGATTTAGGGCTGGAAACAGCAAATATTATCTGCCAAATAAATCTTCCTAATGTAATAATCGTCTTCAATAATTCATCATATGTATGTGATACATACATGTACTTAATTCAAATATAATTTTGGTAATTATAGACGCTTGGAGTCAAAGTCGGTAATTCATTTTTCTTATCAAACCTCCCCTACTTAAAAAATCTGGGTACATTACTGGTTTCCACAGATTTCATTTTAAACAGCTAATGATTAAATCTGAAGATATTTCTAGTACCCAAATTAAACGAACTCCATGTGTAACACGTAATGAATCTTAAAAGATCCATGGAATGGGATGTGAACGGGATTGAAATTCCACCAAGTAGTAGTGATAATAATCTATAAAATATATGTAATTAAATAAAAAGGTACAGTGAACCCGGAAGCTCGATGTCGATGCATTGCATGCATACCAACAGAGGTATACATTGTCTCATCGGTTTCGATCACTTTCAGTGACTTGCTCATTTTTTTGTTTCAGACCTTATTTGTCCATTTCAACCTCCGTGGTGATGTTCCTTCACTAGCCATTAAATATATCATGCACAATATATTCAGATCTTAAATGGAAAATTTTCAAGATTTTTATCATTTAATGTTGTTGTTTTTTTAGACTAGATAGAAACGTATAAGATAATATGTTATTCATATAATATTTCTACAATCTTGAGTATAATTATCAGAGTTTGGAGGTTTTCCCTTTCTTAACCGAAGAGGAAGGTCATTGTCAAATTATCGACACCAAAAATAGATAGTTATAATAGCCTTGGTTTGACCAATTGCTAATCAGAACCAATAGGATCAATGGAACTTTAATTAAGTATCTTCTTTCCTTGAATCACGGCTATTTTATTTTATATTATTATATTACTAATAAAAATATCCGATATTTTGTTATGCTTCCTGCCTTACTATCGTAAAATAATTGTGAAAAAAAGGCTATTTAGACACCAGAGATAACACATAATGCCTTAGAGATGCTGGTACTTACGAAATATGGTTTGTTAATTTGTAACAATGCCTCATTAAGAATTTTACGAGTGATGTGCAACCTTGTTATTGCAAAATATATATATATATATATATAATAGAGCCGGAGTCTGAAAATGACCTTTTTTTTCCTTTACTTTTTGTTTCATTTATATGTGATATGTAAAAAATATTTATAATTTTACCAATTTTAGATCAAAATAATCTTGAAAATTATATAAACGATTCTACTAGCTGTTTTTATTTCTAATTTTTAGTATCCACTTAACAATTGCAAAAATATTTTCTTCTCGAATTTCAGATTAGAATTCGACACCTAGACCGCTTTAGTTTTGTACATTAAACTTCTGCATTATTCTAAATATTGTTTTGAACTCATGTGAAATATTTAAGCATATGTTTTTTTATTTTGAATAGATTTTAAATTCAACAGATTGATCTCACAAGCAAACATGTAAATTGTTAGTAACTTATTGAAACATTCAATTTAGAATCAAATCTCTTACTTGAAATTAAAAAAAATATATATATTTATGCCTGATCTTACTTTAGGAATACCCATTTTATTTTTATTATAGGAATATACCTCGTTTATTGCACCTCAATAGAATGGTGTAATATAGTGCTGAATTGCCAGACCGAAGATCCTGGGTTCAAATCCCCTAATACTCAAAAATCTGGCTGGTGAGGGTGACCTAGGATAAATCACCTCCCTGCACAACTGTTGTTAAAGAAACAGTACAGTCTCTACCATTTACTAAACCCAAGACCCTCCATGGATTGTAGTAATGCAGGTTATTTTAATTTTGTTTTTTGCGACCTATATAAATGAGTTGAAACATGCAGATGTTTATATTGCAATGCATTATGAAACATGTTTAATATGTAATATGTTAGCTCTCATGAATGGATCCTGTGGAACCTGCAGCCACCCCTGGGACTCACCCAGTCTCTAAAGTGGGTTTCCATATTTGGGGAAAAAACGTAATGGTTGAGAAAAACCTTTGATGATCTTTGACAAGTCACCTCACTTCTCACAGGTTGTAGTAGTACAGTTTTTGTTTTATATATAATTTGGTTTTAACATAATCAGCAGAAACTTTTTGTTTTTTTATTTATTGAAAAACAAAACAATTTTTATTATAATTTAAAACATTTTTAAAGTAATATCTTAAGATTGGTTTAGGCAAGTTATGACACATATACTATTAAAGCTCATCTAATTATAAAAGCTTTATCGAATAGTTTTATTGGTATTAGTAAGTAATAAATTAAAAATGGGAAAACTTGAAAGATTTTATTGGTTAATTGGTCCATTACTATTGTATACTATTGGAATGTTACGCCAACAATCATGATGCTATTAAGTATATGCAATTGAATCTCAGGTATTGCATAGTCAAAAGGAATGCAAGCAAACATATGACTATAGCAGTCTTTCAAAACTAATGCAACCCTTAACAATTCATGTGCAACTCTTTTGAAATTGAATCGTGTTGAAATACCCGTGACCAGTGAATATTTCCGAAATTACATATACACTTTGCATAATGAAGATGAGTCCGCTATGGTCTAATAACTGTGGGAATGTTTTATAACTAAGACTAGCTTTTGCCCGCGGCTTCGTCCGCGTTGATTTTAAATAGAAATTTATGTTTAGTTGAAATGGAGAGTGAATTTGGAATTCCATAAATGAACTCCACATTGTAAACAATGACTTAAAGCATTTGTGAATTCAGCCAGTCTACCAATGCTTTATCCCTTTGTTCAGAGATTTTAAAAACCAGTCCTATTAAATATTAAATGACATAATTACAGAACTATCGATATGTTTTCTATTTAATCCACCATTCAATAACTGTAATATCAAGGAGTAGATTTTGCAAAATCATGAATGCAATTATTATCTTGTTAAAATGTAAACCCTGCTAAATTATTTTCACATCTCTAACTTAATTTAGGGGACGAATTTTCAAAAAATCCTTTCTAAATGCGCGTTGGCCTTATAAAATTTACCTACTGTCCAAATTTCTGCAGTTTCCCATATAAAATTCATAAATTTATATTATTACTACTTGAAATCGTCTCCAGTATTATCCCAAAACGACATACAAGTTCTTCGTTGAAGCTTGTTCAGCGATTAAAAAGAGCGGGGAAGTTCTGTGTAGAACGCAAACTAGCTGTCCTATGTGTTCCGGTTATAAATTTGGATGTGACAGATAAATTACTTAATCTATTAACATCTATAGATGTATGCTGTTGGGCCTGGAGACCCTCCTAGGGCTCACCCAGCTTCTATAACGTGGATAACATTCAAGTATAAAACCTGAAGATAGAGATTTCTGCTATTTCTCCGTAGTTCAATGATCCCAAAAATGGTCATGTTATTTGTGGTACAGGCTTTTTTTTATTACAGATATGTAGGTAGAATCTCTAAAATGATAGTTTATTACTAAATAATTATAATGGTTTACAACTAAAACAAACTAAATTTAATAATCATATTTCATGGTTGTACTCGTATAAAGGTTATGTATATCCTACACGCTTTTAGAACAAAATATATGCAATCTAAACAGATTGTCCTTCTTTAACAACCGATTTAACAAGACCTACTTTTCTAAATGACAACTGCGAAAACCTTGACAGAATTCATTGATCCGAGCCGGGTATTATAGATATTGACGTATAAAAACAAATAATTGGCACATACGCGCGTCATATTTCCAGCATTATCAATATACTGATAAATATAATTTTCTAATATCTTTATAATCTAATTTAAAATAAAAATAAAATAGTGACTTGATAGGCAGTAAAGCATGTATGAAGTAATACAAATGAAATATATGACTAAATATTTAAATCAACGTTTGTTACAATTAACGATAAATAATGACACAATAACTAGGAGCCATAACGCCGATTGCAAAATAATTAACATGTTGTGAATTGGACACCCTAACTTGCTATTAGTGCTACATAAACGCTACACCAATAATTTTTGTTTTAAATTTTCATTTGAAGCATAATGAGTTATTATAATGAATTAATTAATTAATATTTCTTAAATTAAATTGTAACTAATTTGAAAGTATGCTCCGTCGATAAGATAAAGGAAAGTATTTCATAATTTACATATTTTCCATTAAAATTATAAGAAATAGTTGTCTAAGGAAAAAATATCAGAGGTCACTCAGTGCTTGGTTTAATGCCAAAATAAGAATGTCGATCAATCTTTCCTGTGATTTTTCATGAAAATCTAATGGGATACGCCAATATATCAATTTCTTTGGCTTTTGTTTTTAAATATTCAATTGATTCTATCTTCTTTATTACATTTTTTGTTGAAAACTAATGTTTACTAAGTGATTATTCCCCATCAGATATTGGACTTTAAATCATCTGTTGAAGGCGTAACTTCCGATTCATATTCATAATTCTCTGGAGCACAATAAGGTTTAAACTATTATTCTCATCATTATTGTTATTACTGAAATCCCATTTTTTTAAATTCATATATTTCAGATAATACCTTTATTTTATTTTACAGTTTAAATCATCTCCCTCACCATGTCGGGCTACTTCAACATTAACTAGACAAACGCTCTAAGCTCCCAATTAATTACAAAAGACTCATATTCATTGCAATCATAAGACCGATCTGAACTTACAGAGTAGGTCCTTTGGAGCTCCACTAAGCCAACGAATTCCTCTGGTATCCAATCCTTACAATCCAAAATCCTCAAGGCTTCTTACTTTGTTACGAACAAAGAAATCCATAATGACCTTAATGTCCCATATGTTACTGATTGGCCCTGAATCCGATATTAATCTTTTCAAGACAAACTTTATTCCCACACTAACCCACTAGTCTCAAACCAATTCCTGATAATCCTTCGAGGTGTCTGAAAAGAAGATGGCCTCGAGACCTTCTATGTTGGATTTTTTATTCGATTACTACCAGAGGGTAGTTTCCATACTACCCTTCATCTCATACCATTATGTATCGTTGATTCTATTTACTTTTGTTATTATTATACAGTTGTAAATTTCAATAAATAAATTAAATAAAAAAAAACCATATCCACTTTTGTATCTGGTTTACTCCGATAGCATTATTTCTATTGTTTGTATATTATATATTTTTTAATATATATTTTTATTCTTTACAATTTTTAAATATTTTACATGTATACAGTATACAGTATATCTAGTACTGGAGAAGACCTGCAATGTGGCGAAGCGTTGGTTTTCAAATAAATAGTTCAACCCTTTTAAAGGTTTTCTGATCTCCACCCGGATCATTTTCTTCCCCCATTTTGGTATAGTGCATATTTTTGATATTTTTAATGGACGTTGTCCTAGAATAATTTTGTTTTCAATCTATTCTATGTTTTTGAATTCTAGATTTCATTTATTAGTTATATATATCAGCTCAGTTGATTGTTCATTTTGTGATTGTATGATTTACAAATTTACTGGTGATGATTTACAAATGAAATTAAAGATAATGAAAATAATAATTTGCTAAGAACATTAAAATTGTGGCTGGAAAGACTGTATACGAGTTACGTAAAAATAATAAACGCCTTCTATTATCTTAGGTTGTATTGATGCTACCAGTTTTTTTATGTTTAGAATAACACCACTAATTCGTAATTTTTGTTTTTTTGCTTTGACAAGTATGTAAACCTATCAAAAATGTGAAAATACGTCCTGATAATTTGAAATTGCTGTCTTGATTTAGAGTTTGCATTTAGGTTTCATACAGCGAATTTCAAACCCTAAGACTTGGTTCAGTACATGGTAGTAAAGGCTATACTGTTTCTAGGACAACGGTTGTGCATGGAGGTGATTTGTCAAAGATCACGTTCATCCATTAGGTTTTTCCTCGATTGACATTATAGAGGCTGGGTAGGCCCCAGGAGGCTCTGTAGGTTACAAAGGATCCATCCATGGCTGCTAACATATTAAATATATTTTTCATAACTCATTGTAATATGTATGTTTCCACTCATTTATATAGATAACAAAATACAAAATAAAAATAACAAAACGTTACCACTACAACCCATGTATGACTTTGGGTTCAGTACATGGCAGAGACTGTTGGACAACCCTGGAAGGTTTGGATAACCACTTTATACAGGAGATGAGCTCCAGGACGGTTCTGGATTCCATAGGGTCCCTCTCCGGCCACTAACAGATGACAAAAGTCTGCCGGCGAGCGGGATTTGAGCCCAGGCCCTTCGGCTCTGAAACTCAGCGCTCTACCACTCATCCACTCCACTCCATTTAAAACAAAATATAAAGAAAGAAAAAAAAAACGTTCAATATACAGACTGAGTATGTTGCTTTCGTTGTTGATAATATGATCAGAATACTCCAATTCTTGATTCCAAGATGTTGCGAAATCTGTTACAGCTACCATCTGTTACCGGATTATTATTGTTGAAAATCAACTGCATTGAGCTGGTATGTTACACCACCCGTGGAAATTGAAATAAAAAAGAGGCCTTTTAGATTCTGTATGGTAGGGAAAGGCATGTCTGATACGATTGTACAACTCGCAGGTCGCTGATTATTGTGGAGTATGTTGTTCTAACTGTTCACCGTTTTTTTTCTATTATTATATTGATGATATGATAATAATAATATTGCTTCTACAAAAAAATCATTTATGAATTATGAAACTTCGGAAATTTTACAATCTTCTTCCATAGGCCTATGTTCTCTTCTTTGAAATTTAAAATATATCTATGAAATATAAAGAGAGTTGAATATATTGAGGGAATTAGAATCTTGTCATTCTCGTCGTTTTTGAAATATTTTTCAATTGGCAAATAAAATTGATCTAAAACTAATTGTAGGTAAGACTAACTCAAGACATTTTGAAGTCCATGTGAGCCTGAATTTAACTATCTTAGCCTAGGACTGCATGAATAGTATTCAAGGAAGTTATATGAAGAGGCATTAACAGATACAGATCGTATATATTACTTTCCATATCCACCTGGTACCAGGGTTCAAATTCGATTTATAGAGTTTCCTTAGCTTCGGGAATGAAAATCAAATCAAATACAATTATTTTTTAAATTTATTTTACACCGTTAGTAAATTGTCTAAAATTGATGATTTTTACGTACATCATAGTATGAATACATCATAATAAATATATTTTTTTTACTGAAGTAAATTTTTTTAGTCAACCTAGAATTTTTATTTATTTATTAATATTTACAACTGTATTACAATAATACAACAAGTAAATAGGCTAAATGATTTATAATTACATGAGATAATGACAAGTGGAGAAAATACCCACTGGTAGTGATCAAGCTAGAATGATATTAAAACATCACCAAATTTAAAATGTTTTTTACTTAGACCTTTGTAGAGTACCCAAACAAAAAATCAAATGTTATCCTAAAATGATATGCATATTAGAATATACAGCATCCATTTGTGCAGCAAGATTCTGTAATATTGGCATAGGTCGTCCAGTTTAATAAATTAATGCATTAACTATATTTTTGTACATGGAAGTATCCCATTCATTCGGAACTTATTTCTATAAAGTTTTTCGAAACTAATCCAAAACACTCGGTGCCCTACTGCGTTGTCTGAAAAAAAAAATGCTTAGTATTCCAAAGGAGTTGCATTTAAGTTTAGAATAACTGAAGGCATATTAATCACCATCAATTTCTATTCTGCTAAACATTCCAATGTAACACTGATGGGAAGTCGTACCGTTCATACCATATCTAAGTATATGTTCGGTAGAGTTCAGGAACAAAACCCAAGGTGATAGTCGAACATTAGGAAGTTGGAGATAATGATGGTAGGAAGAACTTAGTGTTTGTCATCGATGATTGAAGGTCGACTTGCCCAATGAAACATCTAGAAATATTTGTTTAAGCCTTTCAAAATATAAATATTGGTTTACCAACAGAACTATCATTTCTAATCCCCAATTATCTATTATATAAAGAAAGTGAAATAAGAAAATACAAATAAAGAGAAAGGAAATGGATAGAACAGAAGAAGAAGGAGTGTACACATGAGAGGTTTGTTGGAAGAAAGAAGGAAACAAAGGAAAAAAAACAATGACTTAAGTTTGTGTTCTAGCGCTTTCTTAAATGGGAAAAAACGATGATAGTTGTGATAATAATAATTAATTATAACATTGTATAATGTGGTTGGAAATGCGATGAGGGGACAGTAAAGCAGAATTAGTTAATCGGCGGAATTAGATAGACGATTTATTAGAAGCGAAATTGTATTATTCTGTTTCCTTTTATCGAGTTGACTTAAATAAATGATAATTTTGATACAAAATTATTTATTTTTCATAAGTGTTTTTTGTTGCTGGGAGTCGAGTAGCTCGGTGTTAGAGCGCTGAATTGCCTTGCAGACCGTCCCGTGTTCAAATCCGGCTGTGGCAGATACTTTATTCAATATGTATTGTAGCAGGGGATGGACCTTGTGGGATATTGAGACCGCAAACTTCTTAAAGTGGGTACCCTTTATTGGCCGAATATCCTAGCGGTTGTGCGTGATCTAGGACAAATTACCTCCCTCCAACACAATACAGTCTCTATCACGTACTGAACCCAAGACCCTTAATAAGGGGGACATGTTGTGGTACAGGTACTTTGCAAGCCTTAGTACTTTTTATTTTAAAATATTTTATATTTTACTCTATACGTAGAGTTTTATGAACAAATTGAATTACGTCATCTTGTTTTGTTGACTTTGTAATATTATAGATCTTGTTTGGGGGAGCTTAATTTTTATAGAGGATTTATCTAAAAGGATACAATCATAATATTATTATCCACGGATAGTAATCATGTATTTCCTGTGTATGATTTACTAATATTATCATAAAACAGTGACTGTATCGACAGGGTGTTTTGGATTGGCTCACATTTGGAATGGTGAATATTAAGCATCTTGCTCAAGCACAAATGAAAAATTCGCTGACCTTTCTCTAAACAGGTTACTTTGCAACGGCGTGCTTAGTCTATCCTATTCATTTTAGCTTTTCCGTGTGGATATTAGTTTCTACATAGTATATGAGTACTATGATATCAAATAATATTGTAGGTTAAGTTTTTATGTATCAGATAATCCATAGATCCATAATAAATAACATTCATTGTTCGTTGTTTCAAAAAACTCGGGAGAGTAAAAAAGAAATGTGTATGAACGTTGGTTTTAGTTAGCTGTATTATATGTAATTTTTACTGCTATTAGAGGAACGCTCTTTGCCCACCTGGCGTTGGACGAACTCTCATTGTTACAATTGTACAGTTGTTCAAATCACTCGACCTCCCATGGTCGTATAATTGTTACAGGGAGGAAAATGTTCCGGGTTGAGGTCAGAGAAATATGAGAAAACTTGCGCTTCACTATTGGCAAGAATGTGAAATCACGGAATAATAGTGTAACAGCTAATCATCGGTAATTTCATTATATTTTGTTAATATTTGAGCATTAATTTAGATCAAACATAAGTTATCAGGATTAACCCGACTCACTAGCAAAAATTTAGAGGGACTTTAACCTATAAACTAACTTCATCATCAGCACTTCAACTAGTAGTGAATCAGGGCTTCCTGTTCATCAACTACCAGTCGATGAAGAGCTGTATTCTTGTTCCTTACCAATTTCTTACACCTTAAGATGAACAATGCATCCTCTGTCATTGCACCAGCCCACTGAAATATTTGCCTTCCGACACTCTTCTTGTCTATAAACGTTTCCTCCAACATTGTCTTTGGGATCACACAATTTTCATTCCGGCAAGAAGCTCCGTTAGTTAAGCCTTCCGACCTTCACATATCAGGCAATATGTACATTAGTATAGATATTTGCTTTCTGCATTTGTTCTCTGTAGCCTGATATCAAAATCCAGTCCAAAAATTCTTCTGAGGATCCGTCTCTTGAATATAAGAAGTATAAGTCCACTAATCAAAGGCGTTGACACCCAAACTAATGTATCAAAAATTATAATTATTATTTTTGTTACTACCACGCGTACCATAAGAAACTCAGTACCTTATCTTATAGTTTTCATTGTTACGTGCTATAACATGTCAACAACCACGATTATACCGACTCCTCTGTGATATACATCCTAAAAGAGATTCGTTTAACCATTAATCGATGTAAAATCGTATTTCGCTGAAGAACAAACCAACTAACTAATGACTCTTTTTGAATTGACTTACAATAACTTACTAATTCGCTGATAGTTCTGTAGTTACTGATAGTTCTGTAATGTTCTGTAGTTACTGATAGTTCAGTAAGTTACTAATACTTAAAGTTCTTTAATGTTCGATAAATGATTTCTCTATTCTATCATTCAGCTTTAAGCATTAGTTGATATTCATATAGTGCTGGTATTATTTCCCAGAGTAACAACTTTCTCTTAGTATCTTTATGGATGTTGCTTATTACGTTGATTACTGATTATGTGTACTACGTGTTATTAATAATCATGCAGACAAGAAATAAACTTTAATGCTTTCATAATTGCCTATAAATCGGAGAATTACCTATGTATGTACTTTTACGAAGTCACTTAATATTTTTTTCCTCTTTTCTCATCTTCTTAAGATTGTATAATGCAAACGAGGTCATAAGAGCTCTTGAGACGTGTTGTATCATCTTTATTCAGTTACTATTATCGAGTTTCTTAGAAGCATAATTTTTTAAATATAAACGAAAATCAGCAAAAAAAGGAAGGAACATAAACCTGCAACTTCGAGCCACTTCGCCTAACGACGTCGAACATTAATATATTGTATATGACAATGGATAACTAACAATATATTTTTTTCGTTGGTTTCCTGAACAAAATGACAAGGCGCCAGAGAAAGCTTATGAAGGATTCAGCTTAAGAATTGGTTTAGCTTGACATCTGTTCCAAGGGCGATAGATTAAAATGATTTAAACCATTTTTTTTTTCGAATTGCTTATTAATTCGAATAATATGTATTAAACAAATCCATATAATGGTTTTAAGTTAAATAATGTAGGTAATAATCTAGGTAAAATTTGGCTATTTCGCAACATAAAAACACTAGCGATATCGTACGATATGAATATTTTGAATTTGTTTTTTTCATTTTCCGCGGTATTGCAGTAAATAAAAAAAACTATCCACAATCAGTGTTACTAACAATTAACTTAATTTTTTCTTTACATTTTCCCCATCGTTTATGTTAATGTTAAAGCGTATAGCAATATTAACAACTGATTTTTGCATCATTATTATACTCATAGTTATGGATTGTTTCCAGATCATTAAAAATAATATATGGTTGAGTTTTCGACACTTATTAAGTATGAATTGTCATTTTGAGACAATGCTGGGAAATATTTATTTCATTAGATTCACTTTCATTATGCTTTGTTTATTGTTTGAATTATTATGATAAAACTTTTTGTATCTTCGATTTCGACCTTTGTAACAGTTAATATACATAGAAAAATCTTAAGAGCTATTAAGACATGCTACTAGTTTCCAAATATTCTAAATTTATTGTTAATTGCTTTCTATATTTTCACACTAACTTAACTTCATTAGACCCGCTTTGTTCTCGTTATAATTTTGTTGCACTAGTTAACAAGCCTAATCTTACTTCCGCAATCGATTATTTACCTGTTCGTGTCTAATCATGTTCTTTTTTTCCATTTCCGTTCTTGTGTAGATTTTGCTTGTATTCATCAGTTAAGCAATAATTATTTCTGTTATACATATCAGTGCGAAATTTCATCAAAATCGGTCTAGTAGTTTCGGAGATTAGCCCGAACAAACATCGTGACAGGAGACTTTTGTATATATATATGCATATATAAATATAAATATATATTTATAGATAGATAGATAGGTAAGATTCCGGTTATTTCATATATAATAGGGACTGAACTCAGAATCTATAAGACCTACAGAGCTGTGGTTAAGCTCAAATAGTTGCAAATTTAGTTTAATTTAATAAAGGTTATTTATGTTTTTTCCCTAAAACGCATTGATTAGGAGATACAGGAAACTAAAGGAACTCCGAAAATTTAGAAGTTTTTCGGCCACCATAAGTATTCCCGTCCGTTTTTTTGGTTACAACTAGGGATTAACAAAAAACGCGGTCATTAATCGAAATAAAACATAGCCTATTAAATCACTATACTGAACTATTAAGCTAAAACTGACCCATTTTATATAGTTCTAATATTGTGAAAATTAATCGTTACTTAATTTGGTGGACGTGTATGATCAAAATATTAATTTTTTTTATAGACGTTAACTACTGCATATTTTAGATATTTGAGTGACTTCAACGGTGGAGAAGGAACCATTTTGGGTTTTTTTCTTATTAAGCATTTTCTCTAGTTTCAGGCGTTACTTTTAAGGCGATTAAGGATAAAAGTCGAACACCAATCTTTCCGGTATGAGTTATATTTGCACTTTCGTAAGGTTTTTCGCAATACACTCCATTCCATTGCTTGGGTTGCGAAATCGAAAATAGCGATTTCAAAAATTATTATAAAGATTAGACCACAAAATGCGACTGACCCACTTTGAGGATGAAACAAGAAGTAGGTGTGAGGCGGACAATAGATCATTACCCAGCGTGATATAACAGCTCTGTTGCAAGTGAACCTTATGTACGTCTGTTTGTGGATGTTTCGTCACAGCATCTTTCTTGGAGAAGGGTGAGCAATTTATGACACCTTATGGTTACGGTTATGCTTATGGGTACTCACGGGTCGAGTTGACATGTAGCACTCCAGCAGCAGTGGCGATGAAGGACAGGGAAGCAAGCAGGATCACCAACATGTCTGTATCGGGTCCTAGTCCATGGCACGAGTGCAGAGTGAGTCTTAGCCAGCTTATGTAAGGGTCCCCTCTACCACGGCCCGCCGAACCCCCACTTTGGGGTGGTTTAAGCCTCTCTCTCGGATCATCTCTTCTCTTGTAGGGATCGACTTGTTGACATAGTTCTTCAAGGAACTTGACGTAAAGGAAGAACCTTCGCCTTTGTCAGAAAAGCTTTTTGGTCCGGATCGTATGTGAAAGTTGTCTTAAAACTTTCATAAGTAATGAAATCATGATACGCAACTCTGCAGAACGAATGTGCGTTGGTAAATCAGATCACGTGGTAGTAGGGTTTATTCACTGATAAATTCGATTTTATTATTATAGTATGGTGATTATAATTAAAAATTGATACCATGGTTTGAATTATGAAATTTAGCGGAAATTTATAGAATTATTATTCAGCACATTGATTATTTCAGTAATTGTTAAAACAAAATTTTTAGTAACTAGATAAAGGAGTGAGAATGAGAGCTCTATCACTAAGTTTGTATATAAATTATACTTATTTCTAATTAAAATACAAAATTAAAGATATCAGAATGAAGAAGGTGGGAAACATACTACTAAAGGAAACTTCACCGAAACCGAATCAACTTACAGTTTTTATAACTCACAATGATTACATAGGTAATGTAAAGATGCACCTCAAAACCATTAAATACCGAGAATTGGGCTGCGGTTGCAGAAAAAGTATAAGATCGCAAAACAAAGCTATACTTTTCCAATTTAAATTTAAAATATTTAAGCCTTCAACATTCGGAGGATCCGCGAAGTTGAAAGGGAATAAAATTTAAAAAAAAAAAGAAGAAGGAAAAACGTTAAAAAACAAAACAAATAAAAACATCCGTATAAACGGGCAAGCATCTAAGCCATTCCGTATGGAATAGGGAGTGAAGCAAGGAGATAGCCTTAGCCCAGTGCTCTTCATTACACTAATATATAAGGTCCATAAAATTTTCAAAAGGAGGACAGCATGGACATCATTGGGAAATTGGAATCTCAGGACAATCCTCACAAAATGTTACCTGTTCGCTGATGACATTGTCCTTCTTGCAGATACTAAAGAAAAGTTGCAACAAGCAATAGTTGAATTACAGGAGGAGCTTCTGCCTAAAGGAATTAAAATTAGCTCTACCAAGAGTAAAGTACTCGTAGTCTCTAGAGAGGAAGAAGCAGACGTGAATTTCTACTGTAGTAGAAAGCACTAATGACTTTACTTACCTAGGAACAATTATTTGCAAGTCGGGAAGGATAGACCAAGAAATTTCCAACAGAATAATAAAAGCTAACCAGGTCTGTTATCAGATTTGCAACACAATTTTGGTCAAACGAGAGGTAAGTATACAAGTAAAACTCCATATTAATAAAGCGGTATTTCTCGGTATAATACAAATGAAGCTTATAAAACAAGTACTCTGAGACAAAAAATATTATGGGCATCAAATTCTACCACTATTGAGTACATTTTTTTCAAACCAATTTTTTAGCCTTCTCTTCTTCTGCATTTCACCCTATTGAAAAACCATTACCAAAACTAACCAGTTTTCATAACACTTAAAGTATTAGCAATTCGTAATTACTAATTCTAAAAAAACTTAATAATTAAATGTATTTCCAAAAATATTTGTAGATAATGCTTCTGAAAACTCGGAAATAGTTACTATAATATGTGGCCATCAAAGTATGTCCAAAAAATTACCATTGAACATGCCAATGGTTTCAAATTATATGTGGTATATTTCTCATTGTAGCCATTGCATGATTGAAGCTTATTAATTCGGAAACAACATATTTTTTTATATGTTATTCCATTTCCATGTTTTTGATAACCTGATATTCCATTTCCAACATGTTTTTATTTTATTTTTTTTATAAAGTCATATTTTGATTTTTATCATATTTGGACTTGAGGTTTTTTGGAAATAATGAAATATGTTAAAATCAAAAATGTTTCAAGCTTTTAAAAATTTTCTAATGGTTAGTAAAAGAATTTCAATACCAGATTTTAGTTTTTTTTATCTCACATGGAACTTTCATGACTATTTTGTATTTATGCAAGTTATTGGAAAAGATAATGGGTACCTGATATTTGCAATCAATACACCCATATCGAAATTCTTGAGTAAGACCTGATAACTATAAGCTCCGTGTGAAGTGTAGCGGTAATCTGGGAAAAACCGTGCAGTGAGAGTCTGCTCCTGGAAAAAATGAAGAAACTTTGAGCGATTACCTATTAGGATGTATAATCACTTATACTGTTCAAGAGGGCTTTTTAGTGCATAGTGCAATGATGCATGGTTTTCAGTTTGTGCTTCATCTAGAAACTGTTTATATTCATGTAAAATAAGAATTTTCTTCAATATAATTTCCAAATTAAAATCTTGCTTAAATGCTGGTTTGTTTGTTTGTTTATCTTAACGTAACCTTATCCCACTAATCCCAATCAGGCGATGTTACTGTGGGAGTGCTAAATTTTGCATGTCCAGGTGTAACTAGGGTAGGAATGTCGAGCTGCGAAGCCGCGATCTTGGACCTAGGAAAATGTTATGCTAACAACTACACCACAGATGATCTATAATTTCGGTTTGTGAATCGTTAAGAAAGTTATCCTTCTATTTTTATGACTGGTGTAAAATTATCATTTTCTGCTTTATGAATTCGAAATTAAAATCTTGCTTCTGTAACTAGTGAATCCAATCTCGGATGCCTCTTGGTGTTTTGTCCACTTATTGTTAATGGTGTATTGTCAAATATTGTTAATCGAGTTCGATGGCTTTTGGCTGCAAAATATTCTTGCTTAGCTTTGAGCAAGCGGTAATCATATTTTTATTATGATCATAATTTTTAATTTTAACAACAATAAGTTACTGGTTATGAAGAGAAAATTTGTCCTGGCCAGGATTCGAACCCGAGTCGTGTGCGTCTCCGTATAATATTTAGTAATAAAAAATATTTATAAATAATTACAATAAAAATATTTAAAAATAATTACCAAAAAATTAACAATTAATAAAAATAAGTCACCTAATCACAATTAGTTATTTCATAACCATGAACGTTTGAACCATAAATATCAGACATAAATGTTTTAGTTTTTTTATTATAATTACTTTTTAAATTATTGAGGTACCTTATGGAACCTTGAAATACTTATTACTCAAAACATGCTAGCAGTTTTTCTGGAGTATAGATCCCGCAGTATCATTATTATTTATAATCAGTTGAAACGTCAACATGCAATATAAACATTTTTGTTTAATATTCTTTCATGAACACCATCTACGTCTTCTGATAATTTAAAGATTTTTTTGTTGTTAGTTTTTGATGCTATCAATTATAGCGCGAAAATCACAACTTTTAATGGAGTAAAATTTAACAGAGGCCTCTCCTCTGTTTGTGAATTGTTTTTCAATTATTCATTTGTTTTGCTCATGGATGTGTTGTTTTTTAATTTCACTTCAAAATGGTAGTATTACTTCTTCTAAACTCATAATTTTAATAAAATGATCTATGTAAGTTAATCATTTCTTATTTCCATTTATAAAACTGTTTCGAACCTTTGATATTCTGTTTTAACCATTACGCGCCGAGCTGCTGCTAGTTTGAAAAACTATGCTTTGTCTAGCTCCTTAACTTAGTAGTAATATTAAATGCTTACATTTTTATAGGGCTTATTTGTACAACAGTACAAGCAGCTACACCCATGACTAGTTAATACTATTATTAGATAACAGTTTCAGGTTATTGTACAATTTTTTTTCACATTTTCGCCTTATCTTTAACCCAAATTATCGATCGATTTCATGATATATGGAATTATGGGCATACTATATTGCGTAACTAAAAAGAAACTTTGTATGTATGAAAAATTAAAATTGTATTATTACACACCATTGTTTTTTTCGACCGGTTTATCTGATCAAACGTTAGCTTTTGTATTTACTAAAAAATAACTAGAACGTTATAAAATTTAACGTTAAAACTCGGTAATGCTGCTTTAAAAAAACACTTTTTAACATTACACCTAACCGTTTCTAAACCATTATACTATTCATTAAAAACCAATATCAATATCTAAAGGCGTTATGTTGTAAAATAAGGGGGTGGAGTAGCTCCAAACGTAGGGTGCTGGATTACTCACCTCTTGGCCCCAAGTTCGAGACCGCCTGTGGTAGATAATGTAAATCAGGCTTACCAAGCTTCTATTAAGTGGATAACATAATTTAGGAAAAAACCTCGCGGTTGAGCCTGGTCTACTCCCTTCTTCATCTTATACTATCTTTTATGTATGAAAGAATAGAAAATAAACAATATTTAATCGTAATTTTTTAACGATTCGTTTAAAGGATTCTTAAACGAAAATGTATATAGCTTAGAAAAACTATTCACTAAAGCATTACACCCTCATTTGACCAAGGTCGCGGGTTCGCAGCCTGTCAGATGGCTCTAGGAATTTTTAAAGTTAAAAATCCTTGGTTGTGATGTCCTTCGGAAGGGGCGTAAAATCAATGTCCCACAGATTGTGCAGTGTCAGGTAATCGTTCAAAATCCCCATCTTATTTATACCTATATATTTGATATGCAAAATATTGGACTTCCACTGCAGAATCGTTCCATTAGCCAAAGAAGCATATCGTGACGTTAAATGGATAAACAATAAACAACTTGACTAGAACAATAAACTGGAGCATATCTGTCCAAATAAAAAATTTCCATAAAAAATTTCTATGTGATGAAGTAATCGGTCCTGTAGAAACTTAATTATGAAAGGTATTGTCCTGGTACAATTGTATTGTTCACTTGATGGAGTGAAGTGTTACACTTGATTTTAGCAATCAGAAGATCCTCATCTGGATGAGCAATCCCTCTAAGCTTGCGCCATTACAAATAATTTTAAGAATCATCATTGCATCAATTTATCCTATCTTTATTAGATAATTAGAAAACAATATATTTAACAAGTGAGTCAATCGAGGTCACCCTAATTGGGCTCACCCAGCCTCTATAAAGTGGTTACCTTTAATAAGGAGTTACATATATGGCCTTTGAGCGTGGTTCACGAACAGAGCAGTCCCTACCATGTATTGAACCTTTGTACAATCGTTATAATACCCACATCGGTTGTAGTGGTTCAGTTAATGTAATGTTAAAATTATTATAATGATCTTATTAGAAATGTAATGCAGTTATTCAATAATCTTTTACTGACACGATATTAACTGTGGTAACTCTTTCGCCAATCGATTTGATGCTATTTGTTGTTGGATGATATTGTTTTTCTTAATTTTTGCTATATTTTATATTTCTTATTTCAATTGTGCAATCTTGGATTTGTAGAAACTTTTCATGGTATCAGTTTTTCTATCCTAAAACATCATAAATCATTTACTACACTCTCAAAAGTAATACTACATACACGAGTATATAAATACATTTTGATTGATCGGCACTGATTTTGGTACTTTTAATTCTAATATTCTTTCTCATTATATGAATTTACTTCTAATTATTAGAAAAGAAAATTACTTAATTAGATAATTAGAAAACATAATTTTTTATAAATGAGAGTAAACCATTCTATTATGTTAGTGTAAAATATTACAAACAATTAGTATTATTGTAATAGAGCCTCAGTTATCCGAACTAATTTTGTCGTGTGTTCTTCGGATTATCAAAAGTTCGGATAATGAAAATTCACTTAAAATAAGAAAAAAATTCAACAGATTACCATGTATATATTTTAATTTTTTATTTATTTTATTCTGCGCGTTAAATAAATTGACGCCAATATTAATACGTACGTACATATAAAGATTTATCGATGTTGTGGAAAAATTAAAGTTTGCTTCAATCTTGAACTTCCTCTTCATGACAGTAAAGTTAGTAACTCGTTTAAGTATGGTAGTAAGTATTAAATAATCTATCCAGGAAGTCAATTTTTTGAGAAAATACTCTTCAAATTCATTTTCTACTTATAGCAATCCTTTTCCGTAAAATCAATTCAAATAATTGAGGTTCGGTTAATCAACGCTATACTGTACCTTGAAGAGATTCAGACAGCTTACTTGCATTTCTTCTCTTGTAGCGAACGGGTCGTATCATGATTAGAATGCAAGATTAGAGCTTGACCTTCCGCCGACTGTAAACATTACGATACTGTTGGCACAATGGCCGTGTGTTTCCACCACTTCCTTATTCGTAATGAGTTGATGTTATTCTGGCGTGCATCTGCAAGTTTCATGGTATTTAGGAGCTCTCGTAAAGTACAATATCTTTATAATACTACTGAACTAATATGTTTATTGGTTATGTAAATAAAATATATTTGTATAGTGAGTTACACTCCCCCACCATTAACTGGTTGAATGCACAACGATCAGGCAATAAATTTTTAGCTTATAAATACAAAAGTTACTGGTGTGTACCAGTAACCTACTTCCATAGTGGGCATCATGACGGCGGTTGTTAATTGCGGCGTTAAAAATAGCTAATAACTTTTTTCTTACCCTTAGGTAAGAAAAGTAAATCTTTTTTTTTTTTAATCATCTAAGAGTCCCTTTTTTTAAATTTATTCTTTTATGCGCATCAAAATTTAAAGTCTTACTACACATTTAAAAAAGTCGAGGCATTATCGTTTTTGTGAAAAAACAAATATATAGATTAACCCTATGTATAATGTATGAATATTAATATTAGTTCCGTATCGAAAATAACTTTTATTAATTTTGTCGATTTTTTAAAAACGTATTTTCAGAGGGAGCCTGGTATGAATTACTTTTTAATTATTAATTTTAAAGAAATTAACTGATGTTGGTCAAACCATTGTTTAATAATATAGTAATTAGTCCATTGCCTTTTTATTTTATTATAACTTCCATTAACTTGTGTATACTTTATGTCACGCAGTACAGCTATGGTTTTATTGACTTTTTTTTTGTATCAATTAAATATACAAATATCCTTATTTCAATTTCGGATTATCAGTACTTCAGTTTAATAATCTTGTCTTATTTTGAGGAATAATAGTTGTTTTAGTATATTTTTTTGAACAACTCGTATTGAATTAATGTGAGTTATACTAGAAAAAATTGCAAAAGTTAATGATACTTCCAAATTTTAACCATCTTTTTATAAGAATTTTGCTGTCTTCTTTGAGATAAATTGACTTATTTTTTTTTTTTATTTCAACTGCAACTTTGTTCCCGTAATGCAGGAGTGTATTGCGGGTTTGCATAATACAGGTAATTAACTACACATGCAAGCACACCAAATAAACTTTGAATGAACTCCCCTTTAATGAGTTCTAAAGCAGGCTTTATAAAGCAACACCACACTAAATATCACAGTGAACATCAATCCCAAAATAACACCAATATTTATTTAGGAAGCTCTTAAAAAGATACAAATTATTACTCGGCCATCCATAATATTTGACGGACATATTTGTCAATATATAAAATTCATCGGATACTATAGCTAGTAACTAAGTGTCATTAATTTTATTTAATTGTTATTTTTTTAATTCAAATTGATAATATTTTCTATTAGTGTGGCGAGTATTTAGAAATACAATTTTTTAGTGAACTGTGGGCGTTAAATGATGTCAGTATTTTCAAGCCTGAAATAAGTTTTTTCTATTTGTGCTTGGTAGGATGTTTAGTGTTTTATTGTTATTTCGTTTGGTATTTAAAATTTATGTTGTCATTAGGTTACTTTTAATAAGATAAAATTAATAGCAAAACGAATAATGAGTTTTTCTGACATGCTAAAAACTGATGATCACTTGTGTATTTCAGTTTTAGTTACTTACTGTTTAATTTATTATATCCTTGTTTTGTAATTCAATTTTGCTAAAAGTAGCAGTAATAAACAAAAAATTGTTGTAGCTTTTGAAATAGTAGTAAATGAGGTAGTTGGATGTTTTTTGTGAAATTCGTAACTTAAGTATTCTTAGACAGTACCAAGTATTCGTAGATAATTCGAAAATAACATTCGGAGATTAGAAATAGAAAAAAATGCAATCCTGTGCATTTTTTACAGGTTAAAAAAAATTTAAACATGAATTGTTTGCCTGATTGGTCTTGTACCCGCAAAGCAATAAAGGACAAGATCCCTACACACTTTCAGTTTCACCAGATATTGATTTTTGTGAAACACTTATACTATCTTTAAAGTCACTTCAGTTTAAAATAATGTAGCGATTACACGTGTGTGAAACTATATTTAGGTTTTTTTACATGCCTTTTGATCCTAATTTATCTATTTAGTCATTAAGGAAATGGTTATGACGTCATTAGAAGAGATGTGCCAATTTTTGTTAACTAAACAACTATTGCACAGTCTACACATGACGTGCTATCTCGCACTATACTATTTTCCAGTCTGCTTGCTTTTAGTTGCGTCATTATTAAAATTTTAGAAGATAGTGTACTATAAAAAAAGCAATGGCCTTTATTACATCCTAAGTAATTGTCACAATATTATAATTAGCAATATTGCTGTTTATATTTTTAAAACGTAATACTTATCTCAGTAAATATTAGACTTTGTGTTAAAATTTTGTTATATACTTGTTTCTGGTGATTTATTTTTTTGCGTTTATTGTATTCTAAGGTTCTATAATATGACAAGGTGATTTTAATTAAATTTTATAGATGCTTGAATTGTATATACAACTGTAACATATAATATTATACATGTTAAGAATAATTTATATACTTGAACCCGGAATTAATAAACAATTATTGGATTCGTGAATTAACCATCAGTGACTGGATTTGTTTATTTGGAACAAATGCATACTTAGAAATAAATTTTGATCTCATGCTCAATTTCGAATGGAATTTTATCTTTTTCTTGAGAGATATTTCTATGCAATTAGTGCGATATTGCAATTTAGCTCTAGATGTTGTTTCTTTTTCATTACTGATTAATCAAAACATATTATTCAAAGAGAGTAATTGATTTCAAAAGCCGATTTGTTATCTTTAATGTCTCGAAGATGCTCTACAAATCTAGTTTTTTGACCTTCTAAACCAAACTAAATCTGCTATATTCTCATTTTTACATACGTAAGCGTCTTTTTATTACCATTTGATTGTTTTTTTTTAAGCAATTAAGAGTTTTTTAATTCATTATAAGTGACAATATGAAATATAAGAATGTATAAAAGGATTGTTAATTCGTTTTGGTTTTAGGTATGATTCCATTTATATTGTATCATTTGCAGTATGTATAATCAAACCTGATAAAGTTATGTTTGGGTTTTAGCAATCGATTAGCGTTTCTACTTAATGAAAGTATTAGAAATTGATTAGCAGTTTATATAAATGTTTTTATTAACTCCCTCTCCCCCCCCAAAAAATATTGTTTTTTTTCCTTTAGAGTAAATGCATGTACAACGACCAACCACGCTTAAAGCATTACAGTTATAATAGTTGTATTCCTTGTTTGCTAATTTTATTATTTCTTATTGCAGCTTTTAAAATTAAGCTGGGTCGTTTAATTCAAAAGATTTTATCCCTTTATAAGTCATAAATTTTGAGATAATACCCACTTTTTATGTTAATTAAATATTAGTGACATGTCTAAGGTTAGTTTAAAATTAACAACATAAAAGTGGAGGGATGCTTACTATCATCTTATATGTGGAATAAGCAATTCAGTGGTGCAAGCGATTGTTTAGTAATGATTTGACAAACACACATTGCATAATCAAAGCATTTTGATAAAACCTACAAAAATTGTATCATATTTCTATTATGCCTCCACTGTTACCTTTGAATATTGAGTAATGTTGTTTTTGAAAAAAATATTTATTAACTATCCAATCCGTACTCCTATTTTTGAAAAAAAAAATCTTATACTCATATACTTCTCCCACCACCATATTTTGATTTTTTTTCAATCAACAACTTTTTCAGCGAAATTGTTGTTCCTCGACAAGATCCAAGTTCTTTTTAGCCTTTATTGTGTTGCTTGAAATTTGCGCGATAGCAACAGGGAGCTGTCCTCATGTCTTGCAATCTTTTGTATGAGCCCGATCTTACGACTCTTGCAGAAAGCGAGTTGTAACGCCATGAGCAATTAATGCTTTTACTCTGTATTTAGTGGAACTAGGTTAATGTTCCAGCTTTTTGTTGTTCGCAAAAAAAAAAAAAAAAGATTATGTCGAAGTTGCGCACGTACTGGCTTTTGGACCTAGGGACCTCTTGCACAATCCTAGTTGGACTTGCGGAATAGAAAATTGACTGACAAGCGAAAAATTACAGAAGGTGACGAGTACATCTTGAAAGCCGAGAAGTATTGATAGTAATTACCCGCAATACTATAAGCTATTTTTAAGCAAGAACTTTTTTTAAGACATATCATTAAGTAAGCTTTGAAGTACCTTATAATTTTCTAGGAGAAATTATAAGAATTGTTTGAAATATGGGAAAAAGTAAGTAATTAATAAAAAAAATTAAAAAACGGAATAATTTGAACGATTACTATAAACAGCTAAACAGAAATCTATTCTTATAATGGCAAGGATTGTTTTCTTGGCAAGGAGTAGGATTCTTCTATTGAATTATCTTGAATTCGATTTAATTGATAATTTTTCTTTTAAATCATTCTTGTGATGGCAATATTCTTTATTCCTATGGATATTAGTTTGTTTAACGTCTCTATGTATATTTAACGTAATTTAAACTAATGCTCATTAAAAAAAAAAAAATTAAAAATCTTGTAGATAAATGCATTTTAAATAAGCCAGAAGCCATGTTTCTCCACTTTTTTTATATTGCTGTTACTAACTGATTTTAAAACTATGACCATTTTTCCGTTCGAATATAAGGAAATTATTCTCATCAGCCTTTGACATCGTCCATGATTATGAGGCATAGGTCATCACTGGTCGAACCATAGTTTTATATTACCTTGCCGTAGTTTGCCTTGTGAGTATGGACCTATTTCTTCTTCTTCCCTTATTTCGCTACCTCTTTTGTGTCATTTAGCGTAGAGAGGCCTCAATCCATTGGAGCCATTCTTCTCGGTCCTGACAACTCCTCTTCATTTGAGCCGGGGTTTTTACTCTTTTACATCCTATTCTTTGGATATAATCCTCCAGAGGATTCTCGGGCGTCCACGGGGTCTTCTGCCTTCTGGGCACCTACCTTCTGGCCTTCTGGGCGGGCTTCCATGACCTTTCTAGGAAGCCATTCTTCGTCCATGCGACAAACATGGCCGAACCACTTGGGCTGTTTTTTTTTCCATGGAGGTCTTCAGTTCTGCCACCTGCAGCTGATCCCTTATGTATAAATATTCCGCACTCGGTCCCTCCTTGTTTTACCGACCATTCTGCGAAGGTATTTCATTTCAGCTACTGTTATCCGGCTGATGTGCTTGTCAAGCATGACCCAACTTTCACTCCCATATGTAAGTGTTGGGAGGTATATTGCTTTGAATATGTGAAGTTTCGTCGCTTTCCCTACATTTCGGTGGCCAACTATGCTATTGTAGATCTGGTAATCTATCTGATTTGCTTTATTGATTCTATTACCTACTTCTTCATCTACTTTACCAGACCTGCTAATGACGGTTCCTAAGTAGGGAAAGTGGTCCACCACTTCGAGAACCTCACCATTGCATAATCAACGCACATCTTCCTGTTGATGCCTAGATACGACAAGCTCTTTGCTTTTGTCAACATTTATTGCCATTCCCTTACGTTGGAGCTCCTCCATTCCACAAGAGCTTGCTGCAGCTTCTCCTTAGAGTTCGCCAGAAGAACGATGTCATCAGCGTAGAGAAGGCTCTGGACGACGACAGGATGCAAATTCCTTTATAACTTTAACTTCCTAAGCTCCGACCGGCATTTACCGTTATATATTATCTCAAGGCCTGCCTTGGCCAAGTGAAGCTCTCTGTTGGATTGCCAGAAAAGTGTTATTCAGCTCAGCTTTGGATCATTCAACTATGTTTATATCGTCAGCAAGGCCCAAGATCTTGACACTTCTGTTGACATTAGTTCCTATTGTCTTTATTTTCGAATTCCTTACTGCCTTTTCAAGACCTAGAATAAACAGCAGACATCACGACCCACCCCCTGCCTCAATCCCTTATTGGTTTTAAACTCGCTCGAGCACTCTCCTTGTATTCTGATGATATTCCTCACATCGTTCATGGTCATCTTAACAAGGCAGATAAGCTTCCTGTGAATACCGAATTCTCCAAGTGTCTTGTAAAATTTGGTGCGATTAATACTATCTTACGCATTCTTGAATTTTACAAAATTTGGTAGATTATCATATTGTACTCAATCCCTCTCTCTATAATAGTCCTTAGGGAAATATTTGGTCCACTGTATATTTCCCACTTCTAAAGTTAGTCTGGTATTTCCCTACTATTTGCTCGACATAGGACACAATGGATTGTATAATTGAATCGTTATACAATTCACAATTATACGGTAGTCGTTGACCTTTAGTTTTAATCAATACAAAATAACGGTCTGGAAAATTTAATCGATTTCATCTGACATTTGAGGGTCAATTGGTGTCGGAGCTATTAAATAGGCAAAACATGTGATTCTAAAAAAAATTTATCATTATTCGATTCCCGACGCGTGTTTCTTAATTTGCGCAAATTGACCCAATCGTAAACAACTCATTATCTCCGTTCTGTCGTATTGAGATAGATTAGAAAAAGATAAGATAATTTTTGTGAAATAACAAAATCTTGTAAGACGATAAAATCAATTGAACTAATGAAACCATAGCATCAGTAAGTCGAAAGAAATGTTTAGCAGTTCGCATTTTATTATTATTATATATTCAATGATGAACCTTTTTAATCGACCATAAAAAAACTAAAGTACCCTTTAAGGTTGTGAAGGAGTGGAGTAGCTGAGTTTGTATAACGCTGAGATGCTGTGCTGTAGGCGTCTCGGGTTGTGTCAGCAGCTATTGAGGGATCCTCTGTGGTCTGCAAAACCTCTTGGGGCTCACTCAGCCTCAAGAAATGGGTTTCCTCGTTTGGTTTAGTAAAAATCAGGCTGTTGAATATGTCATCTCGGCCTTATCGGCTCAATGCACGACCGTTAGCCAAGAAACAGAACAGACTCAACACTGCATTGAGCACAAGAGCCTTCATGGGTTGTAGAGGTACGGTTTTTTTTTTAATAAACAGAAAAATAGTTACTACATCTTTAAAAATCATAAATTCAATTTTTTGAGTTTCTACTGCTAAGCTTTTTTAGAGTTATGAGAGATATCCACGAATGTACCTACTGACGTCTCGAAGAATCAATTCAAAGATTATTCTGGGATAAATATAATGGACATGATTTTGAAAACATGATGACTACTATACAATACTGGTGTAAATATAAAGACGGCTTCAATACTTCTTTTACTCCACACAAGGAAGCTCTTATGTCAACTGTTTAGAACTATGCGTTCTTTTATCTATCGTATAACTCACCAAGTCAGAGGAATGTGTCACTATTCATAACTGGCTCTGAGAAATCGGGCAGAAGTGTTTTTTTTTTTCAATATGTAAAAATATAATTAGAAAATATTCAGTGTATATACCTACTAATAGATGATTTATTAAAGAATATAGTTGATTTAGTTTGCATCTGTCTTTACGGGGCATATATTAATTTTTCATTTGTATAACGTAATTAAGAATTAATTAGATTGTTTTAAAACTGATAAATATTCACTAAAACACATGTTGGGCTGTTTTCTAAACACGAGGATGTAGATAATTTTTTATGTGTACAATAATATGTTTCAGTGGCTGGCACTTCCTCAATGATAGCCTCTGGTCCTTAAGATAAATGTTGGGCTAGTCCTTATAAATCCTGCGCTTATGAATTTGCTGATATGTTTGCCTGAATGAAAACAACTTAATACATTTACATTATTTGTGTTTCAGGAGATATTTATTGTAATGTTTTTCTCCATTTAAGAGCACCACTCGCCGTTTTTCTACTATTTATTTTCCCACGCGCTATTTCAACACTTGCTATAGACAAAAGCTCTAAGATCCCAATTGATTATAAAAGACCTATTTGGACTTACTTGGTGGAGGTTTGGGGATCCACTAAGCCATCTAATTCCTCTCTTATCCAATCCTTACAGTCCGAAATCTTTCAAACCCTTTACAAGCCCTCAATGCTGCTTACTTTCTTACGAAGACAGTTATTCATAAAGACTTAATGTCCAGTCTGTTGCTATTTTGGCCCGCACCCGATATCAATTTTTTCATGGCAAACTTTATTCCCACTCAAACCCACAAGTTCCAAACCTCTAGCTAGGCTACCTCTTCAATTCCTGATGATCCTCCGAGGAGTCTGAAAAGATGGCCTCGTGACTTTCTAAGTTGAATTTAAGTACTGCCAGTGGACATTTTCTCTGTCTGCCTTTATATCACGACATTACATTCCATTCATTATATTTTCTTGATAAATTATAATATAGTCGTAAATTTCAATATATACATTTTTTAAAAGGAGTACCATGAAGCAAAGTACAACAAAATGACCCCTCTCAAGGTTGTAATTTCATCACACGACGGATCCTGCAATCCTGATAGCAGTGGGAAATAGGCATATTAAGAAATCCTATAAAGCTATTTATATACAAAATCAAAATATATGGTAATATAAGTTGATTCTATCAGAACACGTTAAACATTAAAATATGGTTTAGTAGATTTGACCTATACTTTCGCTTTTATTCAGAAAGATCTGTTCCGATTTAAGGAGTTCCTTCTGATCTGATTAGGGCTTAAATGAAGCAGCGGCCTAGATTCGAATCTCGGATGCCAAAAGGTGATTAGTCGTACAATAAAAATTTCGTAAACACAACCCTGATTAATTATTAAGAGCTACACCAGATAGCAGCGGCTAAACCTAGAATACAAGATAAATGACCTGACTCCAAGTTGTCATTTCACCACACGACATGTTTCGGAACAATCTAGATAGCGGCAGGACAATAATATTGAACTTGAAAAAATGAACTTCCGTCATTCTGTCCTTGTTCTTGCTGATAATTAGAATACGATTAATATTTTGAAACATTGAGGTGATTTGAAATATTATGAATTACGAACTTATCTTGAACCAGGATTACGCCGGCTCCTTGGTTATTTGTGGTTCTGAATACTTTTGTTAGTCAAGTATTAAGATCTAAAAAATCCATATTTTTGGGGCAATTATTTGTGTATGTGGAAATCCTTAATCACGCATTATTATTAGCCATTATTTATAAATATTTATGAAATGGGAGCTTTCTTGACTTACTAATCCATCAAGGTACATAACCAGTTTTTCTTTAAAACTCTGTTGAGAGTAATTTTTTTCTTTTCTTCTTTCCATCTTCTTCTGTCTTTATTATTATTATTTTCTTCGACTTCACTTATCATTCGTGGTGCTACAACCCATGAACACTGAAGAGTTAGTCCAATTGTGAATCCCAAAGATTTACCTTGCACTTACTGTTTGATCTATCGAAGCCGAGGTATTTTCAAGTTTTTTGTATATTCATTTTATCTAGGATCCTCTATTTATCTCATTGGGAATCATGCCATCTATCCCGGCCAATGGGTTAATAATGGGTACGGAGGTCTCCTAAGCTTCCTCGAAATGTTTAAATGTTGCTGGTTTATATTAATAATACTGCAACTAGGTGTTAACTGTGTTACTAGGTATTCTATAATTCGGTACTTAATTTTTTTTTTTAATTCAATGCAACTATTATAACTATAAAATAGTTTAAATCCCCAAAGGGCTTTAAACTTCTATTCTATGGCAATTTAATTTACCAAGAACTAGATGTGCCGTTTTGGATGTACAATGATGGCAGGAACAAACGTATAAATACGATGCTAAGTATTGTAGAACCTACATAAAATATATAATAAAATAGTATATTGAAATATATGTATTATAAATTACTTAAAGTAGTCAAAATGCAATTATATATGTCTAACCAACAAATGAAAACACTACATAAGTAACCCTTTACAGATATGACAGGTTTTAAATAACTTGTCCGATCTTCATTGTAAGATGGAGTTTTAAATAGCCCTAGCTCACTCGTTTGTCCCATCTGTTCTATATTTCACATTTGGACGCATCCCGAAAATTTTCATGCCTTCTGTATGAAGAGGTGTACATAGACGGTGTACACTCTTAAGAAAATATCTAGTCTAGATTAGTAAGCCTGTTGGTAAATTCAGTCCTGACGTGATAGAAACTAGTATGAAAATATTATTTAACGATATAAAGACCCTTAACTCTAACCATTAAAATTAACTGAATGAATTAACTGAAAGTTACTTCATTCAGTTAATTTTTTCTATTACAATCGCCATCCTCTTGAAATGAACACTTCTTTTTTCAAATCCGAAAATCACTTTCGCTTACTTTTTATAAAACTGATTCATCCTGCAAACCATTTATGAACTGTACCATCTCATAAAATCATTCTTTGATGATAGGAAATATTCAATTCTTACTGATTTTATTCTTAATAATAAAAGATTCTTCGTTGAGTGAGCAAAGCCCTAATCTTTGAGCCTATAATGTTTATAATAATATTTTATAGTGGTTTAATGAGAAGCCCTTCCATCAGATAATAACATTAATACCATGTTGAAGTATAATCCATACTGTTGAATTTGACTTTATAAAAATACTTTTTTATTGTATGGTGATAATCCCATCCAACTGATAATAACATAAATACCACGTTGAAGACGCAGCCAGTCATCAAGTTCTTTCCGATGGTGATGAAGGGCCAGAAGACGCCCTTGGAAGCCGGTTGCATCAGAGCCCAAAGAGTCGGCCATTGTTATCCAACTTCATTGTGCTCGAGCGTAACCTGCGGCTCACTAATCTCTTTACAAGGCGGGCTGTAATGGCTCTTGCGATCCCTGTCAACAATGGACGGGTATAGCAACACGCCATGACGGTGGATTATTGAATTAGAAATAAATCCATGGATGGTATAGCTCACCTCTGTAACTTCCTTTAGGACTATTGCTCTATTGATTGTTGAATATTATAGTACAGCTGAAGAAGGCATTCGGGCACACAAGTAATGTGTCGATAATGTGAAAATTTATTGTTCACCCTCAAGCCTAACTTTCTATTGGGTTGGATCATATGAAATGCCCGTTTTTATTATTTCTAAAATCCTAAGTGCACTTAGTGGACCTCTTTTGTTTACTATATTTATGTTCAAATATTGTAATGAGCTATTATTAGTCCTCTCTTTTTTTATTCTATTTACTATTGCTACAATCGAACGAACGTTGTTACGAATGCTATTAAGAAATTTGGACAACTTCCTTAAGAGTAATTTTTTTTTAAATGATTCTCAAGTCAAAAGCGGATTTTCAGAATTTTTTAATCACAAAACCCTGAATTTTTCAGTTCTGGAATTGAAAATTTGATGAAATTTGAAGTTGGGGAAAATGTGTAGAAAATGAGGGTAAATATTTTTAATAAAAATGCTTTGATTTCATAACGTTGTTTTACTAAATAAATTTTACTTTGTAAGCGGACAGTTCATATGAAACAACCCAGTGACTAAAAATCAGTTATCCATAGAAGAAAATTAAGGACATCTGACAGAACGCTTTTGGATCCTCTTATGTTACGGCGAATAATACACCTCGGTAGCTTTCCCAAAGGTTGTTGCAAGAACTGCGGCAAAGGCGAACATGTCATTACGCTGACACACCGTTGTACTGACTGTTGAGTTGAGCCCTTGACATTAAACATTGCTGTGTAACTAGGCCAGTCGCTGTGCATTATATCCAATAGGACTGGCCTCTTATAGCTGAATAAATATCTAGTTCAAACAGTTAGATAATTTTAATGTTCTGTAATGACATCCATCAACATGGCTTACAAACTTTAGTGAAAACAAATTCAAAGAATATTTGATCGTTGTTAATTATAATAGAACTATAGAACGTAGTGTACTGTGGAGAATAGTCATAAGGTTCTAAGAACTTTATTATTAAATTTAGTTCTTTGTGATTATGTTGCTTTTTTATTCCTACTACCTAGAGGAGGTTTAGGAAAAATAACAATTGCTCGAAAAAAAGAAAACGCTATGAACTATATTTGCAATTACTAAAGTGCAGACAATTATTTTTTTTTTTTAATTTCAATCAAACATTTATCTAAAAAAATTCTACTTAAGTCATTTTTTTTTTTTTTTTTGCATCTCATTTCTATGGGCCTATTTTCTTTTAAATTACCCCAAAAAATTCCATAATATTTCTTTATACTATAAATTTGAACAGATTTCGACATAAAAATGTTCCGAGAAGATTAAAATAACGACATATTCTATTGAATATCGACAAATAATGTAAATAAAAACTATCTTAACAATTACTAAAGCAGATACGATTTTTACGTTTTTCGGTGCACTTCTTCACCAAGATATCCAAGACCAATTTCTGTATTTTCTTTATGATGTTTTATTGCAAGATTATTTATGTATCGATTGAATCTTCAAATGTACAAGGTACTGTTATACAATTGATGTATGGTGCTAAATTTTAAAATATTTAAAAAATAATTTGTCAACATTCTTTATTCTTTAAAACTGTTTTTACTTTAACAAAGAAAAATAAACATTCTAATCAGTAAAATATACACCTATTATTATATCAACTGAAATCGCTTACTTAAAAAATGAATTTCTTAATATTTAACCAGTATAAAATTCTTTAAATGTTTTCATTAATATCCTAAAAAAAAATTTTAAAAATGCATAGAGAAGTTAGTCAACAAACAAAACTCAGATTTTTTTTTTTTTTTACTTCCCCTAATTCTATTAGAAACTTCTTATAATTAATCTTTATCTGATATAGAATATAATTTGCATTCCGAATTAATTAAGATAAATTTATCATACCTTATATTGTCATATACCATATAAGATACATTTATTTATAACAAGATACAGTTATTATTTATAACATAATTTATTGCGAGGCTTCACTAAATACTATTCCCTGGGTGGTTAGCGCATGAAAAGTTGTATATATTATATCAAATACAAAATACATTTACACGCACAATACACATATAAAAGCTGGTATACCGCTCAATCGTACCTGAAAATTTTGATGTGATTCTAAGATGATGAGGAAGATGAACTATTATAATTGAATATAATGTTGAAAATATTAAACGTGATTCTTCGTGTTTGAGTTAGATATCGTTTTATTATGTGCTTAGTTAACCTCTAGGATTCTATGGCCAGGCTGAGTGTAAAATAAAATAATTTTGTATCTTGAGTAATTCTGCATAGTTTCTTTGAGATAGTTATTCTTGAATGAACGTTTTGAAATCCTGTTTCCAAATTCTTAAAAGATCTGTTTTGAATCAGGTCTAATTTCAGGATTGTGTGAGGTTCCCATGTACCCTTTCGAAGATGTTGTTTTGACAGATGTAAATCAAACGAAAGACAAACCACTAATCGTCGTATGCGGGCCACATAAGAAATATATTCTATCCAAAATATTGAAATATTGCATATTAGTTTACTCTTAAATTAAATTTCACAAAGGATCGCGATATTATAGAAGCCTCAGTATTTTAAAAGGCGTTTTAGGGAGGTTATCATTGTTAAAATGTAAACTTGCGTGTTATATTTACATTAAAAAATGCTTCTGTCATTTCCTCAACTAGTCAAGTTAGAAGGTGTATGCTAAGTGGTAAAAAGGAAAAGTTTCCGAAATCTTAATTTCATTCATTGAGGAAGAACATTCTATTCAAATAATTTTCAAATCCAATGAATGATAAAACACTGATCTTGAGTACTGTGGAAAATATCCCCGAGAGACGTTGATATAGTTATTTAAATTTTACAACAATTTTAATAGTGCGCATAAATACCCAATTAGAAATCGGAACCCTCAAATACTTTTTTATTATTATTGTTTTTACAGAGATATTCTCCCACATCACGACCTACATTTGTGAGTTTCTCCAAAACATAACAATCCAAATCATGGTAACTAAAAAAAAAGTAAAATGAAGTGAGCGCTACCGAAAATTTGACTATGAATTCAAAAATAGAGTTCCTGAAAACTTAATTTATTAATTGAAATTTACAACTGTATTATAACAATACAACAAGTAAAAGGTAGGTATGATACATAGAGGCACGGCTAAAGACTGATATCGGGTTCGGGCTAGATCAGCAACAAAAGGGATATTGATGTCATTATGCATGGCTTTGTTCATAACAAAGTAAGGAGCATGAAGGATTTTACAAAGGATTTTTCATTGTAAGAACTGGATAAGTGAGGAATTCGATGGCTTAGTGGAGCTTCAATGCTCTACTCCGTAAGTTCTAATAGTGCTTATAATAGTCATGTATATGAGTCTTTTGTAATTAATTGGGAGCTTAGAGCGTTTGTCTTGTAAGAGTTGCAGTCACCTGAAATTAATAAAATTTTCAACAAAAACTTTATAATAAATCCCACATCGGCATCTTCAAATACCTAAGAGCAAACACCAAGTCTGTGAAATGTGCCCCCATAAAAATAATAAGCGTCTAATATAAATCTACAACAAATGCTTAAAAAACAAATTCAAACTACGTAAAATAATCAGTCAATCATCTAATAAATTAAAAATGGTCTGATGAATATGGCGAATAAAGTGTACTTAAAATAATTATTTTTCTATAATAAAATACAATACACAGTAATATTGCCATTGAAATAGCAAATAATACAATTGAAATAGTAAAGATGAGAATTGATTCATCAGCTTTAACTGGATTTAACAAGTACCTTATTTGGAACCTTAGACAAAGAATTCCAAGAGATTCCTAAATTCTCTACTGATTAGTACAATCTCTTTTTGTTAGACCATTATTCACATTACTACTAATTTGAGAAACGTTATTGTTGAAAAGAAAGATCTTAAATATATTTTAGATAAGTTTAAAAAAACAAGAGTTTTCAAAATAAAATTTTTAATCTAATTATATTATTTTTACTAAAGCTATTTTGTATGTTTTACAGGTATTTTTCTATCTACCTTTTGAAGGAGGTAAAACTCATTCAGATGTTATAAATATAAAAATATTTGTAATTAGTTGTTGTTTTTTATTAATATATTTATCTTATTATTTTTTAATATTGTTCTAGACATTGAACATCTGACATACAATTTCTCTTTGAATCAATGCAATGAGCTATTGCAATCTCAATACTATTTGTGGTTATTAAGATATGTGAGAAACTAATGATTGTTTTAACTATGTATTCTCCTTTCAGACAGAAGTTGTTTACTTCTCTTAATTATTTTAAAGATCCTTCAGAACAGCTGATAGTGTCTCGACGGACGTTTTTATGATGTAACTGGCACCAGCAGGGTATCTTATCAAATGTCGAAGGTTAGTTCATTCTCAATTACCCCTATTCGCTTACAGGAAAACATATTTTTGCCAATAGCTGATTTGAAATCATAAACTGTTTTGCCTATTTATAAAAATTGGAATTTTAATTTCTATAATAAAATCAATATCTATCCTTATATTTGATTGCTTGAATTATAATTGGTCAAGAATCATTAGGTGGTTTCTTTTGTGTATGTTGAATAAATTTGGATAAGTTAATTTACTGTTTTCAATTACTAAAGGGTCTCGAAAGAACTGATTATTTATAACTCATTCTGGAATTATGAAAAAGATTTCAGATTACAAATTTCCAAATAATATCTTTATTGATAATAAAGATATGCCTAGCAATATTATTTTAATCTGTTTATAATAACTTGATAATTTATATTCTCACTGAAAATGAACTAAATATACAATTTTAATTCATAAAAGTTTATTCTTATTATATTTGTCAACATATAATTTCCAATAGATCAATGTTTTCTATTCAGGAAATTAAGCTCAGCTATTATAATTTCAAGACAACTTTCAGAAATGTCTTATAACTTTTAAGTTATTGTTGTCTGTAGTCTATTTTCTGTTAATGTCTTTATATGTATGTATGTATGTTCCTTATAAGTCTTTTGTCCAAGTACATTCCGAGATAACATACATAATTTCTATAAGGTATAAATTTTTTGACATTTATGATTGCTAGATATGAAGATTTTTATGTATGAAAAAGCAAGCGTGGCTCGATTTTATGGCGTTTCTATATTTATTTCCAATAGATATTTATTTATTAGCCAGACTACTTTTTTAAGTTAAATAGATGATTTTTGAGAGTTATAAGTTATATGCTATTAGATAAAAATCTATTTTATTTTAATCACTTATTAATAGTTAGCGGCTAAAAATGTGCCAGAAGATCTCATCACTGCAATTAAATCAGCATATGAGCCAGCGAAAGGAGTAGTCAGGATCAACAGAAGGAAGTCCAAGAGAGAGGTTTGAGGCAGGGCGACAGCATGAGTCCTCTTCTATTTATATTATTTATGGATGAAATCCATAAAATCTGTAAGTGCCGTACTGCCTGGATGATCATCGTCAAGTGGAACTTAAGAAATGTTATGTTTCAAAGCCTGTTGTATGCCGATGGCACAGTATTAATTGCGGACATGAATGACAAGCTGCAGCTAGCCCTGGTGGAATGGGAGGAAGAACTCAACTTTAATGGGTGTAAATGCGTCCAGCTGATCTGTAATGAGGAGGTACTTGAAGTTGTGGAAGAGTACACCTACTTGGGGCAATCATCAATGCACATTTGCAAATCAGTTTACCACCCAACCCTCACTAATGAACCAACAAGCTAGCCGAGTGACAGCTGCGGAGATGAAATTCCTGCGGAGAGTTGTTAGAAAGACCAGGAGGGACCCCATCAGGAATGAAAGAATCAGAGAGGAGCTGAAAGTTATCGAGCTGAAAGAGTCCATAAAAAACCGACAGCTAAAGTGGTTTGGTCACCTCTGTCGGATGGACAAAGAGAGAGAGCCAAGGAAGACCATAAAAGCTAGACCCACTGGGTAGAGGCCAAGAGGCCGTCCCAGAGATTCCTATCAGGAATATATCCAGCGCATTGGAGGGGAGAGAGAGGCAAGACCCTCCAGGAAATGAGGTGGCTGAGTAGGGACCAGGAGGCATGGCTCCATTGGGTGGAGGCTCCTCAACGCTAGCAATGGCATAAGAGGAAGTCAAAGAAGAAGATTAATAGTTTTAAATATATTGTATATTTTAATACTATTTTTTTTGTTTATATTATTTATTTCTTCTTTTATATTCCTTTTTTTTTTCTATTTTATTTCATTAATTACTAGTTTATTTTGCTATATTTAGTTTTTGGGACCTACTATGTATACAACACTTAATCCATTGTATGATTGTAATGGATTATTCTAGAATGACCATTGTATTTGTACATAATATGGTCCATAAGTATATTTCCTTTCTAATAACTTATAATCTCATTACTCCAGCTAAATTAAAAAGAATCGTCTCTTCGCTTCCAAGCCAGAATAGGAAGATCAAATTAATGTAAGAAGTTTCAAATAATATTCTATGTTCTCAGTTTTTGATCTTCATCAGAATACTGAGGTGCATGTCACTACATTATCAATCCTCTTATTCTTATTAAAAGCGATTTCAAAAGTAAAATAAAATTAGAATAGGACAGTACATACCATATTTTAGTGTGTACTGATCATCTAGACTTATAGTTTTTAATCTTTAATCTTATTTAACTCTTTGAGAGGAGTTATTAAGCTGAAATAGGAATGGAAATCTTAAAAGGAAGAACTTACCCTTTTGACGTTTCTCTCAAATCAATATGAATTAATTCTAAAGTACATTCACACTGGATCTTTTTTTTTTTTTTTTTTTTTGTAAAAAAGAAAAATACAGTATATTAGAAAATCAAAAATGTTTAGAAATAATGATAAAAACAAAGTAAAATATTTAACTGTTAAAAAATTATATTAAATTAATGAAAATACAATACTATCAGTTACACATAAAATATAAATATCAATCATAGTGTTTTGAAAATACTTGTTTATTCATTTATAAATATCTGATCAATGATTGCTCAACAATAAATCCTGTAAATTGATTATTCCAGTAACTGTGGTAATGATGCAAATGACCATGACTTTAATATGAAGCATTAATTTGAACTTGAAGAAGGAAAGCTTAATTTTCTTTTCATGAAATTAATGAAATTGAGTATAGAGTAAGTCAATCTAATTAATATATTAATAGCCCAACTGATCGCCAAAAATGATATTTGACTTTGTCCCAAAGGAGAGAGGAAAAAGATACCTCCTCTTCTTCTATAATTTTTGGAAACTGGATAAGAAATTGTGCTAAAAACAATTTAATATGCTTTATTTTTTAAAATTAAATATCTTTATATTATTTTAATCAGAAGTCTGCAATGGAACAGAAGAAGAGAAATGGCAGAGGATTGTAGGATGTGGTCCGGGCTGTACAAAAGGAAACCTCACACTGCATGAGCGGTAGAGAGGACGGACTATGATAATGATGATGATTATTTTAAACATCTGTTACTCTATGGTATCTAATTTTTGGAAAATACTTATGACTTGTTTTATTAGAAATAGTATTATAAGGCATGTTTAAATATTTAGTTTGCACAAATATTATTTTATGAGGTATTGCTTGGTTTATAAAAGTATTAGGACCATTTTAGGAAAACTTCCTCTTTTTTTATAGTACTTTTATTAAATGGATACTCCATAGTGTATCAATTATAGGTATAAAACTATCGTTTCTTAAAAGTGGTCTTAAATTTTCATATCTTCCAAGCTGCATTATAGAATAGTTCTATTTAAATTGATGTTATTTAAAATAATAAATTTTATAGTAACTAATTTAATTTTTTTTCTTAAAGTTCTCATGAGTCAAGATAATTATTATTTTTTAATTTTAATCTATGGTCAATAGTTACAGGCTGATTTTATGTTAATTTATTTATTCTTTATATTAATGACTTATACTCATGCTAAAATATAAATGTTAGTTACAAGGAAATAAACATTTACAGTGATTAATAATTTATATTATATTACACATGTTAAGAATGCTTTCCATTTTTTTATAAAAAACAATTTAATTACTTAAAAACAAAGTGATTGCTGTTGAGGCAATATTTAAAATTTCTTCGGAGTATTTAAGTGTTTGATTGCATCACTTTGTTCATTATTTATACATTTTTTTCATAGTTTAGCTAATTTAAAACCATTTTTTGGATGGAAATGGTACAATATACAGAATAAATAAAACACAAATAAAAAATAACATTTTATTTACAATATTTACATGATTACGAATTGGGCTATAAGTAATATATATTTCTTTAAGTTATAAATAACTAATCAAACATTTCTAACAAATAACTGTTTAGAGGTAAGATTTTTGATTTCTTAGAAATATCTAAAACTAAAATAAGATTTAATGTACAAATAAATTCTTATCTTTTCTAATGTAAAAATATAAAACTAAAATATTATTCTTAAAAAAATGACTTTAAAACAGTATTAACACTATTATGGGTACTAAGTAAGTTACACGAAATATATTGACTTATGAATTTTCATTGTCACAACTAACTGTAACCTCATATAATAAAACATGGGCTTAACCCAGACCTATTTAAAAAAAAAGTTATAAATTTTAATACTTTTACAATTATTGGATTCATACAAGAGATTTTTAGATAATGTTTCTCTGTTCAATAATATCACATAAAGTAATTAAATTGTAGGCCATTACTTTTTATTATTATTATTATCATAGTTCATTGTAAAATTTATATTAAGATAGACAAATAATTTTTATAAACAGCAATATTATATTATAAAAAAAAAAAAAAAATTATAATGATAATATTACAAAGTTGTAACTTGATCTGATTTGTTCAATAGGAAAAAATGACAATAATAGTTTATTAAATTCTTGAATTTAAATTTTCTGGTGGGGAATTCTAAAACATGTGATAAGGTTTGAAAATCACCACCAAAGGGCTTTGAGACACCAGTGGATTATAAACTAGATCTATGGGTTTATATATGTTTTGAAAGCTCAAGGGAATTCTTTTAAAAAAAAAATGAATACAAAAAAACAATTAATTAAAAAATAAATAAATGAGGGTTTCTAACAAGAAAGAAGATATCTTGTCATTAATCCTTATTAGATATTGTATATACTTTTAAAATAGATACTTACTCTGTTCAATAACATGCAAACTAAACGAAAATAGTTACAGCTGAAACTATTTATTTGGAAATTCTAATTATCAAACACTTCTCTAGTACATATTTTTTAAACATCTGAGTTTTATAAGATAGCATCTTAAATATATTCTGTGTATCAAATTTATACAAAACATTAATTATTAATACTTAACATAATATTATATAACGGGCTGTATAGGACTTCAAAGGAAGTCTTTAGCCAACAAAAAAAAAAAAAAAAAAATATTATATAAATATGTAAAATCATTTTTCTTTGTTTAATTTATCTTGATGTTAAAAGAAATTCCTTCAACTCTGAAAGTTTATGACATTTAAAAATTGTTATTTTGCTTCAGATATTACTACAAATCAAATTTTATAAAGGTTTAATTTATTTAAAAAGTCAATTTCTATAATTATTTTCAAGTGAAATATTCTATTTATCAACTAAAATACATTTTTAACTAAGTTTTTTCTCTACAAGTTTTTCAAGTAGCAGTCATACCACACTGGCAACGCCTTTTTTTTTTAATGTATAATTAATCTTTTTTGTGCAACTTTGTTTTTTTCTGTTGAATTGTTTTTTCACTGATTTTTCAGATGAATATTTTAGAAATACCTCTTTTTCTTAAAAGAAAAAAAATTTTGGTTAAGAATTTGAAATTTTATTTAAGTGGTTATTATTTATATAAAAACATGAATGACTCAATTATTATCATATTTAAAATACATTTCAAAATATTCATTATTATTTAATTTTATTCCATATATATTTCCTCTAAATTAAATCCAAACATTTATCATTCAATAATTATATATCATATTTATTTTAAAATATATTCTAATTCATTCATGTATAAAATAGTGTAATTCATTTGTTAAAAATATACTCTAAATCATTTGTAATTTATTTAATTTCTTTTAATTAATTCCAGGCACAAAAATTAGTTGTAGTACTGAGGGCAATATCTATATAAAATACTGAATAAGCTCGAAGAAGGAAAGTAATAAAATAATAAATGTAATATTTTATATAATTTTTTATTAATTGTTTTAATTTTTAAATATTTTTATTTTGAAGAGAAAAGATTTGCCCTGGCCGGGATTCGAACATTCGAGGAAGAATGTTCATTGAACATTACTTCAATTTTAGGATCTTGTTGACCTACGTCATATTATTATTTATAATTTTTTATTAATTGTTTTAATTTTTAAATATTTTTATTTTGAAGAGCAAAAAAAAAACTCATTCATATTCGTAGTACTAATGTTTAAATGGACAATCCATAATTTCAAATTTTTAGTTTAATAAAAATATTTTAATTTAATAATAATTTTTTTTTCTACCACTTCTGACACCGATTTTGGTAACACAATACACAAATAAATTTTAACAATGCACTTATGCATATATATATATATATATATACATACACACATATATATATACACATTAAAAACACACCTTCCATTGTTTTTTTCTAATCTTCTTAAATATATGTATACATAAGGTTTTATAACAAGACAGATATCAAAAATATATTTAATTTGTATTGTAATGCCTATGAATTTTTCAAAACAAATTAAAAGCCACTTCAGCTTGTTTTTTTTAGATCTTTTGATCACAACAGCTTTAAAATACTGTTGAAAATAAAAACAAAATAAGATAAGAATGTAAAATGTGAACTAAACTCTATATGCCTGATGACAACATTTTTTTAAATAGTTCACTAGCAAAGATTTTAAAACAATCTGTATATCTTGGTAAGATAGCCACTACAGGCAACTACAATTAAAATATATAGTACATAGTAGCTATTAACTTCTAAATCTTGAGAACCAATATTCATTTGAACTGATTCTACAAGAAGGCAGTGTCAAACTGGTAACTGATCCACCGTTATTAAGAATTAGTCAATTCTAAAGCACTATTAACATTAGGAATTGCCATACTAAGTGTTATAGAGATTATATATAAATATAAAGTTAAAGAATTTCTATTGTAACCATTACCCTTACCACACCAACAATGAATTGTTAACTCTTGAAGGACTAATGTTAATTTAGGAAATTATATCACAAAATAAGCTGATTATAATTTTCTTTGACATCTAATTCTTATAAAATATTAAGAAAATTCTGCTATAAAGAAACAATATTAAACTAACAATGTTGCATATACTTCTAATATAAATATAGTTTTGAATTTGTAAACGTTAAATTATAAATGTATAGTAAACAATAGAGTAAATTTATCTTGTATTTTTTAGCAAAATAATATTTTTGTTTACTTTTAGTTTGTTTTGATAAATTTATATCTGAAAAGTAGTGTAGTGGATACAACAATGAATAATTTTAAATAATGATTAGAAACATGGTGCACAATGCTACAGAATTACTATTTCAGTTTACCGACCCTTTACTGCAATCTAAATTATGTCTCTTCTATAATCAGCTATTAATAAATAAATACTATTATTATACAATATAATTATATGATGAATTCTGCTAAGAAAATTACTATATTTAAGGTCCAGCTCATAATAATTTGTTCAAACTTTCATTCAAATACAATACTATTTAGAATATTGAAATATTCTGTAATATAACTGAGAATGGTAGAAAACAAACATTTAAAAACATAGTGTAAAAAAAGATAGGTAATAGAATGAAATTGTTTGCGTTAATTGTCCTTAAAACCAAAAGTTGCACCCTAAAACAAATATATAATACCCAGAACCTCTTAACATTCTTGTAAGAAAACACTTTTAATAAATAAATACTTAATGATTGTGATTGTTAAAATAAATAATTTTGGTTTGTGGGTTTGAAAATTTATGAATTTCAGCTGAGTTTCTTATTTTTATAATTTTTGTTTGTGCATGTTATTGTTTATTGAATGCCCTGTTTTGATCTCTTTAGTTAGAAAAAAAAAAATCAATGAAGATTATAAGTTAGCATTTCAACAGAACATTATTGATCAATGTAATTATGTTCTTTCTTTAATAATTATTAGTTTGAAATGAATTTCTTCTATTTATTTTTTAAAGCTTTAGCTCGGGTGCATGAGTTTATTGTAGGTTATACTGATTTGTGTATTTGTATTTAGTTATTGAAGTTACATTTTGTTTTGTGTTTAAAAAAAGGTCTATTTATTTATCTTTTTTGTAGAGTAAAGAACAATTTAATGTTTCCTGTTTAACTTACCAAATGCCAACAACAAACCCCTAGATGCAAAATAAAAATGTCAAATGTTGTGTAAAAAAAATAAATTAGAGATTAGTAACTCAAAAAGTATTTGAGCATTTCAAACATTAATAATCTAGTTTTCAATATATAAAGATTGCTTATAATAAAAATATGGTAATTTTAAAATCCCACTGGAATATGTTTAATCCACTGATTTTTTAAATCATTCAATGACATGCTTAATCTGTTCTGCCAGAAATGATACATTTGACCCATATTCTAAAAATTGCCATGAAACTTTTTAAAAACTGTTCCTTCAACTTTCGTCTGGATGCTATGGGGGAAAAACTTCAGACTTAATTCCGTTTTGGGATAATACTGTGCATCAAATAATTGCTTACAAGGGATTGTTAGTCATCATTTGGTATCCAAAACTTTGTTGGGATCCTTGTGAATGCATCATTCATAACTTTCTTAAACACCTCGGCTAAATTTTCTCCAATATTCTCTTTTAACTCATCAACTACTTCTAGAGCATTCTTATTGAGGAAGTTGTTCACCGTATGACCTGAAAATAATTACATGAAAAAATTTATAATTGGTTATTTACCATTGTTTTAGCCAAAAATTTTAAATAAAATAGTGATCATTAACTTAAAAATTACAATAGATGTTTATAAAATTTTTAAACAAATTTTCACAAGGGGATTTTGGATATTCTTTTCAAGAAATTATTATAAAATTATGCCAAATCACAGATTTTATTTAGTTTTAGACTCCTGCATACCAACCGAAATGGTGATAAAGTCTCCTCATGTAACCCAGATATTTTTCTCTTGGTAAAAATACATAAATTAAATATGTAATCCCACTGTTAGTTTTATGCAGAGAGGTTTAAAATGCTGTGAATTACAAAACAATACTTATATAATTATAGCTCCACTATGAAGCTCAATAACTAGGCTCAAAAGGCATTATAGAAGTCAAATGATTTCGTTAAGAGTCTTGATTCAATCAGTTTCAAATCTTAACTTCATAGCTTCATCATTTTTAAAATGCCAAAAATAACTTATAAACAAGCTTTCCTTGTTCATGAAAAAAAATGTATTTAGAAAAATATAGAATGCCTTCTGATGACTAATTAAGGACTGTATTCCATAATAAAAGAACCTGGTATCACTAAATATCTCACCCTGCTAGATTGAGATGTGTTGAACTATGGGCAATATTGAACGAAAACAGAAAGTTAAAGAAATCCTTACCACATGTAACACCGAAGCAGAAATGGTTCAGGGACATAAGCAGTCTTAGTCCGAATAACAAAAGGCTTATTGCGAGTGGAAAAAAGGGACTTTGAATTGAGATGTCTAGATGACAAATATTACATAATATTGAATCACTGATGTTTTGAGCTGAATAATCATAATTTATAAGTGTTAGGGTTTTTATCGAATTGAGTTAGAACAGTTTTTTCTTGTTCTCGCCAACACTTAATGTTTGAAACGATGATCCTTATCTTATAAAACTGCTTCATGCTGCCAAAGTGACCTCAATGTGATTTAGAATAGGTTAAGGATGACTTGAGACTAAGGTACTTGTTACGTTATAATCAATAAGCATTTTGCTTTATCTACAGTTGAATATCAAAAGTTTTTTAGATCTGTTCCAAATAATTTGGAGTTAATTTTCCTAAAATCTATTTAAACTAAACAGGTAATATGACTGGATGAATCTAATGATTGATTGGATTGGTCAGGGGGTGCAGTCTATAATATCATAAAAATAAGCAGAATTTATTTTTTAATTGTGCCAACGTTTCGGCCTACGGTGTAGGCCGTCTTCAGGGGTATGAAAAAAACAGAAAATAACTCTAAGAATCTTTTCAGTACCAAGTAAGAATTACAGAATTTATATATAGAATTAAAGAGATACAGAGCGTCAGATAAAATTATAATAGGATTGTGTATGAGTAACAGAATTTATGTACAGAATTGATAATAATGTAAAGAAATACAAATAGTAAGAAAAAATTAGGAAAAAGTAAAGAAGTAGATACATTATGTAAAACTGGTGAGACTTAAAAGTATGGAAAACATAGTTAAATTACAGGTAATGATATAAATTACGTATCAACAAATAAATATGAATAGGAATAGGTAGTAGTTTATCTCCATTACCTTAAAGAGATTAAATTCTGATGTTTACAAAAAAATATAGTATTATTTTTTTAAATATAAGATATAAAAATATTCATCATTCTTTTTCCCTAACCTCGTTTAAACCCTTTCTTTTCCAACATCTCCTAAATTTCCAAACAGGTGCTTTCTAAGCAGGTTTAGTTATTCACTTGAATGGATCAGTAGTTGATAATGAGTTTTATAGTTCAGTCTGTTTTCTTGTAGCTTCTTTTAATTTTATGTATTTACTCACTGTTAATTATTAATTTTTTCTCTGTAGTTGCTAAACGTTTTGTCATAGAGTTTTTTGTTTTTTTGATAAGTTTTTTGGCAGTTTTGTAAATACCTTATGGTTGGTATTATATATTCCTCTGGCCATATAAATATTATGTTTCGTTTTTTGTTCATACTTGTTATTTTAAAGAGAATTTGTCCCATAATAAGATTATTTTTGTATTCTATTCTACTACTTTTCTATTCTATTCCACTGTCTTATAATGACAGTGGAGGAAGAATCATAGGCCTGAAATGAAATTAACTTTATTTAACAGACTGTGTGATAATTAAAATTACATACCTAACACTTTGTTTCCGTTGAAGAGGTTATCCAAGTGAACCCTACAATTTGCCATGCGGAAGTCGACTGTCATTCCATCTACTCTCATAACTTCTTCTCCTTGTACCTTAGGAAAGCTAACCTTCATGAACACTTCAGTAGTTACATTGCCTGGAAGCATAACGACACAGACGAATTATTAAAAATTAATATTTATTACATAAGTTTTAAAAAATACTCTAGTAGAAATACTCCATGTTGTTTTACATAATATGAATACGATTTACATATTAATCCATAAAAGAATCATCTAGAAAATTTTTATATTTTTAAAAATTATTAATTGATTTAGATGAATTAAGTATTATTTTAAATAGTTCATTTCATAAAGTCATGATAAAAAATGACTTTATCATGTAAGAGGTGATGAAACTCATCAACATAAAAATGTATCAACTAACATGCAATGAAATAAAGAAGTTTTACTGACGAAGTATTAGTTTGGCATTGCCGACACCAATAAGAGGCAGGAGTAGTATGTTTCCTTTCAGATTGTACTGTGATTCCGTTGTTATCATAGGAATCTGAAGACCTATGTTGAACCTTCCTTTTTCTATATCAAACCTAAAAAACAAAATGAAAATAAATTATGATAATTTTTACAAAATTAAAGTACAAATTAATTCTCATTTTGAGATAAATTATATATACACAAATAATAATGTAAGTGAACTAAATAAGGATAATATTGCCATCAGAGAAAGATTAGGTGTGATTAGTAGCTTATTATTACGAAGTAGATAAATTAAAATAAGATGATTATTTGAATTTGATTTGGGTCGCTTATTGATGGACTCTTTTGTATCCTATTGTTGTATTCATCTTAAAAATTATTTAGATTTTTCTGTTATATAATATACTTGTATAAAATGGACTTTTTTAGCATTTGTCACAATTATTTCTATTCATTGTCCACCTCCTCTTCTTATGAGTTACTAATTAATTAACGCTTGCCAATAAAATAGTAAAACTTATTTTCTGAATTATTGTATATTTTTTATTCAACATTGCCATTTTTAAATTTTATTTTTATTTTTTCTATTTCTTAGTTAATCTTAATTATACAAAGGCCCAATTAAAATTTAGAAGAAGAGTGTATGGTTAGTTCATTTCATGCCTTATATTATTTTGAAAGAATATAAGAATATAAGAAGAATTTCTTCCACAATTATATTATTTTATTTGTGCATTTCTATTTTTAATTTGGCTTCATATGTTTATATAATTTATTTACAATTGTTTTACTGTAGTAAAAAAAGTTGTTATTCTCCTGAAAAATCAGGATATGTTGTTATATATTGTTTAGAACTTTATTGAGTCAAATTAAATTTTTTTGAATCACGTCTTCTGGATCACATAATGGTACAATAGTATTTGGCTTTCCGTAAATATGTTTGTAACCGTTCTATTTAGGATAACTGTAAATTAAACCGGACTGAAAAAGACACTTTGCATTTGATACGGGTTTCATGATGTACAATGTAGATGGCATTCCGTTTGCTAATGGAATACACTGATTCATTTATGTTTAACTCTTCTTTGTCGACAATAAATTATGTATACGCAGGCATGCATTTTTTTTTTCTAGTGAAAATTGTGTAGTTCAGTTCATGCCTATTTCATCAATAAATTTTTAAAATAACTGTCTTGTTGAATGCCTCATATTACAAATTTAGTATAACTTAACACTATAATGTATTATCAAAATTTTAAACCTTGATTAGTTTCTTTATTGTCATTTATTTTAAATAGTTCTTGTAAATTAGAGTTCTTCCTATAATTAGAAATATAATATTGGGATATAATAAAATACCAAATTATACTGCCTAACAAGACTTTATATTTTACCGATTATCCATTAAGCATAATATCAGATATTAATTAATAATACTATCCTTTAATAAATATTTGGTTTGAGTATCATCCGATAATTTTTTCAAATTATTTGAATCTGAAGGTAGAAGTGCATAAAAACATTTTACACTATAGTCAGCACATTCCCATTTATGGTAGACTATAGATCAGCAGAAAACAATCTCTTTCAAACTATTTCCAGAAAAGAATTACACTTATCATTAGTTTTGGTAGCATCTAAAACTGTTCATCAATACAATAGTGAATTGTAAAAAACATTTAAATTGAGTTTTGTTTTCTATTGTTTTATTTATTAAAAATCTTTAAAAACAATATCTTAAATGATTCATTCGATTTCTGAAATTATTCATGTCTGTATTTTATTATTACTATTTTATGTTATTTTTATATCTTGAATAAACAGTTATTTTTATATCATTCTTCAGTTATGGAGAACTACTATCAGCATCCCACTTTGACCATACAATGGTTTAAAAAAATAAATAATCGAGACCAGATGTTAAATCACTCAATTTAGTACTAAAATTATTTGTATCTGTATTTTTCATCAGTACTATTTTATTTGTAATGTTTAGATCTTGAAGCGATATTCTTTAGTTTTGGTAATTTACTATCAGTGTCTCACTTTGATGAAATAGTGAATATTAAAAAATAAAATAATTGAAACCAGATCTTGAACCATTCATCTTATAGCTAAAATTATTTTTATTATATTTTATTTATTTATTTTTTCTAATGATTTGATCTTGAAGCAAGATTCATTTGTTACGGTAATTTGCTATCAGAATCTCACTTTGACCAGGTAATGAATTAAAAAAAAATAGATACGTGAAAGAAAAAAAAATTAAAAGACATGAATTTTAAATTTATTTTACTTGTGTAAATGGTTTTATTTGAATTTTTAACACCTATAACTTTTAAAATATTATTAAGACGTATAAGAAAAGAAGGAATCCGAATTGAGAAATACATTTAAACAATTGGGCTTGGTGAGACTTATATACGATGAATAAACTTGCATTAAATTAATTTTCAAGGCATTGCTTAATAGTTCTCAATTTTTCTAAAAAGGCCACTAAGCCAAGAAACATTTAAACCATTAGAGTAAAGCCCAAATTACAATTTCAATTTCAATCGCTCATTTCTGAGCACTGTGTTATGCCTTTAACAAATTTTTGTCAATAGCTGGAAGCTAAACATACCAGCCTAGTTCTTTGTACGGGACAATGATGGTTTCCATTTGTAGTATTATGACGTTTGTTTACATTGCAACGTGACTTTTTAAAATAAATATAAGGGAACATTATGTTTAAAAAAAATGTATATTATTTAGTTCACACTGAAAAGTGGACTTGAATTTTTTAAACTATTAAAAGAGAAACAAATGAAAATTTAAAACTTGTTAACTTGTTGTGACAACTCGAAGCGACAACCTGCGGTATGATTACCTTTTTTTTTTTTTTTCTTTTTTTTTAAATAAACGCTGAATATATATATAGATAAACAAATAGTGACTAGAAGTCCAGCGGCCAAGTACAAAAAAAGGGCTTTAGGTTGCAATAAATTGAAGAGAGCTGCATTTTTGATATGTTGTAAGGGCATGTCTGACTTGTGGAAATCCAAGTTTGCTACCGAAAAATCGGTAAAAACAAGTGCAATACAGACATAATAATATAAAATAAAATACTCTCATATGAACAAACGAAAACAAACCCAAGAGCCGGTCGTATTATCTAACCTCTGATGTAAGAGGCAGTGGACATGTTCTAGTTTTCCTTCTTCATCAAACTGGATTATTTTCTAATTGCAGTTACGGAGCTTGCTTTGGATAACTACGCCTTCTACAGCCGTGTGTTATGGTTCGATTATATTGCAGTATGATGCACTTGACCGTTCCACACTTTAAATACAAATTTATTCAGATTCTGCCGAAAATAATCGGCTAGACCCATTCTTACTCTTACTCTTACTTAAGGAAGCTGAATCGTATCATTTTCGTACTGGATTAGGCACTAAGTCAGACAATGGTTTGAAATGGAGTTATTTCTTACATTACAACTCCATTTCGAAAAAAAACTACAAGAATGAAACAATTTCACTTCCCTCAAGACAACCCTCTTCTTCTTAATCACTTATTTACGGGGGCTGCAGTTATAATATGGGAAATGATTGCAATCGACTAAAATATCTGACCCGAATTTCCTCAGACATACAGATTCTAAATTATCAAATCTCGCCAAATGGTACATTCGTGTTGTTATGTGGTAAGTTATTATCTACTCGAAGAAGATGGGATATAGCAAAATTTTTACCAAAATCGACTTACTATAAGTAGGAGCTTGTATCATATTACGCCTTTTTTAGTTTTCTCGAAAAAGATTCTAATAATATTTATCATAATCAATATATGGATATAAAATTAATTTTCATTTATTATCAGGTAAGTTTTATGATCATTGAAATAGTCTTACAGGGCTTAAAGGCCGAATGCTTAAAACTCCTTTCTCTAAAATATCTTTAAATTAATATATCTAGTATAATATATTTAAAATACTTAACCGTATAGAACAAATAGTTGTAAATAAATGTGTGTACAAACATACACATTTATTGTTAAAATTTGTTTTGTTTTATCAGGTTATATTTATGAGGTTCTATATAATTACAAGTCAGAAATGGTTGGGTAACGTTTTTAAATTATGCTGGATCTGTCGTGTTCAATTTTCGGGTCCTACAATTATAATAAATATTCTTGGAATAGCTTTTGGCTTCTCTACTTTCACAAAATAATTAATGAATTTCAAACAGCCATTAGTGTCAGCTGATTTTTTGATAGCGTAATATAATTTAAAAATTTTCAAACCGGGCTTTGTCCCTCTCTGCTTCTCAAATCTGATCGTAAACTCACTGCCCTACATTCCATATATGTTTTTTTAAATTTATAAAATAAATTTATATGGAGTGACCATACATAAAATATTGATATATTCCTCATAATATTCACTATTATGACTTTGATATTTTAAAAAAATGCTGATATTTCTGGGAGCATTCCTTGTATGATATATTGCCATGCAATGAATTGCCACCACCCCTTCGTATAATCGTCACTTTTGAGTAATTTTTTTTTGTATCCATATTTTTCCAAAATTTTATGGAATGAAGAGATAAGTAACAACGATTTATTTTTTTACAATGTATGACGCTAAGGAACGTCATCGATGATGAAATAAAGAATCGCTTTGTTAATGAAACAATGTTTATGAGAAGTTTTGCTTCTTAAAGTATAATAGTATTGTTTTTATTCATAGAGAGTTGTAAAAAATCTTTATAAAGAATAAAGATATTTTTTTTACTGCTTAGATGCATTAAAACTAAGTACATTATCAACATTAGCTAGAAATGAATTATGTAGAAAACATGATAAAATATTATAGAGCCATTTCATGTTTAAATACAAATCTGGTGTTTACGTCAATATTTATTTATTAAAAAATACAAAAAAACTGACTTTTTTTTCAGCATTCTTTGGTGCATTTTGAATTTTCGATGGACCATACCATTCACCATAATAAAGTTTGTGAAAAAGTATTACCATGAAAAAGTATTACAATAAAATCTTCACCTCGCAATTATCGTCACTTTATTCAATGTCCAAGTATATATTATGATTAACTGAAGCAATTTTTGTTAATTTTGTTAGCAATATAGTTAATTAAAGTGAATGACGAATATTTCAAGATTTCTTTATGGCCACTCCCTGTTGAAAGTCACGTAAGACTTTGTATATTTTATATTCACAACTTCTATATATATGTTTATCTTTGATAATATATCAACTTTCCCTCTCCGGTGTAAATGAAAAATATCTGATTTTTCAATACAACAAATTATTTCCGATCACTCTCATGAAACATTCTAAGAGAGTATGGAGTGACTATTGTTGCAGAGGATAGGCAAACAGTTAATTTTTTATCTTTATTTGTTTATAAAATTAGACCAACTTTATTTTTGCACCCTTACTACTGAATGCAGAGAAGAGCAGATAAAACATCTGGTATGCATAAGTTTATTGGGTTCAGGATATAGGGTTTAGTCCATATTAGGGAATGGACTATTTCTAAGGCAACAGTTGTGCAGGGAAGTGATATGACCAAGATTTGAAGTGATACAGTTGAGGGTAACCGCCATATACAGGGTGAGCCCCGAGAGGTTATAAAGCTCCTGCTACACCCATTCTTGAACTCAGGACTTTATATTGTTAACTCCTTTCACTTACCTATCTAACCTGCTCCCTCGCCCGAGAAATTTGAAAGGAGGACGTTTCCTTCAGGGTTTAAATTTTCAAATTTTATAACTTACAGACAGCTGACAGCAGTTGTGTTGCTTGGTCCGTGAGCGTAGAGGTTGTTGAAGTTGCCGGTAAGAGTCACTGCTCCGTGGCCTTTCGTGATCCCGATTTTCTCAATGAAGAGTGGTTCGAATCTGGGGATGTTCACCTCCGGGATACCTAAGTACATTGTTATTTGAATAGATATTATATCATATTAAAACATTATAATTATATTATTGGTATTATAAGATACCTTTGGCCATGTATGGGAACATCCCCTGGAATGTGCTCCGGATACATTCATTCAGATTCGGATCTTTTCGTTTGCACGGAGTTTTCAACCATTCCGCTGAAAATAAAAATAATATTATTAAATTATGGATAATATTATGATGTTATCAATAGAATGATGTTGAATACATGCTTAAAATAAATTCAAATTACGAGTATCAAATCTAGTCATTTCTATAAGACGTCCAATAGACAGTCACACGAGTAGTTTATGAGAGGGGTGCAGGTGATTTCCACAGCTTTTTTTTCAGCCCATTCCATTTTCAACATTATATATATTTATAGTTTTCCAAGGACCTCCCATTTTTAACGAAAATTAGGATTGTTCTTGTAAAATGTTTTACAAGCAACCAATTTGTAGAAAAATGTTGCTTTGTCAAGTGATCATAATCTATATCGATGCCTTAGTTAACAAATGTGTTAAGTGCAAATTTTTCAAAAATGGGTTTTGTTATATAAATAATTTTGTAAAGTTCTGATCAGGATGTCATAGATCATATGGTGATATAAAATTAATAGAGAAGCTGTGAAGGATACAAAAATATATTGTGTGCTTAAACTTGAATTGTATTTCTTGTGTTAAATTATTATCAAATTTGGCCCCTGTAAAATCTTGCTATCGGCACTTAACAGATATGTTAACTAAGGCATCGATATGAAAAGTGGATTTAAAAAAACAGGAATACGATGTTCAATAATACTTAACAATAAAAAATAAGTTTTATGAAATTCATTTTCATGCTATTGGAAAGTCAAAAAAGTACTATTAAGTAGTATATCCATTTTTCATAGAATGGTTATACTCCCTTTTGCAAAGAACAAATTAATTGGATCCGTACTTTCAATCTATGCATCCTATGCAAACAGCCGATGTTTTCTCAGCTTTTCAGAGAACGTCTCCTCCATTACCATCGACGCTGACAAGAAAAACTGAGGAGTATAAAGTAGCATAGTAGCATAAAGTGACGTTAAAAAAATCAAAGTATTTATTAAAACAAGATTTTAATTTCGCATTTATATTGAAGAAAATACTAATTTTAAATGAAAATAAAGTTCTTGATGATGCACAGACTGAATTTCACCATATCCAAACTACATCATTCCACGAAGCTCTGAGATACCCTTGACAAGTTTTCTTGCACTATATCAGTAATTATACAATGCAACGGTAAGCTCTTGAAATTTTTTCATTCGTTCCAGGATCTGGTTCACACCTCCTCCCTAGTTACATAATTATAGCAATTTGACGGTTAATATTATTTAAAAATGAAATACCAGTTGATAAAATATAGAAAGAAACAGTTTGAGTACATTGGAGGGATTAAATTTCAATATATTTCACACATTTTTTATTTTGAAATTAACTCCACCTTCCTTATGACTTATTTACTCTTCTCAATTATTACAATAAAAGAAAAATGAACGTTTTATTGTTAAAAGGCTTTTTTGAGCTTGCACAAAGCCGTTATCACATTCACACCCTTCCCCCTCTTCTTTCTTTTTTCTTCTTCTGGGAACTTCGTTGACAAGGAAAAACAAACACAGGTTTCATGAGAAATTTCCACTTTCGTTACGTATCCGGCATTCTCTAATGACGCAATATGATTGTACTTTCTCTCTCGCAAACGCAACTGCATACTTTAAAGTCCTCTCGGTTTTGTTTTATTCTATTTCTCTTTCTTTGTCGTTTGGGCCTACCGCGGACCGCGGGGTTTTTATTATATTATTAAATGCTTTAAATATCCGAATTTGTACAAATAAAGAGAAACGTTGTTTAATATTCATATGTTAATAATTTTCTAAGCTCAAAGGTTGCCACTTCTGTTTAATTGCTATCTCTAAATTAAAAAAAATAATGTATGGAATAGAATAACTAGGCTGTTCTGTATTCACTTGTGCTTAAAAATAATTATTGAAATATTTATCATCATTTTGACATTAAAAAAAAACCTATAACCCGTGAAGGGTCTCGGTTTACTGATTGATTAGATGAAAGAAAAGACGTTCATTACAATAGTTAAAACAGCAAATTTGTGATTTTTGTAAATGGAAGCTAAAATAATTTCCAATACTTAAATTGTTGTAGACATAATAGCGCTCTGAGTACTGTCCTACTTAGCCGTCAATTTCTAAATCATCGGTGAATAGAACAATAAGTTCACTTGTTGTCGAAATGTCTGTCGTATTGGAGTGGGATATAATGGGCACTAATTATTACTTTAATTACTGATACAAAAATGTAATACTTTTGTTACTATTTAATTGTAAATAGTAAACTAAAAACGTAAAAAGAAAATGTTATTTACTACGACTTAACAGGAAAAAAAAAGTTACCCAATTTTAAGTAACTTAATTTTTCTTTGGGAGTGGGGTGGTAGAGGCTTAGAAGTAGAGCGCTAAGTTGCCATGCCAAAGATCCCGAGTAAATTTGGCTGTGACAGAAAAGTTGTTCAATTTATTTACAGCCGAGGATGAATCTTTTGGGGTCTGGACACCCTCCTGGGGCTCACCCATCCTCTAAAAAGTAGATTCCGAAAATAGGGGAAAATCAGGGGGCTGAGCGTGATCTCGGACAAATCACCTCCATGCGCAACCGTTGTAGATTGAACCAGTACAGTCTAGACCACTTCCTGAACCCAAGACTCTTCATGGGCCATAGTGGTACAGGTTTTTATTTTATTGTTATTTTTTATTGTATTTTTATCAATTACGAGGGAGAATATCTTGGATTAGATACCGCTGATTAATAGGCTCTGTCCCACATCCCTCAGTGAGATAAGATCCAGGCGCGAAGTAGGTTCAGGCTTGAACTTTCACCGCGGAAGTCAGGATTCCCAGCTGGGCTGAGTCAGACCAGGAAGTTAGGCTTTGCTCATTCACTCCCAGCAGATGATAAATGGTCATGGAAACATTCATTGCGACAAGAACTACCGGAGGGAATAACTGTTTGAACGAATAACAGTCGTGGTCATGGAAATAGCATCACCCATGATTGTTACATTTTTGATCCTAAATGTGCAAACAATTCTATTTGTTTACCTACTGGTGTTAGAGTGAGATGCAATCAGTGACTCATAGTTTAGTTGTGCCCAGATTATCCAATATTAACCACGTATTTCTTGGATGAGGAATGAGGAAAAAGTTAAAATAGTGATGTTGAGGTGCAGCCAATCCACTGTGGTAAGAATAATAAACAAAAGGGACTGGAAGGAAAAGGAAGACAGATGAGCGTTTAGATCGCATGATGATGAGATTATCCTTAGAAAATCGCTTCAAAACTGCTACAGTAATATATAGAGATCTAGCAGATAGCAATTTAGCAGAAGTAAGTCGAGAAAGAGTTGGCAGAAGATTATGAGGAAAAGGTTTATGGGCTAGAAAACCTGCCAAAAAAGCCATTTCTTTACAAAAAAATGAAACAATCTCGCCTAAATTGGGCGCAGAATTTTCAAAATTAGTCATCTGATGACTGGAGGAAAGTGATGTTTTCAGATGAGAGTAAATTCAATATCTTCAGTTCTGACGGTGCTCCTTAAGTAAGACGTCGGCCAAATGAAAGATTTGACGAATCCTGTACTATAAAACCAGTGAAACATCCGGCAAGTGTGATGGTCTGGGGATGTTTTTACTACTTTGGAATTGGCAAAATAAACTCTATAGATGGAACGGTTATTGCAGACAAATATAAAAAAAAAATTGGAAGAGAGTTTGATTCGCTCAATGAATTCCTAACTTACACACTGCGGAGACTTCATTTTTCAAGATGATTGAATATAAAAAAATGTATTAGCTGTAAGATACATTATTTTTTATTGCCATTACTGTTGCGTTTTTGGATGTGTAAAGCAGTTTCTACGAGATCTCCACGATGGCATGGCCTGGCAATAGCCCTGATTTAAATCCGATAGGAAACTTTTGGATGATCATGAAAAAACAAATTAATGTTGCAAAGCTTAAGAATAAAGATGAGCTAAAACAGGTAATCGAAAAGATGTGGAAAGAGGGGATTATTGACGAAATCATAAAAAAATTGATCGACTCGATGCCAAACAGGATCAGCTCAGTTATCAGGGCTAATGGCGGTTCGACAAAATACTAGTTTATATTAATATTTCAATAAATATATTTTTAATGTTTTATACAATTTTTCAAATTAAATTCATATGAGTATGTAAAAAACAAACAATTGTTTTCTTAAATTCCTCGTTAACACTAAACATTTGATTTATCATTTTATGAATTATCAATCCCTTCAATCCATCTTTTTCTTGGTCTTCCTTGCAGTATCCTCCCTTCACCACTACAATTAAATTTGGCAATCTTTCCTCCTTCATTCTTCTGAGATGACCATACCATCCCAATCTCTTTTTCTCTATTTTTGGAGGACGTTTTGTTGAGTTTGCATTCGCTCTCTGATTTCGGCTTTATTATATTCCTTCTTTTCTCTCTAGTCTGGACACCCTAGCAGCTCTCCTCCAGTAATTCATTTCTCTGTAAAGTAGCTTTTTTATTTAAGCAGAGCTTATCGTTCATGTCTCTGCTCCATTATGGACTTATTCTGTAAAGAATTAAAAAAAATACTGACTGAATAAAGTCAACTTTGCTTTTAAATATACTACTGGCTTTATGTGATAACGATGTCCTTTGAATATTAAGAGTCGTATTCATGATGTTCCTCTCAGTAAATAAGAAAAAATATTAGTTCATTGAAGGCAACTATATTAAATACGATTTAACTGGTATCAAAATTATGCAGCTCAGAGCTCGTGTTGAATCTGACACATCTGGAGAAATAAGGGAACAAAAGGATGCAGTTGCTAACAGATGTTACTCAGGCCTACTGAAGCATTAGTGGGACAGATGCATCAATAAGCGTTATAAGACATGCAATATTAGAACTATTGCACGCTCAGCCTTAATATATCTGTCACTGAGCTAGGCTCTATAAAAAAAAAGTTGAGATGGAAATCTATACCATTCATAGAAAAGACTCTTATTGTTTTTTATCACATATTTGGAGATAGTAGTATAGACTTATTATTATTAATGTATTAATTAAAATATGGGTTTAAGTTTAATAAGGGCAATAATTTATGTTAGCTTTTACAAAAAAATAAAAAACCAGTACCACTGCAGCATATTAGGGATCTTGAGCTCAGTACATGGAAGAGTACTGTTTCTAACACATATCGAAAATAAATCGAATACGCACCGAACCAAACCGTATAAGTGTGAAACGAGCCTAAGGAGGTGATTTTGCTGAGATCACTTTTAGGTTTTTCCTCGGTTAACGATACCCTCTTTATATTACACGTTGTGGGCTCCTAGCATTAGCAGATCTCACAGGATTTCATTTGTTCAAGAATCAAATAATTTATCTCCTACAGCCGGATTTTAACCCGTTACCTTCAGAACATCTTTGTTGATTAGCATATATAAAATATATTCTGAAATAATAATTTCCTGGGGCGTTCACGTTGTATTTTTTATATCACAGTATTTGTTTAATTTTGTACTTAGCACTATCATTTTACTATCTTTAAACTATTCTACATAAATATAATTTAAATGTCTTAACTCTTTTGATAAGTGTTTACAGTCAGTGCGGACGGGTCCGAGTATGTAGCTGTCGTTTATTTTATGTTTACTATTTCGTAAAAGTAATTATGTTGTAAAACTAATCCATTTCATCAATACTATCACTATTGAGAATACAGAATGTCTTATGTGCTTACGATTCGGTTATCTAACACTGCATGTATTAGAAAGTCGACTTCTGATAAGAAAAATATGTAAATAAAAGCATAGAATAGCACTGGTATTAATCTGTAAACCTATTGGTAAAAAAACAAAACGTGTATTTTCAAACTAATTTACTTGACATAACAGAAAGCCGACTTCTGTTAGATCATGTTTAGTTTTCCGTTTTTATTGCTATTTAGTCCATCGACTTAAATATCTTCAAACAATTTCAGAATTGAAGTCACTGCTCATTTTGAAGTAGCTTGATAATATACGAGATATTCGTTTATGCAAATAATTTTAACATTGATTTTACTATCTGGGCGTATGAAGTTTTATTACGAATTCGTCAGTTTAAGATTTGTCCGTATTGGAATGCAATAATGTGCTTTTTTCCTGGAATATAAACATTATACAAATAAAAGCATATATATATATATATATATATATATATATATATATATATATATATATTTATATTTAAGGAATATTACGAATAAGTATTCAGGAGTGTATTGCGGTACCTAATGTTGCAATATGTTCTGGAAACATGAAGCGGGTTTGTTTCTTAACCGATCAACTAAATTAACAAAAAAATTAATTAGTGGCATCCAAACTTATGGTTGTTCCTTGTTTGATCTTGGCGAACCCATGAGTTTGAACTAATTTCTTGCACTGCATTGAAATACTAACATCGGTCAACACATCCATGGCAGCATTCAAAACTTGGGGAATTGAGATGAGGTGAATAAAAAAAAGAATAAGCACATCTTATGAAATGCGGATTGAGCCGGTTTTGTAAGAAGTAGCCTGTCTCGGAGTTTTTTTGGACTTACATGCAATCGGGGAGTTAGTTACAAAACATTCAAATTGCTCAATTTAGCTGATGGTTACATACCATTTATAGTAATAATTTTTAAATGTTTTTATTATTAATAACTTAATAAACACTTTTGGGAATGACAAGATCCAGTCGATACTATTCAAACACGTATGCTATCCACGAAAATACATTTCAGCTCGCAGTACTTTACGAAACTGTAAATATTATCTGAAAATTCAACATTTATTATACAATATGGTTTGTTTATAATTTTTCTACTATTTATTTTTGTCATAGCATTATTGTTTTTGGTTTATTTTTTACTGAAGTTTAGCTCGTCAATAGTCTTAAGATTAGATTAAATCAAGATCGTATATTTCGGGGTTTTTTTTTTCATAATTTTTTTTTTCTTTCTCTATATTAAAAAATAATATTTATTTTGACTGAAAACGTTCTTTCGTAATTAAAATTTGTTGTACATTAAAATACCAATAACTAATTGAACTTAAAAGTTATTTTTATGCACAAAACTTCCTATTGGATTGCTATGGGAGGCCAAAAAAATTCACAGAGTCTGTCGTTGCTATTTTAAAGTCAAGATATTTAAATTATTTCAACAACGAAAAAAGCTCATCTTATGATCGCAAGAAACTGTAAAAATTAATGATCTTTAAATTAATAAAATTCTAATTAATAAACTGTAAAAATTAATGATCTATAAATTAATAAAATTCTAATTAATAAACTGTAAATAATTTTATTTTCCATTGATTTTCCTTTACTGTTACTGGTAAACATAAAAAGTTGGTTGTTCTTTGTCCTTATTTTCATTTCAAGCAATGAGATATCTAGTATTATCTATGCTATTGCTTTTTTCTATCTAGTTAGAAATGGTTTTTAAGTTTGAAATATCTCTAAAAACTTGCAATTTGCAACACATTTTAACATTTTAGGAAGTTCGAATTTTCATTCAGTCCCCAAAATCTTTTATATATTTTGCCAGGAAATGTATGCTCTTTCATGACCATTATTACAATGTGGCAGACTTCTTCTACAGCTTTCAAATGCACTCTTGATATGTTGGTCAGGAATTAATGAGGAGGTTGGTACACATGGTTGTCCCTTCCACTCGTTCAGTCCATATGTCTTGTTCGTTGGCTAAACTGATTCATGGCCTTATGAGTGGAATTCTCACTGAATTGGTTTTTATATTTTCAATAAGTCTTTGTTTTTAAAAATGATATTAGAAAATATATTTACTTTGGATAAGTTTTGATATTCCTGATACATTCTACATTCCCCCTTTTTGTGGAAAAAAGAAACTTCGTTCATTTATCCCATATAAAATAAAAATTAATTTTCCTTATTAAAATACTTTTACCATAAACGAACAGAAATACTTTAAGAATAATAAAATACTTTAAAATAAATAGACTAGACTAAATTAAATAATATTTAACTTGAAAAAGGCATTAGTGTCATATTAGATAAAAAAAAGGTTGGTCATTGAATCATGTTTTTTATTTCTAATGTATTTTTTAATTTGAGTGGCATAAATGGAGAAAAAATATAAATGTTAAATGGACGATGTTTATTAGTATACTAATCTTCTTCATACTATTAATATTTATATTATAATATAATACTTAAGTTATTTTGTTATTTTTATTTGTATATTATTATTAAAAGCAATATCGCATATTACTTTTTTACTTTGAGATTATAACTTTGTGATTTGTGAACATCGATTTCACGTTCTTATCGAGTTAAATGAGGAGTAGTGATAAGCCAAGTAGCAATGTAATGATTTTATATAAACGCATTTTATATGTGAAGCAGTTTGATAAAACCGATAACTTATAGGATTGAACCGTCGCATTGAACTATGGCTATAATGGGTATCGATCCCTTGATGATCGAGTAATAAAAATAATTGGAAAATACTGGAAAACTTTTATCTATCCATAAATGTACTCAACCATGAAAATAGTCACATGCAAAATATAATTCCATGGAATCAATTTCTGCACATCGAATGCTACCGTACGAGGAAGCATAAGAGCGGATCATCGTCTAGGGAAAGGGTTTGGAGGTGGAAGGTCAGAAGAACCTTTTGAAAGGTTAAACGGGCTAACTACTTACTACCTAATGCCTCCTTTCCACCTGGAGTGGGTGGCTGGAGAAAGCGGTCTGCTTACGTCCTCCATTGCGCAACTTCATGGACCAGAGAAAGCGTTGAGGCCATTTGGTCATCCCATGGGACTCCTGGCCCCGAAGGATCGGAGGTACCTCGGAAGAGCATGTAATGAAATTGTTCATGAATCATTCGCAAAAATGTAGTTGGATTGATAGTATAAATTTGAATCCGGGACTTATAGATAATATTTTGTTTTTCATGCAAAGTCTGCCTTTGTTATTGTGATAAAAAATAAACAATATGAAAAACAACCTATAAATGAAAGCAAAATTATTTCTTTTATATCCACGACTGCGGTATATATTTTGATTATGTGCAATACGTTTATTAAGATATATAAACTTTAATATAGCATTAAAGTCACCAATACTCACGCTGCTTTGAGAGAAGCTTGATGGAGGAGGCGGTGGCCAATAGGAAGAGAGCTACGAAGAGCGAAGCAGGGTGCATGTTTCTTAGCCAGGGGTGTTGAGCTGACTGGTCCGCATCCAGTCCTCACTCCCTCCACTTCTTGGCTGCCGGGGGTACATCCCTTGTCCAGCAACGGCTTGACTTTCTTCTTTAGATTTCGTTTTCTGCGTTTTGGTTGGTGGAGTAAGGCAGGTTAAACGAACTTTTGCTCGGCGTTTATTGTGATTGCAAATAGAAAAAAAACAATCATATAAATCAGGCGTCCCTATTATAAATTTACAACAGAATGTTTACAGATAAAGAAAAACAATACACTCGGGATAGAAGGCAGAGTGAAAATTTTCAGAGAAAAGAAAACATTTAAGTTAGGCAAGCTTGATCCTTCTAAGATGTAAATTAGAAAAAAAACGTATTTGTATGTTTTAAAAAGGAATGACAATCTTGGTTGTTGTTAGTTATTTGCTGGTTGCTATTGCCATGTCGTCGATATAAATGCAAATTATCAAATGTGAAAAAAATACACTTTCGTTTTCGAACTATAGCAAATGTTATGGGATGGACAATTCATATAAAATTTAAAAGAGTCCCAGACTAGTGATCTGGAAGACCCGGGTTCGAGTCCCGGTCCTGGACATATCTTTTCTTTTCAAATGAATATATTTAAAAATTAGTAACAACTAAAATAAAATAAATTATAATAATTATAATGACGTAAGTCAACTAGATCCAAATTAAAATAATGTTCAAAGAACATTCTTCCTCTCGTATACTTCGCAAAATTGCAAGAACGCGGGGACTTAGGGTCAGAAAAAAGAAAAGATATGACCATGGCCGAGAAGCGTGCTTCATTAGGGCCCAGCATATAAAATTTATATAGAGCCAGCCATATGTGTAAGGCACCAAAGCAATGTATAATGAAATAGGTAAAATACGTTTGACGATACTCTGATTCGAAAGAGAACCAGTGCATTTACTCTTCTGAAAAATGGCGTTCAGTTTGCATTTTTATATACGATATACAAGAAATAAAAGTATTTGGAATTTGATGTTGAGTTGCTTGATTGTAGTTAGATTTAATATTTCTTGTGTTCAAAAATGATATGGATTTGTAATCTATAATGAATTTCACATTATCATTTAAAATATCCATATTTTCTATTTGATTTCTCTGCAGGAAATCTTCACTTCATTATCCAAACTTTTTTCTTACTGTCATCCTGTCCTTGTATTTCATCTTCGTTATTACACCTTTCTTTAGATGACGTGCCCAGCTCCATTATCAGGTGCACTCTACAGGTTCAGTCCATATTTTATTTTGTTGTATCAATTTCGTTATATCTATTGGTTTAGGTAGGATTTTTGCTTTTGGTCAATCAATAGCAAACTATTATACTTGAAAATGAGCACATTCCCTTCGTGAAATGCTTGTTAGGAATGTTTTATTATTGTTGCGAATTTTTACCAAATTTACATCTTTCATTTTCATTCGTTGTAATTAAACCTTTTTTTCAACCCCAATGTTTGATCTTGAGACTTGACCATGAAATCAATAGCTGGAGAGCTACATATGTCCCTAAATATAATCCATTAAACAGGTAAGATGTGCAGTATTCTATAATGAATTTTTATTTCCTTTTTACTAGTATTTTCCTCCAAAAAAAATCTTCTTTTGCACTCTATCATTCACCATTAGGATGAGGAGGTTGAGAGGAGCCAGATAGGTGTAAACATAGGACTGATAGCATTAATCCTTTAAAAATATAGTCGTGTAAGGCTTTGTCGTACAAACATCATTTTTCTTTTCCCAATAAGCCAATATGGACTAAATATCTTCAACACTCTTCTTCTTTTCTCTCTCCTGAGCTCCCAAATCTCTGCTTCCTCTCTCCGACTCCCGTCTCCTTAGTTACTTTCCTAGCTACTAGGACTAATCTTCAGCTCCTAATGTCCTTTTCCATTTTTGCTAACTATGTAGAAGTTTATTAATAAACATCAATATTTATTAATACATTAGTGGAAAAATCCCAACTAAAAACCTTAAGTCTCTAAACTAAAACAGGAAATTAAAAATACCTTTCCAATATTTCGCCCATTCAGGCATCCTCAGGGCAGAAGGAGAATAATAACGAACCAAAAGATGAATAATGCACCCAAAAAACACACATCCCACCTCCTCCAAGGCTCAAATGCAACTACTGAATCATAGGGAAGGTTACTAGACTTCCTTACTAGACTTTACTAGACTTTTATTTGGTTTTCCTGTTGAGTTTTTGGGGTTTGGTGAGTGTATATTGATGTTTCAAATCTGGAGTATTTATCAGCTGTTTTTATCTAAACTTAGCCAGCTGGAAATCTAGTTACCTTCCCTATGATTCAGTAGTTGCATTTGAGCCTTGGAGGTGGTGGGATGTGTGTTTTTTGGGTGCATTGTTCATATTTTGGTTCGTTATTATTCTCTTTCTGCCCTGAGGATGCCTGAATAGGCGAAACATTGGACAGGTATTTTTAATTTCCTGTTTTAGTTTAGAGACTTAAGGTTTTTAGTTGGAATTTGTCCACTAATGTATTAACATTTATTTGATGTCTCTGTTGACCGTTCCCTTTTCAATATCAATATTTATTACTTAAAATTAATTTTTTTAAACCTTCTTGGAGCTTTACACTGCCATCGATAGGTACCGGAACAAACCTCTTCCTTCGGCATGCTGAGCCACTGACTCATGTTCCCATCTTCTAGCCGGATGACGTCCTCTGGTCCAAGTTTCCTGGAACTGGCTCCAGGTTTGTGGAACAGGACACAGATCTCTGGAACACCCCCTCTCAATTCTACGTCTCGATAAATAAGAACTTTAAATGGAAAATTGGATTGAAATTTATTCGGCTGATTCCGGGATGTAATATCTACCGCCAATTAATTTCATTTTTTATTTTTTCAAATTAATATTATTAAGCTTCATTAGTTGATTAAAAATAAATGTTTCAATGGAAACTAAATTGAAAAGTACAAAGATCATTCCAAGTAGCTTGGTGAGTCTAACTATATACATATCAGGCAAAATTATGAAACCTGAAAATTGTTAAATATATAATAAATTAATACTTAAGAATAATGTAGTGCAATATTGTTATATACTGAATAATGGATAATAATACAGTAGTATTTCTTGATAAATGTATTTTTCAGTTGCGTAAAAGCTTGTATACGCGTATGCTACTTTTTATTCATAAATTATCCTTTTATTTTTTAATTTATTTATACTACACCTATGCCATTAGAAATCTATTGTTTTAGAATAACATTTGTCATTTTTCATGCAATACTCTGTTTAATGAAATCATAAACATTGATTGATTGAAAAGTGAGATTCAATGATCTGAGCATTCATTGTTAGGCGCGATTATCTCTTTAAATAACTTGTAAAAACGACTGAAATCTCTGGGTTTCCAATGGCTGCAAAACATTAAGCTCATTACGGCAAGTAATAACATGACTAAATAAGGTTAGGAATCCCCATTTAAGAAATATTCGTGGTACGGAAAAAGATCTCTAAATCTTTCAAGACACAAGGCATAAGTCATACCTGCTGGAAAATATATCTTAATGTAGATGGCTATCCTTGAATCGCAATATTAAAATATCAAGAAAGGAATAAATACCAATTCCATGTCCCTTCCTCATGACTGAAATGACAATGGCTTGGCCATACGCACTTGGTATTCTTCAAGGAAGCGTTTGCCATGGTTTAATAATTTCAAAATTATTGCCAGAAAATTCGCAATAAAGATCTTTTCCTTAGTAAATAAATCAAAATCAAATATTAAACAAATACGTTTAGTTTATCAATTGAGTCTCGATGGAGTAGTGAGGTAACAAAAATCTTTTTAACCTAAGTAGAATAATAATTTTCATCGTACTTAATGATTGAAAAAAAAACAACAACTATCACATATACATATACGACTTGATATATGCGTTTGATATTTTCGGAATCATAATAGATGAAATTTTATTTTATTTCTAGAACCGTTACAGTAAACCAAACATTAAAGTACTATCATCTGATTTTAAATGATTATTTTATTGTTTCATGAAATTTTTACCTGAATAACAATTTATTGTAACAGCTACACTAAGTTTTGATTTAATTTTTTTAATGTTACTGTTTTTGGTTTGCAGTTAGGAGAATTAAATTATTATGGATTTATTATGATAGTTTTAGAGTCAATATGTTCCTTAAATCTAATATTGTTATTTTTATTCCAAAGAACGAAATTCAACTTACTCCTAGCACCTTCCTGTTGGATGATAACTTGAAAACAGTACAGTTTCTATGCACTAGTCCGAAACTATTGAACGGCCTACACGGGACGTTGAGGTTTAGGGTAAAACGTATATATTGCATAATCTTTAAGTATGTATATAAATATGTTGTTGTTTTTTATGCGTTTTATTGTTAATGTAAGAATATCCATAACCTTCTTTCATTATTCATTTCAATTTCGTAGATTTCTAAAATATTAAATGAAATAGCGAAGCTCCCACAAGGTAAATGTTGATGTATTAAAGCTGTTGCATTATTTAATAAACAAAACAAAATAATGGAGCAATATATTAACTGTATTCTGCGTAACAGTTGAATACATTTTGTATTTATTTGTTTTTCCTCGTCATATGTTAGTAATGATCTCTACATCTCCTCTTTAGATGGGGAAGATCCTACGTTGCGCAACTTCCTTATCGAACAAGAGAAAAAGCAGCATGATTTGGCACTGTGAAAGCTGTTTATGTAACAATTTCATTAGCGGATCTCTGAGACGAGACAGAAGTGGCCACGACTCAGTTGTCTGGTAACAAGGGAAATATAATTTATTGCAAGTGAATGGATTTTTAATTTACATATCAATAACTGAGAAGATGGTCTAAATAGTCACTCGGAAATAATTATTATTTTAAATTATTTCTTAAAATATTTTTTCATCGAGACTGCCTGTGTTGAAAATTATGAATAATACAGTCATATTAATTCTTGCTACCTACTCTGGTTCAGAAAACCGAAAATTCAATGTCTACACACACTCACACAGACACACATTATTGGAATTGCCAACCGGGCTGTCGCTATTATGCGAAGATCGCTGACTTCTGTGGGGTTGCAGCTTGGAGACCATAAGACTGAGGCGCTCCTGGTCAGTAGCAGGAAGCAGATTGAAACTGTTACTCTCACGGTGGGTAGGCACGAAATTCGTTCCCAGCCATACTTTAAATACCTGGGAGTTTTTCATCGATGCACGTCTCCAATTTAACGCACATGCGGAGTATATCAGCGTCAAAGCGGCAAGTGTTACCTCATTATTAACGCGACTTATGCCGAATATTGCAGGACCCAAAGAGAGTCCCAGAAAGCTCCTAGCAACTGTTGTCTCCTCAATTCTTTTATATGGAGCTCCAATCTGGAAAGAAGCCATGTCAATCGCATCGTACAGGAGACAGATGGTTTCAGTGTATCGAGGAGGTTTATTGAGGGTAACAAGTGCTTTTCGGGCTGTTTCCTACGAAGCTGTATGTAATTTCCCGCATGCCTCCGGTTGAGATCTTGGTCGAAGAAAGGAACAGATGGCACAATCGTAGTTCTCGAGGATCAAGAGATGAAGAGAGGAAAACAACCATCGTCCGTTGGAAACAACGTTGGAATACGGCTAATACCGGAAAGTGGACCTACAGGTTGGTGTCTGACATAGGTTCGTGGTATAACCGCAGACATGGTGAGGTGGATTTTCACCTAACACAACTATTATCTGGACATGAATGCTTTTGAGCCTACCAGTACAGATTCAAACTCGACGACAATAATGAATGCCCAACGTGTATGGCGGTGAGGAAACAGCAGAGCATGTATTTTTTGAATTTACATACTTTCTCACTGACGAGAGAAGGTAATTGGAGCTGCCTTGTGGAAAGGTGACTCCTGAAAATTTAGTGAGCTGTATGCTAAAGTCGGATGAACAGTGGGCAGCGGTGAAAAGTTACGTTATAGGGGTCAAGACTGAGAGCGGAGGAAAGGACAAGGAGAGAGAACCAGTAAAGACTGGTGCCTTCTTGAAGAAGAAGAATCTAGACCAAGAAGCTACAAGTTGGAAGTGGCCATGAGGTGGTCCACAGCCATTTCCCTCCACGAAGTAATGCCTAACGGCGCGCAATAGACTTCAGATATTACTTTAACTCCCGCAAATGTTTTTTTTACATCAAGATCGCGCCATAGATGTCGTTTCATCCAGTCTCCTTTTCTAATACCCGTCGCCCGTCGATGCTCTGCTCCACATCGTGCAACCATCTTTTTTTCGGTCGTCCTCTTTTCCTCCTTTCCACAGGGCAATATTCAAAGATTATTTTTGGCCATCGGTCCTCTGCCATTCTTTAAATTCTAAGTCTAATTTTATTTGTTTTTCATAGATATATATTACGCATCGATATAAATTTTCTTATTTTGTTTTTTTTTCTTTCTAACTTTCTGTCTCTCTTTTAGTTTTTATTTGTGGGCAATGTGTTGTAAATGTCGTACATTTATTTCTATTTAATTCCTAGCATCAACAATGGACAATATTTTTTCTTCAAAGAAAAAAAATCAATGACACTTTAAAGGAAGCTATTTTGAAAATTTGTTAGTTATGCCACCGTAAACCTATTACATATCTAGTCTTGATTAAATAAATTAAGTCTTTAATATTGAAAGACCATTAAAGCATGATCTTCAAACCACACAAATCTGTTGTACTTATAAAATTGGACAATATAGATAAGTTTAAATTATTTTATATTTTTTACATTATGTATTAAAAAAACTGTAGTGCTCAGCCCTTATAACAGGGAAATATTTGAGGGATAGTGCATCTGAAATTCCACAAACATAGTCAAATTGTGACTGATTTTCTTATACGGCACCAGCCTTTCTTGGCCTGGTTTCAAAAAGCGGTTAATCTTCCTAGGAAATGGGAATGTACATTGAACAAGTTTCATCCAGCCAGGCGAGTCCTAGTATAGGAGTGTCCACTCTTCATTACGAAACCTCTAGATGTGCAACAGTCTAAAGAAAATTATTAATTTGTGAGGTAAAGAAACTTGAAAATTTGTAACTATACATGAATCGAGTTTGAACCGAGTAGTTTTAAAAACCCTGTCATTCTGGATTTGTCGGATCAAAAAATGCGGATCGAAACATATGTTATGCAATTCAGTTCCAGGTTTACACCAAACAAGTTTACTAAATTCAATTTCGATTAATAAGAGTTCTGAAACAAACATTCGTAAAATACTGCATCAACATGTTTTGCTGACTAGATCCCCGCGACCTAATCTTAAAATACATTTGTCTTAGTAAGTAACAATATATTGCAATAATAAAATTAAACTGTGATAAAACAACTTTATTTGTTGCAATTGTAAAAACAAATAGCATCATTAAAATGAATAAACAATTAATTAAATATTTAATCTGTTAAACAGCGTAAATATGAATAGATAACATTTTAAATCTGCATTTGATGTTTTCTGTAAAATTTTAAATATAAAAAGCGATCAAACAAAACATAAAAAATTTCTTTTAAAATAATTTAAAAAAAAAAAAAAAAAAATATATATATATATATATATATATATATATATATATATATATATATATATATATATATATATATATATATTGGTCCAAATAAAAAAAACAAAACAATAATGTGTTGTTGTTTTTTTAATTTAATAATTAATTAAAGTATTTATTGTCTAATATAAACAGTCGTAAAAGATAATGGAAAGTGATAAAAATGCATGCCATGTTATTAGTTAATGTTACCGTCATTTTTCGTATAATGACTAGATTTTTCGTATAGTGACTAGATTCGTAAAAATGATTAGCTTTATCATAAACCTAATCATTTTTATTAATTTAAATATCATCCATCTTTTGAATCGTGACAGCTTTGCGATGAATGCAATAGATTTAGGACAAAAAATCCATCATTTCTTTCAAAAGGATGTGCACAAACGGCAGTTTTCCCGTATAAAATAGATATTAAAAAGGTTTTATAAAACATTGATACTCCTTTTTCGTAGCCATCTAGATATTTATTTTTGCGCGTTTAATGTTTGCATATATATTTATATATACAGACGGTGAAAGTATGAATTTAAGTTGCCTATATCGGAATTTAGTATTAGCACTAGCGATGGGAATACGAACTGCTTGCTTGTCCTGTTTAGGTTTTCTTACATGACCAGCCGCATACAGATTTCAAAAGGCATGCAGAGAGATCTAATAGTTTTCCATGACCTAAGGCGTCTAAAGTTGTGAAATAAATCATCTGATCCATCATTGATTATATATAAAAAAAATTAATGTAAGAAATATACCTTCGGCCCTAATACAAATAATTGGCCTTATGAATTAAAAAAAATCTAATATTTATTGATCTATGATCAAATATTTTGATATGTCATTTCGTTGTACTTTTTTAAGGAAGTGTTGTATTACAGTAATGGTGCGGTGTTTAATACACCGTCCGAGAATACTTGTGATGGATTAGTATTTAACGTTAACAAATACATTTTAAATTTATACTTATACTCAAGAGGAAAATGGAAGATACAAATAATATATTGATCTGGTATATTTAATTTATAAATTAATTCAATGACATTACAAGCGTCAGTGTGCCATCCACACTGATCCATGCGATCTACATTTCTTACGCTACTTTTTTAAAATTTATTTATGCCCTTAGCCGTTTTTAAATGTTGTAATAGATAATTTTTTGGTGATCCTCTTTTATTTACGGTAGAGCAATATTTTCACAAAAAAAAAAAAATTATTTATTTTTACAGGAATCGGTCAGCAAGTACCACGCGAATATCACTTAAAAACCTCCACATTCCATGCCTTCCTTCTACTCCAATACTCTCTCATCCTCCTGGACTGTTTCTCTCGCTCTTCCTTAATCCATTCCTTCCCGCAAGAACCCCAACTTCTTTTAGTTTTTTTCCGAAAAGCTCTCTATCCAAGCGGTCCTTATCCTTGATTTTTAGCCTATCCAGCTCCTTACAAATTATTTGTTTCGTATATCCACCTATACTGTTATAGCTTAATACTTTATCGAAAAATTTTTTTTCAGCCTCTTATTGTTCATTCTGACCATGTGACCGTAGAACCTCAGTCTCCTGGTCCTGATGACTGTTTCAAGATCTTCCAAATTTCTGTTAACTTTTATTTATTTATTTTTAAATAATAATATTATTGTAAATGTAATCATAAAATTATTCATTATGAGGTCATTTTAAGTTCATGAATTATAAAATTGACAAGAATTGAGACGATCTGTGGTCTAGTGGTTAGTATAAGGTGGCCCTAGGATTTTTTAAAGGGAGTAACATATCCTTGGTCATGCCGTCCTTCGGAAGGACGTTAAACGAGCTCCGTACGATGCCAGATACTCGTTTTAAATTCCTATCCTAATTATACCTGGAGAGACAAAATTTAGAGCTCCCACTGTAGCATCGTCCGACTAGCTTTAACAGTAAAAAGTTACGTTAAATAAACGTATAAAAGTAACTAAAGTAATTAAAATGTTAAAAGATATTTATTAATTTAAGTTAATTCAATTAAAAGGCTTATATTTATTTTCAACGTTTTAAACGAACGCTAGTTAAGCCAATATTCGTACCTTAAGTTTTATAACAAATTATATTACATAATTATTTACTTGAAATTGAAAATTATCCCTCAAAATTATAAACAAATAATAATAGTTGGATGTGTGATTAAGAGGAAAGTTGTGGAGGGTGAGAAAGGTGTTGCTCTCCTTGGTTGCTGCATTTTTGGGTGTCTGAATAGGGTTTTTTCGCAGAGATTCTAGGCTTCTTATGTGTAAATGTCTATTTTTATACTAATATATTTTATAATACTAATATTTTTATAGTGTTATGATTTGTATAGGCCATATTACATATTGTTAAATTAATTATTTATTTTACATAACATCATTTTTTAAATGATATTGAAAACCCCGAGACGATAATGGTTGAGTGTAAAGAGTTTTGATTAAAATATTTAAATAATTATAGAAGTAATAACTTTTCGGGGAATGGTTTAGTTCAGTAATTGAATGCTGATCCAGGGTTCGAATCCGGCTGTGACAGATAAATTATTTAATCTGTTAACAGCCCTGGATGGACCTGTGGGATCTGCAGACAGACACTACTGGGGCTCACCCTGCTTCAATGAAGTTGCTACCTTTCATTGGAAGAAAAATCTGGCGCTTGAGCGTGATCTCAGGCATCACCTTCCATTATTAAACAGCCCTTATACACTGTGTAGTAGTGTGATCATGGATTGTATTAGTATAGATACCCAACTTTTCGATATATATTATTAATTTTATACTCAATGGGTGTAATATATGCACATAATATATACTTCTGTGATGTATGATAATAATACATACTTCTGTGATGTATGATAATAGGAAAAAACACTCAATAAGCTTATTCATTTATTATGTTTTTGATAATGGGAGCAATACATCCATTGGATACGTGCTGTATATTTTGTTTGCAAATTTCTTGAATAGATCTCCAATTGTCTTTTCCAAAACCGGCTTCATCTCTTGGGCCACGTTCTTCCAGTTATCATTGAGGAATTGGTTCATTGCGTCACCTGAAATTTTAGGAATATTTTTTTAATGACATCATTATACTTTATTTTATTATTCCTTAGAATAAACATATATTACCGAGTTGTTTGTCCCCATCGAAGAGATTGGTTAGATGCACCGAAGCGTGGCCGATGGTGAAGTCGACGAAGAAATCCTGAATGTGAATATAGACCTTGTTATTCTTAGTTATTCTTTCTGCCTGCATGACTGCCGTCGCTTCTATGTTTGCTATAATTTATAACAATAATATCAAAATAAATATGAATAATTGTTAAAATATTTAAAGCTAAAGTTGATAATTAATTATATTTTTATTTTAAAATTACTAAGATTTGTTTTGATTATTGGAACATTTAGCTTGAATTACGTGAGAAGTGTCACACAATCTATTAAATATTCAAGACTACTGTTACCCTTAGAAGTTTAAGATAGTAGTTTTATTATACTAATGGTAGAAAACTCATTAATATTATTATACGCAGTAAAACCATAAAATGTTTCCCCATTTCCAACATTTTTTAACGAAGACATCCCAGCCGCTACTTTAGATGAAATGAGCTGAAATTCCGTATGCATGATTGGCAGAACAATACTATTAAGCAGATTTCAATAAACTTTCACCCGTTTTTATTACATTATTCTACCTTTATCTGTTCAGTTTCTTCATCACACGATCTCATTTAAATTTCATATGACCTGCCAATCAAATCCTTTACCCCCAAACCGGTATCCTATCGCAATTTGGACCTCCTTTCCTTCGAATCACTTCAATCCGACTTAAATTCCATCAACTGGGACGTCATTTGCTCTTATAGTTCCATCGATCAGATGGTTTCCACCTTGACTTCCAATCTGCAATCCATATCAGACATCCATGCTCCATTAAAAACCCGAACCTTATGCCGTCCAACTGCATCTTTGCTAACCCCTGAAATAAAAGAAATGATGAAGAAGAGAGAAGCAGCAAGGAGAAAATTTCGTCGCAGACGTCTATCGGTAGACTAGGCATGTTTCAAACTACTTCGCAATGAAACCCAATCTGCACTACGTTGTGTGAAATCAACTCACATCCATTTCATCCTCTCCAATGCAACCGATTCTAAATGCAAATGGAAAATACTCCTACAATTATCGCCAACAGTATCTGGTAAACTATCACGGCAGACGATCTCAATAACCACTTCGTACCCATTACATCTCCTAAATCCTCTTCCGCCACCGACATCGATCATATAAACTTTAACCCTGATAATTTCTTTTTCTCCCATGTATCATATGACGAACTATTAAACACCATTCTGAAATCCCGCACCATTGACAATGGTCCCGATAATATTCCTTTAAAGCTACTAAAATCCTTCCTTCCTGTCATAATGCCAGTATCACATCATATTTATAATTTCTCGCCACAAAACTAATTGCCCACTCCTTGGAAAACCGCGTTAGTGTGCTGGCTAAATAAAATTAAAAATCCCTCCTCTCCAAATGACTTTCCGTAGATATTGGGGAAAAAAATAAGACATAAAGGGATTTAATGTAAATCTCTGATAGTATTGTTTAATTTTTCTTCATTATTTTTTTGTGTTTTTTTCTTGGCATAAACTTGATATATGTGTAACCAAAAATTGTTTCTCTTATATAATTATTGTTAACTTATATTAATATTTTTATCTCTCTTCTTCTGACCTGTTTTAAGATATATAGGTAATTCGCATTTTTTTTTCTCGCTTACTAAATTACTTGTAATAATTAATTAAATTTAATTATTTTTCACTCTAAGACATAATAGCTTACATCCCCTGTATTGTTATTCTAAAGGGGCTTGTCCCAGTATAATTGATTCAAACGGAAATATTACAACCAAAAACGAATTTTATTTTATACCAAAATAAAATAAAATTCGTGTTTGGTGTTTTAAAGATCTAGGTTACAAGTCCATTAGATGTGTTTTTAAAATTTTCTGAACATTAATTTCGAAATTTACATTAGATGTTTACAAGTTTTCTATCTCACTTACTTCAATAATGTTCTGTTTTTTTGTAATAATGGCATAAAAAATCTTACTGTCACAGATATAATGATGATATTTTTTCAGTTAAAAAACTGAAGGTATTATAAATATCGATATAACTTCTTTCACTTCCGTCTTTTTATTAGAAAAATTAGAAAAAAAAAATCAATACAGTAAGAGTGATTAACGAGGAGCGGAGGCAGGGGTTCAAATCCAGCTCGCTGACAGTTTTTTTTATTTAATCTGTTGGTGGTCGGAGATAGATCCGGTCTCACCCAGCCTCTATAATGTGTGTAAAGAAAATAAGTTGGAAACATCTGGTGGTTGAGCATGATCTAGCACAAATCACCTCTTTGCACTATCGTTATCCAAGAAAAACGTACTGAACCCAAGATCTTTTATGCGTAATAGTGGTGCAGTTTTTTTTTAACAGTAATTAACCACGCTGGATCCGAGCCTTGCCCAATATTGTCAATGAGCTACATGAACAAGAGGCAGGATTGACAATTACCAAACAAGTTGACAATGGTTCTGTTTGGAAATGGGGTTTGTTGCGACAAATACTGCTCAGCATTCCAGCAGAGCCTCCACCTGCTGGCCAACTCGGGTGCAGATTTAGCAATGCACCTCAGCTAGCAATGTCAGGTGGCACTGGGGCATTGTCATCCTGTCTTCGGGTGGAAATACTAATGTATAGTACAAAGGTAGGACTAACTCATTTGTATTTTTGAAAATAATTTTTCTATTTTATTCATCCTCATAATATATTTTTATAAATAATAGTCGATTTCTTTTCATCTGAAACATAGATTTTTCACAATTTGAATTTTCTGACCATCTTCCGATTTCTCAAGTCTCGTCACGTTGAACCTGTTCGATCTTCCATGTCTGTACCCACTAGTCTTTTTGGATTTACCTCCTCTCTTTATTTATTTCAGTCTTTGTACATCTCTTGATTATCTTCTTTCCACTATTCATCTTGGCTTATTGTTTTCAAGAATAATAAGCCTTAGTACTGGCCCATGAACACATTTTTTTTACTTACTTCAACGATGCGTAGAAACGAAATATAGAAAAAAGTAACTACGTGTCTCTTTCACCTCCCTCGACTTTTCTCTAAACTTTACTTTAGTCATTTAACCACCCTTCTTGATGGGAATCGGTAAAAAACCCAAATGACAATTTATTTGGTTTATCAGAATTAAGCAAGATCCGTTTTGGGCGTGTTAAACTTTATATTTTTTAATTATAGATAAAAAAAATTTGAATTATTAAAAAAAAATCAACATAAATGCCTTTACAAGTATTTTTAATAAAATCGCAAACCTTTGGTATACTAATAAAATCAATTAATTTTGCATTTTAAAGTTCCAGGTGTTTGCTTAATAACCACTTTTAAGTCCATTCCAAGTTAAACATTTGTGTTCAAATATGTTCCGTGTTGTTACTTAGTCGTCTGAAATAGTTTTGATAAATGATGTTAGGTCGCCCCGGGCGTGCCTAAAATAATTTCGACACCCCCTGATCAATGCTACGATACATTCTGACATGTATTGTTCGCAGCTCCGAGAATGGAGTGACGCCATTGTGTGTCGAAGCAAGGTCCTCAATCCGTTTCACAATGCTACTCCTAAAGGTTAACCATTTTGGCAATAGTTCTCATTGTACTTACAATAGTTGCCTCTACTTTCTCCATTTCCAGAAATAGGTAGCATCAGGATCCTTCCGGATATCGTGTAGTTGCTCTTAGTCTGCAGTTTGGGTATCGACAGTTTTATCTTGACCCTATTCTTCTCCAGATCCACCCTAAAACATGTAGAGCAATGCTGTGTAAAATGATAAATGATAATAAACACATATATGCATTACTACTAAAACACACTAAGTAAATGTTGCAATAGTGATCACGCTCAGTCAGATTTTCCCGTCAAGTACTTCAACCCGCCCAGTCATATCCGCCTCTGAATTCGCCAGGACTAGACGGTAATATTGGCCTGTGGCTACTCACCGTATGGAGGCTTTATGCGAGTCCTACCTGGGCCTTTCCCACGTTAATTTTTAGTGAATATATAAAAATGTATGATAGTAAATTTTGCAATAATTCAGAAAAATGTAATTTGTTAGTTCCTTGTTTCCATTGCTCCATTGCTCCATTGCTGTACTCTAAATATGACAGTAAAGACAATAACATAGACATTTCTAGGAGCCTAGTGAGTTAGAAGGTAGAACTTATATTTCAAGTAGTATTTTTATTTTCTTACTATTCTTCTATCTTTGATTATAGCTGAATATAGAACATAATTTCTTTTTTAAATATAGGGATATTAATTTTCGATGAAGATTAAAAAAAAAATTATTTGTTTAATTTTAAATATTCATGAAACACTTGTACATTAAATTGAAAAAAAAATTAATTTAGCAAAGACAAGTTTGGACATTTTTTGATTAACATTTTTTCGGAAAACATTTAATAATATGAGATTGTACTCATGTTTCAAAAAATAACCTATCTATCTTTTTTGAATACATAACTTACTAAATACCATTTTTGAATTATTCAGAATGATGAATTTATAGTATTATGGTTTGTAAAATGTAATGAACGAACAGCATTCGTCTGGGAATTTTATTTATATCAGTTTTTTTCAATGATTTAATTTTAATTATCAATATTTTAATTAATATCGCATAATTATAATTATGCAGTATTTTCATTATTAGAAATAGTTGTTGTCATGTACATAAACTAATATAAAGTGTGATGAAAATACTGCAATACTTTGTAATAATATTAAATATTAATTTGGAGTATTTACAAAATATAGATGGATGTAGACTGATTAAAGTTATTGTACAGACTCTCAAGCAAAGTAAAACTTATGGTAAAAATGAATTATTATATTTAAATTACTTGTAAATGAATAATATATATAAAAAAAAAGTATTAGAATCAAACTTACATGACTTGATGGAGCTTGAAATCGGTGGGTCCGTAGATGTGTAAATCTGTGTACCTACTCTGCACAGTAACTGAGCCTCTACCTTGGTTCATGACCACTTCTGGTAGTACCAGAGGTTCGCAGGAGGGTATATGCAGTTCTGGTATACCTGCGTAATCACCATTTATTTATTTAGTTGGCAGCAATGCATCAATTCAGAACTATTTCGTATCAGTTTATCTCAACTAATATATATTCAATAAAATTATCACAGACTCAAAAAAGGCATGAACTATAAATTAGAACGCAGTATGAAAAATCCACAAAGTTATGATGCTTAAATTGGCGAAACGTTGACTGGTTAGCTTTTCCAGTAATTTAAAAACTTAAGGCTTTGGTTTTGGGATGTTTCCAATTGTATTCTAAAATGTATTTATTATATTTCCTACAAGTAACAAAATGACTAGATAGATTTGTTACCGAATATATTAGTCCTACAAACAGATGTTTCAAGAAAATTGAGAAAGTATTTTAATAGCCTCTCAACATTGATATCAATATAATTTTAAAGATTTAATTTAAAAATTTATAAATCGAAATTAATTTAACGAATCGAGATTACCTGCTTTTAAATAAGGCCTAATTGCCTCAACAGATTCCTTGACACAATCGTCCAAGAGAGGGTCGTCTTGGTGGCATATCTTGATGAAACTTGCTGGAAGTTAAGGTTAATTATTACAACTGGAAGTTGGATTAATTATTTTAGTAAAAACTTAGATTTGGATATTCCATTAAGTAGTATTGCTTAAAAAATTATAAAATGAATATAAAAACAAAGAAATAAGAGAAGGTATTAAACTTTAAATGATTTCTAATATTTAAATTGCCCTTTGTTGTTACTTATAATTATTAATAATTACGCCCCCTACTTTAACGGACATGACCTACAGCTACTATTAAACGGATGCAACTGCGAAATGATAATTTGTCTTATTTCTAGAAGCGTCCGTATAATAAGTTTCTGTTTACAAAAACAGTTTCCCTGGATATTGCGCGGCTTCTAATTCCTTTTCCGAATGGTGAATTTTGAAAATCTTGCTGTTATTTTGTTGGCTGTCAATGATACATAACGTCTGTGTACAAGTGTTGTGAATGTAGGATTTGATATTTTGATATTATGCCATCGGCACCGGGTAAAATATATTCTGCTCTTTGAAGTTGGATGGACAACAATGCTCTTGCATGCCAGTCTCTTGAAACACATATGAGATTATACATTGGAATAATTACGTGATTTTCCTAACTTCTCCACATGTATAAATGAATATTATTCGTTCTATAGGAATATTACCTCATTCACAGGTTTCATACTCCAGTTGCATTGTTTATCTGGCAGTGCTCTAAATAATAAAGCCGTTTCATCACTGTTTAATCTGCTGATTAAAGATTTCTTTAGCATTGTAGTCGTCACATAAATATTCAACTGTGTGAATCAGATGTTGACTATGTCAGACTACTGTTCCTCCTCCTTTAGTCGAGGTTTGGTACCTCCTTTTGTTCTTAGATTCGAATTTTGTTTGACCTAATGTTTGGGCGCGGGAGTGGAGTGGCTCAGTGGTAGAGTACTAAGTTGCCAGGCCGGAAATCCTGGTTCAAATCCCGCTGCTGGCCATGATTTTTATTTAGTCAATAGACGCAAATATACAGCCTGAGATGGATAATATAGGATCTAGGACCCTCCTGGGGCCCACCCAGCCTCTATTAAATATTATAAAAATAGGGTACCCATAATAAGGGGGAAAAACCTGGCGGTTGAGCGTGACCTAGGACAAGTCACCTCCTTGCAGAACAGTTGTCTATGAAACAGTACAGTCTCTACCATGTATTGATCCTCAGACCCTTCATGGGATGTAGTGATACAGGTTTTTATTTTTTGCAATGCTTGGGCGACTCATATGGTACTACCATTGATATGACCGCGCTATCGGTCCTTTCTTTAAATATTTCAATGCATACCGTACTTTATATTATTAAAATAGTATTAGAATCTCTTGAAATCGTAGAAGCACTTTACGAATTTCTGTAGAGCTTTTTCCATAAAAAATCACGAATGAGAAGGAATCGATCGTGTGGCATTAGATTCGATTGAGAAGAATTGTTTTATAAAAATGTTAAAAGGAATTTCTTGAAGAAAATTTATAATTAAATTGTATTTCTCAGGTTGTTTGTACTATAGCTAAGTTGTATATATTCTTAGTGTTTAGAACTTCAGCCTGAATAAAAATGAGATGCTCTGGGTCAATAGCTTATAAATCCTAACTGAATTGCTTGACTGAATTTTGCATTTATGATGAAAGTTTCATAATTTAATACATTTTTTTTTTGGCAGTGCTAGTTACTCTATCTATTATGCTATTATATATATATATATATATATATATATATATATATATATATATATATATATATTCATACATTATATGCTGTAAAATTAGACTAATTCTGAATAAAATATTCGAATAATCATAATTATGTTCCATTTAGAACAGCTATTTTTAGAATTACCCTAACTGAGTGACTTATTTACCAAAAGTAGGTCACGTTATTCAATTTTAGTATATAAAGAAAAGACATATTAACCTAGCTTTTCCTTCCTTATTTCAATGTTATCCCTAAGATTACTTATATATCAAATCTTACGTATGGTATGAGGCTTGGTATCGTCGGCATCCTTAATGATGTTGCCGCTGGCAGCGAAGACAGCTCCTAGAAAATACAGAACCAACATATCTTCGGAATTGATGCCACACTGGAGAAATTTGGTTTCTCTCCTCATTAAATAATACTTGGAGAGATGACTCGTTCAGCGCAAGGTTGCGGACGGTGCAAGGCCCTTGGGGCGGCGGGCCCTGTCAGCACCAACGTCCTGAAGGTTAGTTAGAGTGGACAACAACAAACAATATCTCCAAGAAGTATACTTAACGTATTTTGTGTAAACGGATATATAATATAAAATTGAATAAAACCTATATAGAAATATATATATATATATATATATTTCTTTATATTTGTATCCACGCCTGTCAAATACAAACAAGTGACAATCAGGAGGTAGACTGAATAAATAAAACTTAAATGACATGAGAGGCAAAAAGAAGAACAGTACCTTGATGGCTGGATTTATATTATATTTAATAAATATTATATTTTCAATGATTTTTGATTAATCTTCCCCGACTCTTTAGATATAACTATAATTTAGACGAGGAACTCTTTGAAAACATACGGCAATATGACAACTAACTGCCTAATAATAATAATAATAATAACTAATTGGATTGTTAGTGCTTAATATATAAGCCATTATATATATACATACCATGCATACATACAAAACAGATACATATTGTGATGTACAAGAGTTCACAGTTATATGAAAGATACAACATAGATACTTAAACTCTTAAATTATGAAGTATCCTTGGAGTGTTGTGTATGGTGCATCTTATGCAGAAATTGGAATTAATGAAATATAAATGAATTAAATAAATCAATATCTCATTTTGTGGAGTAGTGTGTAATGAGTTCCAACCGGTAAATTCAATCATACTGATTCAATGAACGTTGTTTTTAATTAGTATTCGAATTAAATTTTGAGATTGGAATGAATAAAATTTAAGTTATCGAAGTACACCCATATCTTAATTCATTAATTGACTTTTGCTGTTAGCGTTTCGAAAAATACATAAACATCCGATTCCCGAAAAACATGCAAGAACACCTTTAGCCCGCTTGGAGGTTTCATAACGGTCCAGGAAGTGAGAACGTCGTCCGTGAAAATGAAAGTTAGCTTTCTTTAGCCAACCGGAAACATTTCAAAAGGCGGGAAATGGAAAAGCTTCTGGCCCGTGCCGGAGTATGCTAACTGACTCGTTTTGCAAAATTAAAAATTAAGTGTTATTAGTTGTGTGACTGGATCGTGTTCTCTACCGTGACTTTTCACCACTTAACACCAGAGATAGTGCCGAAGAAAATGAAAACACCATTTCCTTTATGATTAATTAGCCATGGTAATAAAACAGAAGCGTCTGAGGAGTAGACCGAGGTTTTGGGGGGGGGACTGCGTTAAAAGTAATCTGGCGGATTTGAGTTTGGGTAGTCGTCCGCGGGCAGAAGTTTGTAAGCAGAGGTTGGTGTTATCGGCATCGAGCCTTAGGGCTCGCTAAGCCTTTATTATTATTATTAGAACATATATTAAACTTGACTCGTAGATTTCATTGCTACCTCTTCGTGTCTTCATATTATGAGCTGACCATAATATATTTTCTTCCCCTTTTTACGCTCTTATGATTATCCACATGGTTTTGTTTATGTTTCAGTTAATTAAATTGTTAATTGCTAATATAGTTTAAGATCATAATTCAACTAGAGAAGGAGCTACATGCAATTTTTGTGATTGAATGTAGACTACAAATTATGTTACAGATTTATGTAGTATGCTAATTTATTTTGTATCGTTAATAATTTTTAATATTTAAATATGTTTGCAATTATTATTGATTCGATTTGTATTAATGAAAATAAGATGTATAACTTATTAATTATCGGTAATTTCGAATCAATAATAGTGATTTATAACGTTTCGGAGTTTTATTAATTCATATAAATTCAAAAATACATAAATTTGTATTTTAATTATCATTATTTTCGGGTAATGGCTTTAGTCAAGAACCAAATCTAAAATATTTGGGGAAATGCCTACCTTGTTTCTTCTTCTTTCACTCCTACTTATCAATGAAACACAACAATAGTAATATATGCAATATAATTCTCAGTAAATATCAGCATTTCCTATTATTAATTAATTTTTATAGACTGATTTATTGTTTATATAAAAAAAATATGCAAAAATATTTTCTTTTTACGAAGGTAAGTTCCCCCATTTTTCCTCCTTAAATTCGTTCTTGGAATATAATTAAATTTATATATCACTTATTTATTTTATTTTTAATGAATGTATGAAACAGCATTAGTGATTTTTTAAATAACGATCTATCAAATTATATATTAGCAATCTATATGATATATGTTCAATAATATTGTTATTTGGTTCAGTAACGTATTATTGGTCCATTAACATGTTATATTCTAAAACAGTAACGAGGGCTTATTAATCAACTTTGTGATAAGTTGCAAAATTATTAATTTTTTTATGTTAAGAAAAATAGGGATATCTGCCACGCCATTTTATTCCCCCTTTTTACGAATTAAATAGAATGTATGTTATTAACACGTTGCCGCTAATGACGGCTAGAGCCGTCCGATCTTTGGTGATATGTAGGCAAACGACGGTTATAGCCGTCGTGCACATTTTAATCAATAAAAAAAAGAACAGCGCTAATTCGAAGTGTACTGATCGAATATACATGTTAATTATTGAGTAATACATCGAAAAAAAAGGCGTAGCCTGCTAGACAGCATATTTATTGCCCTTTTATGCGTTTTCTCATGCTTTACCGCTTCGAAACATTTGGGCATCTAGAGACAAAGGACGGCTATAACAGTCGTTCACGACGGCGATAACGTTCTGTAGTCGTACCAAATGTTTAGTATATTTCAGTTCATGCAGTTGAAAAATGTGTTTCTGAGGACGATCGTCAAATTAAAAGTGTGATGATGCATAACAATAAGTCATGTATCATGGTAAATAACATAATAAATGCTAAAAACATTGTTTTACAATATTCAGATAATATTTAAAAAAAAATTATTTGTTAAAAAACCTTTATTGACTTTTATTTTGTTGTCGGTAAACGATGACAGACAAAATCGTTGTCCGAATATAATATTTGTTTTTAATTCCTATTGTACAAAAAACATTCTAAATATATATTGTACATTATTTTTTCCTTTAGTAAATCTTAATGAACCGCACTATTAGAGACCTTCTACCAAGACCATTGATGATTTTGTGTAGAAAACAGTCGATTGTTTGTTTTGTTGACCAACAATTATGGAACGAAGAATCTGCTGATATATCAAAATTATTTCAAATGAGCAGCGGCTAGGAACCGCTAGTAAACATTTCGCAACAAGGTTAAACCAGAATTGTGCCAAATTATGATTAACAAATATTATTCGTAAAATTATTCTGTGAAATTTTAGTTCAGTATTTGTTCTTGATGAAATATTTGTATTGTAGAAAACAATTAATAAAACCAATAATAGGACATTAAACAAGCAATTTAAAAAATGTCAATAAATATAAGCATAAGTATAGAAGAGAGAAAAATCTAAAACAGATTTTTTTTTTTGTCAATTGCTGATAACCCTCCGAGGCGTCTGAAAAGAAGATGGCCTCCATGACCTTCTAAGTTGAATTTCTTATTTGAGTACTACCAGTGGGTAGTTTCAATTGTTGCCTTTATATTGTCCCATTAAACTTACTTGATATATTCTATTATACAGTTGTAAATTTCAATCAATTATTTAAAAATAAATATTTATTTTTGTTAACTTAACTATCATTTTACATGTTTTTGTTATTTATAAAATATGTATTTTATGTATTATACATGGCCCTTTTCTTTCTTTCTTTTTTTTATTTATCTTTCGTAATAAATTTCATAACTAGTTTTTACTGCTAGGTTTTCTTCACAATAATTTAAAAAAAATAATTGTATCATTGATGCCCATAACGAATCTAAAAAAAAGATTTTTAAAAATATGTATTTAATTACGAAGTAATATCTCTGATAAAGGATTTCACATTTCAGAAATTAGTTATTTATTTTAAAAAAATTTTATAAATAAAATAAAATATTTAATAAAATGTAATTTTTTTTGTGAGGGGAATTCATGTTTAATATTTTTTTATTATTGTATTTTATATTTATTTTAAGCATAATTTAATTCCGTGATTTCTGATGTATTTAGAAAATATTTAAAAAAACCTGATAAATAAATAATATTAGAATAAAATTGTTAGGATATTATAATTGAAATTATAATGAGCAAGGAATTACTGCATATGAAGGATTCTAATTTAGAACATCAAGATCACCAGAGTTGGATATCAACATTTGCTTTTTGATTATATTTGTCTAGATGATTTTGATTTGGGATCCACTAAAATAAAAACTGATTGAAAATAATAAAGTATATTAAAATGTAATTTTAATACAAAGTATTTACAAAGATACCACTCAATAATTTATCCAAACAAACATATCATCACAAAAAAATTAAAAGCACATTATAATATAATGCAGTATCTAAAAACTAATTTCATAAGATCTATAAACAAAAAATGGTTAAAATATTTCTTGATATACATACTATTTTTGGAACAAATATTATTTAATGATGTTAAAATTATGTTACATAAGCTATCCAACAAATGGACATTGTGGAATAGTGGAATTGTGGAATGCTCTTTTGCAATCCATTTTTGTAAAAAAGACAGTTTTAATGTTCTAAAAATGTTGATAATACACATTTTCCAGTTAAATTATGAAGTGTAATAGAACCTTTAAAGTAAACCATAATTGTTCCTACTCTTCCCTCTTCACCCAGTCTGCCGGTGTTCCTCAAGGCAGTATCCTGGGGCCCATCCTATACACGATATATACAGCTGACATCCCAACCCATCCAAGCACTGTCCTCACTACTTACGCTGATGACACATGTGTGTTATCAGTTAATAAGGATCCATTTGTTGCATCCCAATCTCTTCAATCCCATATCTCACACCTACAAGAATGGTGTCAAAATTGGAGGATTAAAATAAATCCTAACAAATCCCATCAAATTACCTTCACCCTTCGTCGTAAACCTACGAATTCCTGTCCTACTGTATCGTTTAATAATACACCACTGAAACCTGTCGAACAGATACGTTACCTAGGACTCCATCTGGATAAACGTCTCACTTGGAATCCTCATACAAGACTGAAAAGACAAGAAACTGCTCGACGTTTTCGCCTACTTCAACACTTACTGGACAAACGCTCTAAGCTACCAATTAATTACAAAAGACTTATTTACATGACAGTCATCAGACCTATTTGGGCATACGGAGTTGAGCTTTGGGGCTCTACTAAACCATCCAATTCATCTCGTATCCAATCCTTGCAATCCAAAATCCTTCGTAAAATCCTCAATGCTCCTTATTATGTCACAAACAAACTCATCCATCATGATCTTAATATCCCATATGTTACTGATTTGGCCCAAACTAGATACCTATCCTTCCATAACAAGCTCCATACGCACTTGAATCCGCTAGTCTCTCAGCTTGCTTCCCATACTATTCCTGATAACCCTCCGAGGCGCCTGAAAAGAAGATGGCCTCGAGATCATCTACTATAGAACTTTATTGGAGTGCTATCGATGGGTAGTTTCTCCACAAGTGTTTTCATGTCATATTCTACATTTTTGCACATTTACTTGATATAATACCTTATAGTTGTAAATATCATTGAATTAAATAAAAAAAAAAAAAAAAAAAAAAAAAAAAAAAATTATGAAGTAATGTATCTTAATTTTTCATTGTTTGTTCAGTCTTTTATAAAATATTTCATTTTGTTAATGTCATACATCAATAACAAATTATTAGTTTGAACTATGAAATAAAAATAATAATTAGTTGAATGAGATCATTCGAACCTGAAGATTTTTACATTATTCTGAGTTAGTAATGAAAATACTAAACACAGTAAGTTAAAACGGTCATTAATGTATTCTAATTGATATTGTTAATGTAAATATAAAGACATTTATGTAGTTACAATAAGAAAGTATAATACAGGTTATTATTAAGGTTCATAAATTCAGAGATTAGGTTCAAAATTATTACAACCTGAAGAAATCTGATAATGTTTCAATTTTTGAAAAATGAATCTGTGATAGTGTTTATTGTAATGGATGATGTTACAGATAGATTCTGACATGTCAGATTAGCATGATTGAGTAATTAATTTAAAAAAATCAATGTATTTATGTAAAATTATGGAAATGATGGATAGAGGTATAGTAATTTTATTAGTTTACGAGGCAACATACTTGATTATTAGTGCTAATAGGAAAATATTATTGCACTGATAACAAAATTGGTTGTAATATTTTTTTATGAATATATATTAAAATTATTTACAGTATTATAGAATATAAAAGTAACATTGTCTCGGTTTACGACTTTTATTATTTAAGTTGATTAATAGCAGTTTTTTTTCTTCATATTGTATTAACAATTATAGTTTTAGCCAAACAGAAAAAAAATCTGTTCATGATATTCTAATGCCCTAGCTTATTTTTAAAGTATTTCATCTCTTTCCACCTTGATTATTTGTTCGTTGTTTCATCTCTTAGATAGTAACTTTAAATATATAGAAATCAAAAAAAATATTTCATCAACGAGTTACGAGTTCCTATATTTTATTACATTAAATAATTTACACTATATTCACAATGTTGTATTGAACTGCCTTATTCATGTATAAATAAATGAGTTTTAGTCCCTAATATTTATGTTACAATTTTCTTCTAAAACCGGTACCATGATAGCATAGTTAAAGCTTAGATTTTATTTTTAAGGAGGTCAAGACTCCACGTCGAGCCGAATAATATATTTTTTCATGGCAATTGATTTATTTTTGGTTAATGGAAAGTATTTGGTGAATATACTCATTCTTGTCTTAGATCTAGATAAATGGTTTTAATACGACTACTTAAAAATAAAGTATACACAATACGATCACACTTGTAACAGTTTCGCCCACTACTAACCGAGATGGTTTTCACTGACTGTCTATAAGCTCACTGAAAGGAATGGTTTTCACTGAATGTTTACAAGATTTTCACTGACTAGGTACAAGCTCATTGAAGGGGATGGTTTTGAACATGTTATTAGCCATTTGAGTTACGAGTGCTTCTCCTGTCTCTTCTGCGATTGGAAGGACAATTTCCAAAACTTGACGTCTGTTCTGGTTTACGAAGTTAGCTGCTGTGTTGGCTGTAATAGAAATCGTAATGAGAAAACTCGATATATTATTCATTTATAATTTAAGAAAGAACATTTATTAAGAAAGTAGATATATATTTATCAGTCAATTATTTTAATTCATAATGAATTTATTTATGTAATTAAAAGATAATTAATTGTAATATGGAAAATTAAGTGCTTATTCATAATTATCGGAAATTAAATATTCTTGGCAATAATTTATCTTTGGGAGTAAATAATTACTTTAAATATATCCTCAATGGTGTATGCCCATTACAGCTCTAATATTATGGTCAAGTAAACAAATGTATTTATTTATATCTGTTCTGATGAGCACCATATAATAACTTATTTGTTTAAATTTACACTATTACTTACTGATCAGAGCGTTCTGTTGGTTATTGTCAGTGTTGACGAACTTCACCACCTGATCGCCGACCTTAGCTTTGATCTTGAGGGATTTGATGTTGACGTATTTGGCTCCTTTCTTCCCTGTCACAAGCTCTCCTGTTCCCTTGACGTCGGCTGAGATGTTAGCTGTGGAAAAATATAAGTCGTATTCATTACGATGGTAGTTATAATATAAATATGTTTTTGGCTATCTTATAAGTAGGTATCATGATAATATAAGGTGAGATAGAAGAATATTTTTTCATATTTAAATGATTATAATTTGGTATGCAACTGTTTTTTCCTTATTCGCTCCATATTCTCAACTACATTAATCTTTATTTTATTCTTTTATTGAAGTGAAAACTTTTGTTGGCGCGATAAGTGGCTTTAGGTAGAGGCAAAACTTGTGGGTTCGCGTCAGCAACATGCTCGAGAATGGCGACACCTAGCGACCTGTGCGTGAGTTATACGATTTCTTTTAATCAACTTTAGCTTAAAGGTCAGAATTCTATTGATATAAGAATAATAATATTTAATTGAAAATTGGTTTAACAGTTGTGCAATTGATACTAATAATAACTTAAAATATCAATAACTAGTTGAACTTTTCGTTTACCCTAAACACTTTTATTTGTCATAGTTAAATGGGTTCTTTTATGTATTAATTGAAAGTAATTATCATCTAACTATTGTTGAACTTGAAGATGTTATAATGCTAAAAATGAAAATAAAATCTATGTAAATACAAATTCAAGGTATAAACAATTTAACTATATACTGATATGTTATATTGGGCTTATTCAGCCCATTGTATGTGTTGATTACTAATTAAACTACTTGAAAATGTTTATAATTATTGTTCAGAGTGTCGTCGTATGTGAAAAACAGACTAATGTTAATAATTTAAATTTACGAATTTGAAATTTAAAGTATTCAAAATATAATTGATTCAGAAATTTAAAAAAGAATAGAGTTATTCCAGAATTTTTAATTTTTACTTCTATCGGCAGTCCTCATGACTGCCAATTTAATTTTTTTTTAATATGTGTCATGGAGTTTGATTAGTTTGGAAAGATCCACGTCATTTATTAATATCTTTATGGTGAAAATAAAGTTTCAACGAATAATATTTCTATAGTACCTTTAAATTAATTCCAAATACATAGATACTTCAGCTGATTCAAATCAATCTTTTAACTATGGTTGGACTGAATATTATTTATTTTTCTTATCTTCAAACCTTTAATTTGCATTAATTCTATTCTACTGATTTTTATAACTGTTAAAATTTCATATTCCTTAATTTCAATTCGTTAGCTTTTTTAAACTTACTTTCTTAGTATATAATAGCTTACAACTTTTATTGCTATCACAATTTTCAGTTTTATTTTGCTCATTCAACGTAATAAGAAGTAGAACTTTCAAAAAATAAGAAAAACTCAAGCTAAAATTATATATTTACTGTATACTTATTCTTTATTTATTTCATTTTTTTTATTATTTATTTTATTATATTATTATTATATTATATTTTATTTATTTGTTTTATTTTATTTATTATTTATTTTATTTTATTATTAAATTATATTTTGTTATTATTTCATATTCATTTTTTAGGAGCAGAAAGTAAGTAAGCAAGTAGGGACAATAAATAATCTTTATTTATTTGCCAAATAATAAATTGAGATTATTATAATTGTTATGATCATTATGTGTGTTCTTTGTATGTATTCCTAATATTATCAACCGTATTATAGCTAAAATAAATAATCGCAATATTTATAAATTATTTACTGAAGTTGCCGGTGAAGATTCCCTTTCCTTTGAGTGGTACAACCAGAAGCCTTCCATCAATTTCATACTCTGATGTTACATAGGCTTGTGGTATTGTTACACTCATGTCAACGGATAGTTTGTCCAAGTTTGACCTGAAAATCGTAGACAGAAAATTAGAGTACATAACCAATTAAATAATCATCAACAATAATAATAATACAGTATAATCAATGTTTATTATTATATTGATATTGATATTGTTATATTATATTGATAGTATTATATAGGAAATATTATGTGTTTACATATTTAGAAATATATAATTTTTTAGCACCTTTATTTTAAGATTTTGTTATTAATTTAATTAATATTATTTAAATGCAATTATTTGTGTATTTATCTATAGGTATATAGGTGTATATATACAGGTAAGATGATGTAGGAACAAAGTAGCGCCTTTACTATAGAGCATGTTAAGCCCGTCTAACGCATCAGTTATACGGGTTAGCATCACTATATACATAAGGCGTTCTTTGATACTGTAAGCATTTTTTACTTATTCTACACTTTCGCCCCAAAAGACTCTTACCTTACGTTAAAATGTCATTAAGAAACATTGTTATTCAAAATAAAAATATTCCTAACATAAATATAAACCAATATTTATTGTCAATAAAGATTAATTTTGACATATCCATTTGATGAACATTATAATAAGGGTATTTATTAAAATTTTGAAGTACTTCTTCAATTATATAATTAATTAATTATCTTTCCTTTGTCTCAATAATATCTTTTTAGTCTAACATTTTTTCATTAATGTTAGCTATTCTATTTCCAATGTTAGATAAGGGAAGCAATATAAACCAGATATCATTAATAGAAATCTAAACACCTGTTGGTACAGAAAAACCAGAATGTTTTAAGAAACAGTTCCAAAACAAGAATAATAATATTTTATGCTTTTTTAAAATTACTTTTGTAACTTAAGATATTATACTTTCTAACGAACGAAAAATAATTTAATATTATTTGCCAAAACATTTTTTCACTTGTTCAAGTTTCACCTTTTTACTTTAAAAATAAATATTGTTTCACACCTATTAAATAAATTGAGCAGTTTTTTAAAACTAAAACGCAATCAGAATCTACAAATAGCACCTTCTAAATTTATACAGTTCATGGAATTTTTTCTACAGTGATATATTTTATTTTTGCAGTAATATTTCCAAAAGTATCTCGAGATTAAATCTAGTACTTATTTACTCACATTATTATTTTTTAATCATTGCAGGTACTTAATTCAATTTGTTGAAGCTTTCCATTGATTTAGGTTTTCGTTTTTGCCGGTTTTTTAAGAAAGAAAATGTAATAATACATTTCTTTAATAATATATAACTTTTCTCTCCTAACTATTTTTAGATTTTACATCATATATTCCAATCGAAATGAACCCTGAAATATTTTCAAATATACTAGTAAAACTACGATTTCAGGCACAACTGATGAGCACTATTTCTAAATGTTGGGATAGTTATATTAATAGTCAGAGGAACAGGATTAGCAACTCTTCTAGGAGAAATTCATAATTGGTAATTTTGTCTATTGACAAAACAAAAAATGATTGTTAAACACAAGTTTTGTATATTTAAAATTTAAAAATGTCTCAGTGTGTTGGTTAATTTAACTCTTTACAATGAATGGAATGCTCATAGATGGGAAATGATCAGCCATAGACTCCTAATTGTTATCACTCAATGTTATCTTCTTCCTAATATCTGCTTTGGACACTACCTATTTAGTGTTAATTAGTGCGGTACTTTTTAATGCTGTTATGCATTAATGTTAATGCACTTCTATTCCACATTATAAACATTTTAAAATATATTATCACATTTATTTACAGAAATTAAATCACTTAAATTATGATACTCACTTGAATTTGTTGATCTTGAAACCGTCTCCGCCCCATACCTTGAAGTCCTTCAGGTTTGCTTTCACCTTGATGTTTTCCAAATCCCTGTTTATCGAGAGCTGCGGGATATGGAGGGGTTCCAAGGAAGGGACTCTTATCTTCGGGATACCTGAACAAAAGGAACACCAATAAATCTGACACGGTTACCTACTTCCTACAAATATACATAACAGCTGGTATTATGTGATTTTTCTGGATATGCTGGTAGTTTATTTTATAATAGTAATTATACTGTCAAAATAAATCGTCTAGTGAAGGTGAGGTTATGCAAGAGTTGTTGGGGGTCAAAGCCCTAAGGCGCCTGGTAGGTAACTTGGAGGAGGGCTATGGAGAAAGTAAACCGATTACGCGTCTGGGCTACTAAATGCTTAATGCCATACTAACAGTTTTTATACGAATGCGTATGCTTATTTATTTCTTTTAATTTACTTTAAGTTCTATACAGTACTGTTGTCAATTTCAATAAAAATAATATAAAATGTTTTTCTGAAACATTTTTAACTAGCATTAATTTACTTGTTGAATCATGGCCAGAAATTAGACTTTCACAACACAAATATTTGAAAAGCAGATTATTTTATTTTCCATTGTTGCCAGCTTTTAACTTTAGGCTTAAATTCAGTTATAATATTCAAATATTTGAATTTTTCTATATTTCAGTGTGATTTAAAACCCTTGTATTGCATGAATGTATTTTTAAGCATCATTTGCATTTTACTTTGATAAACTTCGGTTAAATCTATTTTCTGAGGACGTTTTAATGATGCGGATAGCCGTAGACTTGTTTTTTATTTATTTATTTTTTTCATTTTGGCCTATTAAGGACTGCGCCATTTAGCTGCCTTTTTCAAGCCTTCATCTGTACCGAAAATTTTTTTAGTATGATTTTATTGATGAAACATTAGATTTATTTATTTTATTAATAAATTTGGTTTGATAATTACTACTTCCAATCCTAAAAACCGCGAGTTTTATAATTAAAAGTTACATAATATGATATTTTTGTGCTAATAGCTCAGTATCACGAACACTGGTGATATTCATCAATCATAGAATTAATTCATGAATAATTTAATGTAAATAACAAACATCTTAATATTAATTATATCAATATTTATGTGCTGAAAACACTACTATCTCAACGTCCAGGATTTGAGATGGTAAATTATTGATTCCTTTGAAAGTCGTGAATCTACCTTGAAGGATCGGGAGAACCACCACGGGTTCACTCGACCTCTACACAATGTTTATCCATGAAGCAGTGACTATCAATTACGAGATAATTCATAATTCGGATTATTCGATTAGAGGCCAATACAAAGTAATTCGCATTAAAATTAAAAGTATACACTAATTTTTATTATTACTTTTCGATACAAGTAAAGTTTATAATAATATAATCTAGTTGCATTTGATAGTATTTTTCACGTTAAAGGTAACAAATCGACAAATCACCTCCATGCACAACTACTGGTTAAAGTACGCTCCCTACCAAGAACTGAACCCATGATCACTGGTTCCAGTTGTCCAGATTTTTTAAATTCATTAATTTTTTTATCACTTCATATTCTATTAGAATAAAATTTATTTTTATTTTTTAAATTAAATCAGTAAGAATTAATTGCATGTCAATAGGGAAACTCATCAGGATCTCTTCTCTCCTTGGATTCACTTACCTTGTTTAGTTCAGGAAGGATATTTCCTATTATGAGCTTTTTAATCCTCTTCCTGTATTTTTATGGTTATTCTACCTGCAGCCTTGTCTCTGTTTGTCGGTATGTTCTATTATGTTAATATCATTCTTAAAGAGTCCTCCTGTACTTATCAACTGTTGGTAATTGTAGTTCAATACCTAAAATGGTTAGTTAGTCATCTTTATTATAGGGTGCTGTAGTTTTGTTGTAAGCCGTAACATTTTTATTGAAAAGTTTTCCTAAGGAGCAGCATTAAAATCCTTAAAAGTAATTTGTATTAATTAAGTCACTTCACGTATTTTATTTTCTACTCGTATATAAAATATATTCCTTACATCCAATATTTTCTGAATAAATTAAAAAAATATTCTTTTCTCATCTTATTAATTTTTTCCATTCACTTATTATATTAAAACATAAAGTTGACTAATAAAACTAACTTTTAATTCTTAGAAAGGCTTGTGGGAGTAATCCCCTAAATTTAATTAGTTAAAATATTAGATATGACTATATTTGCAAAAGGGAATTACAACAATTCAAAATACATTTAATTTTAATTTAAATACATAAATATATTACTAAGCATACACATATTTTTTCTTTTCTGATTTACATGTAAGTACAAGCAATCTGACTGATATATTTGAAATGATACTAGTTTCATGATTTTTTAAAAATGACTTTTACTGTATCTAATGGTTCATCAAATCAAGTAGTTTGAGTGATTCTCTTAGGACATGTATGTTGTAAACAAATGACAATATACCCTTATGAATATATGAAGCAGTCATGAATAGAAATTAAATAATAAGATGTACTTGAGTAATAATAAATTTAAATTATTATGTTGCTCACCTTTCACTAGGTACGGCCTCACCGTTTCTACCGCATCCACAACGCATTTGTCGAAATTCGGATCATTCCTTTTGCAGGTCGGGATGTAGTCAGCTGTAAGCAAGAGAACATAACTGTCAAATTTATATATATCACTCAACTAATCTATTAAAAAAATTGTAAATATGATAAATCTATTAAATTTAATAACCAAAAAGGTTTCAAGAAAGTCCGTTATTATTTTGTTTATTTGTTTAACGACGTTTATGCCATTTTAAGGGAAGCGGGGCAGACCGAAGTTTAAATTACTGAGTAACTGAGCTGAAGGTCCGGGAACGAAACCGTCTAAACGATATTTTTTTATCTGTTATAGTATACCTACTGGGATCTACAGGCCCTCCTCGGGTTCACCCAGCTTCTCGACCAAATCACTTTCAGGCGTAACCGTTGGCATTCAAATGGGGAAGTTTCTACCATGTTCTGAACCCATGACGCTATGTTGGTACAGTTTTTTATTTTTATTTTTTATATTTGATTGTGTAAGATTTAACGTTGCCTGAAATTTAACTTGACGGGTCTTGGAAAAACACATTTTTTATGTAAATAGTATTCGATTATACTTTCCTGTTCTTTTATTGGTGTTTTTTTTCCTTTTTGCCCTTGAAGAAAACAACGTTGTCATCCATTAAAATAAAAAAGTGGCGCCCTAATTTTTTTTTACTACCAGCCACTTAATAATTATGATTGGTTCCAGTTAATTGAAGGTATTTAAAAAATTTATGTATTAATTATTAAATATATAAATACGATGTTACCCTATACATACTCGTAACTCAACTTAATGTAAGTTTTGTTTTTATATGTATTTACCTGATTTTCTGTGCGCGGTGTAAGAATGGTTTTTGTATTCCTGAGTATTGACTTGACCTTATTTTACAACAAGTCAAAGACTTTGCTCTAATTGATTAAAAAACTGCTAAATAAAATAGTGTAACGAACTTTTGTCAGTTATATTAATAGACAGGTCTGTCATACATATATATTTGTGTTAATTTTTAAATAAGCTCTTGTATACCTTTCTGCTTCAGACAAATTCAGTGGACTTGTTGAGATTTGGATTAAGGTTTCACATTATTTAGATTCTTTCTTTAGTTGTTTACATTAATTTAAAGAAATGATAAGAATACATTGATTTCAGCTGTTTCCGTTTAAAGAAATTAATTTCATTTCAACGCGTTGGTATAAACATTTATTAACATTAATTGTCCAACGAACTAAATTCTAAAATCAGTGCCTCTTCTCTGTGCTTATTAAAAATGATTCCTTTACAACAAAATGCCTAAATTGTTGTAAAAGCATGTTTTAAAGTATTCTGACAGTGAATTTTACCTCCTATACCTTTGTTTAAGTATACTAAAAAAATGAGGGGTTCATCTCATATAAATATCCGCTTAAATAGTAAAATATCTTCTAAAAAAAATATTGATTTATAGTTCTACTCCGTTTTTATTATCTTATACTATATGTATGATACCTAAATAATTCTATTAACACACCCTCAAGATTTTGTTCTGATATTTGTTGTTTACTTTAAGTAATTTTTTTAAATGAAATTTTAAAAAATCTTACCTTCCCAAAAGTAAAATATCCGATTACGTAGAACAATGCAACATACTCTCTTACAACTCATCTTGTGCAGTACAAGAGGTCTTCTCATTCTTATTCATATCCATTATAATGATTTAAAAAAAAACACATAAAAGACTACATTTGATCACCCCACTTGCTAAGCAACGATTTGGATTCCGTTCAAGGAATAACAGTTGAGATTTCCAAGGCTGCCGTTAATAGAATCCTGCGTAATCCTCCAGTGAAGTTATATAAATATTTTTAATAAAATACTCTTTAGTATCTAAATATATATCGCCCATAAATTTTAAATATATTTAATTTTCGGCATTTCTATATCTATTACAAATTCAATTGATTACTTTGGATTAAGTCATACAATAAAATTAACTTAGGAGGTTTGGGGGAAATTACCAAACAGTTATCTAGTATGTCCTAAAAAAGGCGTCTCATTAATATTTGCGGATATGTGCTTATGAATCATAAATCCGTAATTATCTCATTTTCCGGTCTAAGACGACCATAATTTCACGGATTGTCGCCGAATAAGGAAGTGCTTCCTCTCCTTTTAACGAAACGTTGAAAGGAAAATGTCCCATTGCATAAATGAGAGAGGGAACGAAGCATGAAGATAAATGGAGACGGAAAGACACGGATAAAAAGTGTTGTGAAAGGAACTTGGTCCTCGCTCTAGATTGCATTGGGAACCCAAATAGGGTTTTCCCGTACTGAATTACGGCTTTTTGTATTTCTCATAAACCTTATTTGCTAATATTTAATTTATATGATGCATGGTGAGCATGGTCGTTTAGACTTCGTTACTTATTAACTATTAGCATTAATTATCCTTGTTAGAAATATAAATCGATGTGGCGATCAGTTTCTCCTTAAGATAGAATTAAAGAAGTTATTTCACAATTACCCCTTCATACCGACCTTATTCATATTATTATTATTTTTATATAGTTATTATAAATATATAAATATTATAAATATGTTATACTTAAATATAAGTGGGAGCGGAGTGGCTCAGTGGTAGAGCACTGAGTTATCATCACGAATGTCCTGGTTCAAATCCAGCTGCCGGCAAGAATTTTATTTAGTCTGTTAGCAGCCAGAGATGGATCCTACGGGGTGTAGGACCCCCTGGGCCTCACTCAGCCTCTATAAAGTGGGTACCCAAAATAAGGGGGGAAGATCTGACGGCTGAGCGTGATCTAAGACAAATCACCTCCCTGCACAACCGTTGCCCATAAAACCGGATAGTCTCTGCCATGTACTAAACCCCAGATCCGTTCACGGGTTATAATGGCTATTTATATAGATATATATATATATATATAAATATCATATTATATATTTCTGAGGCCCAGGTGGAATAAGTGGTTAAGTCCAAAATTGTCCAGAGAGGGTTACTTATAATGAGGGAAGCAGGGTCGAGCCATTCTCTTAGGTTTTAACACGCAGAAAATTCGACTTAATCACTTAGTAACCGGGGCTGTATATATATTTTTTACATCTTTTATTATTTATATTATTCTTATTTATTTTTCCTTCTTTGAAACTGAGTTTAATGAGATATTTTTTATTTTTTCTTGAGAATATTGAATTGGCCTTGCTTTTTTATCAATGCTTTCCAAAATGTTTTATCTCTATTATTTAAGATAAGAAAGTAAATTATGTAATATTGTTCTGATTTGATCTGGTAATGGATATTGACTTTTCAAAGAGTCATAGTAAATACATTAATTAAACTGAAGAGGAAAAACGTACGATTTCGCTGATTCTGAAAAGACTGAAGGAGTTTGAGGAAGACGAATAGAGACAAGTAAAAAATTTCAGTCAGTTCCATGACGAAGGATTGGATGCAGTAAGAATTTCTTAAATAGATTGAACTCTTAGCATTTAGAGAGTGAATAAAGGAACGGCGTTTGGGAAGAGGTGAAGGGTGGAAGGAGTTCTAAGGACTTAGTAAACAAACTAGAGAGTCTTCTGTGAAAGCACACGATCAATTCCATGAAACTATTCTTGATTTTTTCCAATCAGAGCACTGAGTTATCATCACGAATGTCCTGGTTCAAATCCAGCTGCCGGCAAGAATTTTATTTAGTCTGTTAGCAGCCAGAGATGGATCCTACGGGGTGTAGGACCCCCTGGGCCTCACTCAGCCTCTATAAAGTGGGTACCCAAAATAAGGGGGGAAGATCTGACGGCTGAGCGTGATCTAAGACAAATCACCTCCCTGCACAACCGTTGCCCATAAAACCGGATAGTCTCTGCCATGTACTAAACCCCAGATCCGTTCACGGGTTATAATGGCTATTTATATATATATATATATATATATATATATATATATATATATAAATATCATATTATATATTTCTGAGGCCCAGGTGGAATAAGTGGTTAAGTCCAAAATTGTCCAGAGAGGGTTACTTATAATGAGGGAAGCAGGGTCGAGCCATTCTCTTAGGTTTTAACACGCAGAAAATTCGACTTAATCACTTAGTAACCGGGGCTGTATATATATTTTTTACATCTTTTATTATTTATATTATTCTTATTTATTTTTCCTTCTTTGAAACTGAGTTTAATGAGATATTTTTTATTTTTTCTTGAGAATATTGAATTGGCCACACCGACAATGCTTCTGAATGACCACCTCGTTTCTAGATAAATTCACTTCAGTACTTCATGAAGTATTCTGTTATACATAATTACTATTATAGTTGTTAAAAAGTTGATTAATAGTATTGTTTTATGATTCATTATTATTTATGATTATATCCGGCCAGTCCTGAAATTTAATTTTAGCTAAATTCTGGTTTGGATTGTGAAATTGAATATATAGTACATAAAACAGTTAACACTCCTTGCTTTTTTATCAATGCTTTCCAAAATGTTTTATCTCTATTATTTAAGATAAGAAAGTAAATTATGTAATATTGTTCTGATTTGATCTGGTAATGGATATTGACTTTTCAAAGAGTCATAGTAAATACATTAATTAAACTGAAGAGGAAAAACGTACGATTTCGCTGATTCTGAAAAGACTGAAGGAGTTTGAGGAAGACGAATAGAGACAAGTAAAAAATTTCAGTCAGTTCCATGACGAAGGATTGGATGCAGTAAGAATTTCTTAAATAGATTGAACTCTTAGCATTTAGAGAGTGAATAAAGGAACGGCGTTTGGGAAGAGGTGAAGGTGGAAGGAGTTCAAAGGACTTAGTAAACAAACTAGAGAGTCTTCTGTGAAAGCACACGATCAATTCCATGAAACTATTCTTGATTTTTTCCAATCTCACTTTTAGCCTAGTAGATATCTTTCCGTATATGAAACAAACAAATGATTGCATTATTGTCAAAACTATCAAAAACTTCGATTTAAATATAAGTTTTTCAAGGAATTAAGTTGTTAGTTTTTCAATATGCAAACCGACACGATCGAAAACGTATCAGAATATATCTGCTGTCCAATGGTTAAGTCGAATTTTGTCCAAGATGGTTTAATTGTACTGAAATAATCGGAGTCTTATTAAACTCGCAGCGCATAGATGGCTCGGTCAGACCATAGCTTAAAATGGAGTAATTCCTTGTATTATTAATCCATTTCAAGCCAAAGACATTGTGACGGACGTTGATTCCCTTTCCCTCAATACGATTTACTCCCTCTGGACAAAACTGGACATAACCACTAATTCACCGGGGATGGAGATATATTTACACATATATCTTGGCAATACAATCATTGAAATTCGTTTTTGCTGTTTTTTGCTCGTGTTAATTTCACAGCATTGTTCTACGTTTTCCTTAATCAGTATTTATGGGTTCCTGTTTGGTTGGCTGTGAAGAATAATAATTTCCACTTACCCAAAAATATTCTTTTATTGATAAAATTGTTTATTTCATTATCATTCAAGTGGTCTGTGCAATTAAACCAGAGGCTAGCGCCGAAACTTGAAGTCAGTCAAATCTTTCTAAATGCATCGCAAGATCCCAATACTAGAACGACTACTTAAAAACCATTGGTAAATTTCTCTCACTCTCTCTGCCTCTCTGTTACTCTCCCTCTCTCTCACACGCACACGCACACGCATACACAACACGCGCTCACTATTTAATAACTATTTGAATGATTTGATTTTTATAGAGGCCAAGATCTCCATTATCCTACTCTCTCCTTCCATTTAGCCTGATATTCTAAAACTTTATTTATTTATTTTTTAATGTCAATCTTAACAGACAACTACGTGACTAAAGAACCAAGACAGTTACTTCTAGTCTTAATGGCTGTAAATACAGGAATTGTTTGAAAATAAATAAGCATACTATACTTTTGATTTCTACTAATCAAATCTTTCGATTCGATACAAGGGCAAAAGAGGGACTACAGATACGGTGGTCTATGGTTCACATCAAGCTAACAATAGTCTTTATTGTCAAATGGTCCATGCAACATAACAAGTTAACGAGATTTTTAAACGCCGTATTCCACGGTTGGGTTGCCTAACAGTTATCTCCTAGGCTACTTATCTGGTCTTTTTTCATTGTATTGAGCTTACGACAATCGTATTGTGGGGGTTTATGTCGATTTTAAAGTCTATTTTATGAGGTGGAGATTTCAGCTGAAAAACAATGATGATGTAATTTTAAGGAAGCCAAGCGAGTTGTAGCGGTTATCTGATAGTACGTTCCTGATCTACCAATAGATAAGGATGTGATGATAATATGGTAAATAAAAAATATCTTAATACCTCTGAATAATATTTATTTAACGTCACTTTATGCTGCTTGGCTGATCGGACGATGCTACAGTGGGAGTCCTAAATTTTACCTATCAAGTTGTCAATAGGAAAGGGACCTTTAATGACTACCTGACTCCTCACAGGCTCGCGACCGCCATTTTACGTCCCTTGGGCAGGACGGTATAACTAAGTACTATTCCCTTTCAAAACCTTAAAGCCATCAGACGGGCTCCGAACCAGCACAAAAGGTTGTTATGCTAACACAAGTAAACAAAATTATCGTGATTAGTAACTAAAAACGAAAATTTTCATTTTTTGTTGCAATAAATATTAAGGTTATACAATTAATTTATTAAAGAAAATTTAGTACTGTTTTTTTATTTGTTCACTTAATGCTGCTATGGATAATCAGATGATGCTACAGTGGGAGCTCTAAATTTTGCCTATACAGGTATAATTATGATAGGGATTGTTAACTAGCACCTGATATGCTCGGGACCTCCGTTTAACGTCCCTTCCGAAGGATAACCAACTATTTTTAACATAACCAGTGATTTTTACTACCTTTAAAAAATACTAGGGCCACCTGCCAAGCTGCGAACCCGCGATCTTGGGCTTAGTACGTTGTTATACTAACCGCAAGACTATAGGTCGTCCCTAAATTTAATATTGTAAAATAACATAAAATTCAATTTTTCTATCCTATACATAAATGAGTATAAACAAGATATATAATTTTATCCACCTTTTATTGAGTTTACAAAATTTCTTAATTTTGTCCTGAAAATCTTCCTTGTTTATAAATATAAATAATAAGGCATATAAGCCGTCCTGGTTCCTGAAAACCAATGAGTATATAGACCTATATATCTATTAAATCATCTTATTTATAAGTTTTCCTGTTATAAACATATTACAAAACAAAATCAATCACAATAAACACACTCGTAGTTCTCGATATGTCCTCGGCACAGAAAGGCTAGGGTGGGGTCTTCTAAAAGAAAGACCTTGAAAGTATTAAATTAAAAAAATGTATATGTTAATATATAATTTGAATTATTACATAAAGATTTTAACTATGGTTTTTGTAAATAAATATTATTGTTTTTAGCATTCCCCACCTTTTACTAAATAATAATAGAATATTGATAGACACTAATAATGAATAAAATAGCTTATTAGTGCCTGGTTAAGAGTATAACAGAACTTCACAGTATGTATTTTCGTTCATAAATAATTTTTAGTCACGGATATTTTTTTTTTAATATATTGGTTAATAATTGTTATAAATTCAAATTAGAAGGAATCCCAGACTCGCTAAGCGTGTTGTCGCGCCAATCATGGATGCTGGTGATATATTTAAATTTATAAGTAATTTATTTATAAATTAGTAATATATTTTTGAATTTTGTTGCTATGAACGATTATCAACTTACGTAGCCTTTTGGCACCGACGCTAACTACGAAGCATAGAATCCCCAATGATAGGAAAGACCTCATGGCGCTGGAGTTGTTGTTGACACTAAGCCGGTCGGGGAAGGCTATGGTGTTATATAGACGGGGGTGTAGTGGGGACGTACCCCTCAGGACTCCAGGGCATTTGTATTCCTGGCCCGTGTCCTATCGGAGAATCTCCTTTTCCTGGACGGATCTACGATTTACTCCAAGATGTAAGCCCGGTTTGATAGACAATCGCAGAATCCTTAACCTAAATCCATTCACCTATCACTTCGTCGTATACATTATCTTATTATCTGATGAAGATCCTATTATGCACTACAAGTGTAATTATTTAAAAGCCCTGTGTCGCAATACATTAATTATCTCAGTATTAATTAGAGTTTTGATTATTATTTTTACGTAGAACAATAGAAAATAAAAAATATTAAATAGGCGGTCATGAAGACTCCCGACAGAAGTGTAACTCAAGACTATGGAATAACTCTTTTTTGAATTTCTAAATCAACTATAGTATTTATTATTTTAATTTCAAATTTTTAAATTTAAATTATTATCATTATGGAGTGGAGTGGCTCAGTGGTAGAGCGCCGAGTTGCCATGCCGAAGATCCTGGCTTTAAATCCCACTACTGGCAAGACTTCTATTTAATCTGTTAGCAACTGGAGATGGATACTATAGGACCCAGGACCCTCCTGGGGCTCTCTTTGTAAAGTGGTTACCCGAAATAAGGGGGTAAATCTGGTGGCTGAGCATGATTTGGGACAAATCACCTCCGTTCACAAACATTGTTCAAGAAACAGCATAGCCTCTACCATGTACTAAACTTCAGACCCTTCACGGGTTGTAGTGGTAAAGGTTTTAAATTATTTACATTAGACTGGTTTTTAGATATATTGAGACTTCGAACAATAATTGCATACATGTTCAGTAGTTTATTTATCAATCAAAACATATGATGGGCTGCACAAGCTCAATACAAAATATCAATAGTTTAATTGAAATAATAATTAGTATATATTTATATTATTTATACAATGTATTTGTATTTACATAGATTTTATTTTAATTTTTGACAGTATTATGACCATTAAGTTCAACAATACATAGATCATTTGTACTTTCAAACATTTCAAAAAACAAGAGATTTAACTATGACAAATAAAATCTTTTAGGGGAAACGAAAAGTTCAATCAGTTATTAATGTTTTAAGTTATTATTAATATCAATTGTACAACTATTAAATGATTTTTAGATAACTATAATTATTATACCAATGGAATTCTAACCTTTAAACTGAAGTTCATTACATTCAATTTTATAACTCATGCACAGTCCGGTGAGTGTTGCTAGTCTCAAGCATTAACACATAAAACATTTAGATTATTCTTTATCTAGTAAAAGTTCATAGCGGATAGTCCCGGTGTGGATAGATCTGTGAATATTACATCCTCCTCATGACCTTAAGTTTGCTGCTATCATAATACCTCTGAAATAATATTTATTTCCTCTTTAGCCCATGAACACTGTCGACTTGTATCAATTTACTGATCTTTCCCTTCCATGAAACTTTCGGATTTGGTTTATTTGGAGTAACTGACTCATTAGGATATTTTCAACTTATTCTATTTTTGTTTTCATATTACGATGCTTACTCCTTTCACTTACCTTCATGGGAAAGTTATAGGAAGCGAAAGTATTGCTGTTGAGATTAACTTAAAATCCTACATTCCAGCGGAAATACGCGATTGAAGGGTCTCCTGAATCGAAATAATTGCTGCAAAACGCTCTGTGCGTATGTGGTAAGTCTAGTTACAAAACTGAAATTGCGTATATAAGATATGTGTAGGACTGTGATGCTATATCCCGTTTATTTCATCAGTTTTAGGCTTACATTTGTTTTTTTCGAAAACAGCTCTAACCATTTTGATAAATCTCAAATTATTGTAAAATTTAACTATCAATGAAGGTCGGCTGGGATTAAATGGCGATTTTTTTAAAATTTCTTATTTTAAAATGCCTTAAATTTTTCATTTATAATAATTATCACTCTCCCATTGCTTGTTGTAATAAAAATGGATAAGCTTAGTTAATGAAGTTTATAGTTAAGTAATTATATAATCAAAAAATAGATGGTGGGGTGGGTTGTAGTATAATATAGCGTATGAAGTATAGTTTTGTGTTCAAAACCTGAAGATTTTAGAAAAAACAATCTCAAATAATCTCTCAGTAACGAGAGCAGAAGGTAATTAGATGGATGAAAACCGCGAATTTAAGAGGTTTTTGTAGAAAATAATTAATATCAATTAATGAAAGTAAATTTTTCATTGAAGAATTAATAGAAAATTTTAAAATTCTTTTTGTCTAGCGTCGTAGGAGAAAGTTGTCTGTTCCCCGCATTTCTTCCGGGGTTTTTTCTTCCTATTTTTTTATTCTTAATCTTATTTCATCTATTTTTTAAAATAATTTATTCTAATGTGTTCTGCAATTTCTATTTTATTTTATATTTACATCTGTATGAAATGATATAATATAATTTCTATTTCGATCACTCTTATATTCTAAAATCTAAAATAAATTATTAACTTTTTTTATTTATTAGCTGCTATTAGTTTACAAATTGTTATTTATCTTCTTCTTCTCTCGCTTCCCCCTATAGTGCCTTTCAGCGTAGGGGAGCGTCCAGCCAGGAGCCGAATCTATCCCGGTCTCTTGTTACGTTTCTGGCCTGTCGGAGATCTTTTCCTCTTTTTCTGCTGAGGCGCTCGATGTACTCGAGATAAGACATCTTTGGGTGTCCTCGAGGTCTTTTTCCATCCGGCATGTAGTCCATCGTCTTGAGAGAGTCTCGGTGATCATTCATCCTGACCACGTGGCCGAACCATTTCAGTTGTCGGATTTCCAGGATCTTTTTTAGCGGGGCAATCTGCAGTTCCCGACGAATCCTCCGTTGCGAACACAGTCTCTTTTCGTCTTTCCCGCCACGCTTAGCAAGTACCTCATTTCCGATGCGGTAACTCGGCTTTCCTGTCTCTCCGTCAATACCCAGCTTTCAGCTCTATACAGCAGTATCGGCAGGTACACTGACTTAACAATGTGGAGTTTGACGTTCCTTCCAACCTCCCGCTTTCCTACTACAGTATTACAAATCTGGCAGTAGACTGTGTTTGCCTTATTAATCCTATTGGATATTTCCGCGTCCAGCTTCAAAGTTTGAAAACCTGCGTGACAAAATAAAGATAATACCTAAAGATTATAAATGAATGGTTGAAAATGGTTTTTGTCCCTTGTCTCATATTTCCAGGTAGAGTTCATAAATCATAAAGCAGGATAGTTCTTTGTTAGCTAAAATTGAAAATGAAAAATTTAGAATAAAAGTTACCTTTCAGAGACTAATTAATTTCTCAATAACTCATCTTAGATCTATTTTCCTTTTCCTCATTTCATATTCAGTTCGTTTTATTCGTTGTATTTACTGTGGTATTTGATTGGTTTTTTTTTATTTTTTTATTTCTTGGCAGTAGCGAATATTGCTTGTGTAAACTAAATAATAATTTTAGATCCATACATAAGATATTTCCTTTCCCTTGAACTAAAAAAAATATATAATTCAGATTTTGCGGTTGCGAAACACAATATTTATTCAATCATTAAAACCAAACCTGTCATTTGTAAGTTGCGTCTGATTGCAAATTAGATTTTCTCGTTTGGGATTTCCCAGAATTACTTGGCGTAATTTGTTGAACCTAGTTCCTTGATGTCTGCGGAATAAACGCATAATCATAGGAACACCACACCACATCATAAATCAAAATTATAATGCAAAAAAAAATAAACACATTCTTGGAAAACAAAAGAAGGTTGACCTTAGTTTTATGTGAATGAACGATTCCTTGTATAATTTGCCATTAATTTTATAATACCATTAATATGTTAATATCTTCAATTGAATATAGATTTTCAAAAAAAATTTTCAGTCATTATTTTTTTCATACACTAAACTTAATTCAAATTAAGCTGTCGATGAATAATATAATTACTACTTTCACTAGCTCAATTTTGGAATATTTAGTAGGGGAAAGTATTGCGAATCCCTAGTTGCACCTTGTAAGATTCCTTGAATCCAGTATAATCACGTACAGTTACAAGTTGTACGAAAGGTAAATTATGTGTTTAACACAGATGTATCACAACACTGAATGCACCACATTATGGGATTGGTTTTACACGCTTCCACCATTTTTTCTTTTAATTGGTTCTGAATAATTTGAATAAAGTTATTATGTCGATGTACAGTTAAATGATCTCAAATATCAGAAAAGTTTCGAAAATCATATTTCGGAGCGTCAATTAAATATTATTTTAAAAGGTGTTTCCCCTAATAGTGGGTTTCCTTAACCTAGTGATTGGATGGCTTCCTTCCATTATGTCCTATCTAAGGTCCATTCTTCCCGTAGACCATGACCCTTCATGGATTCCTCGACTTCGTTATCCCAGGTCTTCCTCCTCTTCTTGTTCCCCTAGTTTTCCATAGGTGAACTACTTTGGGTAGTCTTCCTTCAGGCATTCTTTTCAAATGTCCATACCATTTCAGGGGTTATTTCTCAATATCTTCCAGAAAGTTTTTTTCAGACTCCATCTTTTCTCTGATGGTCGCATTTCTTACTTTATCCATTCTATTTCCGCCGCTGTTCTCCTGTAGTCCATTTCTGTGGTTAGGAGTTTTTTCCTGAGGTTGCTTTTCAACGTCCAAGTTTTTGTTTTTTTTTGTTGTTTTTTGGGCGTGCCAACCTTAAGTCATTAATGCCAGTGGATAATGGTGTTGTTGATATGTATACCTTTAGTAAATATCTTGTTGGAATTTATATTGAAGTATCTATTTAATCCTTTATTTGCTTTAACTGATAACAACGTCCAAGTTTCTGATCCATATGTCATAATGCTTAGTAATATACTATTGTGTATATTTTTTTTGTTTTGGGGATAATGTTTCTTTTCCATATTACCGATTTGAGCACTGATATGGTCTTTTTACCGTCTGAAGTTTTTTTTTTATTTTCATATCACATGCACCATCTATCCCAAATATGGAGCCAATATATTTAAAATGCCTAACTCTTTTTAGAACCCCTTCTAGGTTCAGATCTATATCCTCATTATTAGTGTTCCGTTTTCTCAGCATTAGTATCTAGCCCTCAATGCTGGTATTCCTCATTTAATTTCCTTAACATATCCAGCATCATCTGTGTCTTTTTAAAATTAAATATAGTACCTTAATATTTTTGTTGTTGTTTTTTTTATATAACTGTGCACTGTCGTTATTTGTGTGAATACCTATTCTTATTTGCTATAAAGTGTGAACTATTATAATTTGTCAAGCAGGACAAAAAAAAAAAAAAATCCGAAATACCTTAGGGCATATAAATGACAATAAAACATTTGGCAGTCTCAAATTTTATGATTATTAAACGAAAAGTATTTCATCGCTGTTTACAATAAAAAAATAAGTCATTTTATATGGTTCTGGAATTAATTGGTATCTATTGTTTTTAACTTTCTATATTTTTTAAAACAAATATTGATAAATAAATATGGATATCCAAATATCCAACACTCTTAAAGTAGAACGTGTGTACACAAAAAATATCCCAGTACTGTTATTAGCCTTGTCTTCCAATACCCAGGGTAATAAAGTAAAATTAAAATTAAGAAATAATTTATCATCTGTAACAAATAAATAAAAAAAATAATTAATTGAGAGTTTAAAAATTGACTAAAATATTTGGAGGCGCCGGGCATCGATCCCGGTACCTCTCGCATGCTAAGCGAGCGCTCTACCATCTGAGCTACGCCCCCTGTTAAGAAATTTAAAACAGGAATTGACATTTAGGCAAATTTCGTAATGCATTTGTAAGCCTGGAGCTAGCGGGCGCCCGGAGATAGGCAATCCGCAATACTAAAAAAAACCTGTACTACTACAGCTTGTGAACGGGTCTGCGGTTCAGTACATGGTAGGGACTGTACAGATTCATGGACTACGGTTCTGCAAGGAGGTGACTTGTCCCTAGGTCACGATCAACCGCCAGATTTCCCCCTTATATTGGGTACCCTATTTTTATAATATTTTATGGAGGCTGAGTGAGCCCCAGGAGGGTCCTAAACCTATATGACCCATCTCCTGCTGCAGAAAGATTAAATAAAAGTACCAGGATTTCCGGCATGGCAACTCAGTGCTCTACCACTGAGCCCCAACCCTCAATACTAGGACTGCTAATTCCAAGGTATACGATTCAGAAGATGAGCTCCAGACATCGGAACTAAAATAGTCCTATAATTATAAAAATAAAAAAAAGAAATGCATGTAGAATCGACAAAAGTACTATTAACTACTAGACCAGGGTCGATAATTTTTGAAACCACAAAAAATTGTAGTAGGATGAAACCCACTGGAAAAGGAAGAGAGTATAACTAAAATATTCTGAGGTCGGGAAGTGATAGGGGGAGGGGTTTTTATAGTAAAAAACTGTTTATCTCGATTTCCGGCAAAACTACAAGTCTTATGGAAAAAAGTAAAATCGCAAAGTTGTAGGTAATAAAAAGATCTATATGTTTTGTATTTACACTTTATCACATAACCTCAAAATTTATGTTAAAAATTCAAATAACCAAGTTTTTGTTTTTCATTTATATCTTTTACAAAAAAAAAATGTTCACGAAATTTAGTGAAAACATACATTTTTATGTCTCAAACACACTGTAATTTTTTTGTTTTCAAATATTTATTTTTCACCTTATTTTGACTAAATATCGAAAAAGCACCCTAATTATCAATCGAAAATTCTCACGTCAAAATATCTTTTTAGAACCCCTTCTAGGTTCAGATCTATATCCTCATTATTAGTGTTCCGTTTTCTCAGCATTAGTATCTAGCCCTCAATGCTGGTATTCCTCATTTAATTTCCTTAACATATCCAGCATCATCTGTGTCTTTTTAAAATTAAATATAGTACCTTAATATTTTTGTTGTTGTTTTTTTTATATAACTGTGCACTGTCGTTATTTGTGTGAATACCTATTCTTATTTGCTATAAAGTGTGAACTATTATAATTTGTCAAGCAGGACAAAAAAAAAAAAAAATCCGAAATACCTTAGGGCATATAAATGACAATAAAACATTTGGCAGTCTCAAATTTTATGATTATTAAACGAAAAGTATTTCATCGCTGTTTACAATAAAAAAATAAGTCATTTTATATGGTTCTGGAATTAATTGGTATCTATTGTTTTTAACTTTCTATATTTTTTAAAACAAATATTGATAAATAAATATGGATATCCAAATATCCAACACTCTTAAAGTAGAACGTGTGTACACAAAAAATATCCCAGTACTGTTATTAGCCTTGTCTTCCAATACCCAGGGTAATAAAGTAAAATTAAAATTAAGAAATAATTTATCATCTGTAACAAATAAATAAAAAAAATAATTAATTGAGAGTTTAAAAATTGACTAAAATATTTGGAGGCGCCGGGCATCGATCCCGGTACCTCTCGCATGCTAAGCGAGCGCTCTACCATCTGAGCTACGCCCCCTGTTAAGAAATTTAAAACAGGAATTGACATTTAGGCAAATTTCGTAATGCATTTGTAAGCCTGGAGCTAGCGGGCGCCCGGAGATAGGCAATCCGCAATACTAAAAAAAACCTGTACTACTACAGCTTGTGAACGGGTCTGCGGTTCAGTACATGGTAGGGACTGTACAGATTCATGGACTACGGTTCTGCAAGGAGGTGACTTGTCCCTAGGTCACGATCAACCGCCAGATTTCCCCCTTATATTGGGTACCCTATTTTTATAATATTTTATGGAGGCTGAGTGAGCCCCAGGAGGGTCCTAAACCTATATGACCCATCTCCTGCTGCAGAAAGATTAAATAAAAGTACCAGGATTTCCGGCATGGCAACTCAGTGCTCTACCACTGAGCCCCAACCCTCAATACTAGGACTGCTAATTCCAAGGTATACGATTCAGAAGATGAGCTCCAGACATCGGAACTAAAATAGTCCTATAATTATAAAAATAAAAAAAAGAAATGCATGTAGAATCGACAAAAGTACTATTAACTACTAGACCAGGGTCGATAATTTTTGAAACCACAAAAAATTGTAGTAGGATGAAACCCACTGGAAAAGGAAGAGAGTATAACTAAAATATTCTGAGGTCGGGAAGTGATAGGGGGAGGGGTTTTTATAGTAAAAAACTGTTTATCTCGATTTCCGGCAAAACTACAAGTCTTATGGAAAAAAGTAAAATCGCAAAGTTGTAGGTAATAAAAAGATCTATATGTTTTGTATTTACACTTTATCACATAACCTCAAAATTTATGTTAAAAATTCAAATAACCAAGTTTTTGTTTTTCATTTATATCTTTTACAAAAAAAAAATGTTCACGAAATTTAGTGAAAACATACATTTTTATGTCTCAAACACACTGTAATTTTTTTGTTTTCAAATATTTATTTTTCACCTTATTTTGACTAAATATCGAAAAAGCACCCTAATTATCAATCGAAAATTCTCACGTCAAAATATCTGCTTTTTTAAAAAAGTCGGTGGGCTTTTTGTTTGTTAAAATTTCTACTTTCTGATGGTGTAAAAAAATACATACATCACTCTGTTAAATGTTCTCAGAAAATCCCAAGAAAAGAAAAAAACTCGAATCCGAAAATTTTTTTTTTAATCACTACGTACACTTTTGAGCTATTTATTAAAATTTACACTTTAATTACTCGAAAAACGTAAGATAAACAAAAAAAAAATAATACAAATCCATAAAACATTCTAAATATTTGTTGTTCAAAAATTGTTCTAAATATTAAAGGTAGGATTTAAACGAGATTTCATCTAAAAATTGTGACTGCTGCAATTGTTTTCACTAAAAAAAGTTGATTTATTAAATTCTAATTACATTTATGTCATAGAAAATCTCATAATATATAAATATACATGTAAATGTTACTATTGAATTTAGATACTTTATACTGATTTATCAATGTAACATGGAATCTTACGTTTTTCGAGTAGTCAAAGTGTAAATTTTAATAAATGGCTCAAAACTATACATAATGGTTAAAAAATGTATTCTCTTCCTTTTCGAATGGGTTTCATCCCATTTTAATTTTTTTTTCACTTTTTACCATTTTCAAAGGCTTCAGCACTGGTCTATACATTTAGTTTAGCGGTATAAATTGGGTACACTGAAAAAAAAAAAGGAAATTTGCATCGTGCGGAAAAAAAAACTTTTTTTCTATCATAAACAAAGCATTTTGTACGCTATCATGGACAATAGACTTAATGACTATGGAAGATACATACAAAATTTAAAAAACTAGAACTGACAAAAAAGAGGCGCTACAAACATCAAATCTATTGGACTACTGAACTACATTTGAATAACACAATAAACGACTAATCTACAATATTAAACAAAGACCATTTGGGCATATAGACCAGAACTTTGGATTTCTTCAAAACACGACCATATACACAAAATACAAGCAACACAATCCAAAATTACTATGACCAAGATCGCGGGTTGGCAGACCGGCAGGAGGCCTTAGGATACTTAAAGGGTAATATGATTAGTTGAAGAAAGTAAATAATCCTTAGTTATGTATACGTAAAATGGGGGTCCCGAGTCTGCTAATGTTAGGCACTCGTTAAAGATCCCTACCCTAATTAAAGCTGGATAGGTGAAATTCAGGACTCCCACTGTAGTATCGTCCGATTAGCCTCAGCAGGAGAAATTGACGTTAAATTAATATACAAACAAAACCAAAATTCTAATGGACTGCATACTATACATGGACATTCCTACTGTAAAATCATATATTCATATCAAATACAAGACATATCACTCATCAACATATCACCAAAGACTTCTTGTTCTTTTTCTTTAGTACTATCTGTTACCTTTAATATGAGAAGACTAAAAACGACCTGCTAAGAAACTATTAATCGATCGTCGAAAATTTCATACTAAATCGAATCGAGTAGGATAATTAATCATTGGTATCAACTTTGCTGAATATGATACAGCGCATATGCAAATATAACATAAAATAATAATGATAATAAATAAAATATACATTAGGCGTAGAATGGCACGTGACTCAGACAACACGTAACGAAAGCCCAAACAACTGGCTGAAGTTATAATTTGTTGCAAATAATCAAAGCTCATAATCAAACAGATTTTAATTACTTTTAACAATTATTTTAACGTTCAGGGATTTTTCGATAAACTATGAACGATTTTCCTGGGGCCTCTGAAGGCTTATCAAGAACTCCAAAGTTATTATAATTAGTATCTGGCGATGGTATGAAAGTTAAATCATTGGGAACAGTAAATACATTGTATTGATGTTTTTATCCATTATAATGTAAAAATTAATAACCTAATTAATCTATTAAAGGTTTTTTTCTCTTTGAATATTATTTTACACGCTACTCATACTATTAGTTGTCTTGTGATAGGCATTTCATATTTATAGGAAAATTTTATTTTATATATTAATTTTTAGATTTCACTTATCGCTGTTCGCATGTACTTTATTTACTTCTCACGCATCGTTTCCTTTTATGTTAACACCTTTTTTTTTACTTGACATTATGAATTGTGCTTTGAGAAGCTACTTTAAAAGCTTTAAGGAGATTGCTTCAAAAATATTTAAACAAATAAAAATACTTCATTCATGTTTAATATGAATGATTTTAGTATATAAGGTCTGCAACTTGTCAGAAGAAAGGAAAATGTATTTTTTTCCTTATCACTTCTATAAACGACTGGATCCCATTGGCTGGAGCAATGAAATAACAGTACAATGGCTTCATATAATTTAAAATCGGTCGAACATTAATACATTTTTAAAATATTGTAAATAATTATTGAAAAATATTATGTTTAAAATATAGGAAATAATTTCATCTTGAAATATAGATCATTTTTATAGTTATGAAGATGAATAATTTGTTAAGGAGAAATTATTAAATTTTCAATAAAATAATTTGTTTAGCAGAATATTTCTAAAATTCAAACATTGTAGTATATTTGCAAAAAATGTAAAATTTTGGAGGCGCCGGGTATCGATCCCGGTACCTCTCGCATGCTAAGCGAGCGCTCTACCATCTGAGCTACGCCCCCTGATATTTAATTTAAAAGAAATATTGACATTTAGGGTGATTTTGCAACGCACTGGATCTGGTCCTAGTCAGGACAAGTGTGTCAGACGGCGCTGGGGATACGGAAACCCGCAACACAAGAACATAGGAGTACATATAAGTATTTAAAGAATCTTCACCATCAAGGTGGCAATGTTGTTGAAAAAACTGTGGGTAATTTGAGTATGTATTAGTAGAATATTTATTAAAATTACTGGATTTCACTTGATAATCTTTATATATTCTTAAGACCCTATCTGATGGTTGCATTTTAGTTATTTTCTATCTTTCAATTTTCTTTATCAATTTTTATTTTCTTGCTATCATAATAATCATCTTACATAATTAATTATATTTCTATATGTTCATTTAATTTCATAATGATAAAAGATGTCATATGAATGAGTTTATTGCTATGAGTAATAGTCATTGTAAATGTTCAACAGGAAACTGGAAAATGATAATATGAAAAAAAAACAGGGAGCTACAATAAATTTTCCCTTGGTTTAAACAACTAAAATATTTTTTCTTGTATATTTATATCTCTAGTTCCATATCTTACATCAGAAATACTGTTGAGATTTTATGATTATTCACATCTGACGATTGCGCCGTAATAAAAGAACTTGAGTAACGAGGGATTTAAATCTTTTACAACAGTGACGACAAAGTATCGCTACTGTAGCAATTCATGCCATAAACATATTACCGCAGTAAACTGTTTTCCAATTTTTCTAACTGGGAAAACCAAGTCTAATGCTCAACCATCATAGGATTGCTGTAACTCCATGCTATTTTGAGCGTGGCAATTATTTCAGAGACAGTTTAATTTGTGTTATTAATTTTCTATTAATTGTATTTCTCGTATTCCTTTAATGACTACAATTAGTGACTTCTCTATTGTGTAAATACAGTTACAATTTTTACTGAAGTGGTTATGAACAAACGTTACGTGAAAATTATCCCATTTCGTTCCTGTGTTTGGACTGAATATTTTACTTATTTTCATACTTATGATCAGTATTTTTTTGATTTTATTTTTTGTTATTATAACTGCATTAGAGAGTAGAGTAGTTTATAATACTTACATATCCCATACAAGTGAGTACATATTCCATATGAGTGAGCCGTCCTGAAGGTTCTTGGTTCAAAGACACTGTAAGATTTTTTTATCTGGTAGCGGTCAGGGATGGATACTATGCCATATACTATGACCCATGCCATATATTATCCAGCCTCTGTAAAGGGGGGAATCTGGCGAATATTTTACTGTATTTCTATGGTACAATACCAGTAGTATTATGTTCATATAATTTAGGTATAATTAATGTAGGTCTTCAATGATTGCCAGTAGTGTACTTCGTTATATTAAGAAAAAAAAAGTACCACTCAAATGTCCAAAGGGTCTCGGTTTCAGTATATGTTAGAGACTGTAATGTTTCTCTGCGTGGTTAGTGGTGAATTGGTCCATATCACTCTCAACCTTCGGGATTTCCCCCCCAATTAAGACTCACTTTATATAAGCTGATTGAGTCCCGTGAGAGCCTACTATTCAGGATCGATTTAGCAGAATTATTGTTTTTCTGAGAACAAATAAATTATCTGCCACATTCGGATTCGAACCAAGGGCATTCGATCCTATCTGTAATTATATAGACTAAATGAAATGACAATATCAGAAACCGATAATTTATTATACGGTCTATGCTCAGATATATGTTACAAGGAAATTTTACTTAAGACGACAAACGAAGCATTTTATTTTTACAATAACTTACTACTGAGAATAAATTTAATTCAATGAGCATATAAGGTGTGCAGGACAATAAGTGGATGATTTAAAAAACAATCACATTTTTCTCTTGTGTAGTCAATAAATTTTGTCTAACACGACACTTTGTCGCCTTATTTCTCAGAACAGATTCTGGACCTTTAGTTTCTGGAGCTTGAAATTGCTTGATTATGCTAGCGAATAAATGTGAAAGAGTAAATTTTTATAATTTCGGAGTAAACCGCTTTGGGTCCTGAACGATGCTTAAACTTTTAAACCTCATATCTTACTGGTAATTTGTTCCTAAATGATGGCCTTTACGTGTAGAAGTCTCTAGTACATTATTGCAAAATATTCTACTTTTGCAGGTGTTGGAATAATTGCTTAAAGGCCGATTATATTGGCTGAGTAGTGAGTGCCTGCCTCCATGGCCGCTAACCGGTCTGTGACTAGATATCCTTCGCCTAACGTGTTTCAGAATATAATCAAAATATTATCTGTTTTGAAATTCATGCTACAAGGGGGCGTAGCTCAGACGCTTACTTAGCATGCAAGAGGTACCGGGATCGATCAAAAACTTTTAATTTATTATTATTTACACTGCGCATGAAAACAATACTATAAACAATCCTTCATCAATTAACTCTAGGTTTCCTCAGTTTTCAATTATGTTTAAAAACGAATATAGGGTTACCCCCCTTTTTTAAATTCAAACTGATAATATTTATGGGTGGTTATTATGAATAAATTACTTCAGATAACTACATACATATTTAGCTTCATAATTTCTTATCCTAAATGTACTTTCGTTTTATTTAAGGGCCATCCGTTGAAGTTCTAGGTTTGGCCGTTCTTATAAAATTTATAAACGAGAGAAAGAATAATAAAATTAAAAAATATAGTAAAAATGAAAAAATATGTAAGAGAGACGTGAGATTCCAAGGGGTTTATGGTTCGATTTAATTACTTTCTGAAAATCTATTTTAAATTATAAAGATCCTGGTAAAAAAAAGAAAAATGTAAGTGTGTAATTGCCCTAATTATTGCTGTATATGCATCCCTAGAATGTTGAATTACTATTGTCATTATTCCTAAACATTATTTTTCATGCATTCACTTTCTGCATAAAATCAACTATGTTTTTGAGAAAAAAAATTCATTATTTTTTATGAAATAGAAAAAATCATTCTGATGTTTTCGATATTCTAGAATTTTTTTGGGGAAGATCAGGTTAGCTGTGACATTCAGTAAAATAGGTAATATGAATGAAAACGTTTAAAATACTTCTTTTGTTACTAAAAATGGTTGTAAGTGACGACTGTATCAGATGATAATAACAGTATTGAATGAAAATAGTTGACCTTGATGAAATATGTGGAAGAAAATGGTCCGGGTAGAGGTCAATAAATTTCTCTTAAATATCAAGAAATATTTATACAGTAGCCAACGTTTCGACCTACTTAGTAGGTCTTCTTCAGGGCTAAATATGAAAAATACAGACAATTGAAAATTAAAAAATTGTTAAGCAAAGAAAAAAAGATAATAAAAGCATGGTAAATGTAGAAAATGAACATTAAAAAAATATTTAAAAATTTCTAAGCATGGTAAATACATTATTAAGGTTAAAAGTATTAATAACCAAGTGACAGGAAGGTAGTGAAATACATAATGGAGAATAAAATAATAATAAAAAAAAACAGGACATGTTAAAATTAAAGAATAATAAGGTATAAAGAATAAGTTAATAAAGATAAATACTAAAATAAAATGGGTAAATATTATATAAAATCCACCAATCAGATACCTGGTACTTGTATTTCAACTTTAATATTTACCCATTTTATTTTAGTATTTATCTTTATTAACTTATTCTTTATACCTTATTATTCTTTAATTTTAACATGCCCTGTTCTGCTTTATTATTATATTAATCTCTATTCTGTATTTCACTACCTTCCTGTCACTTGGTTATTAACACTATGCACTCATTCATTTTAACCTATATTTACCATGCTTAGAGATTTTTTTATATTTTTTTAATTTTAATTTTCTAAATTGACCATGCTTTTATTATCTTTTTTCTTTGCTTAACAATTTTTTAATGTTCTATTGTCTGTATTTCGCATATTATGCCCTGAAGAAGACCTACAAAGGTCGAAACTTTGGCTAATGAATAAATATTTCTTGATATTTAAGAGAAATTTATTAACCTCTACGCGGACCGTTTTCTTCCACAGATAATAACAGTATGTAAGAAATGAAGGAAAAATCTGAAAGTTATTGTAAGATTGTCCTTCGTCCATTTGGTTCTCTCATTCCACTAACAATTAATACCCATTTAAACAGCGAGAACTTTTGCCACCTTTTCTAGTTTCTTATCTCAATCATCGGATCTTATAATAAATTTTCTTTATATTGCCAAAGAGGAGGATATTTTATATTAATATGAATAATATATTACTAATATTTTTAGATTTGCGTATATTTATGTTAAATCAGTACATTCTTAGGATATAAATTTAGGAACTCAAGCTCCGCCATATTTAATAAATTGCTTAGATGAACTGTTGGAACTGTTCCAGAATAAATTTTAAAAAATCTTCGCTTTACTATCTAAAATTTATGTACTTCCTTTGATGTTTATCAGAAATCCTTCATTACTTCGACTCTACTCGTCATCAGGTCATCAGATCTAATTCCTTGATCCTGCTTTGTCATCATGATATGGAAAAGAAAACCTGTTTCAGAATTACATAAGAATAAATGTCTTTAAGGTGAGTTTTTATTTTTTTATTTTTTTATTACTTGGTTTAGACATCTATACATTTTACCTGTGGTCCATTCATATAAATTTACTTATATTGTAGTTTGTATTTATTTTGTGTATTTATTCAATATTTTTAATATTGTATACGTCAATTCTACATGCACGTATACAATACGTATGCAATATAATTCTTCTCATTGCATTTGAATAAGGCAACGAGTATCAGGGCGTATTATATTATTGTAGAGCATATTAGGTAGTATTTAGGTTTCTTTTATTATTTTCCTATAATTGTTATTTCTTTCTATCCGAGGTTTTTGGCTGGAATTAATGATGGCGGTAAGTAGCCACTCTTAGTATTTTTTCATATTCATTTGCCAAGTGAAATATTATTATTTCAAATATCATAAGTAAATATCATTATTTACTACATTACATTACTAAAATAAATTGCAGGGCACAACACCTTGTGCTTAATATTTAATCAGTTCTAATCAGGTTTCTTACCTATCTTGAATGTTTAAGAAACATTGTAGTTTTCTTCAAAACTTTTGGATGTTGACGTTTTTGAAGACCTAAAATCCGGACTATCTTACTTATTTAGTTAAAAAGTTATAAATACTGACGTTACTGTTGTTTTTTTTTTCTGAAATTTCCTAATAGTATACTTCTAATATACAGCTAACATATTCTCAAAGGTTCACTATTCAAAGTTGCACCATCGTGCCCAATGAGCCATGATTTTGTATATTTTATTAAACATGTACCGTTTGTGTGTCATGGATATCATATCACACAGTTTTTGCCCATGCCAGAATTAATAGTCAATAAATCTTCTAACATCCGTTTTGGACAAACTTGCGTTTCATTTTGTGCCCTGAAAAAGGTAAACTGAATAGTTGTTACTATAATCTAAATATACAAATTAATAATGTATTTACTGTAAAATCCTTGAGGACCAATTGAATGATGACATTTAATTGGTCTAAGTGTTGCCCTTTGGCTAAGATTGGCCCTTGTTTGAGCCGCTAACCTAGCGAATATCTCTACTTATTGAGATTACGACTCTTAGAGGACAGATAACAACCATACAGCATTGTGGAAGCTCTTGAATTATAAAATTATCGAGACCTTGAGTGTCGAGGAGCTGAAGGCATGTTTATTGCGAACAGCGTTTCCTCAGCTAACATTTCAGTCGTAGCTCGTAATTAGATATTCAAATGGAGTAGCCATCGCAGAATGCGTCTCCAAATCACGTCCAGGTAGCTGTATGCTCCTTTCTCGTCAGGCCAGGAAGTACCGGGAAACAAAGACTACGGATTTCAGACTATAAATCCCCGGTAGCCATTTATATACATATCGCCAACTTGGATTTACATAGGAGGAAGTAAAATAGCAAACAAGGAACAGACATATGTCAGATTATTTTTTAAATATAGCATGTGGGCATGTGGGCTGGACATTTAAATACGTGAAGGCCAGAAACCTTCTACGAAATGATCGTAATAAATAACATTATTTATATATTATTATTATGGCGCTACGATCTGCAAGCGAGTCCTGGCCTCCTCTAACGCCAATCGCCATGCTCTTCTATCGCTGGCTGTTGTCATTTACCTGTTAACTCCAGCTTCTCTACGCAGTCTGCACATCTCAAATTTGGCATTAAAATTTAAATTATACATTTTTACATTATTGTAGATTTATATAAAAATAATAAAAACAAGAACATTGAGTAATTCCAAATTCAGTATTTAATATCTATATAATTTTTTAATCCATTCATCAGGTATTTCATCTGGTTTCAATCGTGTGGTCCAATTCTTTCCCAACATTTCGCTGGGCATACTAGTATGCACAGTTGGCTAGCTTCCTCTGGGTATAATCTGAGACTGAAACATTTTTCTAAGCTTCGGTATATATAGCTTTCCGGATCCGAGGGCGGAGCCTATTTTATCAGTTAACTGATGGGTTGCTTTCTGATTGCCTGGTAAGTGGTCTCTGATTGGATGGGCACTGGTTGACTTCTGATTGGTTTATCTTTTCTCTCAGTTTTCTTCTTTTTTGTTTGGTGTCATAATTTGGTTGATTTATATCCATATCCTTTGTTGAAATATTCGGGTGCTTTACTATTTTGATTGCTTTTTTCTCCCTAGTGCCCTTGACCAAATAGCTGAAGTTTTAAAGAATTTCAAAATAAAGACTAGTTACAACACTGACAGAGAAATAAGCAAAATTTAAGGCTACCACTATAGCATTGTCCAATTAGTCGTAGCAGCATAAAATAACATTAGATAATAAACACACACAAAAAACAAACTGTTTAATAATTTTAGTATATTCTGAAAAAAACTTAATGTTTATATCACCCTCATATGTTGGCTCTACTGAATACCGCTAAAATATTTACCACAATTTCTTCTAACTAGACTCCCCATCAAGTCTAATTTCGATGTTTTTTTTCTTTAAAGTTAATTTATTACTATTAACTATAAGCCATAACTGATTTTCATGGATGACGGGCTTGACCAGTAGTTTAAAAAAATACAGAATAGAACTATTTATATTAGTGATATTTATTATTGTAGTGATATTTCAAAGAAACCTTTTTTTAGGATTGTGAAATGGATAGTGATTAAATTATGGCGGATGAAAGACAATAATAAAAAAAATTGGCCTATTGTCATACGGATCGTTGAGAAAGTAAAATAGATACGATTTTGTAAAAAAAGGTATATGGCAGTATTAAAATGTTATTTATGCGCTTACTGAAGAAGAAAATCTTGTAAGCAGTAATCAGGAAGAAAATAACAAAGGAAATTACAATGAAGATGCCAAGGCCATGCTCGCACGAACCATTAACTCCGATGAGGTTATGGTATCATTTCTTAATCTAGACCTCAACAGGATCTTAGGTCTAGTTGCATCCAGTTTAATCTTTGATTACTTCGGTAATTTACTTTAAAGAAAAATATATACTGCACCATAAAATCAACACATGATACTAAGTTCATAAAAAAAGTCCAGTATGATTCATGATAACATTTTAAATCAGATGTATGCTAATGCTATATAAACTTTTTTAGGCTCGTTTCAGTATATTATAAGTAATTTACTGCCAATCCGTGATGGATCCAGTATTTTTTAGCTTCCCCGGATTTTTTTTTTATTTTCGGCCACTTCAAAACATCTAATAAAACTGAAACATTGAACACTTTTTAAGGACCGATAACAATACAATAATTTAATAAGTTTGTCTCATTGTCCTGATCAAGTTCTTAAGGATCGACGATATTTCATATCTGAAGGCTCGGTAGTGACTTGGAAAACTAAAAAACCCACTTTTGTAGTTAACGAATTTAAAAAAAATTGAAAATTTAATATTAGTATACTAACATAATAGTAAAACTAAAAAACACGCTTTTATAGTCAAAAACTAAGAATTAGGAAATAATTTTCACCAAATTTAAAATAAAGATAGAGTTATGGAAAAAAATAAATCATTTTGGTAAATAAAATTGTAGGTATTCTCATAACGTCTACTTTTACCAATATCATTCAATTAAATACTTCCAAGATCAATCATCAAACACCCCACGTGATTTATGATAAGACATTTTTTGTTCATCATTCTATTCTTATTTTAAAATTATAAAAAATTATTTTCTAGTTTTTACTTTTATTTTCTATTATTACTAAAATTATACTTGGATCCTACGTTCCTACATGGCCCGAGACACCTCCACCACCGCTAACCTATCTCCGCGATTATATAAATATTAAGATATTTCTTTCATCTTCGAACTCCAAGCCGCTTTAGGTCCTCCTCCATATCGTCCAGCCATCTGATCCATTGACCTTTGTTTTCTATTAAATTGTTTGTTTTAGTTTAAACTAACATAGGAACATAATTTGCTTTGGTATGAAATTGTTTGAAGTTCACTGATTTAATTTGTTTTTATTTCTTCTAAGCACTTGCTTACGATCATTAGCTCTAACATCTATTATTCGATTGATCTTTTCGATAGCCTGTAATAGACGACTTAGACCACGACCCGTTTCCCTGAGGCAGTCCTTGTTCGCCCAGCGAAGAACTGCTCCAGTGGCTTGCATCTTACATCACCTATACATTCTAAATGATCACGACGTAACGATTTATATTCCGGATATAGAAACCTCTTTCATAATCCCTCGAAGTTGGACCAAAGACGATCCAGTGGCTGCTTCCGTTTCCTGCACCTTCGATAAACCAGTCTTGGAAATCACTTTCTCCTCGCTGCACTCGATGGCCAAGCGTGCCGTGTGAAGTATCTCCAGGGCCATTGAGTCAGCGTTAGGCAAAAGCAAATTCACTTGCCATTTATGTAATTTTGTTAAATGGGTAGTATTGCAGGATCACATTGACCAATCACAATACTGGAGTACTACCTATTCTTCGAAGTATTGTTATTGGAAAGAAACTCCGATCGTTTCTTACATGTATTACATACATATTATTTATGGATTACATTTCGCCAAAGTCTGCATTTAGTCATGGTTTTTGGTAAAAATCATCTGTTTGTTTTGTTTAGGATTTTTAAAGCTTATTTCTTCATTAAATGCTCTCTTAAATTGGCACAGGACATATTTTGAATTCATTCATCAAGTATTCCTTCTTGTATCGACCGTTTCGTCAAATTCTTTCCCAAGCTTTCACTAAACATACTACATTTTACAACAAACATACCTAGCTTCCTAGCTTAGTAGTACACTTATATCTTCGTTGTTGGCAGGGATATTGCTAATGAAATTTATTGGAAGGAATAACAACTAAAATGCTTAATCAGTTTTAAAAAGTTTTTTTTACTCATGCCTAATGTTTAATAAATATTGTATTTTTCCTCAATACTTTTGGTTTCTTGACGTTTCATTTAATACGACTATCAGAATCCGGACTACGTTAGTTATTCAGTAAAAAAGTCTTAAATTTTGATTTAATTACAATAAACTATGATAACGGCGGGTTTGACTAAAGAAGAAGAAAGAAAACGTTTTGGAATTTTTTTCCGGTCATGATGAACTAGGATATTGGCTGGTTTATGACTAGGCTGCATATGCTTATTATTGATATTGTTAGATCACAATTTCTTAATAAATTAGAATATTTATATTTTTTTTTATAAACAACTGAAGTTTTTTGTATAAATAACTTGGAAACTTGAAAGAGTATATTTTTTTGTTCGTGATTTTGTAATATTCTTATTATGTCTTCAGCAGAACTCTAGTCTTCAGTTTTATTATTGATTTTTATATTTAATTTATTTGACCCTTAAGAGTTAACTAGAGCTATAAAAATGGATAATAATACACAATGTCAGTGATACACTTTACTTTAAAAAATGTGATTAAATCAAAACTTAAAAGTAATATAATTTAACTGTTATTAAGCTGAATCCCCTTACAGTGTCAATGTTCTTTCCTAGTTTAATCTTATGTTTAGTCTCCACACACACATTTTTGTTACTATTGTTAGAAATATTATCTATTGATTATAGTAATAAACGTGATCATACTTTATTAGAAAAAAAAATTACATTATTGCTATTTGAGTATATGAAATACTGAAGAGAGTTCTTGGTATAGATTCTAGATAGCGCTGTCACCTACTTGGCCGATTACGACCTTCCCTTTTCAGTTTTCCTTAGAAACGGATGCTTTAGTGATATTTAATAAAAAGATTTTATCAATTAATTGTGTATAAAAGGTTTTATCTGTAAGAAAAATACTGATTTCAAGAGTTGTTTTAAATAATATTAATAAAATAAAATAAAATAATATGCAATACAATGGTTGATAACATTGGCGTTTTTTAATAGGTCTTTGTGTGCGTGCCATTTTGTGCCTTAAGAAAATGGATTTTAAATTGTTTACTGAATGTATTTTGAACATGAACAATTCCATTTTTTTTTATTTCAGTTTTAATTTCAAAAAAACAATAACGGAAGAAAACTTTTTTTGCTTAATTTAATGGAATTAAAAAATTGATTAGAGTAAAAAAAAGAAGTTAAATAAAAAATAACCCACTTGTTATTATTTATGAAGCAATTGCTCATAAATAACAACACCACTAAATCGTGATGAAAATAAAATACAAATATTATTTACGTTTATTAGAGGGACATTTTTTCTTTTGTTTATTTAAAATTTGATTATGTTATTCAACTATAAATGTACTTGATTAGAATATTAAATCAGTTATTTATCCTTATTTACAATATAAATAATTATCAATTAATTATACTTCTATTGAATATATATATTTGACTTTCGTTAGAAACCATAATATGTTACTCATTGGAGACAAAACAATTGTTAATATCATTATTTGTTTTTCGGAAAGCACGAAAATTTACCAAATTGATTACACCGCTTTAAATCAATTCAATATTGAGTCTATATAGTCGTATAGGTGTCTGTGTAATAGAATCTAATTTACTTTTTAAATTCTTTATGTAATTGCTCAAAAAACTTCATCTGTCATAAATACAATAGCATAACTTTGGACGTCGGAAATTTATAAATTTCCGCTAAATTGAAACGAAATGAATTTTGAGAAGCACAAAGAGGTGACTTGTGCCATATTTAAATCAAAAACCGAATGATCTTGGAGAAAATACGAGGACAAAAATTTGTTGAATGGCAATTTTTAAATGATTTTTAGATTATATATGTATATGAACGACCGTCAAAGATGTTGGCACAACTCTAAATTGTGGAAAGGTAAGGGTTTAAGTATTTTTGTTGATCGATTTCACTGCCTCATTATCCAACATATTAAACAGTTCCTAGTTGGAGAACATCAAAATCTCCCATATTAAAAGTAGTCACAAAGATCATTCAGATTTAGCCGATATTTTAAATATACATCAAAACAAAGAAATAAAAAAGCTAATGGATATTGTAACATCTGTTAATTTTATGTATATATTTTAACAATAAAATTGCTATATTTGCAACAAAACACAAATGTTTTCGTGAATGTGTTTAGACAACAAAGGATCTATCGCTCTATTCTGGTGAATCCTTTACCTCATGTCCAATTCCTCATCGCTTTGTTTGTTTTTAACAACAGGAAACTCAGTATCTTCTTTTTGTAACATTTTTCAATGCCTCATCCATACCAGAATATAATCATGAGAGGTGATCCAGTTAGCATAAATAATGACAGAAGATATACTAGAAGGTGAAAAACATTTATTCTCGCCGATCGTTGTTGTGTTTCAACAACTACAGGTGCTGGTGTTCGTTGTGGGGGATGGAAGCAGTCAGGCAAGTAAACCTCTTTGTCTTTTTTGGCAACTATAATGTATTCACCCTGCACTAATGAGATTTGGAGGGTACAAATTTATCGTTGCTAAACAGTATTAATTGGCCCAATTGGTAATCAAACCCAAACAGAACCGAACCTGAAATGTAGAGCCCCATTGCTGCCTTATTGACTGAGCTACAGGTCTATAAATAGGGCCAATATTATACCAACGCCATCGCTGTAAGATTAGCTCTATGAAATCTGAACCTGTTGCCCGTTTAAAAAAAATTATTTATTGAAATTTACAACTGTATTATTACTATTATTATAAAGATAACATGATGAATGATACATAACGGCATGGATAAAGACATGTAGAGAATCTGCCCAGAAGTAGTATTCTAATAACAAATTAAATTTATAAGGTCATGAGGCGATATTGTTTTCAGACATCTAGGAGAACTATCGGGAATTGAAGAGTGGGAATAAAAATTGTTATAAAAGGATTCGGTTTCTTTTTGTTATAACAGGTTCGGGCCCAATCAGCAACAAGGGGTCGTCAAGGTCATTATGGTTGAGTTTATTCACAACAAAGTAAGCAGCATTTAGGATTTTACGAATGATTGGATATGAGAGGAATTCGATAGCTTAGTGAAGCCCCAAGGCTCTGCCCTGTTTGTCCAAATAGGTCTTATAAGCCATGTATGCCAATCTTGGAGTACTTTTTTTCTCTTTATATTTTTCTCCACACCAGTCAAACACAAATAATTGACAATCAGTATACTGGCTGATAGTGAAATACAGAATGACATAAAAGGCATGAAGAATAACAGTACCCAGCGTTGCCTCTCCTGTGGATTGAGTTTTTTGAGCATTTTAAATCCATAAATCCCCAAGACTTGCTTAGAAATTCTATAACAGCTTCTGGTCCATTTTATTGGCTTTAAACTTACATGAAATTATTACATCCAAAAGAAGATATGTGCTAAACGATTTGTCTTCCAGAATAAAAACAGGTTCACACAATAATTGACCCTGCATCCACACTGCTTGGAAGAATTGCTCAACCGTTCCGTGCTGTGTTATGTAAAAGAGTGCAAGCATTTACAGCACTTGATGCTTGCCTCCATAACTTCCTACATCCCTTATCTCTATATTTATAAGGAAGCTCGTTTCGCACCTTTTTCTCTCAACTGTTTCCTCAATTTCAACATAATTGAACACTTAACGGATTCCAACAGCGCTTTTTTTTGTTAATTTAACAAATCGAGGTTATGTTTTTACATAAATTTATTCAACTGTATTAATGGTACAATTATGCTATTATATAAATGAACAAAAAGAAGATCGAATTAAATTAATAGTACTCCAATTATCTTAAGAACTAGGATATTGCGTACATTATTTTCATACGTGGCGTAAATGCTGATGTTTTTAACACCATTATTAAAACATAGGGAAAATATGCATAACAGGAAAAAACTTTCATTAATCACACATACAGCGGCTCCCATTCGGAATTAAACACCATAATATTTAAAGATGTTTTTTAATAAATAAATAGTTCAAATTATATCACATTAAAAACAATAATTTATTGTAATCACTAAGTATGTATTTTGTACATAAACATTTAAAAATAAACGAGGATTTAATAATACAAATAAAACACATTTGTTTAGGATTATTTATCTCAAAATGAAAATGATTCACCTTAGTTTTTTCCAACCTTTGTTTACCTTAAACTATTTTACTTTAGTTAAACTCTTGTGTCTACAATTACAATTATTTTTATTTACAATATTAATCAATTTCTTTTTCACCTGTAAACACAAGATTTATTTGGAGGTTTATTGATTTATTTTATTTTTTTTTCTATTTTTTTTCATTCTCGTTCACAGTTATTTCTCAGTCAATTTTTAGTTTCTTTTAAAATTCACGCTCTGAAAACCGAAAAAAAATCCCTATCTCAAAAAGTATCTTAAAATTACTAAATTGAAACCAGAAAAATTACTGACAATTAAATACTAGCTCTGTTGTCTTCTCTGCGATCTCATGACATAAAAATATTTAAAAATGGCACAACGGACTTATGTGAACGCGTGGCTTTGCACATGAGACCATTTAATTACCTGCAAAGTTTGTTTTTGTTTGGCAGGGGAGAGGTTTTTGTCTGAAAATCATTATAAAGAGCTTTTTTTTGTAGTACTTCAGAAAAAGCTTGAGGCCATACAATCATGCCCATCGATTTTCAAAACTACGTTATAAAAAACATGGATCTTAAGGTGCTCTTAGAATCTTGATCACATCATCTACACCTTTGTAGATCATATTTCTAGCTGTAATCTTGACCTCACTCATTCTTGAACTATTTGTAAGGTTTGATTAAGAGATGTTGCTGAAGAACACTTATTTCAAAAAAAGACTTGCGGAGCTCATTTACCCGGAAAGGTTATTACCCGCCTTACAACCTATTGTCCTAACATTATCATTTGACCAAAGATTACATGATGACAAGACTCTTCTCTATCCACCTACTGTACACAGTGTAAAGTGACTCTTACAGTGTTTCTTATTACTTGTGCGTCATACCGTGCTATACATATCTTTGAGGTTTGTCCTTGGTACAGAAGTTAGATGGAATGATGTGATGTCTCAGCAGATTTTTGGGTGATAATGAATAATGTATCAATTGCACTAGAAAATTGATAAACAATTTCAGAATACTTAATTCAATTTGAACATATTAAGATTTGATCCCGTATTAGATATTAAAGAACTAAAATAAAATGATAATAATTAAACATAAAATAATAAATCGCTGAAAATATAATATGAATATTAAGTATTATTATATTATTAATATAATATAAATCTTAATATACATAATATTGTAAAATACAGTTTAAAATAAAATATGAAATAGGTTTTATTTAATTACATGGGGAATATTAACCATCAGCAGCTGATTGTCCTTAAACGCAAACGTAATCCCCCGAGTTTAGGCTTCCGGATAGATGATAAGCCCTACAGTTAACATTTTTAAAAATTTTATATGATAGGATAAGCTCTTGATACTACAGCATATGTAGTTGTAAAGTTTCTTATTCATGTATTAATATTACTGAAATAAAAAAATTGACAACTACATATTGACAACCATAAAACACATTAAATACTGCTACGGAAAGGGTAGGTCTCTGTATTGTTGTGCTCCGAGCCCGAAATGGTCCTTGCAAACTCCCAAATCTTTGCAAACTCACGATGAAGTGAAGAGCCTGCTTTTGTCAGTGATAAGTTAAACGTGCTAAGTTCATTAGTTGGCAACAATTAGAGATGATGACCGGGTCCGGGATAACAGCCATCAATTAGCTCATGAGTGGAAGAAGGCCGATTATATCAGCAAGGACTTGGAAGGAGCCGAGCCGGTAATTACTTCAAGTCGCAGAACCATCCGCCGGAAAGCGCTGTAATTATTCATGTACCTTCCAGAGTCAACGAGATCCCAGGTTCCATGAGTGAAGAAAAACAGAGTCAGTGGGGCTCGGTATGTTATTCATAACCTAGGCGACTCAAAAGCATTTCTTTCATCTTTTGAGCATTTCTTGAATCGATTCATAGGTATAAAGAATTTCTACCTTTCTTTTCGGCTTTCTCCATGGTAGCAAAGTGGCTCAGTGGTAGAGCGCTAAGTTGCCTTGCTGAAGGTCCTTTGTTCGAATCACTCTGCTTTGCAGAATTTTATTATATCTGTTAGCAGCCGGAGGTGGATCTAGGAACCTTCTGGAGCTCCACCTAGCCTCTTTAATGTGGTACAATCTAAGTCAAATCAACTCCCTGCATAACCATAGTTCAAGAAATATTACAGTCTATACCACGTACTGAACCCAGACCATTTTTTTACCAGCGTACTACGTTTAATATCACTTTTTCTTTTTTTACTTCTCTGTTCGGTCGTTGGCTATTAACATAGCGATCTTAATTTTGTTCCCGGTAGTTAAAGTTTAAAATTTAATTAATACTGTTGAGTCTAATCCTGAAGAGCGGAGTGGCTCAGTGGTCATTTCACCAGCCTTAGCCAATTCATTAATAGTAAAAAAAAATACAATTAAATGATGCTCTTGATTTCTAAATCCATAACCTTATTACGGCAGCCAGATCCCATTTTGAAGTTACTAATTTTAATAACACCGGTTTTAAGGAAACAAGCAGAACTAACTCCGATATTGAGCAGATGCAGCTTCATAGACATTTCTCTGCTCTGAACATAGCAAGTCCGTTTTCGAAAAAAATCTTCCTTTTTTTCAGAATAACTCTTGTTTCTCTAAACAGAGTGTATCAGGACTTCTGAATCTATGGCCAAGTTCCATCACGCCCTATGTGGGAAAAAAATTCTTAATTCTCTGGGTACAATTATTTCAATCTACTGAATTCAACTGTTTTCGTATAACTAGGGACTGTTCTCGTTTTGATTTATTTTTTCATTTCATCTAACCACATTTAGAAAAACATTGTTGTATAACAAGTTTAAACTCAATTTCAATCAAGTTGGGGTAGGTCTGTTACAAAACAATGTGGGATTTCCTTGCGGTTTTGTGAAACATTATGTAATATGCAATACTATATCCTCAAATTTTTCAGGAAAACCTTTTATTATAAAATATTATGCGAACTGGAATCAATTTTAATCAATAAGTTAGGTAGGTATTCAATTTTATTTATAAAAAATATAGTAAAATAAAAATCTGGCAAGGTGCCTGGTACTTATATTTGTTTTTTTATTCAGGATTAAGGGATTATAAGTCTTTATTATTATAAGTCCGCCGTTCATTCCTCAAGCGCATGTTCAAATGAGCTATGAACTCAATAAACTCATTAAAAAATATCTTATATACTATAAGTACAATTATATCTTAACAGCATTGTTAGTCACTCCTAATTCTATGACATATACACATACTATTAGAAATTTCCAAATAATGTATGTTTTTTTTTTCACTATCATTAATTGCTTACTTTTTATTCCCATTGCCTTGTAATTGTTCTTTGTCAATCTACTGTTTATTTTGATTAGAAATATCATTTTTCAGAACTGTTGAGCGATTGTGAATCATAATTCGATTATCAATAAGGAGGTTGTAGTAATATGATACCTGTAGTTTAAACTGTAATTACGATAAAATGTTAATTACGATTTTTTTTCTTCAATTCCCAATCTTGAAGAAAAATGTTTTTAGTTTCTCATGAGAGCTCATATCGATGTTCAATCTTGATCCCAGACATAACAGAGCCATATTACGAATTTCATATGTTCTTGTCCAACCTCAAATAGTTCCCAAAAATTCACACATCAACAACTTGTATAATGATGAGTGAATGAAGACGATCGAATGGGAAAAACCATATTTACATTGTCCTATTTTTTTACTTAAATAGGAATCTGTTTGGGGCAATAGTGAAAAAATAAATTTATTGAATTAAAACAATAACATTTAAATAAATAAAAAAGTGATATACCATTTTATTTTGTTGTAAAATTATTACTTTGCCTTTATGTTAAATAAGTAGACTGGATATGATTAATTGTACCGGTGCATCGAACGGCGTTGTGTAAAAAATAAAATTTTAACGCTCATAAAAGTTAAAAAAAAAAAAATAATTTAGTCTGAAAAATTACGTAATCATCTAAATTTTACAGTAAATATAATTTTATAATTAAACGTTCCGTCCCATACGTACCTAAGTTTTACAAAAAAGAAATAGTGTTTGAATAGTTAATTAGTTTTTAATTACTATAATATGATAATATTTATAATTATGTATTTAGTTTAATATAATAATAACCACTTAGTATAATAATTGGGAACAAGCTAGTTGGCATATTCTAAATTTTTATATGTTCGATATTACTGGAGACTTTAACGCCTCATAAAGAACAACTACGCTACGGGGCATTGAAGTCACCCGTAAGCGATATGAGAATGGTTTGTATTAATGGAATGATGAAAAAAAAATGATGATCAGTTACTATTAAGATGTTTTTACATATCTTTATTAAAATGAAATCCGAAAACAATCTTTGGTAATTAAAAATGAAAAATCAGATTTTTTTTCAAAATTATTAACTAGAGTGCTGCCAATGGGTAGTGCCTCTACATGTCCTTTCATGTAATTATTTATTCATACAGCCCTTGTACTAGATGTATATATTAAAGTTGTACAATCCAATGAAATAATTTAAAAAAAAATTATTAAAATAGACATTCATAAGTATTATTCAGACGTATGCCTAAATAAAATAACAGAAGGTACTCGGGCAACTACGAAAAAAAAATCTAGGAAGTAAATTTATTAGATCTTATTCATTATTAGTAATTGTATAATTATGGATTGGCGTGTATTTTCTTTATCAAAAAACATTTAAAAATAACTAAAGACTCTAAGTAATTAGTAAGTATGTGCAGACCATTTTGCATTATTCTTTCATTTTAAAATTAACTATTTTGTCTAAGAATTTTATTCATAGTATTTTATATTAAATCAAAATTTTGGTAGCATCTGGTTAACTACAAAAATAAACTTTTTCTGGCTTTATATGATCAAGCTTTAATTAGATCTCAAATATTGTATTATATAGGTTTCTGTTATTTTTTTTGTATACCTTAATCCTTATTTTAACAAATTTAAATGTGAAATGGACATTTGAATCTAACTTTTTAAAAAATCTGACTATAAGCAAGAAGTTGTTTATGCATGATACCTTTAAAAACAAAATGGAGAAAATAAAAGAAAACTTTAGTTGATTTAACTCAAGTTTTATTAGCTGAAATTTTAAATTCTTCAAAGTAATATATATTTTTTTAATTTTAAATAAAAATATTTGGAGGCGCCGGGCATCGATCCCGGTACCTCTCGCATGCTAAGCGAGCGCTCTACCATCTGAGCTACGCCCCCTGTTAAGAAATTTATAACAAGAATTGATATTCAGGCCAATCTCGTAATGAAGTATCTGGAAGCCTGGAGCCAGAGGGCGCCTAAAGATAGGCAACCCGCCATACTACAGTTTAGATCTTGAACTGCAATGCACCCGTCGCGACGGTTCGATTACGGTCAAACCTAACCAGAAACATGAAGCCCCGGTGGTAAATGACACCATGTCCATAAAACAGGTAATATTATAGGTAAAAAGGTAATATTTGAGGTAAATTGTAATAAACAAATAATATGATGAATACTATCAATTTCTCATCGATACCAATAACAATGTGAACAATTTTCTTTAAGCTGTTTCTATAAGTAACGAAGGAACAAATTATAATAGTTCAAAGTTATGGAAAAATGGGCTCTCCTGAACAAATTAGTAAATTGCAAAGATGTGAAACGGTGTCCTTTACCTCCGGGTTACAGATGTTTAAACTTGTACAATTGAAAACATTGACACTGAACCAAGGTTTCAGAAGTACCAGTGATCGTTTAAGTAGTAATTCGCAAAGAATAATCTGTTTTATGTTTTTGGGGTTTTTCGTTAAGTTTCAAAACATATGCCCAAATGGGTTTTAGAAAGTGCCTGTATTTTTTTTCGTTAATTTCACGTCCTGATTTCCTGAGAATGGTTCATCGTCAGGAACTACTGGAGTATGACTTCGCAACGCAAGGCTTCCTCTGTCCTAAACCTCATTACCCAAGGGCTCTCTGGGTTGTCATTACCCAGTCATCCGCTAGTCAAAAGGTTGGCTCTTGAATAACATGAAAAATCACACATATCATCAAACATGAAAAAACATTACGTATCAGAGTTTCATTTTTTTCACGACCAAAAAAACATTTAAAGAAGAGGCCGAGATATATTTAACCTATTGTAAATATGTCATTAAAGACTGTTTTCTTATTCATGATTCCTTTGTTTTGGCTTAATAAGTTAATATCCACTCAATCTTACATATTTTTATTTTGAATATATTTGCACATTTGTTAATGTATAAATATGTTTGAATGATTTTATAAAGAAGGATGTTTTTTCTCTTAGCTGCAAATAATTTCAGTTTTTTATTTTAATTACATACATTGAAATTATATTGCGACAGCATTAAGATTATTAACATTGCATGGAAATGGCTCATCGTTGGAACGATTATTTGTTTACACACACATATATATATATATATATTTTTTTTGTTTATATAGGATCGGTGAATAGAATGGATTTGTCTGCCTTGGATGCGAGCCTTGGTAGCTCAGTGGTTGGAGCACCGCGCTAGAGATGAGGGCGACCCGGGTTCGAATCCCAGCCAAAACATAATCTTTTCTCTTCAAAATAATAATATGTACATGTATATATATATATATATATATATATATATATATATATACATGTACATGTATATATATATATACATTTTTTTCCTTCAAATAAGTTAATTGTTCCTCTGCCGATTTTTAATGTAAAATTCTAATTCCTTTTTGTTATATTAGAATTATTCAGGATTCTGCTGTTAGATTATCTCTTTTGGCTCAGTTTCCTTAAATAAATATTTTCATACCCAATGGTCTTACTGGATTTTTTTTAACCTATAAATCATTAGGGTATAAGCAAATAAGTAAAACGTTTTAATCCCTTAAAACATATAGTGTTTCATTTAGATTGTAACTAATTATAGCCTTAATACTGGCGAACGTCTAGCTAAACACTAGCCACATATTTTAAATTCTAAACGTATTTCTCATGTTATTTTATTATGTTTTGTTATCTTCACAGATTTTATTTCACTCTTGTAATTTTTCAATTTCTCATAAATTATTTTAATATATACTTTAACCGTTTTGTACGGTGTATATCATTATTTTCATTCCTCTCATTTCTGTATATAAACTGTAATATTTTCTTTGCTATTGCACTGTTGATATTGTTATATTGTGAAACGTTGACACAAAATAAATAAGTTTCACTTATTATTTTAAGATTCATTGACTGCATCCCACGATCATTTTCATGAATTCTCAAGATACATGCGGCCAACATTTCTTTATCATTAAATTATACAATGTGGAACGAAAATGATTTTATCATAAAAAAATTAGTTAGAAGGCTGCAACGTTTCATATAATTCCCACTTTTATACTATTGTATATAAACGGATATTTCCTTATCGTAAAGTGAGATTTAAGTTATCAGAACATTAATTATTTTAATTTATTTATTGTTTTCTAATTATTCATTTATGTATTCCTAGGTATTCATCACCATGCATACAACTTGCAATCAGTAGATGAGATGAAATTATCTTCAATCTAAGGTTGCATATTAGCCATGATAAAAAACAATACTGTGGCTTTGACATACTATTTTTACTTTAAACCCCTTATCTCGGTATTCTACAGTATCTTCCAAGTATGTGCGATTTAATGTATTTCTTATAAAGGAACTTGCATTATTAATTCTTAAAGTATTGTATGAATGTGTTTTTCGCATTTTATTTTTTCTAATGGGTATGTTTTAGCTTCGTCTTTACAGAAGCCAGGAAAGAATCCCTTCACTGAATGATCTCTATTGTGTAAAGAGCTGAGATAAAGGCATTAAAATATTACTGCATTATTTATGAATGAATTTGAATTAATTCACTTTTTTTTGCGAATACCTTATCATAAAGATTGACAGGCAAAACAATAAGAAAAAATAATGTGAAATTACTTTTATCATGAATGAATTAACATGAGATCCCGAATATTTCCCACTCACAATGGCATCGAGACAACTCAGTCAAAGAACGAAGTTGCTGTGAACGAGAACTTAATTGCGCAAGTCCTTTTTGCACAATTATTATGTATAATGATTACTTTGAAAAAAATATATTCTCAGGATTATTTTTTTAATTAATGTTTTACTTCAATGCAAATTATGTTGTAATACTGTTTCGAGTTTTTTTTTTTTACATGACTACAATACATGGAGGCCATCTTTTATTAAATGGACAACGGTCCAACATCCTGTCATTATCAACTGTTACCAAGATCTATGTATTTTATAGGATTCAACACATATTATATTTATGAAATAAATAAATCGATTCAAAAAATGGTTAATAGAAGGGAAGAGAGCAGAACGATTTTAGGTCTGGGTTTACTAATTTAAAGTTTAATATTTTATCAAATAAAAATTATAATACGACAATTTTAACACGAAAGCTAAAATGAATTGGTATATTATGCTTAAAATAACCATTAACAAACTTAATTTTCTGACATGGGCAACTCTGCGCTAGATATGCGGAAGACCCCGGCCAGGACAAACCTTTTCTCTTCAAAATAAAAATATTTAAATAATCAAAATAAAATAAAATAATTTGTTTTTTTAATTTTCGGACCTGTACCACAACAATTTTTACAAATATTAGTCTAATACACATTAGCTCACAGCTAAATATAGTTATAAATATATAGTAAATAAATTAGCTTATACTACATTAAAACCAACAGTTTATTCTAATCACTAATTATCTTAGTAATATTTTCAATGTACATTCAATAATTACTGCACGGATTTTCATGCGGTTTTCACCAATAGATATAGTGATTCACCAGGAAGGTTTAGGTATATAGTTTGTCGAGGTTTAAATGGTTTGGAATATCGATGTGTATCACCGAAGACGCTGCTTGCCTAATCCGTGAAATTATCTAACGTGTAAGATAATAAATAAGAAATATTTTTGTTTTTATTTTTTTAATTTCTATATAATAAAGTACATTAGCTGAGATGAGAAGAAAGAAAATCCATACTCCCAAAGAAGCCTAACCAATGATATTCACGTGATCATCAGTAGGCGGTATGTGATAAAAAACTCAGACAAATTATGTAGGAATAATATACCTTATTACCTTATTACAAAGCTGGGGTGTGTCGCTACTAAACAAATGAATAAGGATTTAATGATAAAAAGAAAACACATTTGTTTATGATTACTAACCTCACAACGAAAATGATACACCTTTGTTTTTCCAAATATTGGTTTACCTCAGACTATTTCCCTCTAGTGAAACTCTTGTGCTGAATGTGCTAAGATGTTTTAAAAGTCAATTCCATGTAATCTACCGCATTTTTAGAAGACATAACCTTTAAAGAACGTTAGATGGTCATTCAACGTTTTAATGATATGAAATCACTGAACCAAAAACCGGTATTAATTTTTAAAAAACTGTTAAACTGTCCAGCACATATTAAAGTTATTAAAAAAAGAAAACAGCATAACCAGAAAAAAAGTTATTGGGATGTAGCTTGGATCGTGAGAGAAATAGAACAAAATCCACAAAAATGAGTACCACGAAACTTTCCAAACGTTTAGTCTACCAGTTAATTAGAAGTTAATATTAAAAAGTAAATAAGAAGCTAGGTGTATCATATTGATTATGAGGTGAAATTAATTATTAACTTTTTAAATAATCTAAGTTGAATAATATTTTACAGCAGAGTTATAGACATACATCCCATTGCCATATAAGACTTTTATAAGAAACGAAAGGGTTATGAAACGCATAAACTATAAAATAAAAAATATTGCTAAAAAAAAATTGACCTGATTGTATTATAATCACTCCTCTATCTCGTAGTGAAAAGAAAAATATATTGTTCTTTGTTTTTGCTAGTGGTCGTCTGATTTCAATTTTATTATTTCCCAGAAATGTTCTTATTTTATTTTCCAAATAACTTACTAACCTCTCGAATGATTATATAATTTAGCTGTCTGCATGTAAAATCGTAATTTTCATTCGCTTTATAACTATAATTAACATTAAAAACTAAAATCTTTGTTAATAACCGCAGCAATTAAACAAATATATTTAAAAAAACCATTAGAAGGCCACTCACTGAGCTACAATATACAAAAAAACACATTATGAGCAACCACAAAGCCTGCTCCCCTGTTTATGAAGATTACCATCCATTAATTACAACTTAAAAGTGTATATAAAAAACTGATAAATGGCTGGCACTGGTCCAAATGTCATTAAAAAATATACAAATGATGTAAATATTCTGTGTTATTACTAAAAGGGATTAATGCTACTGAGTGGATAGAAAAACTAGTTATAGTTAATATATCATAAAAACAGTAAATAGTTTTTATTTTGCTTTTATGATAAACGATTATTATTGCAAAACTGCTAATATTTATAAGTTTTACGAATTATCGGATATAATTATGAAATCATATTCCAGGGTCTCTGTATTGGTTTCGAACTCTACAGGTAGGTATCAGGTTTGCAATTCTTTGTCCTTTAAAACATTTGAATTTTCCGTTTAGTTAGAAAGATGTATTATTTTCCCATCAAAATGTTGAATAATTTTGACTTGTATGAAGTAAATAAGAAAATAAAAAAATCTTTCATTATGAACTGGTAGTGTTGTCTCTTTCATGATGTGAGGCGTTGACATGGAAAAAATAATAATTTCCAGTTATTTCATAGAACGTGTAGTAATTCATCAAGCTTATAAGATAGAAAGAGGAGTAAGTAAAAACTGGGAGTGGTTTAGTAACTATGAACGGAGGTAGTTACTATGAACAGTGGTAGGTACTATGAACGGTGGTAGTTACTATGAACGGTGGTAGTTACTATTTTTCTCTTGAAATTTTCATTTTTAGTGGTAGGTATAGTTATTAGTTTATACAGTTTTTGCTTCTCCTATAAAATTACTTTTTCATGACTTACTACATTTTCCCTGTCAATGCCTCATTGTTAGATTTCAGCTCACCGATTTGCATGCTATTGTTTGTTTGATTTTTTTTGTTTTGTTTTCCAATAATATTAGGCATTCAAATGAGCAGTGGATATACCATGAATTTGAATTAATAAATTTGATGGCTGGTTACTCACCTTTGTTTGAAGGCAAATTATCACTTTTTTCATGGGATAATATTAAATAGTAAACTGAGCATATGGACTAAGTTGCTTTTGGAATAACATGTTTATTCCTCACGCGTTTCTCCAATGAGATATGTAATATATTATTCCAGAATAGGAGATGTATCCGATGTTGAACTACCTTAATACAAGAGTAATAGAGCAACGATTAAATGAGGCGTTAAGAATCAAAAGTGGATAACTCCAAAAATTAACTTTTTCACATTTTTCACTAGTTTGGTCAAGCAATTTTATGCTCCTGAAACTTCAGGAAATTTTTCGGTTATCCGTTTTAGTTTCCTTAAATATAGTCAAAGCACTTTGTTTACACTGCCAAATAAAAGTTTAATAAACTTTCATGAAGTTAAGGCAAAACAAAGTTAACAACCTTTTCCTAAACGAATGATTAGTCGTCCTTCATAAGATTAGTTGTTGATCCTCCTAAGTATTATACTAATCAATCCAAGAGCATCCGCAAGTTTTTTAGTTTTGTTTTTTCCACGCAATCAATTATTTTTATATTCTTATATTTCCCGACTCCTCCTGCTTCCCGATTGGCCAGCTCGACCCTTGAAAGCTCTACTCCTATAGGTCGGTGCGTTCAAGGACAGCCTCCCGTTGTTGTTTTTCGTTACCTCATTAGATATAAAACCGGCACTTCCTCATTATGCGGTTTGTGTCTTGTGCTACCTAAGTCAGTTGAGATGGCGGCTAGATTCAGCTTCGTTTTTTTGGGGGTCGTACTTCAATTAGTCCTGGCTGAACTGCGTGAGTATTATTTATCTAAGTAGTGTGAAAATTATTTTCCAAAGAAAAAACAATCAATATATTTTTACTAATTTAGCTTAAATATATATATATATATTTTCTGTAAACTTTGCATCCCAAAGATTAAATAAATGTTTTAAACTTCCATTTCTTTAAAAAAAATAATTTTGAATTATATTAATCTACATTGAATATATTAGTCACTTATATACTATATTTGATTATTAGTCTACTTTTAACAATGAAATGTAGAAGTTTAAGGCTGGTTAAGGTCTGCAAAACGTGAGTTTTATCGTCTTAAAAATATTAGAGAAGTAACATTTAAAAAATGAATAATTCGAAAAAATATGTTTTTTTCTAATGTACATATGTTAATATTAAACTCTGGGAACTTCGTTGTTATTTAATTTGCTGTTATTCCTTAGCTTTGTAGATGGCATATAACTTAATTAATGTTTATTATTAATGTTTTCCCAATCAAACATCCAAAATCAGTTTTATTACGTTAACTCAGGACACTCACAGACACACATTGTAGTTGAAAATTGAACCAGGGTTATAGAGGAAAGGATTGTTGTTACCAAATAAATTATAATTGCATTACAAACTTTTTATAAGGGAAATTCGATATTACTAGTAATTCAATTATCATACATTTTCATTATATTAGAAACTAAGAAAAGTGAAATTGTATTGGGAGATTTTGAATTTTGACTATCGTTTTACTTAAAAAAGGCATTTATTGTGATCAATTTGGTACAAAATTTATGTTAATCAAATTATTTCCCACTATTTTCTAAAATATTTCACATATTTCTGGTAACATAGGAACACCGCATCGAAATGGTTTTGAAGCGATTTTCGCTTTTTTTCAGCATTTCGAAATCATTTACCTGCTAGGTTATGCTGCTTTGATCTGAGGAAGTGGTTACAAAAATAAAATAAATAAATATAATAAAATACACCAGACAAAAAACACCATGAATATTCCTTCGAATGAAGCACTGGTTCAGAAAAATGAAAAATTAGAACCTATTGTAGTTGAATGAGAAACTCCCATATCATTCCCAATAAAACGTCTTAATTTTCATTGAGAATTTAAGCTGGGTTTTCGTCTAATAATTATTGCAATTCAATGTTTTCACTTTCAATTACCTCTTTTAAATCGTTATAACCAAAATCAACAGTTGGGAAATGATAGACCTGCATCACCATTAGTTTTTTAAAGTGTTTGATGGGCTTGGGCATCAGATTTCTTCTAATCGAACAACAAAAGCAACGAATGTCGAATGTACAATTTTGAGCGTTTCCATGAAAACCTACTTTACGCACTGAATTTCTCTAAAATTCTCAATGAAAGTCTGTTATTTTACGAAGAGAAGTATCAAAACCGAATTTAACACGATTTAATTTGTTTTTGCATAGATAATTTAATTTTCATCAATAGAAGTCGCTTATAATTAAAAAGTTACAAACAAAAATTATATTTATTTTAATATTTTTATTTTGAAGAGAAAAGAATTGTCCTGGGCGGGATTCGAACCCGGGTCTTTATTAATTTTAGATTAGATACGAGATGATAAAATTGTGATTGTCATGAATAAAAATTCTTCAATGATATATATGTAAACTTAAAGTTGTGTTTAAAGTTTGCAATGTACTTTGTTTGAATCAATAAAATAGAGAACCAAACTACCTACAAAAATCATTAATAGTTTTTTTTTTAAATAAAGAAAAGTATAAAGGAAGAATAGGTACTGTTATATTTATAATAACAATTCTTAAATTTATGATGATATAGAAGTTAAGGCAATGATTAAAGGAGAATTACTGATCGATCATTAAAATTTATAGATAAATTAAACATTATTATTATTGTTTACTGATCGTTGAGGGAAGATGGAAAGTAGTTGAATTTTGAATGAAATAGAACTTCACTTCATAAAAACATCATAAATGCTATAATTCACAAAAAAACCGGTACCTGAATAATCCTTTTATATATTCTATTGCATAAATAAATAATATAAACCTATACTTTACTTAAATACTTTATTTGAATCATTTTTTCCACTAAGTTCCTTTTACTGTATATATAATTCACTAATTATGATTATTTCGGAAGAACAATACATACACTTATCGTGGGAACCTACTACTTACTAACAATAAACACTTTTTTTCATCCGGCTCCTAAAATTCGAAGCGTCCTTGGCTTCAGCATGTTGGTTAGGTCATTATCCACTTAATGTCTGGCGTCGAACTCACTTTCAAACGGGAGATTATAGTTTTGAAGTGTATTTTTTTTATTTCGAACATACAAACAACTTTTTATAGCTAAATAGTTTTTTATTAATATCCCTAATTAAGCGCTGAAACCAAGGTCCTTCCTCTTTTTTCAGCTGTAAAGGTTATCATTTCGTTTTATTTTTTTTTTTTTTCAATTCGTATGTTATTTTAACACGAATTTCTTTTTTCTGTCCAATGTTATCTAATTTATTATTATTAAAAATTAAAATATGAAACACTCCTGAAGAACATCGCCAGAAACCAACCATTTATTTCTTACGTAACTTCTTAATTGTTGGAGCTTCAGTTTCACATTACTAAAATTATTTTTTAATTATTACTAACATATAAAATTGACATGTTCTAGGTACTAAAACTTCGTTTACTATAAACTGCGTTCTGTAAATGGCACTTAAAACGTCCAGAACTACTTTAAATAGAACTCGTAATGTTCTAACTCTGGGTGCATATCTTTTCTTTTCGAAAATATGTAAAAAACTTCTATTAATCTAATTGTATAGAAGTTTTATTTATATTAAAACTTTGAGCATGTTATTTCATTAATTTAGCTTTACAGGATTTTAAAATATTTATTATTAAACATGGTTGAAATATCAAATAAAAATCATAGATTTTTTCCACCATAGGTAAATATATTTATATTGCGTAAATATCAAATTGGTTTTGATTCGCTATAATTTCTGAAACATATATGTATTTTATACTAAATGTAATATATCTGCAGCCCCTGTGAATAAGTTGTAGTCTTTGGCTTGAAATACAGTAATAATATAAGCAATAATTCCTATCAAGCCAATGTCCTAGTTAGCCCACCATTCACAAGGAAATGACACAATTCTGCTTCCTTAGTGCAAGAAACTAATTTTGGAGAAAATTCGATTTAACCATATAATCACGGGGCCTGTATATATAATACATATACATACATTATATATTGAACGAACATCTATTACTTAATGACGAATTGAATTCGTCCGTTAAGAAGACTTAAATATTAATGGTTATACAATCTAATTATTTGCACTCATGATATTCCTCTCCATAAAATCCATATTTATGATAAAAAATAAAATACATATTCAAGATGAGGCAAAAAAACGTTCAAAAAATAGAATTTTCATCATATCTTATAATATTATGTAAGACTAGCCTTTAAGATAAGAAAAAAAGTAACAGTTGAGCGTTGTTCATGGAATTTTCACGAAAATAAAATAACTACTGATTTGACCAAAACTGTTGAAAAAAATCGCCTTCAGCACCCGGTCTTGTTTAGAAAAGTTTGTAGCAGAATAAAAGGTCAAGATTCCGGTTTAATGAATTTTCTCCCCTGACAACTGACTGTATCTGCTGAATAACTAGTTGTGGTTTTTTTTTTACTTCCCGAAGGCCTTCTGGTTTGGTCTGACGTCTGAAGCAGAAACTTAATTATGCATAATGTGTTTCTTCCTATCATAAGCAATCGGGATATTTATATTCAGATATAGAAAAATCTCAGAGAAAAAATATTAAAAAAGAGTGGTTCACTATCTCTTATTTATGTGTTTTTAAATATTATCGGTATAGTTGTAAATATCAATAAATAAATAAAAAAAATATATATTATCGGTGTAAGATGCGCTGTGTTAATGAGTTTTGGTTTATTTTGGATATAGCCCGGAGAGTTAACTTAGAACTGTGATGTTGACATTATTTTGGAGAATCGAGGATTTGTATTTTCATTATCTTATGATTTTTCAACTCTTTTTTATCTTAAATTATGTATACATACACTAACATTCAGTAATTATTAGCACATTTTCCCTCGTTTGTACAAAAAAAAACAACGAAAAATTCAATGTTTTTGTTGGAAAACTCAGGATATACCTAGCGGCGTAAAACAATTTTTATGTAAACTTTTTTGTTATCATGATCATTCACCAAAGAAAAGTACAAGCCTAATAGTGGTTAAATAAAAAATATAATATTTTTCTTTTTTATAAATTATAAAATATTGTAGCTTCATTGCCATGGTGACAGAAAATATTGTAAAAAAAAACCCTTTTTGGTACATTCATTAAAAATTGTATTATTGATTTTTAAAATATATATAAATTAAATAATTTAAATGATATAAAATAAAAAGCTAATTTGTTGCATCATCTGATATTTACCATTCTATGTATCTCTTTTATTTTTATTTTTATGAAAATTTTTTTTTTTTTGTAGAATTACATTCCTCCGTCAAGGGAGTTGAGACAGAAAAGTACATTGGCGCCATTAGTTTTATACTTATAATTGGTAAAAAGAAAAAAGGCTCTTCATTTGACAGGAAAAATGTGCTATTTGGAATTCTTGCCTTTAGATTTTGTTCGGACTTACTATAAGCAAGTTAAATTAGCCAATTCTGCTCGTTGAGTCTCCGCTCATACCAGAATAATTTTCAAATAGTGTGTCTTAATTTTTATTGACGATATTCATCTTTGTAATTTTAATAACTTCCACTCTCAGTAGGTCTATGATTTCAACATCTCCTGGGCATTTGTCTTTTCTTATATAAATTTGTAAATTACCTATATATTGGAGTTTTTTTTAAGTGAATCGTCTCGTGGGAAATTTTCTTCTTTCTACATATTATCTCCGAGTTGATTTTATATTTAATAACGGACAGATTGATATTAATGAACCGTTCCCTGTATTTCCATTATATTTTTAGTCCAGAGATTCGGAATCATCTGAATTTTTTTCAGCCGGGTGTCCTTGGTATTGTAGCATTTACATTTAAAAATCGAAATAAACTGAAAATTGGTGGTGCTCGTGGGTCGAATTGGGTCCTAAAATAGAGGCTTATCCTCTAAATGTCCCTTTAAGCCAAATACTCGTCTTAAACAAAAATGATAAGAAGGAATATAAGACATTACTGTTTATCCATCTCGAAGTAAAAGCCAGACAGCCCATTAAGAATTGCATAATTTTTATATTCAATAGCAATACTGCTTATAAGATATAAAAAATGACGAAGGCCCAATTCTTAGAAACGTTGGCACATACAAAATAAGTTAAACTTATTTTGTGTATTCACCTTGAATACAATTATTTGACCTTATATATGGAAGAAAATGGCCTGGGTGGAGGTCAGAAAAAAATCTCTTGAGTAAGAAGAACTGTTTATTTTAAAGCCAACTGTCAACCCTTGATTCCATTATAAGCCCTGAAGAAGACCTGCAATGTGAGTCGAAACGTTGGTCTTCTTCAGGGCTTATAATGGAATCAAGGGTTGACAGTTGGCTTTAAAATAAACAGTTCTTACTAAAGAGAATTTTTTCTGACCTCCACCCGGACCACTTTCACCCTCTTATTTTGTGTACATTTATTCACAGCACCCCCGACCATTTCACACTCTTCTAAGATATGAAAAGAGGTGCTTTGTTCAAAGGCTTTTATGGCGTATAAATATTATACCCATGGTACCGATTTCCTCGGCAAAACAATAATGCAAATACTACCACCAAAAGGGGGTTAATTTTCAAATAATATATTGTAAAAATAAATACTTTCATTCTATCACATTTTCTTTACAAATGTAAATGATTCACTTTCCGTTCGTTACGGTGAACAAGCCACATAAAAGTTGTACAGTCTAACTGGAAGTATTATGGGCGCTTCAATGCACAAATGGGTAAAGGTGAAAGCTCCCCAACACTACAGAAACACTAGAACCGCCTATGGAGGCCACTTGCTGCTGCGTTGAGTTTCACAACCTTATTGCTGCACCGTTATGCAGTTAACCCCGCCATTACATAACTCAGGATGCACATAGGATTTTCCTGTGACTATATCCTTGCTACATCTTAACATTTACAAACAAGAACGTGGAATAGAATCTGGTGTGAACGTCAAGCTAATTCGTATAAAATTAACTGATCCGGGACACAACTCATTATGTCATTACAATTTCATAACGTTACGAGAAGAAAGGGGCAATATACATCATTAACATTGGATGAAAAACATTATGCGAATAAAAAAATTGATGAACAGAATCATGAAAATGTAATAAAAATAACTTCGATCTATTGTCGATATCTCCTATTTTAATATCTACAGCCCCGGTGAATAAGTGGTTAAGTCGGATTTTGTCCAGAGAGAGTTAACTGCTTTCAAATAACCAGAATCGTGTCATTCTTGGAGTTTTTAAATTTAAATGGATTTGTAATATAAGCAGTAATTCCTTTTCAAGCTGGTTGACTTACTTAGTCCTTTATCCACTACGAAAATAACACGATTCCGGTTACTCAAGTACAAAAAACTCATTTTGGAGAAAACGAGACATGTAGATATATTGGCAGGATATCTTAATTTTTATATAGGGATGTTATTTGTACGTTTATAAAAACAAAAATGTGTTTTTTATTAATTCTATTGTGTTTTTTATCAGTTATTTTGGGAGAGGAATTTTTCAGTCCCACTTTTAAAATGATATGATATGATATGAACAACCTAAGCATAACGCCTAAATTAATTTAACAATCTGAACAATCATTTAAAAATAATTTTCGAGCAAAGAGGTTTCGTTGCAGCTTTTAATGTTTACAATATCTGAAAAGTCATTGTAAAAGTTGAAAAAAATATTAAATATTTATTTTATTTGATTATATCGACTTGAGGGTGAGCGAGGTAGTTCAGTGGCTCTTATTGAGTCCTGAGTTCTTGGGATGATCATGGGTTCGCATCAGGCTATAACAGAAATCAGTCTTAGATGGACTCAGAAAGATCCAAAGTCCCTCTTGGGGGCCACTCAGCCTATATAACAGTTGGTACAGATAATTAGGGGGAAACCTGACGGTTGAGAGTGATCTCTGACAAATCATCCCCTTTACAACCGTTGTCTCAAAAATATTATAATGTCTACTGAAATGTACTGTACTGTGCACTAAACGCAATAATCTTCATGGTTTATATTTATACAGTTTTTTTTTGTTTTTCTCCACTGATATTTTTTATTTTATACATACCGAAATTTATAAAGTTCCTATAAATGATATATTTCTGTTTCAGCAAGCTACATAAAGGTATGTAAAAGGAACGATCCGAAAATAAATGAGTGTATCGCCAATTCCATTGAAACCATAAGGCCGCAACTCATCAAAGGTTAGTCATTTTTTATTATATTATTATATTTTTTAAATAATTACATCTGTAGTAAATAGATTAAATTTATTTTTAACTTTTTGATTTTATTCCTATTTATTAATACTTACAATTCAGTTCATTTTTGTTCAAAGTTTTAGATCGATAACTACTTTAATTACACAACTTTTCTTCTCTACACTAGAGCCAGTTTACTTCGCCATTACTCTTCTGATTAACAATATATATACGATAAATGCATAGTTACAAATACTTCAATTACGAGAGTTGAGGTACAGTGACAGACAATAGTCAAGGTGCTAATTCGACCAATATTAAATTATACTTTCAAATTCTATTAAAATTTAAGCATTTATTATAAAAAGACTATTAGAAAACCCTAAGGTTTTGATTCTTTATAAGCTTTATTTCACTTAACGATCAACATAGAGTCATTATCAACCGTAATTTGTGATTTTATATGTTTTATTAAAAATATGTAAATAAAATTCAATTGAAATAGAACTTTTTTTTTAAATTATCGTAATTCTTATTTAGTGAAAATAATGTCTTCATTTGACGAATTAGTACGTATGCATTAATATGTATAAATTTAAAGCTCTGTACTGTCATTTTATCTAAAATCATGAAGTATGTTTCGTACACAAATTATTATTTTGTCTTAGGTGCATAGTCTGTTTAACACATTTTCTTCGGTTTTATGTTATTACCTACCATAAATAAAAATGAACTATTTTATAACTAAAAATCCTTATTAATTTATTATTATCTAAGTTAAGTCATACTCATGTTCAGTTATTAAATTAAGATTATATCGATTCCCGAATTATCAAATTTACTAGTTTTCATTTCATTTGTAGACACAATTTTATTAAACAACTTTCTCGTGTTAAACAACCTTCAAACGCTCTAACATATAATTGATTTCTTAGCGGCCTTCCTTTGGAAATCGAAAGGACATTCATCAATATACTGTAATTGGCGATAAATAACTAGTAGGGCTATCATTAAACATTAATTACATTATAATTATCAAAATTAATCTATTCTCATGCACAATACAATTGTGGTGTTTGGCTTCAAAACCGGTGACATCCATTTTCAGGACTGATAGAAAAAGATCCAATTTTAAAAAATAATCAACTTAGCAAATTATTTTTCGTTACTTTGCTAACAATTCACTTCAAACCAAAATTACTGACTACTTTTTAGGATCTTCTCTTTTTTTTTAATTTTTTTTTTTTTTGTTGGATATAATATACCTGACTTTGATCAGAAAATATCGATATCTGGTTAGTTAATGGTTGATAAAAATAAAATGGATATTTTTAAAAACAAATCACTTTAGTCAATATTAGTCGCCGGATTTCAGCTAGGCGACCAACGGACGGAATTCACTTCGCGTGGAAGATTAGCGAAGCTGTCATTACCCACAGTATGCTCAGTACCTACCGGGGTGTGGTACCTACACTACCTTATATTACATTTAATATAAAAACGATACATGTACATAGTTTTGATATTTCATACATAAAAAATTTCCATTTGATTTAATGGATGTAACCACTCTTGGTAAAAAATGGCATCTTTTGGTAGTGATTTTTGAAGGATCTAGACGGTTTTGAAACAAACACGTCTAATAAATTATTTCTCTCATTAAAAACTTATAAAAAAAGAAAAAGATATTTTTGGAATAAAATGGATGTATCCGATTTTGAAACTAAACGTCTCAATTAATATATTATAATGTACACCTAATTAGTTTTAAGTAAATCATCTTTATCACCCAAGAAGATGTAGAACTATTAAAACGAACTAAGTTTTGTTGACAATTTTATTTAAGAAGTTGCTAATTATACGAATTATTTGCTAATTATAATAATATATTTAAAGATTGAGATTAGAATTTGTTTTTATTATTTTAATAAAAATGAGAGATTAAGGCGAAAACGTGATACTCATTAGAGTGGTACGTTTTTGGTCTTTTAGACATATTTATTTTCGCTTTAACCTATTATTGTATAAAATAGTAAATTAATATTTTGATGAAGTAAATGAATTATAGAAACACCCAAATTATGTATAATTAAGTTAAAAGAAATTCCAACGAATGATTTAAAAATTATTTATATGTATTATGCATATGCATTTATTTATGTATTGAGATGTATGTATTATTTATCCAGGAATCCCAGAGCTTGATGTCCCAGCCTTAGAACCATTGGTTATCGATAAAATCACCGTATCTGAGGGAGGACCTTTCAGAGCTGTTGGTTCCAATGTCAAAATCGGAGGAGCGTCTAATTTCCAAATTAAAGATCTCAAGTAAATATTATATTATTAATACAACGTCTTAATAATGATTTGAATAATTTGTTTGGTTGTCAAGCGACTTATAAAAATGTCATTGCATCGTCTAGATCCTAAGCACCAGTATCTCTGCGGTTGGCAGCAATTGTATAAATTTTATTAACTTGTAAACTAAAACATCACGTTTTTATTTCCACATTATTTTTTCTGGGGTTTTTTCCTGCTTATAGTTGAGAAAATTTTATATATTCTTTATTATTGCCTTAAAAAGATTAAATATCCAGTTGGCATAAACCCTTACTTATACAATTAAAAATTTTAATGTTAATCATCTTAATTTTAGATTAATATTCTATATTATATTTACATTTTTACTAGATTTATATTTATACAAGGTTAAATTCTCGAAACTAAAAATAGTATGTGGTGAAATGAGATAAGGATGGTTGGGATAAAAGGAACGAAAGTAAATTTATTTCCAGAAGTGTTTATAGTCTGGCAAGAAGAAGAGTGAGAAGTAATTGTGGATGTGGAGAAAAAACAAAAGCAATCATAAATAAAAACCACGTATTTTCTGGTAACACTCAGATGAAACGCCAATACTTCTAATAGTGCTGATGCAGTGAATTTTATTCTCTGACGAGAAATCACTCATCTTCAAATAAGTAATTATGAACACATTAGAATTCCTGAGCTATATTTACTTAGCATATTTAAAAAAAGAAACTTCGTTTATTAAAACACTTAAACAAAAAACAATTTTCCTGGTGATTTATTTTGTCTTCTTAGAATGTTTTAAAGTTCCTTAAAAAGTTTTCCTAAAAATGAATTTTTTTTCGTGTCATATCCCTTTTGCATGTAAGATGTGATAATATTCACTCTCTGATGGTCTACACTTCAGATATATTCTCTTAACTACAAAATGTTCATAATGCAAGCATTCCTATCTAAAACATTCAGTTCCAAATCGTTCAGCCACATCAATGAAACCCTTAGCATGTCAATGTTACCTACTTTTTCTTTGTTTAATGAATTATCGTTCCCTCTCTAGTAGTAATAAATCATTTACTGAATTGCTACCTTAACTCTCAAGGATATCCCGATTTATTAATTATTTAGGAAACCGGGAGCAGGAGTGTTGATTGTTTAAGTACAACAATAGAACTATGAGAAGATAAGGAGATGCTTATGTTTGAATTCTTCAAACACGAATTCTCACGGATAGGGAAGAGATAAGTTATATGATGAGTGTTTGTCCAAGGAATAAGGAATCCCACTATTACATGTAATGATGATTACACAGGTCTGCGATGAAAAAATGTAGAATATTTTACTAGTGGGTTTAACAGTATTTTTTGTGATGATTACGGAAAAATAGTGAAAAAATTCCATCACCCCTAGATAAGTCAAAAATTTTAGAACTTTTAGGGTCTAGACTTAGCTATATGTTAGCCTCCAGTGTTTTATTTTCATGGTACCGATTTAGAGAAAAGGAATTTGTCCCTTTTTTTACACAAAAGGGTGACCTGGAATCACGGAAATGTTCAAAATCCTGTATGAAACAGAGAAATGGAAACTTGTCATCCAAAAGGAATTTGAAAGCTGTACTTGTTCACAATGGTAACCGATATGCGTCTGTGCCTGTTGGACACTCATTCCATTTGAAAAATGCTACAAAAATCTTGAGCTTGTTCTTAATAAGCTCGGCTACTATGACCATAAATGGACCATTTTTAGGGATTTGAAAGTGATTTCCATGTTACTAGGTCAACAGAGTGGTTACACAAAGTTTCCATGTTTCCTCTGTGAATGGGATATCCGTCACTGGAAACAACACTACGTGAAGCAGACGTGGCTAATCAAAAAGGCTCTTATTCCTGGAGTTAAAAATATTGAAAGACAAAGTTTAGTGGATTCTAATAAGTTCTTACTTCCACCACTTCATATCAAATTGGTGCTAATGAAACAGTTTGAGAAAGCATTACCCAAAGAAGGAGAGTGTTTCAAGTATCTTTTGAACTGGAGGATTAAAATAAATTCCCACAAATCTCATCAAATCATCTTTGTCCTCCGTCGTAAACCAGCGACTTCCTGCCCTCCCCTGTATCCTTGACAAACGCTTAACTTGGAATCCTCATACTAGACTGAAACGACAAGAAACAGCTCGCCGTTTCAGGCTACTTCAACATTTACTAGATAAACGCTCTAAGCTCCCAATTAATTATAAGAGACTTATATACATGACAATCATTAGACCCAACTGACTTACGGAATAGAGCTTTGGGGCTCCACTAAGCCATCGAATTCCTCCCGTATTCAATCCTTACAATCCATAAACCTTCGGAAAATCCTCAATGCTCCTAACATTGTTACGAACAAAGTAATCGAAACGACCTTAACGTCCCGTTTACTGCTGATTTGGCCCGAGTCCGATATCAATCTTCTCATGACAAACTTCACTTCCACTCAAACCCACTAGTTTTAAACCTCGCAACCTCTTCAATTCCTGATAATCCTCTGAGGCGTCTGAAAAGAAGATGGCCTCGTGACCTTCTAAGCTGAACTTTTTATTTGAGTACTACCACTGGGTAGTTTCTCTACTTGTCTTTTCATGTCAGTGTATTCACTCATTACATTTACTTGATGTATTCTGTATACAGTTGTAAATTTCAATAAATATATTTTTTTTAAAAAGTATCTTTTGAACATTTTCCTGGTATATCCGATGCTAAGCTGAAAAAGGGAGTCTTTGTTGGGTCTGACATCGGAAAACTTTTAAAAGATGAAAGCTTTGTCACTAAAATGGAAATGGAAGAAAAAATGCCTGGAATTCATTTAAAGCAGTTGTAACAGGCTTTCTTGGAAACAAAAAAGACCCAAACTACAAAACTATGGTAGCTAAATTGTTACAAAACTACAAAATGTTGGGCTGCAACATGAGTGTCAAAGTTCATTTATTTCACATCTGGACTACTTTCCAGAAAATCTTGGGGCTGTAAGTGGGGAAGAAGGAGAACGTTTCCATCAAGATATAAAAGAAATAGAGCGCAAATGCTAAGGTCGATGGAATGTCAACATAATGGCAGTGTATTAAAAAGGGAAAATTCACAGGAACACAGCCGAAAAAGTACCAAAAGAAGCTATGATGGAAAAATAAAACGTATTTACAAAGACTGATAATAACTGTACAACACGTGTGCATTACTTTTATGATCATTTGAGCTAGGTATCGTTGTATTTTTTTTATATTTTAGTTACTTACTTTAGTTTTGCGGGGTTTTCCGCTCAATGGGTTGCCTGGTTAAGTAAGAGCGTCCCTCGACTTTTCTCTATTCCACCAGTCATCCACCTCAAGTCCCCTACCGGCCATATCTTCCTCCATGCAGTCCTTCCACCTACGTTGTGGCATCCGCTGGCAGTGTCCGTACCATCGCAGCCTGTTCCTTCCAAGTCTCTCCGGAACTCCTTCGGTCACCTCTCTAATATCTTCATTTCTGACTCTATCCAGGCGGGTGATCCTAAGGCATCTCCTCCAAAAGTCCATCTCGGCAGGTTGTAATCTAGAGTAGAGTCCCGGGTTAAGTGTCCAGGTCTCTGAGACGTAGCTGAGGGAGGGCTCAACAATACTTCTAAAAATACGCCTTTTGTTGTCCGTTGCGATGACTGTGTTCCAAAGAACTGGGTGCAACATTCTAGGCACCCTTCTTGCCAGGCCAACTCTCCTCCTTACTTCGGGTTCCGACTTGCCGTTCCCATCTATTGTTGACCCTAAGTACTTGAAGGAGTCCACTCGCTTGCATATTTGCCCGCTAATATGAAGGTCTGTGGCTTCTCTGCAGTTCACTGCTAGGTATTCGGTCTTATCAAAATTTATTCGTAGACCCCATAGGCTGTATTCTTTTTCCAGGGCCATTAGCATCATTTAAAGCAGTTGTAACAGGCTTTCTTGGAAACAAAAAAGACCCAAACTACAAAACTATGGTAGCTAAATTGTTACAAAACTACAAAATGTTGGGCTGCAACATGAGTGTCAAAGTGCTTTTTCCAGCCCCTCTCTGTTATATGTGACCACTGCCTGGTCATCGGCAAAGAAAAGAGAGAAAAGCATATGTCCGTCTATGTCTATGCCCTTTCCTCTCCAACGTGCGCTCCACTCCTTCACTGCCTGTTGTCAGTGGCGGATTATCCGTAAGGCAAACTAGGCACGTGCCTAGGGGCGCGTAGTTACAAGGGGCGCGCGAGCTCAGAATTTTTAAATAAATAAAAAAAATAACATATCGACAAAGAAAGAAAGAACTAAATGCTGATCTATAATATAATACAAGCATGATGCTATGATGCTGACAATCAGTTAAAATTAAGATGGCCATTTATGGCCGGTACAGGGGCGCCGATAAAGTTATTGCCTAGGGCGCTCTGGACCTTTAATCCGCCACTGCCTGTTGTACATACATTTTAAACAGGGTTGGGGACATACTGCATCCCTGCTTTTGAGGCAGAAAAAGGCTCTGATAAGCGAGAGCCGAGCTTCAATCTGTACTCGTCTTCCCTGTACAGACATCTCACTGCATTTATTAAGGCATCGCTAATGCCCGCACTCTTAAGGGTTTCCCACATCTTATGTCTTGGCACACTGTCATAAGCCTGTTCTAGGTCTATGAAAGCTATATGTACAGCTCTTCCTTTCTCCATTCGCTTTTCTATGAGCTGCCTTAGGACAAATATGCTGTCCGTACAGGACCTGGCTGCAGTGAAACCAAACTGTTCCTCTGGGATGACAAACTCCTCTTCTAATTTTCGCTTCAGAATTCTGCCCACTATTCTTGATACCGAACTCGAGACACAAATACCTCTATAATTTCGGCATACATTTCTGTCTCCTTTCTTATATATAGGTGTAAGAAATCCTGTCTTAAGGTCCTTTGGCAACTCTTGCCCTTGTAGCATCAGATTTATAAGCTTGGTAAGGGCCTTTAATAATCCAGGTCCCCCTGTCTATATTTATTTTAGTTCATGTTAAAATAATAAAAACAAATACAAAATTTTCCATTGTTTTTTTTTGTAATTTTTCCCAAAACTTCAACTTTATTTTGAAGGCAACCCTTACGTGATAGAAAAAAAAAATGTCATTTTTGAAATCAGCGCAAAAAAACTACATAAAGATCAGTTAACTAAATCAAATCAATTTTTAACAATTTTTTTTTGCAGACCTTTGGCTGTGCCCTCTTTCGGAGGGGGCGTAAAATAGTGGTCCCGTGCATGCCCGGTATCAGGAACTCGTGTAAGAACCTTACCCTAATTATACATGGATTGGCAAAATATAGGACTCCAGCTGCAGTATCATCCGATCAGCCATAGTCATAATGTGACTTTAAATAAATAAACCATCAAAAAAACATTATTTTGGAATGAATCCTTAGGAAACTGAAGGCAGCTCATTTTACAAATAGATTTTGAGCATGCAAATTTGAATTTTATGCATCCTCGTTATTACAACTTACTGTTGTCCGAACTATACCCACATGCCCCTTTGATTAATCGCGCTATTGATGGGCAATATTTCTAAACGATTTTCTAAATAAAAAGTATACTTGAATGTTTTTTTGTTGCACTGCCAATAACATGAATTTCTCTTTACTATTTTTTATACAGGTTTAAGCGATCGATTTAATTTATTATGTTCAAAATTAGTCTTTTCAGTGGATAATGATGAAGTATTGGCGTTTGGTATCCGGTCCTTGATATTTCGATTGTATGTAATTAATCGTATTAACACAAGTCGTGAGTAATGCCCGGTTTTTATCCATCGAATTAAGAATTTGCCAAGGTAATCTTTGAATTTGCCAAGGTGATCAAGTACAGTGTCCAAGATCGGGGTTTATCTTGGTAAAATAGTTTGTTAAACAACTTTTTTTTATAACAATTTTATTGTTTTATACAAAGAAAGGCAAGAAGGTGTTAGGAATAAAATTAATTGAGTGCTTGGAGTTACATTTTTTTATTATTATTAACTCCAAGCACTCAATCTACGACATTACAGTACAGTCATAAAACCAAAATGCCTCCATTGATCAGAGGGAGTGATTTTGAACAGGAAGAGAGAAATATAAAATATTCAGAAAAAGGAACAAAAGATCATAAGAGAAAATGTAGGCTCATTTAGTTGAATCAAGTTTTAAATTAGTTACTTAATTTACACATTTAAAAGGAATAAATGTAGACATAAAATATTGTAAATTATTTTTATTCAGGTCTGATGTCAATAAGATGATATTCCAAGTTAGTCTGTATATTCCATTTTTGACTTTCGACGCAACATATGATGTGGATGCTACCATACTTCAGCTTCATGTGAAAGGAAAAGGACCACTGAAGGCTAATGCTAGTGAGTAAAATATTTATATAAACTAAAATATATTTTTAAATTCATGTTAATGGCTATTATTATGAAACTTATTGTATATAGATTTTTTTTTCTTATTATGCTGTGGTAATAAACGAAGAAATGAAATTTTTATTTGAAAATGAAAAATCCGGAAGACCCGGGTTTGAGTCCCGGTCCTGGACATATCTTTTATTTTCAAATAAAAATATTTAAAAATGAATAACAAATAAAATTAAATAAATGAAGAAATAAAATGTGTGTAAGCAAAATTAAATATTACTATGAAATAAAAATGTTTTTGAATCATTGTCAGAAAATTTTAATTAATTTGGATTGAATGAACTGAACATTTTCAAGTATAGCCCTCAAAGTGGCTGTTATATCAACACTCATTTGATTTTTCATTTTAATATGTAGTTATTTAAACCGTTTGAGAATTATTGTAGGTGTAGTAAAAAATACCTTCCTCTTTGTGCCTTTCGGCCTTGAGGTGCCTCATCAAACCTGGATCTCCATCTGTTTTTATCTTTCGTTACAATCCTCAGATACTGTATAATCTTCCTTCCTGCATGTCCTTAATTGGTAATATAATTGAAGTAGTTCTGCCTTGGTCTCCCTCCATGTCTATTGCCCGCGGGCTGTCATTAACTACCTTAGCTCCCATTAACCTTGTTTTTCCCCAATGTACTCCTCTCCAATTCTTTGCATTGAAATCACCCTTAATGGTAATTCCTCTTCCCCTGCACTGGCTATTATTAATTGTTCCTTCCAGTTCAATATAAAATTGTTCTTAATCCAAGATGCCTGCAGCTTCTTTGGGAGCATAGACTTTGATCAGTTTTACTTTACCAACTTACAATTTTAAATCCAAAGAGATTATTCTTGGTGAGGCGGAGGTCCAGTCTTCCACCGTATTGAAAATGTTTTCTTTCACGTTCACTCCTATTCCTTCTTTAGCCCTGTGACCTCTTGGCGCTCCTAACATATGAGGGTATCGTTTTTGTCTAGTATTATTTCTCCACTGCCTTTCTTTCTTGTTTCTCTGATAACAAGAACATCTATATGATCTCCATTTCCTCAATCATCTCAGATTCCTTCCCTGTAACAGCTTTATATTCCATGTTGCCAAACATAGTTCCTTGACCAGGCCATATTGTAACCATTTATTCTGTTCAAATCCAAGGTTTGCAGGACCAGTGCTTTGAATCTGGTATTATTTCCTTGGGATGATTGGCCCAGTAAGAAGAACCCTATTAAATCTAGGTTCACAGTTCTACCAGTGAGGTGCCTGGACCCTATCCTGAAAATATTGCTTCTCTCTAAACCCACTTTCTCTTGTTTTTTCATTGAATCAGTCCTTCTCAGGGGTTGGTTACCACCAACTTGGACTGGGTTGCTCCGTATAACAAGACCTGCCTCAAGCAGGTGAGAGTGGAGTTGTGGAGGAGAGGTTGAGTAGCGCTTTTGGATATATAAGTTACTTCACTCCCCCTTAAGCATCAGATGTTAGTTTAATTCAGATGGGTCTTTTTTTTAATCAGCTTATTTAGTATTTTATACTATAAAGTAAACATTTAATCTAATGTTGACCGCTTTTGTTTTCAGCTGATATCGATGGTACTGGAATCTTGAAAGGAAGAAAAATAACCAAGAATGGAAAAACATATGTTGAATTAAATCATCTTGATTTAAAACTGAAAATGAAGTCATATGATATTAAACTCGAGAATATGTTCTCTAATGACCCGGTTCTCAGTAAGTGGCAAATTAAATTTATGTTTGTTTTATTGGTAATTCACTTTGTATTCATTTATTTATACCTCTTATTTGATTTATACCTCACCTTTGATTTCTTTGTATGGCAGAGATTATTTTTTACATTTAACTTAATATCAAAACGTAATTTATGTCACAACAATAATTAAATTAAAAAGAGGTTTCCATGTCACAACAGTGACCTATAATTTTCTGTTTTACCTCTTAGATGAAGCTACTAACACTCTTCTTAATGAGAACAAAAGGGAATTGATGACGGCAATGCGACCTCAAGCAGAAAAAATAGTCTCCAAAGTTTTGCTCGATATTGCAAACAAAATCACTCAGCATTTCACTTATGAAGAACTATTCCCTGAAAAGTGAACTTTGTATTATTGATCCATCAAAACTTTTAACTACCAAATAGTGTATATTAAGGCCATATTATAATGATTTTCACCAATTGTAGACTGAATTAAAAAAACAGAATTCAACCAATCTCTGAGAATAACTTATGTATATATTGAATGTACAAAATTAAGAAATACATTTTTTTTTAATCCATACCGAATAAATTTTTTGGTTTATTTACTTATCTTTATAACTGTTCCTAAAAATACTTTTATTTTTTCCTGGAACTCCATTCATATTTTCACACTACTTGTTTCTGCTTCATCAGTCACAATAAAAAACGTACTTCTGCAACCCCCTGGTCTCCTTGTTTAGTTAGGTTTGCATATTACCTATAATTATATCCTTGAAAAAAACTAAAAATTGAGCATCTGCCTTCAAAAAATCTCTGGATTAAAAAAAGGCAGATAACCAATGAAGTAGGTGAATTATTAAAATATGCCATTTTTACCTAATAAATCAAAATTATAAGAAAAAATTACATTTTTTACAATGTATAAAACTTTTGTAATTAAAAGTTTTATAAATTTCAGAGTACCCAAATGCACAACTTCCTGAGTCTCTGCGGCAGAGGTTATTCAAAATCTGCATTTGAGGCCATCGAAAATGACTTAATACACAAATTTGCCACATATCAATCACTGGATCTGATCAGACTCTATTCAAAATATGGTTTTTATGCTTAGAAAATTACTAATTTTTGCTTTTTTAAAAGATTAAGCCATATTCTTACATTAGATCTTCTATAAAACATGTTCATTCATTCACAATCACATATTTAAAAAAGATTATTCATATTTCTTAATTGCCATAGCTTCTTTTTGAGACATTAATCTGCTAATAGAAACCTGAATGATTTCAAGAGCAGCAGTTCTCTCATCAACATTTAAAAAGTCTAATTTTACTTTTTAGACAAACAAATTTTGAAAATCCCCAAGTAATAATAATAGTATATCCAAGTATAATACTTTGCAATAAAGTGTTATTTGAAATTTAAATTCACTTTAATTATGGTTAATCAAATGGAAAATATCCCTATAAGAAAAAGCTAAAGTAGTAAGTACAAAACCCTAAAAATTAAACATGACTGCGATTTATTTGCTTGATCATTGACATATTATTTTTGCCACACAATCTGTATACTCTATGATTTCCTGACAACAATTACTTCAGATCATTGTCAGCAATAGAAGTTTTCATTAAACCCTAAAAAGTATTGTTTTTTTATTTATCGTCAAATAAATATACTATAATATATGTGTATTTTATTTATATTGAATGGGTAATACCTTAAAATCATTGATAGGAATCCTGGAGTTGGCTTTGTAGGCCGATAGGTTTACTATAATATTCACAATATCAATCAAACTGGCCTGATGATTTTTGCAAACATTAAATTATCAAATAGTTCTATACAATTAATGAAATATCTAAATACTCCTTTTATAGGACTCCTAGTGGTAATTTTTTGGTGTTGGAAATATTTCATATAACAACTAATCATGAAGAGCCTAATGCCATTCTGTGTACCAACTAAAACAATAGCATGATTTCGTTAAATTTTATAAAATAACAGATGACAATCTCTACCCAAAGAAAACACACTAAAATAAGTATAAGTACTAATCATTATGGCTGTTAAAAGAACTGGAAATGAAAAAGGACACCTAAATAGAAATCTTTGAATCGATATGATTGAGGAGGGTACACCTGGGTACTAGAAGGGAACCAAAGAACATAATAAAATAAAATGAAGATGAATAAATAGAAACTCTTATTGGCATTATTGGTATGTTTTAAGTATCCAACTTGTAATTGGTATTTTGTTTATTTTTTCCTCTATCTTCCATTATATTATTATATTTATGACAATTATTACAATATCAGGAAAAATAATTATGTCATAATGATATAATTATTTTAGAATAGAATAGAAAAGTAACTTTATTCTGGAACTAACTCACTTTAGAATAACAACCAAGGAGGACATTTTCGAGTAATATATAATGACAGCAAACAGTGCAGCAATTGTTTAGAACCTCTTCAGAGATTATAATAAGAGAAGGATAACTAATAGAAACTACAAAAATACTTACTACCTATTTTAAAGTGGTCGGAAACAAAATGACGGAAGATAGGAGAACATTTTATTTTAAGATCATTTTAGGAAAATCCTGATATTAATTTTCACAAAGGAATCTTGGAATAAGAGATATACAAAACCACTTATATTTATAGTTCTAGGTTGGAAAAAAGTCTTCTAGATAATTATAGAACACATATCTACCTACTAGTAAGATTAAAATGTAATTACCTTCCCCTTTCATATTCAAAATAAGTATTTTACTACAACTTAAATGAAAATATTGATTCAATTTACATCATCATCATCATAATGTTTCCCTCTCTACCGATGCACAGTGTGGGGATGCCCTCTATAGAGCTTGACCCAGGTGTCCCTTTCTTGAACCAATTATCTCCCCCTGCTCCAGTCCACCCCTCGCTTCCTGAATGCCTTCCGCACGCCTTCTTCCCAGGTGATCCGTGGTCTTCCTCTTGGTCTTCTTCCATCTACTCTCGTCTCATATGTTGTCCTGGCCGTTCTCTCTGTGCTCATCCTCAGGAGGTGCCCAAACCTTCTTAGTTTATTTTCTTCCAGAGTGGTTTCTACCGGCTGTACCTCGAGGTATGATCTTATTGTAGTGTTGCGGATCCTATCTCTCCTGGTCCTTCCTTCAACCTTTCTTAGGTATCTCATTTTCATTGTCTATATCTGCTCTTTGTGTTTTGAGGTAAGTGTTCATGATTCGGAGGAATAAGATAGGATGGGCAGGAACGTAGACTTGTAGACGGATATCTTCGTCTTCTTCGTCACCTCTCTTTTGTCGAGGAAACCCTTCCAGACTGCGTTGAACAATACCAGCTGCTCCCAGCCTTTGCGTCACCTCTCCATTGATATAACCGCTTTCATTGATCCAGGCACCTTGATATTTGAAATCCTGCACCTGTTCTAGGACAGATCCCTTCAGTCTCAGTATTCCCATAACACAGTGAGGACATATTCCTATTCTCATGCATTCGCTCGACAACTCTTCTTGCATGATATTTATGTTGTTTTGTAGGTCCCGGTCATCCCCAGCTTGTCGATTTGACGAGGTTATCAGCAAAAGCGAGAACTGTATACAAAGTAGGCTGTAGGTTCCCATGCCCTAGTTGAAAACACCCCAATCTGGGTTTGGCTCTCTTCAGCACCCCATCGAGCACCAATATGAACAGTAGGGGACTTAGGCTGCACCCCTGGCGTATTCCCTGCATCGTCTCGAACTCCTAGGAGGTGTGGTTGCCAGTCCTTATAATGTTTCTTGTTTTTCGGTAGAGACTCCTGACTGCCAGAATCATGCCAATGTCCACTTGCTTTTCCGACAGAGCTCGCTCTATATCCTCAGTTTCGACTCTGTCAAATGCCTTTTCTAAATACACGAAGCAGACAGAAAGTTCTTTACCTTTCTCGATGGACATCTCCAAGACCTGCCTCAAAGTGAAAATCAGGTCCTGTGCACTCCTCCAGTTTCTGAATCCATACTGCTCCTCTCCGATCTGGCAGTCGGGAACTCTTCTTACCCTTGCTTCCAGGATTCTTGAATAAATCATGCTTGGCACACTGAGCAGAGATATGCCTCGATGGTTATTGCATATTCTATTGTCTCCCTTCTTGTAGATAGGCACCACCACCACGATCTCCCAGTCCTTCGGTATCCTTTTCTTTTTCCATACCAAATTTAAGAGATGGAGAAACATTTCTTCACCTTTGCTGCCCATATACCTCATCATTTCAGGAGTTATTTCATCCAGCCCTGCAGACTTGCCCAGCTTCATTTTCGAGACTATAGTTCAGATGAGACCCATAATGCAGGGGTGGAGTATGCAGAAGAAGACAATTTCAATTTACAACAGTGGAATTACTTTTCACCTGTGCAAATTAATTCATTACAAGTCATGGAGTCACTTAGTTTGAAGTTTATGAGGTAGTAGTTAATTATCATTATATAAAGACAGTTCGACTGAAGATACTTGGTATTTTTTTTGGAGTTTAGGTCCAGATTATTGTAGTGAATTATTAAATCATAAAAAATGTTTATTTTATTGGTGTGAATATAATATGTTTAGTATAGCACTGAGAATAATCACTGCATGGGTACGGATAGTAAGGCTACCTTCTATGTTCAACAACCAATTGTCATTCAAGAAGATTGTAACTTCTTATTCATGATTACTGTTGAGTAATTATTGAAAATAACAACCCAAGATTATTGAAATTAACTAATTAAGATTTCTTATGTCCACTAAAATTTCTAATTGGATTCTACTCCAAAAATGATTTTGCATTTACAAATTTACTACTTAGTAAATATCAATGGCTGAATTTAATTATTTTTATTATTTAAATCAAAAATATCTAGTGAATGTAGATTACATGAGAAGCAAAATCATTAAAAATGTGTATAATTTATTAGAAAAGTTATTCTTTTCACTTTGTATAAAAATACAGTTATTTTGATGACTATTACCATATACAATGAGAGATGACAATGAATGTCCATATTTTTAGTATTGTCATAAAATACCTATAAGCAGTTAATTTAAACCATATATAAATGAGATTAATATACATTGGATACTTCATCAGGTAGGTCTATTAAAGAAATCTGCCAAATTGCATAATCTTTGTTGTGGGTGTCTTTGTGTGTTTCCAAGTCAGATTCCTCGTCTTCTACAATCCAGTGTGTCCAAGTCCCAGTGTCTCTCTTCTAAACATCTCCCTCTTTTATCAGTTTTTTCTCCCTTCAACTTTCCTTGAGCGTATATCAAGCTTCTCTTATTGGCTTTAAATTGCTATAGGTTGACCCCCTCCTACTTCAGAGTTCTGAACCACCCCTAGGTCTTAAGAACCACCCATATGGGTGGCTTAAAGGTTTAAAAAGGCCAGGTAAATATTTTTATCCCATCATCTTCGCTATACTATTTTGAGAGTTAATGATCCTGTGTTTGTCATCCTGGTCAGCTACTAGTTTTACAAACTTTTATACGAGCGGCTCTGCTAGACGTCTTAGTCTTGATTGTAGGAAGGATGTGTTTGCTACCTTAAAGTCTGTGTGCCATTGGGTGTAAACATATGGGCTTAAAGTTGAAGTAATCTCCCTGAGACATTTTCTTGTTCATTGGAATGCTTATGTTGTATGATATAGAAATCCTCTTCTCAACCCCCGTTTTCTGAAGTGAAAGAGGGGGGTGAAGGGAGGGGAAGAAAATTAGGGAGAGAGAGAGAGAGTCTATTTTATTATTAACCAACTTCCCAAGTTTTATTCATGGCATTTTTTCCTAATAATTGAAAATTGATTTATAATTATTTATTACACAACTTTAGCAAGCAAAAATTAATTCAATATTATATTTGCTTTAAAGTACATATCCTTTATACAAAGGATACTAAGAATACTATAGAAGTGTTTCACATTGTAGAACTGTTTATGAGAGTAAACTAAAATAATTTATAAATATTTTTATTTTCATTTTTTATATATTTTTTTTATTTGTTATAGTTTAATTAACAAAACCTTTTTGATTGATTGAATTGTTTTGTATTTTGCTACATAAATGTCAGCTTGTATAAAGTAAAAATGTATTAGCAGAGTCAATCAAGTTAACATCATGGTAGCATTGATAAAATAAATAATGTAGAGTTGAAATTAAAGAAAATATTGAGATACTAAATGAATCATGTAGAAAATACTGTATGCTATTAATTATTTTACACAAATTTAAAAATAAGGTTTCGATAAAGTGTATCAATTATAGGACGATGATGTCACATCAATTAAATAATAAATAAATTAACTGAGTGTATAATGCTATGAAAACCTGTTTATATATTAATAAACCTGTTAATAGGCCAGGTATATACTCGTTTCATTCCAATAATATGCATTTAAGAGCATGCTCCATTCATTAAAAATAGAGAGCCAATTTCTTTTCAAGAATAGTTATTCACTTCCTCTTTATTGGATATTTTGGAAAAAAATGAGGGAGTTAAGTATGATAAATTTTCAGTCGAGCTACAGATGCAGTAACGAGGTTCCTCCTAAGGATTCCAGGGAGAACAAGAAGGCTCTGTAATCTGAAAGAATAGTTTAAGGTGGACTTGGGTTCTCTCAATGAAGGAAATTGTCTAATGGACATTCAGAAGGATTAAGACCCTGAAGACTTCAAGTCAAAACAAGGATGTTATGTTGAAGTAATTCCTCTTTTGTATATTATCTGCATTGTTTATAAAATATTGTATTAAAGAAAGACAACACTGTAAAGTGACAGTTCAGATTATGTTGGCTGTGCACCATAATCCATGTACTTGTTCAGCCATTGTCTGAGTCAGTTAGCGTCGGTCAGTAGTAAGGACTGGATCATTGTTTGTGTGTGAAGTGTTTGTCTGTCTATATATGTTTATATAGTTTTTTATATCCAATAAATCTGTACTCCTATAGTAATAACTTCTACTGTTGTTTTCTCTGCACTTTATCACCTTTTTACTCTCTATGTTAAAATGTTATACATCAAATACATTTTTAAATTTCTTATTTAAAATTCAAATACCATATATTTTTTAAATCTAGTTACTATCAAAACACAGGTATTCTAGCAGTGGCCAGTTTTTCCACTCATGCCCTTACCGTCTGTGGCTTTAATGCTCTTATTCAATCTCTACTGGTCTCAACAGTGAAGCTGCTGTAAAAGAATCACTAGAACTTCTGTGGTCCCGCTTTGCTCCCCCTACGGAGTTATGGGTTAATTTATATATACTGGGGTTCATAAATTTTACCTCCTTGATTAAAAATTTAAGCTAGGGCAGAGTGTAGATAATGCAAATAGTTTGTGGGCTCATAGACCACTAATACTTATGGCCAATAAGTGTGGCAGATTGTACTTATTGCTATCCAATAAATAGATTTCTTACAAGTTATTAGCAAAATCGTACCAATAAATAGTAAAATAAGTAAAAAAAAATAGATTATATACATGTATATATATATATATATATATATATATATATATATATATATATATATACATATATATCTGTGTGTGTGTGTGTGTGTGTATCTAAAAGTTTTATTCTAAAAATTAATCAGAATATTTTCCTTGAAAGTTGAATAAAAAAAATTTCTCATGGGAATTTGTTGAAGTTTTTGTAATCAACCAATTTACTGAAATGGTGAACGGGTGAAATGCTCTTTTCATTTAAGCATGCAAATTATCTAGTTTTATAGATTTATATATACTTAAATGCGGGTTCAAATCCCAGCTAGGACAAATCTTTTCTCATCAAAATAAAAATATATATAAGAAGCGAGGGGATGGTTGACTGGAAGATGGACGTAAGTAGTGGTGCCCCAGCCTCCTTATAGCCCTGAGGATGACCCACAAAGTGGGTCGAAACGTCGGCACATAATTAAATAAGTAACCACTTATTTAGTGTTTTCATAAAAATATATATAGTCAAGAGTGGGTGTAGGACAATAATACCACCAATACTTTGAATGCAAACTTAAACAATGTGAAATGTATATAATCAGGAATAAAGCAGTATGCTTTTAGAAGCCAAGTAGTGTTTATTGAAGCCAAGTTTAGGAAAGCTTTATTTATGATTTAGTAAAATGTTACTTCTACATAGTCTGCATGACACACTGGGGTTCATAAATTACCAATGGAAACAATTAATTCTAATTATGCCATTTTAAGATATTGATGTGCCATGTAATATTGTTTACATTGAGTGTATCTTTTTTTTTTTTTTTAAGTATGTATTTAAATTAGAGTTATTTTTTATGTAAGAATTTATTCGTTAATAAATCACTAAGTATTTTTTAATTACACAATTTACAATGCAAATTAAGTTGTTATTTAAGCTATCATTACTTTAGAATTATTACTCCAATTTTCTAATCAGGTATGGAGTTGGAATACAAATACAAATGAAATCATTATCTTAATTACTGAACTACTGCAAAGTCTTTTTGATCAAAGGATTGTAGAAGATAAACCAATACTTTTCTAAGAAAATCCCAAACTAAGGATTTAACAACATTGAACAATTTAGTCAAGGTAAGTATTTATGGGAGCAATGCAGCTGAGTGTGTGGATTGCTTAGTTGCTATGCTGCAGGTCCCCCAGGTTCTATTTTGGCTGTGGCGGGTTAGTTATTTAGTCTACGAACAGGCTTATATGGACCCTGTGAGGTCTACAGACCTCCTTGGAGCTCACCTAGCTCCTAAAAAGTACTTACTTTTATACTTTGCCATTAATTGTGAGAAAAACTAGCAGTTTAGAATGATCTCGGACAAATCATATCCCTGCACAACTGTTGTCCTTAAACAGTACATTCTATACTGTTTCCTCCTCTCTGTTGCCCGATCTACCTTTAAGAAGATTGAAAAGACATATAACTCCTTCAAAAGAACAACAACATAACTAAACTTGACATTTTAGAGTTAAGCCTTCTGCAGGAACTGTATTGGTTGAAGTTTTTTAATTAAGGAATGACATATCTGATATTCCATTTCCAACATTTTTTTTTAATAAAGTCATATTTTGAGTTGCTTCATGTTTGAACTTGAAGTTTTATGGCCATAATGACATAAGTTAAAATCAAAAAAGTTTCAAACTTTTAAAAATTTTTTGAAGGTTAACAAAAGAATTACAATACCACCATTACAACAGGAAAGCTTTGATTTACCAATACCCAAATCTAAAATTTTTTTAACTCACATGAAACTTTCAAAAGCCTCTATGAAAAATTAGTTTTTTTGAATCATGACATTATTCTTTTGAAGAAGCGATATGGGCCTAGAGACCTCCTCCGGAGACAATAACTCTTCATGATCCTTCAAATAGAGTAGAGAATCTTTAAATATCAGATGGATGGTATGACACACAGTTGCAACTATAGTAAGAAAGAATAATAAATAAAAGAAATATTCTCTTCATATATTGCATTCCCCTATTTTGAACGGAAATTTTTGAAATTTATTAATTGATAAGAAAACAAACAAATATTTTGGTCCCGATAGGAACAAATCCTTTCACTCTAGTGCCAAAACATCATGACATAGCTCTCTCACTCAATCATTCACTCTCTCTCTCACACTGTCTCGCTCATATCTATTTGTAGTTTGTAGGATAACAGGCTTTGTTTTTCGAAATAGTTTCTCCTTCCACTATCCTTGGCATACCAAGTCTCCTTATGCTGGGTTCAGTTCCAAGGGCTGAGGCTAAGACACAACCCTGAACAACTCCGGGTCCATCATTGGTGATATACGTTGTCTCTAATATAGCGATGCTGATTAGGTTAAGCCTTTTAATTTTTCTTGGAGTTTTCGATATCGCTGTAGGAAAGATACGTAAGTAATTATTATAGATGCGATAGAAAGTATCATTTATTTTATTAATAAGTGGAATTTCTATGTATCGCTTTGCATTTAATTGATCCAATGCAGTGACTATATATGTTTAAATCGCTGTATCATACAATTTAACCAAAAGCAATAAATATTTTTTGTTTTCTCGATTTCCTAAGGTTGAAAAAGAATGTAATATAGTTAAAAAGCAGTTTAATAGAAATTGGTCGTTCAATGTCGACTATATTTTGAGACTCCTCGTTTCTTTAATATCAAATCTGCTTTAGATATTACTTCAGAAGTTTCAACTGCAAAAATAGTTTTTGAAGAACGTAAAAGCTTGTGAAATTAGTCCGTGAAGCAGAGAAATTCTAATCAATAGTCGGTTTTATAATAATTAATCCTGGATAGACAAAATTTAGAGCTCCCATCGTAGCATCCTCCGATTAGCCATAGTAGCATAAAGTGACGTTAAATGAACAAACAACAACCCACGCTCCAACCACTTTGTTATTTAGACCAACGTTATGATGGGAGCCTGCTAAACCAAGTCAGACCTAGGTCAGTCTAGATTTGGATCTAGCCTTGATGTTCTTGTAATGAAAAATATAAGTAATTTGTTTTTTTTTATACTTTAATAGATACTTAAATTATTTTATTATTTATATATGCAATTATCCGTTATTTTAATAATAAAATAAATAATAATATTATTAAATCATCTAAGTGGACTATAATCACCTCCCTGCACAGCCGTTGGCCTAGAAACAATACAGTATTGGAATGGAGACACTTAGCGGGTTATTGTGGTACAGGTTATAAACGAACAAAAGAGTTTACTAACGCATTTTTTGTTACAATTTGTCTCAAATAAATTGATATTGAATGAAAGATATAAAATTCAATGTATGTGAAATAAACAACAAATAATATAGATAGGTAAATATTGAAACAAATTAAAGCATTATCGAAGAATAAAATAAGATCTTCTATTGGTCATAGTGACAGACAGGAGAAAGTTTCAGGGATATTGCCATCATTAGGATAATGGCATGTTTTGATTTTTAAAAGCGGTATTCATAGTGGGGGAACATTTATCATTAGTATGGCGCACAGTGGAACGAACCAACGCATTTGTTGGACATTGGACCAATTCTCTAATAACTAAATTTGTCCTTTATTCTGATTTTAAATTATACTTTATACTTCTTCTCAACAAAATCCATAGATAAATTTATTGTGAAATCAAATCTTATATAAAAAATTCTTAATTGAAATATAAATTTTTCTAAAAACTCATATTTTTAAAGCAATCTACTGTTTGAGGTAATGCATTAAATTAATCGTGCACCTACTGGGAAAAAACACATCCATAATAAGATATTTTAGGCAAATAAAACTTGGGATTATTTCAAACGTCTGGGATTTTTCGGTGAAAATTGGGTGATAAAATTAAATAATCAATTGTGAAAATCGCTCAAAATCGCCCAAAAAACTACCTTCACAGTAAATAACTAGAGTGTTTGAAGTTTTTTTTCCATTAGTCGGATTTTGCTACTAGGTGCTATTTTCCGAGAAAATGATTTTTTCTTTTTATTTTATGGGCCTTAAAAATTAATTTAAAATAATTTCTGTTGATATTGGCGTCTACTTTTCGCAAGTTTTCTTTTTTTTAATAGGTTTTGTTTACATTCATTTATCCGAACAACCCTCATCTAACATAATAGTATCACAATGAAACTCAGTTTGCGTGTGATATTTCAACGACATATGTGTAATGGTGCACATAGGTGCAATAGTCCCTACAACAAATCGTCAAGTTTTTAATTTTTGATTTATTTAATTTTTATTTCGTTATTTAAATAAAACAATTATATATACGAACTTACATTTATTATAATTTTGATGTTCCAATTATACCTAGTATATTAACTAACAAAAGTAATTATCAATTATTTTATTAATTTGGTTTAATAATTAAATTATTTGGTTTGTTACTTTTTCCTTTGTGTAACTTTATTTAATACCTATGTATCTGTCTTTCCATACAATACTGTATTGTACCTATTCTCGTAGTATGTTGGTACAATAAATGGTACAATGTTTGATACTAAATAATCTAACATCGAAATATCAAATCTAGAATTTTTACACATTTATCCTAAAAGATTTGATCCTGTTTATCATATAATAAATAGTCCATTCAAAAAGCTTTAAAACCGTACCAATAGCCTTATTCTAGGAGAACCAGAAGCGGAGATATAATTGAATGTCCAGACGCTCCTAACGCTCGTTCCACTGTGTGGCGCAAGCTTGGAAATTACCGTTTTTTCTTCTTTTCAAATTGGACTAAATAAAATATATATCCCTCCAATTAAACTTATGTTTTTTTTATAGCTCAGTGGTAGAGCACTGATTAGGTATGTCTAAATTCCTGGGTTCAATTCCAACAGTGGCAGATGAATTATTTACTCTGTTAAAAGCCACGGATAGACACTGTAGGATCTGGAGACCCTCCTAGGGCTCACCCCACCGCTATAAAGTGCGTAATCTTAGGTTGAGCGAGAACTCAGACAACACCCTCCACATCGTTGTCCTCGAAACTGAACAGACTTTACCATGTACTTAATCCTAGGCCCAAGACCCTTCATGGGATGTTAGTGGTGCAGGTTAATTTATTATATTATATATTGAATAATACATTGAAATGTATATACTTTTTTTTTTTTAATTTCAGCCAGCTTTATTCACATATGCAGACGGAATCATCCAAAAATCGATCAATGTATTATAGAATCGATAGAGGATTTGAAACCACGACTTGCCTATGGTAGGTGCAATAATAATTTATTTTTAAGGACATAATATTATGGATTTTCGAATCTCAAAAATGCAATAACATTATCAAATTATTTATTTTATTCAGGGATTCCCGAATTAGACGTTCCTCCATTGGAACCCCTTCACCTCCCAGAGTTGGCCATTTCCAAAGGAGTAAACTTCCGGGCCTCTGGCACTGACGTCATCGTAAACGGAGCATCGAAGTTTAAAATCACCAAGTTCAAGTATTTACCATTTTATTAATTGCCATTTAAACTAATGATTATTGTATACCATTTTTAATTAAATTAAAACCATCATAGATATACAAATTATATTAATTTTCATCATAATTAATGCTAAATTGAATACATTTTAAATACGATTAGCATTATTCTACAGGTAATGTTAAACTGTCCGTAAATCCTTTCAGGAGTCATGGTCAGAGCATATTGAATATACAATATAGAATAGAATAGAATAGAAAAATAATTTTACTCTGGCACTAAGTAGCTTTAGGGTATCAAATGTATACTGAAAAAACAGAATATAGATTTTGCTTCATAATAAACATCGAGTATTTACATGAATGCCAAAAAATTAAATAAAAACAAAGTATATTATTGCCAAAAAACCACAAATTGTAAAAAAACTACAAATACACTAAACAATAGAAGTCATCATTTACTTCTGATTGATTTAATCCAATAATTCTACCTGATTAGATTGTTTGTTTGGAAACTATAGAGATGTTTGAAAAGCATGGATTTGAATATGTTTGGACATATTCAATATATTTGGACAGGAGCATGGTGGATTCAATATGAACTATATTTTGGGCGATAGTTTTTTATTTTAAACAATTTGTTTATTTCGTTTAAAACTTTTTTTAAATTTATTATTTACATCACAGTTCCAAAGGTAAATTGGTATAGCTACTAGTTTTGGGATTACGTTTCACTTTAACGTATAATTATCTGTTCCTTTCCTAATGCTAAAAAACCTAATTGAATATGTTACATCAATATTTAATTATGCAAAACATGAACATAATAAGAAATTAATTATTTCTTCTTTTCCATCAACTTCATTTCCATATATTTTCAGATACACTTTAATTTGTAGTTTTGGAATGACTGTATCTTTTACTAAAAATATAAGCAAAGACATATTTCATGTCTGACATTGATGATTTCAGGGCTGATATTGAGAGGATCAGTTATCAAATACATCTTCAAATTCCTGAGCTGAGGTACGTAGCTAACTATGACATCAATATGAAGCTGTTGAGCTTGGTTTTGAAAGGAAGGGGTCCAATGGAAGCAAACACAAGTTAGTATAACTTAAAAAGAATCTGGGCAAAGTATTTAACCACAAATAAACTTCTGAATGTACGATAAAGACTATTATTATAGCATTTTCTAATCTTAATAAATAATTTTCCAGCTGACGTAGAATCTGTAGCGTTATTAAAAGGCCATAAGGAACAGAGGAACGGAAAAACTTACGTGAAATTCGACTCTTTGGACTTGAAGCTCAAATGGAAGAGGTACCGCGTCAAGCTGGACAATCTCTTTAACGGAGATAAAACTCTAGGTAATTATAGTAAGATAAAAACTCATTATAATGAAAAATATTTAGGTTCAAATCAGTTTATAATGGTCGTTTTCTTATTATTTCTAGAATTTATTGGTAAGCTGGGTGTTTTTATTGCATCATATTTGATATTTAAATAAATTATTAATGCGTTACTTGCTTCCAGGCTCAAACTGGTTTTAACAAAATAATGTACAATTTATTTCCTACAATTAATTTTCATTTATATAGTCGTGCTAAATTATTTCTGTTAGAAAGTAAATAGTTGATAAAAATAATTATGAATAAATCGGTTCTTGCGGTAAATGGAATTACCATAATCTAAGTGAGAAAGAAATAGTTGACTGTGGGTACTATAATAGGATGTTGATAGTTGGGGGTGCAGTCAAGAAAACACGCAAAAATAGGTGAAACTATTTTATTTTAAGTGCCGACGTTTCGACCTACTATGTAGGTCATCTTCAGGGCTATGAGAAAACAGACAAAAACAGAATAGACTGTAAAAATACATAAAATAGAGGTACAGAAAAATTAACAAAATGTAGAGATATAAAAAAATGAATGATATATAATGAAAGGATATATGAATAAAGATGAATACATGGTAGATGTATAGAAAGGTGATAATGCAAAACAAAATACAAAGAGAGCAAAGAAGTTAAACAAAAAAAATAAAATGAAAAGGTATGAATATAATGAGTATGGACAATTTAGTATAATAAAGATAGAAATGTATTGCAAAGAAAACAATAGTATTAAAATAGACTCATGGGGAGTATCATAAGTGAAATGAGAGAACATGAATTAAAAATATGATACCTAAGAATACATCGAGAAGAATATATTATAGAACGTAAAGAAAAGGAATCTAATGTATGACAGGCCGAGAAGTGAAATATAAATAAAATTTTAAAAATATAAGTATCAGATGTTATGTAAAGGTATAAATGTTATATAAAGGTATACACTATACATTATATAACAGATGTTGTATCCAGGTATACAGATATTATATAGAGGTATACATTAGGTATGAAGTTATATAAATAAAGATGAAAGAATACAAGGAACAATACATGAGAGATATAAGATATCAGTAAGTGAATAGAGATATATTATAAAAAATAATGATGTTCTGTAAACATGAACTCTTTAATTAAAACTATTTAATTAAAACTATGATGGATGCTAAAGTGATGATGGGAGAAATAGGTGTGAAGGAAGGAGATGGAGAAAATATTTCCATCAGTTAAATTAATATCTAAAATCTATGTTGCTTAGCAGAATATAATTAACAAATAAGGAATAATTTACCATAAAAAAAACGTTTACTTATCTTCTCTTCATCTTTCTCCATCTCCTTCCTTCACACCTATTTCTCCCATCATCACTTTAGCATCCATCATAGTTTTAATTAAATAGTTTTAATTAAAGAGTTCATGTTCACAGAACATCATTATTTTTTATAATACATCTCTATTCACTTACTGATATCTTATATCTCTCATGTATTGTTCCTTGTATTCTTTCATCTTTATTTATATAACTTCATACCTAATGTATACCTCTATATAATATCTGTATACCTGGATACAACATCTGTTATATAATGTATAGTGTATACCTTTATATAACATTTATACCTTTACATAACATCTGATACTTATATTTTTAAAATTTTATTTATATTTCACTTCTCGGCCTGTCATACATTAGATTCCTTTTCTTTACGTTCTATAATATATTCTTCTCGATGTATTCTTAGGTATCATATTTTTAATTCATGTTCTCTCATTTCACTTATGATACTCCCCATGAGTCTATTTTAATACTATTGTTTTCTTTGCAATACATTTCTATCTTTATTATACTAAATTGTCCATACTCATTATATTCATACCTTTTCATTTTATTTTTTTTGTTTAACTTCTTTGCTCTCTTTGTATTTTGTTTTGCATTATCACCTTTCTATACATCTACCATGTATTCATCTTTATTCATATATCCTTTCATTATATATCATTCATTTTTTTATATCTCTACATTTTGTTAATTTTTCTGTACCTCTATTTTATGTATTTTTACAGTCTATTCTGTTTTTTGTCTGTTTTCTCATAGCCCTGAAGATGACCTACATAGTAGGTCGAAACGTCGGCACTTAAAATAAAATAGTTTCACCTATTTTTGCGTGTTTTCTTGACTGCACCCCCAACTATCAACATCCTATTACCATAATCTAAGATTATTTTATTCTATAGTTTTAGGAGCAAAAATTCAATAATTACAATTCGTTTGTAATTATTTCTTAGATAAGTTTTGTTATGAGATAACCTTACAAAATCTCCGTTTTTTTGTAAACTTTGTAAAAACCGTTTTTTAGGTTGCAAACTAGGATTTACACTACTCAGAAATGCCCTTACAACATATCAAAAATCGTTTTTTTGCGATATTTTAACATAAAATATAAATGTTTTATAATCCAGAATCCATTTCCACATCAACCAAATGAAAATAAATTACTTTAAGATAATTTTTTTTTCTTTATGAGCAGAAATAGTAGCATTTTAAGGTTCGTAATGTTTATAAATATACAAAAAATAACGTTTTTTTTATGGTAAATTATTCCTTATTTGTTAATTATATTCTGCTAAGCAACATAGATTTTAGATATTAATTTAACTGATGGAAATATTTTTCTACCTCAAGCGCTGTAAATTGGCCATTTTGAGGCTTAATCCACACATTTCCATTTTTATTTTCGTTTCCATAAAATAAAATAAATCCACACTTACATATATATATCTTTTTAATTTTCAATTTTTAATTTTTAATGCGAGCACCATGAAATTTTAGATTTAGCTTCTGCATAAAAAATAAAGAAATATGTGTTTTTTATTTTTGGAAAATCGACCCCTAAAAGAGTAAAATACGAGAAATCGTAACATGCTTAGTTAATAAGTAAGCAGGCTTTACATTTTTACATAATAATAATTGTATTCATGATTTCGCAAAACAAACCCCTAGATATTACAGTTTTTGATATTATATGGTGGATTTCAATAGAAAACTTATCGATAGTTCTGTAATTATGCCATTTAATATTTAATAGGACAGTTTATTAAGATCTACCAACAAAGCGATAAGCATTGGTAGGCTGGCTCAATTCACAATTGCTCTAAGTCATTGTTTATAATATGGAGTTAATTTATGGAATTCAAAACTCACTCTCCGTTTAAACTCAACGATTTCTATTTAAAATCAACGCGGACGAAGTCGCGGGAAAAAGCTAGTATTGATATAATTTTCCGAAAAGTGAAGTGGTAAAAAAGGCAAATAAAAATCTTTACAACGTCAAAATTAAAGTTATGATTTTGAAATTTTCTTCAAACTAAATTTGGAATATCCGTATTAGAACCAGAATATTCTAGGGATTGAGAAAGTGGTGCCTATAGATGGAGAAATTAGAGTTGGAACAGAAGGCCGGCAAATAATCACAGTCCCCCTAACCCAATCTAGGTTATATATATATATATATATTGATACAAATTGCTAGAAAACCATGGAACGAGTAGATAAAAAATATATGTAAAAGTATTTAGATGAATAAATCATTTATAAATTTTATTTATAGAAACTGCAATTTTACTCCATCCCTTGATAAACTCCATCCCAATAGTAGAAAACAATCGAAATTATAATAGGAATTAATATGATAAAAAAAAACTACTGCTTGAACACTGGATGCTCTTGGGTTCAGTACGTGACCGAAACTGTATTTTCCCTAGAGAGCAGGGAAGTGATTTGCCCAAATACGTTCCAGGTTTTCACCCCTAATAAAGTATACTCACTTTATGGAGGGTGAGCCTCAGGAGGGTCTACAAATCTTATATAGTCTGTTTATTAAAGTCTATTAGGAAATAAATCTTTGAAACCAGAACGGCCAATATAGCAACTCAGTCCTCTACACACTGAGAGGAATAGCTCCTTATTAATGTGATAAATGAAGCATGGTAAAAATAATAAGTATGTTATTAAAAAAAAAATACGGCAATAAATCTCTACTAGCCTTTGTCGCCTCCAGCATTAGTATTTATTAGTAACCGATAGTATTTATTAGACTTTCTTCTTATTAAATGTTTTTCTTATTACAGGTGACGCAGTGAATCATGCCCTCAACGAGAACCAAAAAGAAATCTTCGACACGATAAGGCCCCTGGCAGAGGAGGTAGTCTCAGAAGTAATCTTAGAAATTGCTAATAAAATAACCAAGAAATTTACATATGACGAACTGTTTCCCATCAAATGACAAGTGTCAGGTGTAAAGAAAAAAATATAATTAATGAATTAATTTAAATTGTAATATTATGTGTAAATATATATAGATTGAAGGCTATATATATATATATTTTTTATTAGTTCACCAAACAAACTGGTATATTTGTATTTTTACCCGATGATTTATCAGATCAAAATACTCCTCTGAGTGGTAAGGCTGACCTTCATTTCATATATTATGTTATAAATATAATAGTATATTATATATTTAGTACCTATCACTGTCGGCTTTTATAAATGAAATGTTTTATTTAAAAAAAAAACAAACATAAAAGCAAGCTCAACAAAAAAAAAAAATCCATTCGCACTCATTGTTATTTTTTAGTAGTGAAATTAATTGGAAAATGTTTATTTTTGATCAACAAAACGCCTTCAATCGATCAAACGCAGCCCGCAATGCTTGAGCTAATAGTGTAGATTGAGTAGGGGCAACCCTATACAGCTTATCATAAATTAAAAAATTGATAGTTTACATTAATAATTAACTGATTTGATTTCATTAATATATTTCTTATACATTAAATTATTCCTCGGATCAATATCAATAATTCACTTATTAATTACAACAATTATAGAATGTATATTAATTTTTTTTTATTGCCTAGCATGGTTCATTCGCACTGTTAATTCTAGTATTAAGTTAATTATATATATTTCTTATTTTATTGAATTCATAATCAACAATTTTGAAATCGTGCTATACAAGGATATAGCTGTAGGCAAATCACCGAAACTATTTGTCATAAATAGCTGTTAGTATTTGAAATAAACCTACGGAAAAATAAAGCGAATTAGACTGTAATGATTTTCTTCCTATCAATCGTAGTTCACATGAAATTCTAAATTAAATCACAAATTCTTCTTGGTAGTTTTATGAGCTGGTTTTGCAAATGTCTTTCTTCTATAAATCATACACAGCTCTGTTAGGTTTCGATTTGGCAAGGGTAGATTTGTTTAATCATACATATAGCTTAAGTGCCAACCAAGGTGGGCTTGATGGAGAGTTTAATAACCATTTAATAACAAAAATTTCAATAAATAACCAATTTATTTATTATTAAAAAATATATATTAATTTTAACCTATGTTATATTTTAAAACAGAAATTATCAAAAAAATGTAAGTGCAGCAATTAAATTATAAATTTTAATACATATGACATTTCAGGCAAATACAGCTTTGTTTTAATTTATAATTAAATTTTATTCTGAAACAATCACCTCTCAAAAATGGAATAATGTTTGGCCTAAGTAAAAAATAAAGCAATGACTTCTTTAAGTAATTAGTACAGTTCAATAATTGAAACTTGACATAAGTAAGTTTATTATTAATTTTAATAGTTTAATTTAATTATTAATACCTTGATAATATTCTACATGGATGCTTAAGTTACCAAGGAATGAATAAATAACTTAAGAAATATGATGTCCATGACTAGGTTTGGAATAGAATTTCACAAAGCTACAAAGGATTCGTCAAATGCAGGACAAAAAATTAAAATATGGTTTCATAGGAATAAATGTTTGTAATATTTTATAAATGAAAGGTGCTTCTGCAGATATTTGGGCCAGTATGTAATGAAGGCCAATGGAGGTCAAGAAATAATAGAGAGCTTCAGGACCTATACAATGAACCAGACCTAGTCACCTATATCAAATCAACCCTTATAAGATTGCTTGGGCACGTAGAAAGAATGGGAGAAGATATGTACCCAAAGAAGCTATTATATGGCAAACCAGGAGGCAAAATAAGAAGAGGAAGGCCCAGGCTGCGATGGCTGGATGATGTAGAGAACGATCTGCAGAGGATGGGGATCGGACAGTGGAGAGGTCGAACTGCCGACAGGGAGGACTGGAGAGGCGTTGTCGCGGAGGAAAAAAGAAAAAAAAATTTGAAACAATCTTAAAATATGCATAATTGTAAGTTTATAATGTACATTCAATATATCAAAGTTACAAGACTGATGACAGAAGTTATCTGTTACGAGCGTTCAAGGTTATATTAATCTACATTACATTAATAAGTTGCTATATTGCAAATGTTAATCTTAAAGTCACTTATGCAGTAAATAATTAAATGTAATTGTTTGTGTAATATTTATAAACTCCCATTTGTACACCTGTTTTACGCTAAGTGGCGTTTAAATAATGAAGGTAGAATGACAGTCAGAGTATCATTCTGAATCTGAGTGGGAATGCTTTAATTTGTATTATTTTCAATTATGAATTGATCGTAAGCCGTGGTTAAATAAAACATTTTATTTATTTATTGAACATGACCAAATGCTTGGAAGCAGTTGTCTCGTTTGTAGAATATCTTATTTTATTTATTTATATAATTATTTATTTCGAAAGGAACCAGGAGGATCACTCAAAGACTTCAGACGTCATTTCTTTATTTTTCCCTATATCATCATCACAATTGTTCATTTAATTATACAATTCGTTGGATAACCATAATGTTCTTTTATTCTGTAATACAGATTGTATTTATTTTTCAATGCAGTGAAGCAAGAAAAAAATCAAGCTTTTAAATTTTAATTCAATTTAATGCATCTTTTTCGCATTAATGGTATATATTTTCACCAATTACACTCAATGTTTACGAGCTATTTTTTATTACTCCACCCTATATTTAAAATAAAATATTGTGAACAATAAAGACTAATGATATGGAAATTAACGCATCCACAATAGCAATGCTTAATATTTTTTCCTATTATATAAGTTAAGTTTTATTAGTTTTATATTAGTTAATACATAACTATAAGCTATATAAAGTTTAATTACATTGCAGTACTCTACCTTAATTTCCAAACTCCTCAATCATTAGATTTGTTTAACTAATTTCATTCCACACTTTATATTTTAATAACTTTAAACTGTTGTATTATCATATGAAGTAAGACATAGTTTGAAGTCTATGTTTGAAGCCTATAGACTTCAAAGGGTGTTTCGATCATCTATTCAGAATATTTATTATTTAATTTTCTATTAAAATTACCTTTAATCATTTCAAGTGTAAAACCTAGCATGCAGGATGCCAGGCGACATAGTCACTTTCATTATCATCATGATGCTACTTATAGTCCCTTTTTTAATTAGAATGCCAAATTAATTGACCATAATCATTAACTAATTGCACCTTGTGCCTCATAGATATTTAAACATATCCAATTTCCCATAGACCTTCTTCTCCTCCATGTTCTTTTTGAGATATTTGCATGTCTTCCAACTTTTATAATCACTGACTCCTAAGGACACGCCAAGGTATACTTGAAGAAATTAACTTCTTCACGGCACCAGTTCAAATAATTATAGCCCTACCAATTCCTTCTTCATCGCTGGGGGTTGCGGTTTTTACACGAATCTTATGATGAGTTCCATATCTTTTATATATATATATATTAGAGTATGTGATAATAAAAAGTGCACTAAATACAATAAGCATTCCTTTTAAAATTTAAATTTTTGAACTGCAGCATCTTACGCTGTACATTTGTCAGAAGATAGTGAAGAATATTCAGAAGAATAAATAGTAAAGAATATTATAAAGAAAGGTTATAATCTGTGAGCTCCAGTATCCAAAATCGTTAAATACGTTATAATCTTCTCTTATTTTTATTCAATTGATTAGATTTGAATTACTTTTTATTCTATTTCAAGATTATTGTATTTTATATTCAACTAACTTATCTAAAATATATATAAATAGGAATCCGACTATATAACTTACATATGAAATCCGATTACATAAATATTTGGATCAGTAAATAAGAATCTTTTTCTGTGTACATCACTGAAGGTAGGTTATTGTTTATTAGGAAACTATATGTAAGACATTATAACCCTATATTAAGGGTGTGATAATGATTTTACCATGAAGATGAAGTAAATGGAATGAGAATTCGATAAACCATAGAAGAGAGAGAGAAATGCTTTATTGTTTCAGCAATGCTGTCCAACTACATTGGATTGCCATACCACACAGCATACTTATCACTCTATATTGGACATATGTATATAACAATTTTAAAGTTATGAACATTCGTTTTTCTCATCCCTTTTCTCTATTTCTCTTTTCCATGCCATTAATCAAAACTTATACTTAGGATTACACCTTTCCTATTTCTTATTACTTCCCTTTTTTTTCTTCTTTGTGACGAGAATCCAAAGAAAATATAAAAAAATCGTGTGGGGTATCAGCTACTATATGTATGATGGTTAATTATCCCCAGGGAGTCGAGTATAATATTCTCAGCGAGCACTGTCACATCCCTGCCACTGACGCCCAGGTCATCGAGGAAGCTCCATACTCTTTTCGGAATCGTTCCGAGAGACCCAAACCATAGGCCTCTCACGGTGAACTCTCTTATTATAATATAAATAATAAGGAAGAAAAGTTAAAATAAATAGCTGAGAAGACATTGCTACTAATCTTCTACCAGAAAACAGAAATGGATAAGACGGAAGACAAGTGCCTCAAATTAGAAAAACTAAATTTATTCACAAAAAACATCAACAATAAAAAGAATCTGTCCACCAATGCGAAATTAAGGCACTGCAATGCTGTAGTAAGTTCAGTTTTCTTGTAGGACACAGAAAAATCGAATCTCTCAAGCCTGGGAAAACTGTTGAAGATCGAAAGGCAAATATTAGGAAGAATATCACTGAGCTACGGACTGAGATCAAATTAAGAAACATACGAAAGGACAGAGGATTTGGAAGCAATTTTGAGGATAGGAAGACTTAAGTTTCTGCGAGCATAATTTAAGGAAACATATAAGGAAATATTTGATAAGATATACAATCTTAAAAGCCAGAGTTGTTATTCTTAGCAGGTGAAAGAAAAACTGAAAAATTGGAATTACTGATGAGGACTGCCTGGACAGAGAGTGATTTAGGAGTCAATTCAAAAACATAAGGGTTCTTGTGGAGGGGAGTACGAGGCATGAGCATGGAGGAGGCACGGAGGAGAGAAGAAGGCAACATTCAGAGAGAATGAAGGGTAATTATATGAGATAAAAGAATGAGGGACATATATTATATCTCTGTGGCCCTTAGTTCGCCGGTTCTCAAGTGGGATGGAAAGATACCAATTATAAATTATTAGTTCTCAATTATAAATTAAGTTATTATAATAATGGCATAGTAATTTAGATATTCGAATGCAAACTAAGATTTATTTTTTCACCTTCACTATTTCCAACCCTGTTCTTGTTTCGAGGATCTTCCCCCTCGCATCAGGAAATAATTGTTTTTTGTTCAATCATATTATAATTATAAATATCTATAGATTATTATCCTGTCTCGAATCTTCAATATCTTTCGTAGCACATAACTGTCCTTATTCTAAATGGAGATTAATAACAGTTAACAGCTGTACGTGGAATGTGTTACTGAACAAGTAGTGAGAGAAAATGAAAATGAAAGGGATTGAATATTGCTGCTAGGTAATGTATAACCATTCAATATGGCGCCTTATTAATTTAAGCGTAGTTTGATGAGCAGTTAATTTATGTTTATTATTAATTATTAATTAATATTATTAGTTTATGCTTAACAAATATTAAGCTTTGACATGCTTAATATTTTTTATTTTATTCATCTTGGAAAATTAGCGTAATAAGCTCTGCGGAACTTTAAGATTGTTTAGCTACAATTATTGTTGTTATCGATTGTTTTGCACTAATTATTGTTTCTTTGTGCTAAATGCTTTTTGTTTTTATCGATGTATATTTCTGAAAACGCTATAATCGTCATGAATCTGATATTTACTTTTGATAGACAATTAAAACAGCTTCATTTGATAATTGAGGCGTTCAGGATCAAAAACGGATAACTCCAAATTTCAAAAATTGGCTTTTTTTTAGTTTAGTCAATCAATGCTTTATGCTCCCACAATTTCAGGCTCAGAACCAGACTTAAACAATGAGAAATAAGATGGCAAAGTGTCGAGTTAGAAAATATTGCTTGACAAGACTGGTGAAAAAAACAATTATTCTAATTTTGGAGTAATCCGCTTTTGGCCCTTAATGCCTCATTTGTAACGTTTGCTAACTGGCAGAAAGGAATTTTTCAAAAAAACTCACTATATAGCTTATATCTTTATCCTTCTAGAATAATTCAGTATTTTACTTTGTAAAGTATTCATAGTAAAAGTAAAAAATAAGTGAGTAACTAGGGAAATTTCCATTTTTTAGATTTTCATAAACTTCGCAGCACAATGGACACCGCAATACATGATTATCGACGCTATTAAGAGCAAATGAGATAGTTAATGGCTTGCGTGTGTGTGATTGCTTCGAAGTCCAGTTCGTACACTGTCACAGGAAGTAAGCGATTTTAAAACAAGGACTAACAGAAAAGTGCGAAATAAAATGGATTACTTGTTTAAACATGACGAAAACAATTTCGAGAAGTGTTCCTAAATGGAATCAACTCAGGTCAGGAGGTAGACAGTTGTGGAAAATCGAGCAGCAAAACTGTCGCTACTTATCCAAATTATGAGGTTTTGCTCCAATTTGAAGGCTCCATTATTTATAATGTTTTACTTAGATGTAGTAGATGTAGTAGTATGGCTAACTACATTATGATCAATTATTAGAACTTCAGTTTATATATTATATTAGAATATATAATTTATATTTCAATGTCAGTAGTGAGGTTAGGTATGATAGTGGTAGTTTGTTTAGGGATGGCAGAGACGATTTTTAAAAATAAATATCCAATGCACTTTTCTAATCTAATGTGAAAGAGAGAAAAACGTAAAAAAATAAAATCGCTGTAATAATTTTTTCACTGAATGCAAACCTATTTCCAGTCATTTGTGCATTACAACCTTTTGTCAGGGTCCTTTTGTTAACAGAAGGACCATGGAGGACAATAGACCTCCAAGAAAAAATTTTTAGTAAAGGACAATGAATAATAAAAAAGAGAAATGTTGACTTATAACTCTTCTTAGATGATAAAGAAGTTCTTAGATGGATGTAAAATGACATATAGTCGCAACGTTTCCATATAATAAAGTTGTAATGCACAAATGACTGGAAATAGATTTTCATTCAGTGAAGGAATTGTTAGATAAATTCAATCCAGTTTACATCCTTTCAAAAAACAAACATAAAATCGCTCTTAATAAACATAATAAATAAACATTTGATGCCATAATCACAGCGGAAAACTGTGGTAGTTATATGATATCTATAGTGCTTGTTATTGTGGGTGGACTTAATAACAATTATAGTTTGTTGCTATAATTTTCTCATTTTTAATGACTAATCATAACAATTACGTAAACATAATACCGATTTCTTGACAGAGGGGAAATATAATACATCATAAGGCTTTACCATAGCAGAGAATGCGCACTGTAGAAGGAAGTCCTTAATTGTTGTGATATTCTTCCAATGGGTGGTGGTTGTGGTTTCCGATCTACGCAGTAGGTAACCGTGGGAGAACCCGCAATAAAAATACCGCATAGGATGATCTGTAGTACTTCGGCCATGAAAATCTTTTTTGATTTGCCGGTGTTTTTTGTTTTTTTTTTAATTAAAAAAAAACAAGAGACTAATGGGTGATGAGTTTGGGGATGTAAGGGAAGGAAATCGATGGTCAGTTATATGATATTGTCCGCCTTGTCTGTAGAGATTAATAGGATGAACTTTAGTACGTAAAGCTCGACCTGTCCCATGGTGGACATCAGTCCTAACAACTATGAAGAGGGTTCTTAATGATTCTGCGGTCTTACCCGAGGCATGGCAGAGATGTGCGGCGCGCTACACTTCGTGAATAGTTTAAACCAGAGGATACCGAAATAAGGTGCAGTCACAGAAACGGAAGTCTTGGGCTGAGTTCATCGTTAATGAATAATCCAGAAAAAGAATAATAAACTACTCTTATTCTACATAACATCCACATTGTATTTGGTGGTCAAGCGTTCCCCAGCAACTGTTGAAGTACAAGGCTTAATGAAGAGCGATTCCTCGCTACTGCGTACGTGGTTGATCTGGCTGTTGTGGTGGCTTCAAATAGGAGAACCAGATTGAAACATGAAGCTGAACGGTGCGCCTACCTAGTAGGAGAATGGTTTGAGAGGAAGAAGTTAAAGATGGCGGGCTCAGAGAGATGGCGTTCTTCTGATAGGTACGACTGATAAGGCTCACTTTATAACGTTGGTCATTCAAGGGTCAAAAAAATGTCATAGTAAGGTGGTAATCTACCTCGGTATTACGATCGGAACAAAAGTGATGCCTCACATGGACTATTTGAGAAGCAGGGTGGCCTCAGTCGCTTTTGGGGGCCTCAGATAACCGGCAACATCAACTATTTATAAAGAAGTGATCATGCTTATTCTGAGATGTGCGCCCCCGTGGAACAAGAATATCTCGCAAAGGCAGACACATTGAACTGTGTCATATGAAGCGGTGAAGGACAAGGAGTATTACCTCTCGACCTCCTGCTACGAGAAGATCACTCCCCGACACAAGATAAGAATGGAAGGCCTAGGGAAGCTACATGGATTCTCCATGACTACTTGTCTCGCCATCTTACGGGGCATGGAGGTTTTAGAGAAAAACTTTCTTGACATGGATCCCCTATGCACAAGTTGCGGTGTACCGGAGACAGCCGTCGTGTCGTCGTGGCCAGTAACATCTATAAAGCATTTAGGGTCAAACTGGTGAAAGTTGTTGGGCTCTATCTTTTGACTGAGAACGATTTTCCGCGGCTGATGACTAGAAAAATTTACCCACACTTTCTGGAATTGTGTGGTTGGAAAAATATAGTAGCTCCAACGCAATTCCCTCGGATAGGAGAAAATGAGCTGAAACAGGGAAGCCGCCGGAGTGAAGGGAAGAAGTTGAAGCAGAAAGTGAGAAGTAGCGAAGAGGAGGCTGTGTGCACAGCTATGGTTATATAATGGTAGGGTGGCAAAGTTAAAAAAAGGTTTCCCGTAGCACGGTGTTTTATTTGTAGTTGGAAAGAGGTAATGAAGGAATTGTATCCTTATAGTTGTATGGGTCTTAGCATGACCTTGCACATTTGTATTTTGAATCTGACAGCCATTCTTATCACTCTTAGATAGTGTGTGGAAAAGAATTTGAGGAGGGTGGAAACTGTAGATCATTAGTCTTCTCAAGAAAAGCGTCGATTGTTTTGTTGCCAAAGTACCTCAGTATGAGAATCATTAATTTCCCACTATCAATTTCCTTAATTCAGTTATAATTTTATGGCGTCGTTTATTTTCTATATATATTTTTAAACAACTACATTTAATAAAATAAATTAAACTGGAAATAAAATATACACTTTTCCACCTTGTAATTTAATAGCAAAAACCATCATCAAAGCTGTTGCCTAATGCACAGCCTAATTTTTTTTCTTAATCATACACACGTTCTGGGTAAATGAATACTTTCCAACTTTTCTTGCGTTTTCCTAACAACCCGTAATTTATCATGTCCAAAAAACCCACTTCTTAGGGGAATTTGGTTGGCCGGCTACGCCAAGGATAAGGCATCGCCTTAGCCGATATAATGAGACGTTGACGGCTAATAGCAGCCACAGTGAGTTACCACTGTCCTGCGTACTTCACTACAGCCATGGGTCTCTGCGACAAGCTTATTCTTTTCCAATGCCTCTCTGCAGCGATGTTCGCTATTTCACTGGCTAATGTTCGTAAGTAAAATGGTGTGATAAGTAAATAAAAGTTCAATAAAATTACATTTATTTTGATATAACATCTACCCCGATATCTAGCGTTGATTGGGTTAGAAATCGGTAGCTGTTACTCGTGTAATGAAGTCATAATTGTAATAAAGTAAAATGAGAAAGTAATTGTCGCTTGGAAAACAATGTAAAAAAAGACATTACAAAAAATAAAAAAAAAATCGTCTTGCAAATCAAATTAGTGAATTTCGTATTCTTTACATTTATACAACTTCAGTTATTTTTTGTTCCTAAAAGTTCTCATTGGATGCAGTCTGCGTCTCTATGCTCCCTTCTCAACTAAATAAAACGTAAAACAAAAAATATTACAGCAATAAATGAAAATTTCGTACTTTTCCTAAGCCACGAATTGATAAATAGAAAAAAGAAAAATTCAAAATGAATTTAATAATAAACAATATGCTGATAATAATTTAAAATAAAATTAATAAAAATTTCAAGATAATTCAGTCATTTTCAACACATTAACACTTGACTTAATTTTTATCCATCTCTTATTTTTTAAATAAATAAAAAATTAAAGTATAAAAATCAGATCAAATGACAAATGGCTAAACAAATAATTGAATCATTCATTAGTATATTAATAGAATCCTAAATAGTAATAAATAAAAATTAAAAAAATATCGGTTTTTGACTAGTTATGAGGGAAATAAGAACCATAAGCAGATGCTTAAAAATATGACAAAAGCACAACGTTAAACATAAAACAGTAAAATAAAACAAATTTTAATAAAGTAATGTTTATACTCATACTGGAACATCTAAGAAGAAACAACGTGTAAATGTTGTTTGGATTATTCAAATAATTAATAAATATTTTAAATTTATTATTATCATTTATAATTTATTTATTTATTTTTCTATATAATGAAAACTCAAAAATAATAAAGCTAAATAATCTATTGCTATTATTTTATGAGGTTACAGAATTTCTTTGAATAATCATTTTATTAAACTATATTATCAAATTCATTTATTTTTATTTTTTCTCAAAAAAATGCGATAGATTCAAATGCTTATGTATAAAAAGAAAAATTCAACTGTTCCTGACTTCTTTAAGCCGTTAAATAAAGTATAGCACTCTTTTTTAAATATAAACAGAACTCATCGATTTAAAAAAATAAAACAAGCTACATCTTTTTCCACTACTGTTATTACAATACAATACCAGAGAATGCGGTGAAATAAGATTGATACATTTTTCTAATAAACTATAATTTTTTTCTTCTATAAAACTAACCTAAAATAAAAAAATCATTTTTTCATTTAACGCAAAATACTCAATATCTCTAAACCTAAGTGGGTATTATATTTTAATTGGTCCTCTAAGTTGGTACAAAATACTAAACTCAACTTCAATTTCTAGAACAATATTGGGTACCTCTACTACAATGCTTTGCAGTAACTTTATTATTATTAGTAGTATAATTTGTAAAATAGAGGGTTTTTTCACCGTCAGGATCTTTTTAATCAATTCAAAAGATTACATAGATCAACTATAATCGTATAATTAATTATAAGGAAATAAGATTAAAGGTTTAATACGATTTTATATAATTATTCATAGTTTACAACTATAAATTCTATGATTTTTTTTTCAAACTAATGGGAATTAGCATTCATAATAGACGTTTTATTTCCTCGTGTAAGCTTATTATTTTTTAAACCCTACAACTCGTGGGTTATAAATCCTCGTATTTCATATTATAACATTCGTTAGGATAATTACGAAATGCTAATTTTTTTTGTGTTTTATTTTTCAGATACGGGTCTAATGAATAAAAACGTTTCTTTATCAAGCTTTTGAAACTTGTAATATAACTTAGTGAGGTTAAAAATCACTCCAGATTCGATTGGCAAAATTATTTTAGGGGCTATATATTTAAAATGAATACTCGAGAATCCATGGGTTGTCTCGGATTAAGCCGAGGAACTTAGGATGTGGAAAACATTAATAAAAGGAAAAAATTTTCATAGAAAAGTAGGTTTTGTAAGATCATAAAAATGATACATCCGAAAAAAATGAAGGTGTTTAGGATAATAAAAAAAGATAGCAACCAACAATTCGTCATGCCATCAAAGGACTAGAGTTGTCAAAATAAACCGAATACACAGCTCAAAAGTTACGTATAGATAAGTAAATTATTGTGAATTTTAAATAATAAATAAAACATTATTAATTAAATGTTTTATCAAGGATTAAATTAATTAACTATTAACTATATTCATCGACAATGATGCTGAAATTGCTGGCTAGAATTCGTTTCTCATCCATAGCACATTGTTTATTTTTTTTACGTCAAAGAACTAAAATTTTATGTTTTTTTAGTAATTATTCTTATATTATTTTATTTTTTCAGCTAGTTATATTAATGTTTGCTCAAGGAACGACCCTAAAGTGGAGGAATGCATAATGAACTCCATTGAAGCACTGAGGCCGAAACTAGTGGATGGTAAGATCTTTATATATTAGGCATGATTTAGTCTAAGCATGGCTGTGAATATGTTTAAAAATTACAAATATACACAATACATGCAATATTTTTTTTTTAACGTTACGGTATCTCAATGAACAAAAAACTGAAGTCATTTAATACATTAGGATATATTCTAAAATCTTAATATCCTAATTTTTTTTTTTGAAAATATAAAATATAATACATGTGTTATTTTGGACATAAATATATGAGCTTAAATTGCATTGAACCATCTACAGTCCACCGCTCTTCCAACTGAGCTACCAAAGGAGATTTAGATTTTGATTCTTAGATTTAGTTAGCATTTGTAATTTATTTTGTAAATAAATTAGGAGGGTAAGATATAAAAAAAAGAAGAAAAAATATTGAATATACATGATGAACATTTCCTACCATATTTTTTTTTTAAATTTATTTAATTCATAAATGTTTCAAGTGTGTTAAACATAGCGCATTTCGCACAATCAGTGAGCAACCAGAATATTAGGGTTTGAATCTTACCAGTTAGATTTGACTTCTTCAAAATTATTGAATAATTTTGAACTTTCGCGATTTTGACATAATTGATGCTAAACTGCAGTATTGGTGAACGTAATTACATAAAGTCTGGTCCCACCAACATAGCATCACCATGGTTTGAAACCAAGAATATTTCATTTATTTAATTATGAAACATAATATGTAATCATATTTTTATATCTTCAAATTGTAATCAACCCTTTGGTTTAAGAACTTCGAATGTGACAGAAGGGGTTATAATGAATTTATTGAATTGAATTTAATATATTGAAATTTGTTATTTTAATAATGAAACAAAGTTTATTTACTTCAAGCGGATTATTTCACTGCAAATTATTACTACCTTGTAAAAACCTATGTCATGTAGTATGTATTTGAAATGTGTTCATTATCGTTCTGTTTATGATTATATAAATTTATATTATGTTGCAACACACATGGTTTCGGTTACTTATTTATTTGAACTGGAATGTTTACCCTTCACCTGTAAAAATAAATACTTATTATCTCTTATCACTATAACTGCCTATAAATCTATCACTATAAATGCATAGGATAATTTATTATATTGCTCAAAATATGAAAGGAAAAATATTTACTGAACATATGCTTTCAATTATTATTTATTCCTTAACTGTCTATTCGCAGGTATTCCTGAACTGGGAGTTCCCTCCTTCGAGCCTTGGAAGATTCCTCAAGAATTCGTACTAATCAGAGGAGGAGACCTGAAAGCTATCGGAACTGACGTAAGGGTCTGGGGGACTTCCAAGTTCGACATAAAGAGCTTAAAGTAAGCGAGAAATATTATTTTATTCGACGAACAATAGTCGTGACCTCACGATCCAGCATTTAATGACAACGTCAACCACAACTTGTTTCACGGCCAGATATAATTACACCAAGTCTCTGAACCTGTGAAACGAGGAAAGATAGAAAATCATTTAGTTAATTATATATAAGAGTTAGATTTGGATGATTCCAAATATGCTGGTATAATTGATACATTATTACGTTTGAAAACCGCAAATGGATTCAATGTTGATGCTGTGATTACAACACTAATCAATCAGAGATAATGATCACACTTATGCAATACTAATAATTATATGTTAGAATATATACTGATTTATGACTTTCTTTTGAATTATGAAATAATGACATATAGTATGAGCGGTCGCACGTGAAGGTATTGTGTGAATAAGTCGTATCCTTGGGCAGTGAGTGGATATGACAGGCTAAATCCAGATCAATGTTCATCATTTTATGTATTCCAGGGTTTATAATTTGAATTAAATCCATCAGTTCGACAATAACAATGTAATGACAGATAGGAATGTAATATTACTTTTTTAATCGATAATTAAGTAAATATTACATGCTCAAAGATTTTATTTAGACACTGTAGCTAACTGCTACTACACTATAACAGCGTAGCATAAGACCATTGTTGTCTTTTTTTTTCTGGAGAAATTACAAAAATAATAGAGCCTTGCCTAGGAATACACCAAATGTTTATTTAAAACAATATTATTATAATATTATTGCTTGAGTATCAACGAGGAATTGTACGGTAGACGTTTATTTCTTTTAAGTCAGTAAAAAATATGTAAATTTATGAAATTTGTCTTTTGTTGATTCTACTTTAAGATTATGATCGTATGTCTTTTACGTTAAATAGGTGACGGCCATACAAACTATCCAAAGTTCTTCAAATTCTGTAGAAATGCTCTATGCTGTAAGAGGGCACTATGCATGATTAGAGATTTTTATTTCTTCATCTCGATCTATGATAGTGATAGTTTTCATGGACTCATATCATTAAAATTCTGTTCTTCAATATGCCTAAACATTGGCACAAACAACGTTTCCAATAGAATAGAACATAAAAATAATTGTAATCTGGGGCCAGGTCTCCTAAGAATAACAAATGTTTACCATAATAATAGAATATATATGAAAAACCAGGAAGGGTCTTCAATTTAGTACATGATAGAGATTGTTCTGTTTCTAGGAAAACGGTTGTGCTGAGATGTGATTCTTCCGAGATCACACTCAACAGTTTCCCATCAATTAAGGAGATTAACTTTATAAAAAGCGGATGAGTCCCAAGAGGGTCAGTACATCTCACAAAGTCCGGTTAACAGATTAAATAATTTATCTGCCAAAGCGGATTTGAACCCGTAAAATAGCAAAACAACATTAAGCATCTCCTAACTAGCCTTCTCTTAACTAGTAATTGATCTTATTTTAGTTGGTCTAAGTTTTAATTTGTATTTATTCATTCTCGAGTCGTATCTGTCAGAAGAAAATAATCATTTATTTGAAAAATACTGCACATATGCATATGTTTATAATCAATTTTAGTTTAACCAAGTTAGACATGCTAGCTAGATCATTTAGTGCCTTTTTTAATTATTTTTTTTTTAAAGGGCAGACATACAAAAGGATAAGTTACGATTCGAGTTTGAAGTTACTTTCCCATATATGAATATCGAAGGAAACTATGACGTCAATCTCAGAATTTTAACTATTCACATCAAAGGAAATGGCCCATTTCAATCCAATAACAGTAAGCATCTTTTTTTCACAATGCATTTTTCATTATTTTATATTGATTTTTAATATAGGCGAGCAAAAGCTCATAAGAGTCATAAAATTCCTGTTAAGACAGTGGAAAAATTCAAACTTACAAGTCTCTAAACTAAAAACAAGAAAAAAAATCCTGTCAATATTTCGCCTATTCAGGCATCTTCAATACAGAAAGAGAATGATATTTGCTACAAAGACAGGAAAATACCGAATAAAGGACATTGTAACCCAAAAAAGCAGTAAAATAGTAACCGTAGGAAACATCCCTCCACCTCCAAGGCCCAAGTGCAACTTTGGAGTATAAAGACTTAAGGCTTTTTGTTTGGAATTTTTTCATTAACTTATTAGTGGTCTTTATTTTCGTTTTATTTTTATGTTATTTCTATCTTCTGGCAAGATACATTTTTTTCTATTTTTCTTGGTTCTGTTTTCGTTATTCTTTTTGTTAAAGAATAACGATGAATTATAATGTTCAAGATTAATGTCTTTTTGATCGAAATGGTCTTGGAATGAAGATTTTTTTGTTTTTTTATTCTATTCAGCTGTTTAAGTGGTAAAAACTTATTTCAACATATTTTATATTTATTTTATAACTAATTTTACAAATGAATAATATATTATTTTTCAATTAATTTTTCAATGTTATTTTTAAAATTATTCTTCGAGGTCATGGACTTGGACTAAGGTTATTTTCTTTTTTATTCTACATTCTCCTATTCTATAAGTGACAAAAAATTACTTTTAACAACCCAACAATAAGTTCAGGTTTAACAAATTTACAAAAATATCAAATCAAGTCTAACTTCCTCAACCATTTTATAATACATATATTATAATCATATGTATATTATAACCTTATATATTTTATAATGGTATACGTATTATAACTTGTGTATTTTTCAGCTGATGTTGATGCCAAAGCCGTTCTGAACGGCGTAATAGTGGAACGAAACGGGAAGAAGCACTTGGAGTACAAAAGCGCTGACCTCACTGTAGACTTTAGGATTGGTACCATTATGTTGGGCAACCTCTTCAACGGAGATAAAACCTTGGGTATGGAACCTAAATATCAATATTTTTATATCAAATATGAACCATTATGGAACATAATATAATTTTTAACCTAATATCAGTTTTATAAATGGTTTCTTAAAAAAACCTAAAAGTTGTTTCACTCCAAAAATTCAATCTTGTACATTTTACTTAAAACACAAAGAACTGAACTTAAAACCAAAATGACAAAGTTCGACTAATGGATTACACAATGTTTAAAAATATATATTCAGGAACTGTAGTCATGCACAAAGCCAATTTAGAAAGTTGAAAGAGATTTTTAAAAAACTCGATTTTATTGAAATTTGATTTCTGTGAAAACGTTGTGGATTTTTTACGAAGAATTGAAAAAAAAATATAGATGATATTTCAAACATTAAGGATTTTTGAATATTGAATAAAAAACTGCTGCAATTTTTTTAATTAATGTATTCATAGATCTAGTTTACCAACTCCAATATTTTTTTTTGAGGTTTACTTTAACAAAAAGCAATAACTTGTTTGCTTTTATTAACACAAATCTTTTGACTTAAAACTGCATCGGTATCATTTTCCGTAGAATAAATCAGCTTACGACTTTTTTATTCAATTGTTTCTAGGCTTGTAGAACTCATTTTTTAAATAATAATATTATATGTTTATTTTATTAACCTTTAAAATATGGAAGTAAAATTATTTTTATTAAATTTGACATTGACAATCAAGTTTTCAATCATTCTTGGGTCTTTTGTGGACTAAATCGATTATTTAAAAAATATTAATATGCTCTTCATTTTAAAATTCAAAAAACAATTCCCCCAATTTATATATCAATTAATTAATCCTGTCGATTGTCCGATATCTTTTACTATCATATTCGTATATAGCCTATTCACCAATTCGAATATAATATAATATTAGCTGGTAAATTTATAATTTAATATGAATTATTTTCTATCAGATACAGTAGTGTTAAAAGAATTATTTTTAAAAATATTTTAAACAAAAAAAGTAGTACGGAAGCGAACAGGTTCGATAATAGGTAGACGGTTTAAAGGTCATTGCCGAAAGATTAAGCAAAACTATATTTAAATATATTTAATTTGTTTAAGAAAAAAATAATTTAAGTTTATTTAAGGACAAATACATTTATAATGTGTTATAAAATAACATAACTTACAAAGAAAATGTACATAAATAAATAAAAATAAACAATAATAAATAAGTGGTAATAATAAATAAATAAAACAATAAAAGTTGTCATGTTATATTAATTATATCTAAACATGGAAAAGAATAAGATATTGTAACGCTGAACAATCCTTCAGACAAAACAAGAACTTCATCTTGATATTCTACCTCATATTTCCAAATGTGATAATCATAAAATCATAAATATATCGAAATATCATATGAAGTATGTGAAATATCATTGTAACGTAACTTAAACAAGTGAAATTTGGATTGTTATAAATGTCCATTCTTCATTTAATAATGAATAATTTTCTGTCATTTTTGTAAATATTTTATTTATAAACTTTAAAACCACTGATAAGTAGTTAATCACAATTAATTGCCTCCTTAATAAGCTTTTTTTATTTATTTTTATTATTCAGGAACTGCTGTAAACAACGCCTTGAACCAGAACAAGCGAGCAGTGATGGACGCACTGAAGCCGAGAATCGAGAAGATGGTCGCTAAACACGTCATGGATGTTGCTAATAAAATTAATAACCAGTTCACATACGACGAACTATTCCCCGAAAAGTGATGTTTCCATTGAAAATTAAATAATATCCTTCCTTTAACATAGCGATTTCCTTACATTTTATTACCCCATATAACTAAAATTGCTATTATATAATAACTCGAGAAAAATATTGAATATTAATCTGGCGGCTACAAAATGAAAAACTAAAATCATAATAAATGTGCAGCTATATAAAAAATATAGTTCATATAAAAGTTTTTAGGATTATTTATTATTGATTTATTATATATTTTAGAATTGCTATTATATTTTTTTAAATTCAAAATTTATTCCTTGTGTGGTTCAAATCTTTAAGTCATCAGTCTAATTTGTATTTTTTTCAAAAATTGGTGGAAATTTTGTAATAATTCATGTTTTTTTCAATAGAAAAATTGTAAATCGTAATACTTTTTTTTGTACCAAACTAATCTCATATTCTATATACATTAAACTTATCATCTATACAAATCAAATATTCATTTTTAAGATCTCATATTAAATATAACTTTTTTAATTATAATTATTTATATTTATTTCATTATTTTATAATACATCATACTATCTCTAAAATGTAATTTATGAAAAATGTCGAATATTTGTTTCTAATTATTAAACTATTAATTTATATTGACTGTAATTCATGTGTTTGTTTTTCGTCCAATTCCTGTCCTATGTTTTTTCCTACTTCTGCTCATTTTGAATTTGACCCATTTCAAACTTATTAGTCTCGTACTTTTTACTGTACTTTTTTCTATTAAAAGTATTTATCTTTGAAATTAAATCAATTGTCATTTATTTGACTCCAACGTTCGTAGATTTGGCGGTTGATGACATATTTCGATCTGGATGGAATCAAATTTGTTATTCAACATTTTTGTTATATATGTTACAAATTAGTAACACTAATGTCTCGTTGAGAATCAAATTAAATTAATTTTAATTTTCGAAGTTTAAGCATTGAAGATAGGGCAAGCGAATTCAAAATTTCCTCCGTTAATTCTCTGTTCCTCTTTTCCAACACAATATTCCATGTGAGTTCTTTACAGGATCGAATGATATCTAAAACATGTTAAGTAAGTTCGTATTAATTTATATACAGATTCCATTAATACTAACTAGTTACCTCGTCTGCTACAATAAAACTGCACTTAATATTGTTAAATGAACATTCCTTATGATTAGGAGTTTCATTCACAAACTACTGGGTAATATAATCAACTATATTATAACTTTCCTTCTGTTTCCACCATTTAGTAATCTGAAAACCATATCAATAATAAATATTTATTTAGAAATTGAACAAATGACATTTGGCACATATTGGACTTGATTTTTGGAAGTGTGAATGGAGAAATCTTTCATTAATGGAACTCCTAGTGAGTGTCATCATATTCTATGTTAATGTGTCTATCTGAGAACAATAAAAAAAAAAAAATCATCCACTCTTTAATTATTTCCGTTCTACAGCTTAGAATTATCACTATTCTTAATTACTTACTATTTAGAGCTACAACCCTGGGAGAGCCTTGGCATCTTTAACAATATTACTCCATTATTTTCCGTTTTACGGACTTTGGCATCTCTTTAAAGGCGACTTAGGTTCTCAAAGTCTCACCCAACGTCTTCGTGGTCAGCGAATCTTCTGTTACCAATTATAGTGCATACAGAAGCTGTTATTAGATGTATTAGCATTCTTATTACATGCCCTATCACCATTGAACTAAAAGAGTATCATCATAAGAAGAACTCAGTTCTTATTTTAGTACTTTATATCCGAAAAAATTTCCTTCGACTGTACTTATTGAATAAATATGATTGCATTGCTGTTATTAAAGTACTTTAAAACTGACGTATTTACTATAATTAAAGAATAATTATAATATATTTTTTTAAAACACCATGTTTAAATTATGAAAGTATACTTATATATAAAGCTATTCATAGTACAAGACAATGTTTCATATAAAATATGTGTGAGTGGGAATTTTATGTTAGTTTTGTGGTATTTTATACAGAAGGATTTGTTTATAAACTTTTTAAATATTGTTACGGGCTACTGGATGTAAAATGAATTAAACTATTACTAAATTTAAGATACTAATATTTATTAACAAATTAAAAAGAATTCAATGAGATTATTTAAAACAATTAAATTATTAAACTAATATAAATTTACCACAACAATATTCTATAGATTATAACCTAGGCCTAACTGTTATATAATTACTAAAATAATATACAAATACTATAAGATATTACTAAAACTAAATAACTTAACTAATTACCTAAATTTGTACAAATACAATAAAATTACACTATAGTTTATAACTACAAATTAACACTTACAGTTCGCTAATTAAAGCCCACCGACCGTAATACTCTCCATATATGACAAACTGTTTATTACACTCACTTAGCACTTGACACGGACTGTCACTGTCCACTGCCACTAACTGCTACTGACCTTATTACTCAATGACTACTACTGAAACAGCTGGCCTTTTATATAGGCAAGGTAGGTTGGGGTGGGGCCCTTCTCGGAAGTTCAAAGAATTGTCTCGTTTCATCCAGATTGATCCAGAAAGTTCTACACCGTTCTTTAATCCCTTCCGCTTAATCCCACAGCTCGTCAAATCCTCTCAGCCGGTCCCTTCTTCCCTCTCTGGCCGTAACAATATTATATTTAATTTATTATTATTTTATTTATTTGTTATTATTTTAGTATTTATTTTAATAATATATCTATGGGACAAATGTCGAAGAACTCTACAGCAGATATTGTAAACTACTGATTAAATCATGTTCAACCAATTCCCCGATCATGAAATAATTTTCACAGACGGATCTAAATTTGAGGATGGTGCAGGGTGTTGTTTAGTAACGCAAGCAAGCGTGTTAATAGTGAATCAATTTATAATAATCGATAAATCGAATTTTTAAAATGAGAGAATCACCATTCAGCTCAGAGCTTACATTTATAAACGATATACTAACTTACTACTCCTGCGGCATGAACCAACACTCGTCCTATTTATAATAAAGCCCATTTTTTCACTTTCATCATTAGCGACCTGATAAATTCCTAAAGAAATGAAATATTCTACCTGTTCATGATTTCTGTGTCATCAACACAAGCAAATGAGTGATTAGAAACGAGTATAGATATTTCCTCAACTACTTTTTATTTGATTTACAAGGCCAGATTAAAGAGATTGTTCGCCATCACCTTTACTTTTACCATTTAATATAAAGAACTTCCCGAGGCGAGATTAACACCAACCTTTACCAAGAATATCTTTCATTGTCGTCGATATAATAATATAGATTATAGGTAACTTTAACTGCTTGATGTCCTTGAAATGAGATTAGTTTAGTTATGTCATTGCTACTCAATGCTTGATGTCTATATACCCATCCCACAGACAGAGAAAATACAATACCCTAGACTAACAGTTGATAGGAGAATAAAATGGGGTTATGGAAAAACGTCAGTCACTATATCTTAAACTCAATTTAAGGTATTCACTATTAAGAAAAAAAATCCAAACTAGGAACAGATTGGACATTTACAAATGTATGGCATCGCTAAATGGGGTCCCAAACCTGTGTGATGTTTAGGATCCTCATTGTAGCATCGTATGATTAGCCATTGCAGCATAAAGTGACGTTAAATGAATAAACAAACTGATTATTTATTATTCTTTGGTTTCTGAATGCACCTTCGCTTCTTCAAGGCTATTTGCAATCTCCAATGTTACATCAAACCTGATTATAGTAATTTAAATAAAATCTTTTACAAGTTTTTTAGTAAACAGTTTTTTTTTTTACCGATTTCTGCCACTCTTTTTATTATCTTTAGTGTTGATGAGTACTCTCGCTCCGTGGGAATACTTTAATCATCGCTCATTCTCCGAACTATACTCTAAGGTCTAATACGAAGCAGTCTAATGATTTCCTGTCTTCCGTGCTATCTATATCATAAGATTTTTAAAGGGAGTAAAAAATCTTTGGTTTGGAGTGGAGGTAAAATGGCGGTCCCTGGAGGCCGTGTGGTGTCAGGTACTCGTTGAAGATCCCCATTCTGATTATACGTGGATAGGCAAAATTTATTATTTGGATAAGGTGTGCATAAATAATCAATTAACATCTTAGCTTAATAGCTTATCCAATAATGTGCTTCTCTATTGCCGTCACCGAACACTACATCTATCGTGATGGAGGCTACATATATATTTTTTTTTTTATTAATATAATAATAATAAATATTTATTTGAGAATATGAGAATAACAGTCCCATTTAGAACATATTGTACCTGTGATCTTTTGAAAACCTCTTCTCATGGAGTTACGAGGGATTGTGGATGGAGAAAACTCCCTTTCAATTTTCATTTTCAAGGCACTCCTAGCGTGTTTGATTTTTTATTAATAGAATGTTTTATTGCAATAACGGAATTGTGTAGATATTGTTCATAAAGAAATATTTTTCCTAAAACAATAACTACTTTTAGTATCATTTAATACTTTTAAATCTATAGCATTCAAAGTTTTAAAACCTATAGTAATTATATTTATGAATGCTAATATTCCTACCAATTCGTGCGTAATTTTAATTTTTAAATATTATATTCAATTGTTAACTGACTGACAAGGTCGCCTTATTATTCCACGCTTAATTGTCCTAAAAAGGATTCTAGCTTTCCTGGATACACTAATTGCTTAACATCACGATTCGAGAACAATAAAATCCAGTGATATAATTGATAATGAATACTGTTTAATTCATAAAGATTTAATTTTACATTTAGACTCTTGCCTCTCATTTATTTTAAAATTACATTTCCAAGTATAAACGAAACTACTCTAGTTACCTCCATAAAAGATAAGCCTGAGTGTTTGTACAAACAAAGAAAAGCCAATGAAAGGTGATTAAAATGGTGTACCACAAGGGGGAGTAATATCCCCAACATTATTCCTTATATATATCAATGTTATTATTAAAAACCTGCATCATGGACTGAAGGCATCACTATACGCAGATGAACTTGTTATTTGGAGGAAGTCAGACTCAATTGGCTCTATAAGGTACAGACTCCAATATGCACTGAAAAATATCCACTCTTGGATGGAAAAATAGGGAATGAAGATTAATACAACTAAAACAACATACACCATCTTCAGTCTCTCCAATAGCATTCCAAACACAGTTGATCTCGAAATAGGTGATCAAACCATTACAAAGACCGAAAACCCCAAGCTAACTCGGAATAACAATGGATACTCGACTCACCTGGAAAAAACACTTAGAACAATGTGCACAAAAAGATTTCAAAAGGTCTTGTCTTATGAAAAAAAATCACTGGCTCAAACTGGGGAGCTTACCGAAAAACCCTCCCAAAAACTATACACAGGCTATGTCATACCAGTATTAGAGTATGGCATTACCATCTGGAGGACGACAGCATCCTCAAACCTACAAAAGATTAACTGGGTTCAAAATCACAGGTGCAATGAAGTCAACTCACATATCCAAGATGGAATCCATTACAGGCATACAAGCAATAAAGGACCGGAGAGACTTAAAATATATGGATATGATCGCGAAAGCCCTGTGTGTATCAAACCACCCATTTAAAGTAAGAATAAGAAAGGACTATTCCAGCAGACTCAAAAGGCGGAGTGCCTTAATAATAATAATAATAAAACAAAACCACTGCTGAATAAGCTACAACTAAAATAAATTGTGCCCAAAATGCCCGATAAAGCTGCATTAACTCCGCCTTGGGAGAGGCACCCGTGTCCTATTGTGAGTTCCAGCATCCCAGGAATTACCGGGAAGGCTAACACGGAATCGCCAGATCTGAGGGCATTCACCCTGGAACACATAGAGAAGGAATGGGCCCGAATTTATACAGATGGGTCAGCTTCAGACGCCGTGAAGGATGGAGGTGCTGGAAAAGACATTGAGCTCCCAGATCGACAGAAGGGTCGATAAATCCCTCCCCTCAGGGAAAATATGCACCAACTACCGAGCAGAGCAGGAGGCAATAATATAAGGAATAAAATTAATCCTATCAATCCCACAATGCAATGCTCCACAAATACTTGAAGAGGTGAGAACAATTAACAAAGCCGCTATAAATAACAGATGGAATAACAACCACAAGGTTACATATCACAGACTCAATAGAAAGGAACATTTTGTAATCTTCAGACTACGAACAAACCATAATAGATTAAACTCCAACCTCTTCAAGAAACTCAAAATAGTCCTAATAAATAGCGCCCCTGTGCGCGTGCGGGGAAGAAAATCAGACAGCTGAGCACATCCTGCAAAACTGCAAATTACTCGAAGAGGGACGCAATCAGATTTGGCCTGAGCCAACGGTGCTGGAGACCAAGCTCTATGGGACCCTGGATAACCTCAGGAGGACCACTGATTTCCTGGCTTTATCACCGGACATAGCCATATGATGGGAAGAACGAAAGAATCATCATATTTTAATTAAAGAATTACCATATTCTAAAAATTTTATATATATATATATATATATATATATATATATATATATATATATATATATATATATATATATCGGTATTAAGTTTACGGCTAGTAAACTATATTTAAACTTCCCTTACCACGGAAGACCTCAATTTTTTGTATTATTAGTTTAAGGTCTAAAATATTAATCATATGTTTTTTAAAATTTTTATGAAGGTAATAGTTAAGCCAATATAATGAGTTGATGCTATGAAGAGACAATGAAAATGAGTAAAAATATTTCTTAAGATACTGTTGATTTATGTTTGGAGAAATAATGAAAGAAAATGTGCAAACAATCTTACACAACGTCAAAGTTTTAGTTCTGCCCCAACGGATTTGTTATAGAAATATTCCAGATTTCAATTCAGCACCATAAGTGAAAAAAATCCGAAAATTCTGCTCAGCATACAAAAAACAAAAACAGCTCTTGACGCAGACCAGATAAAAATGGGCTTAATTTTTCCAGAAGGTCGTTAAAAAATGCTATAAAATTGTTTTCAAATATATTAAAGGTTATTTTAAAGATGTTTCAATATTGATTATCTGATTCAATGGTTTGATCACAGCATGTTTTGGAAAGAAACCGCTGAAACTATAACAAATTCATTCTTCTATTTTAAAATAACCGAATATTTTTTCGGTACTACAGATATTTTCGAAATCATAAGAAGTAAAAACAAAAAGAAATAAATCGTTGTTTGTTTGTTTTTTAGCCTACATCACTGAACGTTCCTTGAAATTTTATTTGCGAATATCAAATTGAGCTTAACCCTTACAATAACAACGTTGCTCATACTTGTTATTGCTAAAATACACTGTAGTTCAATTTGTGGTTATTAGTGCTGTGTTATTGATCATTACTATCACTTCACTGGATTCTTGCTCTCTCAAGGTTTTTCTTCTATTTCTCTTTTATAACACTTAAATGTGCTTATAAAATAATAAGTTAAAAAAAAAAATTTACCAGACTAGTAAAACACGTGGGAATCATTAGTGAAGCAACAAACAAATAAAATAAATAAACAGTAACAACCTCTTTTTCATGCCTCGGTTCATGACCCATTATCAAGCTAAAACTGTCATGATCGATATGGGGCTTTGGGTAATTATAATTATTATTTGGGTACAGATTATTATGTAATGGTATTTCAAAATTGGCCACTTAAGGATAGTAGACTACCAAGAATAGTATACAATATACACGTTTCATGAATCGGCAAATTTTGACAATGATAATCATGTTTTACGTGTTCGATGTGGAAAAATCAATACCAGGTAAATACAATTTACTGTTGACTAACTTCTGTTAAAAAAAATAATAATGAGGTAAGACATTTTAATTTAAAGTTAATTTTTCTTCTATATACTGGACTATCCTTTAAATCATACAATTCACCAATGAGTAAAAACCTTTATTCCAGTCGGATACTCTTGTTAAAAACATTAACGAAGGATTAAAGACGTTTCGACAAATTCATTTGTCATTATCAATTTCTGTTCTTCGCAACATCATATTAAAATTCGCAAGTAAACATCACTTGAGGTCAAAAAAGGATTTAAAACAATTTTAAAACATATGTGTGCATATGACCATGGAAGTAGGTTAACTTCCAGGACTTTATTTGAAAAATTGTTTTAAATCCTTTTTTGACCTCAAGTGATGTTTACTTGCGAATTTTAATATGATGTTGCGAAGAACAGAAATTGATAATGACAAATGAATTTGTCGAAACGTCTTTAATCCTTCGTTAATGTTTTTAACAAGAGTATCCGACTGGAATAAAGGTTTTTACTCATTGGTGAATTGTATGATTTAAAGTTAATATTTTACAGTAGGAAACATAAATACATCATATTTAGTTTACATACGATCATGATAAACAGATAATGTTTCTACTATACTTTTATTTTTCTCTAAGGTTAATTATTATTAAAGGTATTTCTTTTCGAAATATCTTAAAATTATACAGAAACTGCAGACATTTTAAATTTGTCTATTTGGATATATTGTTCTATATTTCACGACACAAAACAAAGATCATGTTTAGTTACTTTTTTATTAATTATACTTAAAAAAAAATTAAAACAGTTTATCGCTTTTAAATTATCAACGGTCTCGAGCAGTATTTACATATATCATATATCGTAGTGAGATATGTTTTGTGATTAATACTTGAGTACTATTTATGCATTGGCTTTATTTTCTTATATGTTGTCTATATTTTCTTTTTTTTTTCTACCTGCAAACCAGCCAGGACTAAGGACCACGCAAATATCACTTCCTTCTTCTCGTACTTTCTTCCTACTTCTTCTTGGTACTTTTTTTCCTCCACTATCTTTCGTTCTTTCAGATTCTTGCTAATTTCTTTTCCATCCTCTGTTCACCCCCTTCCCCTGTAAAATTTCCTCTTCTTTCACAGTAAGCTTTATATTCAGAAATTTGGTTTTCGTCTTATTTTCATCTTAGGTTCTTGTTTGTTTCATGCTGGTTCTTCAGTTTGTCTAATTAATTTTTTTTTTCAAATTATAGGATATAAATAGTATTAATGTTCTGACTAAAGTGTTATCTTAATTTCCGTAACTATATCTTGTAATTATCCAAATCCTCTTTTCTTTCACTGTTGAAAACAAAAAAATCTCGAATTTTCTAACCAATAAGTATCGACAATTGGAGTTAGTTCTAAATTCAAAATAAAAAGTTACCCACGTGGATTCTCTCAAACTTAATTATGTTACAGATAAATTGTTAGTTTTGAAACCTGAACCACTACAAGTGGTAAGTTCCACGTGCAATATTTGCATGACCTCGGAATCGTTGAGTATGACTCACCTAATTATTGAAGCCCTCGGAGTAAATCTGGATGATAATCAAAAAATATTATTTTAAGCTTTAATTATAAAATAAATGGAAAGTGGAATTTATTTATCACATGAAGATTTTCATCACCCGACCAATTTCAGGCACGTAGCTAATTTTAAGGTTATGTTTTGATTTTTTTTTTAATTTTCGAATCATCAGTCAGTCCCATTTGTCACTGATTAGGCACGAACCCAATATTAATACCTTTATTAAAAATTTAATGTCCTCTCAATCCAATGTACCTCTTCAATTCCCTTTTTACCCTCCTAGGCGTCTGAAAAGAAGATGGCCCCGTGGACTTCGAAGTTGAATTTGTACTTTGAGAAGTAACGCTGGGTAGTTTCTTTACTTGAATTTATCACTTACATATATGTATCATTTATGTACTTGTTACATTTTAATACAGTTGTAAATGTCAATAAATACATTATTTTTTAAAATTTCAAACCAGTTTTCCAGGCCAAATATTTACGACGTTACGATAGAATACGACATATTAAATAGACACGTTATCATCTATCATCGCTTTTTTATTTTTGACACTAATGCTTCGCTATTTTGATTCAAATTTTCGTCTTCGATAACTTTTTTTTAAACGTATTTATTTTGGTTATAAGTATTTTTTAATTTATTTATTTGGTAAACCCATCCTTGTCGTTCGGCAACGGTTTTGGCAGGGTTAGTTATCACAGGTATATCTAACATATTAAGCTACCTCTTCCCATAATCTTCAATTAGGTGTCTTTCACTGACTTCTACAGCCCTGATTCTCACCTTCCACCTGCATACAACCTCTTATAAATGCAGATGATTTTCTTCATTCATGAGAAAGGGAACACTTTTTTCAGTGAATACGTATATGCTTATCCAAGAGGAATTCACGTTCAAATTCTTTCATTTTATTTTGATAATTAATTAATTATGTTATTATTTTATCGGTGTTCAGATTTTTAAAAATACTATAATAAACTATATTTTTGTTTAATTGTCTGCGATAATAACGATTTCAGTTCATTATACTCGTACCAAAACACAGTGCATGATATCGTTCCTTCAAAAGAACAACGTCATAGTTCAAAAAACCTAATTTTTCAATAAAGTTATTTTAAAGATCCATCTGAGTAAAAAAAAATAAAAATTTGGGTATGGTAAAGCAAAGAATTCCTTTTCTAATGATAGTGTTGAAATCATTTATCAACCATTAGCAAATTTTTAAAAGCTTGAAAAATTTAATTTTATCTGATGCCATTATTCCCATAGAACTTCAAGTTCAAGAATAACAGAACTAAAATAACTTCATTAAAAAAGAAATTTTTTGAGTTATTTCTTTGTTCTTTTGAAGGAGATATATGTAATTATTTTTTGTCTATCTGTCAGGTACATTTATCCAATCAGCTTGTTGGGAACAATGGAGAACTCCTCTCCTCTTTTCCACCTCTCATCTTACCCCTTCGGAAACCGATCTGGGAGTGGTCCCATCAAGGTTATATAGCCTCTGCATTCTGTATCGAAGTGGACATTACCTGGTGAGTTCGCAAGGAATACACAGCAACGAACATGTTAGTCAGGACGAGTATCATCATCCTCTTTGCTGGATTGTTCGGCGCTTCATCGGCCAAACTCCGTAAGTAGAGTATAGCTCCATACAGACATACCTAGCTAGCTGCAGATTCTACATTTTATCTTCTGTACCTAGAGGGGATATAGCTTTAGATAGATCGTAGAAATTATAATATCGATGCTATCTTAATTTCTAATATGCCCAAAATTGAAATAGCAGAAATTTACGTGAGCATGGCTGGTTGATCCTTATTGGATAATTGATACCAAATATTAAGTATTCTGCTTCTCTTAGCTCTTAACAGTCTTTGCTTCCGTTATTATTAAGAGTAATATTTGTTTCGTTTAAAATCACATTATGCCACTAAGGCTAATACGACGATACTACAGTGGGATTCCTAATTTTTTCCTATCTAGTTATAATTAGGGAATACCTGGCATAGCATTGGATCGGGATCTCCATTTTAGGTCCCATCTGAAGGACGGTATATTTACGGATTTTTTACTCCCTTTAAAAAAACCTAAAGCCACCTGTCGGGCTGCGAACCCGCGATCTTGGATATTGTAGGTCGTTATGCTAATCGCTACAACACATGAGATCCGAAAGAGTAATGAAAACAATAATACGAATAACTGATATATTGTAATTGAAAAAACTTCTACATCAAAGCGAGCTTGAATAAAACAGGTGGGACAAGATCTTAATGAAAATGAATTTGGTTCAATTTGTGAACTTGATTTGCGAAGATTCTAACACCCTGGGCGATAACAAACAATACACTAATTGTATCGAGAATATATAAAAATATTTAAAACTGAAATAATTTATTTTATATATAATTTTTAATATTATAATTTACTTCCAAAGGTATTTAGGACTATTCAGTTTCGTTATGCTTCAAGAAACCTTTGTTTTTGTTTTAGTTTTTACTAATTTTTCCAATGCTATTTTTTTTACTGTTCTGTCTCGTTAAGAAGAGAATAATTAACATTAGTAGTCTTTTTCCCTAAACATCAAATAAGTAACGGATAGGTCTGGTGAAAATTAAAAGTATCTTTGTTAAGTTAATGTTTCAACGAATTTCAGAATTCGGAAACGAAGGGCTAACCCTTATGAAATGAATGAAATCGGAATTTAAGCAATTATTAATTTAATGGTTAAATTGTAAATTTCTAAAATATAAGTTTGTTATCATAGTGCTATTAACTAAATACAAGTCTCACCTAAAAAATAATTTTTACATAAATTTTCAATAAGTCAAAAATTAAAAAAAATATATGTATATATAACTGCTGGTTGAATATATAACTGTAATGATAGAGGCATTGGCGGTCTAAGGAAACTTTCATATATTACAACAAAAAATTACATAGTGCATATCTTGGTCATCATCTTCTTGCAGTCACTAATTTTACATTAATATATAATTATCATTTTTGATAATTTGAAGAGAAAACTTCTTTAGCCAAATTGATAACCGACTGCATAATATCTTTTAATCTTTATAATTTTAATAACATTTAATACTCTCTAAATGAATAACGAACATAGGCGTTGATGACCTAAGAGCTTTACGCATTTAAACAAAAACAAACAAATACTAACAATAACTTTTTTCATTGAGTGTTAATATTGAAATTCAATATTTTATATGTGTATTAATTATAATCTATAATTTTAATTAAAGATTGTTGTTTTAATATTATTTTACTTATGTCTCAAAACTTTAATTAACAAAAAAGTTAAATCTAAGATTATTAATTCAGTTATCTGTTATTAAAGGCGTTAATAAGTGTGTGTTTATTCATAGCAATAAATACTGTTATAAAGAGTTAATTACATATAATTAAAACATATTTTATTCTAATCTTTCATCAGCTCGATAGTAATAATGCTGTCCGAGAGTGATTTGTCCGAGATCCCAAATAACTGCCAGATTTTTCCCTCAATTAATGGTATCTACTTAATAGAGGCTGGGTGAGCTTCAAGAGGGTCTGCCGATCCCACAGGTTCCATCCGTGGCGGTTAAAAGAACTTATAAATACTAATTTAATAATAATCTTTAACTAAAGCTAACCGTCACACAGTGGAACGATTCAACGCATTTGTTGGACATTGGACCAATTCTCTAATAACTAAATTCGTCCTTTATTTTGATCATAAATTATACTTTATACTTCTTCTCAACAAAATCCATAGATAAATTAATTGTGAAATCAAATCTTATCTAAAAATTTCTGAATTGAAACATAAATTTTTCTAAAAACTAATATTTTTAAAGCAATCCACTGTTTGAGGTAATGACTTAAATTAATCGTGCACCTACTGGAAAACAACTCATCCATAATAAGATATTTTAGGCAAATAAAACTTGGGATTATTTCAAACGTCTGGGATTTTTCGATGAAAATTGGGGGATAAAACTAAAAAAATCAATTGCGAAAATCGCTTAAAATCGCCCAAAAAACTACCTTCACAGTAAATAACTAGAATGTTTGAAGTTTTTTTTCCATTAGTCGGATTCTGCTACTAGGTGCTATTTTCCGAGAAAATTTTTTTTTCTTTTTCTTTTCTCTTCTGGCCCTTGAGAATTAATTTAAAATAATTTCTGTTGGTATTGGTTTGTATTTTAAGCAAGTTTTCTTTTGTTTACCAACGTTTGTTTACATTAATTTATCCGAATAATCTTTATCTAACATAATAGTATTAACAATGAAACTCAGTTTGGTGTGGTATTTGAACGACATAGGTGCAATGGTTTCTACAACAAATCGTCAAGTTTTCAATTTTTTCATTTTAATCATGTAAGTTTCAAAGATTATGATCTGGCTTTGGAAGCATGGATTAATTCGTTTGTACTGGAACAAATTTCAAATACCGCAAAGTTCTGCTTACGGAAAAAATTAAGCAAATTCAGTGGTAGCTTGTACTCTCGCTGGATTTCGTCCCACAGGAATATCAATTATTTTCTGGAGAAGCATGAAAACTGGTTGAATTTGGATTTCATTGTTCCTGAAGATGTTAGCCAGGTCCTATCTTCATCGTCATCATCAACACCCGCAAGTATACCATCTCTTTCTCAGTCATTCGAACAATTATCCGATAGACAAAGACGGTGAAAAACGGAAAGTTTTAGAAAATGTTCAGAGGATATGTTCGCTTTTGTCGTAAAAAAAAGATTCAAATCTGATGACGTAGATTATATTTTCAATTTTATTAGGGGGCACCTCGAACATGTACTGAGTGCCAAACAATTTTGTGAAAACCTATTAAAACCAAAATATCAAGAGAACGAAAAGGCATTAGCATTACATGCAGCCGCTGATTTTACTAAGTTTCAGTACAATGCCGTCAGAAATAATGCAAAAGCATTAGAATATACATCATTTTACCCCAGCTACTATCAGATCCAAAAATTAAAAAAATACTGTTATCCCCCAGAAGAATCCATATCGGTTAGCGACACTGGAGCAAATATCGTATTGCAAAATTTACTTGACCATACTTCTTACCGGATTTTACAAGTCGTGGGTAGCGAAATAGGGAACGATAATTTTCGTAGTTTAACGTTAAACATTAAATGTGGATATGATGGAGCGGGTAACCAATCACAATATAAACAACGTTATTCTTCATGTGAAACTTTCGGCGATGATTCGGCCATTTTGATCGCCTGTTTAGTACCGATTAGTTTGATATGTTCTGAGAATAATCAAATAGTCTGGCAAAATGAATGTCCGTCATCGACTCGATTTTGTAGGTCTATTTCTTTAAATTATACGAGAGAAACTGGTGAAACTGTAACGTATTTAGTTCGAGACATTCAGACACCAATAATGTATCTGTCTTTCCATAGAATTCTGTATTGTACCTATTCTCGTAGTATATAGGTACAATAAATGGTACAATGTTAGATAATAAATTATCCAACATCGAAATATCAAATCGAGAATTTTCACATGTTTCCCCTATAAGATCTGATCCTGTTTAATTAATATAATATATAACTATATAATATATATAGCATATAATTAAATAGTCCCTTCAAAAAGCTTTAAAAACGCACCAATAGCCTTATTCTAGGAGAACCAGGAGCGGAGATATTAATGAATGTCCAGTCCTCCCTAACGCTCGTTCCACTTTGCTTCAATTAGATAGACGGAGTTGTTTGTAGCCATATCGCTACCTTAGTTCTTGTATTACAAGTTTGTATGTTGCAAAATTGAAAAATCAGAGATTTTGATACCAGACGGTTCTGGGGGTCGAAAACTATACATAGATCTTCAAAGCGTAAAAAAATCGCGACCGGGTATCATCCAAAGACCAAAAATAAAAAGATACTCAGAATCTTTGATATCGCTTTTCTCATTTTTATATATCCGTATCATACAACTTTGTAATACTAAGGTAGCCATATGTTGAGATCTGTCTGTATTTTTTCGTGCGAATTAATAATTATTGATGTAGTTAATTATTCTAATTATATTATATTTATATGTAGGGACCGTTTATTAATGACTGAAGTATCGAAGAAACATGAATTTGCTCCATGTAAGCTAGTTGTCATAAATTCATCATTGACTTATCACTATATGCATCTTTAATTAGTGACTTTCTTAATACTATCTGTCAGCCATCTTAAAAAGACAGCAAAAGAAAAGAGAAAATTTCATTAAATTAGCTTTTAATGGAAAGAACTTTGAAGATAATGTGTGTGAATAAAATAAAAAAATTTTCGTTGCAAATTTATTCTTTCATATACCGAGGTAGATAGGTGACAATTTAGATCGCACATGTTCAGAATCCGATAGCGTTGTTCTGAATGAAACTTCCTAAGAAATCCCTTCCGAATATCAAAAACTAACGAACTAAGTTCCAAGTCAACTATCGAGTAAAAATATTTCTTCCAATCAAATTAGTAACCTTTCTATATAACTGTTGTAAACCTTAACCAGTCCTCTATCATCATACATATATATATTTAAGCCACTGCTTAAAACTGAAACTTCAAATAATGATTATTTTAGTTTTTGTTTAATTCAAAGTTAATTAGGGAATGCAGTTTGCTCCAGGCAATAGTAGAGTGAATATAAGTAGAGTCCAGTATATTTTTTAATCAGAAGTTATAAAGTCAGGAGAGACATAGAAAACAACACGTATAAAAAGTATGGAATAAATTTCTATTGAGGCAGTTTTAAAAATATTTTCGTACAATTTATTGTAAATTATGATATGGAGTATGGAAGAAAATAATTTGTAACAGTACTCGGAGTGTAATTGAAGCGATCATCAGTTTATAGTATTACAAATTTATCTTAATATTTTTATTTGATTTATATTCCTTTTGCGTTTCAAATAGTTTTTATTAGCCGTGAAGTAGCTAAGTGTTGTTTAAACAAATAATTAAGAACAAAATTAAATAGGCAGTCATTTAATGAGAAGTGAAAACTCAAATCTTTGGAATAACTGTGTTCCCTTTTTAATTTCTAAACCAATCATAGTTTGAACTATTTAAATTTGATAGTTTGATGGTTTTCACATCTATTTATGCGCCGAAAGTAATTGAACCCATTTTCAAGAAGGTAAAGCTATGCATACAAATTCTCTAGGATTTTTGCAATTGTGTCCATGAAAAGTCATTGCTATGATAGAAATAAGTGGGAAATGTTTTCTTTTTATGAATATTGTATTATTGTTAATGAGTGATATAGATGGTATATGATTGGAACATCATCTTCAGAACTGAGCCATGCATTGAGATTTCTAGACCGTCTATTTGCATACATTAGCAACTTAAAGCAAGACATTTAATTATGACAGATAAAATCTTTTAGGGGAAGCGAAAGGTTTATTGATTGGTTATGGATGTTTTAATTTATTATTAATATGAATTAAACAACCTTTTAGTTAAAAATTATTATTTTTATATCTATCAAATTCTAACCTTTAAACTAAAGTTGAATAAAAATAAATCGTATAACTTATACACAAGCCGCTAGGCGTCACCAGTCACGAGCATGTCGCTATATCGCACAGTGGAACGAGCGTTAGGGAGGCCTGGACATTCATTAATATCTCTTCTGGTTCTCCTAGAATAAGGCTATTGCTACGGTTTTAAAGCTTTTTGAATGGAATATTTAATAATATGATAAACAGGAGCAGATCTTTTAAGGGAAACATGTACAAATTCTCGATTTGATATTTCGATGTTCGATAATTTATTATCTAACATTTTACCTATATACTACTAGAATGGGTACAATACAGTATTCTATGGAAAGACAGATACATAGGTATTAAATAAATTATAATGCAAATGGAAAAAACCACAAGCAGAGCCTTATGTTTCAAATCTGGTGTAAAATACAAACACTTATACAAACAGTCGACGTTTCACCCATTCAGGCATTATCAAGACACAATAAAAAGTAAGTTCAATCACATCTCAAAACAGAAGCGCAATACATCCCAACGAATAATCGCTTTATCGCGGCGATATTCGTTATCGCGCTTCTGTTTTGAGATGTGATTGAACTTACTTTTTATTGTGTCTTGATAATGCCTGAATGGGCGAAACGTCGACTGTTTGTATAAGTGTTTGTATTTTACACCAGATTTGAAACATAAGGCTCTGCTTGTGGTTTTTTCCATTTGCATTATAATAAAATTTAATGTTTCATTTTGAGTTTTGGCTCTAATTTATTGGTATTAAATAAAGTTATACAAAGGAAAAAGTAACAAACCAAATAATTTAATTATTAAACAAAATGAATATAATAATTGATAATTACTTTTGTTAGTTAATTCACTAGGTATAATTGATACATCAAAATTATATTAAATGTAGGTGCCTATATAAAATTGTTTTATTTAAATAACGAAATAAAAATTTAAAAAATAAATAAATTAAAATTAAAAAACTTGACGATTTGTTGTAGGGACTATTGCACCTATGTGCACCATTACACATATGTCGTTCAAATACCACACACAAACTAAGTTTCATTGTTAATACTATTATGTTAGATAAGGATTCGGATAAATGAATGTAAACAATCATTGGTAAATAAAAGAAAGCTTGCGAAAAGTAGACGCCAATATCAACAGAAATTATTTTAAATTAATTCTCAAGGCCCGGAAAAGAAAAAAAAAAGAAAAAAATCATTTTCTCGGAAAATAGCACCTAGTAGCAGAATCCGACTAATGGAAAAAAAACTTCAAACATTCTAGTTATTTACTGTGAAGGTAGTTTTTTGGGCGATTTTGAGCGATTTTCGCAATTGATTATTTTAGTTTTATCCCCCAATTTTCACCGAAAAATCCCAGACGTTTGAAATAATCCCAAGTTTTATTTGCCTAAAATATCTTATTATGGATGAGTTTTTTTCCAGTAGGTGTACGATTAATTTAATGCATTACCTCAAACAGTGGATTGCTTTAAAAATATGAGTTTTTAGAAAAATTGATATTTCAATTCAGAATTTTTTAGATAAGATTTAATTTCACAATTAATTTATCTATGGATTTTGTTGAGAAGAAGTATAAAGTATAGTTTAAGATCAAAATAAAGGACAAATTTAGTTATTAGAGAATTGGTCCAATGTCCAACAAATGCGTGATTCGTTCCACTGTGTATCGGTAACGCGAACCCGGTAGTTTTTACCTACCAAAAATCGCTCAACGCGTCTAAAGAAGTTTTCACTTCAAAACTTCAAAAGTGTCACTGTATTATCAATATTAGTGTTACCATCCGACTGTTATTAGACCTATTGACACCTGAAAAATGACTGAAAATAAGTTACTAAAAAAATATGGGACAGTCAAAGGTCGGGAAAAGCTTGAGAAAGAAAAATGCAAAATCATTTTCAAAACAAACTACTATATTAAAACTACTATCAATAATTATAATGACTAATCAAATTAATTGCTATATCATAGATACAATAGACACCATAAAAAAAATAAGAGCAAGATTCATCATCATTTATAATAATGACTAATAAAATAATAACTAAAACCATATACCAGATTCCCCCTCCTATCTGTTTTTGCTGATCGAAACGTGCAAAAGAAATAAGAGAATAATACACCCATAAACTAGTCAGACTACTGTATAAAGGAAAATTCCTACCTCCACAATTCATCCGGCTTCTGATAAGGTCACGATGCTTCTCACTAGTACTATCTTCATTCTCCAACTCTGACTTACGGGGGAAAACGAACAAGACCGTTCGTTTAAGACCAAAAAGGCTCATTCGAGCTAACATTTTTACCCTCGTGTCCGGGATGTGCTGCCCCAGAGTTGGCTAATTTCATTCTCGGCCCTGGGAGTAATTGAAAACAATCCCTGAGTAATGTTCAGTGTCTGTTACAAAGAGCATTAGAAATGATTTTTAAGCACGTCTCAACCTCATATGAGAGCCTTAGCATAATTTCTTAATCTATGTTACCATTTGATTCATCTCCTCCTTTTTTTTTTTTTTTTTTTTTTTTTTTTTTACAGCAGTAATAATATTTTTTTTCAGCGAGCTATATCAAAGTTTGTAAGCGGAACGATCCAAAGATCGACAAATGCATTATAAACTCCATCAATGGTTTAAGATCGGCTTTAATCAAAGGTACGTAGGGTAAATAAAATATTTTCAATATGAAATTAAAAAGCAAAAATAATTACAAAATTAATCATAAAATCTTTTTAGGAATTCCTGAATTGAACGTACCTACGCTTGACCCTTTACATGTGGAAAAAATGGACTTCTCCAGAGGTCCGAATATGAAAGCAATTGGAACTGACATTGAGGTCAAAGGAGCGTCTGAATTTGAAATTGATAGTTTAAAGTAAGATCATTTATAAAATGCATTAAATTTTAACTTGTCATATTTAAACTAAACATATTTAAACTTGTCCTATGAACAAATACGAGTATATTCTAGAAAAAAAAAATTATATTTATGTGTGTGTGTGTGTGTGTGTGTGTGTAAGTATTTAAACTTTACAATATTGCAGAAATATTTAATTTTTATTTTCAATATCAATTTTCAGGGCGGATATCGACAATTTGATTTTCGAATTCCAAGTTAAAATTCCTCACTTAAATATTTTGGGCAATTACGAAGTCAAACTGAAGTTAATGGCATTGCAACTTGAGGGAAATGGCCCCCTACAGTCGAACAACAGTAAGATATCTCAATTTAAAATCCATTTTTGATAAATACAATTAAGTATTTATGCTAACATAAGCACGGTTGAAGTTTTTCAGTACTACAAAATAGTGTCTATTTTATTAACTTTCTTTCATCATCGTAATCATCTTCAGCATTGTCATCATAACCCACTCGGCCTAACGTCTAAAGGACTTTTTGAGCTTTTGCAGACTCACTGCTGAGAAGAATGCAGACTATCTATCTTCCAAAAAATAATATTTTTATTAAAAATAATAATTTAATTTAATAATAAAAATAATGTAATAATCTCGATGGTATATCACCGTAAAAGAACTTTAATAATAACATTTTCACAATACCTAAACACAACAATGTAAAGGCATTCTGCTTATAAATTATGTCTTCAAGTATATTCAGTAAAGTTGTTGTTAATAATTAGAAATAAATATGATTTCTTGGCTAAAGGTATTTACTTGGATAAATACGTTTTTATTACGTTAAATACGTGGTACGTTTTAAGTCTGTATTTTCTGATAATAAAAAGACAATCAAAGGAAAAAAAGTGCAAAAGTGACAGAAGTATCTACTGCAAAACTTTCGGAGGAAGGAGGGAAAATTCCTTGCTTGTACTGTAACTATTCGCGAATTCTTACACTTGGAAAAAAAAGAACCCTTAAGCAAAGCCTCTGTAAGATAAGAAAAGAGCAAAGAAGAGAAGGAAGACTCCGGGCTAAACGAGGTCCTCAAAAAATAAAAAAATAAGAATAGGAAGTATATACTTATAATATACTGTGAATGAAATTTATAGCTGTTTGTTTCCCTTTAAAAAAAAAACTGTACCATTACAACCCTTGAAAGGTCTTTGGTTCAGTACGTGGTAGATATGGTACCGTTTCTTGGACAACGGTTGTGTAGGGAGGTGATTTGTCTTCGATTACGGTCAACCACCAGGGTTTTCCGACTTTATAGAAGCTGGGTGAGCCAAAGGAGGGTTCAAGACCCCATAGGATTCATCTCCTGCTGTTAACAGATTAAATGAAAATCCACCACTCCGATCCCTTGTTTGTTTCTCTCTAACATATTCCTTATATATATATATATAAATACATGTGAGAATATTATATAAATAGTCCCATTTGAAAATATATTAGCGATAACCTCTTTCTAAAAACTCTTCCTTAATCGTTCATAGTTCCTACCGTATGATAACCATTAATTAAAATAATTATCTTATCATTTAGTGTGTATTAATTGAGTTTTAGTTGATATATGACCTACTTCTATTTCAGCTGATATCACCTTCGGGGCGATTTTGAAGGGCCACAAGTTCCAGAAGGGAAAAGAATCTAAAATCAAGTTTGACAGTTTGGTTTTGAATGTCCTTTGGAGAGACTACTCTATCAGACTTGATAATTTGTTTAATGGCAACAAAGCTATGAGTAAGAAAATATAATCACTTTAAATACTCTATTTAATTATAATACTATACTATTTTAAAATAATATCAATCATACCATCAATACCTAAGAGAGTATGAGTGGACTGGAGGGAAGGATGAAAGAAGAAAAAACAAATAGCATGTAACACATTTTCAAATACAAAAAAATAAAGTAAAATATACAAAAGTATTCTCCTAAGGTCACTTACTTATTTATCTTCATCAAGTTTACAACCAAAGACTATTTCAAAATTATTATATCTATTACAATTTATAAACAATGGAATACTCCCAATTCCTCTCCAAGTCCTTCCGCCTATATACTGTTTGGGTCTTGAAGGAAATATTTAAAATACAAAAATACAATTTAAACAAATAATGCCCATCCATAAATTTTCTCTGAGATTATAAGAACGTTATTTCTTAGACTTGGATGAAAGACTACAGTTTTCTCCTGGATATATTCTTGACTTTAAATTATAAATCATATCAAAATGGCGGGAAACATCTCGTCACTATAAAACGATATGGGATTAGATACATAAATACATTTTCAATTTCATCCCATAGTTTTATACTTTATTTCAAAACTTATACTATTTATAATGTTTGAAAGAAAAACACGGAAATTTTTTTATGACATGAAACATGTAGTCAACATAAAAACGTTAATTATTTTATAATAAAACTGTTGAAGTAAAAATAAATTTAAAAAATCTGTGCGAACAATTGTTAAATTCTGGTTTATAACAAATGGGGGATGTAAAAAGTTCAATATTCGATTCCTATACTCAGAGGTACTAAAAAAAAAAATGCATACACTTTCGATTACCATTTTTAAACCATTTATTTATCCGTTTATTTCAATTTATCCATTTATACTCCCCCCTGTATGTAGTCCATGAAAAAAAAATTGAATATATAAAATTTAAGGACAATCAATGAAATTTTTCAAGCATTAACCAATTAATTCATTGACATCGTTTCTCTGTTTAGGTGATGCAGTCAATATCGCTCTCAACGAAAACAAGAAAGAGATGATACAACTTGTAGGTCCTATTGTGGAAAAAGTGCTTTCTGAAAACTTTCTTGACAGTGCAAACAAAATCACCAAAAAATTATCATATGAAGAACTTTTCCCACAAAATTAAATTATTTCTATATTTTCCTGAAGGTATTTCAATGTGCTCAGAACAGATCATATCTAGAATATGACATGAAACACATTTGTAAGATGTAAACAATTAATTCAACATTGATTTGCGTAATTTTGAATTTCTATCAGCTGAAAGAAATCAAATAATCATAAATCGATTTTCGGTCACTGATTTACACTAAGTAATAAAGCAATGTCACAATATTTTTTCTTTTTATTTACCTGTTTATTGCAAATAGGCTGCGTTTCAATTTTTATCTCAATTTTTCTTATAAGTCTCATTATATATAAATATTGTATAGCAAGTGATTTCTTGCATCGATTTACATTCTTGCAAAAAAAATAAAAAATCATATTTGACAATTCGTCTTATACTTATGATAAACTACTGGTTTGTAAATTTTAAATTAAAAGACCGTAATACAAAGTACTAAAATTAATAAAATATTTCGAGGGTAGAAAATATTTTTAAAAAAATTAATGTCAGCTAAAAAAAAAAGTAGTCTTTTACATTTCGTTTACTAATTATTATATTTAATTTCAAAATAATCCCAAAACTCATAACAAGTAATCAGTTACCATGAAGACATAGTAAACGGTTTATAATAATTAAATTTAACAAATGCGAAACGATTGACTGAATAAAGAAAGATACAAAAATTCCTTTTGCAGTCATTTTATTTATTTGATAAGATAAGAAATCTTAAGAGCTAGATTATATATTATGATAATGTATACAGTGTCGATATATTAAATAGAAAATTCACTAAAAACTTAAAAATCAGTAAAAAAGAAATCATAGATTATAAATTTTAGCAAATTGTAAAAAAAAAAACCTAGTAGCTGCTTTGTTAACTTCAATAATTACAATAGAATCACGAAATATGTCAATAAAAGAAAGAGTGGACATAAATATTTGCAAATTTGCTGAGTAGGATCCTACGAGATAGCATGGGCGCTAAACACAATATATTACAATTAATAAGATAAATGCTTCTTAATGTTAGTGATATACAGAAACGTTTACTTGCACGGTATATGTGAAGATGGACTTATAATTCCAAAAAATCCAATTTATCTCCTAGGTAAGTAATGGAGTGTAAGGTAAGTTTTACAAAAATAAGACAAATTTGATATTTTTTATTAAACAATTACAACTAAATTTTATATTTAATTTAAACATTCGGAACAACTTTACAAAACAATTTTTCAATTTATTATATCCACTACTCTTACAAGAGTATGAAGATAAATATTCAAACTTACAGTATTAAGGTACGAAAAAAAAAATGAAAACATATTCTTAATTAATTTCCTATTCCGCAAAAATAATTTTGTACTAGACATTCTTTAATCGTAGAGTGAAAGACAGAGAACGTACCATAAAGACAATTTTTTTATTCTACTTATCACTATAATTACTTTTATTATTATTCCGGAAATAGTTCTTCAAACGTAAAATTTTTCGTTATTTTATCCGTTATATCTAATAGTGTGTTTGAGACGACCTTTTCCAGTGTTGGGAGAATCGCATCCAGTAACTCCTTTTTGTTCTGGTTCAAAACGGCATTTACTGCCTCTCCTGCAAATAAATAAATAATTATTACAATTACTAATGTTTACATTTAATAACTTATGCAACCAAGAAAACTTTTAATTTTCAATGCTATGAATATTAATTGAATTTTCTTTTATAAGAACAGTTGATTATTTTTTAAACGCCACTTTATGCTGCTGAGGCTAATGGGACGACACTACTGTAGAAATTCTTTAATTTATCCAATCCAGATTTAATAAGAATAGATATCTTTAACGAGTACCTGACATCGTACAGGGTCGGGACCTCCATTATACGTCCCTTCCGAAGGACGTTATAAAGATATTTTACTCCCTTAAAAATATCCTAAGGCTACCAGCCGGGCTGCGAATACGAAATTTTGGGCATAGTTCTTTGTTATACAAAACACTAGACCACAGGTGATATGAAAACTGCACCATTATAATAAAACAGTATGATATGGAATTATAGTACAAACATAATTATAAATAAAAATATAATTGTATATAATAAGATATTTAGTAAAAAAAAGCTATCTCTGAGTGATCTGGTCTGTATTTTAGTAGCTATATTTTTAAATATAATATGTTCTATCTCCGATTTGTGATAATATAGGCTAATATTTTTCCGTCTTTAGTATGCCTTGGATATTGGGATTTAAGAGACTAATTGTTAATTTTCGGCGGTCAAATGGCTGTCAATAGCCCTCAGCGGGATATGGTATGTCGATATCCATAGCCCAGGAAAAACTGAGAAATGGCCCTAGTCCACAAGTGGACATGGCAGCAAGTCCTACTCCCACTTCCTCGTAGTGACCGCTGGGTTCCTTCCAGCGCCTTGAAACTGGATCCTTCGACTAGGGGAGGATACCCCGACAGAAAACTCTGGTCCTCCAGGTTGGGGGTAGGACGCGGGGCCAACAACCCTGTTCGGTAAAAATTGTAAGTGTTTTCAAGAAACCACAAAAAGCCTCGGATAGAAATGGATCAAATGGGAAACGACTTGGGCATGGACATGGACTAATAAATATGGCAACCTGGAACGTGAGGAGTTTGTTCCAACCTGGAGCTGGGAGAGATCTTGAAAGGGAACTGGAAAAATACAAAATAGATATATCAGCCCTACAAGAAATCCGCTGGAGAGACACAGTACTAACCAAGATGAAGCACTACACAATCATTAACAGTGGCAATGGACGGAATATATTGGGAACAGGTTTTGCGATAAGGAATTCCCTCTTGCACTCTATTATTAAATACGTGGCAGTGGATGAGAGAATGTGCTTACTAAGGCTGCGAGGAAGGTTTTTCAATATCTCTCTTATCAGCATACATGCACCTATAGAAGGTAAGGACAATGAAGAGGAAAAGGAAACCTTTTATGGAAGGCTAGAAAATCTATACGATTCCCTTCCCAAGCATGATATGAAAATAATTTTGGGAGATTTCGATGGTAGGATAGGAAAAGAAACGATGTTTTCCCCAATAAGAGGCAAGCACAGCAAGCCTGAGGAAACAAGCGAGAATGGACTCAGAATGGTTGATTTTGCGATGACAAGGAACCTTAGAATAAGAAGCACCTTTTTTCCACATAAGGAAATACATAAGAAAACATGGACCTCCCCGGATGGCATCACCAAAAATCAAATTGACCAAGTACTCATTGCTGCCAGACACGCCAGTGATATATTTGATGTTCGCAGTTCCAGGGCAGCTAACTATGACTCAGACCATTATCTGGCCAAGATTTAATATAAACAGAAGCTGGCCATACAAGGAAATGGAAATGCAAGAAATGCCACCATCTATAATGTGGAAAAGCTAAAGGAGGATGATGTAGCCCGGCAATTCAGAGATAGGATCGCTGAAAGATTAAGCGACAACTCATCTACTGGATATATAGAAGAAAGATGGGCACGCCTTAAAGATGCTCTTAAAGGTGTAGCAGAGGACATTCTTGGCGCAGCACCGAAAAGATAAAGTAATGACTGGTTTGATGAAGACTGCATAAAAGACATAGAGGAAAGAAACAGTGCCAGACAGAAAATGATCCAACGAAGGATCCGAACTACGGCGGAACATTATAGAACCGAAAGAAGGGAAGCAAAAGCAGTATGTAAACAAAAGAAAAGGTAGCAGGAAACAAAGAAGCTAGATAAGCTTGAAGAAGACTTTGCAGCCAAACAGACCAGGAAGTTCAATAAAAGCTGAAGTTCTATATACCAAGGCTGGTTCGTTAAAGATAGAGAGGAGAACTTGATTGGAGATTGAAGATCTGTTCTGGAAAGATGGAAGCAGTTCTTCATAGAATTATTAAATCCGAATAAAGAAGGATCGACTGATGATAAAACAGCATCATTGGAAAATGGAAGAGACTCGTCGAACGTGAAAGAAGGAGAAATGCCTCCGGATAGGGAAGAAATAGTGGAAATAACTGGAGCACTCCATAACAACAGAGCACCTGGAATAGACGGTATCCCGAATGAGGTTCTTAAGTGTGGGGGTGAGGGGGTGGTGGAGGAAATATATAAACTCGTATTTGATGTATGGATGGAGATGAGGATGCCACAGGACTGGAATATGGCAGTGTTGTGCCCAATACATAAGAAGGGAGACAGATTAAACTGCCAAAACTATAGAGGTATCGCTCTATTTCCCACTGTCTACAAGGTACTTTAAGTTGCAATAAATAGGAGAATTATGGCATGGGCTGAAAGAAATATTGGCGAATACCAAAGTGGCTTCCGGCCAACTAGAAGCACAACTGATCATATCTTCTCCATACGGCAGATGCTAGAGAAAGCATATGAGTACAATGTTGACCTCCACCACCTCTTCATAGATTTCTGCCAGGCCTACGATAGTATTGACAGGAATGAACTGCTCAGAGTAATGAAAACTCTGGGGGTCCCAGAAGAGCTAGTCGGATTGAGTGTGATGACCTTGGAAAACACCAGATGTAGGGTAAAGATCCAAAATATGATATCAGAAGATTTTGAGGTGGAGAATGGTCTGCGCCAGAGAGATCCCCTCTCACCTGTATTATTTAACATAGCACTCGAACGAGCTGCGAGATCAATCAGGACCAACCCAGGAGGAACAATATGTAGTAGGATGACCCAACACCTAGCGTATTCTGATGACGTAGTGATATCAGCAAGGTCAAAAGCGGCGCTTTCAGGAGCTTTGCAGAAATTTGAAGAAGCTGGGAAAAAATTGGGCCTGGTGATAAATAAGGGAAAACCCCAATATATGATTTCCACAACAGATGATGAGCAGGAAGAGCTGAGTCATGTGCAACTTCTCCACCACACATTTAAGAAAGTGGACAGCTTCAAATATCTGGGGGCTTTAGTGACACGAAAGAATGACATCACTGCAGAAATTAAAGCAAGAATTTCAGCAGGGAACAGATGTCTCTTTGCATTGCGAAAAACATTAAGATTTCGGAACTTGTCACGGAAGGCAAAATTTTTGATTTATAAAACAATCCTAAGACCGATTGTTACGTACGCTAGTGAAACGTGGGTCCTGACCCAGGAATGCGAAAAGATGCTGCAGATCTGGGAGAGGAAGGTGCTTAGGCAAATATTTGGGCCAGTATGTAATGAAGGCCAATGGAGGTCAAGAAATAATAGAGAGCTTCAGGACCTATACAATGCACCAGACCTAGTCACCTATATCAAATCAACCCTTATAAGATTGCTTGGGCACGTAGAAAGAATGGGAGAAGATATGTACCCAAAAAAGCTATTATATGGCAAACCAGGAGGCAAAAGAAGAAGAGGAAGGCCCAGGCTGCGACGGTTGGGTGATGTAGAGAACGATCTGCAGAGGATGGGGATCGGACAGTGGAGAGGTCGAGCTGCAGACAGGGAGGACTGGAGAGGCGTTGTTAAGGAGGCCAGGGCCCTGCAAGGGCTGTAGAGCCATGGGAAGAAGAAGAAGAATTGTAATTAATAATAATTTTATTTATTTATTATTATTTATTATTTATTATTTATTTAATAATTAATTTTAAATTAAATGTTTTGATTTGAACATCAAAAACATTAAGGGAATATTAATAAAATTGGAAGCTCTGGGCGGTAAAAATGTCCACATCCTGTCAGAAATTGTTTTAACACACAGAAAAAAAATCATTTCCTTAATTTTTAAGTAAATTTAAATAAGTAACAGGGGCCTTATGTGACTTCTTCTTACTTTATATTTATTTTTAAGTCAAGTACTCTAGATATGATTGATAATATACTCTCAAAATAACTAAGCATGTGCTTAGTTTTTCTATGTAAATTTTAAATTATATCATAACTGATTTGATCGTTAATGAATTGTATAAGAATTATATATTAGTATTTAGATATCCTTAACAACTTGATGTAACTTATATTTCATTTCTTAATTCCATATTTACCTAATCTTCTATCACCATTAAAAAGATTTTCCAACTTGACGTTGTAATTCTTCCATTTCAACTTGAGCTCCAATGTATCAAACTTAGCGTACATCTTCCCGTTTCTGACTTCTTTGTGCCCTTTTAGGATGGCATTTGCATTAATGTCAGCTAAAAAAAATAAAAATATCAAATATAAACTCAAGCTTAATGACTGTTCATTGTACTTATAATTATGTCTGAATTCTCGAAATAAACTCATATGTTCATAATTTCAATATCCATATCACCTTTTTACTTTTATAAAACGATTAAGCATCGAAGATCTATCACCAGAATGTCGAAAATAGCCAATATTTAAATTTTAGGAGAGAGATTTTGTATGAATAGAAGCTTTTATTAGATTTTTATCAAAGTAACAATATGAAAATCAGATTCTTACACAAGCCAACATTTAGGTAGTAGGAACAATTTAATAAATATTATTATATTTTATTTCACTGAATATAACAGATGATGTTTCGAGCGCCATGTACCCTTGTTCAGAATGAGATTTTATCTTTAACCAAACACAATTGTGAACTTTCGAAAATAATATTTAGCTTTGGGAACTTTAAAGTGGTTAGTTCACGGGCTTCAAGTTGATCAATCGACTGTGCATCTTCACAAGCGCGGTCTGAAGGCATCACACATTCGCTTAATGTATCTATTGTTGCGATCCTTTGAAACTGATCTCTAAACATGCTTTCGGTTCAAAGGACTGGCATACCAGCTGGTTTTTGCTTAACCTCACATGGCGTCATCCGCCTATCATGAATGTCGAGGACTTCGACTTCATTGATTTAAAAATCAAAATCGATTTTTACGTCCGGTTATTCAATAATCTCGCCATATTTCATTCATTCACATTATATTCCGTTGACAGGAAGGTAAGGAAAGCATGTGATCTTGTTCTACCTAAAATATTTTATTAATTCGATATCTCATAACCAATTATGAAAAAGAATCTCCACGCAGTGCTTGTATAGAAATTAAATTATATTAAAATATTTCATAAAGTGTAGATTTGATTAATAACTTACTATTGTTTGACTGAAGTGGTCCATTTCCTTTGAGAACCAAGGCCAGAATCCTCATGTTGACATCATAGTTGGCATCTACCTGGATGTACGGGAAGTGAAGACCGATGTAGAAGGTCAGTTTAGGGATATTCGATCTAAAACAAAATATTTTGTTTTGATCTTTCTCCAAATTTATTGGTCCATTAGTATTGCTTTTGTTATAGTATAAGAAAAAATTTATATTAGAACTGAGGTTTAATAAATAATATACAAACCGTAACCAATACTTTAATAGAGAATTTTATATGTTTAAAATAAAAAAAACAAAATTCATTCTATTGTAAAAATGGACGAGAGCTTGATGTTAATTGTTGTAAATATTGAATTGACTGATATTGGTAAAAGTAAAGTCGTTATGAAAATATCTTTAAAAAGCACCCGATTCTTTTTTCCATAAAATGAAGTTTTTCGTTCATAAGTCTGTTCTTAATTTAAACTTATTTTTAACTTCGTAGTTTCGTTTTCTAGTAAACAGTGATTTTTAGTTGTTTTTTTTATTCTGGATTCTGCTGGCTATGCGCGTATGCTCTTTAGTTTTTTTTAAAACTAATAATCATTTTCTACTTTTCAGATCGGCTAGCTACAAAATTGTGACTTTAACTTTTCAAACTAATTTTTTTTAACATTTATTATTCTAATGATTGTGATAATTTAAAAAAAAAATTATTTTGAAGAGAAAAGATTTGTCCATCATAAGAATAATAAATATGAAATAAATTATAATATAAAATTTAGGTAAGTCAACGAGGATCCTAATTAAAAAAAGTAATTTTCAATTTACATTCTTCCCTGTTTATTCATCGCGAAAATTGCGAGAATGGATTTGTCTGGGCGTGTTACGAGCCAGGTTAGCTCAGTTGGTTAGAGCACTGTGCTAGAGAATGCTGAGGACCCGGGTTAAATCCCAGCCCTGGACAAATCTTTTCTCTTCAAAATAAAAATATTTAATTTTCTTTTGTTGTAAACTATAGGGAACTCCGCTGTCAATCCTCCCAGAAGTCATATTCTTGTTTCAAATGAATCTTAGTGACACTACCGAGTCATTGAACATGAAAAATTGCTAATTCTGAATATCCTGGTCAGAGTAATGAGACAAACTTATTAAATTATTGTATTGCCATCGGTTTTTGAGAAGTGTACAAAATTTTAATTCGAATTCAAACCTTCCGTTATGTAGATATAAGCAGGCGAAACTGATAAAAACATGTTAAAATGTAAAATGAAGTTTCGAAATAGGAAATCCGCCATTGGATTTCCGGGTATTAATAAATCTGAACTTAAGAAAATCCTACTCCGATTTCATATTATTGAATTAAATTGATCGTGATACCAACTTACTTGAAGCTCGTGATTTTGTAATCAGAGGCTCCGGTGATAACGACATCAGTACCTACGGCCTTGAAGGAATTGGTCTTGGCGATGACGATCTCTGGGAAGCGTACAGGCTCCAGTGACGGGATGTCCAGCTCTGGGATGCCTGCAACAGAAGCGGTATCATAGAGTTACGATGTTCTCTGAGGGTTTTGTCACAGTTCACTTACCTCGGGCTTACGCCGTTCTTCTGAAGATAAAAAGCGTCCTACAAATGATTATCCATTAAGAACCACTTCTTGTAGCCGGCTTTTGGAAGCAGTGCCCACTTTTAGGTAATGCTAAGGGAAAATATGAACACAAAAATGTATATTAAGAAAGCAGATTAATTTGCAAACGTTCACAAGCAAGGTATCAAATGTCAAGTTCAAGACTTCCCCAAACTCAATGTTTTCATCCTGTTCGAAGGTCTGAAACTTTCACTACACTCAAATGACATGTTATTAGCAACAGTTTAAAGGTGGCCCTGCAATTTTCCTTAGCACGTATCCAAAACAAGTCCATCCATCCACGGTATCGGCATGTTCTCTTCCATCATTTTGGAATGCTTCCTAAGGCAATCCTGTCGACTTAAGAATTGCTCCAACTGTCCAAACATAATTCTTCCAAAGATTCCAACCAACTCTAATTTGGTTCGTTTTTATATGAATTGTTCCATCTGTATTCTTTATTCCAGTTTGAATATTCACTGTGTAACACTTTTTTTTATTAATTTGAAGTAAATAAAAGCAATCAGGAATTCCGCTTCTCAAATCCAATTTATTGAGCGGAAATTTCAGCTATTAAACTTTTTAAAATTAGTACTCAATTACACGATCCACTTTTAATAAATATATTTTACTATGTCCATCAAATATTTTTTTAATAAAGCTTTGTTTAACATAAAGAAACAGGAATTAGTTTCTTACTAATCTCATATCCTTCCTGGACTGTTACTTATATTTTTTAAATTATCATTTTATAATTTATAATTGTTTACTATAATATTGAACTAGCACATATCACTTTTTGAATGAGTTATAAACTTTCCTGAAAGTGATGCATTCATTTTAAAATAAAAAGATAAGTAAATAATCATTTTTAAACGTAATTAACATGTTTTAATTTATTTAATAGATAATACTTGTAATAGTTAACCCATCTAAACTGACTAGAATGTTATCACTTTCTGAAGGATGAAAATTGATTTTATTAAAGTGAAATATATAAATTATTTTATTCACCTCTAGATGTATTTGTGAGTGTACACAATGTATTTTATTTACTATTCTCATAATTTGAATATGTATGTATATAGTAATTCATTTCAATTACTGTTTTTTAATTTACTCCTCATATATTCTATGTTTACTATATACAATATGAGTGAAATAAAATCTTCCCAAGCTTGAAAGGTACACTATTAGAACAATATAGCACTAGAAGGTTTTAAGATTCAATTTTATATAGATTCATATAGTAATAAATACATTTATTAACAATATTATATAATATAATAAAAATATTTATTTGAGAAAAAATACAAATACTATTTGGCACATATTGTATTTTTAATGTTCTTTGGAAGCTTACAAGCGTGGTAAGTATTGTGATGAGGGGATTTATCATCGATTTAAAATCATTTAAGAATGAATTGAGATGTCTGGAGTACTAGATTGTGGATGAGGCATTGAGTATTTAGTAACTGCGTTTGAATGTGGAGGGTAATGATATTGTGGGTAATGTGGTATTGGAGGATGAGGTGTTATACTCATAACTTGAGATGTTGTATTTTGATGAGTTCAATATTGAGACGCTGTGTACTGAGGTGTTGTGTATTGGGGCGATGTGTGTTGAGATGTTGTGTATTGAGATGTTGTGTTGTGGCGTTTTGTACTCAAATATTGTGTTAGTAAATGTGACCTATGGTTCTGGTTTAGTAGTTGGGTTAGAAAGTCCGTCTCTGGTGGCAGGGGATCCGTTAAATCACGACGTGAAGTTACCTTTCTTCGGACGTGCAGTCTTCTTTTTTGAAGTCCGAGATGAACTGTGCATCCTCTATAATTTGATGGATGATCTTCGCCGCACAGCGCACACGTAGGGAGCTCTTCACGTGTCTTTTGGCATCTATCACTAGGATGATCTTGGCCACACTTCACGCATCTTGGCTGGTGTCGGCAGAATGCTCTGGTATCTCCATATTCCTGGCACCTCATAAATTGAACAATGTCCCTTCTTTTATGAGGTTCCTCAATTTTAACTTTATTGTAAGCTAAGTGGGTTATATTGAACACTTCAGCAATGTTTGGAGTTGGCTCAATATCCACAAAGAAGAGTGGGAGGGGTTTTTTCGACCTTGGGTGTAGTACATTATTGATAAGGCGAACCTTGAACCCTTTTCTCTCAAGATCATACTTAATCATATCATGAGGTGTGGAATAAGGAAGATTTCTGATGACAAACCGGTAGGCTTTTTCTTCTTTAGGCTGAAATGTGTGAAACAAAAGTTTTTATTCTCTAAATATTTTATCCAGGTTCTAGATGCATCATTGGTTTTAGTTTTTCATGTGATAACTTCTTTATTGGAAAAACATTCAAAATTATTCTCTCCTGAAAAAGCTAGTAAGTTTGTGCACAAGTTTTGAAAGTTGCTGATTCCCTTTATTATTATTGGCGATGGTAAATGAACGGGTGGTGCGACGCGTTCTTCTTCCATTTCGACAGATAATGGTGCAAACATGTTGCTAACAGGAACATTAGGAACATTGCATAGTGTAGGGATATTCATAAAATTATGAGTAGTAGGTTGAGTCACTGGTTGTTGAATAGGTTGATTTAGTCGATCGTCAGCTGTTATTTCAACATTTTCAGAATTAATGCTATTAATTAAATCACCGCGTGGTTTTGGTAGGTTAGGTTTTATTAATAATGGTTTCACTTTTGAATATTTGCAATTCATTCTTTTTTTGTCAATTTGACCGTCTGTTAAAGAAGCACTGGAATTACTCTTTACCTTTCTTTTCAAAATAATAAAAATAACGGCTTCATTGTCTTTCCTACTCGTGCCGGCAATTTTACTGTCTTTCATCAGGAAAGTGTTCTTTTTTCAGAAAATTATACTACAAATCACTTTAAGAAACCATACTTCACTGTAAAACACATCACAAATACATGAATTCAATTAATTCAAAAACTTAAACATCACTTAAGCAACTTCACAGTTCGAGGCCAATGAGCTGTTATTAAATACATTTATAAAACTGTAATTGATAAATATTCTCCCAACTTTTGTAATGTACAACATTATAAGTGTCATTAAATTGTCCTTATTATCTCATTTGATTATGTTAGATTATAATTTCAACTGTAAATATTTCTTTTTATAATTTATTTGTACGGTGCTTTAATTTTAAATATTTTTATTTTGAAAATAATAAATTCGAACGGCGGGATTCGAACCCGGGTCCTCTGTCTTACCGTGACAGGACTGTACCTCGAACTCTCTCTACGGACTCTACCGAGGACTCTATCCAGGTTCGAATCCCGACCAGGGGCATATCTTTTCTCTACAAAATAAAAATATGTAAATATTTCTTTTTTGAATTTCGTAACTATTTTATTTTCTAAATAAATATTACATTATTTGTAAAAATGGATAAAATTAAAATAAAATACCAATGATAGCTTACAGACCTTTCAGTAAAAGAGGTTTCAAAGATTCCACAGAGTTCAAAATGCACTGATCTATCATAGGATCATTTCTATGACACACATGGATAAATTCAGCTAAAAAAAAAAACAATTAAAAGAGTAAAAATTAATAAATAGTGCAATAAAAATAAATCAAAATTATTATAATATATTTTTTTGTTAAAGTTACGAAGTTAGTGCATTAAAAAATAATATCACATGCTTGCGGTACATTGAAAAGTTTGTAATTTTTTTATAGTACACTTATTGAATAATATAATTAACTATAATATAATTAACATCTAATTAATATGGAGAGAGTTATCTCAATGTGTAGAGTGCTAAACATTCTGAATTAAAATCTAGCAAAGGCAGTTAAATTATTTAAACTGTTAACAGTTTCGGATGGACCCTGAGTGCACCCTGTCTCAATGAAATGGGTATCTTTATTTGGGATAAAACCTGGCGGAGAACACGATCTCGGACAGATCACCTAGGTGCAAAATTATTGTCTAAACCTTATACTGAACCCAAGATTTATAGTTTAGATAATAATTTATTTTTCAGAAAAACAAGATTTTAAATAAACTGTAAGTAGCTTTTAATTAAAAAAATAAATATTTAATGGCTGGCATTTTCAAGTCCTAGACGTCTTAAAAAAATGTAAACGTCTTTCTGTCACTACTGTCGTAGAGTGTCATCCATCCGTAATTAAATAGATCCAATTCTTCTTGTTCCAAAAAAGCCCCAACGACAAGCTACTGGTTCATTGGATGTTAAAACTGCATATTACACCTGTGAATATTTAAAATTCGTAGGTGTATTATGCAGTTTTCTCGAGGTATAATCAATTTTTATGAAATGGACATCTTTAAAATATATTTTGTAATTTCTACTGTTATATCATTTTTCCCATTCAATGTACTGTATTTTTTTAGATTTTATTTCAGTCTAATTTAGACCGCATTAAGTATCAATTAAATGCCAATTAATTATCGATTAAATTGGTTATTATTAAATTATTGGCTATAATTAAATTAAGTATCGATTAAATGTTTTGGGGGTCATCTGTAGTGTACTTACTGACTTCTCTGTCCTATATCACGGGCTCCCAGCCCAGCACACAGTGGGGCGAAATCGCTAAAAAGCGCTTAAAAATGTCTTTTTTTACTATATTAAATCAATTGAGGATTAGTAACTTTGCATAGGCTTACCTTTTAGGCAATCAGAACTGAAATTTTAGAACCCTTTGTAAACTACAAAGCTATAGGGAGCCTTTAGACGGTGAAGAACCATGAGTGCGGGAGTTTAAAATAATTTTTTTTCTTATTAAAGGTGGATAAATTTAATTTCTCTCGTCCAGATGTTGTCCAATGATATTAATAGGAGGAATAAAATGACTAATATAATATTCAAACCGAAAATTGGTATTGACCAGCACCGTAAAAACTAGGGAATTCAAGGTTTTCAAAGCATTTTTTTTTTCAAAACACTCTAAAACAAAAGCCTCTTATGTACTCTTTGAAATCAATATTAATTATTCATCAAGGGTCTGAATGTAGAGATCCTGAAAGGGAATTAGCTGCGTAAACCTGCGAACTTTGGATCCAAACAAATCGAAAAACTCGCTAATTCCATGCCCGAATAAACAAACAAATGAGAGACGGGAGATCGTAATCCTTTTATTCTTTACTAAATTCTGATATTTTGTCAGTTGTCGTTTATGTGTTTGATTAAGCTTACCATGTCATCGATAAAAGTGAAAGTCCGTGTCCTTGTGGAATAATTATTGAAGTCAAAGGAGCAAAAAGCCCACACTTTATTAAAATATTTAGTGGATGAATTTTACCTGTCCGATCTTCATCATCAGTTAATTGAAGATACGTTAAGATTGAGTATTATTAATAAATTTTAAACAAAATGTTCTCACATTTCTACGAAGGAGGATATAATGCACGACCTCCTCATCTCTTCAGACCCTTTAGTTTCGTCATTACGGAGACAATGGCACTGGACCTTGAGGATGATGCTAAATAGTTAATTTCTCATTGAAATTAGTGAAACTGCAATGGATATCGTTTAGTTTTAATCTAGCTTTTTTTTTTATATAAATAAAATAAATTTGCTTCCATATAAATTCTTACATTTATAAATACCTATAAAAATTTAATTTGTATTACATTGTATACTGAACATTTCATTATCGTCGAATTCGTTGCATATCCAACTACTAGGATACACAAACAAGTCTGCCAAATTTCTAGGCAATACTTCAATCTCCTGAGGATTTAATGATTTATGAGCGTTTTTTAGCGTTTTTGTCCCACTGTGCAGAAGTTGGCCCTGAGGTTTTTTAAACACTTTTAAGTTATTTCCAGTCAACCTTTTCCAAATCAATACTGTTTTTAATATTTTTATTTATAATGTTTGACAAATTTCCAACTAAAGAAGAGGAAAAATATCGTAAAATTGCTATTTATGATTTAAAATACTAAACAACTTCAAATGTATATTTTATATTGGAGTGCTACCGTTGGGTAGTTTCTCCATAAATGTTTTTATGTCATATTGTACATATTAGCACATTTACTTGTTATAATAGCATTATAGTTGTAAATATCAAAAATTAAATTAAATGTATATTTATTAGTTGTTTTCGTTGTTATTAATTATTATCTGTAATAACAACACATCAGTATTCTCACGCACGTATCTATTAAATAAATAGGTGTTCTGGTAGAGTATGGCCTAGTAATACGGATGAATGCTATTTTTTTTTAAATTAACTAACAATTAAAGCAAAAATACTTTTATAAAACTATTAATTTCATTGGAATAGAAGAGGTTTCGACTTTGCCTGAGCAAATTTAGCATCAATTACCATTTTGAATCAATTCAAAAATATTAATATACACAGATGGTAGTGAAAAGAACGTAAAGGAGTCATCATCATAGCTCCTTCGCTCGAAATAAAATAGCTTACTCAACAGCTCTTTCGAAATGGAAGGAATTTCTCTCTCATTAGAAACAATATACCATCATATATTATTATACAATTACCAAGGGAAGGTTCAAACATAATGACAAGAACACAGGAATAACCTTAACACAATAATGAAACACACAAAGACAGGTTGTGCAATGTGGGATACTTGAAATATGTTAACCAGACGAATGGTAAAACCATTCAATGCATTTACCTACTTTCAGTGGATCCTTCGAATTTTCCCATGCATAAATGCTGCGAGATCTTAAGCCACAAACTGACTAGGCCAAAGACTGAGTATAACTAAACTTCGACTGTAGTAAAATTTAACTTTAAAAACCTTTTATAATCGATAAAAAGATAAAGATTAAAAAAAAAATAGTTAAAATAGATCTAGTTCTCTAAAATGTAATTAACTAAGATCCTTAAATCTAGAGCATCTTCGAATGTATTTAAATCGGTTGTGAGAACTGCCCGGGCAGAACATGATAGTAAGATTTAGTGTAGACACGATTTGCTGGACTGATAAATGTAGTGTTATCTTAGAGCTACTATTGCTTTTGGCAGAAACAACTTGGGAACAGCGTATTCTTATATTTCAAAAACATTTTCATATCTCTGAACGAAAATTGTATTACGCAATTCTCAGCCGTTTCATCTTTTTCGATGTTTATATCAGTAAAATAGGAAATGGAGTAACTGAGTGTGGGAAACGCTGCGATGGCTATTAACAGCCAAAAACTTAACCTAAGGGATCTGAAGACCCTCCTGCGGGCCAACCCAGCCTCTGTGGATTAGAAACCCTTAATTGGGTGAAAAATCTGGCAGTTGGAGATGATCTGGACAGATCACGTCCCTGCACAACTGCTGTCTTGGGAACAGTACAGTCTCTACCATATACTGAACCTAAGATGCTTCAAGGGTTGTAATGGCACAGTTTTCTTTTCTTTTTTATCTTTTAGTATCATGCAAACATTTTCTCACGTAACGTAGGGGTAAATTTGAATTCGCAATCGAACGAATACGAACGTGATTGAAACATTGGCTTCAATTAGTGTTTAACATCAGATAACTTTATAAATTACATTTTTTAAACAAAGAGAAAAATAGCAAAAATAAAATTAGCAAAAATAAAGTTTTTAATGTTGGGTAATACCAAACATCCTGATACACAGTGCTAAATCCCTTTACCGGTCGGCTTTCTTGAGTAAGGAAGATGCCACAAGCTGTTTCCTTAGATCTACTTCAAGATCTCGGAACGAAATCTTGACGAATTGCCTATTTTGTTGAGATTTCATCCATTTTTGTTTACATGCAAGGTGAAGTTGCTAGTGTCGAAAAAAGAATTTTCCACGAGTATCGAGAAAACTGGCTATAGACTTTAAAATTTACACTTTGAAAAAGTAGGTGTAATAAATAAGTTGCCTCAAGGAGTTGCTCAATTTCGTCATTTGCCAATGTTTGTCATCAACGGTTTCTCAACTATAATTCGAATGGTGGGGCTGGTGCTTCTGAAGGATGTGGAAACCATTTCGAAACGTGTTTATTCTTTTATCCTGGATAGGAAAAGTATGAAAGTGTTTGTCAACACACTTATAGCCCTGTCATTGTGATTATCTCATTATATTCCCTATTGATATCCCGAGGTTGATCGATGTGGGAATCGAAGCGGAGAGAATATGGGCCAGTGGGATCCCTGAGGTGGAGCAACCAGGAAGTCAGAACAACCTGTTCCTAAACACCGGCGCCAAACCTGGATTGTAGCACTATTATTTGTGTACCAGGTGTGATTTCGTATCCTTTCCCTTTTTATCTTAAAAGTTCTTTAGTATTAAAGCATACTTTTATAGAATTGGAAGTACCAGAAATTGTTCTGTTAAAGTATTTAAATACAGCAACGTAAGAAAATTATTATCAATATATTGTAGCATTAGTAGCTGAGCTAAGGGTCCCGCTCAAATCCAGCTGTGCCAAACAATTTATTTTATCTGTTAACAGATAAATGGTGCCTGATTTTTATGAGAAAGCAATTAAAACCTACGCAAAGCAATGGCCCTGCATGAACCACCAATTTGCGTCAGAACTATTAAGTCCAATTTGACTTATAAATAATTTATTATAGCGTTTCATTATACATACGTTCAAATTTAAGCATTAACTACTGTCCTTAAGTTGTTGTAAATCATGCAATACAATTTGAATATTCTTTTTTCCGCTACTCTGCAATTAGAACTACTGTCTACATCTGAAATGACTTATAACAGTTGTTAAGAATTATTTAGTTAATACTAAATGAAATTCAAAAACGTTTGTTTCCTCAATGAAAATTGAAGTTTCAAATATTAAATAAGCATTTATGAGTGTTTATGTTACCTTATAATAAGACTTTTTGAGTTAAAATTAAAACATATTTAGTAATCAGTGCTTTAGAAACATAATGTAACCATTAAAACTTAAATATTACCTACGATTTTTTTTTTGATTTTTTTTTTAATCTACTGAAATATTAGGTCCTTAGCACATTGGATTACTGTTCGTAACGGCTACGTAACTTATAACAAGTATTTGTTTACAACTTTTAAGTTTCATTTTATTTTATTATTATGTAATTATAAAAAATATGTATACAATCTATAATAATACCTAAGTCATCACCAATTCTACTTACGTATTTTGGCATCAGCTCCATGGTGCAAAGCTACCAAGAGTACAAACCAGCTCAAGCTCACAAACATTACTAAATCTTTAGAGATATCCTGCATGAGAGTATGAAGTCATAATTAATCGGGAATGTATTGCACAAGGACTTGCTAGCCCATCCAATCGGAAAGCAGGTCAGAGGGGATCCTACGCGCAAGTGCTAGCTCTGCATTCCCTCGAACCCCCTGGAGGACTGCGGGCTTGCACAAGTTGCGAACATACTTCGGACCCGGGACGACCCAGTTGGATAGTGAAAGTAGCTGGGGGGAATAGCCTGTAGGTCCTTGGGTTATGACAGCACCGGTTACTGCAGGTGCTTGACCAAACACGGCACCCGTGTGAAGAGTACTTGATGCTGCTTCGTGTGAGTACAAAGCACCCGATAGTACTTGATTCTTCAATGCCAAGTACTTAGCATCGACCATCATGTTTGACCTAAATCAAAACCGTGTCCCATTGAGCTAACGTTGCGAAATAAGAATTTCATTAGAATGCGAAGATGTTATGAGTTACGATGGTAAATATGGTGTAAGTGGCTCACAGCCAAAATGATACGCCTGGATACTGATAAGCATCTTTGAATTAATAAGTATTTGAACCCACACTAAATTAAAAACAATAATTGAGCTGTTAAAATTGAAAGTGGTAAAAGACAATTTTTTCATATTCGCGATATCTTAAGGTTTCCATTTGAATTACTTTAAACATGCGGGCAAATGAGGAAATATTTTTATCACTTATCACTTAGCGAAGAGTGACGTTTTAAACCATATACACCTTTTAAATTTTATTATGAAATAATAAATGTTAAAACTATTTACAATAATATACGTTTTTTTCTGATTCAAATGGACTTATAGCACTTTCAAATATATCAGCTCAATTTATTTTCAACCCTGAATATCCTGTTCTTTGAGTGTAAACATATAAAAATAAACAAGGATTTAATAATAAAAAAACCCCATTGTTTATTATTTCCAATCAAGTGAAAATGATACTCCTTTATTCTTCTCAAAAGTTTTTTACCTTAAACTATTTTCCTTTAAGTACCCTCTTGAATTTACATGGCCAATATTTTTAATCCATTCGTCACATATTTCTTCTGGTTTCAACCGTGTAGTAAAATACGTTTAGCTGGCCATACAACAAGCTTCCTCAGGTCAGAAGAAACACTTGATGAATATTTTCCTTTGTTAAACTCTTGTGTCGACAGCGTTGAACTTTTTTCAACCATGGGACTACACAGGACATTAATGAACTGAGTTGGTAATTCAAGATTTTAATGGTAGGAAATCTCTGAAGCAAATAGCCGAAATTTTTTAAAAGAACCGTTTTTCTGTCCAGCAAATATTAGAGAGATTCAAAAAGGATGATGTTAATGCCAAAAAAAATGTTAAAATTGCAAGAAAATTTTTAAGTAATAGGGGTCATCAAATGAATTAAACTGAATCCACGTTTGAGTGCACCCAACAAAGTACAACCGACAAAATATTGAACTAAGTTCAGAGTTTAATAAATAAAAAAATAAAAAATTAATATTACTCAAAAGTTAATGAGGAATAAGGTGTATCATTTTGACAATGAGGTGAAATTATTTATTCATTTTTTTCTTGTTAACTTTTTAAAAATTTAAAGTTGAATATTTTCAAATTGTATTGTATGTAACATACACATTATATCCACAACCCCGGTGAATAAGTGGTTAAGTCTAATTTTCTCCATAATGAGTTTCTTGTACTCAAGTAAGCAGAATTGAGTTATTTTCGTAGTGAATAAGGGGCTTAGTAAGCCATTGGCTTGAAAATGAGTTATTATTTATTTTGCAACTCCATTTCATGCCCAAAACAACAAGAATGATACGATTCCGGTTATCTTTAAGCAGTTAACTCTCTCTGGACAAAATCCGACTGAACCACTTATTCACCGGGGGTATAATATATAGGTATATATATATAAAAAAAAAAAAAACTGTACCACTACAACCCATGAAGGGTCTGGGGTTCAGTACATGGTAGAGACTGTACTGTTTCATGGACAACGGTTCTGCAAGGAGGTGACTTGTCCTAGGTCACGCTCAACCGCCAGGTTTTTCCCCCCTTATTATGGGTACTCTATTTTTATAATTTTTTATAGATGCTGGGTGAGCCTCAGGAGGGTCCTAGATCCTATGTGATCCATCTCCGGCTGCAAACAGACTAAATAAAAGTAACTGCCCGCAGCGGGATTTGAACCAGGATTTACGGCATGGTAACTCAGAGCTCAACCACTGAGCCACTCCGCTCTATGATTATGCTCAAAGCAAATTTAGAACATCCATGTTTCTTCCTCTGTTTCATAGGAATTATGTTAAACGGTAATGTTAAATTTAAATTGTTCCTTTCAGTCAATAACAATTTCATAAGAGATCATAATTAATTTATTAGAGAATAAATGTATCATAAAATATAAGGCAGATGCAAATAAGTAATAAGTTCACATTTATTGTATTGTTTCCTTTTGTTACTCTACCATCATCTATAATTGTACATGTGTTACTATACCTAAATATATAACATAATTTATGCAAGGAAAAAATTTATTTCACATTATTTTTACAGAAAAAAATATTTTTTTAAAATGGTTTTTGACATCTTGTCCATCATTTTGAAACTAATGCCAAACTAAAATAATTTTTAAATAAACACGCATAGCTTATTTCTATTTTTTTAATTCAATTTTTCATTAAAATTATTCAGGAAACAGTTCGCTTAATGGGACATCTCTGACAATGTTGTTGGCAGATTTAACAGCAAACTGAGTTAAGGTTGCCACGATGGTTGGCTTAAGCTCTTGGACGAAATAATTGAAGTTCAAATTAATAGCTGAACTTATTACATCACCTGTAATAAAAATAAATTGGTAAAGCAGACTCTCATTAAGGTATTTATAATTCCTCTTTTGTATATTATCTGCAGTGTTAATAAAGTATTGTATTATAGACAGACAACCCTGTACAAGACAAGTGACAGTTGAGATCATGTTAGCATGTGTACTGTGAGATCCATGTTTGTGCTCAGCCTATGTGAGATAGTGGGCGTCCTTCATTTGTTCTGGCTGGATCGTTATTGGTTTGTGAAGTGTCTGTATGTGTATATATATATGTTTATACAATGTATATATCTAATAAATCTAAAATAACTTGTACTGTTGTTTTCCCTGCACTTTTTCACCTTTTTACTCTCTATGTTAAAAACTTTAACAAATGTTAGATTATATTTATTAAACATAAACACACACATTTAAAACTCACATGGCAAGATCTTAGTCCACCTCTTACACAGTAACGAGTATACTCATAATCTTTAATTTGTTGTCAAGCTTGTCAACCTCAACCCTCCCTCCTAATAATATATCAATAATAAAAGATTAATTTGACCTTTTAGATGGTAAAAAATATTATCTATTTTCCTATATCTTAAAAATATCATTACCCTTTCAATGCCAGACAGAAATTCAATTACTTATGCTATTAATTCATTGACAGTATTTGTAATATTGCTTTTGAAATTTATTATTCTCTAATAATAACAAATCAAAAAAAGATTCCTACTTTAGTAAAATTAATACAAACCTATCAATGTTTCATCCCGCCCAAACATCTTGGCAATGCGTATCTTTCCTTTACTAATTTTCAACTGATGTAGGTCTAAACCATAAAAGCTTATGAACTGATCTCCATCCTTATTTACCAGCTCACATTTCATAGTCACTTCAGAATCGACATCATCTGAAAAGTAATTACCAAAAATGGTCTGATTACTATATTGAGAATTAGAATATTCGTTAAGTATAATTTAATACATGTACACAATTATTGATTTCAGTAATTGGAAACCCAACATATCATTCAAAACATATTTGGCTAGTAAGCATGTATATTGTGTAATAATTTACTTATTTTTTCATTCATTATTATTTTCAATGAATGGACCGTGGGAAATGGAGTAGAGTGGTGGCAGAGGCTCAGGTCCTACAAGGTCTGTAGCACCCTTTAGTAAGTAAGTAAGTAAAATTATTTTCAATGAAAGCCAATGAAATTTTTTTTTGTCAAAAACCTAAGGTGAGTTTTCTAAATTCTCTTGATGGATACAAACATCAATCAGAATTTTATTTATTAAAAAAAATATTTTAGCCTAAATTAATTATTTAATATAAAAAAAAATAATAATAATTTTCAAGATATTTTCTATACTATAATAGATCAAGTTTTATTAATCTGAGCTATTAAGTATATGCAGATATGGTATTCTCTAATGGTCAACATGTGTGACACTTCTGTTCTAAAGAGATTATAAAATTAAATAAGTGAAAATATGCTTTGGGGAATGAATTAAAAATTTCCAATCAATTGTAGATTGAGCTAACAAGACTCTACAAGTGCCCAGATATTTTAAGGGTAATAAAAGTAGGCCGGCTTCGATGGGCAGGTCATATAATTAGAATGACCCAGGATCAGATTCCTAAAATGGTCCTAGACGAAAGGATTTATGTTACAAGAAGAGTGGGAAGACCTCAGCTCCGATAAATCGATGGAGTGGCAGCGGATGCCAGGTCCATCTTGGGAATCCGCTATTGGAGAGCAGTGGTAACCAATAGAGAAGAATGGGGAAGCAAGGTGCAGGAGGCATAGTATCTACAGGATTTGTAGCACCACGGATGATGATGAAGAATCATTGTAGATGGTTGATAGGTAAAATCACACGATATGTTGTTAAAAGCCCATGATCTGTCGAATTGTGGACTACAAACAAATATTGCATTCCAACAAAAAAAACACAGAAAACCATAGGATTTGATTACACATTTATCTAGATGATTCAGGATTGAAAGGAAAACCACATAAGAAAACAAGAAAAAGTTTGAGAAAGCAAAATCCGATAACACTACCGTTGGAGGACAAAAAAAGATTTTCCTAAAAAAATCATGGAATAAAGTAAGAAAATGCTTCTAGGAATTGAGGAGTTACTGATAATAGGATTAATTACATTTACAATTTGTCTTACAACTTGTGAGAGTAGCGATAAGGCAAAAAATAGAATGAGATAGGTCAATTGAAAAGGAGTCTGATATACAAGTGAGATATAAAATGTATCAATATTAAACATTAGGGAGCAGGTTAGCTCAGTAGATATGGTCCTGTGTGCCAATCTCCTGAATATGGAAGAGCAAGAACTGGGACGAAGGATGATGTCTTTGAGGAATGAGAATAAATAGCATCATTATTACTCAAGAGTTAATTAGGATGAATGTGCTATGATTATAGGTACTTGAGCGACCCATTAACTACTTTATGAATACTGATGTAATGCAGCCTGATTGTATAATCATGGATATATATATATATATATCAACATTTTCATTATATATTTCAAACATTTTCATTGTATTCCTTAACCACAATTTTTCAAAAATTGCTATACAACCTACGAACTACACATATTAACAGTATTAGTAATCACTCCACTTAGTAGCAAACTTGTTCTGTGTAACTAATTAATAATGAACTAATAAGTTTTACTTAGGTAGAATATAGTTAAAAATCTTACAGACATCTGCAGTGATTTCTCCAGTCCCTTTAATGGGTATCATTATAACCTTTCCATTCACATCAAACACTCCTTCTATCCGCAAGTGAGGAATATTCAAGTGGAAATTGAACTTTGGAGCAACTGGATCTATGCTGAAAGAGAAATATAAAAGATAAGTATTAATAAAGTAAAAAAAATAAAAGAATTAACTAAAATTTAGTATACTATTAGGATTTACAAAGCATAATGAAGTTATTAGTATTTTTTTTAATTACTAGATATAAATAATTTTATGTCTGATAAAATTGGTGCAACTTAAGTTTAATTTTTTTACTAATTAAATCTACAAAACATTAGTTACCATATAGAGCTATAAGAAACTAACAGTAATTCAGAAAAATATTAACAACTGTTTTATAGAGACTGTCAGAATTTCAATAACTAAGAGGTGTCATGAATGTGATGAAAATCAACCATTTTAACTTCCTAATTTAATCGAAAAATTTAGGATTAATAGACCTACTAGTATTAATTCAGTTGAAGTTCATATTAGATTAACATAACAAATTAATTTGATGTATTAAAAATTCATTAGGATGAAATAAAATCTAATTCGTCAAACATTCAAGGACCTAAACGATTATTACACTTGAAGTTTATCTTAGACTAATCCAATACATTAATTTGATGGATTAAAGTCCAATATGAATAAATATAGGTTAGTTGATTTATTTTTACAAGTATATATTCTAATTAATTTTATACTACTTAATTGTTTGCAACAATGACGCAAACCATAATTTGTTGTTAATTGCACAATAAACAAATTATAGCTTTAATGTTAAAACATTTATTCTTTATAATTTTTTTTTTATCATATATGTTTATTAATTGAACTTAACACTTATTATCTGTTAAATTTAAACATAATTGAGTAATTTACTCTAAATTTTTTAGTGTGTAATTGCTTCCTCCCCAGGCCTTCAGATTCTTGGTCACCACGTTCAATCCCGTTCCTTCAGTAGAAATAGGTTCATCGATGATTAGTGGTTCAATCGAGGGAACTTTCATCTCCGGCATACCTAAAATTAAAAAGAATAAATTAAAATTGTAAACTGTAAGTATAATATAAAAATTGTAAATCGGCTTTTAAAAATACCTTCAATCAATCTTGGGCGTAGATCTTCTATGGATTTTTTTATACATTCTTGCAGTTCTGGGTCTGATCTTTTACAAACTTTAATATAATCAGCTGAAAGAACAGTATATTAATTTAGCATTATAGCGTTGAAATAATCAATAAAATGAAATGAGTACTTTTAAAAGTTTTAAATTGAAAATAAATAATAAACTAAATCATTTAAATAGCTGAAAGTTTTCAATTTTTTTTTTTTTTTTTCCTCTTTTACCTCACATGCCATTTACCATGGAGGAGCCTGTGTCTTTTTTTCCAAGGCTAGGTAAATATCTTTGAATCTGGTATACCTAAACAGGTGATTGGCCCTGTGCTAGAGAATACCAGTATACCATTGCTATATCCTCGGGACAACTGGCAGTAAGGCTATAACCCCCAATCTTGGGTCTCCCTAAGGAACGTGGCCCTGAAGTGAGTACTGTATATGAGCTTGTGTACGAATAAAGTGTAATGTGTTCTGTTCTGTCGTGTGATAGGGTCTTGTACTGAACTCGGGACTCTGGGGGAGTGTTATTCCCCACTAGGCTGGCACTTAAACTACTCCCTTTGGGAAGGTTTTATATATCAATTTCCTTATTCCAGTGTGTTTTCCTTATTGGTGTTGATGATGTGATGATGTTGTTTTAACTGGCAGAAGTAAAGCAGCATTCGCAGGAGCCTTCCAGAAATTCAAACAAGCAGGAGAAAAAATGGGTTTGGATATAAACGAAGCCAAGACCATGTAAATGTGTACCTCAAGAAGGAGTGTACTGGTAGAAGAACAAGTTCCGTTTATGGAGTTCAGCTTTAAGCAAACACAAAATTTTAAATACCTCGGGGCAATAGTAGCACACAATAACCACATAGAGGAGGATATAAAAGCAAGACTTGCCGCTTATTGATCCATTGATTGAGATAAATTACTTGTTGCTCGTTGACATAAGAATTGGAATTGGAAGCTTCTGTTTTCATAAAAGTATATTCTCAATAATTTTTCTTTTTGGAAAGTTACCAAGCTTGCTTAGGACTGAATATCTACGCTATTAAATATTCAGCAAAACATTTTTAAATATATATATATATATATATATATATATATATATATATACATTCTTACTACTTTAATTAAGTTAATTAATGAATAAACGGTCCATACAATTTATGTTCCATTTGTCTAACATAATTTATACCAGTCTGATGTAGTATGGCTTAAAGAGATATTGAATGACTTCATTATACCTGGTTTAAGAAAGTATTACTTGAAAACACCAAAGTTTTATGGGACTCCCAGAATAATAAATTCTGGTATAATAGAAAAATATAAAACTGTGGAAGGCATTATTAATAACATTGACATCTGTTGTGGGTCAGAAAGAAATAGTCCCTTGTTCCGATGGTTACTTTTATTCATTAATTCTAGAATTAATTCATTCACTTGTAATTTAGTTTTAGTTTTCTGGAAAAAAATTAATTGTATTAACTGATAACTAAATTGTTATTAATAATTAAAAATTAAAACTAATTAACTTTCACTGAGATAACAAATTGGATAGTTTGATCCGAATTATTTAGAAATTATTTTAAAATATTTATAAATATAAAAACTGATTAAACATGATATTTAAAACACAAGGATTCTGTAAAGCATTTGGATTATCTTTTAACTTATTAAACTAAGGACTTACGTAGCTTAGCAGAATGAACAAGAGCTACGCTGAAAATTACTAGCGTCCAAACTAGCTCCATTTCCTGATCCTGTAAAAAAAAAAATCAGTAATTTCCTTTCATTACTAATTATACCATTTAATATTAATATATCTGATAGGGGAAACATGTGATTTCCTTGTACGCCTATTTAACTATTAAACCGGTGGGTTAAAAACTATCCTAAATCAAATTCTTCTACCTACTGAATTAATTATTGCTAAACATAATTTTTTAAAGAATATCGGAGGTCATATCAAAACAGTATTGCGTACGATTATTAACAAAAAAATCGACATAGATAGATATTTTTTAAGAATCATAAAACATAGATTAGGGACCGACACGTTACTGGAGCCTCGTAAAAAAATCGGGAATTCTGTATGTTTAGAACATATTATTTTATTTTTTTGGTTCTCAGTTTTATAATGGTAGGGAAACTAGAATAGTATAAAAATGTCAAACAAAGTAAAAAACAATCCATACTGTATTATCCTTACCTCATAATGTATGGGATTAAAAAGTGTATTTTCTGGGATCAGTTGAAGTAGGATTTGACGAGGATAAGAAACAATATAATTGCTGGGGTTTTTTTTACATTTAAAGGAGGTTTAGATTATGAAAAACAGCTTCAAAAGTAATTTTAACATTCGTGTATTCCTCATTATCACCATTATAAATAAACATTTTGGTTTTTAAAAAATGCTAGAATATATTTGAATAATTTTGCTTTTTCAATAAAAACAAACTTCATGAATTTGTTCTGCGATCTCTGAGGTCACTTTGTAACATAGCATGTCAAAATAAGATTAATGTTTTAAAAATTCTGAATACATTTGAAAAGTAAAGGAAAAAAAATCTATTGACATAAAATATATTTATTGTTCAAAAAAGGAAATGTGAATTTAAAAAAAATATATATCTTTTATTAGGTATTGATGGAAAAAATACTATTTTTTTAAATTCCTTTTTATCATAAATTTGATATATTGTTTTTTTTTTGTTACTAAAATAAGTAAAAATATTTGATTTCTCGGTGTGATCAACGTATATAATCAGATTTATAATTTTATAAAAATTGATCCTCTCTTATATGTCCTGGTTTGAACAATTACAATGAAATTACTGAAAACCCTTTTAAAAGTTTTTGTTTAATGTGATTAAATATCTAAGGCGTATTTGTTAGTACCTTTTTGTTTTAGTACCTTACATTATGTTGTGAGTATTCTATTCCTGTTTACACACGTGAAAACTATTGTTAAATTCACAATTTGCTAAGCATTAAAAATTTAAACGATTTTCATCTCAGATTAAATTTACCATAAAAATACAAATAACAAAATATTTTTTACTTATGAATTTCGTTTTAAAATCCTAACCTTTTTAAATTTTTGTTTGCATATTAGTATAAGTTTTATTTTTAATTTTCAAAAAAGAGGGATTTTACATACCTGGATTTACTCAGTTCAGCAATTTCAGCAACTTAAGGCAAACACGGCATTTCAAGCCAGCTGATCAATCCAAAGCTTTTCACTACTCACTCCTGATTGAAGATAGATTCTGCGGATAGAAGACAGATTGAACCAGAAGAAAATGAGAGGGAATATGCATAGTTGGACGTTTTTATAAAAAAATGGAAGTAAAAATTGTCTGACACAAGGACAATTTTAAATACTGTCATTGTTGTGTTCGTGTGGTTTCATTGGACGTCTATGGGACTATACACAGGAATCTCTGATGTAACTATATGGAATCGCAATAATGATATGCCATTTATGATAAAGGCAGCGTAGCCTACTGTTCACTGCTAGATGCTTCTATTTCTTATAATACCCGTTCTCTCTTCTATGAATTAAGTACCTCCGTCATATTCCTTGCTGTCTTTAATTGCTAGTCTGCAGCTCATCAACTTGACACACATGTACTCACGTATATTAAACATAAAAAAAAAAAAGACTTGTTAGCAAAAAATTTACGTATTGTTAATGTCAATAAAGATTTTTATAAACTTATGTTTGTGAGTGTTTGAGTTGTCATCCTTAATTATTACATTTTTAAACTATCCCTTCCGTCTGCGTAATATTAAGAATTATCATATTTTTTATACCAATATATGCTTAGTATTGATTTTGATTGTTTTTGAAGAATTGTTAGTGTGTCTTTCACTCAATGTCACCCCTAGAAACCATCCATATTAAAGACAACTTAACGTAGGTAATCACCTCGCAATCGCAATCGCACAAGTTTTTACAACAGAATGTGCTCATAATAAATTAAACACGTGTACTCTCAAAAATCATGCATTTGAGACTAAGACAAGAAATGGCGGTAACGATGATAATACGCGTTCAGAATAAAAAACGGATAACTCAAAATTCCAAATATAGACTTTTTCACTTTACGCCATCTTCACTTTAAGCCAAGCAATGTTTTATGCTCTCGAAATTTCAGTTCATAACTGTACTAAAACCATTAGAAATGAAGCAGCAAAATGTCATATAAAATAGAATTGCTTTGCTTAACTAACGTAAATCGTGAAAAAATAAAAATTGAAATTTTTGAGTAATCGGATTTAAACCCTGAACATCTCATATATTTTTATATTCAATGACGTGATATAAATTTATTATAATATGTTAGTTATTATTTTTTATTAACCCAATTAGTCTAATCACGACATTTCTAATTCCATTCAATTTATTCCAACACATCAATACAATCTGCATCCCAGTCCGATTTATTCTTATTAAATCCATTTCATTTCAGGACAGGTATCAAGATATATTATAGTTCTCTGAATCATGCTGTTATCAATCACATTTTAATGCGAGATTCTATTTAATAGAGAAAAAAAATAGGTAAGGACCAGGCTGGATTCAGAAAGAGCAGATTAACAGTTTCTATTGAGAATGATTATCGAGAAAGCAATGTACAAAATGTAATATTTTAGATAATAAACGAGAATAACTCTGGAGCTAACCAAGGACTACTCGGCCAAAGCTATATAATTGAGAAGAAGATACCTCCTCAATGGCACCGAGATAAAATTTTAGATCTCAGTCCGAGCCGTTCTTTCAATATACTAGAAGGCTGGGGCTTCATTAAGGTATTGGAATGGCAACTTAAAAGTAATAATCACTGTTATAATTGAAGTAATAATCGGTTCAGTCGGAGAGAGACATGTCTAGGGAAGAAATAATGTGTAGTTTGGAGGTAAATACGATGGTATAGTTGTGTAGTTAATCAAGATCGAGAGACTTCGAAGGAAGGTCCAAATGGGTAAGATGGTAGACGGCTATAGATCACCAAGATCACGTTAACCAGCAGCTTCTTGAAGGCTGAGTGTGGATCGGTTTAATGCGAGATTGCCAACCTCCGTTGGGCTGGACGCGAAGGCTCTTCTTGTTAAAGTAGTTCCTCTTTTGTATAAAATATATACTGTTTATAAAGTATTGTATTAAAGACAGGCAACACTGTAAAGTGACAGTTGAGATTATGTTGGCATATGTACTATGGCTTACATGTATGTGTTCAGCCATTGCAGTTAGTTGGCGTCCTTCTGTTGTGATTGGATTTTAGTTGGTGTGTGAAGTGTCTGCCTGTCTATATAAGTTTATGTACCCAATAAATCTGTGTCCAAATCGTCATAACTTGTAGTGTTGTTTTCCCTGCACTCTTTCACCTTTTTACTCTCTATGTTAAAACTTCTTAAGCTATGTCCACACTATGAGACATTTGATAGGCAATAGACGAGACAAACCTTAGTCCGTCCAAGCAACTGTTTCAGCAACGGCCTAAGAGCAGCCGGATTAGTCTCGTCTAGCGTCCACACTACTATTTGAGTTTCTAGACCAATCTTAGTAAATACCCCATAGAGAGCACTGCTTATTAAAAATGAAAGAACGCGAAAACGTAAATGTTGATGGTCGCACCAACTTCTCGCTGAAGGAATACGTGTTCCTTCGGCAATAGGTTATTAACTCACAAGTACTGAAGGTCACTTGTGGCCTAGTGGTTAGCGTAACAAACTACTAAGCCCAAGATCGCGGGTTCGTAGCCCGGCAGGTGACCCTAGGATTTTTTTAAGGGAGACAAAAATCCTTAGTTACGCCGTCCTTCGGAAGGGACGTTAAACGGGGGTCCCGAGCCTGTACGATGTCAGGTACTCGTTAAAAATCCCTATCCTAATTAAACCTGGATAGGCAAAATTTAGAGCTCCCACTGTAGCATCGTCCGATTAGCCACAGCAGCATAAAGTGACGTTAAATGAACAAACAAACAAACACAAGTACTGACATAGTTTTCCTTACGCTGTACTGACACCTGGTCAAACGGTCCAGCTGATTTAAAAAATCATTAATAAATAGAAAATAAAATATTTAAACATTTTATTGCCTCTTATTACTTATATTAACCTTCTTACATTTTCCACAATCAACGAATATATGATATTTTTTCAAATTTCAGTAAAAAAAACAAACAAATGCGATCAATGAAGAAAATAGTGAAAATCAAAAACTAACTATTTTAGAACTTTTATATTTTTGAAGAATTTACAAGTTCACTTTACTTGCGTTTCTCAAAAAATATAAATTACAAAAATTACAATAAAAGATTATTTAAAAATAAACACGTTTTATAGAACAGTTTTTTTTTGTTTTGTTTTTTATACTGCTTCTCAAGGAACTCAGAAAGAATACAATATTACATACATTTTAAAAATGACAAGAATTATAAAATTTAACTAACAAATTAATTCTAGGAATGTCGCTTTATTTTGAAGAATCTCATAATCCGTATCACGCATAATTGCATTTAGCACAGCTTTCACGTCCAAAGCATTATTCATATATAAAAACTTGTTTTCGGCTATAATGACATAAAATAAGATGACACACTGAAATAAAATAAATATATGCAAGAAATAGAAAAGTAAAAACTGTCGCAATGATTAAAGGTCGCGCTTATTTGGCATATAAAAATCCAACTTCAGTAATAGTTTAAATAAAGTGCAAATTCAATTTATATGCTAGCTTAAATTACCAATGAATTTCCAATTTTATATTAAATAATTAAAAATAAAATATTAAAAAAAAATGACTTGAATGGACGAGAGTATTCCCTGAGCTAGGAACACTTTTTGTTTACCTAACTATTAATTGTAGGAATTTCCGGTAGAGACTGTCGTAGGGTTGGGTCGAAAGAAGAGGGAAATAAAAGTCTATTCTTAAGGAACTCAGAAAAAATACAAATTTACATTTTAAAAACGTCAAATTATACTTAACAATTATTTCCAGGAAAGTCGCTATATCTTGCTCAATTTCATCGTCTTTATCACACATAATTGCATTTAGCACAGCTTTCACGTCCAAAGCATTATTCAAATTGAAAATATTTCTGTCGACTATAATAATAGAAAATAAGATAGCGCAATGAAATAAAATACAAATTTGCAAGAAATAGAAAATAAAAAGACTGATGCAATGATTAAAGGTCGCGCTTATCTGACAAATAAAAAAAAGCTGATAGTAATAGTATGGTCTGTAATAGTTTGGAGCAGGTGAAAATTCAATTTATTTGCTTGTTTAAATTACCAATGAATTGCAAGTTTTACATTGAACAATTAAAAATAAGATATAAAAAACTACTTTAATTTACGTATTCCTCAGGTACACAACACTTTAACCTAACTACTTATTGTTGGAATTTTCGGCCAAGACTGTGGTTGGGTCGAGTCGTGAGAAGAGGGAAATATTAAAACCGACAAAGATCAAAGAAAGTTAAATGAACATTTCCACTGCACATCTGACAGATACGCGCGCCTATCGTAATGTTAAATAAATTAAGACCGGTCATTTCCATTATATTGTAATTAACATAATTGAATTATTATTATAATTTTAGGTATACACATGATAGTTATGATCTGTAATTACAATAATTATTATTAAAATGTATAATCGCAATTTATAATGACAATAATAATGTTGAATACTGCTCAGATTTAGCCGTGTCTCGTCTCGTTGCATGACGCTGGTCTAAGGTCTCCCATTCGGATCGGGAGACCTTAGACCAGTCTCAGCAACGGGGATTAGTCTCAGCAGCGGCTCCGCAACCGCCTAGCTAGACCAGCTAGACCACATCTCTGAGACCAGGTCTAAGCAAAGGTTTAGTAGTGTGGACGTAGCTTTAGTACTCTAACCGGTTAGCTTCTATAACGAAGAGAACCAAGTTTGGCTAATTAGTCACAACGAGTGGTCCACGTTATTATCTCAATATCTAAAGGGTTTAATATTCTGCATCAAATTGGATGATGAATTTGTGGTAAATGCATAACTGTTAGAATACAACTTGACAGCAATATGAGGCATGCAAATGAGGGTGGTTGTCATCTGAATGCTGCCAAAACAATAACCCATGAGTCCAAGATGAAAAAAGTTGAGTCATTCCACAGAAGGATCAGTATATTAATAAATAATTTACTCAGGCCAAGGAAAAATGCATGTCCACCAACTTAAAGAAAAGCCCTTGGAATACTAAAATAAGGAAAATTGATATTCTAGGATTATTTTTAATTTCTCTCCTATATTTATAAAATGGTGCTTTTCGTCCAATCAAATATCCTTAAGCAATAATATTCATGTCTATAGGTTTCATTTATGAGTTGGTTGTGAGAAAAAAATAATATAGAAGCTTTAGAGAATAATTCTCTCTTCCCTTTGAACAAAAGGATGGAGAATGATAAAAATTCTGCATCCAATGTACACCTATGGAACATAATAATTTATTAAAGCATTTAAATTTCATTTTTAAATAAGAATTCAGCAATTACTTATCAATAGACATTCCTCTACAACAGACAATGTGGCTATTTCTTGAATGGAAGTGTGTAACAATGATCACTTTTTATTATTAATAATAAATCATTGTTAACATAACAGTTCGATTTTCTATAACTCATGAATATTATGCTTATGATTTTTTTCTATGAGAGTATTTTATTTTATATTATTAAGTCTGTATTGTACTTGTTGGTCACTGTTACATATAGTTGGCATTGGAGAGACGCGAAGCTGCTGTCTCATGTGAGAAATGAGATCATGTTCACTGTGGTTAATAAACATGGTTATATTTATACATGAGTGTTTTTAGTTTGTTCCTGAAACTATTATTAATCTCAAATTTTCAAATAAACTTAAACTCTTTTTGACATTTTAAAATACAATGTGATGCCAACTAAGGTGGATTTAACACTTTGATTTTCTATGTAAGAATAGAACATCAGTATTGCAATTAAATATAAATTGAATCAAAATTAAATTTAAATTGGCTTTGTTAAGTCTTCTGAATCTTATAATCTTTATACATTATATTTCAGAAATTACTCTCTTTCACTATACCACCATACTGGAATGTCATCATAAGATCTGTTATGTATAAAAGATTTTTTTTTTTTGTTTGATTTTCCAAGTTTTTTTCTGAAGATCCTATTTTTCTGTTTTTATTATCTAAATTAAGCCTTCCATTCTCTTAAATTATCTCAAATAATCCTCAAAAATAAAAAGGGAAATATATTCTAACAGTCCTTGGTAGAATCTTATACTACTTCATAGTTATATTTATCAGTGAAATTTATGAAGACATTACACTCGTGTTAGCAGGTTTACCCATTTGAGGTAGTTTGTAGGATCACTGAGGCATGACGGACTGACAACCATTTATTTCAGGCTAAATTGTTCATTATACTCTCTTTAAATTTAATAATTGGGTCTATTTCTTCATCAGAATGATTTAATACAAAAAAGAAATAAGATATCGCGGGACTTTATCGTGTTAACTGCGCATAATTCCAGTATGTTTTTTTATCTTCAGCAGGATACTCTATCCAGACTTTATCATGTCCTCCAACAGTCGAGCTCCTCTATCGAAGTACCGCTATGCAAGTTGCTGTTTTTTTTGTAACTTCTCTGGAACATTAAAGTTTTCTATTGGGCGCAGGTTGTTTCCGGTAGTTGGTAACCTCGTCCTACAGATCCGATTCATTAGCAATTGCGATGGTGATAATTTAATGTGCTTTAACGGAGTATTTCTGTATTACAACAAGGCCAGTAATATGTCCCTCTTCTCCTCTTCCACTTTTCTAAATAGGTTCTTCATTATCCCCACTCCTTGTTCAGCAAAAGAATTTGATTGGGGGTGGTTAGGACTACGCGTTAAAATTTCAAACCAAAAATCTTCCGAAAACTGTTTCAATCGTTCTGACACAAATGGTACATTATCGCAAACCACAAGTTCTGGTATACCAAATTTTGAAAAAATTACTTCTAATTTTTGTATAATCTTTTCTGATGACTTATTCTTAAGTGATGCTACTTCAATCCAATTAGAAAATGAATCATCTAAAATTAAAGAATCAACGCTTTTGTACGTCATTATATCCACAAAAAGTCTTTCCCAGGGTCTCTCGGGCGTGGGGTGACTCAATAACGGTTCCTTAGGATGTTTCCTCGCAAATTTCTGCCAAGGTTCGCAACTCTTAATGTAATTTTCTATGTCTGAATTAATCAACGGCCAAATTATGGTCTGTTTAGCTCTCTCTCTACACTTCTCCACTCCAACATGACTGGCATGAAGCAACTGCAACATTTCTGGTCTAAGACTCTTTGGCACGACTATCCTGTTATCCCAAATCAACAGCCCTTCACACATAACTATTCCATCTCTGGGATATCGGGCTAACTCCTTAGACACTTTTTTCGGCCATCCTGTCTCAGCATAATTTTTAATGATTTGTAATTCTGCATCTTCCTTCATTACCTCGAGAAATCGCTTCCTTTACCGGGACGAAACTGGAAGGGATTTCATAAAAGTATGGACAACAAATTCTAAGTGACAAGAGGGTTCTTCTTCTTCTTGGTCAGCCGTGACAAGGCGCCCGGACAGAACATTTCCCGTCCAGGCTTGTAGACCACCTCAAACTCATAGTTGATCAACTTTAACTGTATCCGCTGTAATCGTGGACTCAAACGATTCAGGTCCTTAGAACAGAGATGAACTAATTGCTTGTGATCCGAAACAACAATAATTTTTTTTCCGTAAAGAAATTGGTGGAATTTCTGTATTCCAAACTATATAGCCAGTAATTCCTTTTCAATGATCGCATATTAGTTGTGTGTGTGTGTTTGTGTGTGTGTGTGTGTACATTTATCACTTTTAAAATTAGTTCCTTCCGGGTATCTTGAGTTTAGGTTTGAATTTTAATTTTGCTTAAGGTTTACATTTGGGGAGTGGGTTAGATTAGTGTATAGAGTGCTGAGTTGCTGTGCTTAGTATCCTGGGTCTAATCCGGCTGTAGCAGATAGGCTATTGATTCTTTTAACATCCGTGGATGGATCCTGTGGGATCTAAAGACATTCCTGGGCCTTATCCAGTTTCTGTAAAGTGGGTCTCTTTCTTAAATGGGGGGGACCTGGTTTTTGAGCATGATTTCGATAAATCACCTCCCTCCACACACTTGTCTTAGAAACAGTGCAGCCTAAACTATTTATCTTATAATGATTACAGTCAATCTTAATTTTGTTAAAAATAAACTGTTCATAAATTTGTCATGTGACCAAGGGGGAGGACGGAATAATGATCATTATTAATGAATTCAGCTTAATCTGACTGTACTTTAGTTAAACTTTGGTGTTGAAACTGCAAACTTCACTATTCTTTAAAAAAAAATCATATTAGTACTTTTTTTTTACCACGTAAAAGAGTATTTCTGTTATCTGAGTAAAGCTTATGATCTTTTGTTTTTCTTGTACTTTTTTTAGTTATAGTTAATATTGTTTTACAAGAATTTTTTTCTTTACATTAATTTAATGTTATTTATTATATTTGTTTGTTTATTTTCTTCTTCTTCATCCCCCCCCCCCCGATGAGGCCAGCTGAGGACCACGTGCCAATTTCAATTCTTCCCACTTGGCTGTCAACTCTTCCGTCCCTTCCAATATTCCTTCATCCTTATACTATGGAGTTGCTTTCTGTCCCCCGACCATCTCATTTTGTTTATTTTAAAATGTTTAGAATTTTTTTTATTCAATATGTTATTGTTAAGGGACTTCCACATAATGTTTTTTCTATTATTCATTTTATATTAGAAAAGATATATATCTACTCCTAGGATGCTTAATTGTGTTTCTTAAACTTACTAAACCATAATTTACATTTTATATTTTTAAGATTTACAAATTTTAGATTTTCAATTGAAGATAGTTATAATTTTCAGATAATATATGTATTTCATATATATCCAATAATCCAAAATAATTATAATCTAAAATGCACGCCACTTTACACCAATAAAGCAGATGATTCTATCATTTCGATTCCTATTATTCATTCTAGTAAAACCTATATAAATATTTTTTGCTGAGATTGAATTTTAAGGAGAACAAAAATTTATAAAAAACATCAGAGTTTTTGTACTACAAACATCATTCAATTTTAAAAATTAACATTCATCAGAAATCCTTAAGAAAACATGTTAATTTTAAAACAATAAATAAATAATTCAGACACTTATTAATTAGAAAATCTTATCATCTAACATTTTTTGGCATTCATGTTCTCATTCGGTGATCCAGTATTTATATGGTATTCTTTGGAAGAGATTTTCGACAAACTGTCCCATTATTTGCAAGAGTTTGCTCTTTATCGATGGTTTCATCTCCCGCAGAAGTTCTTGAGAATGTGAATTTATGAATAGATTAAGGGCAGCTTCTGTAAAACAAAAAACAAATTGCTTTTAATTTCATTTTTTCCAAATGGGTTTTTACAAATGTATTCTAAGTAAAATATCATAAATTATAATATTAATGATAAATATATTATCGTTTATTTTCAATATATTAACAAAAAAGGTATATACTCTGCAGCACCATGATTTCCTTTTTTTCCCTATGTTATAAATTTAATAGTTTGTTGAATAATTTTGTTTCTTTAAATCAGTGGTTCCCAGCATAGGGGGCGTAAAGACAACACAGGGGGGCGCGAGACCAATTGAAAAAAAAAAATTTCCTTTTGTTTGGTCAATTTTCTCTTACCAGTACTTCTTTGTGTTAAATTGAAAGTTTTACTGTTGTATCTTGTAATATCAAAACGAAAAAAATTAGTTCGATGGGAGGCTTTCATTTGAACAGGAGGGGTATGGATGATTTTCATGTGAACCAGGGGGGATTGGTACAAAATAGGTAGGGAACCACTGCTTTAAATACTAATTGAAATGATTTGTGAAAATTTATTTTATCCGAAATTTGTGATTGATATTACATTTTTCCTGTCACTACTACTTTCACATTCATTGTTTAGCAAAATTATTATTGATGAAAAATAAGGTACTTGTCCTATATGGGGGCTCCACTATGCTGGTAACACTGGTCAGTCTAGGGATTGTCAAACAAGAATCAAAGGTCGGCCGAGATCGGTTACCTTCGGAACCCCTATAAAAATGATTTTATATCCCTCAAATAACTAATAATAACACAATAATATAATAGAAATAACAACAAAAAGATCGTTTTATTAATAATAATAAGAAGAAATATTTAATAAAAACACAATTTAATAGTAATCAAAATAAAAGGAACGAACGATACAATAACAAAATAAACAATCAATATAAAATAATTAATAACAACATATACAATTAATAACAAAATAGAATATAGAATCATTAACATAATGAAACATACAATTAATAACATAATTATACAGTAGTATATTAAAAAAAGAAACATAGTCATATTGAACGCAATAATACAATAATAATTTTTATAAAAAGGCAATAGTCATTTTTTTAAAAACAGGAACATGGTGATAATTAACCGAACAATGCAGTAGTAATTTTCATTTCTACAGGCCACTTGAATGATACAATATTTAATATTTCATTAAATATGTCCTTTTTTTTATTCCTTTCTCGGAACATGAACTCGATAAAATACGATTCCAAATATTCGCTCCAGCCCTTTGCTCATCTTTCTTTTTTGTTCCTCCACTTTACACTGCCCCACATTCTCTCTGTACTATGAAAACACCGTTTTCAGGGTTTATAAAATTGTCGGAGTGGTTAACAGTGCAGTGATCGAAGCCAAGTTTCTTTAACTCCTCCGTCGTGTACGATGTGCAATTGAATGCACCTTGAACTGCTCCATAATATGAAATAGAGTAGATTAGGACTAAGTAAAAGGTGATGCCGGCACCTTTGTTGTCAGTACCTGATGGAATATTTGTTAATAAGTCGACCCTTGGGTACCCTAAGAAAAATGAGATAGTCAGTGTTCGGACAAGTACCGAAGGAGTGAGTTTACCTGGTTGTATTTATTCCTATTTCTTTAATATGATGCAAATGTGGGATCTTCTTAAAACTGAGATCGAAGCAGTGGAATTTTTCCAAGAAAAAGGGATATTGCCTCGAAAGAAGCATTTATCAGAAGAGCCACAATATGAAACTGTGTAGAAATAAAATGATTTGGAGGTGCCAGCTTAGAAGATGCAGAAGTAAGTGTGGTTTGAGAAGTAGGGCCTGATTTGAATCAACAAAAGTCCCGTTTCTTATTGCCATTCGCCTTATTTATTTCACGAGTAAAGAAATGACGTCGGTTAAATTTTGCCGTGAAGAACTTAAAATATCAAAAGGAACATTCATAAAATTGAAAAAGTGTTTAAGGGATCTGTGTGCAGTCCTTTTAAAGATAGCGGAGATGTGAAAATAGGAAGGAGAAATATGATTTTTGAAGTTGATGAAAGTTTGTATACAAAAAGAAAAAACAATGTTGGTCGTGTATTACCGCCATAGTGGGTTCTCGGAAGTATTTGCCGTAAAACACGAGAATATTTTTTAGTGGAAGTGCCGGAAAGATTGTTTCACACCTTGAGTACTAAAATTGTGGAGTATGTGAGGGAAGGCTCTATCGACAATTTATACTGAATGCTGGAAATCGTATATGACGGAGGAGTTAAAGAAACTTGGCTTCGATCACTTTACGGTTAACCACTCCTACAATTTTATAAACCCTGAAAAAGGTGTTCATACTCAATATATAGAGAGAATGTGGGGCAGTGTAAAGTGAAGGAACAAAAAAGAAAGAGGAACGAATAGAGAATATTTGGAATCGTATTTGATCGAGTTTATGTTCCGAGAAAGGAATAAAAAAAGGACATATTTAATGAAATATTAAATATTATATCATTAAACTGGCTTGTAGGTATGCAAATTACTATTGCATTATTCAGTTAATTATCACCATCTCCTTGTTTTTAATAAAGGACTATTGCCTTTTTTTAAATTTATTATTGTATTCAATATGACTATGTTTCTTTTTTTACTACACTACTGTATTATTATGTTATTAATTCTATATTTTGTTATTAATTCCATATTTCATTATGTTCATGATTCTATATTTTATTTTGTTATTAATTGTATATTGTGTTATTAATTGTATATTTCATTATGTTAATGATTCTATATTTTATTTTGTTATTGTAATTTATGTTGTATCGTTCGTTCCTTTTATTTTAATTACTATTTAATTGTGCTGTTATTAAATATTTCTTCTTATTATTATTAATAAAACGATTCTTTTATTGATATTGCTATTATATTATTGTGTTATTATTAGTTATTTGAGGGATATAAAATGATTTTTATTGGGGGTGCAGGAATCCGAAGGGAGGCGATCTCGGCCGAGCTTTGATTCTTGTGTGACAGCCCCTAGACTAACCAGTGTTACCAGCATAGTTGAGCCACTATATTGGACAAGTAGCAAAAATAATTATTGATATTTTTATTATATTATGTAATATTAAGGGGTGGTATATCGTAATTGATTTGTTCAAAGTTAAAAAAAAAGGAAATGGAACTAGAAAATACTAAAATAAGCTTTAGAATGTACAATCAGTATTCTAGAACCATTCACTTATCTTTTCTTGAGGTGAGCAAAGGTCTACTTTCTCTAAACACAAAAGAAAGTCTTATCTTTGCACTAGTCTAGTAACTCTCTTTTCATATCTTAGAATCAACTTATAACTCTAGAAAAAATTAAGCTGCTTTTTATATAATTGGTGGAATTTTATATTCAGCAAACTAAGTCACATCTTTCAAAACAAGTATTGAAATTATTTTAACTAAAATGAATAATTATTTTTATGTGTAAAATAAAGCTAGTTTAAAATATTTTAAAGGGATAGTTTTATTGAAATGAATTATAATCGGTAGTTTTACTTCTTTCTGAATAATTTCCCTTTACAAGATTTATGTCATAATCATCTTATTATAATCTTAAAATTTGACAATTCTTTGTTCAATTTATGCTGTTTAATTTTACCTATTACTGTATTCCCATTGTGAACGTTTTCAATACCCATCTTCAATTCCCTGACACTGAAATCCATTTTTAGATCTTCTAGGTTCAAATATTCGACTCCATTAACTTTCTGTTTGCTCGCTCTCAAATATGTCTTTGCTCTAACACCATCTGAAAATAATAAAATAGAAAAATTATTGTGTTTTTTTCTATGATAATATTTAAACATTATATTAAATAACCGTAACATTACCATATTGTCCCCAGTAGTCACCACCTCCAGTGGCCTGGACCATGATCAGTACTCCCGAGCTTCTGTATTTAGCCCGCACAGCAATCTTTGGTATGTAAATACTGAGCTGCAGTTGTAGTGAATTCAGATCTGACCTGTAAAATAAATATTTATATGTATTATAAAATAGTATATAAGTATTATAGTTGGTATACTAATGTTAAGATAATTAATTCTTGATGGACCATTCTCCAGTGTTTTTCTTATGCTTATATTTCTGAATGCTAGTATGTCACTCCTTTACAAAATATTTTATCCCTCCACTACCATTTAGGACTATGCTTTTAACATTCTAATTAGCCTGCTCTCTAGAAATAATCTAACAAATAAACATTCGCCATAAATTAATAGTTCTTTAGAAAATAACTTCTTTTCCATTAAATTTTTTCACACCAACCGTGTCAAAACAATTATATTTTATTGCAGTTATTCCCATTCCCTCTTAAAATTTATTGTTGGGAGTTGTCGGGTAACAAAAAAGGCTAAACATCAATGAATAAGAGGGTGATTAAATACTCTTTGAGAACATAAAAGAAATGAGATGCAAAAATAATCTAGGATCAAAAATATTTAATGACATCAATAAATTGTTAAGTTAATCAGTTCTTAAATGATTTGATACCATGACTCCGAATAAACTCATTACCCTCAAAGAAATCTAGTTCGTTAAGCAGATAAAATATTGCATACTCAGTTAACAACCCAATTAATGCCACTTTTCACTTGTAGTGCAGAGCCTGTGATAGGTCCACTGAATGAACAGTTAAAGCTAATAAAACGAATAATTGTTTATTGATCGCGAGTTTAATGTTTAGACTGTTTTGGGGATCGTTCGAAAAAGTTAGCTTCATAAAGAATTACTTATGGTAAAATTATAATAATTTTTCAGGGCATGAAAGAAACGTAAGAAGTTAAAAACAACTTGTGGGTTAAAATCGGAAGAGGGCTAGGGACACAACGTAGATAACTTGGTACTGCAAGAGGTTTGGTAGCCTGGGAAGGGCTCGCTAACGGAAGAAAAGTACACTATTTAGTATGGAAGAAATGGTAACTGTTTTTGTGATTCTAATTAAGCAATTTAAAAATAATACAGGAGTAGACCGAGGCGCTGGTGGGAGGATTGCGTTAAGAGTGATCTAGCATATTTGGATTTATGTGGTGGGCGGAAGTGTGAAACGGTGATATCGGCATCGAGCTTTTGGATTCATTAAGCCATATTCTTATTCTTAAGTTATATTCAAATGTTGAAGCCAATCGACATATGTCACTAATTAACTAATTACCTCACTCCTGTGATTGTCAGATTGCTTATTCCGTAAGCCTTGATGTCCCGAAACGTCGCCCTATACCCGTCAGGTCCGGATCCCAAGGCGAGGTTTATCTCATCCAGAATAATTGGTTCAGCTTCTGTCAATCCTAGCTCAGGTATGCCTATAAAATATAGTTAATAATTTCGTATTTTTGATATTAATAGATAAATATTTCGAAATTCATAAATAATGTTACCTGTCCTGAAGTGCGTCGCCAGGTGGTTGGCTGCGTATGTAAGGCATTGGTTAATGTTAGGATCATCTTTTTGGCATGTGTGGAGAAAGTATGCTGGAAAGAAAATGATATATTTATGTTAAATGAAATAAGTCCAAAACTAACTACAAGGTTATATAATATATATATATATATATATATATATAAATTAATAACATTTAGATCAATGTTTGAATTTGTTGTCAATGTAACAGCTTAGTAAGTAAGTTAATGTTTATATATTAAGCCTGGTTATATTTACATCCTTGTAATTACATTGTTTTTACTTGTTTTTTTTAACAAACCCACTGAATTATATAGTTATTTATTTGACAAGTGAGGAAAGTGCCACTTTATTACACCAATTTTACCACACGAGCCAAAGGCGAGTGGGTAATGCTAATGCTAGATCTCCAAATTTCTGATGTGTGAAGGTTCTAATACATTTAAGGTTATATTACATATTTCTATAAAATCGCTTCAAAATTAATAAAATCTATCTTGAATTAAATATAAAATAGTTCTAAAATTATTTATTTTAACATTTTTGGAATATAAAATGAATAATATTATAATGCCGCTATTTAACATTTAAAATAGCAGAGTGCTGATTGTCTAATTCGATCTAGGTGGCTGTTACTTTTCTCCACTAGTAAAGGAAAGTGGTTTTCCCTCACTGGGGGGGGGGGGAGTGGGACTTTCCACCCCAGTTTTAGTTGAGTAATGGATAGCATTATTCAATGGTTGAAGGAAAAATATATTATTATCTATTACTTTTAGGTGGTGAAGTAATCCTCCTCAGACAAGTGGTTTTGAATTCAAAAATTTAGTTTTTCCAAATATAAAATGTTGATGGGAGAATGCCCCCTACTCTAAAGTTTAGATTTTTGAAGGTTAAAAATATTAAGTAATGCCTAAAAAGTCTATAATTTTTTTATTTAATTGAAAAAACTGAGTATTGCAGCTGCATGAAGACAAAAAAAATCCCACATTGTAGAGATTATTTTATATAATAAAAGCATATTATTTTCGAGTTATGCCTTGTAAGTATAAGAGGAGATGTTTCAGAAATTCGATTTAAAAACGAAACTTAGTAAAGGATATATATTAATCGGTTTTCGTAAAGGCTTGTGGCCTCCATTTTACGTCCATTCCGAAGGACAGTACAACCGAGGATTTTTTATTCCCTTTTAAAAAATCTTAGGGCCAACTGCTGGTCTTGGAACCCGCAATCTAGGGCATAGTAGGTTGTTATGCTAACCACAACACCACAAGTGATCCCCAGCAGATTGACATTTCCAGGTTGATGTGATAAGGGTATTTATGTAATCACAGGTGTATCAGTTAAATTGATGCCTCAAATGGCGAAATGTCATTGGTTAGCTATTCAGGTTAGTTCCTAGAGAAGCTTATGGTTTTCTGTTTAAAGGATTTATATGTTATTGTATTCCGTAACTATCTACTTACGTTTCTGGGATGCGGAAATAGCAACTAAGAGACATAGACTAGCGATGAACAAGACAGTGCTCGGACCCTCCATCTCTTCCAGCTGAAAATAAAAGGCCATTGTGTGCGTTATTCATTATTGAGAGGAAAAGGTTTTGTGAAAATAATTTGCAGAACTTTCCCCAGCCACAATTAGTTAGTTTGTATAACGGAGGAGTTTCTATTCTACAGTCTTTAGAGAGCCTATTATATTCCCCTGGTGATGCATAACACTATGTCCCGCATAAAGGCCTAAAGATATTTCGTAAGCCATAAAACGAAAATTAATCTAAACTATACTCATAAGTCTATATAGGTAATCAATCCCCTGAATACCGGAAGAAAAATTGACTCAAGGTACCCACAAATACCTCATTTATTACTTATTTTTTTCATTATTGTATTTAATAAATCAGAGTATAGAATTATAAGTATATGTTGAAATTAAACACATCTTTTCATAATAAAATTGGTTTTATCACTTTGAACATTACTAGAGAAACTTATACAAAAAAACAGTTGAAGTATTATGATTATTATTATAAATTTACTCATTGAAATTTACACCTGTAATATAATATACAAGTAAGTATAATGAATGATATATAATGGTATGAAGTAAAGGCAATTAGATGAACTACCCACTAGAATACTCAAAGAACAAATTCAAGTTAGAATATAACGAGGTTATCTTATTTTCAGACGCCTCTGAGGATTATCGGGGATTGAAGAGGTTGCTAGGAAACTAGTGAGTTTGAGTGGGAATGAAGTTTGTCATGAAAAGATTCATATCGGATTCGGACCAGATCAGAAATAAATGGAACATTAAGGTCATTACGGATTACTTTGTTCTTAACAAAGTAAGGAGCATTGAGGATTTTACGAAGGATTTTGGATTGTAAGGATTGAATACGAGAGGAATTTGTTGGCTAAGTGGATCCCCAAAGCTCTATTCCGTAAGTTCTATTCCGGAACTTATAATGATTGCCATGTATAAGAGTCTTTAGTAATTAATTGAGAGCTTAGAACGTTTGTCTAGTAAATGTTGAAGTAGCCTGAAACGGTGTGCTGTTTCTGGTCGTTTCAGTCTAGTATCACGATTCCAAGTTAATCTTTTCAAGGTGTAGTTGTAAGTACCGGAACTGTTCTACAGGAATCAGTGGGATGTTATTAAACGATACAGGAGGACAAGAAGTCATTGGTTTACGACGGAAGGTAAAAGTGATTTGACGGGATTTGTGGGAATCGGTTTTAATCCTCCAGTTTTGACACCATTTTTCAAGTTCAGTGATATGGGATTGAAGAGTACGGGACGCTATAACTGGATCGGTCATAAAATAATGATGGATAAAAGTCCTTTGTAATTAACTGGGAGTTTAGAGTGTTTGTCGAGTAATTGTTGAAGTAGTCCGAATCGGCGAGGAATCAGAAGAGTGGTTAAATTTAAGGATGTCAGAGGACATGAAGTCATTTGCTAACGACGAATATTAAAGGTGATTTGACCTGATTTTCGGGAAATTATTGTTATTGACACTCCAGTTTTGGAATTATTATTTACATAATAAAAACACTCCAATTTTTCAAAAAATGTTTTGGAAAATAACAAAATAAATGCTTAATTACACTATTCGCAGTGTCTTTTGCATGCGAATTTATTTGCTACTTTAACACTTGGTATTGACTTTGGCTCCAACGTCCCTTGGATAGTATTTACATCTCAATTTATAGTTTTTCTTGTGGGCTGGAGATTTTTGTTCGAGTTTCTCATCTGAAACATCTGATTGCTTCTTTCAATCATCTTTTTATACCTCTACTACGCTGTGGACAGTTTTTTCTCTATGAACGCTCCATTGATTGGCGCACGTCTTTTGTCCCAGGCCTTTGTTCACTAGCCAGAAAAATGCAGTAGCTTTTGAATCATGGCTAGAGTTGGATTGTTTTGTCAATTTCCAGTAAAAACGACCATCATCGATAGTCATTAGAAGTTTAGTTATTATTTTAAATATGTTGGTACCTATTTTATTAGTGACAGAAATAAATTAAAACTTTGAATTGTTCTTAACCTGTGTTGTTATTCTTTTTCCCAATAAGTGGGCTATTAAAAGTTCTTTCGATAGTTGAGTGGATTCACCAAACCCGTTAAACAATTTCACGCCATAAGAAAATACACACTATTAAAGAATCAGAAAAAGAACGCTAAATCCCTTATACACCCTCCACTTTTTTTTGTTCTAATTATTTTTACTTGAACCCCTTCCTTCCTGGCACAAGGTAATTGATCGCACGTGGTTTGATTTTCGTAATATCTCTATTATAGTAAAACCTCGGCTAAACACTGAAAAAATTGTCATATTGTGATTATAGAGGTTTCCATTTTTTATTACTTAAAGACATCACTGACTCCTACTCAAATTCCAGAGAATCCTTGACTAAAAAAAATTGGAGGAAAGAATTTGCATACTCATTGGAAGCAGATGTTGATAAGCACAAGCAAAAAAAAAATTAACTGTTAACACTTATTGTGTGTAGAACGCAGAAGCATGGCCAAAATTAAGGTTGTATTTTATTTAAATGCCACCTCGCTTTCCTTCTAGCGTTTTTTAAGTATATTATTACTGGAGTAAAAGAGGACATACAACGTATAATTTTTTCTTAATCAAAAAGTGTCTTCTCTCGCCCAATTTTTAGTAACCATAATAAACCTTAATCGCATGATTTATTAATTTTATTATCTAATTAAGATAACGAATCAATTGCACAATAAATCTCAACCAAAATTAGTTCAGCAATAGCAGCTACCTCATGGGGTGTTTAATGAAGTTAACAAATACATATTAAGCTATGAAGAATGCAAAACAGTAAACAACAAGAAGTATATTGGTCTGTAAGTGATAGACAGAAAGTATAAAACACCGAAATCCGGTATTACATAATTTCAACACAAAGAAGATTGAATTTTCACCAATTCCGTAGGTAATGATGTTTTCTCTAGTTCTCACAGTTCTCCTGATAAATATAGGTTAGAGAAGGTCGCTAGTAGTAGGTCATCTAGTGGAGCACGCTCCTGGGTTGTTTTTAAATTTTCGGAATAACGTTAGACCAATAATCAAACACATAATTCACTAACCGCTAGAAAACATAATATATACTAATTGAGATAGGCTGGACTAGGATGATTTTTTAATATGAACAATATTGACTAGTGTTTCTTCTCACTTCAATAATGGCGTTGGCATGGAAAATGTAGTAATTAGTCATGATAGAAACGTGAGGAAATCATAATAGGGAGTGATTTAGTTTGTATGAACAGTGGTACTTCAATTGAATCTTTCATTTTTAGAATAGATTTTTTTTTTTACAATTTTACAATGAAAAGGTAATCCTTTTCATGGCTTACTGACTTTATCATGCCAACTTCTTAACTATTCAGAATATTACATAAAATATCGGGAAAATAGAAAGACCGTTTTATATAATTTATTCAAATCTCAAAAGTTGGACTAGTTGTCTTTCAGCAGTTTGCAATTCGTTTATTCTCAAAATTTGGTGGTATATTTACATATTACACTCCCCGTTGATAAGACTTATTTTTTAAATCTATTCTTTCAAAACTAAAATATTAAGATCTCTGTTAATTAAGGCAGCGCCGGCTATAGCCTATGTCGCGCCCTGTGCAATCGTGACCTAGGCGCCCTCTAGTAGATTAAAATTGTGCACTTACAGTTATACAAGGTGTTACGAAAAACGGCAAATCCTCCAGGAGATGAATGTGCCCATGAATCTAAACAAATTTTGTTATGGGATCAACATGAAATGAAATTTGTTGAGACGCTTCGCAGTGCCCCATGAGACCCGGTTCGCGTGTACTCCACACACCCTACACATAAGGTAAAGCCGGCCCTGAATTAAGGTGTAAATAAAAATGTAAAAAATTCGATTTATTACATAAAAAAAGGTTGTAATAAAAAAAAACCAACACTAATTAATGATTGAGACAATCATAACAATAGGGCGATTCACAATTTATTTTAATTGGTCATTATTGGATCTAGTTCCTTAAGCCTTCAATGAACCTGTTAAGGATTTATTAAGGCTTCATGCTAACTTGTTATATTTTATCATAAATATTCATCATTAAAAAAACATTATAAATATTCAGAATAACCATACCTGTTTCAGAACTAATATTTCAAAATTGTGTAAGTTTTAAATAAAGTAACAGATGAAGCGTACTTTATTGCGCTTTTTTTTAGAGCATATTTATTGCTTATTGATCTTAGAAATTATCAAGAATTTCTTAAATTAATATTGATTATAAATATTTAAGGTAAGAGGCAGTTCCAGTGTACACAACTCTTTAAATCCGGGCTCCTAATTGAAAGGCCAAAGGTACCGCAGACATAAAGCTACATTCCCCTCCTAATAGTTTTGGCATGAACTTTATTGTCTTAAAAACAACATCGTCAGATCGATATAAGATATTTGAGAACCATCCGAAAAATGTTACGTTGGAGGAAAAGAAAGATGGCAATGTAACGGGGCCAATATAACTATAGGCGATGAGGAACACGCCCAGAATGTTTCTGGGTCATCCAACTTCGCCCCATTTCACCGCTAGGTTTCACTGTTTCACTTAATTAAACTTCGGCTTAGTTTGAATCAAAAGCATCCTTTTTTGTGCAAATTTTAAAGAAAATTATATATAATCATTTAGTTTATAAAGCAAATTTATATGCAAAAGTATAGTAGTTGGTATTGACAAAGTATTAGGTAGGTATTGCTCGAAAACCTTTCAACACGATTAATTTTTTTTTTCAATTTTAAATGTTAGCTAAACTGAAGTGATATATAAGGTGTTTAGGATCAAAAGCGGTTAATTCTAAAATTTCAAAAATTGATTTTTTCACATTTTTCGCTAGTTTAGTCAACCAATATCTCTAACTCGACACTTTTTCGCTTAACCTGAAGTTTCTGGGGTATGAAATATCTTGACCAAAATATTGAAAACATCAATTATTAAAATTTTTGAGTTTTACGTTTTTGGTCCAGAATGTTTCATATATTTCATTCAAAGTTTAGTGGTCTTATCCCTACAGATCATGGAGAAAAATATTTTCTTTTGTTTTCGAATTATCTTAAGTTGGAGATCTTACCTTGCCCAAAAAAGATTTTTTTGATCCTAATGTCATTAGGATCAAAGAAAATTTTAAAAAATATGGACATTTTTTTTATTCATATCATGTTAGTAAAATACCTGTGTGAGCAAAAGTGATTTTTCTTTCCAGTCGCATTAGCATTAAAATAAAAAATATTTAAAAAAAGGCTTGAAAGAAACTTGAAATTACAAAAGTATCAGTTACTCCAGATTAATTCACTAGCGAATTTTCAACAGTTAAACTCAATATTGTTTGAAAAATCACTTGTCAGTGTGACCCTTACTTCTATGGTACTGTTATGCATAGAAACCAACTAAATTTAGTGAATTTTAGCTGGTCGCATCCAAAGAGAACCGATAGAGTGCTCAAACGTAGTAGATATATACATATGTGTGAGTAGATTTCCAAAACACCTAGTGTCACCCCCAGGGGATTTAAATTTAAAATGAGCCCACAAACCACAAACGAATTCTATATATTCGTAAGTAACCACGAAGTCTATATATTCAAAATTTGTGAACAAGTGAAAAAAATCTGCATTTCATCTCTCTTTATTTAGCACAGAATACCTAATTTCGTAAAATAATTTTGTCTCTTCTTTCTCTTTTCCTGGAATATAATTAATACCGTATTCCTTTCACTTTATTTTATAATATGTATTATATCATATTATGTTGTATACAATATATTAAGTTATTATAATTTAACCAGTACGATCTAAAAGTTTTGCGGGCTTGGGTTTTGTTTGAGGATAGAATTTAGAATGGATTTTTTTTTTTACTTTTTACTTTAATGGATAACGTGGCAAATAGAATTTCATGTCCTAGAGACCCTTAAACTAATAAAATAATTTATTTAATATATTAGTCAAGAATATTCTCCCTTAAGCATTGTCGATTACATCTATACTCATTTTATGATACATTATTATGTAGACCCTTTATTCGAACAAGTGTTTTCAAAATATTTAGTTTCTTTTAACTGCCCTTCTATAGCCCAAATTGTGGTAACAAATAAAATTATGATGAAGGAAAATAATTTATATTCTATCTAGGTTTATTTTTTTTTTATTATGTGTTGTAACCACCATAATCCCTCCCCCCCCCCCAAAAGAAATTGAAAAAACCCCGTAATGATCTAACTTTAAGAAAATAAAAAAGAAAGGAAACTTTTTTTTGAACGTCAACTTTCTCTCTCAAGCTTCCAAAAGTACATAAAAACTAATGTTTATTTCGTTTTATAATTTAATAAGGAATTGTACAAGGTACTACACTTTTAACTTCAAAACTATTTTATTATATGTTTTGGCTCTAATATATTTTACACTGAACTATTTCTTACCCATCTTTTTTACATTTTTATAGTTTTATTAAAAGAGCATTTATTATTAATTATTCAGACAAATTATATAAATTGTTACATAACATTTGAAAATCGAGTCATACTTTGATATCCCCTTTTATAGACTATGCATCGTTTTAAAAAACACTAAATTGAAACTTAAAAAAAAGTTGTTACTACAGTATTCTGTTCACCTAAGTACAATATATTTGGGCTTAGTACATCGCTCCTTCAAATGAATTTTGAGACAACTCAAAAAACCTAATTTTTCACAAGAGGTATTTGAAACTTCCATAGGAGTTAACAAATTAAAATTTTGGCATTGGTAAAGCAAAGGATTCCTGTTGTAATGATAATGTTAAAATAATTTTATTGCCCATTAGAAAATTGTTAAAAGCTTGAAAATATTTTGATTTTAAATTATGACATTATTCCCATAAAACTTTTAAGATCAAACATGATACACCTCAAAGCATGACTTTATAAAAAAAACAGCATGTTTGGAATGGAATATCATATATGCCGTTCCTGAATTCAAAAACCTTCAACCAATACAATTGCTACAGAAGGCTTAGGAAAATTCCAATTATGTCGTTCTTTTGAAGGAGCGATGTATCTGTAACGACGGTGAGTAAGACGAATTTCGGCCTGAGTGGGTAATTTTATTGAGGGAAGCGGAATCGTGTCATTCTCGTAGTTTTTGGTATTTTAAGCCATTTATGTCTGACAGTTCCTATTCATTATAGAAGTAACACGATTTCGTTTCCCTAAACACAAGAAACTCATTCACCAACACTTATTCACCGGGAGATGTTTTGCTGATTTGGGATGATGACATGGAATTCTGACATTTCATAGTTCAAGATAATCCTCCTAAAAAGAGCTCCATCTTACTTAATATACAAGTGTATGGCTTAAGTTTAAGATACAACTCATTAAAGATATATTGAAGAGGAAGAAGTAGAGGAAGAGAGGAAGTACTGACCTGGTGGAAGAGCCCCTAAGACTGGCGGCTAGGGAGTCGACTCCTTCTCCTGACGTCACGGCGAACCGTTCTTCGGGTCAGGGCTACAGTGCGACCTGCTGATCTTGCCCTTGTGGAGGGGGCTCTGCTCTGCCACTCTGCTTCTGCCACGGGAGAAAGGTAGTTGATGGGGAGTCGTATCTCGTGTAGATCTGAGGACAAAAGCCCTTCTTCAATCCTTTCTTGGGAAGGGAAAGGCAGTAGCCTTTAGGGTACCTGAAGGGAGTCACGTATGCGACCTATTTTAGGACAAGAATAGGCTCCAGGTTCCAGAAGTCGAGGTCCACGACCCTAGGAGAGTGGTTTGTCCCTTCTGATAGGCTTGTGTGATTGTAACGGGGAAAGTAGAATTAGACAGACATAACCATTAGGAGAATCGATTAAAAAGCTTTCTTGTTGATGGAGCGATGGACTTCAAAAATAAATAGAATAGTTTTTAATGGGTTGCAATGTCAGGAATAATTCACTAGATTATCTTTGTTTTTTTACTTTAATATCATCTATATTCTTTTAAAAACCTAACCGGATTCCATTCTAATCTTTCTTGTAGAATTTAATGGGGTATGATTTTATACCTTTGTTTTGATTTTATACCTGGACCACTACAACCCATGTAGGGTCTTGGGTTCAGTACTAGGTAGAGACTGTACTTTTTTCTTAGAGAACAGTTTTACAGGGAGGTGATTTATCCTAGATCACGCACTTTGTAGAGACTGGGTGAGCCCTAGGAGGATCCCAGACCCCATATGATCCATCTCCACCCGCTAATAGGTTAAATAAAATTCTGCCAGCGAGCGGGATTTGAACCCAGGAACTTCGGCACGGTAGCTCAGCACTCTACCGCTGAGCTACCCCGTTCTCTTGTATGATCCTTGTTGAATAATAAATTATTATACCAGTACTCATTGTTCTGGGCAGAAAATTCGATGTTAAATAGCATCGTGGGACTTTGAAAGATAACATCTACTGGGATAGATTATTTATTACTATTTGAAGCACTTCTTGCGAGCCCTTAAGTGCACTGTAGTCAAATTTTCTATCACAGATTATTGAATACGTAATTTTTTGTCCTATCTTACTTTCTTTAACAGCCGAAAATTGAAGAAATATATAAAAATATGTTTGTGGACGGATCATCTCCAAGGCTGGGATAATGTAGTATGTCATGTCCCCTCCTTTTTTTTTTAATTTGTTGAGCTGCATGCGAATGCCTCTGTCAAAATTGTCCATAATGTTTAAAATTTTAACTAGGTAATAAAACATATAATCACAATAATTATTCCTTTAATAAGGTTACATTTGTATAAGAAGTGGCTCAGTGGTAGACCACTGAGTTGCTGTGCCGAAAGTCCTATCATGTTTAACAGGCAAGTAAAATAGAAAAACAAAGATATTTAAGATAAAGTGAAACATGTAGACGGCGATGTTACACAGATATATAAATATTGAAAAATAATATAGGCTGTGATGAGAGAGCAACACATATATAGTAACTCTAGACGCTGTTGTCAGCATGAACGTGAAGCCATGATCAATCCGTCACAGTTCGAAACTTCTTGAAATACCATGACTGAAGAATGGAATTCAGTTGCCGCCTCAATGAGCTATAGAAAAACGCTGTTTCTTCCTATTTACGGCGTATTCCAGCAAGTCACTCCATGATTCTTGTTAAAATATCTGGTCCGACAATAAAGGGATTCACCCAGACTATATTCATCGCAATGCCAAAGTATTCTAAGAAAACGGAATTGTTTGTTTGTGTATTTAACGTCACTTTTTTTTTTTTGCAGCTATGGGTAATCGGGCAATGGTACAGTTTGGAGAACTACATTTTGCCTATCCAGGTTTAATTAGAAAAGGGATTTTTAACGAGAACCTGACATCGTATAGGCCCAGGACCCCCGTTTTACATCCCTTCCAAAGGCCGGCATAACTAAGGATTTTTTACTCCCTTTTAAAAATCCTAGGGCCACCTGTCGGGTTTGAAAACAGAATTATTGTGATATCAACTGAACCGTTTCAGTTTTGAGGTGTTTATGTATACCTGAAACTGCTAAATTTGTGCCACGGAAGTATGTAAGAAACCCCTTGAAGGGGTGATTTTAGAATCGAAAAAATTATCTTTATTTCAATGGTAAAAAGACGCTTTAAGAGAGTACCGTAAATACAATTAATAATATTCCGGCGGTTGATACATCTGTGTTGTAGAATTATATACTTAAAAAATGTCTGTGTATGTAAAATAAAGCGTTGATGGGAGCATTGCCACAAGTGTTAAAATGTTAAAACTCTATCAAAAAAATTAAACAAAATTATTCGGATCTTATGGCCGATTTTTCGAAGAAATCTAAGTAATAGTTTGGCTTTCTAATGTGACTAAGGCACCAAAAATGATCGGGTTTTCCCTCATCTTCCTGTGAGAGTGGAAGTAATTTTATGAAAGCAGTGAAAGTTTCTTACAAGATTACTTTTAATACTAGATAAAAGGATAACAATTAGTTTTCCTTCTTCTTTTATTTAACTAGTGCATTTACATATTTGTTGAGAATAATACAACTTATGACTTAACTGACATATCAACATTATCACCAAATCACAATAAAGCAATTTAAAAATACAACATTTTGTAATTTCTTTTTTTTATTCTATTTTTTATTTAATTATTATTTATTCTACTTTTACACTACAATTTATAATACTAGAATTAAATTAGAAAATGATGAGGCTGATTGGATTTGTAACTGGTAGATATTATAAATATTATATTTGATATTGTAGATGTTATGTTTGGTCAAATGCTTTATATGGCATTATTATACATTCTGTATTTCAAAATATTTTATAAATTGTATGAATATACAGTTGGTTGGGACGTAAAAGCGATCGACAGTTCGATATAAATCGTTCTTATCCATCAGTTCTTGGGCTAAAGTTTTCAATGTTGAGGTGATATAATCAGAAGTCACAAGTTAATTATTGATAATTTCACATTTGATATAATATTGAAGTACAAATTTGGTTTGTTTTTCTCGCAAAATGAAGCTTTTTACCTCTTCCAAACCTGTGATGTTCATTAGAAAATTTCAGATAGTTTGGGTAACGAACTCTTAAATTATTAACCTTTAATAAATCAAAATAATAGACAGACATTTTATGCACTTGCTAAAGTGTACCATGGACATTTTCCAAACTTCGGTTAAAGAAAATTTTCCAGCCAGTTTTTATTGATGTAAACACATTTTACAGCTTTCGTCACTGTATTTGACGTAAAGTGTATTTGAGGCTATGTTCGAAAATATATAAATATTTGTGGCCTAATTAGAAGTAATTAATAGTAATAATAGGAGAAAAGAATTACAGTTAAGGGCTGGATAATCATCATCATCCGTGGCGCTACAGCCCTATGCGGACCTTGGCCTCCTCTAAGGGATGGATAGCCCAGCGAAAATATAGTTCGCTCCTACAAAACCGCACCTTATTTTTTCAAACCATTTTCGAAATTGATTTTTTTACTTTTCAAAATGGCTTTATAAGAACATTACTTTCTTTATATTTAGTTCCAAATACTTCTATTCGTTTTCCAGTATGCGGTAAATTAGAAGCCATTTTTGTATTTTTCACTACCTCTATTTTCTGATAACCTTGCAATTTTTACCCGTACACTCAAAACCATAAAAACTGTGACGTTAGAACAAACAATCTAAAACATTGAAGCCGAAAAACGCACTTTCTGCTGTAGCCCACTTTAGAATACATTTTGGTGAAAAAAACCAAGGTACAAGATAGCTAAACCAGGACAAAAACCAAGGTACAAGATAGCTAAACCAGGACAAAAACCAAGGAACAAGATAGCTAAACCAGGACAAAAAAGATACTGGGTGTTGCTCGTATTGCCTGAGGTATCTTGCATTTTCTGAACCTAATATCTCTTTGAAATTAGACATATAAAAATCTAATATGTATTTTTTGCTATTATGATATGATAGATGCAATGCAATATATTTAGAGATATTAAAATATAATAGTTGCTCTTATTATATGTATCTGGGTTCTTTAGACCTACCATACATACACTATCTCTTCTAAATATTCGATAATAGTTGATTTATTTGGAAAAATAATGAAATCAAGCATCGTTTTTTAATACTTTGAGATCGTAGGTAGAAAAATCATTATATTGACGTTGACCGAGTAGGTACCACTGAAAGTAATTCTTTTTTTAGTTGTTTACATGACTTTGGATTTTATATTATAATCGCCTGAAAAAAATCATATTTCTCTACATATTGTTTGCTTTCTTAAAGGAACAAAGAAAGCAACAAAACTTAATTATTTTATTCATTTATTTTTTGAGGGATGAATGTAGTTATCTGAAATGTGGTTGTACAAAATTTTGTAAAAATAATTGTAATGCCTGTTCATTTACGGCATTGTGAAAAAAAACTTTATTGAGTGAAACCTGATTTTTTTTTGTAAAGACCTTCATTAAAGCATAACTCAAAAACCGATTCAGATATTTTTAGATTATCCCTCCTATAGTTACTGGTTATTACAAAACACTGTAACTATCTAATAAAAAACAGTAGAGAATATTTTTTAAATTACTAGAATGCAAGGGGAAGGGATATATAACTACTCGTTTTCGAGACCTAATTCAAAAAATTAATTTTATATTCATGACAATATTTCGCATTTCAGTCTTCATAATAACCTTTATTCGAATCTTTTTATTATTTTTCACATTTCTCTTCTTCCTAACTTTCTTGTTTTTCTATTTATTTTATTTTATGCAATGAACCACATTGAAAATAGAAAGGTAGCACATATTAGTTGGTTAATTTGAAATTCGATTAATATAATAAATTTACTAAGAAGGGATAAACTTTTACAAATTTACCTTTCGCGAAACATTGTACAGATTATAGGCTAGTAATCTGTATATCAATAAAAATCAACTATCAAAATAACAATGGCTTTAATGGAAGTATTTTAGCGTAATGCAATTCCAAAAATCACAGAATCATCATGAATCATAAATGAAACACATTATGACACACACTTTCTAATACATCAAGCTAATAAATACTAGTATTCAAATTCACTTTCAAATAATAAAACATTACTGGCGTTTACTAAATTATTAAATAAATAAAATCTAGCGTTTACTATTTCGGCATGCCAGTGACATTAGAATGGATTCCATTTTCGCCTACAGGCTCGGTAAGTTCTCGTTTCTTGATCTTACAGATTCTCAGTAATTTCGAGGAAGCCATGATCCACCGACTTTGCCCTCGCCTTCCTCGATACGGTAGCCTGCAGGACTAATCGACCGTGGTAATGATCTTTGTTCCACGAAGTGAATCCCTTTCAGAGAGAAAGTATTTCATCAATGTATCGGCTTATCCGTAAGTATGTGGAAGAAACTTGTAAAATAAAAAATGTGTACGTACATGGCAAGATTTATCAAGGTTGGGGCTCAAAAAAGTTGTAATACAATAGTTGTAGGATAGTATTAAGTATTAAATAATAGTTCCATGAAATATTTATTTTGAAAAATACTATTAAAAACTTATTATATGTGAATGGCAATGTCGAACTCTTTTATATTTTCTGCAAAGCTATTGGGGTAATTAAGCGTTTAATTGACCCTCGACTGTGTTACTGATTTTATTTTTATTTTATAAAAGTTACACTCAATTAAAAATAAATACAGCTTAGTTGCATTTTTGAAGGTTCAATAGTAAATGTCGTCTCCGACAGTCAAACGTGAAAAGTAGACATTAAACATTTAGTGCAAAAAAATATCGAAAACCCAGCTCGCACAAAATTTAAGATTTTTTATGGAGGATTAGAAAACTAGATTTTGTCACAATACGTGTCTCCTGTGGGGTGTTTTAATAAAATATTTGCACATTCGGTAGTTAAACAATATAAGAACCGTACGATTGGCACTGCTGAATCCCTTGCGATGCTTTCAACCCTACACTTCTGCTTTTCGGTAGCTAAGAGGGCGTTTTGAAAGGTATGCACTCATCCATGGAATCATCGACTGGTTATTAAACTGCAAACTCATCTTAAAAGACTTTAAATCAACAAATCTTACAAAGCAGGGTAGTTACATATATTTTATATGGACCCCTGGTCACATAGACATTTAGGGTGATGAGCTCGCAGATCAGGGAAACCTAGAGGCACTTACGCTACCTGGCCGAGGCACCTCGGTTCTCTCTCAATCAGAACTAAATAGACCTCCTAAAATGGATATGTGCCTACATTCTAACAATTTATAAAGCGGACCATTGAAGCGTTGATGACCTAATGGTTTCAAGGCTTTAATTACGAACAAAAAAGAACGATATGATCGGTAATGAATGATATCTTAAATATATTTCAGAGATATTCAAAGAACGGTTGTTTAATCATCGTAAATTTACTTTATTTTCTTCCACATTGCTTGGAATTACATATAACCACAACCCCTTACTAATGAATGATGTCTTTTCCAAAACGATTGTTTGTGATCGGTAGTATTTATCCATTCATACATTCAAAAATAGGGATAATAAGATTTAGTAATTCGATTTGTAATAACCAGGAAAAGAACTTTGAACGTCAGAAAATATGTTGTATGTATGTTGCATTATATGTCTTCTTATGCAATGTCATTTCTTTCAACATAGCACTATGTTAGTATTCCATTCTCAAAAGTAATTGGACAAGTACTCTATGTGACAGTATTTAGAAAGGTTATAAAATGAAGTGTACTAGGTCAAATATGATTTTTTGGAAAACTCTTTTACAATCTTGATTTAATGAAATAAGCATAGCTCAAAATTTTTAACTCAAGAAAGAGTTAGGCCAAACCTTAAATTTTTGACGAAACCAATTGAAACAATAGATGATCTATCAAGAGTCTTCTGGTAATAGGATTGATTTAATATCGGTATCAGTTTCCAGTTTCAGTAACTAATGCAATTTTGTTTAATATCCACTTGTATTACACCTCTCCATTTTGTTTGAGGCTTTTGCTTATTGCAAGATGGCTTCTCTAATCTTGACTTAGGCATGTTTCTAGCATTAGAAAAACCAAATTACTCTTCTTAGAAGGAAAATATTCAGCAGATTCTTCGTTTGTTTGTTTAATAAAATTACTGAAGTAGGAGCATAAGAGCCATTCCATGAAAAGTTTACTCAATTCATCAAGGAGATTTTGGCAGTGTGAGCTGTAGGAACTAAAAATGAAGGACGAATGTTCAAAAGCAAATATGTGATTTTCTAATTATACAGAAATCTTCAAGAAAATTAGGAGTGCCAACAAAGGAGTGCAAACACGCGTCTAGAAAAAATTATAATTATTTTTTGTAGATTCTTCAAAAATATGCATTCCCAAACATCATTATATTCCTCAAGATATGAAATTTCAGAAATGATACCCAATGCTTCATTCTTCTTGGATGAACAAATTCATAATTTCCTAACTGCTTTTATGTTTAGACACTAGCCATTATCATTAAAAGCTAAACGTTAATGTCTTTGTAAGTGATTGTATTTTGTACTTAATCTAAATTTCAGAACTGATTGTTTTTTGAGAGAATTTTGATATGTCCCAGATGCAAACTCTGTTGGCTATTTCCCCCTGAAATATGAGAAATATATTTCCCCCTACTGTTGAGTATAAAATAGCAATAAATAAAAATATAAAAAAACTAGATCATTTTTATAACTCACTGATTACATTTACTTCATAATGGAAAACATGCAAGTAAAAAGTACTAATTTAACTACACACTGCAGATACCACAAGCATTGTTTGAATTTTACTATGGTTAAAAATATTATGTAAACAACAGTCAAAATTGCTCTTTAGTGTAAAAAGATGACGACCTAAGTACATCAGCAACCCATACAAAATACAAACTTTATTGAAAACATATAATTAAAAACCCTGAAAAACTTATAAATCTGAACATAGTATTGTTGATTGGTTAATTTATATTATTCTTTGATCACTTACCTTTTCCTTATATTGATTTCATCGTTTAATTTTCTTTATTTATAATGTTTATTTTTTTCTTTACTTATCACATTTTTTTTTCTTTGGTTTTTAATGATCCCTTTTCTATTTTCATTTTATTTATATTATTTTATAAAATAATAACACAAAAGATCCAAATTATTGTTAATGAGGACTTAAGCCTGTATTACACAAGATGTTTGAAACAGCTATTTGTTTGTCCTTCTATATGGAAGGCTCTTTTTTTCTTTTTAATTTTTTTAAGTATTTAAATTTTTTAAAATTAAAATATGTTTGAATTGAATTTTGAGAGCTAAATCAAATATTAGATGTCATTTGAAACTAATTAAATCTTTTCTTAGGGTTTATGTTATTCACTTTAAAGAGGCTGAGTGAGGTACAGGAGAGTCAGTAGGACTTTTAACAGAATAAATAGTTTATTTGCTACAGCTGTTCTCGAACTCAGGTACTAGAGATCAGTAACCTCCCTTGCTCCTTATTTTTTTTTTAATATCATTCAAAAAAATTATATTGATCTGTGATTGATGAAATAAATAACTTTATTATGTCATTTAAATTATATTCTCTACATTAGTTGACAAATGAATTTGTTTCTATCATAGCAGGTACCTACAATGTAAGATATTAGAATCCTCAAACAATTTTTAATAACCTGTAGAGATCTATTCACAATTCTCAAATAGTTTTGATAAATTAAAAATTGAAACACAATTTTTCATTACATAAGCATTAAAGATACCTGAACTAATTAATTAGTTTTCTTTAAAATTATAAAAAGTCAATTATAAATCAATTGAGGTCCTATATATTAACATTTTTACACTGAATACTTTTTTGAACATGATAAAGTAATGGTAAATAACAATTTACAGTAAGAATAAAGAACAAATTTTATATTTTGAAATATTAAATACTGAACTTTGCCTTCAATATTAATAAGTAAAAAGTAGCATCAGTGATAATTAACAATTATTAAATAATTACAACATTGTTTTGTAACATTAAAAAAAATCATACAAAAAGTATATTATTAGAGTTTAAAAATTTAAGTCTATCCTATAAATCATTAATAATGAAGTCCCCAAATTTAGACTCTTTGGCATTGGAACAATTAGCATAGAGGTTAAGGTTGAATAATTGCAATTAACATTTTGAAATTTCGAATACATCATTTATGGCCTAATTAAATAATTTAACAATAGTTTTAACAATTAACAAGTTCTTCTAATGTAGCCACTTATAAATCTTAAGTTTAATTTATTTCTGACCAGGACAATGCCATAAGATTCAACACCTAATCGTAGCATAGGATTGAATCGGTTTCAAGTTTGTATTCATTCCAGTGTACTTATCACTAAAGCTAAACTTCATGCATGTCCAGATCATCAATTAACAGTTCATGGAACATAATTATCCTTCTGATAGGTTATTAGGTCAGTTTTCAGTGAAGAAGACTTCAGTGGGGACATTACTTAGGAGCTGGTTGGCCACACGCTTGAAAACTGCAGCGAGCTTCTGTTTCAGCTGTGGCATCATAGCCTTCAAGACCTCTTGACCATTCTCTCGAAGAAATAGGTTTGTTGCTTCAGCTGAAATATTCCAAGAACATATATGAGAATAAAACTTTAAAAAATATGTAATGATTAGAATCTTTCACAACAAATGAAATCATTCATTACCTTCAATACTTCTATGAATAATGAAATTATATTATAAACTATTTATGAAACCTTATATTTTCCATTCTATTTCACTGTTAATAAATGAAAAATTTAATATATTTTATTCATAATGTTAATTTCAAGACCATTTTATTATTATTATTATGTTTTGGTTAAATGAAGACAAGATTGATTATGCGAGGATAGAATCCAGATATGTTTAATGATCGAAAAAAGATTATTATTGGTCTTTATTAGTTCTTTTCGACACACTAAAAACACTATATATTCGGTCTACAATTACATTTTTTATATGTATGTATTTATTATTATTTCATAATAAAATTTAAAAGGTACATTGTGTTTATAACATCACTCTTTACTAAGTAATATGTGATAACAGCATTGGCACGTTTCCCCATATTTTTATCGTTATTCAAATGGGAACCATTAGATAACATGAATATGTAAAAATGTACTTATAACACCTTAAAAAATAACAGCTCATATAATATATGTATATATATATATATATATATATATATATATATATATATATATATATATATATATATATATATATATATATATTTATTTATTATTTTTCTTATGAATTACTTGTGAGAAGAGTAGACTTGAGGGTTTATTACGTAAGAAGGGTTTTCTGACCTCAGAATCATTTATTGCCTAATAGAACAGAAAATGAAACTTCTGTGATTTTATATATAACAAAATGATTTAAAAAAAAAAAACTCACTTAATATCCTATTGTTATTAAAAATCCTCCTGACAGCCATTCTTACATCCTTGATGGTTAGATCAACATCCAACTTATCAACATGAAGATATTTCTTTTCATCCTTGTTAATTTCCCTCATTTGTCCTTTCACTGTTGCCAAAATGTCACCTGAGGGTAGCAAATATATAACAATAATTTTTTTTTTTTATAATTTATTCAATGTAATTTACAATTGTATTATATTATTACATCGAGTAAATAGATAGCAGTACTCAAATAGCAAGTTCAACTTAGTAGATCACGAGGCCATCTTCTTTTCAGACGCCTCAGATGATTATCAGGAATAATTTTTAAACCAAAAAATGTTATCACATATAATCATAATAGTCAAAGTTCTTATTTCCACAGTAACAGTATTTGATGTCCAAATAAAAACCAATGAAGTTTGAAATTCATAATAATAAATATCAAAAAATGTATGCAACTTAAAAGAGAACTTATTCATGTATTTATACACTGAAATAAATTTTATAGTTGTATATACAAAACATAATCGTACACACATCTTTATGTAGGTCAGAGGACTCTATAAAGACATAGAAAATAAATTTTTAGCTTTTTATTCTACAGTTTTCTTCTACCAATACAAATTATTGGTGGGTCAAACAGAAGTTGATACATATGAAAATAGAATATAAATCACATGCATCATTAGTACATAGTTTCATGTATTAATCAGCTGATTTTTTTTTTCCAAGTTAAATTTTAGAATTCTAATTATCATATCTTGTTAAATAAAAAGAGTCAATTATTTAAATATAGTCAAAATACATATTTTATATTTTTAATTAAGATAATCATTGTGATTAGTTAATATCAGGTTGTCTGAAAATATTAAATCCTTCTGTTTTGGTTAAGGTAGTGCGATTTAATTGCATAGGTGCATACATTAAACCATTTTTTTATCATCATCATCACTGGCACTACAACCCGGTACGGGTCTCCACACATCTCTGTCTTGCGCCAGGGTCTGCCAAGCTCTGGTGTTGAGGAGCTTCTTTGCGATGTCTTTGATCTCATCTGCCCATCTCAGTCGTGGTCATCCTCTCCTTCTCCTCCTATCCACATACCCAAAGAGGAGCCTCTTGATAGGTGTGTCCCCGTCCATTCTTGCAACATGCCTCGCCCATCGTAGCCTTGAGATCCTTATAAATTGTACTACATAAGGTTCCCGGTAAATCTGGTACAACTCTGCATTGTGTCTCTTCCTGTACTGGGCACCTTCCCTTACAGGTCCAAACATTCTTCACAGAATTTTTTCCTCAAAAACCTCCAAGCTGATGGAATCTGTACGTGATAAGGGCCATGTCTCTGAGGCGTATGTCACTACAGGTCTGATTAAAGATTTGTACAGAGCGATCTTAGACTTTCTTGCCAAATGACTTCTTAGTATATTGGCTAGGCCAAAATAGCACCTGTTTGCTGTCATTATTAGTCTCTGAACCTCCTGACAGGGGATATTGTCTGCATACACTAGGGAACCTAGATACACAAAACTATTTACACTTCCAAAGGTATATCCTTCCAACCTAAGAGTAGGTGGTGGTGACCTTTTAGATGTATTTGGTCTTTGCTTGGTTGACTTGAAGACCCATTTTCTGCCCTGCTGCCTCTAAAGCCTAGAAGCCCCTCTGTGATCTTGCTATTACGTCTATATCATCTGCGAAGGCTAAAATTTGGACTGACTTGGTGAGAATCGTACCGTTTCTTTGCACTTCGGAGTCCCTTATCACCTGCTCTAGTGACAGGTTAAACAACAAGCATGATAGGCCATCTCCCTGTCTCAGGCTCCTTGTGGTCGTGAAAGTTTCTGACAGGTCTCCCTTCAAGGGGATATTCATTGTCACCATAGCCGAGTACAGCTTCTCTCTTACGACACTTATTATCTACACTGCTGAAATCAATAAAGAGGCGGTGCGTAGTGATGTTATATCCGCGCGTTCTTTCAAGTAGGGTCCTCAGAGCAAAGATTTGATCAGTGGTTGATCTCCCTCTCATAAAACCACTTTGGTAGACTCCTACCTCTCTTTATGCATGCGGAAGTAGCCTCTGATAGATGTTGATAAACCATTTTTTATAGGCTGACTAAAAAGAACTAACCTGTTGATAAACCTGTTGAGCCTGCATCCTTTCCAATCAAAAATCGTGCCTAAGACTAACCTACTGCTTAATTAGAAAAGGTAAAATGGGTTTTGTGCATGAATATATGTGCTAAACCTAAAAGAAGTGGTGATTTGACAACAAATAAAATAAATAATATATATTAGGAATGAAAACCAGTAAGTAATATAAACATTAATCTTATTCCACATTATTTCATCTAAAATTGTTAAAGGTGCTATAAAAACAAGGATTTAAATTATAACTAAATGATTATGCATCAAGAATTGTTAAATTCTAATTAAATATGGTATTTTATTAATAATTTATTTCACTTCACAATAAATTACCTAAATGAGCATTAAATGTCCCATTTCCACTGGCAGGTAGTATGATGAGAACTCCACTGCTCGTGTACCTTGCGTCTATACTCATCTTTGGAATTTTGATTTTAGCTTCAAAAGGTGCACCGTTTTGAGCAAGCCTATCAAACAAACAAATACAATATAGAATTATTAAGAACAGTTGGGATAGAACCATATTCTCAATAGACAATAAAATTGTCTATTGCTTCAATAGACAGTAAAATTGTAGCTTATGATATTTAAAAATAAAAGGAAATGACTAAGAACTAAGAGCTGTGGGAATACCTCTCTCTACCACTCAATAAATCGAATTCTTCCCACTCTTAGGGCTCAACATTCTCATAGGCTGGTATTTTATGCATACTATAGTATAATATTGTAGTATAATAATATACACACATTATATTATGACATATATATATAATGTGTATGAGTATGTGTTTATATACAATTGCTGTTTTTATATGATATTGGTGTTTAGGGTGCTGAATGAATTTGAGAGATTCTTAATAGATTAATTAAAGCTTAGAATAAATAACTAGGATTGGGAATGTTAAAAATACAAAGGTATTGACAATATTTTCTCTTAAGCTTGCTCTAATATAACCTTGTACTCTCGCATGCCCTTTTTGTTATTATTTTAGGATATTTAGCATATTATTAACAACAATCCTTTATGGCTAATTTCCTTTATTAATTGGTGAATATGATTAAACATATCACAACAATATTTATAACATATATCGAGAAAAACTAAATGCTCTGTTTATTTCTAAGCTAAAGAACTCTTTAAAAAATATAAATAACTGTATTTATTCCTTTGTAAAGGTTTCTAAATTTTCACAATTTTGTCTCTTAATCATTATTATTATGGTGTTTATTCCTTTCAAGATACCTTGACAAGCCATCCAAATAATCAATGGCAATTAAATTGCATTGATTTGTTGAAGATTTACCATCAATTAAGTTGAGTTAAGTCTAATTATATCCAGTTTCAGAGATTGAAGCAGTTATATTTAATTATAGGTTTCTGCTATTCTCTGGACACTTAAACAGTTCATCGAACTCAACAAAGACTAAAATGAAGATCCGACGATATTAGAGTAATGAGAAATTTTAAATTATATCTTCTATTTGACTTGATATTTGACTCACTTGAGTTTGGTGACTGTGAAGTTACTGGAACCATAAATGTCCATTTCCTTCAGCGTAATCTTGTATCCATTGGGGCCAGAAGTCAATGCCAGGGAGAGGTCATCCATCCTAAAAGGTTCGACCGTCGGCATCTGTATCTCTGGGATACCTGCAAGAAATATTATTATTTAATAAATAAATATATCTCCCACTTATGGCCAAAAAAGCGACAATCCAGAATATTCTATCCTAAAATTTGTATAAATATAAATATTATGCCACTATTGTAATCGTATATGTATAAAATATTTATATTTTAATCGTATATTTCCAAATTCTTTTTTGTTATTATTATCAAGCATACTCATGGAAGTAAAAAATACATGATACTATAATATCACTTGAAAAAAATGCAAATCGATAAACCTCATTTTTGGTTAAGTGACCTCATTTCATAATCAATTTGCAACTGGTTTATGTTGAAAATTACACCATTTGGTTAGAAATCGATAGATGATTCAATTAAATTTTATTTGAATATTAGATTCAGGTATTTATTTATCAGATTTTTTTCTTTTAACCCCAAATTTTAAATCCACCTTATAGGTTTACTTTGTGAAATTTTATGTTGAAATCTGTCTAAGCCTTCATAGAAGCATTGATTGCAATACTTTGATAAGTATATACTATAAGAAATTGTTGATAAAATTATTTAAGCAATTATTTTAGTTGTGAAGTGTGATTGAAAACTAAAAACAGATAAAAATTAAATTTACAGAGATACTATATTTATATGACATCTAGATCACAGTGGCTGCTTATAGCCAAATACTAAATATACTGATATTTATCATTATGGTCGGTTGAATAATTTTAATATACTTTGAGGTTGATTATACAATATAATAGATTGAATGAGTGGTTTCTGTAATACATTTTTATTATTTCAAAGTCTAAATCTAATTAAATATGCTTAGATAATTTTTGTTATCATACATACAGACATCAAATAATTGAATAAGAATGATCCAGTCATTTTCGTAGGCCTCCTAAAAAGGATGCAATGAATAAAGTATACACAGATACTGTCCTTGTCATAAATACAAGAATTTTCTCATTCTAAGCAAAATGGGATTTTTTTCTTCTTTTAATATGAAAAAAAACATGGATTATTCATCATATCTTGTCTCATAATTTTATTGACATGTTTTTGCCTATATTTACAAAATTGTAATAACTTTTGAAACACTGAAAGTTCACTTCATATCACAACAGGCTGGATTGAAATGAAGGCACTGGAAGAAAATATAAGAACAATAAATGAAATTGGAACATGGTCCTAAAATTACATTAATTTTCAAATATAAGTGCATTTTTATTTTTGGGTTGGTTGCATTTTGTATTTTGTTGGTTGGGGCAACCAAGAAAGTATAAGTGGGAGTTCTTCTGTAACTAACAGTATAAACCCCCTTGGTGTTATTACTCATAGAGTAACAATGCACATGGTGCATGACTAGCGGGTGTATGTGCATTAATGCAAATCTTTAATCTGTTAAACTGCCCTATGACATATATGGATGGGTACCTCAAAAGGTCTGTTGAGAAGGGTTATCTTTCACATTGCATTTGCACATTTGAAAACTAAATATACAATTTTTTGCTCCATTACAATGTCTTTCTTATTTAGCAGCGTAGGAAATTAAAAACTATAAACTGGTTGCAAAATGATCGTGTATGTAATATGGATCTAAGTAACTTAGAGGATAAACTAATCATAGATTCAATTAACAGAGTTTTAGTAAAATGAGAATTATTGAGCCAAAATAGACAGGATGATTAAGATTAGAAATGGTCTGAAGGGCTAATAATAAAGATAGAAGATCAAAAATACCATTTTAACATTAAATAATATGTATGAAAGCTTTTAGGAACATCTTTTGTCGTACCTAGCCATTACTAATACTGTAGGAGTTATAACTCGGGATGAAGAGACTAAACCGGAAACCGAGAGAGAATGCAAGAAGGCTGGGTTGCTCAAGCTCCGCCTAAGAGCCATCTTTTCAATGGACCTCTTTCAAAAGAGGATAATTGACAAGTGTTACTTTCTCGCTTGGATTGAGCCTCACGTACACTCCGGGCCTGGGCAACGACCTCCACTCTCTGGAGAAATTGTGACCTTCCAGCGATGACTGCTTGAGCGAGGTCCGATTGCAGCAGGTCTATTAGAGCACGCCGGTGAGAGGCATATGTGTGCAGGCTAATGCCTCACTGATTGTCGCCATTAGCATATGATGAAACATCTTACCTAATGTCTCATCTCTACATGCAAAGGTCACCATAGCAGGTCGTCTTCTCGATTGCTAACTATTGTTCAAGAGAGTCACGTAAACCTCTTATAAAAAAAAGCTTGAGAATGCATTACGATCTTTATTTCACCCCATAAATATATATATATATATATATATATATATACACATACATATATATATACATATATATATATATATCTACAGCGCAGCTGAATAAGTGGTTAAGTCCAATTTCGTCTAGAGGGAGATAACTGTATTGAAGGAAGTGGATACTGTCATTCTAGTAGTTCTTGGCTTGAAATACGGTTTTATTATCAGTAATAACTTCATTTAAAGTCAATTTAGCTCTTTATTCACTACAAAAATAACACGATTCATCTTCTCCATGAACAAGAAACTCAGTTTTGAGAAAATTCGTCTTCGACTACTTATTCCACGGAGCTGTAGATATAAATCAATAAAAAAAATTGCACTTAGATCCAAAATCGAATGTTTAGTAATTTCGCTCTTTTGCTAGCGCTACGTGAATCTGTGCTTTCATCAGTCGTTTTGTTCCGAAATGATTGGAGATTTCAAACACACATTCGAGATATTTATGAAGATAAGGGAAAAATATTAGGATTTTGGAATCACTGTAACAAATGGTACCTTATTTCATTAGACACATTATAATACATTGTACATACTCACTCTCAAGCGCACAAAAAATTTTTTTTATTTACTTATTAACACTTCCATGACTGTTTTTGAACAAACAAATATATACAACCCATTATTCCCTACCGATTGTGCAAGGGACAAGGATAAATTCTTTATTACCCTTGAAAATGTATTGAAAAATCTGATTTTTAAAATTTATATTAAACAACAAAATTGGTTTATATATAAAATGTGTTAACAAAATTATTCCCATTCTCTTTGGTTTTGGATCTCTTTTTCTGAGCAAAAAAGAGCGAGGGTAAAATGAGCAAATTTGAAACATCCCTAAAGTTCTAATGAAAACAGTTTAGAAGGTCGTGAAGAGGACGATTTTTTTAAAATAAATATTTTTTGATCAACTAAATCGAAGTATGCAAATGAAATGAGATCATAAAACAATAAATATGAAAAGAGTTACGCTTTGGGCTATCAACATTTACAACTCAGGTAATCCAGGAAGTAAAAATGGAAAGTCTCACAAAAACTCGTTTCTTGTTTCTAACAACACAACTGACCAAACTTGCATTTGCTGTTCCAAGTGCAAGACAAAATAAATCTCAAAGTGGCAACGAGGCTTGAAAAATATATTAGGTCTATTTTTGGGAAATCGAAAACAAAAAATAATTAATTTACAACATGTTTTTTAAAGTAATATTGCATGTTTATTGATATTCGCTTGCTAGCAGAAGCACTGTTAAAGCAATAATCTACGTATTTTAATCTTATTTTATTGTTCAAATTGAAATTTATTAATCTACCAATGAATACAAAAATTAACTCTCCTTCATAATTATAGGTATTTTATTTCAAATCAGGCAGAATCCAATTATAGAATTTTGAAAAATATCCATCGGTATCAATTTTTTCAACTCTATTGATGGTCAATTTAAGGATTCACAAGTCATTCATAAAGAAAGATAATAAATAAAAGGCTTAACGAACCCGAAGGCTCGATGCCGATACCACCAATCTATGTTTACAAACCTCCGTCCACGGAGCACCACCCAAACCCAAACCCGCTAGAGAGAAAGATAATAAATACGAGAATAAAAAAGGAAGTGAAAAATTCTTGGTTATGCCGTCCTTCGGAAGGGAGATAAAAACGGAGATCGCGAGCTTGTACGATGTCAGGTACTCGTTAAAAATCCCTATCCTAATTAAACCTGGATAGGCAAAATTTAGGGCTTTCACTATTGCATCGTCCGATTAGCCATAGAAACATAATAATGTCGTTAAATTAACCAACAACCAACGATACGAGAATAATGTGCTTTTGAAGAGTTACATTTAAAACATTTAAAAATTATGTTTTTAGTGTAATTAATGTAATTTAAAAGTATGTTTTTTCCCGCCTCCTATATTCTAATGACCCTACACCAGGTAGGTGACCAATTTTCAGTTCCTTTCAGCTCCTACACGTCAGTTTTGCAATTATAACCGTTTTGTTTTTCCATCAGATATTGAATGGCTAAACCTGTTTCGATAATTTTTTAACCTTCTTTTGCATCGATCAACTTTCATTATAGATGATTGCATTAAGTTATTCCACTTGCGAACACAAGGTTGTCAACTCTCACCGCTCTATTTAGGGTTGAGGAGCTGTTTTAAAACAAATAGTTTAGGTAAGCTTTTCAGACAATTTCTGAATCAAAAGAAATGTGCCAGTGAACGCATGAAGGAATATTGGACAGAGACGAAAAGAGAGTAAATAATGTTGTAATGTGATCCGAAGTGGTCAATACGAAAAAAAACCCGTGAGTGAGGAATTTCTAGCCAGCTTTGTAAATTTTACAAATTATATCAACTTCATATTGATCCTGCATATTTAAGGAAATTTTAGAGTTTATGTTATCGAAAATTTAAACAAATTGTTACTTTCATTGTAATTTTTTAGTAGTTCAATAATTTGTTTACAATTCATTTTAGAAGTAGTTGAAGTGACAACGATTTTTCATAACTTGATAAGAGCAGACAAAACATAAACATCAGAAAATAAAATTCATTAATTTTAGGTTTCTCAAATGCGTTTTATATTCCGATTTAGATACCTAAAAAAAATTAAATAATAGAAAATGCTATGAAAAATTTCATTTTGTTATTTTTGGGTGACAAACGTCTCCTAACGTGAAATGTTCCATTGAGAAAAAACTGTAAGAAAAATTAAAAATGTAGCGATTACATTAACTATATACATAAAATAATAAAACTCACTAAAATATGTTGAATCAATAAGATAAATCGTCAAATTAACACGGAGTCGTATTTGAGAATATAAAATCTTCTTCGAATCGACGAAGTTAACTAACTTACACCATTATTATGAGCATAAATGTTTTAGTGTTAATTTCAATATTTTTACAATAAGTAAGAATAATATTGTGATCTCGTAACGTCTAGTTAACAAATAAAACTGCTCAATAATCCATTCATTTTTTATCTAATTTTAAAATATATCCACGACTGGATCCCTCTGATAGAAGGTTTGAGCTTATAACGTGTGAAATTTCAAATTATGGAATATTACTTTTGAATTGTATGGAAATTAAATATGTATTTTATTTTTTTATGATAGTATGGACTTCAATCGATACACAATGCTGTCAGCATCTCTTACTCTGGCAGGTCTTCCGTATATTTGTATTTCCTTTACCGCCTCGACCATGCTAATTGTTCCTTCCCCTATTCCTCTTTATTCATTGTTGTCCTATGAAAACGCCAAACATAACTCCTTTCATAAACTCCTATCTCCTTCACCAAAGTCGTCATTTCGTTTGAACCGGCGAACTTCCAGAACAACGACCGCCCTAGGGAAAGCGAGCAGAAAGTGAAAGTGGCCCTAAAGCTAAAAGAAGACGCAATCCCTCTCAGGTCACTATGTTAAGTTACCACACTCTTCAGCCATCACCTCTGAGCTTCCGCCATTGTCTACCTCTACCGGGATATTTATTCAAATTTAGGAGAAATGGGTATTCCAGATTAAAGCCTTTGTAACTTGGTCAACACTGAATGAACACCGCTTACTTGATTTCACTTTCTTTATAACTAACCATGTATTCATTAAAGGAAAAACAAAACGTAGGAATAAGCTTCTGTTTATTGGATCTCATTTGATTGAACTGGATAATGAAGTTTCCATCTTAATTGCAAAAAGCGACTTTATATGTACGCGTTATACATAAAACATCAAGAATCAAGAGCTCCTTTAAAAGAACAACGACATAACTAAAAAATTGGCACTTTTGAGTTAAGCATTCAGTTGTAATTGTATTGGTTGAAACTTTTTAATGCATTAATGACTCACATGATATTTCATTTCCAACATGTCTTTTAAATGAAGTCATATTTTGAGTTGTATCATGCTAATTCATAAGCTTTGGGAGAATAATAAAAGAATTACAATACTAACATTACAATAAGAATGATTGGCTATATCTTTATTTCTTTCTTATTCAGGCATCTCTTTTACCATGCGTAGAAGAGATTTTGCATAAGAAGCGCCACCTTTCTCTGTCAAGGGCTGCCCTCCTGGCTTCCGCCCATCCAACCCTTTTCTCTAAAAGGATAAAAGGATTTGGAGATTATTCTTCCAGGTCACTCTCGGCCTTCCCCTCTGTCCTTTCCCTGTTTGTTTAACCTCCATAGCTTTCTTCACAGTCCGGCAGTCATCCATCCTCATTACTTGGCCGAACCATAGAAGCTGTCCTTTCTCGATTATCTGATTAAGGGGTTAAATTTTGAGTGCAGTCCTTATCGTCTTTATTGGCTACATCAATACCTACATTTTTATATTTGTAATACCTCTAGGTTTTTTGGGTCCCGACATTGTTCTTTTGAAGAAGCTATATAGACTGTAAAATGGAGATGACAAGTTAGCTATTACTTCGTAGTTCCGAGCCCAATCAACTATTAAAAGGAGTCCATCGCATTCCAAGCACAGTATTATGGAGTGTAAGGATATATTTCTTTGATTAAATATTAACTGATTTAGTAAAAATGCTATCCATACTACTCCTAAAAGCTTGGCCAAGATGGCAGCTTAATTTCCAGGAAAAAAATAAGCACTACACGGCATATGTAAAAGGGACAGAAATGAAGAAATGTCAAATCTTGCCTTGGTCATAATTGTCCTGTGAAACAGTCTCTAACAGGAAGGAGAGACGAAGACAGTTATACTCAGTCTTTGAGATCCGGTTCTTGAAAGACACAGGTTCTAGACTGCCCTCAGTTACCTAAATACAGTTATCAGGTTCGACACCTTTTACATTATTTTCCCTTTTTTCATAAGTCCCTTTTTTTCAAGTGATAAAGTCTATTACTCCAGGGAGAAATTGGGCATGGTCATTATTTTTAGTAAAAGAAACGATAATATAGAATCAACTCACCAGATCAACCGGAACGGTCGAGATTGACATGATAATTGCGGTGTTGAAGACCTTTGGGTCTTTCTTTTCACTTTTCGAAAAGATTTCAGTAAACTTTTTTCTTTCTCGATTCAATATATTATTGGAATATTTTGAAAAATGGGTAGTTAGCGGGCGTACATAATATAAGAGAGAACATTTAGGATTGTTTCTTTAAATAAAATTAAAAAAAGTAATCCTTTGCAGTTGGCTCTCCTCTCTGAGAAGGCATAACATTTTATAAGAAATTACGGAGAATTATCTTACTCCGCCGTAATTTTTCAAGAAACCCGTGTAATCCTTTAATTTTCTATTAAGACTCGAACTATTGGGTTGTCACACATGAAATGTCCGATTTTTTAAATCTTAATCTTTTTAGAGGATTGAAGCGTTTTCTTTTTATTCCTAGCAAAATATTTGGTATCTATAATAAGCCTGTTGCAAGTTAATCCTCTATTTGCAAACTGTGTTTGTTTTTTTCCCAAGTAGGCATACAGATTTTAGTATAACTTTAACCGTGGCCATGGAAACACGGGATTTCCGAACGATTTTTTTTTTTTTATGAGTACAAACTCGGTCATTCTGCTGCCCAGGCAGCAAGAAATATTAATCGTGCGTTTGGTGAAGGAAGTGCTAATGAAAGAACCATCCGTCGTTGGTTTACAAAATTTTCTTCCTGAGATAGGACATTAGATAATATGCCCCGTGGACGGCCTCAAACATCAATAGAGGGCAAAGATCTTAAGAATGCTGTGGAAGAAGACCCTCATAAAACAGTCAGAGAATGCGCGTCGTACGACAGTTTCCAGGCATTTAAAATTGATCAGAAAGGCAAAAAAGCTCGATTCCTGGGTCCCACACGAGCATAACGAACGTCAGCAGTTGAAACGTCTAGAGACGTGTGTTTCTTTGCTTGCTCGTCAAAGAAACGAACCATTTCTCGGCCGCTTAATAACTTGTGACGAAAATTGGATCATGTATGACAATTACCGAGTCAATGGTTAGATACCGATCAGCCTCCTGGGACACATTAAAAATGCATTTTCTGAATTCCTTTCATCACGTGGCTCAACGCATTTCAAATCTGGGATAGAAAACGTGGTAAGCCTTTGGCAAATGTGTATCGAAAATGATGGTAAATGCTTTGAATAAAAAATATGTTAGATTTGATCTCAAATTTTTATGTTCTTCCTGGTTCTAAAAACGGTCATTTCATGTGTGACAACCCAATATCACGGCCTTTGACGGTTATTCCAAAAGTTATTAAATTTTTTTTTTTTATTATGCCTTAGTTCAGAATGGACGTAAAGTGTGAATCCCAAGCCTATACGGTGTCAGGTTCTCGATAAAGATTCATATCACAGATATAACTGGATAGGTAAAATTCAGGACTCCCACAATAGCACCGTCTGATTAACCATGACAGCATAAAGTAACTTAAATTGATGAACAAACAAAATACTACTTATACAACTCCAGTAACGAAATCTGCTTTTTACAAGTAAATCATCAATATATATTGTTGGCAAATGAACAATTATTCTTTTTTTTTTCTTTTTAGTGCTGGGCTTAGTAACAAACGAATTCCCAATATGTTAATAGGCGCTGTACCGACTGGGAAACGTCTGATCGAGGCGTAGGTGGATTGCGTTAGGAATGATCTAGCGGGTTTGGGTTTGGGTGGTGCTCAGTGGACGGAGGTTTGTAAACATAGATTGGTGGTATCGGCATCGAGCCTTCGGGTTCGCTAAGCCTTTATTTATTTATTTTTAGAGAAGTAATTCTTTAATAGCAAGTGCCTATGCACATGTGTCAAGTAGGAATACATGTATCCATGTGATACAGCTGATTTCTGAAGATGAACCGTTAAGGATAAAAAAAGAAGAATGCAACTAGGAAATGACTCTTCTTCCCCTTCCATCCACAAGAGGTTAGGACAACAAGCGTTTCGCAACATCTGTTAGACAAAGAGTACCCCATCAAGTAGGATGCTAATAAACCTTTACCGAGGGAAGACCGTACAAGGTCGATCGTGCACTTAAAATATAATGAATCCATGATTATAATAATAATAGAATAAAAAAAAATCCATCTTTACGTGCCAAATCAATTCATAGGGTTTCGTCTAGATTAAATCGAATAGTTGGGATTCAAGTAAGTCGTGAAATGATCCAAGTTCTAAAAATAATGCCAACCTAAGTTGAGGTAAATGATGAAATAAAAGGATTTTTACAGATTCCTAGAGCAATAGTTTAGCATAGTTTTTCAGGGATACTTCCCATCCAGGACCTGTTCTATCTTATCAAGAGTACGCTTTGGCATTTACTAGTATCAAATAATTACATGCAGCACATTAGATTACAGCTAACAGTAAAAAGATTCGAAGACCACGAGTGAAGAGAAGCGATGACAAAAACCTTAACACAGAATTGCTTCTTTATTGACTCTATTGTCAATAGAAAGCTTTCACAAAGTATCCAAGAAAGGAAAAAAAATTAAAAAAGATTTTTAATGCATTCATATAAGTAAAAAAAATTGAAATTGAGCCCATGGGTTACAAGGATCTTATATTTTTCCAAATATATTTTTAAATTTTGTGAAGGATTGTCATTGAATATGTTTTTGTTTTAAAAAAAATAATATCGCTCATTATTAAAAAGATGTAAAGAAAAGCCATAATATAAAATGTTTAGGGTTTTATGAAAATATTTCAACTTTAAAATACGTTTTCACAAAATTATATTATTTTCAGTTTTATACTTTACTTTTTACCTCTTTAAGTAATTGTAATACAAATATATTGCTTATAAAATATTTCAAATATTCACAACTTCTAAATAAATATTATATTTCTGTTTTTTGTTTCACCCGGTTCAGCATTCTATAAAAAGTACAGAAACTCTAGTTGAAGGTAAAACTTCCTAAAATATAACGGTGCTTACTTTGGTTTTACTGTCTTAATTATCTGAAAACGCTTTTTGTTTGTAAGTTGAGAAATCAGTTCACGGTTATTGTAGAGGAACTAATAAACTAACTATAATGAAAATTTAGTAAAAGCTACAATCCTTCCTGGTGAAGGATTTAAAATTCAGTCCCTAACTTTAAGAGAAGAATGAAGCCTCTTCCTCTTCCATCCCAGAGAGTTTATTTTTCCTAATTATAAACATTTCCTAACAGCTATTAAACAAAGAATAGTCCATCAAGTCAACGTTTAGCAAGAGCAGACCATACTAGGATGATCGCGCACCATGAATCCATACAATATTATGGAATAAAAAAACATTTTTACGCCAGATTGCAAACTAATTCATGTCTTCAAAGCGTATTGCGAAATTGTTTGATCACAGGAAAGATGAGTCCTTGCAGCATAACGAGAATGCACCCCATTAGTATAATTGGATTTTAGAGCTTAGCAACAAAAGAATCCCTGAAAACGTAATAATCCCTGAACTTAGGTAAAAGCGCCGAAATCACCTACAGATTTTACTACGGATGGTATTCGATGGAGGGAGTTACTGAAAAAGTGATTGCCTTTATCGTGATCATGCCTTTCGGTTTGCTAAGCTTTTATTATATATTTTTGTATTCGCTTGATTCTGCTAATGTCTTAGTATCGTACATAATCTAAAATTTAGTCTGTAAATTCATAACAAGTATGTGACATTTCTAATGTAATGGATGGACACAATTGAGTACCGTGCCATGTGAAATTTCTTTTAATTACTGGTGATTAAAACTTTAAGATACAATGATACAATTGGAACAAAGGGTTGATCAGCTCCTAGTACTAGTCAAATTCGGAAATAAAATTAATTTACTCACCTTTAGCAAGGAATGGCCGGATATGATGAAGAGCAGATATCAAACAGTCGATGAGCTGCGGATCACTGCCTTTACAATGTTTGACATAAGGAGCTGAAAAATAGAAAAAAATGATTATAATAAATACTATTGAAATGGTTATTAATTATTATTATACAAACAATATAAACGTTTTTAAACTTAATTTAAGTCACTAAGCAATTTTATTTATAGTACACCATCTTATCTCGAAAAGTGTGGGTTGCTAAAGATACACAAATTGGTTCATTTAAACCTTTTTTTAATGTGCTCAGGAATCGTGACGATATTTTCTAAATTACTGCTTAAATTATTTCAAGTACTCGGAATCAACTTGGAAATCCTTTAAATTCGCATGAAATAAGAAATTTTAATTTATGAGTAGAAACGTTTGAAAATCTCTAAATTTTTAACTTCTTCCAAGAATACAGTACTAAATAAGTTTATAAAAACCTTTATACAATTTTGTGCTTTATGTAATAGAATTAATGGGATGACTAATTACTTTTTATTCAATTCAAAATTTCGTAGTTTTCAGATTGTAATAAATTGTTCCTGCTTTAATTAAAATTTTAAAAAGCTCTTTTCTATTTATTAACCTAATAATAACATAATACCTAAATATGGAACATACTAGTGAGTCATGGATGTGGCATTTTATCACATAAAATTCATAAAAATTCTAAATTTTAAGAATTCACTAAAAATTCTGGAAAAGATAATAAATGATATCTCTTTATTTGATTCATATTCATTATTCTTCCATTTTAAAGTATTCTATTAAAACTTTAAATTTTCACGTGTTGAAAATACTGATCTATGTTGGTTTATTTGAGATCTATATAGCTTAATCTCTGCTGACAGGGCTCTGCTTTAAGTGACATAAACTCTTATGTGAAAGGCAATACTTATGTCATTGTCTACACAAAATATTTTTTTTTTTAATGTCAAATTCAATCGCTTTCACCCTGTCACGTTTTCAATATTGTTCATTCACACCACTCTTCATTATTAATGTGATTATTAAGTGGTTATTCTAAAGAAATTTGAATAAAGGGACTCAAGCGTTTGTATTGTAAATACAGAAAGTAATGAAAAAGGTGTAATGGTATAGCAATCTTATACTTTTGTTATTTTTATGAGTTTACGTCCTTGATATGATGTGGAAGCTACAAAGAATGTATTAGTAACAAAAGTAGAATTCGCAAAGTATAACATAGATAGTTATTCTGTCAAATCCTTCAATTGGATAAGAAATGAGGAAATCAAAACGAAATTAAATTAGTCTGTTATTTCAATTTATAGTTCTTCATTGGTTAGGTATTAAATTCTTGTACATTATTATGATGAACACTGGAGGGAGTGACTGTCCATTCATTAATTTTTATTAATAGCCGTTCACTTGAAGGTAAACTTGGATCCGACGAAGTAGGATAATCTCCCCCAACCATTAAATAAACCTAGGACTATTTCTGACTAAATAGGAAGGATTGTATGTTTAAGAAATTTTGCATTTATAAAAATAAACATAAAAACACAATATCGTATTGCTTACTGAATATGAATCATTAGAGTTGACTTTAACCACAATGATTCTCATTTAGTAAGTTACGGTAATTTTATTTATTCACTTCTTATGTCCTGTGTCGTAAGAGTTAATGACAATTCTTGCTAATTCGCACACTTCACAGTTATAAAATAAGGTCTCCATTTGCTACCATCACAAAGACTTCACGCCCACTACCAGATGTTGCACACATCACTTACCTAACCGAGAGTAGGAGATGTGCATTCGCAATGCAGCGTTACATAAACCTACACGACACGGTGACATTTGTTCCCTAGCGATGAACTTGCACTTTTCGAAAAACTCGTACATTGTTATTCCACCGCTGATGAACTTGGAGGGTGTGTTGCAAGCGTTGCCAATCGCCGGACACTCGATGAATAAAACATCCCCTAGGTGAAGCCTAGTTGGCAGGTCCTTTCTGAAGGTCGACCATCGAGGAACGAGTTGGTAAGTGAGAGGAGTAGGCTTCGGCTCTGTTAGATGAAGAAGAATGTTCCACCTCGTAATTAGGGCAACGATATAAAGCTAATCGAGTATATATTAATATAAGCCATATAAAGTTTCTCTATTGTTCCATGACTTGAATATTTTACAAATGAGAGAGTGAGAATTCAAAAGGCACGGTTCTAATTCAATAATTTGGCGAAAACGCGGTATGAAGTGAAAATACTTTTACTGAAACCTGGAGTGGAGTGGACCAGTGGGTAGAACGCTGAATTACTATACTGAAGATCCTGGGTCATAATCTCCGGCTGTGCCAGATAAATTGTTTAATCTGTTTTCCGCTTCGGATGTAACATGTGAGTTCTTTCAGACCTTCCTGGGGCCTCAGACTCTATAAAATTGGTACTTTTGATGGGAGGAAACCTCTCGGATAAAGCACCTCCCCGCTCAAACGTTATTCTGGAAACAGTACAGTCTCTTCCATGTACTGAACAGAAGACCATTCATGGGTTGCAGTGGTACTGGCCTTTTTTTTTACTGAAGCCTACAATTTTTAATTTTCATTCATAAAAAGCCCACAGAATCTAGGTTTTCACCCTTTATCTTCCAACTCTAACCTATGTTCATCCCGACTTAATGGTTAGGTGTATATCATATATATATATATATATAAAAGAAATAAAAATGATTAATAAGCAGATTATTTTTCTCTCCGATTACCTTGTCCTTTGATCATCAACTACTCCTGATCCAGTCTAGGTAGTATTAGCGAAATTCTACTGTAGATAATAATTCTTAATCAATATAATCGAATTCCAAACAGTTGAAAGCCAGAAAAGCCTCTTCTTCTTGCGCTCTGAATACTGATGAGCCTAGCCGCATGTGTGTTCATTGTGCAAACGTATCTTTACATCACACAGAAAAATGGAATGAAGTGTTGGAAAACAAACTTGAAATGATGACTTGAATCATTTCAAAACATGAGGAATCGTCAGAATATGACATACAAAACTTACGGGGTGCATGCACACGGGTGTTTTGTTTACCGTAGAAAAATATTTTATTGACAAACAAAAAGTGTAATATTGTACCGTTCCACCTTTAAAATTTTTCGACCCCTGGACAACTAGGGCGAGCCTTATTTTAAATATATAGATATCTCATTCTAATAAGGTATAAGAAATTTTGACCAAGCCTAATTCATGATATAGTATAATTGTAAACGTTATACGATTAATTTTTCAGTAATATTAAGGCGTAGGAATAATAATACAGAACCAATAATATGCCTTACAATCATAAGAGCCTTTTACCGTTTGCGATTTAAGGAGGCAAAGTTATAATTTTACTACATCTTAAGGTGTTTCTGCTGTGAATCAACAAAAGAATAGTTTTGTTTTGGTCAATGACCTGACAGGGAAACCTATTTTAATACTACATAAGTTACTTATTCGGATTACAAAAGGTTGTTGAACCCACTATAATGAGCAATATAATGTATATAATGAGCAATACAATATAATATAATGAGCAATATTTTACTAATGTCTGATTACTGAAATTGATGAATATTCACTCCTCATGACACACACCTTCGCTACAGTGCACCAGGCTTACGCAATTCGAATCCTCCTGTGCTTATTTCTTGTAATCGTCTCATTTTTAATTCATAAGCACCATTACTAATTCAATGGAAATTTTTTGCATTTTTATTCAAAACGAAGTGAGAATTCATTAAAAATATTGCGGAAGGTTTTGTATTACGTGCGAAGGGAAAGTAAGAGACGTTTCTTCGAGTGTTGACAGGACACTCGGAAATTCAATAATAATATCTTTCAAAGGATTTTCGAACTAGTCAGTTTTCTTGAGTACGCTGTTTTATGTAAATGTATTCAGCAGGAGCTGGAATGAAGCAGCGGTACAAATGTACATTTCAATGCTATAGTTTGCTATGCCTCAGTGCATTGGACGAAGAATAACGAGAAGTCTTGTGTCCTTCTATAGACTTCCTTGAGTTCCTCTATTTCCTCTACTGGGACTATCTAATAGAACCTCATTTCTTTTCTTTCAAACTTGATTAACTATTGAACATTCGGATATCGGTTTAATGAGTAATCAGTAATAATCCTTTATTAAATTGATACCTCGAGAGTTGTATTATGTTAAATAGCGAAGTATTCTTGTACAGATTATTCTTTACAAAGGGCTCGGTAGCTTAAGTATAATAGGTACGATTTACAAACTCATTTTACAGTGATGAAGTAGAATGTTCATTCTTAAATTTGTCACTATGATAAATTTAAGAAGTCTAACGGTCACCTGTGGTCTAGTGGTTAGCGTAACAAACTATTAAGCCCAAGATCGCGGGATCGTAGCCCGGCAGGTGGCCGTAGGATTTTTTAAGGAAGTCAAAAATCCTTAGTTACGCCGTCCTTCGGAAGGGACGTTAAACGGGGGTCCCGAGCCTGTACGATGTCAGGTACTTGTTAAAAATCCCTATCCTAATTAAACCTGGATAGGCAAAATTTAGAGCTCCCACTGTAGCATCGTCCGATTAGCCATAGCAGCATAAAGTGACGTTAAATGAACAACTAACTAACTAACTTTAAGAAGTCTTTGTACGTAAGTAGCACAAAGAATTTTTAGCTCAACCGAACATGAAAATGCTCAAGACGAATACATTAAAGCATTAAAGTAGTAATTTCTCTTAAAACCGAATGTTTGAAAACCCTCTGGAGGGATATCCTAGCTATAATAATCTGAAATAGGTTCAGGAGTTAGTACCAATATGTGAAAAATACTCTTTACCCAACATTTTTCTTTTATGCGTACGGTCCAAAAAATTGTTTTTTTGCTAACAGAGATTTAAAAAAATATATTTTTATTGCAAAGTTCAAAAACAAAATAAAATGTGTATGCCTACGTGGAAAAAAAACACTGTCGGTGAATAGAGAATAGGCAGTTTATTATAGTTGGTAAATATTTGTCGTCGAATCAACAAACAACGCGTTAATCCTTGAAGTTTAAAAAATGTGAAATTTGAAAGCCTAATAAATAAATCGATGTTTAGTAAAATAAAATAATCCCTACATGTACTTATTTTCTAGGTTGGCCTCATCTTATGACTGTGCTTAGATATTAATTGACTAAGATTCCTTAATCTCATTGTTTGATGTTTATAAGAAGGCAAAATCTTTTACCTCCAACTTGTAAAATATATGACATTCTACCATATTACACAACTATAAGGCAGTCGTTGTCTGATGAGATAGCTTGAACTTACGATGATATATTTTTTTTTTTCAGAACCTCCTTTATTTTATGAATTTATAATTACATTATAGGTCGTAAAAACTATGGCTTCTATATAAATAAAATCCGTCCGTTACCTTTCGGTATTTTAAGGCGTTTAATCGGGCTGAGTCCGCTGAAGGCGGTAATTACGATGATAACATACTGATATGGTTAATAATTAAACATATTAAGTTCAATTTACTGGGTATAAAGATTGTTCATTTTAAACCTGTTAATTACTGGTAATATCCATGCTAATTAAAAGCTTATGGCGACAAGGGTAATGAAATTTTCTACCTGGGTTACTATAGTATTAAATTTTTTTAATAAGTGGATATCACACAAACAAATGGTAATTAATAAAAAATAAATGAGTGAAGACAGAATTAAAATAAAGGATAACTATACTTTATATATAACAGGAAAAACATTTTCTGTATCACTATACTGAAGGATGATTCTTCTGTTGCTGATCTTAATCGTTAGGTCTGATCAACCAGTTCTTCATTACTGAATTCCTACATTCTTTTAAGTTCCAACATTTTTTGCACTAAACTGTTCTCAACTTATCTTCAAAGCATTTTCGCCACAATCTGTTTATTTTATATTTTATTTGCTGCTTTTTCCAGATATTTTTTTCGACAGTAATTTTTTTTTTTTTTTACCAGCAAAATCTTTTCTTTTACGGACTCGTTATATCAAGGTACTCAGTGATGAGCCCGAAGTCTCTTATTGGGTCGTAAAGGATGTAATGTCAGTTTCATTTGTTTCGTTGATATACAGTTTTCTTTTCATTAAGGATTAGATTATTTGTTCACAAACAATTATGTTATGTATACCCTTGGAAAGATCTAATGTGGGATATAGATAGTCTGGGGGTGCAGTCATAAGTACACTAAATAAGAAAAACTTATTTATTATAAGTGCCGACGTTTCGACCTACGTTGTAGGCGTCTTCAGGGCTAATAGAAGGCGGAGTCACTATATCTCACTATATCACTTTATAGTGGCTCCACCTTCTATCAGCCCTGAAGATCAAGACAACGTTGGTCGAAACGTCGGCACTTATAATAAATAAGTTTTTCTTATTTAGTGTTACTTTGACTGCACCCCCAGACTATCTATATCCCACACTAGATCTTCCAGTCAACTATTTTCCTCTCAATCGTTTGAAAGATCACTTAATCCTTTTTCATAATCAGTCTTACTTTTCCTTTTGAAAGTGAAGCAACGTTTTAAAAATAAATAAGAATAAAATTATGTCTTCCTTGGAAATTCGTATAATTCTTCTATATGAATTTAAACGTGCCCATAGCGTCACGGAGGCGTTCCAAAACATTAATATTGTTTACAGTGAGCGAAAGAACAACCTTCCGTTGGTTTGAAAAAATTCGGTCTAGGGATTATGACCTTACCAACAAAGTACGTGGTAGGCCGAAGACTAAGTTGGACAACGAAAAGTTGACAGAGCCGGTCGAAGCGGGCCCTTCCCAAACCACTCGTGAATTAGGTTCACAACTTGGAACAAGTGCCATGACTGTTTCCAACCACCTTAAGGAGCTTGGTAAGACAAAAAAGCTGGAAATATGGGTGCCACATGAAGTAACCGAGGCCCAGCAGATCACCCGATTTTTTTTTTCAGGAGCTGAATATAGAGGTCCTTGCTCACCCTCCATATTCTTCGGACCTTTCTCCCACTGATTTTTACTTTTTCCGTTGTTCAGATATTTTTTTAAGAAATAAAAATTTGAAAACGAAAATGCCCTTAAATCGGACTTCCAAGACTTCGCTTCTTCCTTGACACCTAATTTCTACAGAGCGGGGATAGAAATGATTGTTTCACGTTGGGAGAAGTGTATTGAAAGTGAGGGATCCTATTTTGATTTATAAAAGTATTGTTTAATAATTTTTTTGATAATAATTTAAATTCACACCATCACTGACATTTCATATGTTACAACCCAATAGAAGTTTTTATTCAATTTTAACGAGCCATACGAGGAAGATATGGTAAAAGTAATTATAAGCAAACAATACAAAACAAGATGAATCGAACATGAATATTAAATTAACAAAAATAGGTTCTAAAACTGAGAAGTGGTCGGAGATTTTCAAAAGATTGGTAAATAATAATTATAGAATAATCCCCTTCTCATAAATAAGCATCTGACTAAATCATCAACTCAGCTGGATTTGTACAGAACTAATAAGGAAGCTCAAGAGGATGAATTATAACCTAAGCAGTGAACTAACATTGGCCCAGACAACAAAGAATGTATTGTTCCATTTTGAAGGAGCGAAATAAACGACAAAGATGATTAGAGCCCTCAAGAACGCGATTCAGGATGGAAGCAGAACTATGGATGTCGTCGGTGGAGGCCGCCGCGTCCTGTGCCAAGGACCTCTTCGGAGGACGTGGGTCCGCCGTTGTGCAACCTCCCCTCTTCGTATGGCGTAACTGTCATTGTCCACTGTCGCCCTTTGTATACGAAGAATACTAGGCTTGTTACAGGGGATAACAGCTCTCCGGGTGGCATCCAGCAAGGGTACTGTTACATCGGCAGTTATCATACGAAACTCTTCGTCTGAGAAAGTTGCAGTGCTTGTTAAAAACATAATAAGGTTTGAGGCTGACTAAAATCGAATTAAGAATATATTTAACCGTAGTGGGGTTTCGTGAATAGAGAGTGGAGTAGCTCAGTGGTCGTGGCGAAGGTCCCGGTTTCAAATCCCGCTGCATGACAGACTTTTATTTAATCTGTCAGCAGCCGGATTCTATCGGACTAGGATCCTCCTGGGGATCACCCAGCCTGTATAAAGTGGGTATGATGTCAAAGGCTATGAATGATGTCAGCTATGAAACCAAAAGATCTACGTTCAAAGTATAAGCATCACTTAATGAGCAATAGCTTGACTCAATAAATGCCAAAGACTTTCTCCATCAAATGGTCTGCCTTTGTGAATTTCATCAAGAAAAAAAAATGGTTTGAGGATAATGAGTTATTGTTGGTCATTATGAGGTTGCCAAAAATGAGGTTATAGCCCCATTTTGTTTCTTTGGCTTGTTCGTTTGGTTTTTTTTTTTTGGCAAGGTAATTCAGTATTAAATTTAAAGATAATGTGCTATCGAGGTCTTGAATTGTTAAATTTAGGAAAGGAAGTGGTCTCTCCCCACTGGGTCAAGTCGCTTATATATAATAGTCAAAATTAGTTAAAATGTACTTTTTCCGATTACAATTGACAATGCTGATTGTATTTATAAAGATAAATATTAGCTAAAGACGTATCATTGTAACATATTACACGCAAAGGCTAGGATAATCGTTATTATTATTCCTTTGTTCATTTTCTCTTGACCTATAATAAAGAATAAGGTATTATTATATCTTTAACTCATTATCTATAATTTAAGAACCCACTTAGGGACGACTAATATTGGATTTGCGGTAGTTACCCCCCCCCCATAATTAGCTGATGAGCCTAAGTACTGAGTGTTGATTAGAAATTTTTAAAGCCTACAGGATTAAAAAAAATGTATTTTATTATACTTATAAAATATACAGAATGTTTTAAGAATTAGAACAAAATATTTAAAGAGCAAACTTATTTCCTTTCTAGCAGGATTAAACCTAAGCAAGGATTAATGTGGGATTAAGGATCCATAAAAATTTATTTTTTATCTCTTAGCACATTTGAGTGTCAGAATCCGAACTATTTTACAATAATATATTTATAAGATCTACGAGTAATTTACACCCGAGATATTATTAACTAAATTGTTATTCTTTTCTTTTTTACCTTTTTTTATCTTCTTCATTTTTATGTTGAAAAATATTGTAGTTTTTTAGTAATGAGTCTTTTACGATAAATGTGAGTATATTCTTGATATATTTTAACAATAAGTTCAATATTGCCCTTAAGTGTATTACTGATTATTGCCCTTAGAGTATTAGTGATTATCACACAAACTATGTACATTAAGATTAAATAATAACTTGTAATTTTATCTAAGTAATACTTTGTCCACCATATTATATATTTCCCTATTCTTCAGTTCTATGTGCGACATTTTCTTTTCCTTATGCTTTCAAAGAAATGTTTATATATTTCATTGGTATATTAAATTAATATTCCGATATATTTGTCAGTGTCTGTATCAATATTATTGTGCGTTAAATCTGTAATCAGGAATACTTTAGAAGACGATTGACTTGAAAGCGAAGAACCGAAAAGTAACATGAACACACAAGTTTTTAGTTATTTGTTAGTCCAACAGTCATTATTATTATTTTTCTTTAATTTCGTTTCAAATACTCTAATTAGGATAATTATAATAAAAAGTAAATATATATTTACTCAATGTCAATCAATTAAAAGTTCAAAATCGACACATTAGAACAGCACAGACACTGCAACGGCATTAACTGTTATACAGATGTATCTCTCACTGACGCTGGTGCTGGGGCGGGGTTCTGGAGAAAAGACAAACCTAGGGAAGGAACCTGGATCTCTTTAGGCAGGTATTTCACTCAGATGTACTTGCCATAAACTACTGTGCTCGGGCACTGCTGGAAGAGTGGCTGGCTCGTAGAAGAATTACATTCTTCACGGACAGTCAAGCGGCCATACGTGCACTAGGCGAGCACTGTACAAACTCACGGATTGTCTGGGATTGCTACGCGGCCATAAACAAACTAGCGGTGGATAAAAGGGTTAGTATTGAGTGGGTTCCTGGACACTCGGGCATCCCTGGCAACGAAGAAGCTGATAGACTTACCAGAATAGGATCGGATAACATCCTTTGTCCCTTGTATGTGGCATTAGTCTCAGCTATGCTAAACGAAGAATAAAGGATATTTACCTTAGGAAAACTAACCAGCTCTGGTTCAAACAATAGAAACTAAAACATTCTAAGCTATTTCTTGACAGCTAAAAAGAGAAGATATGTAAATCTCTCCTGGACCTGGACAGGAGATAACAAATTACAATTATAGCGGCATACACGGGGCACAGCAGACTCAGTGCCCACATGTTCAGGCTGGGAATGGTGGACGTTCCCGGATCCCGTTTCTGTCATACAACGGATGAAACACCTTATCATGTTATCTGCGAATGTGATAGGTTTGCTGACCCAAGGTTTACAACATTCGGACAGGACAGAGTCACTAACTTCAGGCAGTGCGAATTATTCAATCAAGCAAACCTACTTAAATTTGTTGGATTAGCTAAGGATTATAATAATCGCAATCAATGGGATGCACAATAGATCAACAATGGTCGTAGTGCAATTTTCAAGGCCCAAAAAAAAAAAAGAAATATATATATATATGTCGGTTTCTACTTATATTTTTTTACTGTTATGGGTTTTAGTCAGTTATCAGAAGTTGAAATAACTGACTGAAACTCAAGAACCAAAACATAATATATATATTAAAAACATATCGGTTCGAATTCGACTTGTTTGGTGCCTACTTTCATCGAGCAAAAATGACTGTCATGTTCTGGAACCCGAGTTGGCAACGTATACTTTTATCATCCTGTACCTCTACAACCCATGAAGAGTCCGGTGGTCAGAACATGGTAGAGACTGTACTGTTTCTCTGACAATAATTATGCAAGGGGGTGACCTCCGAAATCTCAACCTCCAATTAAGAGTACCCAATGTATAGAGACTAGGTGAGCCCCAAGAGGGTCTAGAGGGCCAGCAGAATCCTTCTGTGATTGCTAATATATTAAAGAAATTTATCTGCCACACCTGTTTTGGAACCCGAGACCTTTAGCAACACATAAGCACACCAACTCTACATACTGAGCAATCCCACTGCTTATAATTTGATCACTATATTATTATTAAGTTTGTAAAATTGTAAAAACTTTTCCATAATAGAACAAATCATAACTACTTAAAGTGTAACCTGTTCACTTGCGCCATCTAATATGAATAGAATAAATATGAAGATCCCAGTTTCGAAGGGAATCGCGTTAGATTTGCTTCCTATTTTTTTCCGATTTTTTTACGGACACGACAGTGAGGATGTGCAGTTGTGCAACGAATTACGACCGGCAGTTACCTCCCCCCCGACATCGAAGTAGGAAAGCTGATGAAAGTGGAAATGAGAAAGTGACTTTCACGCGGTGACACGGAGAAGGTCAGTGATGCTGGTCTGCCCGCATCTGTTAGTTCCATGGCGCTCGCTTTTCGAACAGTTGACCGGCGAAATGCTTAAATGTATAACTTTCTATTCCATTGTATAACAAAATTGATCTTGAAAAAAAGCTCCTAACGCTGGACAATGTGAAAGGGTGGTGAGGTATACTAAGGAGGTTCATAATTACATAACTGTAGAATGATAACATATATCGCAAAGCTCCTCTATTAGAAACGAATCTTAAAATGAGTATTTCATAAAAATACTGAGTTGGGCGCTAACATTTTATATTTATCAACAAAAAAATCGGTACCATTTCATCATTTACCATTGACTAATACTGAAATCCGATGTAGAAATAGTTTTCTGGAACCCTTAGAACGAATTTGAACTGCAAAAAAAATGTATATATAACTATTTGAATCATATTAGAGTGGAAATGGTTGATTGGATATATGTATCTTGAGAAATAGTGAGAACGGTCAGGAGTACAGTCATTTTGAACAAAACAAGTTTAGTATATACTGGGACTATTACACCCAACCATTTTCAACATTTCTCAATAAATATTTGAAATACTAAACATATAGACATATGATCTAGAGTGATAAAGATGTTGTGCGTCTTTAAACATTAAAACCTATCCTAACCTCTAGAGTTCTTAATGATGGATTAAATTAGTCAAGAGGTGCAGCCAATGATAACACAAATAAGCATAACTTATTTTACTGTGCCGACGTTTCGGCCTAAGATGTAGGCCATCTTTAGGGCTAGGAAAGAAACAGACGATAACTGAATAATACATTACAGTACAAAGGAAGAATAACATATTTTATGAACATAATAGATAATAATATAAAGAAGTACAGATAGTAAGAAAAATTATGAAATAACTACTGAGAAAAAGTAAATAAAAAGGTACAATATGTAATAACTAGTGAGGCATAATAACAAAAAACTAGTAGAACTAGAAAACTAGGTATTAACTTCGAAGCGTTTCAGTTTTTTTTAAAGTTTTTTTTACATAAATAGACCTAGGAATAAAATCAGCCCAATCTCCTCAAATTGCCAATTAAGACTTAACAAATAATAATTGCAACATGGATAACCTAATCAACCGTGGATTTTCACAGTGACTATTCATCAATTTTTGTTTTCTTAGATTTTGCACTAACGCCACATGAAATTGAAAGATAGTCCTGGGAACTAGGGTTGGGCGATAATCGATGGTAAGCACTATCGATAGGCCGATACTATCGGCTGAAAACTATCGAATGCTATCGATAGATTTTCGATAGCTGCTTCTTTTTTTTCCAAACCTATTCAATAAAGAATTTCAACTAATTCAATTACCTACCTATCATTTGAAATTTGCAGGATTGTAAATTATACGATTATATCATGAAGATGAGAAAAAAACAACTAATTTATTTGAATTTTAAAAAAGTATTTACAATTTACATGTTTACGATAACAATGAACAAATCAAATCCTCGGAAAAGAAAAATAACGAAATAGTTAATTTCAAGAGTCAAGTGTGCTCCTTGAGCCACATATTTCCCGAAAGAGAATCTAGCATTTCTAGTTGAACATTTAAGAAATGTAGAAAAAGATCCATAATTAAAGAGGAAGTTAAGGTTATAAAAACCTATAAGAGCGCGAATTTGGTTTGTTTGCACAGGTGTGAGACCACGTGTACTATCCAACATAATGTAATAAGTAATTTCGGAAATTAATTAATGACACGCCCCGTGCGGCATCAATGTTATATAGAAGAGAACCCTTGAGCTCTAGGAATTCCGTATTCAATTTCAAAAGAACTCGACATTGGACAGAAACAGATCAGCGTAATTGCGAGAGTTTCAAAACTTGAAGGTAAAAAAGATCCATCGATAGTCGACACTATCGATAGTAACTATCGACTATCGCCCAACCTTACTAGGAACCTGACAGAGACTTACACAACTCGGACTCATTCTAACTACACAATCATCAAGATGGAATCATTTTACCAACGCATTAGAAAATGAACTAAATGATTTAATGAATTGCGAAAATGTGTTAGCTTGATTTTATCAAAGGGTTAGCAATTTTGAACTCGGAAACTAAAACAACAAGGATATTTTAAAGAAAATCTATAAAACGTTTTTAGAATTTTTAAATTAGATTAAGTATTTTTAAATATATTATTTGATTAGTGAGTCTTATTATTATTTTAAATATAAAATAGTGAGTCTACGTTGGTTAGGAAAGTTCCTAAGTTGATCGATTAAAAAAACACAAAAAAAAAAAAAAGATAACCTATAAAAGTCTGGTGGGGTTTCGTTGGGACTGATTTATATGTATATTATCAGAAGCTGAATTTTATCTCCATCCTCGAATTGAAAATGTTTAGTCACAATATAATGCAAGTTAATATGCCCTTTTTATCGACTTAATACAGTAAGCATCATTAGGTGTATAATGAACGTTAAAAAAAATAAGGATAATTTGTCTTAAAAAAAAAAAGGAATTCAATTCGAAGATGTGGCATCTAAACGATAATGTAATAACAACTCACTTCTTGACTCTTAAACGACGTCTAACAGACCACTATCCTTGACGAACGAATTATTAATTGTTTTTTATTTTTTTAATTTTAAACCATTTTTAAACGCTTTCGTATTTAAACCCTTGCGTGTTTCTAACAATCGCTTTGACGATTTGGCCAACACTCTGATGCAATAGACTACGAATCTATTGATTTGGGTCCTGAAACTGAAACAAGGACTATCCAATTATTTTATATTAAAAAAAGTGATATATTTGTGAAGACAATTTCATGGACTAGAAAAAAAAAAGATACCAAAGCTGAGATAAATTCCATTGTAAGCAAATGACATCATTCGACGGCCTTGTGTAGAACACAGGACGTCTTGTCGGATAATTGATTGTTTAAACAACAAGCATACGTTCAAAAAGTAATTTGTACATTGTAAATCAATTCACAATAAGATCTAAGACTAACGGATGTTACTATTCAACCATGACTAGGCCATGACTGCTCAAGAAACAGATTAGTGCTCCCCATTCCCTCAGAACTAGTTCAGTGCTCCATGAAAATGTGATCTTTAAGGGTTCATCTGTTAACAGTGTGCTTTGCTGAATATTAATTAATATTAATCCATAACTGGATTAACGAGACTGCTTCACGCACATAAAGCATGTATTAGTTTTTTTTCATTATGTTTGCATAGAGTTAAAAGAACCGGTAGGTTTTCCAGTATTTTTATTAATTTTTAAAAATATTTGTATGAATACAGACTAAGAATTTCTATTTTTATGGTACTTGTATCAAACTAGTGTTGCAACAAGGGGGACTTGAAATATTTCACACTAAAGAATAAATTTTGTCTGCTTTAGTTTAAAAAAAAATAATCTTCTCAGAAATAATTAGTAAAAATAAGTGCCACAGTGAGGTTTTTAGCGATACAAAAAATGTGTCAGTGAATTTCATTTTCCCGTAGTGCCCAATAAACAACTGGAATATATCAAAATTTACGACTGCAAACAAATATTCGCCTTTGAATGTTGGTAAGAAATCTAAGCAAAAATATTCTTCCAAAAAACTATGACTCAATCTTCCTATCGTCTCTTTCTATAATAAGTTAATTTTTGTCTAACTCTTTCGAATACAACCCTCTCTCTGAGTTGGTGTCGTACTTTTCTTATTGAGGACATTGATGTTAATCTTCACCGTTAAGCCTTTCCATTCATGAAGAACCGATCAAGATCCTCAACATCTTGTTCTTGTGTTCTTTTATATTTAAATGACTGAACTTTAATTTTTAATCAATTTTAGTACTAGATATGAGACAGGTCATCGACGCTGTAGGCAAGCTGTTTATCTATATATGTTCATGAATCGTTGTTGATAAAAAAATTATAAGGTGCATGTTTAAGAATAGTTTTAGATTTAAAAAAGTACTGAGAAAAAAGAACTCTTTAATATAACCATTTTTTTTTTAAGGGTTAAAGACCTTAGAATGAACTTAGATTATATTAATGCACCAAGAAGCCCAATGTTTGGTTACTTTGCTAAAGTTGGTTCATTTAATTTCAGATAAGTTGCTATTTCATGAATTCTAATTGGAAATTCTACACGATTGTAAACCAAAATAATTCCCTCAACTAAAGAAAAGTTTAAATTTTTTTCATTAAATACAAGAACATATATTGCCTCTTACAAAAGTGATTCAATTTAATAAAATAATACAACAATGTCATGCTTTTATAAATAAAATTATAAATATATCAAATCATGATATGAAATTTAACATAAAAATCTCTTTTAAAAAATTTAATTTAAGTAAAGTTCTATTTACATTTAACAAAAAAGTTTAAAATTTTTTTAACCATCATAAGTATCACAGAATAACAATATATTTTCTTAAAGTTCAAATGATTACGAACTAATATGTATGTGAAGTTATTCCGTGTGGCAATTTTCCTATAATTGGTAATAACCTATGTAATTATTCTTAATAGTTTTAGTGCCTTGACAATATTAAAACGATTACTCAGTTGACATTTGGATGGTTACGGGAAGGAGAAAGCAGAATACGTACTAAAGACAATCACTTGGCACATAAAGCGCTATAAAGGTTCCCATTCTCAAGTTACATAATATTCCTTCGTAAGATGTGCATTATTTGAGGTCTTTCAAAATCATGTACATCCATTTTTCCAAAAAAAAAAAATGATTATATAAGTTTTTAGTGCCAGAATGACGTATTAGATGTGTTTGTTTCAAAACCATCTGTATCCTTCAAAAATCAATACCAAAATATTCCATTTCCTATCAAAAGTATACATCCATTTCATTAAATGAAAATTTGTGATGTATGAAAAATCAACATGTATATAAATATTGTTCAATTACATTGATTAAAGTTATTTGTTTTTAAAAATGTATATTTTATTAATTTTTCAACCATAAACTAATCAGATATCGATATTTTCCGCTCAAAGTATATCCAACACATTTTTATATATTAAATGAAATTTATAAAAAAAGAAGAAAATAAAAAATTGTCTGTAAATATTGTTAGCAAAATAACGAAAAATAATAAAAAATTTTTGTTAAATTGATTATTTTTAAAATTGAATATTTTTTTATCAGTCCTGAAAAAAAATTGCAAAATGGATGTACCCGGTTTTTAAACCAATCGCCTCGTTTATTTTATATGATTATTTCATTGGTATTTATTAAACAAATTAAATGTGTAAATATGCGGTGAACTTTGGTTGAGCCTAATAATATTCCATATTATTCTAGAGTTTATCCATCTTTATTTGACTGTCAAAAAATGGAGTACAGTTATTGCAAATACAAAAAAAAAAGTTTAAATATATGTTGCTTGCAATTCACAGAATTAAATAGTTTTTATTACTTCAAACGTATTTATTACAATATTAAACTTCAGTTAAGTTTTTTAAAACAGTTATAATAACATAAAAATTATAATTATTTCATTAAAAAATCAAGTAAATAGTCATAATTATACTTTAATAATAAAATCATAAAGGATATTATTATATTATTCCTAAGAAAGTATGACATTGAGTACAGACAAAACAAATACAGCATGATACAGAATAAAACTAGTATTTTATTTTTAATTCTTTTACAGGAAAACTGAGACAAATGGTCTTCTCATAGGATATTATATTTTACCCAAGAATAACTTGTCGAAATCTGTTAAGTACTCTTAACATCAAACGAGGAAAGAAAAATTCATTTTATTGTATTTTTTTTTATTCCAAAAAATAACTGAATACGACCATAAAGTTATATTAATACATGATAAAGTAATATATATATATAACATATAACAAACAAACAAGAGAGATATTGTTTTTATACGGACTATTTGGACTGCCTAGTTTACTCTAATGTTTTTCACTCACTATTTGATTTTTCGATAATTGTGATGGTTTATTCCCTATTTTTTTTTCAATTTATTTGCTTGTTATTTATTATTAGCTAAATTAACCTTAGTGATCGTGACTGATTGTACATTGCCCGATAATAACTTATACTTTTTTTGATAAATCACTTTATTTTTAATGGTTCTTTGTACGTATACCTTTAGTATTTCTAATCTTTTTATTATTTTCTCATTAAGTCTAACTTTTGTTAATTTATATTGGTCATATTACTTTTAATACTAATAATACTTTTCTCTGTTGATGGATATAGTTCAGTTATAATCATCAACATTAAGTTATAATATTATAATTAACATTCACTTGCAATTAACTATATGGATTTTTAATCAATTCAGTAACCATGTACCATGAAGATTTTTGGGCTAAACCTTCAATAATGTAAAAATATATATATACATAATTATGTATTCCTGAGAAATCAGCTTGAAGTTTCAGGAAGTGTGGACATTTTATGGCGTACATTTTATGAGCCTTAATAAATTTACATATACTTGAAATGAACAATGAAACGTTTACTGATTACTTCAGCATAATAAAACTTTTATGACACAGTAACATCGTTAGGAATAACCTCAACTAATGATTGAGTTTATAAAAATGAGTAAATAAGAATTCATAGTGTCCCATGACTCAGAAAATAGATGTAGCATAAAATAAATAAATTTGAAACTTGTCACATTTTTTTCAACATATGTCTTTACTGTTTTCTACGAATTTATTACTAACATTAATATGCGCTGACAAAATGTTTTTATTAATTAATGACTATATTGACGTGTTTCTAGATACCTCGTAAAATGACAAATCCTATAAGCTGTTTAGGTAGAATAATCCTCAAAATAACCATATTTACAAATAATAGTCGACATCGACGGACGTCAGTAATATAACTATAATGGCTGATTCTGTTTAAAGAAAATTAGCTCATTAGTGTATTTAAATAAAAATAGTAATCAGCTTCATCGTCAGAGTTGTACATCAATTATCTGCAATTTCAGTCGATTATTTCGATGGTGACATACTGCATGGACATTTGCAACTGCTAACATAACACTGTTCTGCACGAAAAATCTGCCCTGGAAAAATAATGGTGTTTCTTATGTTTTTTAGTGTGCTGAACACGAACCTGATGTCTAAAATTCTTAAACACGTACAGTTTTTTGTAAAAATCACATTTTTTTCAGGAAAATGAGGATTTGGGATGATTTTAGCCTATGCATAATGACAGATTTTATTTTTATTTTTTAATAGAAACCCATGTATTAATTTAGGCCGAAGCATTTAGTTGATGGTATGGCAGGCCACATATTTAATTTTGCTCCTATAGTAGTCTAATCCCATTTAAATGTAACTGTCTACTTCTCTGACCAGGAAGGCTTGACAAATCTACCTGTTATACCTCTCATGACTTCCCTTTGAGAGGTAGAGGGAAAAAATTAGCAGACAACAGACAAAGTTATTACACAGTGAAAGAGTGGCCTTCTCGAAAAACATTGCTTATCCTGCTTTGATTGACAAATCAAACAATTTTCTACCTCCACTTCATATCAAACTGGGCCTAATGAAAAACTTTGTTAAAGCAATGGACAAAGACGGGGAAGGATTTGCTCACCTTAAAATTAAGTTTCCTAAACTTAGTGATGCAAAAATTAAAGAGGGAATTTTTGTTGGTCCAAAAGACCAGGTGTTCTCCAGAAAGAAGAGCATGGATTTCATTTAAAGAAATATGCCACAACTTTTTGGGAAATGTGAGGTCGGATGAATATGAACAAATTGTGACTGAACTGCTACAAGCCTACCAAGTACTTGGCTGTAACATGTCCTTAAAAATCCATTTTCTACATTCCCTCTTAGACTGTTTTCCCCACAATCTTGGAGCCGTATCTGATGAACACGGGGAACGGTTCAATTAGGGTATTGCCTAAGTGGAAAAGAGGTATAGTAGAAAAAGGAATGAAAAAATGGTCGCAGACTACTGCTGGAGTCTACAGCGAGACACACTTCAAGAGGACTACAAAAGGAAGAAAACTATACATTAGGTAAAAATTCTAATTTTACGGTTTATGTATTAAGCATATTGTATTATCAGAACGCCTTATTTTGTTTTTTAAACTTTATATAAATATGTGAATAAATCATGTTAGTAAGTTAAGCGCCTTCTTTTTATGAAAACCTTATATTTTTGTGAATACATTGATTTCTCTGAAAAACTGTACGTGTTAGAATTATTCTGATCCTAGATTTGGATTCAGCATCGTTGAAAACATAGAATGCAGTGATAATTTTTCAAGGGCAAACAATTTTTTTTTTGTAGAACAGTGTAACTGTCTAGCAAACATTTGTTTACCAGGTCCATTTATTAATCCACCCACCAATGATTATCAGTGATACTAAACATTATTCTGATGGAAACATTCATAAAAACAATGTACCACAGCTTCGTTAAAGATTGTATTTAACACAAATATTTTAAACTGATATTCTACCAAATTTCAAACAAAATCTTTATTATTTATTTATTATTTATCTGATAACATTAATTAAGACGTAAACTATCTATAAATAAATATTTTCTATTAATGAAGTAATAATCACGAATCCCCGTGCTTTTTATTTTTTCTTGTTATTTCGTTTTTAAATAAATTAGGATTATGAAAACAGTATTAAAAATCAAGAAACAATTTAATTTAATGTAAGTATTAGTGTTGTTTTTTTTAAAGATATTCCTCAAAACTAAATTTACTGCCTGTGATTCTTCTCTTTCTTATTGTTATTGTTATTGCTACAATGTGTGTTAATGTTTATTAACAGTGAGGCAAATAAAGTATTAATAGTTTATGGTTATTGTATGATGAACAAAAACACGGATAGATAACTTGGTCCCAAAATAAATGAATTTAAGAATGTTTGATTAACAGCTTTCGATTTATTAATTAGGTTTATGGATGTAACATAAATTTTAGTTTCATGTTATTTGTTCGAAAAAAAAATTCGCTCAATCATTACTTTCTCTGAAAATTCTTTTTATTAATTATGTGGCATTCACAGCTCATCACATACAGAAATATTTAAATTATAATTTTAGTTTCATGTAATTTGTTTGAAAAAAAAATCGCTCAATCATTACTTTCTCTGAAAATTATTTTTATTAATCATGTGCCATTCACAGCTCATTACATACAGAAATATTTAAATTATAATAATATAAATTCAAATGATCATAATTATATTAGGAATAATAATACAAGTGACATTATATACTGAAATAATAAAATACAGAAAACAGATCAAATAAAGTTGATAGCAAATCATTTACATAATCCAATATGATACATCTTGATATAAAAATAAAATTCGTTTTAATTGTATCGCTTCCTGATCAATTTTTAGGAAATGAAGAAAGCTCCAGATACATTTACTATAATAATATTTATTTACTCCCCATTTTAAATAATAACGGATCGTTAGTAAGTTCATTATGCTCTTACTTAAAATATTTTGGAACATCAGTTGTGAAAAAATATTTTTGCATTTTTAAGATGCACTTATATTTGTGCTATTATTTTTGAAAGTGGTGTAAGTCCATTTGGATTGAACAGGTGTTAAAATATAACGTTTGCCACATATTTAAATTAGTTTAAACGCAAGTATTTAAATATACATGAAAAAAATTTACTTATACCACATTCAAAAATAATAGCTCATTTTTTAAATTTCCATCATAGATTATATATATATATATATATATATATATATATATATATATATATATATATATATATATATATATATACATATTTAGTATTGTATGTCCATATAGACTAAATACAAATAGGGTATACAGTCCAACGCAGATATGTACTCCACTACTTTTTTATTCTACATTGCTACTCACGTATGGTTTCCTGAGATAGTACAGAAGCCAGGATGACAGCCGAAGTTGCTACGAGGGACCACATGACTGCACGGGAAGGAGTTGGTGTCTGAGACTCGATCCGAATCCTATAGGGGTTGTCTTTGGAGGGGGTGCCCCCACCATAATGTATATAGTTATTATTAAATAATAATTACTCTTTAATAAATCATGAATACTTTAGTAGCAGTACTTAGCATTACCTTGTGCTATTACATGATAATATACATTATAGTGTCCCTTGTGCTATTTACAATACAATGTTTTGTTAAAAGAAAAAAAAAATATTATTAGATTTTAATGATACATCGCTCCTTCAAAAGAACAACCTCATAACTCTAAAACCTATTTTTTTAAATAGGTATTTGAATGTTCCGTGTGAGTTTTAAAAAAATTCGGGATTTGATAAAGCAAAGCATTCTATACTAATGAGGGTATTGAAATTCTTTTATTAACTTTTCGAATTTTTATTTTTAATTTAACTCATGTCATTATTTACACAAAACTTCAAGCTCAAACATGATACAACTCAAAATATGACTTTATTAAAAAAAAAAAAAAATGTTGGAAATAGATTATCAGATGTCGTTCCTGAATTACGAGTAAAAACCTTCAACTAGTACAATTGCTACTAAAGACTTAAATAAATGCTAATTTTTGAGATATTCCGATGCTATTTTGAAGGGATGCGACTCAATATATCGATTATTCTGGTGATCTTCCTCAGAAGTTTCAGAAATCATTGAAAAAAAATTCTTAAATTTCTGAGGCATCAAATTCATGGGGCGATCATTGATTAATTTACAAATACATTACTCAATACCTAATATTGTAATAGTACAGGATTATGCCAAACTGCTTTGATTTACACAATTTAATTAAATTTGGATCAAATTTAAATCTTTGATTCATTTTTTTAAAATAACCTATATACCAAATTTCATTCATTTTGAAAAAAATTGGAATCTAAAATCTTTTTTCATTTATGGCTTTATGCTGGAATGATTAGCTTTATTACTTTATTGGTCTGATATGAATAGAAAAAAAAATCGTAGATTTTAAATCCAAAGCTTTATGAACAAATGCCTATTAAAACTGAACATAATAATGCTTATTATAAATCTAAAAACATTTTGGACCCTTTAGTTAATACTAGTAACAAAATAAATGATTAGCAGCCTTGTTTGCCTATTGTGGCTATGTATTTTTAAAAGGGAGCATAAAAAAGGTTATGCCGTCCGTCAGAGGCGACGTAAAATACCGGTCCCGAGCCTGTGGGGTGACAGGTACTCGTTAAAAATCCCTATCCTAACGATGGTAGGCGAAATTTCGAACTCCCACGTTAGCATTGTCCGATTGGTGATAGTAGGATAAAGTGACGTTAAATATATAAACAAGTAAGATAAATTAATGACTTAATTCCAATAATTCATTTCTTAATTATGGAAGTAACGATCTTTTAATACCAGAATGTAACTAATATTTTGATGACTATAATTTTTAGAAGCAATAATTTAATTAATCACAAATAAAATCATATCTTTTTTTAAAAAATAAATTTAGCGATAAATTGTTAAAAACTAAGCAAATTGAAGTTTGGAAATTTCTTAGTTTATGATAAGAAAATTATTTTCGATATTAGTTACTAAAATACAATAGAACAATAGGACAATAGTCTTAATAGAGATAATCTCAATTAGATTATCGAATTTCTCCTTAAACGTATGATTATAATCATTAAAAATGTATTAATAATATTCTGATAAATGATAAGGAACAAATGTGAAATCACATCTGCTTAAATACTCTTTCATTTCAAATTATTGATACCTAATAACTTTGAATATTTAAAAAAAAAAAAGAATTAGGATGCGTGTAAATCTATTATTATTTAAAAGTAATAAACTTTATTTATTTAAAATAAAATGTAAAAATTATATTTTACATTTCATTTTGACTGAGAAGTCAACAGAATTATGTCATGGAAACACGTTTTCCTTCCTTATATGCAATATAGGAAATATTGCAATCTCGAAAATTTACGATTTTTCAGATTTCATCAGATGGATTTTCAATGAAAGATCCTTGAAATACATTTTGACTAGTTTCAACATGGCGTCTGTATGTACATTCGTAAGTCCCTCACATAACTCGAAAACGGTTGACTGAAAATAATTGAAATTTCCTAATTAGGGTTGGTAACTTCTTCTTCTATGGTAGCATCTAATTAAAAAGTATTAAATTATATATTATATAATATTAATGAATTGTAAACTAAACTGTTTTTACCAGCTATAAACAGATATAGGTATGTTTATTAGAGTATTATTATTATTTACGTATGATAAATAATATAATATATATAATAAAATAACCTATCAGACCTGTTCTTACCTTTACGGAGTTAATTTAAATGGCCTCTCTGCAAAACCGTTGTCCTAGAAACAGTAGAGACTCCATTATGTACTGAACCCAAGACCCTTCATGACCGGTTTTGTAAGGATTAAGGAAGATATTGTTGTTGCTTAGAGGCGAAAAACCCTAGGGTCATCAACGCCTGTAGATTTTTTATTTTATAATTATTTATCTTTAAAAAAATAAAAAATAAATAAAATAAAAAATAAAATCATATACACACACATACTAATAAATAATACATCTAAAATAAGGAAATAAAACAATCGGAAAAAACAATAAATGCATCTATAGCAGGGACAATGGAGGATCAAATATTGGTTATTAATTTACAGTTTGTAATGAATTTTACCACTTTGTCGATTTCAGATTTGCTGTCTCTAAGTCCTTCTCTAACATCGGGTGGTATTTTGAGCTGATTTAGTATTTTTTTATAGCAGTAGCATTCCTCAAACATATGTCTGATGCAAAGATTTTTATTACACCTAAGGCAAATCGGTGTTGCATCCCTTGTAATGAGATGTGCGTGGGTAAGCCGGGTGTCATATTCTAAGGCGAGCAATAGCCACCTCTTCATGGCGTTTACTGCGATTAGATGTAGCCCAAGGCTTTACTTCCCTTTTTATATATTTCAATTTACTGGCTTGACTTTCATCCCACATTGCTTGCCATCTTTTGTCTATACATTCTTTAAGGGGGCGAGCAAGTTCTTGGGCGGTTAGAATAGCTGTGCCACTACCTGGGAGGGTTAGAACGGCTCGAGCAGCTTTGTCAGCCATCTCGTTCCCGACAATACCCACATGTCCCGGGGAAGATATTGTAATTTCAGATTATCATATGTATATTTTAGTTTTCGGTAATAAAAAAGGTTGATAATGCTTTAAGCCTTTAAGGAAGTGGTGTGTTTTCCTTTTTATTGTTAACCAGGATGGTAAAAATTCTGACCTCTGTCGAACAATATGGAGTTATAGAGCAAATTAGTTGACTGGAAGATCTAATGTGGGGTGGAAATAGTTGGGGGTGCAGTCAAAATAAAAACACTAAATAAGTGAGGACTTATGTAGTGTTTTTATTTTGACTGCACCCCCCAACTACTTCCATCCCGAATTTGAAGTTATGTTGACTGTGATCAGTAAAAAATATTGAAAAACTTTTATTTCAACACTATATCCACCAAGGAAACATATTAGGAAGTGGCTCATAATCCTTTTCAAAAATCCCATGGCCATGAGGTTCAATTGAGAAATTATATTTTAAGTAGTGGCATAAGCAATGGACTAAGTTTATCACAACATATAAAAATCTCAATGCAATAAATCTTGAAACTGAACTGGAAAATACAATTATCAGTGAAGAACTGATAAGCAACTGGAGTAGTAGACAGCAACATGGCAGATTTGATAAAGCCTTAATTTCACTAAGACTAAGGAAAAAAATAATAAATAATTCTTAGCATTAACAGGTTGATCTACATAAGTTCATTGTATTATTAAGGGAAAACTGTTCTTAGAAATAAGGGATTTTCTTTTTGCAATACAGGAGCAATGAGTTGCAATTAACTTGTACCAGAAGTCAATAAAAAAACAAATCTTTACGAAATAAGCAGCCTTTGTAAAGTACCTATAAAGTCCAGGCAACAGACTAGATATTAAATGAACAAAATTAAACAAATTATATAATGAATATACTTAATTTAAGATCTCACTAATTGATGGTATTTTGGTCTCTCCCAGCAGGTGAGAAACAACTTTATCTCACACCAGACCAAGCTACAGTAATGCAAGACCCTTCTATGCCCAATCTTAACCAATGTAGCACATGATGCATAACTTAAGAAGAGAATCATCTCCAAAGTAGAGAAGCATCTCCTAGTATTTGAAAGAATTTATGGAGTTATCCTTAAGGAGGGACTTTGGCAAAGGTGTACTAATGGGGAGTTTCAAGGACAGGCATGAACATTGTGAAGTTAAATAAAGTTGGGAAACTTTGTATGGTCATTCATGTTTCAAGGTTAGTCCTTGCATATCATACATGCTGCTGACATCACCAAGAAATTTATAAAGGAAGTCCTACATTAGACCTACACTGTTTAAAACCAAAAATAAAAATGAATGAGGGAGTTTATCAAAAGTGATCTATTCAAAAATGATCTACATCTAATCTTAGTGGAAGGGACAGGTTTGAGTCCTGTCAAATCACATGTTTATCAAAAAATATTTTGCAATAAGTATAACTTTTCTTTCAATAAACCGTTGAAAGACTTATGTGATATAATTCCTGAAGAAATTAAAATTTTTAAGCGAAGAAAAGAACAGTATATTAGAGCAGCATCTAATTGAGAAGAGATGCATGGACGAGGTGGTAATGGTATTGCTAACTCAACATACAAAATTTTAAACATGGTAATAAAAGATTTTCCCTTATTGGAATATCTAATATTATTGAGTGATAGCTGTGTTCCACAAGAGTGCAGTAGTTTGATGAGCTTATCATTGCTCATATTCTACATATAAGGCAAAATTTGAAAATAATCACAATCAAAATTTCCATACCCGGGCAGTCATGCATTTAGGAGGTGATATTGAACGGAACTTGAGAGAATCGGAATATTCCTCTACCTCATTTTTGAAAGGGAATACGAAAAAGCATTGCAGAGTACTTCAAATGAGAGACAAAGATTTTTTGGATATATTTTTCCAAAATGCAATATAATGTAGCTCCGCTTTCAAAAGTTGTATCCCTAGAATTCAATAAATCATTTTACAAAGTGAAGTACCGAACACCCTCTGAATCTCACTAAAAACTGTTGATTTGAGGCAACAAAATCTGAGAAAACACTTAACAGCAGAAAGTGAAGGAATATCTCTGATTAATACAATTGATGATGTAATAGTAATAGAAAATTAGGAAAAGGAATCACCTAAAGAATCTGTTGCTCAGAATCTTTGACATTGTTTTTCTCATTTTCATTTATGTGTATCATTTAACTTTGTAATACTAGGGCAGCGACTTGTACTCTATGCCAACTTAACAGAGCACACATGTTAAATGTTATTCAATAATGTCACTTACAGCACCAACACTAATTTTGCATATTATAGTAAAACCGCTTAGAGCAGCGGAGTGGCTCAGTGGTAGAGCACTGAGTTGCCATGCCGGAAATCCTGGTTCAAATCCCGCTGCAGGCCATGACTTTTCTTTAGTCTGTTTGCAGCGGGAGATGGACCATATAGGATCTAGGACCCTCCTGGGGCCCACCCAGCCTCTATAAAATATTATAAAAATAGGGTACCCAAAATAAGCGGGGAAAATCTGGTGGTTGAGGGTGACCTAGGACAACTCACCTCCTTGCAGAACCGTTGTCCATGAAACAGTACAGTCTCTACCATGTTCTGAACCCCAGACCCGTTCACAGGTTGTAGTGGTACAGGTTTTTTTTTTTTAGTAAAACCACATCTCCCACTCAAACACAAATGAACACCTAACCCTCAACACATTTTACCACATTACTGAACAGCCAGTCAAAGCATGAACATCTACTTTAAAAATTTGTTACATATATATCGTGAAATATAACAAAGATTTGAACAATTGAGTGAATTATTAAACAAGTAATAACAAATAGTTTAAAAAAAACAAAGAAAGAACAGTTTTATAGAGTTGGGTATGAACACAATCAAATTTAATTGAGAATGCAGTCGCTGAAGAAGAACATACTAACTGAAGTGTTCTTAATAAATTTTCTACTTAGACTAACTTCTTCATAAAATCGCATTGACAGTCACTTAAATACACACCAACAGTGTCAAACAACTTTTTAAAAACACATTGGAATACTTGTTTGAATTATTTATTAATAGTTAACAACTATTAATAAAAAAAAAGTTTGGGAAAAAAACATATTTAACAACAAAAAAATTAAAACTTTATTATCACTGTATTTTTCAATACATCGTCATACAAAATCTTTTGAGCTGTCCTTCATCCATTAAATTAGTAACATAAAAAATAATTTTTTCAAAAAGAAAAAAAATCTTAATAATGAAAAAATAAATAAAAACTATTTAAAACAAATACATTTACAACTTGATTTATCATACTTATATTAATAAGTTATTAATAACAAAATCTAGCCACTTTTAAACGTACGATCTATGCTTTACAAGTCCTTTACGAACTTAGGAATGTCACTGAGCACTTAGTCTTTTTTTCTCATTGCATAACCATTCTCTATAATCACAATACAAAGTACTAAACTCATTTATATATTTATAGTAATGAGAGTGCTATTATCTTACTAATTATATTTACAATGTTTTTCCCTGAAAAATACAGGTAATACTGAAAACAAACAAATCGGGCCCGTTCAACCCAATGTCAGTAGTAAAACCTGACCCTGAACTAATATTCACAAGTTTGACAATGGCAAGACGTCTTGAGTTTGCTTGTATGCTGTCTTCAAACTGAGTACGAGGTGATGTTAGTTCGATATCGACGGCCTCATGGCGGCCACATTTGCATAACCTGAAAAAAATAATGTTTTATAAAAATAGTATTTTTAAAAATAAATTACATCATCAAAGGTTAAACCAGAGCAATTCTTCTCACAAAATTTAATTAATTTTACTACCAGTTCTGTTAAATTGTCAACATTTTATAAAACATACTACTGAGTAACCATGCTCAGATAATTTAGTTCTGATGGTTTAGAAAGATTCAGAATAGCTATGTTAGATAGAATGGGTTCAGGTATAAATGAAGTAGAACAGATTTTTTTTTAATGAGTAATTTCCTTTTTTTTTGTTATCTTTTAAATGAAAACAATATTTTTTGACAGCATTTTTTTTAGATATTTTAAATAAAATGATTCAGATGAACCAATAGATATAAAACAGCAAACATGCAAACACATTGTTTCCTTCTCTGTAGACTAATATGACTAAAATGAAATGAAAAAATTTTAACGAAATTTGAACCAAAGAAATTTTATTGGTATCAATTCAGCAAGTTGTTTGTTCACATTAAGAAAAAATTTTAAATTTGTATTCATTTTCTTTTTAATAATATTCTTGAAAATAAAAATAATTTTATTACTGCCTGTATACAGATTAAAGAACGAACTTACACACACTGTGTTTATTTATTCTTTTAAGGTCACTTTATGCTGCTATGGCTAATCGGAGGATGCGACAGTGGGAGTCCTTAATTTCGCCTGTAGATATAATTAGAATAGGGATCTTTAATGAGTACCTGACATCGTACAGGCTCAGGACCTCCATTTAACATCCCTTCCGAAAGACGACATTACTGTTTATATCACAATCTATACTTCAAAATGTTTGCAGAAACGTTCATTTCCTAGTGAAACAATCACCCAAATACACATTTCCGATAATTACAATATTTTTTCCTACTATTTCAGCTCACAATTATTTTTATTTTCAAGAGTATTTAAAGGAAACAAATGAAAAGTTAAAGCTTGTTGTGACTTAACTCGAAGCGACGACCTAGGGAACTGATACCATTTTATCTATATTTACAAAAAAATTTAATAGATTTAAATTCAGCTACATAATTTATTTTTTAATAAATATAATGCTGCTGTTAGTTCAAGCTTATTATGCTATTACTACTTGGAGACTTACCTCTCAGAGTATCATATAGTTCTCGCTCTGATGAGCAATGGATAAAACTGACAGGCTCGACTGCTTTGAAGATGTTAACAACACTGGGTTTCAAGTTATAGAATAACAAGGGCTGATTTCTTCTATTAAAGTCATCAATAAGTGATTTAACACCCTACAGAATAAAAAATTAATAATAATAAACAGAAAAAGAATTGAGATATAAAAAAATTATATTATTACTATTCATTTTATTGAATGTTTAGTATTACTAAAACATAAACTTATTTATTGATAATATTTAGAAGACCTATCAAAATAATCTTAAAATTACTTTAATTTAGAAATGATGTTTAAATTGTATAATGCCTTTCCTCTAGACAATCACTGGCCACTTTTCAATTAAAGATTGAATCACTTCATCTAATTTTTTACAGGAAAGGTCTGCATTCAGTTTCTCCAGGTTTCCTCACCAAATGAATGAACCCGCTAATACTCCGCAAAACACATACAAGTGTCTTCTTTTGCAGTGTAAACCTGAATTAGCTTTACTTTTTGGAGATTCATTAGGGGAGAGCCTCTGTCTTTTGCATTTTAGATTGTCATATTGGATCCATTTTTCATCTTCAATGATCATACGATTAAGAAACACTTCTGTATTGTGCTGCTTAACCAAAAAGTTGCATGAAGTGAATTGGTTGACTTAACTTTTCCATCTGCTGCAAATATTACTGGACAGTAGACAAAGGTAGGTTGAGTGTTTTACAGCTCCTCGAATGTCTAACAGACTTTTTTTTACTTCCGAGCTTGACAGCATGTCGATGTTTGAAGTTGTTGGTCTTCCAGATGGATACGAGACAGAAAGATAAAAATTATCCGATTTAAACCTAGAAAACCACCTATGGTATTTACAAATGTCTAATGCATCAGGCTGAGCATCATGGATGTTCTGGATAGTAACAGTTGCATTATTACCATTGTGAAACTAACAAAGCATAACATGCTTTCTATGTACGTCTTCAGGTATATGACCTGGAATTTTACCATAAATTGACAATAAAAAAATTAATCAAATTACTAATAATAGTAAGCAAGTCACCCAAATCTTTAAAGGTCTTTGAGATAACTTTGAAGTACAATATGAGCTAGTAAATGACAATGGAATATCATCATACTCCAGAAACGACATTACTTTCCGATCCCCCTATTACTTAATTTGCTATTTTAATCCTTTTCAAATTATATTACTTTTGTTTTTAATTATTACAATATAAGAGGAATAATTATAACAATTCTTTGTAAAAATTATATAAAGAAGATGAATAATTTAAAACTTTAAACCATAATAATATGGAATTCATTTGAAATAATCAATATAACTACAATAAAACCAGGTTAAAAACTTAAAATAACTAAGTTATTAGTTAATTACAGCAATAGCAATAGTTAATTATAGTAATAATTAAAGCACACGCAGAAAATATGTCAAAGTAACAAAATTCTTTAACTTAGCCTAAACATTTTTATTACATTTCATTTAATTAACATAAGAATATTTTCTTGTTATCACCTACTTCTTAGATAAAAATAATTAATGAAAACATCCATTACCTTTGCAGCCGTAAAGTCTGCACCGTGCACATGCCTGCTGTCTATTACAACAGGGATCGAACTAGAACCTTGCTTGACACCTGCCTTCGAGACTAGACTCCTTACATATTCCACAGACGGAAAAACTAAACTCCTGTCAGGTGTTATAATCAGATATTCAATACCCCATTCACTCTGTAACAAAGACAAAAACATATAATTTCAAATTAATTTTATACACTGGAGGATAAATCATACGTATAAACAAATATATTTTAATAAAATTTATTGGAACTAGAAAAAAATGTAACAATTAACCCAACACAAAAATTCCTGAAGATGGCCAAATGTATTCACTAATATGCATTATCAGACTTAAACACTTTCAATAGTGGGACCTTTGTGTATATGGCACTGAGGGTCCTAACATGTAGCATCTATTGCTTTCAGAATTCCAACTTTACAGAACTGTTCCTACCACCGTTCTAGTCATTCCTGTCCATACTGTTCCCTTTTCATGCACATTTTCTGAGCATAAGTGATTTAGTCAAATTTTCTTCAAAATGAGTTTTTTGTACTTAGGGTAGCAGAATTGTGTTATTCTCATAGAGAATAAGTGGCTAAGTCAGGCATTGGCTTGATAAAGATACCATTTCAAGCCCAAAACTATGAGAATGATATGATCCCGCTTTCATCAATACAGTTAACTCTTTCTGGGTAGATATAAAAATTTATATTCAAGCCAAAATACAAACAAAAAAGTAAACAAAATATAGTGGAACACAGCACCCGTTTAGGGTGACATAGTCAGGGGGCAGTCAAAGATTTAAATGCCTAGACTATACAATTGTGTACCAATATATTAAAAAAAATATATTTAATGAGATTTAATAAATGGGATACAATTTTTATGGGATGACCTGTGGTCTAGTGGTTAGCATAACAACCTACTAATCCCAAGATCGCGGGTTTGTAGCCGACAGGTCGCCCTAGGATTTTTTAAAAGCAGAAAAAATCCTTGGTTATGCTGTCCTTCGGAAGGGACATTAAACAAGGGTCCCGAGCCTGTACGATGTCAGGTACTCGTTAAAAATCCCTATCATAATTAATCATGGATAGGCAAAATTTAGAGCTCGCCTGATTAGCCATAGCAGCATAAAGTAATGTTAAATCAACAAACAACAACTATTTTTATACGTAAAACAGACCTATTTATTAACAAATAAAATGTATTATTACTTTGTGTTTTTCAACTTGCACTGATGGTCTGGCTGAAGCATATAACAGGAACAAAACATTAGTTCCTATTCCGACAAGTATACCCATTTCAAGTCGATAAAATAGACAGGTCAAAAATGTCGCAACAGCTGGGATTAAGTCAATTTCTAAACAAAAAAACTGGAATTAGTATACATGTAGCAAGGATAAATAGTTTTTAGAAACATCATTGTTCGTATAAACTTACTTTTAGTCCTCCAGATGGGTTTAATCACATGAAATTCGACCATAAAAACAACAGCTGCAATGATGACTGCTGCTAGTGATGCTTTGGGGATATATTTGAAATATGGAGTAAAAAAATGAAGAGATAACAGAACAATAATACCTGAAAGCAAAAGTAAAAGATACATGAGTGATGATGTAAAATTAATAAACAAAATCTGAAAGGGAAACTGAAGTTTAAGTAATTTAATATAGTGATCTGAAAAAAAATTGTTAAGCATCTAATAATGTTTTAATATCAAAGGACTTGATAAGAGATGTTAATTGATTGATTGAGTTTAGGATAAAGAATTTGAATTCTTACTTTACTGTGATTATTCTAACACATGATAATTAACAAATAGTAAATTAATATTCATTAATTGGCCCTATCTTAAACCTAAAAACTAGAGTTTGGAATTCATAATGCATGAATGTTAAAGGGGAAGATGTCTGTTAAGCCAAACTTTTCGAAAAGAAAAACAGATTTTATCTGTGAGAGTAATATCAGTGAGAAAGAATTTTTAATAAAGAAAAACTATATAGTCACTCAAATATACACTATTCTGGTCAATTAAACAGTAATCATTTGAAATAAAATAAAATTCCCACAAAAATACATAAACAATAACTGTAATGAAACCATTATTGTCGACGATATACTGGTTTGAACTTTGTAACCATGTTCTTGGGAGTATTCTGCACATGCTCTCATGGAAATCCATTCGACAAAATTCCACAGTTTCATTAGGTTCTAAAAGAAAATCTTGTTTTGGACCAATATTAAACGAGATATTGCAAACAATACTCATAGGATTCGAAAAGAAAAAGAAAAGCTGTGCAAATGAAAGCAATACTCAAAAAAAAAATAAAATAGATAAAATTAGAAACAAGGTATTGTGTTCACTTCACATTTAGCCTTTTTTGATTACCTATCATGTAAAACTTGGAGCATCAATCATATCCAAAAACTACAACCAAATCTGAAGCATGGTTTATTTATATTTTTCATAGAAAAATTTTGGAGTATCTCTTACTATAGCATACACACACAATCAAGTAATAGTGTGAAGCTGATTCAATAATTTATATATTTTTATTGTGTATTGCAAAAGTGATGTTTTATTGTTCGACTAGATTCTATTAACAACTAAATTAAATTTCAAGAAAGACATCAAAACAATCAGGAAAAACTAATGTAGATAATGTAAAATTATTTGATTAAAAACACAATAATTTTTGAATAGGCAATCTTATAAGTCAGGTAATTCAGTAGCTGTTTTATGCAAGTTTCAATATAGTTTGGATATATCAGCATTTATGTAAACATACCTGTATATACACCACCTAAAGTGGTACGAACGCCACTGGCATGATTAACCGCGCCACGTGAGAGAGCTCCACTGACTGGCATCGAACCAACAAATGAAGACAGAACATTGCAAACACCAAGAGCAACAATTTCTTGTGTAGCATCTATGCTTTTTCCATGTGCTGAAAAAGTATAAGGTTATTAAAATAATAACAACAAACTGGAAAACTCTTCAATATACACAAATGTTCTTTTAATTAATGAGCTAGTCTTAGAAGTTGATCAGTAATCTTGAAACAAAGTAATGTTATATTGTGATACATTAGTATAGTATTTTTTAATATGGGATAGTAATTTTAAAAGGGGAAACAGAAACAAAACATATTTATTATCGTAGAACAGCTTGAACAATTATTTGGACTTTGAGTAGGAGGAGTATGACCAGGTATAACTGCATGATATGCACAAACACTAATTGTGTCAAATGATTTTCACAACTAATTTAATAACCAAAAGATAATAATGATAAGTTTTTTATCATTAAACTTGTGTTTCATAATTAATATTAAAAAAAAAAAAAATTGAGTTGTGTTTCAGAGTTACTATGAATATACATTTTTTATTTAATAGATATACAGATAAAATGTTAATAAAAAATACAATAGTAAATTTGTAAAATTTTAGTATATAAATTTTTTTGTAATATGGTTGCATAACTTTCAATATAAGATGTTTAGAATCAAAAGTAAATGACTCCCATATTTCAAAAATTGACTTTTTCACATTTTTCACTAGTTTTGTCAAGCAATTTTTTTAAATCACCATTTTGCTACCTAATTTCCCATAGTCCGCGCTGAACCTCAAGTTTAGGAAGTATAAAATTGCATTGCTAAACTTGTTTTCAAAGCAAATTATATTGTTTTATTTTATATTATATGGCTTGCCAAAAAATATGAAAATTTTTTGAAATTTTGGAATCATTTGCTTTTAATCCCAAACGCTTCATAGATGTTTTATTTAATTTAACGTTTTTATTTTAATTGTACTAATACATCAATAATTAGTTAATACTACAGACAATAATTAATGAAATTAAAATTTTCTATTCTATATAACTGAATTTTTTTCTATTTTAGTTAAATTATGTTTGTTAATATAAGTTGATAAAAATATAATAATCTATGGTAGCTAGCGACATCAAGCATAGAAAACCATAATTGTTTTTATGTTGAAACTAATTTTTAGAATTTAAAATTTCATTTATTCGTTAATTTTTGCTATGATAAATCACTAATTTAATCAAAAAACTTAAATTAATAAAATAAAAAAATAACTTAAATTTATCTCCAATAATAATTTAGCATTATTTAATTAATTTACTTACAAAAAACTTTGGCAAGAGAAATATCTTCCAATATTGATAGCAGTGGCAGAATAATAATTGCAGATCCCATTTCGGAACACAGTGACAAGAAATCATACCTTGTCCCATTTTTCTCAGCTGAGAAAGGAGGAAGATTTATATCTGGTAAGCCTGATGTAACATTACCTGAGGAAACACAAATAAATTTCATAATAACTTTATTATAAAAGTAATTATCACAAAATAATTAATAAAATTATTATAAAAGTAATTAACAACAACTTAAATGAAAACTGGGTTATAATTGAATGCTTACCACTCAGTATAAATTTTGGTGTATTATGTTCATGAGAGTTTTCAAAACAATAAGCAATTATTCCACAACAAACAACAACAATAATATTCCTCGCAGTAGAGACAAGCCAAAGTGATTGTGCGGCGAAGTTCTGTAATTTATTTCTGTCTTTACTGTCCTTCGGGCCAACAGGTAAATCCTTTACTTTCTGTAAGTTAAAAAATATATAAAAAGATATCAATTGATAATTGTATAAAATATTGAATAAATAACACATAGAAAGAAAACTTTTTTAACATAAGCCATTCATTTCAAGTGATAAGAGATATTCAAATACATATTGTATTAATTTGTCTAATATTATTTTGTCTAGCAATGCATACAATAGGCTTTGTCACCCACCTAGGAAAACAAAGCCTATTGTAAGTTGTGCATGGTGGGTGGGAAGTCTTATAGTTATGTGCAAAGATGAATCCATTATTTGTAATTTTAATGTGCATATTTCTTGCAAGACTTTTTTATTTGTAATACAACTTTTCTTCAGGGACTTATTCTTATGTTTTTAAGGGTAATTGTTTGTCTAACCCAGAATAAAGATTTATATATATATATATATATATATATATATATATATATATATATATATATATATATATATATATACATATATATAAATTATAAATATACTTTTATTCTTTAAGTGCTATCATAGCTCCAAAGGTTGACAATCATCAAAGCTAATTGAATTTTAGATATGGCAGATATGAGTAGAGTGCTTGAACCATTTTCTTATGGATCACAACCAGGAGTATCTCCTTCAAATACTTCTTTGATCAAATACTTCTTCACTGAATTTGCCCCTGTATTATCAGCTACAAAAACATATGTTTATCTCCATGCATTATTTATATTCCTCTACTTTTGTTATCTAATGCCTTTTTTATTATATCTTCTGGATAAATCTTGAACAGCACTGGCAATGCACCCTTGTTTGTCTAATCCCTTCTTTTATTTGAGTTAAGGTGGATTGTTTTTTTGACTTTGAAAACTGCTTTTTGTTTGAAATAAAGCCTTGAAATGATTCTGATATCTTTATCATCCAAATTTTTCTCAGGGAGAATCCTCATGAATGAAAAATTTGATTATTCGATATACAGCATTTATTAATAAAGTTTTTTCGACACCATTCAAAGTATAATTTAGATCTAATAAATACTAATTAATTATTGCTATGTAAAATAAAATACTAACCCTGAGAAGTAAAAGAATAGTCATACAAATGAATCCCAAGAGCGCATCTGAAATTTGTGCATGTTGGTAGGCACCTTTAAATATTAGCTCATTCCAAACCTCCATGAATTCTTTTGCTTGATATTTCAAGCCTAAGAGGTCCTTTATTTGTGATGATGCTATGACAATGGCTGCAGCAGATGTAAAACCAACAGATACAGGACCAGAAATAAAATCGATTAGAAAACCTGAAATAAGAAGGTAAATAGGTAGTTTTTTAACCTGCCATTTCAACAAAAAAATAATAATATTGTATATTTATAAGTAGAAATATTTCCTTTTGACTCAAAAATAAAATATGCTGGACCTTTTTTGATTGCAGAATAATAAACAGCCATTAGGGAAATGCTGGTTTAACAGCAGAATGCAAATGCCTTGTAAAATAAATTATAAAACACAAAGATTGACTCACCTAGCTGAGCAACACCCATCAGAAGTTGAATTATCCCAGTGAGGAAGCAGAGGAAAATAGCACCCGCGCTTCCGAACCCATTGAGATTCTCATTGGTGAGGATGGCCATGATAGCAGTCGGACCAATTGGACTGTCCTTCACGCTGCCAAGGATGGCATACACAAAGCAGCCAACAAATGAAGAGTAAAGACCATACTATAATAAAAGTAAAAATTAAGACATAAGTAATACAAAGACTAATTACATACCTGCAGGTAATGCAACATTATCAATTAAGATAAAGACCTTATAAAATATCTTGTACAAAACCCTAAATACTAGTTTTTGGTTTAGTATGAATAAAACAAGAACAAATATAATTTATTTATATTAAAAACACATAAGGAACATTTAAAAAAATTATTGTTACCTCTCCACAAACACTCAGTTATTGTTAATGAGAAATAATTGGATAATTGGAAGTGTGTCTAAGTCAAATAACTGATCTTATTTATTTGGAATAAAGTTGGGTTCTTAAAAATAAAATGTGCACAGTTTTCAGGTTATCAAAAAATAAACTTCAAATTACAACGTTAAAATTTAAAACATTTTTATAAGGAGCCCAGAAATTTATATCACCAAATATCTTGATCAGCTCCAACATGAAATTTATTTTTTGCCCCAGCTTCATAATTGATAAGAGTTGGTTCCTGCAAAACCATACTGATTGAAAAGACGTTGAAGAAACAAGTCTAAAATTTTAAAAATGTCTTGCTTGTCATCCCTGAAATTTTTAAACCCTAGAGATTACTAAAAACTAGATGGGTGGTTCCAACTTGGTATGGATCTTGTTAAGCCGATCCTCAGCCTGTATTGAGATATAGACTAAAGAATGTGCCACATCTTATGAACGTTAAATAATTTGAAATAAAATGTCTTTTGATTTTTTTTTTAGAGAAAAAATATTATACTTGCCGCTAGTCTCGATAGTTTTCTCTCATAGGGAAAGTTACTAAGTCCACTTTCGCACCATCTTAGATGTTTCCTACTATTTCTAGCGGATTTCTAAGTATACCTTTTTTGCTATCATTATTTCAAAAGATTAGAAAATACTTCACTCTTTTTTATTTTCGGACGCATATTTTCTTAGTAGCATTGATGTAAAAACGTCTAAGAAACCGATTTGAATTTTATAATAAATGGATAAAAACCATAAATAATTAATGATAATATTAGACTACTACCGATTATCATGCACCGACAAGAAATAATAAGCACCGAATTACTGGTGCGTCTACCAAGCCGTAAAACTAACAGAAGATAAGTCTCTGTTATCTGATGACGAACTACGCCAGTAGCCCAACCTGAAAATATGTGAATATCCTAAACCCGGTTCGAACCGTTATAAATCAAATATCAACTTCGGGTTGAAACTTTCTACGAGAGAAAGCCGAAACCCATCAACAAAGTTATGGTAACCGTCAAAGAAACAAAAAATAATTAAATTTATGCGTATTTTATTAGTAGAAGATTAATTAATTCGGAAATTGACTTTAAGACTTTTCCTCAAAACAGGTCGTGACTAAAGAATTCAGTCCATTAACACTTTGGATGACCAAACATTTTTCCCCATAAAAAGATTAAATTTTATAAATACAAAATCAAGAAATTAAAAAGTAATTCGATGTTGTTACTCTATTATAATCAGTGTAAGAGTGTTACACAGAGAGTAATGGACCATAAATGTAGCGTGGTTTATGGGCTCAAAAGGGCCTTTACTTTTGTCCAACGCAAAATATGTGATGGATGGATAGTGCAAAAGGCTATTTTTAAATAAAATGACAAAATATAAACAATCAAACTGTATATAAAAAAATAACATTAGATATTTATTGTGGATGCAAAGTAAATATTTCTTTAGAGAACAAAAAAATAAACAGTAATGTGATACAAATAATTGTAATTAAAAAACCCAAAAAGTAATATTTCATGCAAAAAAAATGCTAAATTTTAATTCGAAAGAAAATAATTATTGATAAGAAATTCAATGACGTAATTCGTTTCCGTATTGTATAGTCAGCTCGTACATAGACAAATCTACTGCGCTTTCTTATTATCTAGTTCAAATACATATTAAAATTAACAATAGCATTCAAGTTTGAACTCAACAATAAAAGTGTGTTTCTAGCACAAATTGTAAAAGAGTTTCATGGGAAATCCACTAGTGGAAATCCATTTCGCAACTGTATGCAAGTGATTTCGGTGCATAAGTGAAAACGTCTTTGGCATCTTGGTAAATTGAAATCTCAAATGCTTCAACCAATTCTTTATTTTATATTGTAGAATTATATATTTAACAATGTTTCCTAAAATATTAAATATATAGATTTTTATACACTGGATTGGTTAAAAAAAATATGAACTTCTGTTGTCAAGAACGAATTCAAGCCAAAACTAAAAACTTATGTTTATTTTTTCAATTAACGGAGTCATTAATAAACAGATAGTATTAGTAATGCGTTTTTTCCAGTTTCATTTAGGGCAATGTTTCCAAATCTACTTTTGTACAAATGTTAGAGCAGTGAAGAAGGTATTCGTCTTTCATTAAGGTTTTTGAAAAAGTTTTAGATATACGGATTTTTGGTAGATACGCACCTTAAGATGAAGTTACTTTAAAAACGCACAGAAAATTACTTGTTTAAGCTGCGTTATCTTTTTATTTTATTTTTAACTAAGCAATGTTTAACAATATATCATAGCAATGGTAGAATTATAAATATTGGTTAAACATTCCCGACGTTATTACGATACTATTATTTAAGATGAACACATACCTCCAAATTTTCATATAAATATTATACTATATTAAGAGGTAGAAATTAGGATATAGATATATGATATTTAAAAAAGGATTTACTGTAATTTTTAGTCTATTAACAACCTTTTTAAATCAGATTGCAGGATATTCTTCTTCGTTGTATGTATTTTATTTTTTTTTAAACTTAGTTCCAATGGCTTCGTACCAAAGGAGGTGACAATGCTCTATGAGGACAAGGGTTCAACGCCACCAAGATTTTAAACGGCGATTAAATTTAATGAACGGGTTGACTAACCCCGAGTCACAATTTATAATTCCTCATTTATTTAATTATAAAGTGAAGTCCTGAGTCGCCCACACACTTCTGACAGTTCCCATGACAAAGCTTTGGCATTTAATTTAGTTTTTAATTGTTTCATTAATGGTTAAGAAATACAACCTGTACCACTACAAACCATAATGGGTCCTGAGTCTGGTACACGGTAGAAACTGTACTGTTTCTAAGACTAGCGTGTAGGTAAGTGATTTATTTGAGATTAAGCTCAATCACCAGGTTGTAGCTCAGTGTTTACAGCACAGAGTTGCTAAGCTGGAAGGTTCAAGGTTCAAATCCGACAGTGGCAGATAAATTATTTAATCTTCTGTTAACAGCCACGGATGGTTTCTGTGGGATCTAAAGACCCTCCTAGAGCTCATCTAGCCTGTATAAAATGGAACCTTCGTTGAGCGTGATCTCGGGCAAATCACATCCTTGCATAACAGATGTCCTAGAAACAACAGAGCTTTTACCATGTACTGAACCCAAGACCCTTAATGGATTGAAGAAGTACAATTTTTTTAAATTATAAATTACATAGGTAAAGTAAAAACAACACTGTTTATGGCTTTAGTTATATTCTTAACCGTAGTGACTACAATTGCTGATGTTTTATTTACATCTGGGTTTGTGACGAACCCAACTATTAGATTCAACGTTATTTACTAGAGATTTTCGCATGAAGAATTGAAAGCCCACGAGCGATCATATAAAGACCGTACGAACTAGCGGACCTTAAGGTCAACGCCTGCTGTAGTTAGCGGCCTCATTGTATCCTTAATTACCTGGGGATTTTCCTATCCAAATCTTTAATGTGAATCACTTTAATCACCTTATAATAAAGAAATGAATTAATAAATTGGAAAGTTCAAAAATTAGGTATATATTTTTTAAATGATCAATTTTCGTTTATTATTTAACATTAATATAGAATACAAAACACTCAAAAAGATATATAATTGTTCAAAAATAAAATATATTATTTTTAGAGATATAAATGGAAATTTTCAAATCCATGATCAGGAAAATAACATTTTGTAATTTAAAAAAAAAAATAACCAAGATAAATTAACGGTTGCGGATTCGCACCCCGGCGATATAAATAAATAAACAAATAAATCTACCTAAAAAATATAAGATAGCATAACTTCTGAGCAGCAATATATTTGAATGATTGATTAGAACAAAACCAAAAAAAAAAAAAAAAAATACATTAACTAATAATATACAGTAAAACCTGACATTAAACGAATTTCCATTGAATAAAAAGAAGCAGAATAAAAAGTATAAAGTTTTAAGAAAAATCTCCATAAAAAAAAATTTTTTTTATAGCCTTGCCCTCAAGAATTGATTGACAAAGTTGATGCAGTAATATATTTTCGTACTATTTATAATTTCTGTCAATACAACTTTTATAATATTAATGTCAATAAAATATAAAGTTAAAAAACTTATCGTATAACTAATTCTGTCATTTTACGTCTAAAGTAAAAATTACTAAATATGAAAACCATTTAAACTATTTAAAGGAAACAGGTTTTTACAACCGGATGTGATAGCGTGCCTGATGCCAATGACTTGGCAAGGTAAAGTCAGTAATGTTAACAAAAAATATAATAAAACAAACGGAAATACTTCAACACTTCTTTTTTTAATTAATTATAAGTGTATATCATTGGGGCGAAGAGATGATTACATCTGAGCAATCTGTTTTAATAGTTAGCTCATGATTTTTGTGAGAGTTTAATGATAATGACCAGAACACACTCTCATCATTCGTTTTATTTTTATTTTTTTTTCGGAGCCCAAAATCTGATTAAAATTTGGGTAATCAGCTGAAATATATATTATATCTATTTCATACTAATGATTTTGTATTTTGAATGCTGCTTATGGGCATTTGTACTAAAAGGAAAATCGTTTTCCTAAGCAAATTTTATATAATAAATTTTAATATTTCTCAGTTTTTTGTATGAATAATGACTAAGCATTAGGCATTCTTGACACCCCGCAGCTTATTTAGTAATTTAATAATGTAATGTTTATTTAAATAAACCTCAAACACTTCAAGCATGTCAAATCTGACATGCCAGATTCCCCATCTATGATCAAAATCAACCCAAAAAGAAGCCAGCCGGAGCAAGAAAGAAAGAGGCTAAAAAAAAAGTGAGAAGATATTAAAAGAAAAAGACCATAAGATTTAGGAATACAAACAGTATAGAAAGTATAAAAAGAGATTACAGCGGTTGAAAAAAGAAGTTAGTAATAATCAAAATGATGAGACTCCTAACACAAAACTTACAAGAATGTGTGATACTCCATCAACTTGCAAAGATGTAAAAAAGGAACTTTTTGGAGAACTTTTGAAAAAACAATTAAAAGAAAACTATGCATGTTTGAAAACACAGAAAGAAAAAGAGATTTTTGGGAAAGTTGTATCTGGTAAAATAGTTAAAGAAACCAACATTTCACTACCGCGTGACAATTTTAATACTCATTTTGAGAATATTGCAGGGCCTATTACAAGCAGCCAACAGCAATACAACAATAGCGATTACGTTTTAGTCAGGTTCAACATCAGAAACACGGAATATCTTTATGTTGCTGTTATTAATAAAGTTGATGATAATGATGGCGAACTAACAGTCACTTTTATGAAAATTTGTGATGATAAAGCCAAATGTTCAGAATGAATGAAGATGATACTTCTGATGTCAGTTTTGACCAAGTACTAGAGAAGTTACCACAGGGGTAACCACTCCACCACTCATAAAGGGAGAAGATTATTTTATTATTTTCCAAAATCCGTTTCTGTTTTTGAGAAAGAAGTTAATTTTAAGATTTATTCCTGAAGTGCAATGTTAAGGCTGATTTTCGGTAAGACGTTGTGTAATTAATGCTAATTACTTTAAAAGTACAAATGTTTCAACTACTTAGAATGTTGATTGTGATAATTAGTTAGCAGAGGTTCCATTTCTTTGTTATTATTTAATTTTTTAATCATTATTAAGACTGACTTTAGTGTCATACAATTTGTATCTTAAAAATACTATTATTCTAAGAAGATGATTTTACCAAGTTGAACACGAATGTTAAGAACATTTGTTAATGTTAATAACTTAAGGTAAAGTAATAAATAATAAGAGAAATTTCTTTTAATATTCTTGATTCATTTAAAAAATAATTATTTAAATAATACGTAAGAACTAGAAACAAAATTTGATTACTTTCATACTGAAATACTAGTTCTTATTCATAAAAACATTCTCCTATGCGTTTACAAGAGTTCCCTGTCACGATTTTGGAGAAAATTCTCTATAACTCAAAAACCAGGACGAAAATAAGTGGGCTTTTCAAATAGATGTATTTAAATTTAATATTGTCCTTCATTTTATTAACAAACATTCTCAATATTTAATAAAATTTGCTTAGGACAGTCTTGTATGGACAAGTTTCCAAATAGCAGAGAAACCCCCTTATAAATAGTAATTTATGTTAATCAATATTAAACAGAACTCATGTACCCTGGATTTATAAAACAAAAACTACCTCGTTAAGAAAATGATAAATATACTTCTGGCACAAAATATCGACAGGTTAGTTGGTGGCTTAAGGGTTTGGTATTTTTTTTCTCTAATTATATTTTTCTAATAAATAAATATTTTAAGGAAGTTGCAAAAATTAAAGACAAAAAAAAGCATAACGTTTCATACATCACATTATAATTTATAATGCCAAATATAGATATCCAAAATAAATCTCTTTTAAAAAATTCAAGCATGACGGGATAAGAATACTGAATTGAATTTCAAAAACAAAACTGAAAATATAATTGAACAAAAGGAAAAAAAAATACCTTTAGTTCATTAAAAAAAATATAACTATAATTATTAAAAAGGAATGAAGAATACGGCTTGAATATCATTATTATTTTTAAAGATTTAAATAAGCAATATATATTTTTGAGTGGATATATTTAAAACTATTTATTTAATTAATGTGTTGATAATTAATTAATAATTATTTGAGCCTAATCCTGAATTAAATTTAGAAATGACAATACATTCGAAAGCTTCAGCGCCTGTTCGTCTTGGAGGTTCTGCGGGCCTGGTTTCAAAAGCGCCTAACTATTTACGCGTAACAACTTTATTTAAAAATTTAATATTCTGAAAAATTTACTTCTGATAAAAAAAAATGGATAATTCACATCTGTATGAATTGATAGGGGAGTACTTTTGGGTGTGTAAACATATTATTACTCATTAAGTAGGTAAGTACACGATATTTATACATAAGACTTAACATGATTCGACGGAAACAAAATCCAAAACATGAATTGAGGAAACTAGGGACGGCCATGGCCCGAGGGAGGAAGATGGAAAAACGAAAAAAAAGGAATTTTTGGTTGAAGAATCCGAGGAAATCCTAAGAAAAACAAGTTTACTTCAAAATAAGCCTGTCATTATAAGCTATTTATCATTATTTAATCTTGTTTAATGTAGAAAAGAAATAAAATTCCCTAAGGATATAGACACAGTTTTACAAGAGAGTATTAACGAGGAGTATAATAGGCTGGAGTTTAGTATTCATCCTTTCTTTTTTTTTAATTCTTATTGTTAAGTTCAGATCAAACCTGATAAGTTACAAAAGATATCCTTACCTGAGGGTCTAAGCTGGCCAGGTTGGCGTAGGCGATGGCCTGGGGAATGACAGTCAATCCTACGGTGACTCCGGCGACGAGGTCTGGGATGACGTCTTCCCTCGAGTAGTTGGCGAGGTTGGTGAGGATGGGGAGCCTCTTGAAGAGCACCTTCTTGGAGAAGAGTCTTCTAGGGAAGTGGCTCTGCGAGAAGACTGGTCCAGGAGGCAGCATCACCCCAACGTCGTCTGCAACAAGAACAACGAATGAACGAATGAAATTGAATCATAACGACCTTATTATATCATTAAAATGAACGGTATGATGGAAAACATGGAACTGACAATATAACCGGAAACTAGTCGACCAAACAACCTTATCAAGCAATTAGATATTCAAGGTACCTTATTTTCTAGTATTGTACATTTTGAAAAGGAAATAGATGGGTTTTTGACTTTAGCCAGAAAGGACGCATGTCCAACTCAATAACAACTTGTTATTTTAATTAAAATTATATACTTAATTATTTTAAGCATATTTTTATTATAACTTTTTATTATAAGAAAGTATAAAAAATAATAATAAATAAATATTTTATTCTTACTTGTCAATCTTAAATCGTAAAACCTAATAATACGAAATATTATATTGTATTATTCAGTATTAGCCGGTGAAATTATAATTATTGACTCAAAATTAGTAAAGATTAGTACTAACGGCTAATAATCATTACTATTGACATTTATAACAACTACAATATAAATTTTGGCATTAATTATAATAATAACTAATAGATAAATTAATTTTATCGGCTCGCTAGATACATAGAGTACTTAATGCTATGTCAATAAAATAACAGTTCTTTAAATAACAGAACTGTTTAACATTATAATATTAAATTAAGAGATCTATGAATATATTATATTAATAAAAACAAATTATATTTCTATTATTATTTTTTTATAATTTTTAGCAATTAGCTAACAAAAAGTTAGTACATGTACAATCCTTTCCAGGGCGCTTAATAATTAAAGAAATTGTTGAGTACTATACTCATTTAGGTAAATCATTATATCAATTTATTGCTACACAGCATTGAGAAAACTAAGTCATTTTTAATTATTTTGATTATTGATTATTACTATTATCATATTTCGTATGTTTATTGCATCAGGTATAACGGCACAAATAAGTAACCATATACTAAGTTCATAGAGGAAGGGGTTTAAAGGCGTGACATTCCAAGGTGTTCAACTCATTAAGTAGTAAAGTTCATAACCGTTTTTCGTTGAGTGTTCGACAATGGACTAGTATAACGTAAGTCATTCCATTCCGTAGGTGGAGGCAGTAACTGTAATGAGCTGAGTAATAGAATTCATTAATCTTATTTTACAACTAACCTAAGGCATTATAACAGTAATAAAACATTAAATCTAGTATTAACTATAAAATACAATTTTTTATTTATGATGATAATGTCCGTTTGTAATATAATACTTGTTATATTTACGGTGTATTAAACAGTAAAGACGAAATGCTATTTCCAAACGAATGAATATTCTTATTTTTAATTTATATATTATGACATCAATACTCCCAATATAATAATTAGGTATTATTCAGTACCAAGGCATTAAGCATACCCTAAAATAACACTGACAGTTTTGAACTTTCTATAACAGAGAGAAGAGGAGGAGAGAGTAGAGAATTAAACAACAAGAAAATAAAAATAAGTGCCAACTTAACTTCGTACAGTAACAAAAAACTGTTTGTTTGAAATACAAATTATTAAAGAAATACAATACGCCAAGAAACAGGTCATATATTTAATCTAGTATATATACTTTTAATCTATCGATTTTTTCACCTCTTTGAAATGAATGAATAAAATATTATTATAGCAGAATATGTTCTCCCGTCACTACTTCCAACTTTACTTCAAATGTTAAACGGATGTTACCTATAATTAGCATAATAGTTTATTTAACCTTGAAGTCAGATGGTATACAAATTATATATACTGATCTGTACTGATGATATTATATAAGCATGGCATGCAGACGTTTTTTTTTTCTATGAACTATTTTATACGTTTTTTTCATGGAATACGTTTCGAATTTCAAACATACTTTGATTTTTCAGATACTTCATTTACATACTTTGCGGTTTTACATTTTTCTGTATCAATAATGACAAAAATACTTTGACAAAGTAAAAAAGATTTACTATAGAAATATACATTGCCTCAGAAGTCCGAAGAATGGCATAAACAAGGATTTTTTATTCATTAAAACATCCTGCGGTCTCTTGCTAAGCTGCGAAGTCCGATCTTGGGCTTAAAAGTTTGTTATGCTAACCAAAACACAGGTGACACCTTTATTATGTTGAACATGGACCCAATGGATTCTGTAGACCCTCCTAGGGCTCCCCCAGTCTTTATTTACCCGTAATCGATGGAAAAACCTGGCGGATGAGTGCGATGTCAGACAAAAATCACCCCTAACAACAGTTGTCTTAAAAACAGTGCAGTATCTATCATATAATAAACCCAGAATAATCATATAATAAATATCATATAAGAAAACCCCTCAATGAGTTATAGTAGTAGGTTTTGTTTGTTTTTGAATTTGATGTTAAACACAAAAAGTTTGTTAAATGTCGCTGTTTGATTCTAGTCACGTGGAATATTGGTAATGTTTCCAGGTAGTTATTATTTAATGTCACCTAGAAATTTTCAGTCTTAATTACGCCCAAATCGACGAAATTTGACTAATGGATTATTGATTACTACTTGATTAATTGCATTTTTTTTTTTTTCACTTTTTACATAGCAGTCTATTCTAAGAACAGTTTAGCAATGCTTTCTTTGTTGCTTAGGGGTCCCACTCCCATCATGTAGGTTCATAATAATAATGTTCTGTGATTAATAAATTATTTATTTATAATTTAATTCCGTAAGTTTAGTTTTATTATTAAATTGATTCGAAAACCTTACATCTCGGTTAGGCAAAATTTTACCCCAGACAACAGCTGACAAGATAAATATTTATGTTATCGTTATTATTCCCTTCTAGGTTCAATCTGAAGATTGCGAAGAATAAATCAACAGTAATGGTAACTTTTCCTGATGCCTTCTCTTCCTCAGACCCGACTTGGCGAGGTTAGGCCTAGGATATTTCTTCCTCACCTGGTAGTTGCTGAGATGAATGCCCTAGCAGAGCCATACACAGGTACACTGTATCAGCATTACAGATTCCTGTCAAGCCATAGGCGATCCCGATGTAGGTCACTTGTGCGGAAGCGAAGGGAAATTGGGTTAAGGTATACTTCTACAGGCAATAAACAAATAGTCAATGGTCGTTAGAAAGTAATGCCAACATCCTCAACATTGTATATATATATATATATACATATCGGTTTCTACGTTACTGATAGGGGCACTATGGGGTACCGATATGGGCACTATGGGGGCACTATAACAGCTGGGATAAAAAAATTGGAAACTTAACTGATTTGTGTTTTTATTGAAAAGTTTAAGGAAAATAGTTTTGTAAATAGTTTGTGAAATATTAGCTTTAAATGTCGTTTCTTATTTTACAGAGAAACTCAGTTTAGTTTTTATTTCAAATCCTCAATGCTCCTTATTATGTCACAAACAAACTCATCCATCATGATCTTAATATCCCATATGTTACTGATTTGGCCCAAACTAGATACCTATCCTTCCATAACAAGCTCCATACGCACTTGAATCCGCTAGTCTCTCAGCTTGCTTCCCATACTATTCCTGATAACCCTCCGAGGCGCCTGAAAAGAAGATGGCCTAGAGATCATCCACTATAGAAGAGATCATCTACTATAGAACTTTATTGGAGTGCTATCGATGGGTAGTTTCTCCACAAGTGTTTTCATGTCATATTCTACATTTTTACACATTTACTTGATATAATACCATTATAGTTGTAAATATCATTGAATTAAATAAAAAAAAAAAAAAAAGTTTTTATTTCGACACACCAAATTTAGGATTTGAATTTATCAAACGACATTTAATTTAGCATTTATACTCTATTTCGTTTAAAATATTCACTATATTACCCTTATTCACTCCATTCTCTAAACTTATTGAATATTTTATTCTAAATTTAAGTTATGATGTTAATAAAACCGAGAATAAACAAATAAAAAATATGTTTTTTGAAAGTAGGAAAACCCGAGTGGTATCATCATAAAGTTCTATTAGTATTTTTGGGACATGAAACATATTTTAAATGTTAACATGCCAATAAAAATTTATTTTCGCCAATTTATGGGTAAAAAATAACAAAGAAGGGCGCAATAAATAACTGTTGCTTTATACTTTATTTCGTTTTAAGTATCCACTTTATTATCAAAAGCCAAACCTGTTTTTAAAAGATTTAAGCGAAATATCACAAAGATAATAATTTTAAAGAATAGTAAATAAAAAAAATCATTCTGCCATAAGGTCACATGGAAGATGAAATTAAATATAGCGACGTTATATGACGTTTAAAAGCGGATTTTTAATGATTTTATCTCTGTTTATTTTGTTTAGCGCCTTTCTGTGCTCCATAAAACTAAAAAAATGGTATTTATTTATTATATGGTATCATTTAAATCAGCCCACCCACGACGAATTCCAACCTCAACATTTCGCTGCACTACTTCTGAACTGAGCACTAGGAGATACAGCCTTATTTTGTTATATGATTTATATGGGGCTGGGGAGAGAAGAAATATTTATTTTATTATTAATCATAATAAAATAAGTGTGTTTAACACGGATTAAAATTATTGAAGACAAAATAAAAAAATTAAAAATGCAAATACAAAATCAGATGCAAATATTTGCATCTGTTGCTTATTTCTTTTCATCATTTTAACACTTGAGATTTATACATGAGGCATTTGCACATATCCTGTGCTGGGGATTTAAAAAAAATAAAATAAAGATGTCGGTACATTTCGATAAAATTGAATATTTATGTTCTTATCAGACTAAAGAAATTGAACAATTTTTCCACGGTTGTAAAAGCGAATCCTGCTAGGACACCGTATTTAATAAATAAATTACCAGAGATTAGCATCTCGCTGTAAAATCATAAATGTTTTCCAGAGACATCCAAGAGAGTACGATGGCCTTTACAAGATATCCTGAGAGCACAGAAAACGAATAAAGATGTCCTACAAGAAAAATAGATAGGACTACTTTATCCAGATTATGGACAGTTCGGACGGGATAAGAAGAATACAGCTGGAAAGACTGACAGATGAGTGTGATAATGCTAAAGGGTTATTATCCATACAATATTGTTTGCAGCTAATAAGGATATATTACAGAGAGTATTTATGGAGTACTCCTATTTATTTGTTTGTATTAATGTATATGGAAGAGAGAGCGAGAAGAACTAAAAAACTTGAACCTTAGAATTTTCTATAACTGTTGGAAGAATTGGTTATAAAGTTTGATTAATATAAAGTTTATAAAACATTTATAAATTGACAAAAACGAGGACAATAACAAAAGACAAAACAAACACTATCATAATCCTTAGCATAATTATGCAAGAGTAACTCCCACACCTTGTTTTTTTAGGTTTAAAATTTTTTTTTTGCATTTTAGATAACTTTTTTTAATCTAAAATACACTTAACACATTTTAACGTGTTTTAATGATTTTACTAAATAATAAATGGATCTATAATAATTTTTCTTGGGTTTTTTAAATTTTTCTTTTTATAATTTGTCTTTTTATGTTCTTTTCTATACTTGTTTATATAGTTGACAAGATTAAATTTCTTAAACGTGACCGGATCAAGGGCAAGCAGGCAAAATAATAAAAAAAAAATACATAAAATTAATATTTATAATATGAGCTGTTATGTTTGAAAGCGATAAAAGTCCATTCTTTCATATTCGCGATATCTTGAGGTTTACATTTGAATTACTTTAAAAACATGGGCAAACGGGAAAACTTAGAAATTCACAAAAAAATTAGCAAAAAGTGACGTTTCAAATTTTTAGTATTGTAAACATAGTTTACGTTTCATGGACAGCGTCCCCTCCAGCTTAAAATGTTATTTTTTTTTAATGGGAAGTGCTTATGTTTATTTACAATTAATTATTTTTAGTGCGTTGTAATTCCAAAAAGGAGTACTGTCTGCGAAACGTTACATATAATAATAAAGCCATATTAAGTATGTAATTAAAAAAATAATTTTGGAAATCATTTCAACCAAGTTGTCTTTAATATATTCATTTGTTAAAATGCAGAAAATAATTCAGTCTTTAGGGGCAGTGCGCCCGTTACTTTTTTTTAAATAATATAAAATAATTACAGTTTTTAAAATTTAAAATACAGGCTAATATAAAACGAACCTATGCTTATTTGGGAGGGTGGGAAGGATTACCCATTAATCTATTAAAAATTATCCTTTATATAATAAGTAACAATTAAAGTAATTATTAGTTTATTCAATTTTTTAATTTAAATTCTATTGAAAAATCTATACTGTACAGTTAATAGGTGTTCGTCAATAACCATAACGTATTTCTTAAAATTTATGATTTTATGTATAGTTCCATTTTAAACAAAACCAAAGCGTAATTTTTAACCAATAATTTTCTACAATTAAGACGATGAAGTTATATTAATTGGATGGGATACCATATTTCGAGAAGTTTTATTTCTATATTTTCATTTCATACAGAGAAGGTAACCTTCGTTACAATGCACCGAGCACGTACATTTACTTTGGTATAAAAAACAACCTTCTAAAATTACTACAATATGTTCGATGGGAGTCGAGAATTTTTTATTACCTTAAACCGGACATTAGTTCAAAGAGGGCATCAAAGAAACATATATTTAATTAATAAAAAATAAATAATACCTACTCACCCATTAAACTTAATCAAACACGAAAGTAATCCCTGGTACGCGACTGAATGCTAAGGCCCACTGACATTGGGAGAGGACTGGGATGTTATTAGAATGCGACCAGCTGAGAAGAGTTACGTCACACCGACCCTGAAGAAACGGAGTGTTTAGGCCTCCAAATGTTTACAAATACTTTTCCTGACCAAGGGTCATCGTAACCGATTGTAGGCGAGCCATCAGCATTAATAACTACGAGCCAATAAGAAAGCAAAGCGAACAAAGTGAGCAAAACCCACGCGCCCGAGAGGTTTCGCCACATTGTTCGAAAATCAATTAATATCGGCTTTGTTTGCGAGTAATTTAGGCCGTTGTTGTAATAAAATTTAATGAGGTCGGTAATGGGATCGTTGCGTTGTGCCAAGGTCTTGCGCACGGTGCCAACAAAAAGCTACCAAACTAATCAATCGGCACTGTTTCCCAATGGCACATCTTGAGATTATATACTGCCTAATAGTTGTCATGTCACAGACAATGTTAGTCCTTAGGGTTTACTCTTCAATGTTATTAGAAGATTATTCATAATCGAAATAATCTGACCCCTTGGTAAATTAAACTCGAAAAAATATTTAATTATTTAAAGACCATCACACACCTGACTGCACAACCCTAGAGCTAGTGAGAGTACAGTCTCTTGTACTGAACCCAAGAACCTTTATGGGTTGTAGTGGTAAAGGTTATAAGAGTTAATAATGCAACAAAGATTCAATATCTATACCCCGGAGGTAAAGGACACCCTGTCGCATTTTTCTAATTTCTGCATTTGTTCAGGAGAGCCAATTTTCCATAACTTTGAACTATTAAAATTTGTTTCTTCGATACTTATGGAAACATCTTAATGAAAATTGTCCATATTGTTATTGGCATTGATAAGTAATTGGATGTATTGGTAATTGTATTTCTTTTTTACAATCAACCTAGAATATTACCTATTTTGTGTACATGGTACGCTCTACCTCCGGGGCACAGATATATAAATAGTTGAACATGAAAAATTTAAAAACTCATTTTTGAGAATCTGCAATCAGGTCCGGAACTAGTATTTTAACAAGGAAAATCAAACTTAATTTTTTCGATCCTTCTTACCATTTGGCTACCTCCTAATCTTCCAACAGTATCAATCAACAGTTTTATAATGGTATTTTAGATTATATATTTCGTCTCTAATATAAAAACAGGAAACGAAAATACCTTAAATATTTTGTGTTTTCAAGCATCTTAAGGACAGAAAGAGAATAATAGTTCAAGAAACAAATAAATATCCCAACCACAAATGCAGCAAGGCATCAACCAGAGAAAACAACGACCACAACCACCACGGCCCAAATGCAACTGCAGCAAAAGGAAGGTCGCAGAGCAACAGATGGAAAAGGTGAAATAAAAACAGCTAATAAATAAAAAAATAAAAAATGGAAAATGCCTATACCAAACTTCCAAAAAGCATACAGGAAAATAAAAATAAGCAAATTACAATAACATAAGACAAGAAACCATATAAAAAAGGAAAGTAGATGTATAAAAGAAAAAGAGCGTTATCAAGAACCCAGTGGCATATGGTAATTCAACAAAATATATATTTAAATATAGAAGACCAAGAGCTCAAATTCCCCAAAATCCAATCACCACCTATTTCTATCCGACGATGCAAATATATGTCAGAGCTACTAAACTGTAACTTCTAGTAAATCTTTCTAGTAAACCGCCAGGAATTAATCGAAAGACAATTATTAAAACCCCCAGGTTATTTAAAACAGATGGTCAAAGTTTATATAAAAAATGAGTTATTTTTATTTCACGATTCAATAGCTAATTTGATAACGAAAATTGCACCGGCGCTTATTTCCAAGTCCACAAGGCATTCAAGACCAGAACCTGTCGCATTTCCCTTGCCGAGCCTCACACATGGCCAGTAATGGTCGAAGGTTACCAGAGATTAACATCATTATTACATTATTAACAGGGTTTGGAGTGGAATAGAAAGTTGTTGAATGCAAAAATGGTATTAATGCAATGTATGAGATAAAAACTAAAGTACAGGAGGGCTGGAGTTTTTCTTGCTCTTGATTTTCTGTGCAGATAAGAATTATCACTTGTTTAAAGAAACCAAAAGATAAAAAATAGCGTTAACCTAATTAATTAATAATTAGCGTATTTTAATGATATATTTGAAAAATAAATAAATTTAAATCATTACCTGATTTTTTAGGTTTGCTAAATTGATTTATTTTCTGCATATAATGCATAATGATATTTACATGATTTAAACTGCAGTTAATATATATAACCAGTAAATAAACAATTATTTACGGTTAAAGCTGTATCAATTCCAGCTTTGAATATTAATGTTAAAAACAATTTAAAGTACACAATGTCCTTCTGTCTACTTCCTACTTTTTTCTTTCCTGAACTCACATTTCCCTGTTCCACTTTTTATTTACTTTTTTTAATGAAAAAAAGTCTTGGTTCAACATTTTTTTTTCCTTGATATTACGAAAGATGATGAAATCATGGATTTACAATGCCTATACAGTTCCAAGACCGTTATTATTCCCATTATAAATAAAAAAACAAGGTAAAATAGAATTATATATATAATACAGAAAAAAAGAAATGGTCTTAGTGAAAACCAAAAATGAAAGGATTTGGACTCGTGGCTATGTTTCAGAAGAATAGGGTACTTCCTTTGTTCCATGGTCCATATACTTTCCTCTGGATTCGGTTTAATAGAGATAGTAAACTAGGGAAATTCATCAAACGATTTTTCAAACTTCCCCTTTTTAACCTAAGCCACCTCCACCACTATTGATACAGGACTCCACTGAGTCCAGAACGATCCATGACATAGGACATGCTAGATGTGTCGTGATGGATCGGGCTGGCAGAACGCGTAAGGAGATAAGTTTGTGAGGAAACAATACTCCATTGAGCTCTTTGTCAACGGGGATATCCGGGTTGCATCACTTCCCATCTGCCCCCAGCTTCTCTTTATTCGCATTTTGCGACCGGAAATGGGATCAATTGTGGATGTGGAGCAGGAGCTAAGATAAATATCATGATCGAGGAATGTTCAAATGCATTTCTGTATATGTTTTTCTGAGATGGTTGTGTTCTGATTGTATATTACCAAAACATATATACTAGGCCAATCTACTAGGATCGACAATTTGTGAGTACTGTGCGCATCCCAAATCACATTTCCTAATTGATTTTATTAATCTATTTTTATTTTTTTTTAATTAATGCACTAATCCACTACAATAAAATAGTAACATTCATAGTCTAAATGTGGCTAATCAAAGTGCGAACCTAACAATATTTAGAAAAGTAAGATTCATTTGATTCTTTCGTACGCCTCTCAAGAACTCATGCAATGTATTACAATTTTTTTGGTTTGTTTTTCCTATGTAGAACAGCAAAGAAGGAATGAAACAAGTTTAAACCGCAATCACTTAATGGCTAATAAGCGATTCCCGAGACAAGGAAACGGGTAATCGCAGCTGTCACATCGCAGACAACTTCCAGAAAAAAAGACAAGGGCTCATCCATTATTCGATTAGTGTTTGAGTTGGATTTAATAAGCTATTTATGTTTCCATTAATAATTATTTTGAATAATTATTAATCAAGGTCAAGGACACCCATACAATTCAGAAGAAAATAGTTATAAACAATAATATTTAACCAGAAAAGAACCGTCAATATATATTTGACAAAATTCAGAATGTCCTTCAAAATCGATATATACATATATATAAGGTCAAGACTTTACTGGTTGTAGGCTTAGGAGAAATATCTACGGAAACACTGAGTATAGGTTGGCAGACTGTATAAAGTACCATGCTGTGGTTGCTAATGTGGAAAATTAAATTAAAAAGAACAGCTGTAAATAATTTAATAATAAAGAGCATTTTATATCTATTTCTATCACTGAGTATAGGCTGGTAACCCATCTCGTTTGATTGTAGAAGATCACTTATTTCATCCTTACGTGTCCATGCCTCTGAACTTTGTGATAACATTGAGGGAAGTAACATCTGAATACTCTAATTCGAGTCTGCAGATTGTATAGTATCTTTCTGAGTTAGTCAAAGGTACCTCTCGCCTTCTCTGTGCGAGACTGATTTCATTTGAGTGATACCAGTTATCATCAGACATGTGACATCCAAGATAAGTTTTGAACTGAATCGAATCATTTTTTAAAAAAATTGAGTAAATATAGAAATGAAAAAATAAAATTAAAATGGCCTTTTAATCACATTTCCAAACAACGTCGTACATCCAACCCACAGGTAGGGTGCATACAGCATCCGCTGCATTTTTGCCTTATAATTTCTCTCTGTATTACTGTGGGTTTACATGATGGAGGCTGTGTTAGCCTATAATCCTCTAATATTAATACATTTAAATAATTTCATTAGTTTTTTGTAAACTTCATGTGTATTATTTTTCATGCGTGTTTACCTCCTCAAACTATTGTACAATTGGTTATAGGACGATAGATTAAAGGCTAGAAGTGTGAAATAATATCATTGAAATTATTAGTTTATTAGTTAGAAGTTTTCAATTATTATTAGTTAGAAGCTGCTTCGTAAACTGGTGTTTGTGCATTTTGTAACAATTACATAATACTTAAGTCATGAGACGTTTTACATTTATATATATATAACAATATTAGTTTGAACTTGGATTTTTAAATTAGTATTTTCTTTTTTTCTTTTTTTTTTTTAAATTAAGCTCTACGGTAGCCTTTCTCGATGTAGAACAGGCTTTTGATCGAGTCTGGCACCCAGGTCTCCTTTACAAAATCCGACAATTCCTTCCTCCTACATACTTTTTGATCATTGGCTCCTTTCTAACTGGAAGAACATTTAAAGTAAATCATAATGGTTCCTACTCTCCTCTCTATTCCCAGTCTGCTGGTGTTCCTCAAGGTAGCATCCTCGGTCCTATCCTCTGCACAGTATACATCCTAACACCTTCATCTCAACTTATTAACTGATGACACATGTGTGTTATCAGTTAATAACGACCCATATATTGCATCCCAATCCCTTCAATCACATTTATCAAGCCTCGAAGAATGGTGTCGGAATTGGAGAATTAAAATCAATTCCAAAAAGTCCCATCAAATTACCTTTACCCTTCGCCGAAAACCCATGACTTCCTGTCCTACTGTATCCTTTAATAGTACTCCACTTATCCCAGTTGAACAGATCCGCTACCTAGGACTCAACTTAGACAAACGTCTTACTTGGAACAATCACAAGACTGAAAAGACAAGAAACAGCTAGACGCTTCCGACTACTTCAACACATACTAGACAAACGCTCAAAGCTTCAGATCAATTACAAAAGACTTATTTACGTCACTGTTATAAGACCTATATGGACTTACAAGATTGAACTATGGGGCTCCACCAAACCATCAAATTCCTCTCTTATTCAATCCTTGCAATCCAAAATCCTTCGCAAAATCCTAAACGCTCCTTATTTTGTCACAAATAAAACCATCCATAATGACCTGAACGTTCCATATGTTACCGATTTACCCCATTCCAGATACCTATCATTCCATAATAAACTCCAGGCCCATCCATACCCACTAGTTTCCATCCTTGGATCCAATTCCATTCCGGACAATCCTCCTAGGCGTCTGAAGAGAAGATATCCTCGGGACCGTCTATAATAGAAATGTAATTAGAGTGCTGCCAATGGGTAGTGCCTCTACACGTCCTTTCATGTATTTATTTATTCATACAGCCCTTGTACTAGATGTATATATTACAGTTGTACAACTCAATAAAATAATTTTTAAAAAAAATTAAGCTCTAGTCACTAGAGCTTAATTAAAAAAAAGAAGCTTTATTACACAAAGAAATGAAGATATAATAAAATATCTTATAAGGCTTATAAAGAGTCACAAAGTTAATTAAATTTTAATTTAATAATTTATATTATAACAACTATATAGAGGCAAAAAATTAATGAATAATTTTCTTAATGTAAAAATATACATATACACATTAAAGTTGCTTAAGCAACGTTCCAAATCCAATCTTTGGAGCACTTTAAGTTGAAAACGAACCTGTAACGGATACATTTTCTGTAACTTTAAAAAAAAAGTTACATTGTTTCATCAAGACTTACATTTCCATTTAAATAATAACCAAACTGTTTTGTTTTTTTTACCGTAATTAGGCATTTAGTGCTCAGAGCAAATCATTGCTGGTTAACAAAAAATATTTCAAACACTTTTATTGTTTCTTAAAGAAACAAATAATTATTAATTTTGGAAAGATATGCTTTGTTTATTGCAGTGAGGAAAATTTAGATTAAAATTATAGTTAATATTATATATTAATTACCATATTAACTATTGATCAAGTCAGTTTATTTTTCTTGGAGCATTTGCTTTGTTCAGTCTAGACTCTGAAGCGGTCGTAGGGTGAAAATACTTTTTTTGCAACTATGCAAATTTTAAAATCGTGCAAAGGATTACTGGAAAAACCGACGGGAAGCAAAAACGGCTATGAATATTCATCTATGTGAAAAGCGTTTTGCATATTTATCCACCGCCTTTCAAGTTAAAAGAAAGTGATGTAATAAATCAGGAGTTTGTAACAGTTAGGGAAGATAGGTTTCAAGGCCTATCTTCAGGAGGCAGGCACGTGCACCTTTCAATTTGATTTTATTTCCTAAAACTAATCAACATCGAGAACAAAAAGAAAGCCAAAATTTCGTTTTATTTTAGCAATCGCACAGAGCTTTTAAAGGCAATAAGACGCCAGTTGTCCTAAATGGAAGAACGAGATCTACCCCGAGATAGATGTGGTACAGCATAACTAGGAAATAAATTCGTACTCTAAGTCGTTAGAAAAATTATTCCTAATTTATGGAAAAGGTCGTACCTAAAATGTCGACATTTAGACACAGAAAACAAGTTGAAATAAGTTGATCTTAGAAGATTTTTTTGTCACTCGGTTTTGCTGGTGGTCATTTGAATACATGAATACGAGAACTCAGGATGTCATGAGCAGAGGCGTGAATAGCATAATTTATAAATAGGTTAGGAACCATGGTATGGTTCGGTGTTCTAAGGCTATGATTATAAAAATGTACCTTAACCAATTTTCGGAGTTATATTAATATTGAGATAATGAGACTTAGGTGCTACTTAGGAGTTTTAGAACGTTTTTTTTTTTAAATAGAATAATATTTTATGATATATTCTTAATAAGTGTCAATATTCTTTAACATGATATCTATATCACATCTGCCAAGATTAACGTTACAACACAAACTTCAGTCGGTCAGTACAATGATTTTAATCGTTAACGACTCATTCATTTGAACGTGTAAGAAGGGCTTTAAAAAGAGTTTTTATATTTTGTAAGGCAATAAATTATTTAAGTACATACTTGACATCCAGATCTTCAAAACTATATGGGTAATTTTTTTTTTATCATTTAATTTAATTCATATTGTGATACGACATACATGATTATAAACAGTTACATTTTATAAGCGATTCATTTATTATTCCTTGTTTATAATTCCTCTGTAAACCCGACCTTCAATACTTTTTCTTTAGCGGTTGAATATTTTTATCTTAAATTGGAGCATGTTGTAACACCATCTGATTGTGACGCGATTTTTTCTTTTTTTTGATACAGCGTTCCTGGCACTCAATGGTACAATGATACCCAAGTAGAATGCGGAGAAAAACAAGGATATAATTTATTACAGGAATAAATTATATTTATATACACAAATTATACTAATTAAAGCTTTTAGATTTTAAAATTGACTTTCGATTTGTGTAATTATATAATACATTGAAGTAACTATCACAAACAAATGTATAATAACTTTGATAAAACGATAAGCCAACGCAATCGGAAAATATTTGTAAACAGTATAATCAAATGTCATTGTTTATTAAATATAAATCAATTCATAAAATTTAATTTTTCAATAATTTATAATTACACAGTGTCAATTTAGCTTACAACAAGATCGTAGTCCATTATCGTCTTAGAAGGACTTAACGCTAGAAATCCTTCAAGGTCAAAATGACCGGTTGCATCATTTATTAATAACATTTCCTATTTATGTCTTATTTAATATTTTACGATAATGCCATGATTTTTATTAAATTTTTGTATACAATAATATAAATTATTTCATTCTTACGCTTCCAATTTTCAGAGATATCTATGTATGTGTTATACCTAAATATACGAACCGGTCATGAAAATATCATGAATACATGTTGTGTATTCCCGGAATTGCTATACACCTATAATTCAGGGAAATTCCCGGAATTCAAAAATGCTACGTTTTAAATTTATTATGCGTAAATTTGCGTATGTGTAATGTTTAAAATTTTAATTTAGTATTCTTGCTTGCCGTGTATAATTTCAAGTTGCAACACGCACTACTGTTTATGTTATTCAAATATTGTAATATTTGAATGAAATATATTTTATTTTATTTAAAATTAAATGATCTTATGAATTTATAGTTTTACTAGCTTTTTCCTTGAACACGTGAGCAAGCATACAAACTTTACCCCCCTTTTTCACCCTTAGGGGAAGAATTTCGGAAAATCCTTTCTCGCCGGATGCCTACGTCATACAAAGCACACACCCTCAAAGTTTCAAGTCTCTACGATTAGCGGTTTAGGCTGTTTGTTGATGCCTAAGTCAGTCATTCAGGACAAAGCATTTTATATGTATAGATTTCTTGAATTCTACTATTTTGTTTAATTAAACAAACAAACCGTTCATTTTGACCGGTTGTTAGAAATAGGTATATGGTAAATCTTCGTAGTTCTAGTGTTTTGGAAATATACATTCAATTGTATAGTATTATATCCAAATAGCCGCTCAGAGGATTTGAACTAATGGTATCATTATTATATATACGAAGGAATTATTAAGCTTCTGTTTCGAATAATAAAAACCTTAATCGTCTTTATCAAGAGATTTTACCGGTAGAAAATCACACGTTCCTGTTATTCAGAATCTGAATCAAATCCATCCTTTTAAAACGGAAATTTAAATATCGAATTCGCAATGCAAAGGTCTGTTGTTTCTCAACAGCCCCAGTTTCCAATTATGGGACAACTAACATTTAACAATGGTTCTAGGTTAATAATTCCCACCGACTGATGGGCAAGAATGTTAATGATGAAGGAAAACACGGGAAAAACCTATTACAAAAAAAACCAACAACAAGGGATTCTTGCACATTAGGAATAAAATAAAAAGAGAAAGAGGATGCGATAAGAGGTATTTTTCATTTGAAGGATATAAAAACTGATAAAAGGTGGAAACGAACGATCACGAGCAAAGATAGGAGTTGATTAAGTACACGAATATAAGGAGATGAAGGGGATATATGAATGGCAAGAACGAACATGAGACATGTTTTTTCTTTAATTTCCGGTCGAGAACGTGGGCGAACTAAGTACCATAATGTTTGAGACTTCCAAAGATGTCTTAAAGCATCTTATTATCTTGTTTCTTCCACGTTGCTATTATTTGAGAGAGGAATTATTTTAAAAAAATATTCAAATTATCCTATTTGCCCTCCTTCCCATTCATCATACATCATACATATTCTACTCCTTTTGAACAAGTAACTAATTAGGACTAAAACACATTTGACCATATAAAATAATTAATAAATTTAGCATATAAAAGAATAAATAAGTTTTGCTTATTTGGTGTCATTATTGACCGCACCCCAAGACTAATTGTATCCTTCATTTATAAACCAGGAATAGAGTTATTGTCGTGCAGATTTAAATTTATGGTAATACTACAAAGTACATATTTAAATAAGCTCTCACTGCTTAGTGCAGTAACGTAACGCCAATTAGAGCACTCGCTAAGTCCGAAAGTCCGTAGTTGTCTGAGTCCGGCAATAAAAATGTGACTTTCACTGAATTAATGACTACATCTTACTTCGTAGTGTTAAAAGGTAGAAATCCTATCCGAATATTAAACTATTAAAAATACTAAGTAGAAGATGAGGACAGTCATTAAAAAGAGAAAGATTCTGCACTTAAGAGTAGTATTCTTAGGAATCTCTTTAGATAATTATAATTATAATTACATATATTTTTGAAGATTTGCTAAGCAATATAAATATTTCATTACCAAATAGTTTATAAATTTTCAGAAAATATATACAAATAAATAAAATTATAATCATATGCTAGGTTTTATCCACGAATATTTCTGTCTGCCAAATAGATTTAATTTTCCTTGTATAAATTCTTACCTTTATGATAAAGGTATAACTATATTCCCTTAGCAAAATAATATTTTTAAATGTATAAAAAAAAAATTGTACAGGAGTATATTTTTACATGCATTAAAGTATTAATTGTTGAACAATAGTAATGATTATTGGGTCTAGAATAAATATAGAATACGGTTAGCTATCAATAACTCAGTTCCGGTTTTAGAGACCAATCCCTCATAGATTAAAAAAGGCTGGTTTATAAATGTCTAGAGAGTTACAAAAACTTAACTTTTTGATTATCATAAAATATTATAAATTTCAAAAACTGTTCAGCCACAAATGTGTCAGCTATGACTGAATAACCTGATTAAGAAAATGATTATTCTATATCAATAGATGTAACAGGACTTATTTTTTACCATGTAACCTACACTCTGGCCGTTTCACAATTCTCTAATTTCTAATGAGAAGGCAGGCGGGTATAATTTTTTTCTGATATATACAGAGCCAAGTTTTCCTTTTTTCATTATTTAAATTTTGGAGATTCTCTGTAACATTGACAGATGTGGCTTTATGGATGTCAATCCAGGTTTTATTGACCCAGAATTTATGATACTATTCACTTTATTGTTAAGAGTATCTTAAATGAATTCACTAACAAAAATATTTGAATTGACTAAATTTGTGTATACAAGTCCAACCCCAGCAGATTGTTATAGAATACAATAAATCACAAACTTCTTTACTTACTCTTATAGCAAATCGGTTCTTGATGTTCTGCATTAGGTCGTATAATGTACCTCCAGGCAATATGTGGCTGATACTCAATGGTGACAAATCAACAACTGTCAAAATCTGTGCGATATGATAGATGAGAACAGGAACACGGAAGCATGCCATGGATCGGCATGACAATAGTACGGTCCACTTAAAGCATTCAAGAGGAATATTTAAAACAGGAGAACAAAAGGCTTCGTTATCGCACAATAAAACACAGCTCCACCAAGGACCTCCCATTGCCCTGCCATATATCAGAATCAAGCCAGCTCACATTTTGTCTCGTTAAGTTGTCTATATTTTGTCTCCGACAAGAAGATGAAAATATTCCTGTGCTAATAATTGTTTATAAATTTGGAATAAAAATATAATTTTATTCAGGGACTAGGTCCCTTAAGAGCAACAAATTAATTTAGGAAAAACAGAATATACATCAGGGCAAAGATAAATAAAAACGTAATAATTAGCTTTGGTCGGATGGTAAAAAAATAGTAGTTATCAGTAAACATTATTCAATTACCAACACGATCCTCTATATAAGAGAGGTCAGGAAAGACGTCATGCCCCACATTTTCAAGGTAATATATTTTCCAGTCCAACTACAAGAATGTTGGGTCCTATCAGACAACAAATAGAGCAGTATTATTTCAGTAGAGAAGAAATACTTGAGCATAGTGGCGTCAAAACAATCAGGGATAGGATAAGGGATGGTATACCATTAGGAAGGAATTAAATATTTCTGTCATTGGAGAGAACCAGGAGAACAGGTAGTCAAGATGATATAGCAATGTGTACAGAATGATCCTTCGTCGAAAACAGGACGATGCGGGATGAACAACTCCTACGAGAGGCAGAAAGAACTAAAGATCAAGGGTTGGTGGGATACCTCAACTCAATATAACAACATATCACTGTTCTTAATATGAAAACCACATAAACAAAACTTTTGTTCGATTTTAGCAAAAAGGAATTATGACGCTTTATTTCGTAAATAATGGATTAATTGGAAGTAAACGATTCAATAGATAATTAAGTTTATCATACAGAAAATTAATAATAGGGGTGACATACGGTTTAGCAGTTTAGCGGCAGGTGGACCTAGGACTTTTAAAAATAGAGTAAAAAATCCTTGACTATGATTTCTTACTCCCTTTTAAAAAATCTTAGGTCCATCAGCCATCAATCGGAAGAGACGTAAAGGGGGGTCCCGAGCCTGTACAATGGCAGGTACTCGTTAAAGGTTGAGAAATCTCACTGTAGCATCTCCCGATTAGCCATGTCAGCACAAAGTGGCGTTAAATGAATAAGGAGATTAGTACGAGTTTTAATTGTAAAAAAAATTATCTCTGTCTCTCCCTGACGGTGGTGTGACCCACGAAGGATCCTGGCCTGCTTCACTCAGAGCGATCCTCTGCAGCTCTTTTCCTCTTCGAGCCACCTTAGCCTGGGTCTACCTCTTCCCCATAGACCGTCCGGGAGTCCCTCCGTTATCCTCCTTGGTAGTCTTTCCTGATCCATTCGATGCACATGGCCCAACCATCTTATTCTCCTTTTTTTTTTTTTTTTTCTCCATTAACAATTTTTATTTTTCTAAACTTACTTTTTATTAACATACTACATGATACAGTAAAAGGAAGATTAGAGTTCTCTATCATGCTAATATATAAAAATGCTCTTCTTCGCAATTTCGAAAAAGCATAACAAGTTTAAGCATAAATCAAATATACCAACCAAGTAATATGATGATAATAAAAAACATTTAAATTTCTTTTGACGTGATATCTGAGACGAAAAAACACAAATTAAATAATAAACTATTAAAATCTCGACCTAGAGGTCCTCAAACCTTGACCAAGACCTATTAACGTCTTACCGTTTATGCAAAACAGATGGCGAGGAATTTGTTAATGGAACAGCTATAATTAATTCAAACGACACCAAATTTGTAGACGTTACCAGGAAGGTTATCTAGGGCTGCAGATTTCTCAAGGGAAGGTTTGGAAAGGCATCTCATGGAAACTTTTTTTCCCCGAGACGTTTGATCAAGGAAGTGGAAGACACTTTTAAACTATTTCAACGGCAACGGGTAGCTAGAATATTTACATAGGCGTTAGATGCCAGGTAAATTCAATACATTAGAGAATCACAAATTAATGGCATCGTTAAAAAGGACACGGACAGAAAAATACAACAAACTATTCGATCAAAGATACTTAGATTTGGCACAAAACCACTATGGCTTGCTAATAAAAAAATCTTTGCATATTGACTAAAAATAACAACAGTCGACGAACACATACGAACATACTATACACGCTTTCAAAAAAAATTATACGGACACTCAAAAAATAGACTAAAAAGGATGTGGATGAAGGATCTATTATAAAAATATTAAATCAAACCATGGGAGAATTACCGCTGGATATTGTTCTTCCTCATGCCTCTGATGTCTTATTGTTGTAATTTTTCTGACAGGAAATCTGCTGATTCTCAATGTGTTGCAATTGACATGTGTGTATAAATATTTAAATAGAAAAAATACACCTGTCATCACAGAAAATACAAGAATCACAAATAACGGGAAGCGAATCCGGAACCCTAACAATAAAGAATAGTGACACGAAATGGAAATACATATATAACTCGACACTGATAAATCAAAACCCATCCAAATCAGTGCCAAACCCGCTTGCAGATTTATAATTAAGTAAAATTTATTTTGATTTCCTTATGTATTATTTTTAATGAATATATAAAATTATTGAAATACAGTAAAAAGTGAATTTTTAATACGAATTCATATCGGGCTCTGTTTTGACCTGATGTGATTATAGAATGTAAATTGAGAAAAAAATTAACAATACAAAAACAAAGGTATGTAGAAAATTCGTAGATATAGAAAAACACAGTTGAATAAAACTAACTAAACTACAGAACATTGAACATTAGAAAGCTATTGAAATGTAAGTTGCAAATAATTTAAAACCACAACAAAATCAATCTACTTTTATTTCAGAACACTACACAGAGGAGTGGCAATATTTATAAGAAACCAGAAAAGAGTATTATTTATAAAATTATTGAAAAATTAAAGAATAAACAATAAAATGGTATAGTAAAACAAAAATAAATCTTACGAAGTTTTTTTTTAGGTTAGGAAAGTTGATTCGTTTCATGTTAGCTAACTAACGCTTATTCTAAGAGTTATCCCAACTTTTCCAAGATTTTCTATTAGACATATTTTTTCTACTATTTGGAGATTATCAATGCCAAGGAGCATTAGATCTGGAAAATGCTCGATTATATATCATCATAAAATTTAATTTTTGCTACAAAAATTTAGAAAATAAAATTAAGATAACTCCAGCGTCATTCCATACCTGTTGGGAATTCTTTTGACACTAACTTTCCAAGTAAGTGTCCACATTGCATGACACCCTATTTTTATTTTGTAGGTGATAATTATATATATATTAAACATATCAATATATTAAACATATCTTGGAAAAAAATTAAGAGAACGGCAATGACCGGCTACTAAGTATTGGTGTTACTAATGCATTGGATAAGCGATCAGCACTTTTCCCTGAAACAGGTAAGGCCAGTTTTCTGCAAACCATCTGCAAGTTCTCTCTCTTCTAACAAAACCAGTTCTACCAACACGGAGAATGGGGACGAACTATTAAAAAGAGACCATTCATCTCAAATTCAATATGACTTCGGGCTATGCGGCAAATATAACAGGGACAATATTTCATTAAAGTTGTTTAATAACTTAATTATGTTGAACCCATGTCAGGAATTCTGTAAGTAATGATTCATGTTGCACTAAGATATTTTAATTGTATGCAATTATGAAATTACTTATTACACATATTGAAAGATTGAAAACAATGAATATGCCCTAGACAGCTGCAAACAAACATCGAAATGATCAAAAAAAGGGTTAAATAGAGGATGCAAGTGTAGATTAAAGTTTCTTTAAAAAAATCAATAAATACATAAGTATAGCAATATTAAATCACACTGAGATTAATGTTTCAATCTAGATAATTAAATGTAATAAACATTTAAACCTTACATAATTATTCTCTCTCTAATAATTAAATCATAAATTTCATTACAATTCCATAAGTCTGCAAGCTGGTGACACACATTATTTCTGCCAATGAACCCACCAAGCTACAGGGAGGAAATAGCCTTGGACTCAATTTTCAAAATAAGATATGGATCGTGTAAGAACACTGACATAAAGATCATGTTACACTGACATAAACATGTTTATGGACTTGGCATATCTTACGTATCGACATAATCTTTTTCTCTTTTTTCCAGGAGGTATATTTTATTTATTAAAATGTTTTTTTAGTCAATAAATATAAGTAGGGTCACGATAACAAAATGGAGACTGCCGAGAAGCATACAATATTTCTTTTTAACACAAATCTGATCACAAACGAAATAATAAATAAAGAGAAAAATAAGTAAGGAAGAAAATCCAGTCAACCATCCCCTCGCTTCTCATAAAGAGAAAAATAAATATTTAGTTCTAATACATATTTATAATATCGAAGAAAATTATGTATCCTTACCTGGTTTTCCTGGCTTAAAGTCATCGAAAGTTCTATCTGAAAGATATAAATTTTAAAAATTAGTATAATGTTGGGTAAAAAAAATTGATAAATTATAAGAATTAGTATGGGCAGCTACCTCGGATCCCGAGTAACATCGACCAATGACATGTCGAAGGAAATAGGAAAAAGTATTGCGTCAGCCAACTGTTGCTATTTTGGCTTGAGAAGGCAGATCAGGAGCCACCTACTCACGAGGCAGATTAAAGCGCGATTATATAAATCTTTGATTAGACCGGTGTTAACCTATGCCTCACAAACATCGACGATGGCAAAGGCGGATGAGAATAACCTCCTTATATTCGAACGAAAAATTTTGCGACGAATATACAACCCCGTAAAAGAATGAGAAGCTTGGGTGAGACGATGGAACCGGGAGTTTAACCCCCTGTATAATGAATTGAATGTCGTCGACTTCATAAAACTGGGAAGATTAAGTTGGGCCGGCCATGTGATTCGGATGGAGGAAGGTGAAATTCCTAAAAGAGTCCTTGAGGATAGGATTGACCGTACCAGAAGGAGAGGCAAACCAAGACGAAGTTGGATGGATAGTGTGGCGACTTACTCCAGGCTACTGCTAGGCACACCGAACTGGAGAGTAGCAGCAATGTATGGAGCTGGATGGCGGAAGCTCCTAGAGGAGGCCAAGACCCACCCCCATATAGGTTGTAGCGCCATATAGATAGATAGTATGAGCAGCTGAGATTAGTGTCATGAGGTGGGTTTAGTTGTTGACTAACAAATAATCATTACAGTACTCCCGAAGTAAAATGGTGTCGGGACTGTGATCAACCTGGAACAATTTTACCCGTCTTTAAAAGCATGGAAGGATGTTGAGAGACGAATGCATAAATAAAATCTAACTAAAATTGTATTGTTGAATAATTACCATGTACAATACTATGAGATACATACAATTTTAAAATCTCCTTGTGGTACCCTATGTTATTTAATAAGACGCAAGAGATTTACTTATTTTTTAGCTCGAGTGCTTTAGTTAGATTTAGTTTAATCGAAAATAAAACAAGGTCTTGAATCGAGAATGGCCACTTAATTATGTTGTCAGTTAAAAAAAGTATTTAAATACAAAAATTTCACTATCTGAATCGTATAAAATGGTGCCCACAAAAACAAATACAATAGGAACATATGAAAGTATGATGATTTAAACTTTGTACAGGAGTGAACCACAATAATACGATGGATATTGAGTAAGGAACGTTTCGGAAGTAAAAAAAAACAACCAAGTACAAGAAAAAAAAATTATTGTATACATGTGAAGGAGGGACTAAAATACTACTGTTCAACACAATCACCATTCAAATTTAGGCACTTATCATAGCGGTGGACAAGCTTTGAAATTCCTGTGTCATACAATTCTGCCGCCTGTGATCTCACCCACTTCGTGACGCCTGGAGCTCCTCATCGTTGTCCAAAACAAGCGCCGAGTAAACTTGTCATCCAAAATTTTGCTTTTGCATTACAATGCCCGACCTCACACAGCAAACCGTACGCAAGAACTTCTGAACTCGTTCAACTGGAAAGTTTTTCCTCATCCCCCCTACAGTCCTGATCTTGCTCCAAGTGATTTTCACTTGTTCCCGAAAATGAAGCAACACAGCGTTTTGACGCCTCACTAAGTGGCTGAGATCACAGGCGGCAGAATTCTATGAAACAGGAATTTCAATGATCGTCCACTACTATGATAAGTGCCTGAATTTGAATGATGATTATGTTGAAAAGTAGTATTTTAGTCCATCTTTCACATGTATATAATAATTTTTTTTTCTTGTACTTGGTTTTTTTTTAAATCCCAAAACCTTCCTTACTTTTTGAACAGCCCTTGTATATATAATTATTAAATACTGACGAATATAGATTACATGTTGCAAAAACTAAATTGTAAAAATACATCCTAAAACCATAATTATTTAGAGTAAATTTAAAATATTTAAATAAAAAAGTATAGGCTCACTTGGGGCGAGCGCTACGGTATAATAATTATAAAATTAATAAAAAAGGCTGTTATTATTCTAAAATCATTCAACTCTTTATTAATCTATTTCAGGGGACAAGGGTCCTAACTAACTCCCTTAAGTTAGAACCTATTCAAAAGGTCCACCTCCAAGCCCTTCTGAAGATAGCCCATGCGATGTAATTTCGCCCAGGCCCCCGCAAGATCTATCAACGCCGTTGATGATAAGAATAATCTTATAAGTTCTGACTACAAGAAATTTTTGATGAGAAGGACCAAAACCCGCCAAATGCAGAAATCACTTAAGATCGATTTTAATTATAATCTTTAGATAACAGATTGCAGTTTCGATCCCCATATCACTCCCAGCTATTTTTTTTCCTGACTCATAGCATTCTTTATGTATCTGAGAAAATCTCAATATACCTTTTTATCGCAAGCATTTTAATTGCTAAGAAGATAATTGTTTTTTTAATAGAAAAAAAACCTATGACGTCAAAAAGCTATATCCGTTTACGTAACGACAAACATAACCTGGTCTAGCTCGGCATACCTTTACAGAAATTGATTAAATCGTACTTTCAGTGCTCTTTAAAGTTACACAAGTTATTGTGAGCTTATCTCTTTATTTCAAATGAGAACATCAGCCAACAAATCAATGACATGGATGTAAAAATATCAATCTATTTAATCTATAGTTATTATAAGGTATATCTTTGTCAAGTCTTGTATAAACATGTTCAATTTCTGGTCCCATATGGTTAAGAAGGTTGGTAGTTTTATCTTTCCCTCATTTTAATTAATGTTTCATTGGATCTTAATATTGTATATGGAGGACGTTGTTGGTGAAGGAGATGTCTGCTAGGTCATTATCATGTCAACACCTATCGGTAAAAAAAAAAACCTGTACCACTACAACCCATGAAGGGGTTCAGTACATGGTAGAGACTGTACTGTTTCATGCAAAACGGTTCTGCAGGTCATGCTCAACCGCCAGATTTCTCCCCCTTACTTTGGGTACCCTATTTTTATAATATTTTATAGAGGCTGGGTGGGCCCCAGGAGGGTCCTAGATCCTATATGATCCATCTCCTGTTGCAAACAGACTAAATAAAAGGCATGGTCTGCAGCGGGATTTTACCCAGGATTTCCGACATGTCAACTCAGTGCTCTACCACTGAGCCACTCCGCTCCCTATCTATCGGTCAAGGTTATAGAAACAAATTTATAATGCAGTTGGCAACAAGCATCTTGTACAAATAAACACTATAATAATGCATAGTATTATTATAATTGATATTAATTAGACCCACATTTAATCTACTTTAATTTAATATAATGAACGTGACCACACACATACATTTACCACTATAACCCATGAAGGGTTTTGGATTCAATACATGGTAGACAACGGTTGTACAGGCATCAGATTTATCAGAAGGCCGTATACATCTGACATTCTGGTGTGAATAAGAAACCTGCATCCTGCACGACAACAGTAGCGGTATTCAAACAAGAATATGAACGAAATACATAATTTTATATTTCATTTGAGAAAACTAAGTTTAAGGTACTGATGAAGCAATGGAACAGGCGATTGAGAAAATATGCAGGAATAATTTTCTACATTACCATTACGATTTTTATGGGTTTTTTCCGCTTTGTCGGCTGTTATTACGAATAGAAAAAATAACCTTAGTAACACGTACGTTTGTAATAAAAAAACCTAATTCCGATTAGCCATAGCAGCATAAAGTGACATTAAATGAACAATGAACAAAAAAACATAATACTGATGCGCTATAAATATCCATTTTATGGTGTCTTCTTAAAGGCATTAAAAAGAACAAAGTGACATAAAACTATGGAAGAAGGTGGGTAAATTAAAGAAATTTAATGAATCTTGCAAACAATAAAAAGAAAATCCTGACAATAGACATCTGTTGCATCATAAAAATCCATTTGAATAAACAGACTTCCACTTTAGCAAGGGAAGAGGCAAGGAATAAATTTAGCTCAGAGACCAGTCATGCAGTTATTGGGCATTCGGGATTCCGATAGTAATAAAACAGACAAAGAACCAACTCGTAAAACTACGAAATCATGATACATGTTTAGATTATTATCTTGACCATAAGTGATTTTATAGTTAGTGAAAGTTTAGTCCAGCCCATAAGCGATATAATTTATGGGCCATGACAGTTATCACTTATGATTGAGTTATATCAATTTAAATTATCATACAAGTTATTTAACAGTTAAATAACACCTAATCATTTCAAAATTCTAGACAGTTACGTTCTTAGTTCGATTTTGGTGGGGAATTCGGTTCGATTAATGTTGAAACAGAAATAAATTCAAGAACATAAGAACCATTTATTATGCTCTATGCGAAAATTCATTTTTTTTTTAAATAAAATTTTAAAAATAAAAACATATCCAAACCTTCTTCTCAGTTAAGTGGCGCAACTTATCCTTCAACTTTACTCCCAAAATAATTCAAAATTAAGTTAATGCTATATAATAATATAAAATGGATCATGCGTTAAAATTTAATAAATATGATAAAAAAATAAATAAAAGTAAAAAGAATTAATTAAAGTATACCTTTTTTAACATTTTAATTTCTTTCAAATTTTAATTTCAAGGGCAGTTCATTAGGTAAAATATAACCTTTTTAACTTAGAATAATATAGCACAAATAAATAAAACAGAGCCAAAATTCAAGACGAAACATTAACATTTATTTGAATCCAAATGGAAAAAACCTCAACCAAAGCCTTATGTTTCAAATCATGGACTGGTAATTGTTTGTTTTTACTCCAGATAAACATAAGGCTTTGCTTGTGGTTTTTTCCATTTGCATTCTAATAAATGTTAATGTTTCATTTTGAGTTTTGGCTCTAATTTATTGATTTGATTTGTGGTATAGCCGTTTTTCCACTTCATTTCCTGATGGGTCGATTATACTTTAATTTTATTCAAGACTTAAAATCATTAGTGAATAAAGAAAGTTTCCAATTAGTGAATAAGTATGCCAATTGTTTTAAAAGGCATGTCTCTGCACTTTTACTTAAAGTGCCTTTTACGTAAGAAATTTTACTTACTGGAACATAAAAAGGGAGGTATGATACCTAAACATTTCTTCATGCATTAATAAAAATAGATAATGCATTTAACAATAATTTCTTGCAATCCAATAAACACCTGAATGTATTAAATACTATTGGAATTAGACTTCGGAACCTTGATATAAAACAGGCGTACTGGTTGTGCAACAAAACTAAAATGAATATTATAAATGTAGAAAATTTAATTTTTGAAGCTAACAAAGAGCACAAATTAGAAATTAAGACCGTGAAAGATAGATTTTCTGAATTAATTATTGGGAAACTATATTATAATTTGGAATTAAAAGTTAAGAAAACGCATTTTTACAAAATTAACAAACCATATAATCACATGAATGGATGCAATACTAAAACCATCCTTGATATTCCTAACATTGATAAATGCATGAGACTCAAAAAACATATTAAAAATGATATTTTGACTAAATATAATAATTTGCATAAGCAGCAATTTGTAGAGAAGTTGAAAAACTTACACATTCCTTGCAATATACTCAATTTGTTGAGCTTAAGTGATAGTGCTAATATATTTCCTAAAAACCTAAATACGGATATTTTGAGCATGATTGCTGACCTTTTTAGAACGCCTCTAAGGTCTCAGGTTATGAGCCTATTTGAGCGGTTATTCGTTGGGATATATTGCGCTTCTTCTTTGAGATGTGATTAATCTTACTCTTTTTTTTGTGTGTCTTGATAATGCCTGAATAGGCGAAACGTCGACTGGTAATTGTTTGTTTTTACTCCAAATTTGAAACATAAGGCTTTGCTTGTGGTTTTTTCCATTTGCATTCTAATATCACAAATAAATTATCGTAAGTGTAAAGTAGTAGCAGTATCATAGCGTCTTTTAGATCAACAGTAACGATTATAAATTTATCAGAAACAAATTTTCAGGAGAAACACAAAACTGAAAAACTAACGCGTAATGAAAACTTTTATTTCTATCACACATCATTGTCAAGGAAAAAATTAAATCTTGAAATAAATTGAATTTTTATAAGTAGAAGTTTAACTCACCAACAAGAAAATCCTTGTTTTTGAGTGTTCAGTATATTTACTTCTGATAGAAAACTCAGTGAATATAAAATATTCATTTACAGTATGAAAAAAATAACTATGACACGTTTTGCATTATGTCGAAAAAAATGTCTGGTTATCCCACAGCAATTTCTTCAAATGAAAATGAGAAAAAAAATGATGATTTCACTGATTAGACATGAAATTAATCTATCATAGAGTCTAAAATGGACTTTCAGTAAATTTATTTTTTAATAAATGTATAATGGCATCCCTGACCACCCAAGAAACCAAACGATTGGTCATTATATGCTGAGTAATCACCAGTGTTAGACTCACCTGGCGACTAAGGAATTTCCCAGCAAAAGTAAATATATGTAATATATACAAGTAAATACTATGTGTGCATAACAGCGATGCAATTATGTCGATTAACTGGAGAGTTCTTGAACGTTCTTTAGCGGAAACTATTATCAATAGCACACTTTCACGCCCCCCTCCAAGTTGGAAGACTCCAGAGACAATATCCAGTTAAGTGTCCACGATCAAAAAAAGGCTAATGAAGTTACGAGATAATTTTAATTACCTCACAGGCAGAACATAATGAAATTACAGCAAATTAATATTAGTTTATCGGTATGTCCTAACCCGCAACTTATTTCTGCAGCCCCAGTGAATAAGTGGTTAAGTCGAATTTTGTCCTGAGAAAGTTGAATTTTTAGAGGGAAGCGTAATCGTCTCATTCACGTAGTTTTCGTTTTGAAATTGAGCTGTAACATAAACAAGAGCTGTAACATAAGCAATAACTTAAATTCCCTTATTCACAACAAAAACAACACAATTGCAACACCCTAAGTATAAGAAATCTATTTTGGAGAAAATTCGACTTAAACATTTATTCAACGAGGCTATAGAAATATTTGTGTAGGCAATCTACAACACAAGTGAATGCCTACAATCCACCTCATCGACTTACTACGCTCTTCAACCTAAAACCATACCTAAATCAATAATATAAAAGTCAATAAACAAAGGAAAAAGAGTACAAAAGAGGAAACAATAGAATTTGGAACAAGGAGAGTTTCAATGATATGAGAAAATTATTGTCTCAAGCCACAATTTTTGATAGATCAGCAAAACAACCAAATTGTGTTTGTTATTTTAACTCTAACGATAAAATATATATTTTACGCCTAACAGTTAATAGTTACGTAGGTTTAATAAAGTTTATTACAACAAATAAAATTAATAAAACATTGATCCAGATTTTGACATTATTAAGCGAAACCAGATTTCGCCGGCCCGTCGCCAATGCAATGTTTGGGGTTAAGAAAAATAAATAAAAAATATCAGTATTTTGTGTTGTTTATTTTGTAAAGTATGTTGATCTATTGATGACGCCTAATATAAATTAACAATTCATTACCTTAACAAATCATTCTACCCTTCACCTACGATCGAAGCTCTGATAGTTCATTGTTTGTTGGATCATCGCAACTCTTACCGCAACATATTGCGAGATGTATGTTTTAAAGATTATCTTGAGAATAAAAAGCCATCCAATATTCATTTGATGATTTGCTAACTGAGAGATGAAACAACAAAATGTTTGTACATTCATCTTATCCCAATCTAATTTAATCCTGTACCACTACAACCCGTGAACGGGTCTGGGGTTCAGTACATGGTAGCGACTATACTGTTTCATGGACAACGGTGCTGCAAGGAAGGGACTTGTCCTAGCTCACGCCCAACCTCCAGATTTTTCCCACTTATTTATGGTACCGTATTTTTATAATATTTTATAGAGCTGGGTTAGCCCCAGGAGGGTCCTAAATCCTATAGGATCCATCTCTGGCTGCAAAAAGACTAAATAAAACTCTTGCCCACAGCGGTATTTGAACCAGGATTTCCGGGATGGCAACTCAGTGCTCTAACACTGAGCCTCTCCGCTCTCACATACATCTTATGTGCAACTAAAAAGCTAATTGTACATTCCATCTTAAGTGCAATCCCTTATTAATTTGAACAATTGCATTTTTTCAAATGCTTCGTGCTAAAATAGGTGAGCGCTGAGATTCCATGCCGAAGGTCCTGGGTTCAATAAAGTTGGTACCGAAAATACGGAGGAAAACCAAGAGGTTGGCGTTTGGATCTAGAACAACAGTGCACAACAGTTATTGAAAAAGATTCAAATAACTAAATTCTAGTGCCAGTTACAAGGATAGATAATGTTGCAATGCTACGCCACAGATATCAATACTGCATTCGATATTCCATGGTGCATTTCAATTTATAGCAAATTCCTTCCTGCCAAGGGCCTGGAGAGAATTCAAAACAATATATTGAGATGCCGTGCAGTGAGAATTTGATTACGTTGATGAAATTGAATTGAAATTAATATAAACTCTTCATAAACATATTTATTGCACAGGATCATTTTTAAAACCTTTGTAACCACCTTCGAACTTATATTATTTATTAATATAGGCTAACAGATATCTTAAAACTTGCTTTAGCAGATGATTTAACGTATTTAATAGTTTTCCTTACTTTACTTCATCAAATGATTTGGTAAAACTCAAAGAAAACAATTGTTTTTATTTAAAAATTATGATTTTAATTTATATCTTGTTTTATCAGCCGTATGTTGAATCAGAGCGTAAATCATTCCCACGAAATAGGGGGTTTTGACCCGACAATGAGTAGTGAAAGAGAGAGCAAAAAATATTTGTATATTGTAGTAAATGTATTACTGAAAATTAATTTTTTTTATGTTAGTGGTTAAAAAATTTTTTACCCATGAATTTCTGGGGAGGAATAAACTATTGATATACTATTATCAAGTCAACAAGCGCTTACTTATACGTCAGCAATCCAGAAACAGGCACAGTATATTGTCATTGACTGAATACTAAGTGCATTGCGGGTGGCCCGTCGAGAAAAATGCAGTTTATATATCCAGAGGATACAGGAAATATGGATTGAACTAAAAAAATCTGGAAAAATACTAAGTAAACCTCAACGCTAAACTAAAGTACCAATTTTCTTTGTAGCAACACAAATTTTTGTTTGTTTAAACGTAAAATAAAATTTAATTGATCGATGACATGCTAAGTGTCATATAATTCAAATTGGCTAATTAAAAATCAATACCCATAATTACTTTTGGCGCCCCTTATACAGTTTCATTACAATTCAATATTTTTTGAAATGCTCAAGAAAATACAAACATTTCCTTATCCTACTCTTACTCCCTCCTTCGGCCATAGCGATTAGAGTGTAGAATAGAACGGAAAAGAAAAGTAACTTTACTCTGGGACTTAGTCCCTTTAGAATAACTAACATGGAACATAAAAAGAAACTTAATATACCATCTGGGCAGGCGGCTACATAATTCAAATCATAAAGTCTTTATAAAACTACCAAAAGAGTAATTACAAAAAATAAATAAATAAAGTACAATTTGTGACAAAATATTAGGCAACTAAGGAAAGTAAATAAGTAAACAGCTGATAAAGAGATAAGCTAGGATTTAATAAGTTATATACATAAAGTATATCTAATTAAAAAAAAAAGATCCCATAATAGTGGCATGCAATGCTACGATTTGAAACAGATAACAGAGGAGTTCATAGTACAACAAAACCTTTTGCATGGAAGCAGCTACAAAAAATTAAGATAGTCTAAAGGAATTAGTTATAAACTATGATTTTTTAATTAAAAAACAGGTTCTTTCGTCTCAATGAGGAATATAAAAAAACATTCACAGATGATTCGTTCCTTTATAAAACAAATAAACAAATAACTACGAAGATATGTTTGCTTGGTTATTACAACTCTCGGAGAGATAATCGTCTAGCTCAACCAGTCCTTTCAACTTGCTAATTTCACTCACAAAATACACGCACTGAGTAAGTGTTTTCGTGCTTTTTATAACGAAGGAGAGGAAGTTAAGAATTATCAAATTTAATAATCAAATCATCATCTCTTGCATTCAAATCAATAAATATGGGATAATAAAATAAAAATATAGTATAAATATTTTATATATAGTAAAATTATCATAGCTAACCTGGTCCGTTGTCGTGGATATAGGCCAGATTATAGACACCGCCGTCTTCGAGCCTGCTGAACCCAGTCAGCTTCACGTCCTGGCTGCTCTGTTCTGGATTCTTGGCCATATCGTTGCGAAATTAGTCTGAGCGCAATAGGAACATACTGAATCACTCACGCAAAATCACTTTAGCACCCCCTGCAATTCAGAAATAAAAAAATTGTAATAATAATAAAAAATATATATGATCTTATAAATATTTATCATAGGTCTTCGGTAAATTCGAATCAGAAATTTAAATTAGTAGCATAAACCAATAGAAAAATGAAATATTAATAATAAATTCAGATTTTCTATCCCTAAGCACAGTCACGTAATTATATTTTATCTAAAAGTAGAAAAAGAAAATCCTCAAAATAAATAAGTGTCAGAGATTCGAAAATGGGATATGGAAATTCAGGAACAGATCAATTTATAGTCAAACAGAGAGAATTGTTTCTGCGATGAATAGAGGAAGAGTGTCATTGAAAGGGAATGGCTGAAAACAGATCAACAAAAAGTATTCTCAACATTTTGAAAAGAATTCCAAAACAAAAATTAACTTGTTCAAAGCAGTCGAGGCAGGAGCAGTAGAGAAATGGGTAAAAATGATATAAAGAAATACAGAATAGAGAAATTATAAGGAACTTTTTTAAAAATTAGTAGCGGAGAGTAAAAAAGAAAATAGACGCTAAATGGACTGATGAAAGAAAAGAGAAACATGAGAAAAGAATAATATTTGAAAGATAAAGAAGGGAAAATCATGAATGTTATTTCACGAAGTCCTAATCAGGCCTAAATTGGAGGGGGGAATACGTTTTTTTAAATTAGTTTATGAAACAAAATTAGGAAATGGTTTTGGAGATCAAATACAATTAAATATTTGAAATTACAGCAAAACCTGCCCTCAAGATGATTACACACACCAAATTGCATTGTACACTTGCTTTTTACCGCCCCAGTCGGTCATGATAATTATTACCAATGAATGCAAAGATCAATTAAATAACTGCAAAAGCAAGATCTCGGTAACAAACTCCATGATGCTAATATGGTGTTGCGGCCCTTTTTCCAATCAGTAGGAATCATTCAATCTAGGCATTATTGAAGGTATGCTGTAAAGGAAGATGGTAAATAATTATGTAAAGAAAGAAAATCAATCAATCCCAGTAATGGCTTTGGTTCAAACAAAGCAAATATGTTATTACCTTCTACGAAGAAATAATTGCTTTTGCAGACAGTTTGTAGTCATTATTTCCAAGCTACAAATTTTACATTCGCCGACCTTTGCTGGCAAGGAAAAAGTTCAATGTTTGCGCAGATATGGTATACGTATTCCAACCTCAATTGATCAGAAATACAAAATTGCATTAGAAAGAAATTGGGACCATTTTTAATCAGTACAAACAAACTTATGAACATTAGTCTCCCGTCATACCCGTTCTCGGCTCACTGATCTATATACAGCAACCCACCGAACTGCAGCTTTTGAAAGAGCTTTCCTTATCCTTATTCGTCGTTCCAATAATCTCCCAACCTTCAAATACCGTATGTTCCATCACCTAATATCACTACAATTCCAAAAAAATCGGAAACAGTAGAGGAACAGTTTTGAGTTAAAATTCTTTTCATTCGATGAATGAATGATGTTTTTCAATGCACTTGTGTGTGTGATTGAGTATGTATATACATATGAGTGTGTGGAATTTAAACCACGTCCATATGTATTAATATCATCTTTTTGTTAGGTGTTAGGGGAAAAAAAGACATAAAGGGATTAAATGTAAATCTCTGATAGTATTGTTTAATTTTCCTTCATTATTTTTTGTTTTTCTTTTCTTGGCATAAATTTGATATATATGTAACCAAAAACGTTTTCTCTTATATAATTATGGTCAACTTATTTTAATTTTTTAATTTCTGTTCTTCTAATCTGTTTTTAAAATATTTTTATTGGAGGTAATTATTTTTTTTATTTTTTTTTATTCTTTCTCACTTACTAAATTACTTGTAATAACAACGCCTATATTGTTATTCTAAAGGGACTTGTCCCAGAATAAATAAATACATTATTATTATTACTATTATATCAACATTTTTTCTGCCCACAAAAAAAAATTGTTTCTTAATAGCATTTTGGAATTTCATATTTAAAGGATTATTTTGAGATATTGATTATTTTGAATTAAATAAAATAACGAAATAATTTTGTTGGTATTCATATTTTTACTAGTTTTAAAGTTTTAGTTTTTTTAAGATAAAAAAAATTATAGTTTATAGGAAAAATGTCTTAATCATATTTCACTGCTTTCTCTTTATTGGAATAACAGCCCTAAAATAGAAATATTGGAATAAGAGATAGATTGTTTTATTTTTTAAATCGGCTTATTCTATAATTTAAGTTCACAAAGAGTGCTATATTTGGTTTAAATATTTAATCGATTATTAGGGAATGCTACTTCGAAGAGACCTCAAGAAACGGTCAGTCAGTACATAAAAACAACTAAAGCAACTAATCCTGATGATGTATCAAGACTATCTGCCGAAACGTCAGCTTAAAAAAATATTACATTGACTGCATCTTGCCAATTTGTTTCACTTTTTCTAATACACGTTATTCTATACTTTAATATTAAAATAAGATAAACAGTAAATATTAAAAAATAAGAAGGATTAATTAAATAGCTTAACAATTTTGATATGCTTTTGGGTTATAAGCGGGAAAAAAAGAAGATTAGATCTCAAAAATGATAAATGCATTTCAAATGGTTTATATCCACTCCCTTCCATTGCCTCAATTACCCACAAGATCTCATAACGTTTAAACTAATGACGTTTGATCGTTGGCAATCGGACCAATTGGGTCAGGCAGCTGCCCACTCGAAGAGGATGACGTACATCTTGGTAAAAGTGCAAGAACACGTCGGGGTCATGTACACGACGGGGTAAGACTTTCTTTGGGTTAATAAGCTCGCTTGATAGTTTAGTATTAATTTCGCTCAAGGTTAGTATTAATAAAAAAGTAAGTATTTAGTCATAAAGTTAGCATCGGATATGTTCAAGTATTCAGGAAAGATGCCCCAAAGCTGTCCAATTCCGTGGTTTTCAAGTATCTGAAAACTGGATTCAGTCTCATTCAGGGTTTCAGTCGCCTGTATCTTGCTTTCCAAAGAAAAACTAAATATCGTCTCGTAAGAAAAAAGAACAAAATGCAATTTTTGTTGGGGAAAAAATTAGAAAACACTGCACACAATTCTAAAATAAAATAGAATGGAAAAGAAAAGTAACTTTATTCTAAAACTAAGTCCCGTTAGAATAACAAACATGAACAGAAAAAGAAGCCTAATTGCATAAAAATAATATTCAAAATCCACTTGGAATATAACATAAGAATTGGAGCGGAGCTTATATTGGTGGAACTTCAAATAAGCAAACCATTATTCAATTAAGGAGACTTTTTCTTACAAAAAAAGATAAGCCCAGTGGTTATACTGTAGTTTTTAAAACTAAAAAAGGGGGTGGACACGGCAGTGTGTTGTTGGTGAATACATTTACGTAACGGATAATATTTTTTATATTAAATATAATTATTTATAATTAGCGGTGATAAGTATAAAACAACGCTGCTCGGGAACATTATCACAAAACTTTTTTATTTTGGCGACTAGTGTCGGCCACGGATGTTGGGTCAATCTCTGGTGTTAATCTCGCAGCTCTCTAACTGTAGGAGACTCCTGACCTGATTAAATACAAAATTGTTTCGGATGTTGATCATATAAAGCCCATCTAACGATGAGACGCGACTCAAAGCCACATAAACTAATTTGTTTTGGCACTGCTTGACTCGATCATGTGGTGGTTTCCCATTCAATTGCTCTTTAGAAACCCTTCTCAACTGTATACAATCTCTGTAATTGTATTTGACTTTTCGACGCGTATATGTTGACATTATATATTTTTGATATTTTTTTTATTCTAACGCCTTATTATGTTCCCTGTCACTGTTATAAACCAATATTTTATATACAATCGATAAATTTTGAAGACAGCTGACGATTGAATCTTAAATGAACGTCGTAGCTTCTCAGAGTCAAAAGTTGTACTGTATGGAAATCTCGATCTGCAACAAAATTACCTCGAAATGGCGGCCCTTCCCCCACAACTGCACACGATGCGTAACTGTTATCACTTATCGTAATGGATCCTTTGATCCTTTAGCTATCCAGTGGTCTAATTGAATTTTGGATGGAGATGATAGATATGTAGTTGCAACACCGAACTGTATTTCCCGATTTCATATCATTCGTTTCTTGAATTGCCTCCCATTATTGAAGCGATTTTATATACGTTTTAACGCCAAAAGAAACAACGCGACTTAGTGTCAGAGTCCGGAATTCGAGATCTGTTGTGGAAGAAAGATCTGCTGAGAGCCATGTATCGACCGTGTGGAATCTAGGAACCTTCTCTGGGCTCACCCAACATTTATAAGATGGCTACTCTTACTTGAAACCTGATGGTTGAATGTAATCTCTGCCAAATGACCTAGCTGCACCACAGTTGTCTTAAATGTACTATAGTACAGTGCTTACCACTGCCCAGAGCACAAATAATGATATGCTAATAATAATTTTTATTTTAAACAACTAGTGATTTAGAAAACAAATCTTTAATGGTTCAGTACAATCTGTCACATAATTCGTAATTATTTATATACAACATAAATTTATGGCATAATCTAAGTGAAAGTCTCTGATTTATTTATTTCATATATTTAAACATAACGGTCTATTTAGTCAAGAGATCGACAGGTTATTGGCGATAAACATAATGTTCATTCTAAAGGTTATTAAATTGAATATCATACATACACAAGAATATATTGTTTGTAATTATTAATTACAGAAATATTCAATTTGAAGCAATTAATTAACATTCGAATAATCACATTTATATAAAGTAATTATTTACACAAATATATAAAGTAATTAAATAAAAAAGGAATTATAACATTAATTAAAACATGAACTAAGAATGTGAGGCTCAAAGGCAGACCAGTCGGCCGTGGAGTGCCCCTTCTACTTGGACTTGTAGGTCATAAAGCTGCACTCATTTGTAGGCTACCTTGTCTGTGATTCCTATGCAATATGTCAGCGCACTCATGAATTTAAAAGACTCGAATACTGAGGTGCTAAGCATGACATGTATTCCAAATTTAACGGTAGTTAAGTTCTAAGCTCACAAATAATCACAAAAGAGTCATATACATGACTATTATAAGACTTACTTGGAGTTACGGAGTAGAGCTTTGGAAAACCACTAAGCCATCGAATTCCTCTCTTATCGAATCCTTACAATCAAAAATCCTTCGTTAAATTCTCAATGCGCCTAACATTGTTACGAACAAAGTCATCCATAATGACCCTAATGTCCCATTTTTTTCAGATTTGGCCCGATATTAGTACTTTCATGACAAACTTTATACCTGGCCAATCCCACTACATTCAAACCTAGCTTCTCTTCAATTCTCGATAATCCTTCCACGCTTTTGAAAAGAAGAAGGTCACATTACCTTTTTAGTTTAATTTGTTACTTGAGTACTACCAGTGGGTTGTTTTCCTGCTTGCCTTTATTTCATAGCGTAACACTCACTTTATTTACTTATTGTATCATTATAATACAGTTATAAATTTCAATAAATTTTTTTTTAAACAACAAAAAATAGGATTTAATAGTTAAAATGCATATACATTTTAAACAAAAATTAATATAATTAAAATGGTTTCTTACAATTGAGCCTATGCTGTAACCAATCAATTCAAAATAAAAGTTATAGGTATAATATAAAATACAGCTTCCAATACAACAATAAAAGTATTTCTGATGAAGCCGAGAAGAGCAGATATTTAGTGCAGCTATTTAAAACAATATATGAAAAAGTATTCAAAAGTAAATTTAAAAAATGCAATAAAATGGGCAAAATGAAGAGTTTGACAACTGTCTTCACACTCAAGCAATAATAATCTTGATTTCATAATTAATTTAAAAATACCATCATCTTGTTCATCCGATTATTCTATGTATTTTTCTCTATAGGCACTGTAGTTCTTATATATTTTTCTGTATTATTATTCTAAAGGGACTAGTACAAGAATAAATAACGAATTCATTAGTGTTAATACTATTACTACATCTAAATAATGTGGATTATATCTTAGATAGGAGTAATACGAAAGACCGGCATAGGATTGAAAAAAACAAACAGCAAACTAACTATTTCGACTACCAACGATATTACTGGGCTGATGCTTAAATTTATCATCATGATCCCATCTATAGAACACTGATAAGCCCTTGATGACCATCGAGGGGCTTATATTGATTTACTAAAAAATCAGTAATTCAGTATTTCTAGTAAAAACCTTCGAAAAATAGTGAAGGTTCCATTCTATGTTAAAAAGACTTGCTAAACGAGAGAGTTGGACATCCTAACAGACCATCCCCACATCGAGACATAACATGAGTTCTTTGCCATAAATATTCGTTGTCATCAGATCCATAACTAAAGAACACATAATCCCAGACGGTTGCCAAGAAATTTATCGCAACTAACGATAAATACAACTTCCTTAAGGAAAAATACTATGTAGATGGTCAATTTCTTTCCTGTACAACATCAATATTTTTTGAAACCAGTAAATCAACGTAACGATAACGCTGATTATGGTAATGACGTGTTTTACATGTGACCGCGTCTTAATAAACCAGTTTCTCGTTAATAACACTACTGAATGTTCTTGAAAGATCTAATGCTAAATTAGTTGGTTCAGAAAAAAAGGACACTGCCTTAATTACAGATTGCCTTACAATTACAGTAATATAGCACCTCAACTGGAAACTTATTATCTTTCTGCTTAATACATAGTATATGTTATGTGCTATTTTTAAATACATTTACCGGTGTAAATTTACTGATTATCAAGAAAGGGTAAATAATAACATCATGGATCAAAAAACTCCAAAGGAGCGGAACGGATATCATAAATAAGCTACCAAGTGAAAAAGTATCCATATTATGAAACAGTCCAACTTCCTTAAGTTGTCATGGCAACGTTATCAGTCATTTTATCTACATATATGCTTCAGATCGATATATAATTCAACTATTCAAATTTAAAATATGGGTTTCGGCGTCTGATGGTGGTGTACGAAATCAACCATCCTATGCATCGTAGAGGCCGCGCGATACTCAAAAAAACAGTTTTCCAATTAATATTAGAGCCAAACGGTTTTTATGTAACTTCTTTACCGAATCGATGTAAAATTTAAGTAAAATTATAGAGAGTTTTTTAAAAAATAAAATTGAATTTCTTAAAATGTTTTATTAGTTCCTCCTAAAATTGGATATTTAGATTTTGATTCTGCTCCTTAAAATGTAAGTAAAAAATGATACCGAAGAACGTTTTAAAGATCATTATTTCAAAAGTTGTTTTGCATTTATGAAGTCCTAAAGTAAGGTCTTCTAATTTTTATTATTTTAAATTCAAATTGATCTTTATAAATATTTAAACATATACCACTACAACCCGTGAACGGGTCTGGGGTTCAGTAAATGGTAGAGACCATACTGTTTGATTTGATCTGTAGATCACGCTTAACCGCCAGATTTCCCCTCCCCTTATTTTGGGTACCCACTTTGTGAGCCTCAGAAGGGTCCTAGATCCCATATGATCCATCTCCGATGGATAGACTAAATATAAGTCTTGCCAGCAGCGGGATTTGAACCAGGATTTTCGGCATGGCACTGAGCACTGAGTCTCTACCATTGAGCCACTCAGCTCCCTATAAATATTTAAAAAAAAATTAAATCCAATATGAATGATCACTACTGAGTGAGTTAGCTTAGTGTGTAGAATACTGAGTTTCTATATTAAAGGTGTTTTTTTTTTGGTATTTTTACAGAATGGTTACTAATAATAAAACTTAGTTGAAACAAATACTTAAAATACGATAAAACTTTGTTTATTAGTAAAGTTTGTTGTATATTAGGTTATTGATAAAGATCGTAATGTCAGGTCTTCTCTTTAAAAAAAGGTAATAATCAACAAAAATAGATTCCTAAATTTTTTGCTATCCAAGGCAATCAAAATAACAGAAAAACAATCGTAAGAGGCAAAATTTATTGATTAAAAATAAAAAGTGCAGCTTGGACTAAATAATTATGCCTATAGGTTATCGGCTAAGGGCTATTCAAGACACCAGCTGTTAAGATGGAAAAGTAAGATACGACTAACATCAGTTTATTCCCCCTCTAAAGCCCCTAAAATACTTTCTTTCGAAATGGCCTGGGAATGGACAGGCACTAAACACTGCCAATTTTCGTTTCCCAGGATTCAAGTTGAAAGGTTGCTAACCCCATCCAACCACGTTATACTCTTATAGATGTGAAGGGCCTCAACGTTGTATCCATGTGGCCTAAGCTTTCAACAGGAATAATATTACTATATTATCAATAATACATTACAAAGAAGGTTAATAGATTTTACATACTTATTACATGAACGTTATTAAAGAATTGCAACGGATCATTTTAAGGTCGAAGCCGAATTGGAATTTAAATTATTACTAAATATTTTTATTTCAAAAGAAAAGATATATCCAGGACCGGGACTCGTACCCGGGTCTTATGTCCTGGTCCTGGACATATCTTTTCTTTTGAAAAAAAATATTTAAAAATTAGTAACAAATAAAATAAAATAAATTATTACTAGTTTAGAAAAGTCGGATTCCGCAGTCTGAACTCGATCAAGAGATTTACAAACAACAAAAGTAAATTTTACATTATCCATCCATCACTACGTTCTTCATTAAAATCTATACTTGATCAAATGTAGAAAAGATTTGGAATGACACTGAAATAATAATAATAAAGAAGTTGAAACGCCTTACGGTGATTTAGTTTTTAAGATATTTAAATAACAATAATAATTATTCTGGAAATTTACAACAGGTCTTTGTTCAATTTACGCGTAGCACAAGATCTAATCATATAAAATTTTAATAAAAAAACTGTACCACTACAGCCCATGATGGGAGTTAGACTCAGTAGGTACATGTATTGTTTCTAAGACAACGGTTCTTGATCACGCACAACCATCAGATTTTTTCCTCAATTAAGGTTACACACACTATACAGGCTGGGTGAGACCAAGGAAGGCGTGCAGGTCCCAAAGGTGGCTAAAAGATTAAATAATTTTCCTACCACAGCTGGATTTGAACCTAAGACTTTTAGCATAACAGCTCAGCACTCCACGTTGGCTACCCCGCTCCCGTAATAAAATATAAAACATTTTTATTATATATCTACAGCCCCAGTGAATAAGTGCTTAAGCCTAATTTTCTCCAAAAAGAGTTTCTTGTACTTGAGTAAGCAGAATTGAGCTATTTTCTTGCTAAATAAAGGGCTAAGCCAGACACTGGCTTATTTCGTATATTACATTTCCATTTCAAGCCAAAAACTACGAGAATGATACGATTCCGGTTATCTGCAAGCAGTAAATTATCTCTAGACAAAATCCGACTTAACCACTTACTCACCGGGGCTGTAGATATATTTATTTATATATTTAGCATATTAATAAGTACATTAAGTATGTTGTATGAAATTAAATGTTAAGTATACATATATATTTTTTTATCATTCTCCAGTATAAAGAACAGTTACAAATATATACACTAAAATGTACTAGTTAATATATTAGAATTTTCAAGATTTTTTTTTGCTTTTTGTTTTTAACAGCTACCAACTGAAATTTACAAATCACTAATAAGATACATATTTTATTGACCTAGGCAGGTTCCCAACAAACATCTCCTAAAAATCTTTAATTGACGTTTTGATTAAGTAAAGAGGAACGATTTATATAATTGTGAAAAAACAAAATCGATAAATTAAGTGATAACATCATACAGTTTATTAGTTAATTCCATTAAGTGTCGATTTCTGAATTGTTAATGTCAACATAAACAAAACTGGTTTACATTATTTAAGAAAATAAAAGGAATCATCCGTTGACATTTAGCCTTATTTGGAATGAATAGTTCGAGGAAGAAACACCTTTTTTTATTTATTGGCAATGGCCTTTTAGTAGATACAATAAATTTCCCAAAATCATTTCAAATAAATTTAAATGATATTGCAACGCTCAAGGGTAAGAAAAAACAATCTTTTCAATTAAAAAAATAAGTTCCGGAAGCTACACTGGCTTTAATTTTTGTTCCAGCTCATTCGGTAGAAAGTTATTTATGAATGGGAAGTTATTTTTACCGAGTTACTGAAACTGCGATAAGACGCAAATAATTGGGTGTTTGAAATCTCGTATATCCATCAACCAGACAGACATCGCCAGACACAAATCAGATATTGTATAACGAACCTTTTTTTGTACCAACCCCCCTTGTTCAAAGAAAAGCCTTCCACGCCCCCCATGGACAAAATTTCTAAGGGTTACGTGAAAATATACGAATAGTACTTTAAAAACAAAACATTTAGTTTCAATATCACAAGTTACAACATTATAACATTCTATTTTAGATAAAGAAGTACTGGTAAGAGAAAAATACTCAAAACTAAGTGAGAATATTTTTATATTCGACTGGTCTTTATATTACCATACTTGTTTTCATGCCCTCCAGGTTGGGAACCACTGTTGTAGAACAATTCGTAATTTAGGAACAAAATATATCATTAAGACCGAGTTAACACTAACTCAAAACAGTATGTTTTCTTCATAGATTTGTAAACAGTGCTTCTAGTGAACAAAAGAACAAACAACTTTCTGCTGTTTTCCAGTCAACGGTAGGGCAAGAAGGTGATTTGGCCGATGAGACTGGATGAGTCCCTGAAATATCGCCAGAACCCACAGGACCGATTCAAGGCAAGTAACAGAATAATTGATCTGCCAGAGACGGTCTCCAAGAGACCTGCATACCAACACAATATGTACTTAGCTACCCGACTACCCGAAATAGGATACATAGATAAAATTACTCATTGTATATAAAATTACTAACTGTAAAATATAACAGTTAACAATAATCCACAATCACCTAATTCGTGTTTTAATGGCACACTTGTCCTTAATTCAGGATATTATGAATCGGATATACCCGTTCCGATCTAGAAATAAACACAAGAGAAAAAGTGACTCTGGTTCTTGGCAGGTATTCTCGTTTTGGATAAGGCTACGGAATTACTCGTCTTTAGAAAGTTAAGAGAGCCATTATTAAAGCAGACACTGAAAGCTGAACTGCTTTCGTGGCCATTGGAAGAAATTTATAGCCGGTCAGCGCAAGGTACCCCGCATGGCACATATAGCAACTGGTTATTGAATGCCGTCATAGGACATGTAACTGGTCATGGCAGTTTGGAGAATCAAGCGGGATAGTGGGTATTAAACTATAAGTAAAAACTATGACATGCATTTATTTATATATTATACTGGATTTGAGATAATTCTATACAGTGTAGATTGATCAGTGGTGGTAGATTAGTGGAACAAGATTAACAATGAATTAAACTTAATAATAATAATAGACTCAGAATAGACTAATAATAAACCGAACGTTAGATACCGACAGTATCAATTGCTCTTTATAAATGTCTGCCCTCAGATAACTACCCAAACCCATATGAAAATTCTTAACGCATTCTTCCCACCTACGCCTCGGTCTACTGTAATTATTTCGTTACTAAGCCCAAAAACTTTACTAAGTAGTCCGTCCCTATATTCGTAAAAAGCAAGAAACCCAAAACCTACTAAAGATGGAAGATAGAATGTTGATTATTTATGATTCTACCACTACTATTAAATACCGTAGGGGCATTCCAACGGAAAGTCTTTTAGCAATGAACAATCATTTAATTTGGAAATAATAATTAATATAAAAAATTGGAACTTTTGATTGTAATTTTATTAATTATGTTAAATTAAAACACAATCACAGTAGCCCATCTCTACGTTATCCAGCTAGTTTACGAAGGTAACCCTTAGGTTCACACTACCAGACTTTTTTTTCTGCGCTATGGTTTTTTTCATATGTGATAAGACAAATATATCACAATTCTGATACTTTGCATGCTACTCAAATATATTTAACAATACTTTTAAACCTGAATTTGTGAGATCATAAACAGCATCCTTCAATTTTCTCATCGTCAAGCCGGAATCGTATGGTTAATAATAAACCATTATTATATTAATAAGGGGAGCGGAGTGGCTCAGTGGTAGAGCACTGAGTTGCCATGCCGAAAATCCTGGTTCAAATCCCGCTTTAGGCAGTTACTTTTATTTAGTCTGTTTGCGGCGGGAGATAGATCATATGGGATCTAGGACCCTCCTGGGGCTCACCCAGCCACTATAAAATATTATAAAAATAGGGTACCCAAAATAAGGGGGGAAAACCTAGCGGTTGAGTGTGACCTAGGACAAGTCACCTCCTTGCAGAACCGTTGTCCATGAAAGAGTCTCTACCGTGTACTGAACCCCCAGACTCGTTCACGGGTCGTAGTGGTACAGGTTTTTTATATTAATAAACTATTCCTAAATGGTACATAAGGGAGATTAGTAAAGTCATTATTTTATTAAATTGGGATTCACAAGAAAACACGAAAATATAAAATATAAAATACTAACGCATTCGAACAATTTGTAAGAATTCCAAAACTGAGATAAAACACACAAAACGACAATTAGAACTACTAAAAAATCACTTTTTTTTTGGATTAAAAATAAAAATTCCTTTAGTTCCGAAACAAAAAAAAAGGTAAAAGTTAAGATTGTTGGAGGAACTATTAGTTCTGAATAAGAAATTCGAAACCGGTCACAATCTAAGAGGTACAACATTCGAATTTTATTAGCATAGGTTATCGACACATTTTTCACGATTTATGAACTACTGGCAATAAGAATAAAATAAGATTGAGTCAGTAATCCATTACTTGTCAATTAAACGAGACAAAACTGGTATTGCGGGAGACATTTAATTGAAAAGAAGTGGAATGAGTGAGTTATCTCAGGCTTCTTCTTTCAAGATTTCAAGTTGAAGACATAGGGTACTTTATAAATAATACTTAATGAAGTCCCTTTGTCTGTTAAACATTTGCAATTATAAATTATAGAAACTATTATTAATAAATAACAATATCTTACGCTTTGTTATTGATGGATGTTGTTATTATTTGTCAGAATAAAACATTTTTATTAATTGCTAGCCTTCGGTTATTGTGATACTCTTCACATAATTTATAACATTTTGAGTGAGACTAACCGTTTTTTTTTGTTTGTTTTTTGTCAAATATCATATTTCGTCAAAATCTAAGTTGAAAAAAATAAATGAAAAATAGTAAAGTTTTAAAAAATAATTAAAATTTAAAATAAGAATACTTGGTGTGAAAACAAACACAAATTTTAAAAACAATTGTCTGAATGTGGTACTGACTAGATTTCAGAACTATTTGTGGATGTCAATACTTGACTTTAATTTTTTTTAGTTTTTGAAAGAATTATTATATTCAATGTTAGAAGTGAATTGCTATTCTTGGGTTGCTCGAAGTACTAGAAAATCAGTATCACGACACGATTATTTTTTTTTTCGCGATTGGCTTGAAAAATTATTAATTATATATAATTATGTATAATCGAAAAAAAAGTTGTATTAATTAATTAATACATAAAATTTACAATGTATAAAATATACAAAATTGTGTATTGAGTCAATCCCCTACAAATAGACAATATAATAAGTACAACTAAGTAAATTGTGAACAGTGAAATACAATTTAAACTAAAAACATGTTCTTATAACGTACAAAAACATGAATCATATTTTTTTTAAATATTTTCAAACCATATAATATAAGAGCTTTATAACTTCAATCTCAATCTAAATCTTAAATAGCAGTCATGCTAAAAACAGATACAGTATATCACAGTAGGTACAGTAGATTCTAAAATTTGAAAAGAATTGAGATGTTGACATGAAAAAGGTAGTAAGTCATGAAAAGGTAATTTTACAAGAGAAGCAAAAACAGTTTATTACAACAAAAAATGTAAGTTTTACGTGGAAAATATTAACTACCACCGTTCATAGAAACTAAACCACTACCAGTTTTGACTTGCCAATGTCAACGCCTAAGTTACCCTCATAATATCATTAATCTGAATATAATTGCTTATAATATCTTTGAGAAAATGCAAATATGGTCTGAAGTAGTACATGAGAGAAAGTGGGTATGTATGTGTGTGAGAGAGTGAGAAGATGAGCAATGACTCGACCATGGTTCCAATTTTGAAAACAGTAGCAATTGTTCGATGTGTGTACTGAAGCCTTGGAGCCTGAGATAGGGATCAGCAGTTACTATAATATTACTCTAACGCTGACTAAGACCGAACGACTCATCTATCTTTGTCTATCAGTAAGTGCACGCGGCTAATTACACAGGGCAACCTATAGAAAATAAAACAGTTCAATATATTTATATAGATTGCCATTAGGTCATCCACTCAATTTTATTTATTTGAAATAGCATTTTTTTTTTTTTTTTTTTTTTTTTAATCGACCGACGTATACGAACGTGGGCAATTTGTGCCCATTTTTATATTGATATTTCAACAGTCATATATAGGTTTATCTACTTGTTATTAAAACATGGCAATAAAAAAAAATCAAGCCAACCTCCGTGGCTAACTGTAAAAGCTTTATTTATAATATCAAATATTATGATTTGTTATAATAAATAAACTTATAATTGATGTTATTATTGATATTAGGGCTTAATTATTGTTAAAAACACATGTTATTTGGCTCCTTTGAAAAATATATATTCGTAAATTTTCTATTGAAAACACTTAGAAATAAACACGGGGTAGGCTGCAGTAGCATCAACACTGAACAATTATGGCAGCATAACTTTGCTAATAAATGGACACGGCCCAATAATGCAAAGGTTTATTATAAAAATATTTTTTGATTATAAAAAAATATCGAATTTTCCTGTCTGTCAATAAACATAAAATATACCCAGAAATATGTCAGGTTCTTACAAAATCCAACCGATAAGTACTGAAAAAAATAAGCAATGTAGCCCATAACATGGTGATATGTATCTTATTGATTCCTTTTTTCATCACTATGTATCTAAATCCCTATTAATCACTAAATAGGATTTGAATCCTGATAAATCCTAATATATCAACGAAACAACTAACTTCACAAAATCTAATTTCCATAAAATCAACAAATAACTTGTATATGTATAGTATGATAAAAAAAAATCTATTGTCGTCTTAATTGCCGCTCTAGAATTTAGAACCACACCCTAACAAATAACTGCTTAAAGGGGATTAAAAAGACAAAATTGCACCACTATGAAACCCAGGGAGGGTCTTGGGTTCTTTACATGGTAGAGATTGTACTGTTTCTCTGTTTCTTTGACAACGGTTGGGTAAGGAGGTAATTTGTCCTAGATCACGCTCTAGTCCTAGATCCCATAGGATCCATCTCGGGCCGCTAACAGATTAAATTAAAAACTGCTAGCGAGCGAGATTTGAATTGATAATCAATCGGTAGAAATAAATTCAAAGGAGAAATAAATATGCAGTTACTGAAACGTAAATCTTTCTAATTTTGTAAAATAAATCTAAAACTCAAAAACAAACTAACCAATCATCACAGATTTATGATATTGATATACCTTAGAGGAAATTACTGATAAGACTTGGACTGACATTCTCACTAATATGATGAGGTGACCAGAAAGGAATCAGACACCTTTAGGTTCCTTATTTTAGGCAAATTTGTATGCGAATAATTTCATAAATATAGTATATATTCATGATTTAGGTACGGTACAGAAATACAAATGTCTTCCATAATAAAGAAATTATCCTAACAATACCCGACAACGTCCAGAACAATGGATATTTCACGATAATTATGAATCCTTCCTTGTAATCAAAAATTTTTCCAAATAAGCTGAAATAACTTGAAGGACGCTCATAAGGTAACCGGTTACATGTACTCCGCTCCAATTATTTAATTTAACAATAACCTACAACAGAACATAGTGGAAAAAATGCTGAAATTGCTTTGATTGTCCTATTGTCCTTAAAATTACGAAGCGTTGATGTGATGTTTTCATAAAGTGAGCTCGAAAAAAACTTTAATTGAGTTATTACAGGCTTTCAAAGAGAAGGATATTTTAAGATCCCGCTTTCATAAGTAAAAAAAAATTAAAAAACCCATTCTGGTTAGGTTCACGAGGTAAGTTACCAGAAATACTCTAGGTGGGTAGGTGGCTCGCTGGAGATGTACCGAAGTAGATTAAAATGTAAATTCAAAAGAAATATCATGCTTAAAAAAGAAAATTTTTAACTTTTATTACAGTTAATCCCATCATGAAAAAAACACCAGTGTATCCTCACGGTTCCAAGTGCCTAAAAGCTCAGAAGAAATAAATTCAGAAGAACTTTGAGTTGGATACATTCGGAGATTCTTCGTTTTTATGACAAATCCTTACACAATATTAAATCTGTGAAATCCAAAAGGTTGTAGTACGTACAAGGTATCTTCAGAAGTTGGTGTGCAATAAATAAAACAGTAAATCTTATTTCAGAATAGAAATGATTGAATCGTGGTTTGAAGGTAATATTTAAAACAAAACTATCTAGACAACATATCCAAAAAAGAGGAAAAATCTAATATCTATAAAAAAGGTTAATAGTTTTTGTTTGCTAAATTTATTGCGCACTTAGCCCACATCATCATTAATCTATCTATCTGACAAGAAAGAGTTTTGTAAATGACATACGCCTTTGAGAACCAAACACAGGAGCCGATTTTAATTACTAGCAATCATTACAAACAACCGTAAAATTAGAAGGCTTTATAATCTCAGACTTCTAAAAGGACAGAACCTTCTTTCTTTACAACGGATCTAATACAGCAAAAATAATGGACTGGGATTTTAAAGAAATGTAGTTACACAATACCTTTAAAGAAACTATTCAAATTATCCAACTATATTTTACAAATAAATACTCAATAAAAAAAAGTGTATTAGGTGACACAGAATATCAGTACTATTCGGATTTATGTATTTTTTTCTTAAAGCGGACCAACGAAATGAATTCAGACTTTCTAGAAAAGATTACCCCCTTATTATTACCCTCTGACTACAGAATAATCGTCCATTTTGTCGTAATTGGAAAACATAAAGACAATAAACAAAAATACATATACACCAATAACAGACAAACTAACGAAAACGGAAACAAGTCATCAGGTAAAGAGAAAATCTAAAAATATTGTATGTAAATACCACAAAAAATTTAATTTTTTTCCTTCATTTTTTTAAAGGTTCTGCAAACCAGTGCGATAAAATTAGTTTGGATATGAAAGTAAATATCACCAGGAAAACGGCACATTTAATATGATGTAAATTCCTATCGAAAGAATAAAGAAAAATTATTAGATAAATATTTATGTATTAAAGCCAACGCATTTATGTTTTGTATAGTAAATTCAGGAAGGAGTGAAATATTTTGAGGGGAACCTAGACGCTAAAGATTAAGTTCGCTATTTATTAGCAGTGAGGTGCCCAGAAAAACTTTAACAGAGTCGCCTGTTGTTTAGTGGTTAGCATAACAACCTACTATGCCCAGGGTCCCTGGTTTGTAGCTCAGGCTTTCGGAAGGGACGTAAAAAGGGGGTCACAAGTCTGTGCGGTGTCAGGTATTAATTAGAAATTCCTTTCCTAATTATACCTGGATAGGCAAAATTTAGTAATCCCACTACAGCATCTTCCGATTAGCTACAGCGGCATAACGTGGCGTTGAATGAATGAACGAACGGACATTGTAATATCTTTAAGTATACCACTAGACTGAAAATTTTACGATTTTTTTAGTACAATACATAGTATAAGTTCCAATTACAAAATATGTATATTCTACGCCTTCAAATTATATATTTAAATATTTTATTACAAATATTTGATTTGAAATTGTGAAGTACGAAATGATTAGGTTATTTAAAGTTCTTGTTAAGCTTAATAATTCTTCGAAAAAGAGACTTAAATATGAGAGAGTGTTTGAGACTCTCAGTTTAGGTTTAGTCACAGCACGAAATACTTCGTCAGCGTTCTTGAGCGCACAAAGAGACCCACCTACTGGGGTCGCCGACATTGCAAACTCATTTCTGGCCGCTGATGTCTAGTGTAACAGCTCACGTCAGCCTATTTCTTAATTACATAATATATAACTGTCAGTGGTAATTTAATATAAAATGCTAACATAATATACTATAAGATACAAAATCTTATATTCTGGATATATACTTTAAGTGAAGTTAAGAAATACAACGTGTTTAATAATAGCCAAAACCCTGCTACATATGAAATGGTATCTTTGAAAGTGGTAAAGTGGTTGTCCATTTTTTCATATTTGCAATGCCTAATGGTTTCCATCTGATTTACTTTAAAAATATGGACAAACGAGCAAATGATTTTATCACTTAGCACTTAGCAAAGAGTGATGTTTTAAATCCTATACACCTTTTAAATGTTAATATGAAATAATAATCATTAAAACAATTTAAAAAAATAAACGATTTTTTAGATCCAAATAACACTTTCAAAAATAACAGCTCATATATGCGTGTGCTCATAACTCACATCATAAAGCCAAATGCATCAATTACAAATTTATTCTAATACAAAGATGATACATTTTTACGTCTCAAATTTAGGATCGTTCTAAATAATTATTTTTTTTTAAGTAGCATTCTTATTTTCGGTTATGAGTTCATTAGCAGAATAATATTTCAATATTATCTGGAAACTGGCACTGTTTGGAGGAAAAAGTAAGAGGGAATCTTCTTCTAAGTGTTTATTTAAATTTAATTTTCCCTTTTTTTTTATTACAATCCCAACTATTATATGGTATTATTGAATAAGAGTTTTCCGTTTTGTTTTTTAATTCAACTTATCTTTTTCATATGTATAAGATTCTTACCGGGATTAAATTTAATTTAAAATATATTTGGCAGAACATAATATATTACGAAATATATATAACGAACATAAGGAAGTAATGCGATGTGAAAATTATTCTCGATAAACTTGTGTCGCCTCTCGATAACCTCGTGCGATACCAGCAATACATATGAACTAATATCAGATGTATATGTATTGTACTGTAAATATTTTTATTTGAAAAAACGGAGATTTGAAACAGAAAAGCTGGTATCAGAGGTTCGAACTGCATATAGTACATTTTCGATAACTGTATTGGAATATTATCTTTGCTTAGTACAGTGTTAATTTTTGATTTTCCTCTTTGCATTTATAATTACTAATGATCTGTTGTACTGAAACTTACGCAATACCAGCGAGTAGAATACAATTACAGTATTGTACAAAACTATTTGCCAATTCAAAAGGTAAAACGAGTAAACAACATTACTTGTCGATATGTACCACGTTATAACTCAAACTTCAAATGTCTGTGAATGCGTGTTTATATTGCGATACAATTTATTACTTCATAATATTCATGCGATTCTTTAGTCTCAGGCCAATTTGTTACTCTATGCCGAACAATAAACCTGAAATTTTAAAGATGTTAAAATGGCTTACGTATGTTAACTTGCACAAATCTCTACCATATTTTAAAAAAAAACTGTACCACTACAAATCCATGAAGGATCTAATGTTCAGTACGTGGTAGGAAAATATTGTTTCTAAGACAATTATTGTGGATTGATTTGGTCGATATCACCCTCAATTAACGGTACCTAGTTCATTCAGAACTGGATGAGCTTCAGGAGGGTTTACATGTCACACAGGATCGGTTCACAAATGTTATCAGATAAAATAATTTATCTACCATGGCAGTCTCGAAACCCGGAATCCACACATCAGTAGCCTAGAACCTTCACATCCAAAATCATTCCAAATTTTAAAACCTTTTAACTTCATGGAGTTACGGGGTTTTACGAGTATAATTAGAATGTCAGTACCTAGTAAGTATTTTTTAAGAAACTCATAAAATTTAAAAAGGTTCTAACTTTTTTTTAAAATATTAAAAAATTGACCGAAGCTGTATTTATGCGTACAAGAATGACAAGATCTTGTTCCTTATACATTATACTCTGCATATAATTAAAAGAGACATAAATTAAGATAAGCAAAATTTTGGATTATCTTTAGACCCATAACTTGTGTTATTTATTTTGAGGATTGGAGATAAAAAAATAAACGACAAAAACTGGATAAGTCTTGGAAGATAAGAGGAAAAGACAACCTTCTCAAAAAGAATGTTTGCCAATATATCTAACGAATCCGATACAAACGAAAACACTACAATAAATTAATAAAAGGCAATAAAATACATAGTCAATTTGCAACCAATCTTGGTCTGATATTCGCGATTGTTAGTTCATATATTTTCGATATCTATCTCACCATTACCAATGAATTATCTTTCGAATATTTCTGTCTTTTTTTTTTCTCAACTGATCAGATGGGCTTTTCTTAATCGATTGAGATAGTATGGGTGTCGACAGGACTTTCCACCGGTGATTCATTATCCCAGTCTTCCAAGGACCGTGGATTGTGACGAATTTGTGTTCTTGTTTTCGTTACTTATTATAGCAGTTCTGAAGTTATTTAACCTGCAATGCGGATTACGAGGTTGGGACAACGAAGACGTGGTATTCTGGGAGACCAAGCTCGAGAAAACAGTATAGGGGGGCTATTTCAGTGGAAAACATTGTTCTCGAAGATTAGTAAATGCCATCAAATGGTTGTGAGTTGCATAAAGAAAATTCAAGAAATGTTTGCATGGATGGATCGTAGAAGTAGGAATATTAGAAAACATATAGGTACTTTAAATATTGAAATAAACAGAACTGTCAGATCACTGAATAATTACTAATTTAATATTACGTTTAAATATTTTTAACTGCTATTACAACTAGTCCAAGAAATTGATCAAATTTAATCGTATTAAAGAAAATAATACATCTAAAGGCATCAAAAATCTCCTTGACATTAAAAAATATTATGGAACAAGAATAAAAAAATATGTAACCTTTAAAAAAAAGAATCTGAGGAAGATACCACATTGTGGGTGCGGTACTTTTTGAAGTGATGTGATAATATCATTTAATAAAAAAACAAAATAAGAAGAAATTTAATTTACAAATTTTCTACAATATTCAGAATCAGATAAACCCATCGTTAACTGCTCGGAATTTCCTGAAGATCAGTATTTTTTAAACTTGGCTTGATTTCTTTATCTACCCTTTCCTATCCTGATATTCAACTTTGATGCATTTGTATTCTATATATATATTCTAGTATTTTCAAAATCCCGACATCATATAAAAAATTAATTATTCAGATGTGTTAATTTAAGAAATGAAGATTTTTAACTATATACAGGGTGTCCCATTTCAAGTTGATCAAACGTTTTTAACTTGTAAACGAAACAAAATTCAGAAAAATGATTCAGGTAAAAGTTGTAGTTATTCAGGCCTAGTTTGAAGAAATAAAAAAACATTTTTTGGTTTTTCACTTTAAATGGTCAATATCGACCATCAAAAAATGTAGTTTCTTCTTGACCCCCATTTATTTTTATTTTTCTGAAATTTAAAAACCAAAACATGGAAAAAATGTATGTAACATTTTTTTTCTATCTTTCATAGTTTAAGTATTAGCATTCAAAGTTCACTACTTTAGTATACTTCCTTTACGAGGAAACGTAATGTATCATTAAGTTATTTTATTTAAGAGTTTTTAGTCATAATAACTTACTAATCAAGGTATTTTGAATCTTTCAGAAAATGTCTGGACATTTAAAAACCTTCTGTTTCGACGTTTTTATAGAAAAAAATGTTAATTTTCTACATTTTCCATACATGCATTTTTTCCATGTTTTGTATTGTACATTTCAGAAAAATGAAAATAAATGGGAGTCAAGAGGATATTACATTTTTTGAAGGTCGATATTGACCATTTAAAGTGAAAAACCAAAAAAAAATTTTTTATTTCTACAAACTAGGCCTGAATAACTACAGCTTTTACCTGAATCGTTTTTCTGAATTTTGTTTCGTTTAAAAGCTAAAAACGTTCGATCCTCTTGAAATGGGACACCCTGTATATTAAAAAAAGGCCTTCGACATAAAAATGAAGTTACCTAAAGGTTAACCCAAAAAATAAAAGAAGAAGAATTTTGTTTAAATACAAATGATACATTTTTTATTTAACATTACTCAATATTTTTTAAAATGTACCTATGTTAGGAAATCTCTCTTTCCTTTAGTATAAGATTTAATGTTTTGGAGTAATTTCGCCGTCTCTGATTTATGCGTCTTTGTGCTTTGTTGGTGTGTGATGAGCTATATTTGGTTTTCATTGAACAGAAGTTTTTGGTGTCCTTATGTTAAGGCTTTGCATTTTGAACTTTCCCAATTGGACTCCAGTTAGTAATAAATCCATCGCAGCCAGGCTCAACGCAGTCATACATATTGGCAACGATCCTAGAACTATTGGCAAGCATTCAGTGAAAGGCAAATTCCTATTTGGCCGCCTATTCAAGCACACTAATGACCACTAACCGTAGGGCCAAACATCAGAGCTAGAATACAAAAAGACAAAGACTAACATGATGGTCAACGTTGTTGGGTTTCCACTTATCGGTTTGTAATACCAACTTTAATAAATATTTGTATAGCAAATCCACTTAAACTATCCATATTTATAGTAATTAGAAAAATAACTGGATAATTCTTGACCTAGCAATCCAAGTAGCCATAACCCTGACATAAGATGACCTGATCGCTCACCAGTACTGCTTTTTACTTAACAATTACCTAGCAATACGTTTGTATATAAATCATATTCTCATCTCATCCCATAGTCCATTTTGCAGGTAAAGGGATACGGATGCAGCATACTTATCAGTAAGGATTTGCTAGCAGCATCCATAGAAGAAAAGAAGCCTAGAGGATTTCCGAATCTTAGCACTAAGCGTGGTACCAGACGACAAAAGCGTCGAAAGAGAACGTAGAAGTACAAAAACGAATTATTCAACGTGTGCGCCAAGCCCCAACCTATAGATTCTTCAGGTTGTTCAAATAGTGAAGTTTTATCGAATCATCTTGATGAATTCAACATACAATCATTTGGTTATTTACAAATGATCAATAAATATGATAAATGGGGAGTTCATGATCAAATGCGGATACCTCCAAAATTTCAAAATTTACTTTTTCACATTTTTCGCTAATATTGTCAAAACATTTTGTCTAACACGGCACTTTCCCATCTTATTTCTCATTGTTTTGGTATTGTTCTAAAACTTAATTTTTGGGAGCATATTCTGAATTCCTCTAATAAAGGTGACACTTAAAATATCGTAAATTATTCTCCAATCTAGCCTAATTCAGATAACGATATAAAACCACCATTTTATATTTAAGGTACGAAATATTTATTTAAATGAATAAATATATTTTTTTTTATAAAATAATGGTATTATAAATTAATTTTCTAACACTATAGCTAAGATCTTAATTGTTTCTTAATAATTTTAGCTGGAAATTGAAGAGTCTGTATGCACGTATGAACTTAAGGTTACATTCTCGTAGTAAAGCATCCTCAGCTCAAAAATCAAAATTGCACAAGCATATCTCTTCTTATATCTGTACAGATATCTAAAAATTTACACTAAAATTAAAATTTGGTCTAAATTGTTAATCTAATTAAAATTAAAATTGTTTTTATAAATTACTAGGTACCGTATATGTGTTGAGTTGCACTATGTAAGGAAATAATTTTGTTCCGAACAACAAGATGTGCAACCTTGGAATAGTGAAAGGAAATGCCGATTTGACACCCAGTAAAATGTCACACAGCTCCGGAAGCTAACAAAGCAGAAGGAACAAAGCGGAAATGACTAAATTGTCATTTTAAATGACTAAGCTGTCATTGTAAACATCACGCCTTTCAGTGAAATACGTACTGTACAACGCAGATATATTTACAGACTCCCAAATATTACAAGGAGTAGAGTAATTCAACGGTAGAACACCGAGTTGCCGTGCCGAAGGTCTCGAGTTCAAATCCGGCTGTGGAAGATAATATATTTAATCTGTTAACAGCCGAGGATAGATCCTGTGGGACCTGGAGACCCTCATCTGGCCTCTATAAAGTGGGCCCCATTAATTTAGAGAAGAAACCTCAAAGTTGTGCGTGATCTACAACAAATCGCCTCCCGCACAACCGTTGTCTAGAAAGAGTACAGTATCTACCACGTGCTGAACCCAATACCTTTCATGAGATTAAGTGGTATATTTGTTTTTAATTATTATTAATACTTATTACTGATAAGGAATGATATCATTACTAAAAATAAAATCAAGAAGAGAAGCTGCACGTCCTAAATGCTTGTTTTTTCTATCCTGATCCGGGATATGGAATTTTAGAAATTAATTATGTCTTCATTTGTTCATTAGAAGAGAACTAAAGAAATAAACCAAAAGCAATTCAGGACAGTTAATAAATGTAAATAAGTTCTTACAAAACTAGTCTTGTTCTAAATCTGCAAAGCAGGCAGTCAACTTTTTAATAGAAAAGTTCGTAGTTGAGATAAGAACGGTGGTTTGCCTTCCTCATCACTTTTTTATAAAATCTGCAACTATACGTATTCCTTCTACAATCAGTAGGATCCGGTGCGTTCAGCCTCTACAAAGGGACCTTTGATTGGGAGGAAAACCTGGCGGCTGAAATGAAAATCATCTCTCTCCACAATCATTATCCTAGAAACAGTAGCCTCCACGATGTAATGAGCCTAAGGCCCTTGCAGGCTGTAGTGGTACAGGTTTTTTTTTAAATCTACAATTGAATCCATTATTACATAATGTGATTGATATAATGTTCGTTCACTTAATGACCCTGAAACGAACTAGTAGATTGTAACAGTTGTACAAGGAATAGGAGTGAATATTATCAACATTAATCAGTAACGGATTTAATTATTGAAGTTAGCAGTGACATGATACGGACTCTCATGCCCTTCTACAAGTATAGCACAAGCGGGCTCAAATCTTATCTATACAAGCCGGATAATTGGACTCAATAACATAATAGGAAAATGCTAGGCAACAAGAACATTCATTACTTAACATTGAAGCAGGCAATCAAGTTGAAAATAAAAATATAATTACTGGACGAATTCTCATAAAATAAGGGGAACATATACCAGTCAACTGTCATGTCTTGACCCCAGTATAAGCCCTGAAGAAGATCTACGATGGGGTTCGAAACGTTGGCTTTAGAATAAATAGTTCTCCTTATTTAAGAGATTTTTTTCTTACCTCCACCCGGGCCATTTTCTTCCCCCTTAGATTATTTAGCTTAATTCTGATTCACATTTAATTACCATCGAATATAAACACTGTTTTTTTTAAGTAATACGATAAATTAGTTGTACTATTAACATATTCATGGTTGAAGAATTCACTTAAATGACCTTCGGATGATAAAAAGTTATTACATTTTTAATGACTATTACGTAGTCTTGTTCCTAAGAAAGGAATGCGAAAAATATTAACATTCTTCTAATAAATAAAACTCTTAGATATACTCGTAGGTAGTAATCTAGGATTTTTAACGAAAAGTGACAACAATTTCAAATGCTATAGAATAAGAAAAAATCATTGATAATTTATAAGTAAGTATGCGACTATTTTTTACTAAAATCGCAAAATGTGCATTTATGAATTTATGTGCTTAAAATGGAAATAAAAGTATATTTTTCAATAATTGTTACTTAAAATTACCTGTAAAGTTTCGGTTCCTTAATCCTTCGAACTTAGATTTTCAGTATATCTAAAAAAAATGAAAAAAAAAGTTAAATAAGTTAATAACATAATTATATTTAAATGGTTAATATGATATTCATAAAATACAAAACCAATCAAAGGAAAGAATGCGAGTCATAAACATTTAAACCTATTTGAATCCTAAAGAGTTAATTTAATAAATACTTCTCATCAAAACTTGTTAAAAATTGTAGTTGTATTGCCTAGTTTATGCAAATTTAAGAAAAGCTATAACCAATTGCTGTTGACTTGTTTTTTTTTTTTTTTTAAATGGACAAAAAAGTATTCAAAAACAAATTTTGAAATCGGAGAGCAACTTCATGCCATATCGTTGTGTGTAGTTATAAACAACAATAAATTCAGAAACGATTTTTTGGTTAGTAAAAAAAACAACAACTAGAATCGGCAAATAAAAAGACAGCGGAATTTCTAAATTACAATAAGTAACTAAGTATAATAATTTGTAAAAAAAAAGTATAATACTTGTTGATTTCCAACCGTTTTAGGCTTCGGGGAACAGAACTTAATAATCTTCATGAAGCAAACCTATGGTAAACTGATGCGTATTTATGACTGTATTTATTAATTATTAATGTAAACAATGTATGCCAAAATATAAAACCTTTCCAGTTAAAATAGTCTTAAACAGAAAGGTGATATAATTTAACAATTGTGTATCTGTTATTCAAATAGCAACAACAATCACAATTGATTGTTTATTTTTTATTTAATTGATTCCATTGAGGAACATATGATCGAAGTTACAGTGAAACAGGTTAGTTTTATGTGTCACTAAATTAACTTCAATTTATGTTTTAATACTTTATATTTCTTTTTAAAAAAGTGTTGTATTCTGATCGTACAGATTAGATTTAAGATTAAAGTGGTAAAAGTGCGGTTTTTATCGCCAGCCATGGGCGAAGCGTCTACTTCTTCGCAGGCGGTAAGTGAAATGGAGTCGGACAACATTAATTTAAGTAGTAATAATAACAATACTGGTTCCTGGGAGCTTGTTACTGGTCGAAAACGACCTTTACCAATTGAACCGGACCTTACAAGACAGAAACGACAAACGCCAATTCCAACACACAATAAATTTCAAGCCCTAACCTCAACACCGGACGAACCATCAGAAAATTCCACAAAACCAGTCTTAAACCAGAAACCACCCCCAATTTATATTAACGGTGTAGAAAATTTCTCAGCACTAGTTACATTCCTAGAAGAAAAAGCCGGACCAAATACTTTTATTGTCAAATCTACACTGAAAGGTGTAACTGTTTATCCAGATACACCTGAAACGTATCGAAAATTAAATGCAAGCCTTAGAAGAGAGGGGGCGGATTTTCATACTTTTCAGCTCCCACAGGACAGATGCCCGAGGATAGTAATTAAAGGCCTTCATCACACTACACCGATTAGCATCATCAAGGAGGCACTGAAACAGAAAGGTTACGAAGCTTCAAACGTAACCAACGTTATATCCAGATTCAAAACACCTCTCCCAATGTTCTTTGTGGATATTACTAAAGAAACATTCACAGAGAATGTTTATAATATAAAATCCATTTATTATACTAAAATAAATATTGAGGAACCGCGGAAAAAAAAAGACATCCCGCAATGTCTAAGGTGTCAGCAGTATGGTCACACCAGAGGTTACTGTAACCACCCACCAAGGTGTGTAAGGTGTGGCGGGCATCATGATAGCAGCTCATGTACAAAAACTAGAGAAACCCCTGCTACCTGTGCCAATTGTAGCGGCCAACACCCTGCCAACTATAAAGGCTGCCAAACATTGAAGAACCTCAGGGTTCAGCGTAGCTCGAGGAAATACCACCAGCGACCTACACCACCTCAACAAATTCAGTTACCACCGGACCCACAGGAATTCCCAGCCCTACAACCTTCACAGCACCATCGTCTGGGACAACCGCAGAACGACATCGGAAATCAGCAGATACTAAGGAGTCAACCTGCAACGAAGTCGACACCACAACAACATCATGTTCCAACAGGTATGATGAATAACACTACTCAGCCGGTACCCCCCATTGATAATGCTCCTTCTCAACTTTTTCAAATTTTAAATGGCCTAAATAACCTTATCCACCCTCTTTTTATTCTCCTCCAACAACTAACTCAAGTCACACAAGCCTGGAGCAACAGCCATGCCCCCTAACTTCTCAACAGCTGGCTCCTTGTCAATTCTCCTATGGAACGCTAACGGACTGATGCAACACCGGACGGAACTTGATTTATATTTACATGAAAAAAGGACAGACATAGCACTTATCACTGAAACACATCTTACGCCACGATCTAAAGTATTTATTCCAGACTATACTATTTACAGGACTGATCACCCAGACAAAACGGCACACGGTGGCACCGCCATTATCATCAAATCGTCATTAAAACACAATCCTATTCACTTACCCATCACACCACACTTACAGTCAACTGGCATCACATTACAAACAAAAGATAAAAACATAACGTTTGCTGCTGTGTATTGCCCCCCTAGGTACAAGCTTACATCTTCGATGTTTTCTGAGTTTTTTAAACGCTTAGGTCGATCTTTTATCGCAGGTGGTGATTTCAACGCGAAACACAAATGCTGGGGTTCAAGATTGTGTACCCCAAGAGGTAGGAACTTGTGGTATGCTCTTCATGAACTTGCATTAGATACTTCAACTCCTAATTCTCCCACTTACTGGCCTACTTCTAGACGTAAAACCCCAGACTTACTGGACTTTTTTATTACAAAAGGACTTAGAACAGTATACAAAACTGTAAATACGAGTTCTGACCTTTGCTCTGATCATTCTCTAGTCCAGATGACCCTATGCGAAGAACCTTCTGAGGCACAAAAAAGGCCTGCGCTCACACAGGGTATAACTGATTGGGGATTATATAGATCTTACCTTAACTCTGACCTCACAATCCCTGTTTCAATAAAAAACGAGGCAGAACTAGAGGAGGCAGTGGAGAAGTTCACTAGAAGTATTCAAGAAGCAGCGTGGTCAGCATCAAAACCGAGGTGCAGGAAATCAGATAACTTACCAAGCTACCCACAGTATATTAGAGATCTGATCAGAGCCAAGAGAAGAGCTCGTAAAAATTGGCAAACCAACAGACAACCTTCAGATAGACGGACATTTAATAAACTAAATAATGAACTGAAACGCCAAATTAGCAAATTTAACAGGTCAAACTACGACAATTACATTAAATCCCTTTCGACAGACGATGGAAGTTTATGGAAGCATACCAAAAGACTCTTAAAACATCGTGAGATGTCAGCACCTCTTAGAAAAGAAGATGGCTCTTGGGCTGTGTCGGACGAGGAAAAATCCGAGCTCTTTGCCGACCATCTTTCTTCCGTATTTACCCCACATACTGACTTTATAAACACAGAACACGAAAACTTAGTAAATAACACACTTGACATTCCATTACAACTAACACTGCCACCGCCCTCATTCACTCCCACAGAAGTAGCAGAAATAATTAGACACTTACCAAAAAGAAAAGCCCCGGGCTATGACTTAATAAATGCTGAGGTGCTCCAGCAAATGCCTAGGAAAGCTCTAGTGTTTTTAACGACAATCTACAACTCAATACTTAGAACTACAAAATTCCCTATACAGTGGAAATACTCTTTTGTAACCATGATTAAAAAACAAGATAAAGATATTAGCAGCCCTTCCTCGTACAGACCTATTAGTTTACTCTCCATTTGTTCAAAAATTTTTGAAAAATTACTTTATCCCCGATTATTAAAGTTACTGACAGACAAAAATATAATCCCTCACCATCAATTCGGTTTTCGGAAATCACACTCAACAACTCAACAATTACACAGAGTAACTGACTACATATCGACAGCACTAGAGCAGAAGTTATATGCAACTGGAGTGTTTCTGGATGTCGCCCAAGCATTCGACAAGGTCTGGCACCAAGGGCTTCTCTTTAAACTCAAGACTGTACTACCACACACTTATTATCTAATTCTTCACTCATTCCTTGCTGACAGATTTTTCTCAGTCCGACAGGGCTCAGAGCTATCTTCAATAAGACCGATCTTAGCCGGCGTGCCTCAGGGATCAATACTGGCACCGCTGTTGTACATAACATATACACACGACATTCCACTAAGTACTGACATACTGACAGCAACCTACGCAGACGACACTGCCATAATCACCAAACATCAAGACGCGACGCAAGCCTCACTAAACTTACAACATAACTTACAAAAGTTGAATGAGTGGTGCCAACTATGGAAAATTAGACTGAACCACGAAAAGTCACAACACATCACTTTTACTCTTAGACGTGAAACATGCCCTCCCATTTACCTTAACAACTCATCTATCCCGCAGACAGATAAAGTACAATACCTCGGACTAACGTTTGATAGGAGAATGACATGGGGTCCTCACGTTAAGATAAAACGCCAATCACTGAACCATAAGCTCAATTTAATGTACTTACTATTCAGGAAAACCTCCAAATTAGATATAAGACAGAAACTAAACACGTACACTTACCTACTTAAACCAGTTTGGACATATGCATTACAAATTTACGGGATCGCTAAACAGACTCACAGAAAACGACTGCAGACTTTTCAATCAAAAGTACTAAGACTTATCACCAAAGCACCATGGTACGTCAATAACAAAACTCTGCATACTGACTTAAAAATACCAACGGTTGACGAACATATACGAACATACTACAAACGCTTTCAAGAAAAACTACACGGACATCCAAACCCGTTAATAGAACGAATGGCCTCTACTCTCATGCCTGAGAACACTAGGAGGAGATTAAAAAGAACGTGGATGAGGGATTTGCTATCATAGGCAATTGAATCAAGCCAAGGGAGAGGTACCACTGGGTACTGTTCTTCTTCATGCCTTTCAAGTCATTGTATCATGTTCTTGTTTTTTTTTTACTGTCAGACTATCTGCTGATTGTCACTGTTTTGACAGGTGTAGATAAAGATATAAAGAGAAAAAAAAAAAAAAAAAAAAATTGATTCCATTGGAACATGTTGTGGTGAATGTTTTTTTTTTTTTGTTTTTTTTAAATGGAGAACTAGTAAAGTGAGCACAAACAGAAACTTATACTTTCTCACAGAACATCAAAAATGAAATATCCACAACCAAAACAAAAAACGTTGTAGTAAATCATTAATACGAAATACATCGGCATAAAAAAAAACTCATGAAAATTATGGAATCTAGAGGGAAAAAGGTAGTAGCAAAGATAGAATGCAACCAACTCATTAAAAAAATAAAGTAATAATAATAATAAAGAGTTTTTATTCCATTGATTTTAACAATTTACAATTTGTAACATACATGTTATACATGTTACTATAAAACATTTTACACTGCAAGTTGAATTAACATTAAATGAAGAGCAGTACACATTTATAACAGTAGGAAAAATAAGAAAAACCTACACAAATAGAAAAAATAAGATAAAAGTAGAATACATTGAATTAAAAGAATTTAAAATTTTTGGTACTAAAATACGAATTTAATACATTAATTTTTTCTTTCTTTTTTTTTTTTACATTTGAGGAATAATAATTTATTCTAATTGTATATGTCTAGTTCGTCTGTGTATGTATCGTCTTAAGGTTTGTTTGTTATAACTGCCTATTGATTGAATTAAGGGATTTCCTGAGTTTTTTGTTGAGTTGAAAAAGTTCTAAGTCTGGGATGCGAATAAACTGTTTAATTGTTTGTTGGTCTAAATCAAGTATCATGTCGGTCATTTATGATTCTCATACATAAGTTCTGTATTCTTTCTATTTTTTTATAGTTGGAGTCACAAGTGTAGCTCCATACAGGAGAGGCGTGTGACAGTAAACGTCGTATGACTGATTTATATAATATAATTTTGTTTTCACTAGAGAGTGGAGATTTTCTACGGAAGTATGGGGCCATAGTACTTATAAGTTTTTTGGCTTTGCAACATTTGTTATTTATATGGGGAGTAAATGTTAATCTTTTATCTAATCCAGATCTACTCATTAAAAAAAATTAAGAGCGGTAGCCGAAGATAGTGTGTTAGCCCAAGATAGTGAAGATAGTCTGTTAACCCAACCGGAGAAAAAAAAAATGATAAGGAAATTACACGGGTTTCGAACGAATTGTGTTTAATTGTAGTAGCATGAGAAGACTATCTGAATATGAAACTGATGTTTATGTTTGGACCAATTTTTTAAATACATTCAGATTTGGGCTTGGCGGGGAAATATATTTTATAGCGGATCCATGGGATCATTCTTAACCCCCCCCCCCCCACTCTATTGTAAAAGGTTAGTAACTTGCAATATTAACCTGTCTTTCTTCCAGTAACAGAATTAACAGACGATTCTTCCATGAGCAGACAATTAAAAAAAATAATAAATTAAAAAGTACATCAATTAAACGGACTAGCTTAGGATACAGTTACTAATCCGTTATCTATCCATCAATGGTACCGTTATAAATATGTTTCCTTACCATAAATATACCCAGAACTGTTTTAAGTAATAATGATTGTTTAATAGATTGCAGAAATAATAAATAACTAAATTCAGCGTTTGACACATGGTTTATCCTTTCATCGATCAATTCACCAAAGTTATGGTGCAGCCATAAATGTTGTTTTTCATATAGTACAACAATAAACGTTTTGAAATTTAAATTTTTGAGTTTTTTAGAGAAACCACAAAGTTTATCTGGTAAGTAATCCGGCATCATGCCTCGCTACTATGAAAATATGATATTAAATCTGTTAGAGCCTAGGATGGACCCATACGGATCAACAGACCCTCCCGGTGTTCGCCCCACCTCTATGAAGTTAGTACTCCCAGTCGAGCGTGATCTCGAACTAATCACATCCCTGTACAACCATTGTGGTAGAAACAGTACATTTTGTACCCTGTATTGAACCCTTAGTAATATAGTTAATGAGGGGAGATCGGTTAGAAGGCCTCCATAACATATCCTAGTTCTTGAGGTTATTGTGCAAAAAAAAAATGTAATAAATCAACTCTCTCTAACCTTTTAATTTAAATCTGTATATTTAAATCTCTATTCTTTAAAGTTCATCACAACTTCAAATCACTAGTATTCGTTCATTTGTATTTTTAGCAGTCAATTGAATAAATAGTTTTATAAATTAATAATTGAAATATGATCCGCCAATCTGGTTTCTTAACCCCATTTTCATTAATATATGTTACATAGCTTGACATTTTCCATTTCATCTTCTATAACTTGCACTTAATAAAGTACAGACTTCAATACTATGCTTAATTACATTTCTATCTGTATGTGCACTCAGCTGGCGTTTTAACTCTTCAACCTTTACAACCGAAATGATTCCTACTTTCCTGGTGTTCGCACCATCATGCTATCAAGTCTTAACTACAACTTCAATCAACCGCTCACTACAGCAATGTTATTATGTCACCACCATAAATTGCTGAAACTGCAAGTGACTACTCCAGTGATTTCTGGCGGAAATATATTACGCTACAGATGGTATCAAAGGTCTGTATTCCAAGAACAATGCAGGTTCTCACGAAAAAAATTAAGATAGCTATTTCAAAGTTCGAACAAAAATGTAATTGGAAAACTATTTTCTTTATCGTACATCTTTAAACGGTGTCCTTACATAACCATCTTAGATTATAAAGATAGAGTGAGGGCGTTTCACAATTAATTAAAAAAATAAATTCATTTGAATTGATATCAGTTATGAATTGTCCTTGACAGAACATCTTTAACTTTTTTTAAATTTAAAGTTCTTTATTCCTTTTAAAAATATCAAATAAAGTTCCATACAAACCAGTTCTTTAAAAAAAAAACCTACAGACAGAACAAACACGGTACCTATATTCTTTGGATCCAAGGAAGATTTACTGTAAATATCAATAAATTTTAATTGGAAAAATTTCTTTTTTTTTTCTTTAATAAATTCAATAACAAGTAAGTAAATCAGGACAGCATCAGGCGATGATTTTTACGTCGATTCTTAAAAAAACAAAACAAGAGATATTGGTGCGGACCGTCAGATGTTCTGGATAACATTTCAGTTCCTCTTTTTTCCTTACAAGATATCTGGCAGAAATTTTTATCTTCCAGTTTTTATATAATGAAAAGGCCCTCGAATTTTATAAGTTTAATTTTTGAGTGACAAAAAAATCATGTATGGCTTTCATAAATTCATAATATCATAAAACATTATATAAATTAATTTAACAGGCCTTCATCGTAGATATACTTTTTAAAATTATTAGAACGATATTTATTTTATTTAGGCCAATTAACATTGTTTTATTGTAATATATATTAATGGCCAAATAATATTAATAGATTTGGTTGCAGTAAATTTATTTAAGGAATCGCCAAGTGATCAGCTATTAAAGTGACAATAAAACATATGTGCCAATTTTTGTTAATAATAAATATTTATTATATTTATAAAATGACCGAAGTTTAATAAAAAAACACAAAAAAAAACAGCTCTTTTGATTCCCTTTAATTAGCCAGAGAAATAAAAAACAGTTTGTTTACCTACAAAAGAAATATTCAAGAAAGAGTATCTGTATTAAAGATGCTAACATATTAAATTTATAATCAGAAATTCAAAAAAATTTCATAAACGTATTTTATTTATATTTAAAACCGAACAGAGAGACATTAAATAAATGGAAATAGTAAAATCACTTTATGGAATATATTGTGGATTTTTTTAGTGAGCACTGATTTCTCCTTATTATTTCCTATTAACATCGCGATGAATATTAAGGACAAAAACAGTGTCTGCTTTGATGGTTCTTCTTCGTATTTGCGATCGAGGTGTCGTAGCATGACTGTTTAATTCCTGACTTAGCATATTTAAATTTTCTAAAAAAAAATAAATAATAATAAAAACAATGATGAGGTTTGTCAGCAGCTGTGGTTTATAAAATAACGATTCTCTTTTATGCGGGTCAAACGATGAGACCGTGGAATTGTTTTGTATTTTTATAAATAAATACTTATACAAATAATTATCTATATCACTAATAAAAAATACATTTAGCAGATGCCATATGGCATTGAGAAGATCCCTTATCTGGGAATAATGGAATATAGATTTTCTATATCAATTTTTTTAATTAATATTTTTTTTAAATAAAAATTAATTCTATAAAAAATATCAAGCGGTGAGAAAATAAATTTATAAAAGCATTAAAATATTATTATGATATATTTTGTTGGTTTTTAGTAACAAATATAAATGCTCACTTATCACAAATCGTGTACTATAACTCCTTTTCAGCGATTGGTTAATTTTTTTTATAATGAGTGTTTAATATTATATTATAGTATCGAATCGAAAATTAATTATAAACAACCGATAAAAGAAAATGGAGAAACAATTCTACAAAAATGGATATATATAAAAAAAAAAAACTTAAATAACAACATATAGCACATAACAAAAATATCGTATACAACTTGTAACGGTGCCAAAAATTCGTTAAAAAATATTTCATTACCATAAAGTATAAACAACAATCTACATTTTGCATCTGCCTCTCAGAAAAATTACTCAAGGTTAATTACGGAACAAGCACCAGATTATGTTTTCTGAACAAATATTTTAATCCACTTTACCATAGACTTTAAACCAGATCTGATATTGCCAGAAAAAGAAGGAGAAATATCCAGAAGAACCTGCTCTATCGGAACCGTGCCTTTAGTCGCTACTGGTCTAAATGTCACCAGCTTCGCAAGAGAAAACACAATACTCATTGTGTATCAAACAAAATCTAAGCTAATTATTGATATAATAAGTGCAGTCGTAGCGTCTCCAAGACAAAAAAAAATAAACGAACTAATCATTAAAGGAGGTCGTTAAATTTCGCTCAGTATTAAAAAAGGTTATGCTTATCACATTACATTGAGACATTTTTAGGTATCTCACAATAAATACTCAGAAAATATATTCCATTATTGACTGTCATTCGTACTATTGGTAATATAGAAATAGCTCCCTAATTTTGGGATCGATTAGGGTCTTAATCCAGTTTCGTGTTGAACAAAATACAAAATATTATATACATATTTTTAATAGAATATCTTTTCTTTATATCAATTTTTAGATTCATACAGAAGCCAAAATATGAACAATAGATTGTATGCCGTTTAAAATTTGTTATTTTGGTTAAAATATGATTGCTTTATTTAATAAAAAACTTTCACAAATAATCTTAAATTTCAACATAACCCACAACAGTACAAAGACATAAAAATAACTGAAGTCAAAAGATATTTCCTTCAGTATTCACTTTCATTGATAACTTTTTTAGGTTAACTTTTACTTACCACACTGATTATGTGTGCATTAAAGCCAACAGGGCTCTGTGTACTATATATCCATACTTTAACAGGAATTCTAAATTAAGCACAGATAATAAGTTATTATTATATAAAGGCTGCTCACGACCTATAGTAACATATGCATGCCCAATATTTAGTTATATGTCTAAAACTAATTACAAAAAACTACAAATATTACAAAACAAATGCCGTAGAATAGCTGGAAATTATGGATATTACACAAAAGTTAAAATTTTGCATAAAGAATTATGTATACCTTATATTAATATATTTATCAACAAACTATGTAAACAATTCTTTTTTAAGTGTAAAAACAATAAAAACCCACTAATAAAAAATGTTGGGGACTAAACAAAAAATAGTACAAAGCGATGTACATAAATGAACAAAACATGTATTATTGTAGGATATCAATTTCTTTTATTTCATTGTTATTGTCTATATATACGTATGTATATAAGTTACTAAGAATTTTAGTTACAATTTTTGTTTATTTTATTAGAATTATTTTCTTTTCTCTCTGTTTAAAGTTTTTCTTATACATTTTTCTTTCATTGTATATTACGATTCTGCAAGTTTTTGTAAAAGAAAGAAATAAAAAAAAAATTGATTACTTTTTTAAAGAAAATTATGTATAACTATCCTACTGCAGCGTTTTATGACGGAAGATCTAGAAAAAACAAATGTGAGAAAAGATCAATTTTATCTAACTTATACAAAAAGAAGGTATACGATTTATTGTCGATTGAACGATTTGAACAAGTAGATTTTACATACGAGTAAATATGAAATAAATAAGTCAATAAATATTAGAAAACTATATTTAAACAAATAAGATTATGTTTATTATTTGAAAGAGGTATTTTTTTTTTTAAGATCGACATTTTTTTATAGTTTTTACTTAAGATTTGTATAGTTTTAAGTTTCATTTCGCCTAGCTTTGATGAAACAGAGCCTCCTACTTTGTATATTTTCATATGACCAGACCCCTATTGGCGTAATTTGGTTTGCTTTGAAAATAAAAAACAAAGTGCATTCTCTAATCGAGGAAAGAACCATCCATTGGGTATCTCCAAGGAAGAGGGTGCACTTTTGAAAATGTTATAACATTTAAGTATTTTGGGACAATTGAAAACGAAGATAACAATCTGGAACAGGAAATAAAGGATATAATCGAGAACGGTAAGAAATGTTGTTGGTCACTCAGAAAAGTCCTCCAAAATAGAGCTATACCCCGAAGCCTCAAGATAAAGGTATATAAGACGGTGCTTTGTCAGGTTGTCATGTATGGTGTGGAGGTGTGGACTCTATCCAAGCATCAAGAGAAATTATTGAATTCTTGGGAGAGAAAAATCCTTAGAAGAGTAGATGGCCCAGCCAACGAAGGAAATCGTTTCCATATCAAAAAGAATCAAGAACTTAAAGACCTATATGCAGAACCTGATATAGTGTCTTGTATCAAAAAATTAAGATTAACATGACTGGGCCACGTACAGAATATGGATAAAAAAGTCTCCTAAAGCACGGAAGACGTCCTGATGGAGAAAAAGGAAGAGACAGCGATGGCTGGACGATGTGGAAGTAGATGTTAGGCTCCTAGTTGTGAGAGCATGGAGAAGAGTCGCGGAAGATCGGTCAGAGTGGAGGAAAATTGTCGAGGAGGCCAAGGTCCTCCATGGATCAGAGCGCTGTTTGAAAAAGAAGAAGACTTTAATAGATGTAATACATTTATTAAACTATTTTATTTATTAAATTTTTAGGTAAAATAAATCCTAAATACACTATATGTCATTGTTAAGGCACCATTGTTCAGAGCAAGTTAAGGGATAAACCAGGAGGTTTGTTGGCTCTAGATCTAGCTCCTTTAAGCCTACGTCAGTTGGTTAGAGTACGATGTACGTATCTTACAGACACAAGAACTGAAGCCATAACCCTTCATGGGTTGTAAACTGTTGAGGATTAATTATTATTATAACAAATTATGTTCATCATCATAATCCAGCCTCTCTAACGCTCACGCAGTGTGAGTTTTCCTTCTGTACAGCCCGGACCACACCGTACGATCCTCTATAATTTTTCTCCTTCCATTCCACCGCAGGCTTCTCTTTGCGAAGCCTTCCCTAACACCATCTTCCCAGGTATGTCTTCCTCTGGACCTGCTTCCTTCAAATTTTAAATTACATATAATCAAGAAGGCCAAAGGAAGAACTTAAAAATTAATAACGCTTAGCTGGCTTGATAGCAAGCTGTATTTTCTTTGTAGGTAATGAATGATCTTCATCATGATGAGGTAATGATGTCGTGTAAAGACAGCTTCCTCTCTTCGTTGGTACGACAGGAGCTGCAAGATGGTCTTAGGCGAGTTTTAGATAATATATCGATGCCTTAGTTCACAATTGTGTTGAGTGCAAATTTTTCCACAATGGGTTTTGTTATAAATAATATAGTAAAGTTGTGATCAGGAAGTCATAGATCATATGTTGATATAAAATTAATTGAGAAGCTGTGATGGTTACAAAAATATATTATGTGCTTAAACTTTAACTGTATTTCTTGTGTTATTTATTATCAAAGTTGACTCATGTAAAATTTTGTTTTCGGCACTTAACACATATGTGAACAAGGCATCGGTATAGTGGTTAGGACACGTCTAAAATATGCGCGCATTTTTAGGATTTGTTTATAAGACATGTATACAAAATATGAGAGTACATAACCAGCTGATGCCTAACTCATACAAAAGCTATTTCTAGGTTAAAAAAATGTGTATTGAAGGTCGCTTAAATAAAAATCAAATAAAATAACAATCTTCCTTTCCGGTACGTTCACCTTTATCTGGAATAACGATTATCACAACAACCACAAAATTATCATAATTAGGTATTCGAATAATTAATTCTGCACTAACCGAATCCTTGAACCATCGGTTTCGAAATAAGCCAGCTGTTTTCCTCCTAGGAAGCTCGGGATAAGATTCGACTCCTGGAAATCCCAGAACGGAGCTTTCACCCTTATCCTCGTGACGCGGGTATAACTCGATGCAAATTACAGGATGGATGTGTGATTTTATAATCGTACCATCTGGCCACTTAAGAGTTCCACTGCCAAATTGAACGTTCGCTAAACACTTTTTTTTTTCTTTCAGAATCACGTGATTGAGATGATACACTACTAACCTCAAAATCACAGCTTGCTACCAAGCCAATTAAGCGATATTAATTTTTCACCGCTTCCTTTGCTTTGGCCTTCTTCATTATTTATTTTTCAAACAAAACAATACTTCCATGGAACTAATAAACGTAATTAATCGCAGTCAAAACTAAACCGGTTCAATTAACAAGCCATGGAGGTTTTGGTTTCAGCTCTTAAGTTACATCTTTTACCTCTTTCCTCTAAGCAACAGTCGTACATGGAGAATACATCATCAATAATTAAACTCCAGGTTTATCCCCTAGCCTCAACCAAACCAAGGCCCACACTTTACGTTCATAATTATTTTACCCCAAAAAATTAATAAATACAATAATTGTACATCTTTATTTCTGCTATTAATGTCCGATCTTATAATAAGTGACGGACTCCGTTTCATCCAAGCATAGGTAAATATCTAAAAAATGAGACTTAAAAGAATAAATATGACTTTAGTAATTATTATAATTAAATAAATAATAATAATATTTGTTTATTAATTTAACCTCACTATATCTGGTGCCTGACAATGTTGTAGTGGGAGTCCTAAATTTTGCCCGTACAAGTTTAGTTAGGATAGGGACCTTTAATGGGTTTCTTACGTCGTACAGGTTTCAGGCCCCGCATTTTATGTACCATCCGTAGGACAGCACAACCAAGGATTTTTTCCCTTTTTAAAAACTCCTAAGGCCACCTGCCGGACTACGAACCCATTTGATCGCTTTAACAATATTTTCACTTTTAACAACAAAAACTTTGCATAAATTTAGCTTTGTTATATAATTTCTAATTTATACTTTAGCCTTTAAATAAACATTTTAATAAAGAGTAAACATTGAAGCAACATGTTTCGGGGAAAGAAAAAATTCCTTGTTTCACCTAAACCAATTAATAAATAAATTAACTTACTGAATTTATGAGAGTATTGATAACACCGGTTGGTTAAATACCTTAAAAACAAACAATAAACTGCAATCCATGAATCTAGACAGGTTTTTCCCATTTCCCTTGAAACCAGAAATAAATCTGAAGCTAAGTAAGTCATCATGATTAGGGAACCATATCGTTTATGGATTCAGTAACCTGCTGCAAAAAGAATTACAAACACGCAAGCATCCAATAATAATATCACAAAATAACTGGTATAAACTGAATAATAGAGGCAGACAGGAAACTAAAAAGTAATTGCATCCGTATTATTCAGAAAGAACTTATAGAACAGTAGTAATTATTCTAGAGTAATAAAGAAATAGAATTAAAATTAAAAGTGTTCGAGCAAAAACGTGACAAGTTACAAAATTGAAGATAATGAGTAGTTAGAACAGGACCCTAGTTATTAATACCAAGATTTATTTGAGAAATCAAACAAATACCGATTGACATGTGCTGTGTTTGAGGTTCTTCTTTTGCAAACCTCCCTTAAGGGACTCACGAAGAAGCGTCGATGGAATAACCTCACATTGACGGAACTCCTGGATTGTTTCATCTCTCTTAAGTAGATCCCTGTTTCAGTTTCAGTCTTCCTGTCAGTTTCTGTTGAATGTTTCTGTCAGTAATGTTTTTACCAGTAAGTATGGGTGTCAAGTATATGTAGATATATGCAATCTTTTTATCTTTGATGTAAAGCTCATTTTGAGTTTCACAGAAGGAATTTTAGATATTGATATACAGTAGAATCGCGGACTGACATTCTTCTTCAAAAAGCGCCTATCATTTTTCGATGTTGTCGATTATAACGGCCCATCTATTTTACTGAGCGCTGCATGAAGCAAGTCCACAGATGTTAATCCTTTTCGTTGCCTGAGGTTTTTGTAACGCCTGCGACCTGGACCTCTCTTTCCATCAATCTGTATAAACAACATCAGTAGGAGATATATTGATTTCGCACCACATAATCAAACTATATTATTTCATATCTTTTTATGCTGTCCAACATCACGAGGGACTTTTGTATTTGTTGTAGTATGATTTCGTTGCTGACACTGTACACCCATGAAACTCAGAGTATACACCGATAACACCCCATCTCGAATGCTTTTAGATGTTCACTTGAAGCATCCTTAAGCGTCCATGCCTCTGATGCGTATATCCCTCTGAGAACACTGAGAACACCTAACATCTGAGTACTCTGATTTGAGTCTGCAGAATTAAATTTAGGAATGACGTCAGGATTGACATTAGGAATAATAACTAGAGAGGTGAGCAATGTGATAAGCGATATTTTAATTCATCGATTTAAAATTATTTAAGAAGGAAGTAAGATCCAATAAGATATGTGGGGAGTACTAGAGTGTGGATGAGGCATTGGGTGTTTAGGAACTGAGTTTGTTGTTCTATTCTATTTGATCTAAGTCGTTTTTTTTTTCATTAACCATTTCCTACTCTATCCTTTGTTTTTCAACACAATCTGGATCAGTTGACGGCAAATAGGAACCTCTATAGTGCAAGGAGAGATCTGATCTGGTTCGACCCAAGGTAAGGTAACCCAACCACGAGTACCGCTGCATAAGGAACACCGCTATCGCTTCCTCCTGTCACCTGTACGTGTATATCACACCCCCCGGCACCTATGGCCTTTAGCAGTGTCGATAGGACAACTTATCCGATAGCATAAATAACTGTAATACCTTAATTAATTATGTAGTAACACACATAATGACGTATATAACGATAACTTCGCCGTAGACGTAGCTAGTACGAACGATATTCAGTGGTTCCGGGTTCCTTAACTATACTTCAAAGAAACTGTCAACAGAAGATTATTTTAAAAAAATTATCAAGGCCCTAGTGATCTTCGAGCTTTATAAACCGCTTTAAATATTGAGGGAGATGTAATCAACACATTATAAAAAGTGAAATCGTTGTTTTAATTACTATTATTATGAATTTTCCAAAAATAGACACCTACAACAAAACATTTTTTTTAAACTTGGAAACATAAAAGAAATTTTATAAAATAGCTAATCAAACTAAATTTAATTAAGAGAAATCATTAATATCCAATTATATTTGAAAAATTAACTATTGGTATTGATGAATATTTTAAATTCTAATTTTTTAAACAAACTAATAAATTTATTACAGGATACATATGATTGAGAGTGAAATAATATATCCTTTTTACAAACATATATACATTTAAAAAAATTAAATTTGGTAAAATAAATAATTTAGGGCTAATATAATATAGAAAGATCTTTACAAACAAATATTACGTTTATTAATGATTTTTCTGATATAATTATGATACGAATATTTTATTAAATGCGAATACTATAAATGGCTGTATTATTCATTTTTGATTTTGTTAATAGAAAGAATATTTAATAAAAAAAGAAAACATGAATTTAATGTTTGGAATATCAGAGGATGAAAACAATGATATAAACTAAGCAATAACATACAAATTTGTTAAATATAAATAATATAAAAATAAATAATCAACCCAACTATAAAAGTACCTATAATGTAATGGATGAATAATAATATTTATATAATTATATACAATTAATTACAATAAAATTTTAATGTTGGTGTTTATTTATTTACAGGTGTTTGGGAGACTCAAGGCATCCTTTTAAATATTTATGTCCAAGCTACTTTATTATCGTTTTCACTATTAAATATAAATTTATAATTATTATAATATTGTGAAAAATAATATAATAATATGAGCAATGCCTAAAATAAATATATTATAATATTTAATATTATAAGATATAATAAATATCTTATAATATATACGATATATAATTTAAGTAGTAAAAAATATTAGAGGACTACTAACTGCATGAGCTATATAATAAAGAAATAACCTTCAACACACGAAATTCAATAGAATTAATGATAACAAATGAATAATACATCCAAGATAATTTATTTTAAAAATTCTTTCACGAAGCACAATAATATTGTGCAAAATAATATAATAACTCTCAGTAATGATAAATGGGAGAAAATAAGAAGGCAGTTGTCAAAAGCTTTTCGGCTCAACTAAGAATATCTTCTTGGCGTATTAAATTAATTAGATGAAGTGAAATTTGAAAAAAAAAATAAATAAATAAATATGAATATTAACTAATAGGTTTCATCTAAAGGAAAAAAAATAAGAAGAAAAATACTCACAATCAAAACAACCAAATAAGAAATCTAGTACTCGGCCCGGTCTCAGGATTTTTCCGGCCGCTACCTGAGATCAATTAGGAGGAACTGGTGGAGGTGGACAGCAGACCACCAGCTGGAGGGGCGGCCCCCCACCAGGGAATTCGCGATCCTCAGGGTCAGAAGACGTTGTACTAGGGTATCCTTGTCTTAAAGTGTTGGGTATCGTTTTGGTCCAAAATGGCAAGTCAACAATTGGCAGGAAGCGTGGGCTGATGCATTTCCTAGTTCGCGGGAGGTAATCTGCTACCTTCTTCTGCCCTTAGGAGAAGGAATGCCAAAGATGTCAAGCGTCTCTTGGTATCGTTCTTAATTCCCACAACTATTGGAAAATGGAATGAAATCCACTTATGCTGGTAAAAACGACTTAATTTACCTGAAATCTTAAACCCACAAATAATTAAAGCTGAATACGTGGATAGGCCTTTTTTTTCAAAACCCCTATAAATAAATATTTTCGAAGTGCTTCTTCTTCTAGTGTTGCCTTGTTCTGCAATTTATTACATTTTAATGCATTCCATGAGTTCTGTTGCATTTGATGTTAATTAACAATATCTACGATTGCTTTGGGGGTCTAATTTTTCGAATGTGGGTGAAAATATAATTTATTGGAGAATTGTAATATGAAAGCCTAAATATATAAAAACGGGATTAAATAATAACCCTCTAATAAATAAATAAATCAATATTTTAAATTATATTAAAAATATTTTCATTCATGTTTAACATTTATTTATTATTACTTTTTTAATATAAAAAGTTTGATGACTTTTTCTATTAAATTAAATTAAATAGTTCTATTTAATTTCTTTAACAGAACTATTTAATTTCTTTAATAGAACTATTTATTTCGATTTATTATTTCTCCATACAAACTGGCAGGGAAAAATCAGCTTTACAATGTTTTTGTAGACACAAAAGTGACTTTAAAAAATGGTGTTTCACCTTATAGGGTTAAATAACAGAAGGTCAAAAATTAGTTTATTTCCTTTCTCTAACTTATCAATCGATTACCGACATTTGGCATGAATAGTTATAGTAAATTGAATGTAATTGTTCGTCAATATAACCGTATCGAAGCACTGTCGCTGTGCGCTACCAGAAAAACTAGTGCTATAGCATATTTTAGACATGCTAATATAAAGAAAATATAAACAATGTAAGTTAACTGTAGAAGAAATTAAAATAAAAAAAACAACACAATAATTTATAGTTAGTTATAGCCCTATTTTTTGGGGCTGTTTTGAATATAAGATTTATATTATCTCTGCTTAACGCTTAAGAACATGTTCGGGTATAAATAAATGTATTATATTCTCACTAATGTTATGTTAATTGACACATACTTTAACTAAAGTGTTTAAAAAAAAATTGTAAACATAAGCCCTGGGTGAATACCGTTTCGCACAATATAAATTTTCAAATCTACCTAGCGAATAATCGAAATTCTTTCACAAACCAACAAAAAAAAAGATAAGAAAAAATTCTCGGCAGACGCGCCGTTAAATGCGATCCTAATCTTTGCTTTCCAATTGGCAGGATATAAATTGAGAAACAGGATAAAAGAGTCTTTAAAAAGTCAAAGGACCGGTTTCGGTACGTAAGTGGACGGCCGGCGGAACAATTTGCCACCATTATCTTTCCCATTAATGATTCCACATAAAATGTTATGCCGGTATGGTTTCGAATAAAAATGACAACCGAAATTGAATAACAGGAAGATATCCTTGCTACTTATTTACCAGCAGGAATAAGAGCACATTTCCGGAATAAATTATGTTTAGGGGCTCCAAAAGAAGAACGGTGTGGGTGGACTTGTTTATAACGCATCCATGCTGTGCAATGTTAAAAGACTAAAAGATGCCTTTGAAATGTATCCGCGACACCTATAAAAATTATATGCCGTAGAATGATTTTTATTATTTCGTAAAAATAAATAAATAAAAAAAATCGAACGAAAACAATGTTTTTGTCACGACAGGAAACATTTTCGCATAATAAATATAAAATAGGATAACATTGCGAAGACTATAATTACTTATTAATACTCAGAAATAGATAAAAATTCAGTTTAGAAGAAATTACTTCAGTAAAAAGTGTTGCATTTTTCTTGCCGCCCTTCAAAAGGCAAGTAAAATGGCGTTCCTGTGCTTGAACGATGTCAGTTACTCGTTAAAGATCCCTACCCTAATAATACCTGTATAGACTAAACTTAGGATTCCCACATACCATCGTATGGTTGGTCATGGCAGCATAAAAGCATAAACAAACAACAAACTATTTATTGAACGTGAACTTATGGTTACCTATAAGATTAGAATCTAATTGAAAAATAGCTATCTCAATTCTACTAGGAAGTATTAAAAGATCTAGAGCGTTGAAGCAATGATAGAAAAAAAAATGACTAGTTGTATTTGATTAAATCTAGCTTCTAGCTTGGGATTCCTAGGCGTTTTTCCCCTGCACAAGTTTATAAAATTCACAAAACAAAATATTGCAGAATATAATTTAAAGGTATAAATGCCAAACACGCGGTCAGAACATGAGATACAATTTTTCCTTATGATTAAATTCATTATATTCTCTAGATCAAAGTGGAAACTATTGTGGTTAAGATTTGATCTTATGAAGAATGCTAAATTGAAAATAACCAACACGTCCGGGAAAATAAAAAATTAACTAAAAATAACTGCGGTGGCGTTAACACACAAGTACCCATTTATCTAAAGACTAGAAATGGTTAAACTGGTATTAAGTAATGTTGGAGTCTATGACTATTCATAAACATTTTTTAGTTTAAGAGGAATCATTTTTTTTCCTTTAAAAATATTGGAGAAAGATTTCGTTGATAATTATTAAATAAAGGCCTGATTAAAAAATGATCCCAGGATGAAAATTCTATTAAACCGTTCTTTTCTCTAACAAAGACATCTCTATGATGAAATAATTTACTCTAATAATATTATTTCCGGCACACCATAATATGATATATTATATTTCCGTGCAATATATCAATTAATATATTTCCGTTACTTTACATATTATTTTGTATTTATTTTTTTTTGTATCGGGTTGTCCGGAAAAAAAATGCAGGATTTAATGTTTTCTTTAAAAAATAAAATACCCTTCCAAATAGTAAACTGTTTATGTTTCTTGGACTTTTGACTTTTATAAATCCAAAAGGTTACTAATTCTCATTCAAACAAAAATGTTTGTTTAGCTCTGTAACATTTTGCTACTCGGAAATAATTCGGTCTTTAGTAGGATGTCAGACCGTTATTTTCGCATAATTATGTTTTACGTGTTCAAAATCGGCCGGAACGGGGCCCAAACAGGCAGAAATATCAAAGTGAGTGCATTGCACAACAATGGTTCAAGAAATTTCGAGAGGGAGACTTGTGTATTCGAGACAAAGAAACCGTGGAAGAAGTTCTAATTATGTATCACCTCTTTTTTATTTATTGTTCTTTTGATGGTGATTATTTTTAAATATTTTTATTTTGAAGAGAAAGGTATAAAAATAATATGTAAAAGAGAAATATTTAAAAATAATCACTATCAAAAGAACAATAAATAAAAATAAATTATAAATATAAAATTGACGTAAGTCAACAAGATCCCAATCAAAGTAATGTTCAATGAACATTGTTCCCCGTAAATACATCGCAAAAATTGCGAAAACACGGGGATATAGGATCGGTGAAGAGAATGGATTTGTCTGGCTTCGATACGACCCCTGGTAGCTCAGTTGTTTAGAGCACTGCACTTGAGATGCAGACGACCCGGGTTCGAATCCCGGACAGGACAAATCTTTTCTCTTCAAAATAAAATTATATATCATCTCATTCAGTTTTTAATGTCATGTTTAATTATTATGTATAATGGGATTTTGTTATGAAAACATCTTCATCCTAAAACCTTAGCATTTTTAATAACAGTTATACAGTGTAATTTCAACGCCAACTAAACTAAATATTTAATAATTTATTGGAAGACAAATATTTTGGTTTGGAATAAAGAACAACCTTAACAATATTCAGCCTGCAGTGACTATATCGAGCAAACAATATTCAAGCACGAAATTGAATGATTTCCCTATCGGTATCTAGGACAAGGAATACACGGAAGACTTCCTTGCTAGCGAAAGCCATCTTGCCTATTGATTCCCCTTGGAACTCGTCTATCAACTCCATAAGGGAATATCTCAGTCGCGGAAAGCTCAAGGTGCTCAAGGATCGAGTAGTACAGAAATAACTAGCTTCATAAGCATGCATTGCTAAATATAAATAATGAAAAGAAAAATAAACCAGGGGCTTTTAATATCTGTCAAAAAAATTATAGAGAAAATCAAAAATCTAAAAACGAAATTTGATTAAAACTAAATCAATTAACGGTGGAAGAAAATCGTCCGGGCAGAGGTCAAAAATGTCTCTCAAGTTGGAGCTTCTTGCAGGACTTCACCCCCATCGCAGGACTTCTTCAGGGCTGTCGAGGGGGGAGCTCGTTGTGGTTTCGTCACTACCTACTCACATACCTGATGTTAAAAACTATTAAACATTCTAATATTTGAATCATTATCTAAAACAGTATTAAATATTATCCGAATTCCGTCCAAAATAAGATATTGTTAATATAGGGTATTTGTGAAGCACTCAACGAAGTAAAATATTTCGTATAGTCTTAAATTCTTGAAAGGAATCACAGTCATTACTTGCCTCTAAACGTTCTACCCAGAAAGCGTCGCTAACTACTGATTAACAAAATCCCAGAGAATAAAAATTAAAGTGATAAGCACGTTCATCGTAGAACTGTTTATACTCCCGAGGTTTTCACGTCCTTCATGATAACTTGAGATCACCCAAGTATTTTCTTTGTAGTATAGAAAGTGTAGAACCACCAAAACCGGACTTCCTTGTCGTCCATAAGAAGTAACCTAGAGAAGGTCGCATACGTACGCCACAGCCTTCGAGTGTGTTCTTGCAATGTTCGCATATACACTGACCACAAATCAGGGCTTTTGTTCACCAATGTTAGAAAAGAAAAAGCTTAAAAAAGATGATACGTAATCTTATATTATAGTCAAAGTCTTTCAGTAGTAAATACGTTTAAATGTTAATATTTGTTGAGTCATATGTAATATATTTAAAGGCTGACAACTAATTTGATTTTGAAGTAGATCAGATTTAGATGTTCGAAGAGCGTACTTTTGCCGAAAAAGTTTATTAAAATATTGCAATCGGTGATTAAGACTTATTTGAATTTCGCGTTTACAAGAAAAGCATGCCCCTATCATTAATTAATTAATGGCTTATACGTTAAACTATACAACTCTAGTGCTTTACAGCAAAGCATCATGGATTGATGATTCATGGTAAGAAATTCCAGTCAAAATAGACAGCTTAGGGTATACATTTTCAGGGCTGTATCCTTAAGGATAATTTGTTATTATGTTTTCAATGTAAGGTTTATTAAAACAAACTTAAACAAAAGAGTATCTGCACATCTCAAGCCTTCAAAACAAATCTTGAAAAAATCAAGGTTTTCAGAGACATTTTTATGAAAGTTATGAAAAAAATGGTGAGAATAATATCCTTGGAGGAGTTGATCCAGGAATAAGACGCTTGAACCCAGTTCAACAAAGATATAGAAAGCAAGTCTAGCAATAGATAGGATATATTAAGAAGCAGAAGATTGACATACTAACTTAGTATTACCCGTATACATTAGATACGTTACAAGGCGCTATCGATTGATGAGATCTACACATAGATATAATGATTACTTTATAGTTAAGCCTATAAAAAATGGAAATAAAAGCACCATAGCAGGGTTCTACAGGGTACATTCTAAGGACCTTACAGTCTCTAAACCAATGGTTATGCAAAGAGATTATTAGCTCGAGATCATACTCAACCGCAAGATTCTTCCCTCAATTATACCCCCATTATAAAGGCTGGACGAGGGAGGGTCTGTAGATCGAACAGAGTCGAATAACGACTATTAACATATTAAATAATTTAAAGAATAAAGTTATCTGACATAATCAGTTTCGAAGTCTGGACATAAAGATTTGTAATCACACAGCTAGAGCTAAGCCTCTCGACGGTTAAACTCTTCAGTCATACTAACTAAACTTCGAACAACATTGAAACTGGCACATACACACAGATAAAATTACACATTACAAGAATAATTATACAATTCATAATACAATAATAACTAAAAAGAAGATGTAAGAGAGACATGGACGAACAGAGACATAGACATTTGAGGTAAAAATGGGCCTTCCGATATTTTCCGAACTTATTTAATAACTCTACAAATCTCTACAACCCAGGGATGGTGCCCAATAAAGATTTTCCTATTAATTGCATTCGTGGTCAAGCCGGATTCTCTAGGTTTGGCCTCCATCGTGAGAGATACCATGGGATCTCATGATCTGAATTTCAAGGTTTGTTCAAGGTCAAGGCTTGTTCAGGTCCTCTCAGGTGTTGTACATAAATACACAAATATTGCACTTGAGTATGGCAATAATTAAGAGGGTTTTATATAATTTATTTTCATTGTTAAATGTATTTTTAATAATCTATATTTTTGGATTTACTTATATCTGTGATGGACATGATTTCATATATCACTATTACATATTTTATTTACAACATTTAGTAGTAATAGGATAGAAGAGATCTCTTATACTGCACCAGGTGCATTTTAAGAAATGAATGTGATTACAATTTTCTGGATTTCAATTGGATGGGGGAATAGATTTAAATATATAAAAATAAACAATTTATATTTCAATTAGCCTTTTCTTTAATGGGTATAGAAAATAAAAGACATATGTTTTTGTATTTTTTGAAAAAAAAAACAGCTGAATAAAGTAATTTATTGAAAAACTTAATTTTCGATGGTTAAACAAAACCTACATAAAAAATTGTTGAAGACAAAAAAGTTTATAAATCACAGTCATTTTTTTTTAACCCGTAACATGTATAATACATACTATACCAATGAAATGAAATGAAATTTTTTTTAAAGCAGTTAGCGGACCGTAACGAATGGGATGAATTGCAAGCACAGCATATTCACAGAAACGGTTCTCACGTCCAATGCATCAAGCATTCTATACCCGATTTGAACCTAGCTCACCTTGCATTTCTAAATTACTGAGATATTGAAAATAGACATTAGTAATACGCATATAATTATTAAACCTCAGAACTTCTGGCGCTAACCCAGCCTCTATTCAGTGAGTAGGTACCCTAATTAAAGCAAAATCTTAGCGGTTGAGTATGATCTCGGCCATATGACCTCTCTGTATAACCGTTTGATTGAAAACAATACAGTCTGTACTGTGTAATGAACCTAGGCAAAGAAATAATAGTATGCCAGTGTGTTAGATCTATTATATACTTTAGATATTCTATGTAGAGAACTAGGTGATTAAAAAAATTGAACTTGAAATTATTAAATTTAGAGTTAAATTCTAGAATCAATCTCTCTAGTTTATTTTTTAAATTTAAATGAACTCTATATTACAAACTACTTCCTTACTCTTTTTTTTTTTTTGAACTAAGATTAATCATAATATCAATTTCACAAGACTTACCCGGTAGATGTTTGGATGTGAGTGGGTAGGATATCGTCTGAAACATAAATATGAATATTGAGTTGTGATTTAATTTGTAATTAACGACAATAAAAAAAATAAATTTGTACAATTTATTAATTATTTCATTTCTGGTATATTTTTAGAAATTGTTTGATTTTAAATATAAAATTAAATAACTTCTATAATTCATAAACGGTTCAAACTCAGAAACAGAAAAGATAAGACTACCTGTTGATTATTAGTAACTGAATTGTTACTAACAAAATAATAAAATAATAATAATAATAACAAATAATACTAACAATAATACATGTCCTGTTTACATAACTACAAATGAGACGTTTACGATTTCACGTTCGCACATCAAACGCACATTGGTATTTGATTTTAGCCACTCCTTTTTTATGTTGATATTAAACATCAAATTGGATTCTTCCTTCCGATCATCTTGAAAAAATCCATTAGAAGAAACCAGAAGCTTAATGCTGTCGAAACTTCAGATTCAGATATGGACTAAAACCACGACTTAATGTCGTGACAAACAAAGTTGTCAAACCAGCGAAAAATGTGAAGAAGTCAATTTTTGGAGTTAACCGCTTTTGGTCCTGAGACAGTTACGTGTCTAATAATCCAATAGACTGGACCCACTTTTTAACATGTCGGGACTGGACTGTGTGGAGATACCCAACACCTCACACATAGCAAAAACCTACTTAGCTCAAATATTAACTAGTAACGGTGGCATTATTAGATACTTTCGTAATAGCATGTTCCGTTTATGCACAGTCCATCTTCGCCTTCTATCTAATGGATTCTCCTCAAAGATGATCGGAAGGAAGAATCCAATTTGATGTTTAATATCAACATAAAAAAGGAGTCGCTAAAATCAAATACCAATGTGGGTTCAAATTTACTATAGGACTCAAGTAGGAGTGTAATATCGAAATAGTACGAAGGAAAGTAGCATTAGTCCTTCGATAAAGTTGACATGAAGGTAGCATAATTGCAAATGACCTTGCCAATGCAATTCGTCATATAATACAGACAGATTCGCGTAGGATGTATATCTTTATTGTGAGCTACAATATCGCATTATAATATTTGTTATACAGCATTACTTATAAATATACTACAAAACTTTATAGTAATACCTACTAGTCTGGATTTCTTTCGATTAATTATACATTTATTCGAGCGCAACCTCACATAAACAAAACTGTATGCCTTTGTCAAGGTTTCAATTTCATGATAAGCTGGACTCTACTATTTATTAATAAATTAAATGATCCTTCGAAGTTTGCACTAACTTATTTTAGCCGAGGTTCTGGTCCAATGAGTTGTACTGAGAATGAACGTGAATGCGGTTCTGTAGGTTAAAAACGTCCGTTAGATTCCAAGTTCTGCTTTTTTCGTTAGATATATCATTCAACCATTCATTTTAAGTAAAAATTTTACTATAGAAAAATGAATTTGAATAAAAATCACATTGGAAGTTAGTTTAAGTTAATATCGTATTCGGACTACAACCTTTAAACTGTAACAATCATTAAAAACTGTAGAAATTCAATTTATTATTATTATTTTAATTTCTTTGTAATTGATTATTTTCCTTTTCACGTGTTATTTTCGCAACCATAATTTACGACTTTTTAAATTTAAATATATATAATATAACTAAATTAAGATAAAAATCAAAGAAAATGAAAAAATACAGTAGACTTGGAGATTGAGGGGAATTTATATAAGTTATGATATGTGTAAGTTTTTTACTAGGGAAGTTCTTGTAGATAGCTATTATTTTATTTGTTGTAATTTCTAAAAAAATATCTTGAGCCGTGATAGACCACATTAACATGTTTTAGAGAAATAATTGTATAACATTATAAAACTGATTTGATCGGTTAGATCGAATAACTGGCTGATAACTCGAATAATAAGCATTATGAGAAAGTTATATTTTTATAACGAAAACCTAAAAAACTGAGACTAAAATCCCAATAGTAAACAAAGTACGGGTTGGTAATGCCAATCATACATTTTGTACTGTTTGGGCGCCAGAATTTCTAATTAATCATTAGTTCAAGTATGTGAAATCGAATTGAAGATCCTAATTGTATAATAAGAAATGTTGAGAAATTATAAAGATTAATGTAAATTACTCTTTATAAATATAATTTCAAAATGTATTGTACTGTTTGGGCGCCAGAATTTCTAATTAATCATTAGTTCAAGTATGTGAAATCGAATTGAAGATCCTAATTGTATAATAAGAAATGTAGAGAAATTATAAAGATTAATGTAAATTACTCTTTATAAATATAATTTCTTACATTGTAAGAAATTTTAAAGATAGCAGTGAATGGAGTATTGTTAATATTTCCTGAAATTGTTATTTATTTGGTTTAAATCTTTAAAATTTTATATTTTAATTCTGAAATGTAAGCTGTAACTCAAATAAAATCGTAAAATAAATAAACAAACTAAAAGGATATTTAAAATCTTTAAAAATCTTTAAAAAATAAAATATACTCAAATACTGAAAATAAATAGGGATAAAAAATCCTAAATTATCTTTTAATCATAATAACATATTTATATTTAATTGTAATAATTCATTATTTAATTACAAAATAATTTTAATTATATTTGCATTAATATAAGAATACATAGTTACTTTTGAAAGGATAAGGAGCGGGAAACACGTCAGAAAAGTATATTTCGAAACAACATTGAAAACTGTAATTTACATTAAACTATTCAGTTAATAAATTGGCAATATTCGGAACAACTTCTACGTCATCAGCGACACACATAAAAGTGAGTCCAAGAGAAAGCTCCCCATTGACGTCATATGAGCAGGAAAATAAACCGTACAGATTTTGAAATTCAGCAATAATTCTTAATCAAGGCTGTGAGATCATTCATTGCAAAACTTTTGATCGATATATTTATACTGCTCATTTTAACCAAAATTCCATCGTGGTATATCTAAAAAAGGCATGTTTTAAATCACTAAAATAATTAACACTGTTGACCTTCAATAAACGATTATGATTCAAATTTTAATAAATAATGCCGTTGTACCCACTTTTAGCGATTTGATTTACAAGATAATTACATTAAAAATGTTTCGAAATCCTCCGGATATAACTGTTTATTTAACCATTTAGTTTCTAAGGAGGTTTACCAAAACGTAGATGGATTGGATTCGGCGCTGAATTTATGGATTTAAATGCAGTGTAAGGAACTATTCAGACAGGGACTAGATATCCAAGCCTATTACTTTTTGTGTTGTTAGGAAAATGGAATTGTAAATTAAGAGTGGAAATAAGGCTCTATTGGCTTGATAAAAAGACCAGGAGAACCTATTTTACTTTGATATTCACCAAACAAAACATGCAGTGTATCTATGACAACCATCATCATCATCACAGAGAAGTCTTTAATCATCATTTGACCTTAATAATTCAGAATTGGAGTGTCGACATTGCATAAGTAAATAAAACATTGTGACACAATCAATATTACCAATCTGTTCAGTCACTTATGTACGTTTCAAGGACCTCCAGAATACACTAAAAAATAAACCCTTATACAAGCCTGATTAATGTTATTTGCTGTAAAAAATTCTAATCTATATTAATCTGCTATCGAAGGATCATCCCCTTCAACAAAGAACTGACGTTATCACAATAAGTACAATAAAAGTGAAATAGAGCTGATGCCTTGACCTTCACCAAGTGTGGTGTAGGAAAGAAAGGACATCCCTTGGAGGGGGGAACGGTTAGGCGTGGAATTAGATGTTGAGGAAGCCTTTGTGGCGGCTAGGCAGCTTCCATTGTCCAAGCCCTTTTTATGCGATTATATTATCAGCTTCAAAACAAAATTCCTTCTTACAGGCTTATATCAATAGTATTATCCGTCCCCATTCCATCCCATCTTTGCTGGTCATATTTTATAAGCCAAATCTCTTGCAGTTCTAGGACACCCGTTGTGCAGGGAGGTAATTTTCCCAAGATCAAGCTCAACCGTCAGGGTTTCACCCTACTTTAGGTACTCACTTTATAGAGACTGGGTGAGCCCCAACATTTAGTAAGCAGGCTTTGGATAACAAAAGTGCCATGGTTTTCCAAAGCGGTATATAAGAATACCGTAAAGACAATATTCATAAATAAACGAACAATATTTTGTTTGGTAATAATTCCGCAAATTGTCGCTTCGAGTTGAGTCAGAAAAGTTTTAACTTTTTATTCGCTTCCCTTCTAATATTTTCCAAAAATAAAAGTTATCATGGCCTTAAGTATGGAAAATATAATGTAATTATGGGAAATGTCTGCATTCGGTAATCATTTCATCTATACTTCGAAATATCAGTTGAAACTTTAATTTCTTGACTAAATTATTAATGAATACTAACAATTATCTATTGTTTCATTCTCTTTTCCAAACCAAAGCTCAAGATAACTTGTATTTTTTGAAAATATTAAAAATGAAACCTGCGGAACTGATACATTTTTTAATGTTTTTATCAATAAAATCCATCAACCATTTATTTAATAAACAAAGAAACATTTATAATCCATATTATATTTTAATAAGATGAATAATTAATTTTATTAATCTAACACCGGATCAAGGTTTATGGCGAAATATCAACATATTATTTCATCATTAATTCATATGTTCGCATAACGTAGGGTTAAAAAACATATTTACATAGACTTACATTAATACAAAAAAATAATAGATAAAAATTAAAAATTATCAACTATTTTTAACTTGTTTGCGCATATATAAACAAGTATATAATGGCATACAGGATAATTATATTAAGTATTGATAGAAAACAGGAAGTTCAAACATAAGATTTTGCATCTGATGAAGGTAAGTAACTTTTTTAAACTATTGACGTAAATTCAATGAGCATTAATGTTTTGGCAATATTTATGTTACTTACTTGTCTAATATAATTGCATGTACCATTTTTTTTAAATAAATTAATATTGAAATTATATAAAAGATTATTTTTTTATAACAATTTAATTAGTCTACTTAAATTGCGTTATATAAAATTTATAAAGTGTTTATTAGCTAATTTCAAGACCATTGAAAAATAAATAAATCCAAATACTTGGGACTGGTTTAATTTTTTTTTTTTTTTACTCGGTTCTTTTTATTAGTAAGTAACCTAATAACTGATCAAAAAAAATCGTATATCAAAAAATATTAGCTCAACTAAAGTAACTAAAGTTTGTGCCCCAATCGAGATCTTGTTTCTTAGTTGTTGAAAAAACGTTGAAGTTTAAAAAAAAATAGTGAATTTATAGCTTCGATTTGAGTCGTAAATAACGACTGTGTGACTAATAATATAACATTTTTTCAAACATGTGCATTGTGCAAGATGTTAATACAATGCAACTCAGTCATATATCATAAAATTTTAAATATCTCAGGAACTATTTAGACAAACTGATGGGTATTAAATAATAAATATAGAACTGAATGAAACACAAGCGTACAAATCGGATTTTTCCCTTGAAGTGAACTTTCGATAAATATTTAAATATCAACTGTTCAATGTCATATATTATATAACTTTTAAAGTGCAGATAAAATTTAATTATTCGTTTACATAAACAAGAAATATTAAATAGTTAAAATGAATTTTCTAAACAAAATAAAAATTATACTAAATTCATTATGTTCTGGACATGAATAAAAAAAACTAACAAAAAGCCTAAACAATTTATTTTAAAAAGGAAATAATAATTCGTTAGTCGTCAATTTCGCCAATTCAGACATCTAAAGTACATAAACAAATAACGCACATCCTAACCAAAAGATGCAGCAAGGCACCAACCAGAGGAAGCATACCTCGCCACCAAGGCAGAAATGCAAAGTTTTGTTTCCTGTATTCTTTATTATTTTTAATGAGTTGAGGCTTTTTGTTAGGGTTTTTTCAATTATGTCTTAACAAGTATTTTATGCCTATTTTGAGCTTTTGCTCTTTTATAATAATTTATTTTATTTATTACACCCTTAAATTAAAGACAGGATAATAACAATTCCAGCCTTCTTACCTTCGATTCAGGACTAATCTGGTGCAAATATTTTTTTTTTATCCAAAACAGTACATGTATTTTCAATGGTAATAAAATAGAGTGTTTTACTATTTTTCTTTTAAACTATTACTGAAATTATTATTTCTATTTTACTTAGAAACATGCAAGCAACACTTTTTTTTATAGTTTTTATTTGCGTTAATATCACATAATAACTACTAATACTTAATACAGTTAAAAAAAAAGAAGTTAAACGACATAAAATTTGTAATTGTGTTGTATTAAACGACAACGTGAATGTTAATAATTTCTTTTAATTATGTTTAGATTTATAGGTCTCATTAATAGGTTCAGGTTAAACGATCCGTAACATTTGCATACTTCGTAATTATTGGGTTATTATTCAACAATACATCAATAATTGGCTAGACAATCGCATAGTGTTTACGATCATTTCAATACTTTTAGTTTTCTTGTTATATAATTTGAGATCAATAGATAATTTGGTATCATAAAAATCTAAATCAATTGTCCATTGTATAAATAAAACTTTTTTTTTCTTCTTCTTTCCTGTTTCAAGAAAACCAACAAGATTTTTTACATGATTACTTAATCGCGACAAGTTAATTTCAGGTAATAAAAATTTCAAAACGGAAGATATTATTTCGCCACGATACAGAAGTAGAGAGAAACTGGTTCTTGAGGGTTTCCGTCGTTTCCGTAAAGTTTACAATTAAATTGTAAATAACCTAATTTATATTTAAACATTTGAATTCTGTAGCTTGGTTCTAAAAGGGCCAATGTCAATTTTTTCAAATTTTGTGTTATTTATACCAAAAGTTTCTAATTTAGTAAATCATTAATTCTAAAAAGGCCAATGTCTAATAACAAACTAAAATAGGTTGTATTTCAATTATAATGTCACCCAGCTAGTGTTTCTGATTCATTTCTAAAGGCCTAAGTTGACAGTGTCCCTTTTGGCAATTTTGACTTTGGCCCTTTTAGAACCAAGCCACACAATTAACACAAACAGAGGTAAATCTTCCTGCATTAACTACGACTTTTTCCCTTGTTGTTGGTTTATTATGATAAATTTCTTTGTCCAAGAAATTATATTTAAGAATAACTACCCAGAAATGACAAGGCTCTAAACTAATTGCATCAACTACTCTCTTTGAGAAGAAATAATCAAAGATAAGAGATAACCACTATTCTGCGTGACTGGTAAGAATAATAGTGACTAAATAAGAGGAGAAAATACAAAAGGTGATAAGATAACAATTGAGTCAGGAGGTAAAGGAGTCTAAACAAAGCGAAATCGGAATAACGATTTAAAATTTTTGTTATTGACTATTTTTCTATAATTTCATATTTAATAATTATTAATATTAATTAATATCAATAGATTATATCACTGGATTTTGTTTTTATTTCCCGCCAGTTTGGATTGAAAATAATTGTTCTTTTACAAAATTAATTATATAAATGTATATTTATTTAAAAATAATAAATAGACCATGAAGACGGGCAACGAAAGTAAATAGTAGCATTTATTAAGTTTTTAACCGATCTAGAATCGAATTTCTTTTTTCTTTTTTTTTTTTTTTGTCAGACTTTCATTAGCACATTCTATAGACTAGTAATCTAAAAGTTATTAAATTAAACTAAAAAAATAAAATAATACAGTAACGTTTAAAAATTATTACAAATCAGTGTTATTACTTAATTTACAGATTTTATGGTTATTATTTTTTCCCAAAATTTTGGTTATTTAATTCACTTCAATAACTGTGTTCCTTTCCTTTATCAAAAAAAATATTATTATTATTAAGTCGTTTTTCGTTCAACAATGTCAGTAGTAAAAAAGAAGTGTATAATGTAACTTCTAAATTTTACTGTTACAGTATTTAATGTAAACAAAAAAAAATGATATTGAATATTGCATAATACTTGTTAAATCTATAGAGCTTGAGGATATCAGTTTAGTATATAACTTTATTAAACAAATATACATTATTAAAATCAATTAATATATGAAAAATACACCAAGCTCTACATATAATTAAGTATATTATATAATGAAATAAACTTTGCATAAGGAATTAATTAAGTTCCAACCAAGAAGTAGCAGATGATTGGAACCTGTTGCTTCGTTCAAGTTCCAAATCCTATAATGATAATAACGGTAGAGAAGAATGGTCCGTGTTTATCAATCGTCTTAAAACTCAGTAACACATTTATACGTAATTTAACAGAAATGCAGTTAATAGTAACAATACAATTTAACAAAACAACGTTTTATAATACCCTTGTAATTCCCAAATGAAGCAGTAAATAAAGTATTTTATAATGTTCCTAATCTGTTAAACGTTTAATTAATTGGTGTTTTTAAAGATTATTGCTACTTTTAACAACAAAATATACTTGGCGTATCTTCAACCGTAAAACTCAAACGACATAAACCAATCTTATTCTTATTCCTCAACACCTAGGTGCTTGAGACCAAAAACTTAAAATTATTCAGAGTATTACACACAAAGACTATTTTATTGAGGATTGTTCACAATATGAGATTACCAAATGTACTTCCTATTTATAAGTTGAAATGAATAGTAAAAGTTTATTTTAATCAACAAGTGCTTATTCCTACTTACTCATACACAAGTTCAATGCGTATATTCGAGTTCAAATATTATTAGTAGCAAAGCATAATAATCTGGTGAAATGGTATGTTCGAAAACCTCAGCCACAAAAAATTGATTTTATTCATTATTGTAAGAGAACGAGTATTTCCCCCATTACTCTCTTCTGTGAATACATTCTTCTATTTACGATAATTTCCCAGGCCTCAAGGTTTTTAGAGTTTTTTTAAAGTTATTTTCTTTCTAAGTACGTTAGTGCATTATACACTTAAATGTATTTCCTATGACGTGGATATTTGAGGTTGTTAATATACATACCGATTATCTGATTAACATACACACTATTTCCTTATTAAGAGGAAAATTCAGATTTACGTCAGGGTATATACCTAAGACACCAATTATATTATTAATGGCCTTCCCCAACTTAATTCTTAGAGCGAGTTCAAACGAACAAACAATTATAAATTGGCATGTTATTTGTTTTTTCCTTGCCGGAAAAAGGTGAGATTCGAATCACTTTATCCGTTAGGTACCAATATAGAGAGAGACTTAGTCAAGGTTTTTTCAAACTATTCTCGTTTGTCAACATAATATATTTTCTTTAAACCTAATAACTAACGTATTGCATATTTAGTGTTAGGAATAGAAAGAAATTTTCCCGCCATAAATCGTAACAAATATAATAAGTAAACTAAAATTTATCTCGAACTTTATGACCATAAAACTTTAATGTCCTATAAAAAGTTTTAAAAACTTCTCTTTCTGTCTAAGTTTTTAACAACTTCGGCGTGGCCCATCTGGATCTTACCTATGGTCTTGTCTGCTCTTGTGCCATGCCTTTTTTAATATGGTAAAACTCTTTATTTGTTTCCTAGCTCCACATTACTGGTTCCAGCACTGGTCCGAATATCCATGACTTTTTTTTCCAGCCTGCCAATTCCGTCTGCAGCAACTAGTGGAGTGTCCATACCTTCCTTGCGTAAGCCAAAAACAGGTCTGATATATATCTTTGTGGTTACTCAGAAGCCCTTGCTTAATCTTTCTTCCTCATCTTTGCATACGCTGAGGGTGTACAGATTTTCATTTTATTCTTCATGCTTTTACTGTTTCGATTTTCCCCTTATACACTCTGAACCCACATTATGTCAAGTTTGGTGAATTTTTCTATATTCTGGCCTGGAGTCTAAGAATGATAGCCGCACAATATGCCTCACCTATTTCTAGCTCATCTCACTATATAAGCATTCTTCTACATGAGAAATGATTAGTTTTCGAATACATGGATACGAAATTTACAAGAAAAATACACGTTTCGAGTTATGGACGAATAACATTATCTTATCGTCATTAAAATTTGTTTCCTTTATATGAAGATGTGTATCAATACTTTTGAGAGAATTAAGGAGAATGCCGAAAGCATTAAAGAAATAATTATACAAAATAAAAAATCCTAAAACACGTCTATCCCGGTCAACAGAAGATCGTAGACCCTAAAGGCCAGTAATCGAGAAGACATTATTTAAATGAACGGAGCAAGCGCAAAATGAAACGCGTAGATCGTTTAAACTACACATTAACATTTTTACCATGTTATAAATTATAGGTTTTTGATGTTAGTTAATAAATAATATTAAGATAAAACAATGTTATCAGTGCCAGCTTTAGTAAGAACTGCATGAACATTAATGAATTTAAAATTATATGTAAATTTCGCGATTTCCTTACTATTGTATCATAGTTCCACCCAAGGAAAGTAAGATAAAATTACTACGTATTACATAATTACTATAACTATTACTAAGTAGTCATCAGTCAACACTTGGCCCCATTACAAGCCCAGAAGAAGGCCTCCAATGTGGGTTGAAACGTTGGCTTTAAAATAAATAGTTCTCCTTATTAAAGATAATTTTTTCTGACCTCCACCCGGACCATTTTTTTACTCTAATATTCCATTAGTTTTCGAATCGATTACATTAAATATAAAAACATTAGGTTATATCTTAAATAAAGGATTTCCCTAGAAAATCCTGACTAAAATTAAATACGATCCGAACTACAGAGCCGCTACAATTACTAAAAATGGAAAATTTCTAAACAAGGTTCCTAACGGTGCACCACCTTGCGATGTTCTGTTCCTGTAACAAACACATCCTGTTCCGCTAATACAGCTTGGCTGTTAGCAACTGGCTGCAGTTCCTGTCGCTTTTTCATTACCTTTCTATCGAGAGGAGTGGTGTGCCCAGGGCCGACTCTAATCATATGCCTCAATTCTATGCAGTTACAAGCATTTATGACGCCGGGCAGATATCGATCATTATCATAAATGACTACAAATCGATTATTACAAAATAATGTAAGGATATATTTACGTCCGATTGCAAGAGTTACGAAGGAAATACCCTGTTTGAAACAAATTATATAGGGACCATTGATTCGAATCCAACTCTCACATCGGGTTAGAAAAGTTGCTTCACTAAGCATTATAATGTGCCAGTATTTTTTCATTATTAATACATTAATGATAAATTAACTTTTAAATCATATGTAATTAAATGTTTTCTTACATCAATCCAATACATTTCCATTACAAAATTAAGTAAACAAACAATTCGATTAAGTGTAGACTAGTCTAATTTAAACAAAATGAGGCGAATCAAAAGCAGATAACTACCAACTTAAAAAATTGGCTTCAGAAATCGCTGGATTAGTGAAGTAATGCAACCGAAACTTCATGTTCAGAAACGGTTTAAACCATAATAATAACACCAAAGTCTCGTGTTAGACACAATTTCTTGTAAAAATCATGTTTTTGATCCTGAACGCCTCACATAAAAACTGACTAATCCGACAACACAATTGAAATAAATATGAAATTTTAAAAATAAAATGAAATTTAAAATAAAGTAGAAATTTCCCGAATGAAGAATAAGTAATCCTTGATTCATAGAACTTATGATAAATACTATTATTTTGATATAATGATAATTATTTAGCAAATATAGACAGAAGTTGGATATAAAAAATCGTTAAAACTAATCAAAAATACTAAAAAATATTTTTTTTTTCAATTTTGTTTTTGGATAAATAATTAGGAAGGACAATCTTATCAGTGCTTTTTTAAGAAGATTAATGGACGAAATTGAGAACGAGGTGGCCAAGGAAGTAGAGTGCCGGTGGCTTCCTGAGCTGAATGACCCCGATTCGAATCCCGGCTTGACACACTAAATTTTATCTTGACAGAAAATTGATGTGCCTACTTGGGCAGGGTCAGAATAAACTTCCTGGATCTATTCGGTTCTAAAATCATTATCATTAGACGACACATTATAAATACAAGAGTGGTAACTTAAAAGACTTCTAAGGCTACACCTACATTGGATCCGATTCGGTGCGACGTGATTCTATCACATACGATGCTGGGGTGTATACATTATATATATTTTACTATACATTATAGTAAAATATAAATGTATTAAAAATAATTAATAAATAATCTTAATTTTATAAATTTAAAGAACCAAATGTTATAACTATCGATATATTTCAGTCATTTGGTTTGCTAGCGACGTCTCATCGTATCACGCCGGATCCAATGTAGGTGTAGCCTAAGATAGGCTCTTTACTCTTGACTCCTATATTCTTCACTAATGTGGAGCTCAGAAGATGTAAGTGTTGACGAATGAAGTCAAATATTTTGTAAGGCGACTTATCGGATTTATGAAAATACTATCTGCTCCATCTGCTTTGAGATAGTGGTACCAAACGTACAATCAATTTCTACACTAAGACGGATGCTGTCGGCTGATTTATTTCTAAACTTGTTAAGTCAGTCAATGAGGAATGTGTATCAAGTTTCATCAACACTGATTGGAACAGTGGAGTTTATTTACTTTCACAGAATTAACTTAATTAACTAATGGCCTCAATCAACCGAATTGTTTCTAAACGGAAACACATATTTACCAAATTTTGAATCCAGCACCCACTCTTATAACTCAAGAGTGTTTTTCAAAAACTGATCTAAGAAAGACTAAAATAAGAGATAAAATTGATAAAAGTTCAAATTTGTTCGTTTGTTTTTCTATCCGCTGGATATTCAATGTTAATATCTGAAAGGCTATATAAATATTTTTATTTATAATTTAGATATATGTATATTGAACGCGTGCACAGTTATTAATAACCAGTTAAATAGTGCATAAGTGATAAAGAGTTATGCTTGGATAAAACTCATGGACGTTGTTGTGACTATTTCTTGAGAATAGGCCGCATGCATCTTTTAGTCCCTCACTTTAGGGCTAAGTAAATAAAATTTGAAAAACGGAATTTCAAATATACGTGAGTAAACCTCCATATTGATGAATCGACATTATTGGGCATATGTGGATATCCAATATTATACATTCATCAATAACCTTTTCACATTAGTTTTTAGAATTTTTGTTTGTCAATTGTGTATTACAAATAGAAATGTGCATTACATATAAGGTTAAAGTAAATAAAAAAACAATACAAAGGTGATAATCGTAACACAGTTAACTGTTAGCCAATAATATCTACCGCGAATATAGCAATTAATTCCATAAAAATCAATCTTAGACCAAATATATTGCACTCTTGACAGACCAAGCTGAAAACGAGATAAAAACAAAGTATTTACATATAGCCAAATTAAAATATCTGCTGACTTATGCTCTACAGATGTATGATACAGCAAAAGAGACAATAATGAAAAATACTTCAATCTTTTCAGTAAAAGATACTAATTACTAAAACATAGTACGTACTTTAAACACTATTTTGATTCAGGGTTAATGGACACAGACGGATTTTCTACCAACAACTTCAGAAAGACATGAACTTACACAGCATCCAACCAATTAATTAGAGGGACAGAAATCATATGGCTGAATATACCTGACAGCGACAGATAAGGATCTGGGTGAGATAATAAGATGCGTGAATATGTAAGTAAAAGGAGGGAGTTCCATCGAATTTGCTTTCTCTCATCCCCATCAAGTATCTTTTTTTATTTACTCCTTTTTTATTTCAATTTTATCAGGTTCTTATGACTGCCCAATTACTGAATGTTACTTATCGTAATGGCAGATGTGGTTTCATAAATAAAGGGGAAAATGTATTATTATATATATTTTAGTTAGCTGAAGTATGAAAAAAAATAAAAGATTGAACTTTTATTTTATGAACACAGTTGAACCGACATGAAAAATAATTTAAACAGTACTCTCAGAGCTTGAATATCAAACTTGTTAAACAAAATAATAAAACCAATCTTATATTACAAGAAATTAATATAAACGATCGTAAATTCAAGTTTTGAATTGCCAAAAAATATAAAAAGCCATAAACCCATATTTTGTAACAAATTTCCTTTTTTTTTTCATTACTAGTTGGATTCAACGTCATTTCTTTCATACGTTTCTTATTAAGGGAAACAATTTATCACCCTTTCTAACCACAGTGGTAATAAGGTTGATATTGTATTCTGTAGACCAGGAAATAAATTTTAATCTGTACACGCCGAATTCAGATAAACGCTTCTAAGATAGACGCATTAACGACTTTGGCAGTCGCAGCTGACTTCTGCACGCTTGTTAATCGCATTGATATAAACTATAAACCAAATGTTTTTTACTTGTTTTTTAATTAACCTTTTTGCACAAACTCTTCCGTGTGTCACATCGACCCCCACTTGACGTGATATATTTTCAAAATTTGTAGAAAATATTTAGATTAATCTATCGGCCTTTTTACAAATCAAAACGAAACTAATTATCATTAAGTTAGCGATTAGTGCAGTAAAAATCCTTGGTAACGCCTTCTTTCCGATGTCAAGTAAAATGATTATCCCGATTATGTGTGGTGATAAGTATTCATTACAAATCCCTATCCTAATCATGCTTGAATGCCTGAAATTTAGGACTTCAACTGCAGCATTGTCCGATAAGCCCTAGCAACATAAAATGGCGTTAAATAAATAAACAAGCAAATCGTTCACCTAATACAGGACGACTTATATAAATAAAATCCCTGATAAAAAAACTGCATGATCATTTAAATTAATAATTAATATTAATTATAAATGACTGCCAATTAATACTAGACAGGAGATGACCTTATTGAGCGATCCAGCCGAGGACCTGTGTACAGTGTACTGATATGATAGCGGCTCGCTTCTCGCCAGGTTCACTAACCTCGGCCAATCCCGAACACTCTCAGCGGCCGACCCAGCGTTATCATTATTAAGTGCGAGGAGGGACACGAACGAGAACGAATGGAAGACCACACGTAAAAGGGGAAACTGGAAGAATTGGAAAATTGGCAAGAACAAATCAAGGCGATCGCGTTACAAGGTAAGGCCGTCAGTCCAGTAGTGGCATTCCGTAGCTCTGTAGGCGTCACTACTGGAATTTCCCATCAATATCAATTGAGTTTAATCATCGTTGGTTATCATCGCTGGTTGTATATGTTTTCTTTACAATACTTATACTTTTGGTAAGATGTCTATGATGGTAAGGTATGTTACAGAATAATCGCATTTTTCTTCGTTATAATTTCGTAACGATGTTCTCCACCTAATTTTCGGAGTGTTAAGTTTAGTATTGAATCTAAGTAATCTCCTAATTAAAAAACCTGCAATTCATGAATTAAGAAGTTTTATATATACACACATATTTATATTTTATCTACTAAGACAAGGCTTTACAAAACATTAATCGGACCAGGCCTTACCTACGGTGAACAAACATGGACGCTCACTACTGGAAAGATAAGCTCCAAATATTGCAGCGAAAGGTATTATGGTCCGGTTTGAAGTAACGTAAACAATTTATGAAGGCTTCAGACTTATGTCGGGTCTTATTCCATGCATAAGGGCACACATGTGGTCCAATTGTTCAATACACGCCAAATAATTCTATTCTATGGCCATTCGGTTAGGCCATATCATGACGACCCTTGATAAAAGATTACTAGCAAGCTCCTTCAAGGTTCCATACTGGCAAAAGAACAGTTAGCCTACCACGCAGTCAGTGGATGCAAGATGTTGAAGAGGACTTCAAAGTATTAGGCGTTACTTAAATGGAAATAGAAAACCAGAAAATTCACAGGAGATTCAATCAAAAAAGTTTAGAATACGCGGAATATAAAACCTACTTCGTTTTTGTAATATTATTATTTTGTTTTAATTATCTTTCAATTATTTAAGGAATTTTGAAGTCAGCATTTTGCGAATAAGATTATAATAAAAGCGAAAAGGGGGAATATTTCGGGTCTGGAGGAAAATAATTCTGAGAAGCAGAAATGTGGCGTCTCCGTCATGGTCCGTACCGCTTTACAACAATATAAATGCATTTACAAGTATGTATAAATATTTACATATTTATACGGTAAGTATTATACGGTCACAAAAATTATTTTTACATAATGGAGAGACTAGCTACGCAAATATATTAACACTACATGCATACTCATTATGTATTACATATAGTTCATACACATTTCTATTTGATCAACTTATGACACATTAATAGATAAGAAATCTGAACTTGACACTATGAGAAATTATAATTTCAGTTCTTGCGATAAACATCAGTTGATATGACAAGACATAACGAAAATTCATGTTAAAGAGAGTATCTGCCAATAACGATGTGACATTTGCCATCAACGTCCATCAAAACTACTTCCAATCAATCAACCCATAGCTTCCTCCACCTTACGAAAATTTCCGGCAAAAGCAAGGGGAGATTTCGAGTGAAATATTTGTGTGGTGTCTTAGACCTAAGGACACATCAATGTCACATTATCCTTGGAGTTAGATTATCATATGTAGGTCGTTATAACATGATGCAACGGAATAGGTCAAGTGTAGGATAGCTAATGAGATCTTTGTTCGAGTACATGCATGACAGAGTGCAACTTATGGAACTTGTGTATTAGCCGGTCTGCAGGGTCTGTAGTCCGCTATTGTTTATAACCTGAACACTGACAATTGTGAAACAGATAACACAAAATATACAAAATGTCTTAACAAAATACGTATTTTGAACTCTCTAACCACGTTCCTCTTCTTATAATACCTCAAATAAGACAAGTGATAATGAAATAATGAGGTAGGTTTCATGTATACCGGCTAATACACAAGTATTTACATATCTGCCATTATTAATCGCTAAGAATGAACGAAAATCAAATAATCAAACACATAAAATAACATTTAATTTAAACAACAGTTTACACAGACCCAGCTTTGATATTACAATAACAATTCCACAGGTCCTATTCAGCTTAAAGATTTTTTTTCGTATGAATTCGTGCTTTTTTTTGGGCTAACGCAGATAAATTATTTAATCATTTAAGAGCCATAGATGATCCTAGTGGGATCGACAAATCCACTTGGTGCTCATTCAGCCTCTATAACCAGGGTACCCTTAATTTGAGGAATACCTGGCGGTTGAGCGTGATCTCGGCCTAATCTCTCCGTTGCATTACCATTGGCTTATACGATAGTATATATTCATATTTCAGGACCTACAATGTTCTCAGCCTCATGCCCTTCATTGGTTGTAGTTGTACAGGTTTAAGTAATTTTTAGGAACCAGTACTATAAGTCCAAGGTTGATTTAGACATTAAGGTAATGTAACAGTAGATACCTACAAAAGTTCATAACTACAGGGAGAGTAGGGAAATGCCATGCAAGTATGTTTTAACTATTTATATAATTAAATAGTTAAAATAAATGTATTCAATTGCAGTACGTTATTTTGTACACTTGTAGAAGTGTTTTTTTAATTATTTAATTAAATAGCAAAAAGGAGGAAACACCTTGGCATTTTTGTACTCTCTATCATTTTACAGTCTAAAAAAAAATAATGATATATGCACTAAACGAAAAAAAAACTAAAAAAATAAAAAAAAACGAAAGGTGAGCTTTTGTCATGAAAAAACATAACATGCATTTGTTTTATTGATAGTTTCCTCGAAGTTGAGGCTTTCTCTAGCCAAATTATACGACAATATTTTTTCCCAGGTCTTCTTCATTGTGACCGTATCCTTCCTGTCAGAAATTGGTTAATCCATGAAATTCTTGGTCAGCCTTTTCACCTTCTTCCTTATGGACAACAGTACAGGGTCATTTTGGGTATTCCTTTATCTTATTTTATGCCCAAACCACTCTAATCGCTTGATGGCGATTTTTTCGAGAACCGTATTATGAGTACCCATTATCTCTGTGACTACTGTATTGAGTATCCTGTCACGTCTAGATTTTCCGGCTGTCCTCCAGAAGTTCACCTCCGCGACTAGTAGTTTTTCTTCACTCCTCTTTCTCAATTTTCATGTTTCAGATCCAAATAGCATTAAAGCCAATGATAGTAATTAAATAAATAAAAGTAAAACGTGATAAAGTTACAAGAAAAATTTTAGTTAAGCCTTCAGTTACAATTGTATTGATGAATATTTTACATTAAGGAATGACATATCTGATATTCCATTTCCAACATTTTTTGGAGTTTACTCCTTAAGATACGATTTTCATATTTAGCCCGCGGTATGAAAATTTTATTAGTAGTAAAATCGAATTTAGCTAAAAGTGGCGAGTAATGTTACTTTCTCGATAATATTGTATTATTTGTTTAACATAATAGATAGAAATTAAAAGTTAATTCCCGGACTAATCGGGAAGAGATGCGTGTGGTATCTATGGTAACAGTATTCTATTGCTTTATTCTCGAAATGTTGAAATGCTATAATTTTTTGTATAGGAGCCTTTTTAAAGACACCTATCCAAACAAACACTATTACTATTCTTATTTAGATTCCGCTTTAAGCTGTTGGGGTCCATTCGTATCAATTGGATACAACCTCGACAGGACAGCGTTGCTCTGGTAGAAGTAGGAAATTGACTTAGGCTGTGCAGTGACTATTTAATTTTGTAGTGTGTAGTGCTACTAGGACAGGAGATTAGTGTATTAAGAAGTGGACAGGCAGTGAACATGCTGGGCTTAAATAAATCTCTACCGGACTCTGAATATGAGGCCTTCAAAAAAGTAAAGACAGGGAAGCAATCGGCCAAGGGGAAGACAAGGAAAGCAGAAGCGCATCGAACAGCTTACCGCTCTAGCTAATTTCCCACAAGCTGTGGAACCTACGACGGTCCCACCGAAGAAGATTCCTCCAGTTATAATGGAACGAGAAAACTTCACGTTAAACGAGGGGAGTGATTTCATGAACAAAATTAGTATTAATCAATATTTTATCAAACAGAGGAGAACTGATATCGATAATTACCTCCGATTAGAGACCGATTGACCCACATTAGAAAGACATCTAAAAACTCGCGGAATCGTGTACCAACGTTTTGTACCCAAAAGCACAACAAAGCTCTCAAACAAATTTGTGATAAAAAATCTTGATCCTCCTATTCCCATATCTGATGACAGCAAGGCATTTGAACCTATTAAGGCTTGTACACAAGACGTATTCAAAAGACTGCACCGGACGGAAAGAAAATGGAATTATCACCTATAGTGATAACTGTTCCACAAGGTATCACTATAAATGATATACAGGACAAAGTACGCCACGTCAGTAGATGTATGTTCACGGTTGTGAATTATATCCCAAGAAAGGATATCCTACAGCCCTTGTGCTATAAATATTAGCAATTTGGGCACACAAAAAACAATTGTAAATATATTATATTGTAAATATCTTTATTTGAATAATCGGAGATTTGAAACAAAACACAAAAAACCACAGCAACCACACCGTAAAATGTGTAAGATGCAGCGGCTCTCATAACATTTCTGAATGTCCACGACTAGGCGAACCAAAATGTTTGAATTCCGAGGGAGCGCACTGCATAGAAAACGACTCCATATGAAAAAAAATTAAGAAATAGTGACTAAATGGATGGAAGAAAAGAGATCTAAGCAGATCCGTACTAACCAAAACATACCCAAACTAATGCCTAACAGCATGACAGTTCGCCCAGGTGTAGAATACGCATCTTTTCTACAAGGTACCAAAATAACAACAGAACCACAACCATCAGAGCCTTTTTTTTTTTTTTTTTTTTTTTTCATAACCACTAAATATGATTTTATTGTTGAGACGGGGTGTTGTGCTCTTTTCGTGCACATTCTTTTACAGTTTTCTCCTTTTACTATAGTGAGGTACAAAGCACCCGATGGTCTATTGGATTAGCAAGTTACCGGGCAAAAATTAAAACTAATTTTAAGACATCCCCATCAGAGCCTCCACAAACTTTCGCCTATATACCTCAACCACCGCAGACGGACCAATCGAATCTCATGATAGCTCTTGTTAATCAGATGGCTCAGCCCATGGCAAAATTTCCTTTCATGATGTAAGAACTTACAACCACAATTCAAGGATTAACAGGACAAAATTTAACCAAATAAATAAATTCACAATATTAAATTCAATTATTCACAGGTAATGATGTAATTGTTTTTGATTATTTACGTATTGGAAAGGTATATAAATATAAATTTATATTAATACTAATTGTATATATAATAATAACATAAGTTAAAATTAAATATTTTTATTTTGAGAGAAAAGATTTGTACTGGCCGGGGTTCGAACCCAGGTCTTCCACAACTCTAGCGTGGTACTTTACCAACTAAGCTACCAGGCTTGTAACCAGGGCAGACAAATCCATTCTCTTCACCGATCCTATATCCCCCAGTTCTCGCAATTTTTGCGATGTATATATGGGGAAGAATGTTCATTGAACATTACTTTTTTTTTTAATTAGGGTCTGGTTGAGGTAAAAATATTTAAATAATCACTATCAAATAAAAAATTAAAAATTAAAATCAAATAAGTTTCAAGATTTTAAAAATTTTCTAATGGTTAAAATACCAGCATTCCTATAGGAATCCGTTGCTTTAGCAATAGTCAATTTTTTATTTTTTTAAAGACATCTGGTTTCTTAATTTTGACTAAACATTAAACTATCCAATAACTCTGTTTAAAGATTGGGTTTTTTGAGTTATGGCATTGAGGCGCGATATGTAGTAAAATTGAAATAAGCCAATAAAACAAAATATACACATAGTTATAACATTATAGATAAATATTTTCATCATTCATTAACTATACATTTTATAAAATTCTCGTTTTAATAACACCACGATACTCTTTAAACACGGTTAATAATAATTTAGGAAATTATCACTATATATTCTGAATGATTTTACAGAGCCCAGCTATTGAATGCGAGCACTGACCAAGAGAAAGGAACACTGCTCTAAATATCGACTGACCTTAAATCTTTAATATATTATAGGTCACCCCAGCCGTGCAATTCACCTTGGTTAGCGACCACTTCGCTAGCAGGGTACCTACTAATTAGAAGTACACTATTACCGAAAAAAATTATCATCGGAACGTGGATAATCTATCCTTAAATCCTTCCGTGACGACTATGGATATATGGTAGATTACAACCTGTACTACCAGGTTCATGTAAACAAAAAAAATGGTCAAGATTAAACAAAATTAAAGGCATTAAATTAGGTTCAAAAAACGGCATACATTGAAAGTTTTAAATTGTTTTTTTGATTTGTTTTCTCTTAACCGCATTATCTTCATAAAATCTACAGTCAATGAATATTTATTTTACTATGTTAAACGGTATTTATACTGAGTCTACTTCAACACTTACTAGACAAATGCTTTAACATCCCAATTAATTACAAAAACTCATATACATGACCTTTATATGGCCTATATGGACTTACGGAGTAGAGCTTTGAGGCTTCAATAAGGCACCGAATTCCTCTCATATCCAATCCTTAAAACCAGTTTCGAATACAGCTGGTAAAAAAATTTTTTTTTTCAAAACCTTAAAAGTAGTTTAGTTTAAAATTTAAAGTCAACAATGGATTATTTAAACAAAAATTAGATGAAACAGTAGTTGATTATTTTTTATTCGTGTACTAAATTTTATTGTATATATACCACAGCAATCACATTAACTAACAAGAGCAACAACTAAATCGTAAATCAATCATAACCATTCATTTTAGGTCGTAGAAATGTCTAAGCTAACCATAAACTAGAAACCATCATTACTAAATACAAAATTCAGCTTTCAATACACATAGATAATAATAATAAAAAATATTTATTGAGAGAAAATGCACAAATGCCATTTGGAACGTATTGTATTTGTGATTATCTTTTGGAAACTTCTCCAAAGGGATTCACGTGGAAGCCTGGATGGAGAAACCTACCATTATGAGGATTGAAGGCACTCCGCGCGTTTATCATCTCTGTAGTAGAACCCTGCTCCAAAGATCTTATAATCTCATAGATATTCGTATAATCTTAATAAATAACAGCTTAATTACTGTCCAATAAAAAGATTTATTATTATTATTGTTTAACCTTAACATTATTAATTATTAGTTAAACAAGAAAAAAAATATCAGGCTATAAAAAAATTAACCAGAATTCCAAACGTTTGATAAACCGATTTAAAGCTTGCTGAATCAGTTGTATCCAGAATGAAGAAGTTAACGGCTCACAGAATAGAAAATATGATACTATCTTATCCTTCGGAATTTGACACGGTTGGGCCCAGAAATAGGAAATGGGATATGAAAAACTAAAAAAGGGAAATAATAGGAAATATTAAGCTATATTTTCTCATTTTTTGTGAATTTTTATTCATTTTTGTTTCGAGGGCAAGTTTTCATTATTAAAAAGTAAATGTTACCAGTAAAATACAAAAAACTATATAGGACTACCTGTGATCTAGTGGTTAGCATAACAACCTAATATGCCTAAGATCGCGAGTTCACCGATTGCCGGCAGGATTATTTAAAAGGAAAAATCCTTTGCGATGTAAGGTACTCTTTAACTGACTCAATCCTATTTAAATCTGGATATGGTATGGTATGGTTGATGTTGTACTGTATCTTGGACAACGGTTGTGTAGGGAGGTGATATGTCCTATATTACACTCACAGTTTTCCCCTAATTGAGGATACCCATTTTATAGAGAATGGGTGAGTCTCAGGAGGGGGGCCTAATCCACATGTTCCATTCGTGAATATCTGTCTCAGAAATCCATGACAGAGAAGAAATCAATGAGATTTCTGTCTCCATGCCCCACAGGATCCGTCCACGGCTGATAACACATTAATTATTGGATTTTAACCCGGGACCTTCGGCACGGCAACTCAGTGTTCTATCACTAACAATAAGGATAACATTTAATCATTTTTTAAAGCCAAACAAATTTCTATGACTATGCTAGAAAGTCAAAATACAAAAAAAAAATTAATATAAAAATAAAAATAAACTAACGGAGAAAGGTTATTTCTCCACTAAAATAGCGTTTTATAAATATGTTAAAATAAATATCTGTAATAATAATATCAGGAGCTGAATTTATTTCATAATTAGCCTTCATTCCTTTTTGACTACTCTATGAAAATAATAAAAACAATAATAGAATAGATACTTTAGCTTGAGTCTATCCGATTAAGGTCTGCTCTAGTGACTTCATATATTGACTTAAATAAAAAGTTAAAACTTTATGATAAGCATACATTGATTTTTCAAGATGGTAACCGGACGGGTTGCTCGCGAGAAGAAACTACATTATATAGCCTACTTCACAACAACCTTGCTTTACTTCTTATCCGTAAATAATTAAATTAACAATACCACTGACGGGTCGGTAATCTGCATACGATCACGACTTCAACGATGTGTCGATGTACTTAGAGATTTATTGAAGATGATTATGAAATAAAAGTCCATAAGGACTTACTGGTCACGGTAGGGGTCGTGGAAATAAAACGAAGCATTGTAAAGTCATTCTGACTAAGCAACCTCGAGCACTTACTTTAATCCTGCAAAAAGCATAAGTAAGTTTTAAATATAAAACCCAGTTTTGTAATAGTTATTACCCAACAAGATAAGAATAAAAATCGATTAGTTTTACCTTTGGGGGTTATTAGATGAGGAAACAAATAAATAATAGTACCTATAATTTAGTTCTTCAATCTCTTAGATAATGTTGGTGATTCGAAATATTTGGCACTAATGGAAAATAGTACAACCATCAACATCCTTTCCTTATTAGAATGAAATTTTTAAAAAAGGGGGGGGCAAAGAAAAAAGTAAGGATGGACATAGAAAATAAAAGTAAAATAATAGATAAAAATTAAATACGAAATACAAAATGGTGAATTCCAAATCAGAAGTTACCTTATAGGTAGCATAATAAAACTAAATTTAAATATTTATGTTAATAAATATAAAAATTGAATATGATTTTCATCATTCTAATTATCCTAGCAATACATTAAGGGTTATGTTTTTTGTAAAATAAAACAAACTATTCAATTAAAACCAAATGGTTTTAGCAATACAAACAACCGGTTTTCGCAAAAACAAAAAGAAAAAAGTTCCTTTAAATGTATTAACTTCACATAGAAATATTTCTGCGCCTGGCGTAACGAATAAGAATTATTAGAATAATTACACAAAATTCTACATTGCTATTCTAGATGTTTACCTAAAAAAACTAAAATAAGATATCGCTAATAAAATCCTGAAAATGATTTATTATTATAAAGAAATTGTTTTTAAACAAATGACACAAACCCTTAGTTCTCAGTAGTCAAAATGAAACTAACTAATAATACAATAAACACCATTGCAAAATTGTAAAAAGTCAAGGATCAAACTGTAAACATATTGAGATACGTAAAAAATTCATTTAAGTGTTTTATGGTTAAATAGTTCGACAGTGTTCTGTTGATTGGAATTCAGAACATTCGAGTCAAACTTTTAAATTCGTATTTTAAACTGGTTAGCAAAGAATACGTTCCGCAAAAATGACTATATCAAATATATAAAGAAACTGCACAACAAGCCTACAACTACTAGGCTAAAGTAATTTAGAAATAATCTCTATTCCCTCAGTTCAGATTAATATTTTAAAATAAGCAGAATATAATGTTTATAATATTGAATAAGTATTTTGATAAGACTAATATGAAGATTAGCCAATTTTCGTAAAAAAAATTTCAAAATTCTATTGTGAACTATGCATTGAGCTTTTTTTTTATATATAAGAAAGAGATAAAAAAAATTAAATTATTTGTATATCTTATTGACACCTTAATCTTTCAACAAGAAATAGTGTTTTTTTTTAAATCAAACAAAATGAAATTTTATCATTACAATTATTATTAATGTATTCTTAATGTAAGTTAAATTTCGCTCGATAAAAAGATCCTGACTACATTAAAATTAAACTGAATTACAATAACCTTCCATTACTTACGTTACAACATTTACTGGCATTTACAGAAATTACTTTGGAATGATTCATACATTGTTCGGCGATCCCCGTTCTCACAGTTATTCTAATCATGTAACAATTAAAATTCTCTAGTTATGACTACAACTATGAAGAATTTGAATCCAATATCAAAAAAGTATGTTAATCGTTGAATGAGTTCAATTACTAAATAAATGGGTATATTTTATCCAAAAATACTTGTAGAATAAACTAGTAATATGCACATCGAAGAAATAGATACAATATTTTATGATTTTTTTTTTAAATAGTTTTAATAAAAACCTTCTTTTTTTTGTAAAAAATAGGTGGTGTGTACGTATAGAGATTTAAATACCGAAATATAAATTTGAAAGTAAGCTATAGTGTAGGCTCCTTCCAAAGTACTCCGCCAATTATTTTTGTTACAGATCGTAATAATTAAAAGATAAAAAATATTTAAAAATAAACCAGCTCTCAAAAACCCAAATGATTTGCGAATACAAACCTGTTGCCAGGTCGTCTGGGATTTACAATAAATTTGCATACATTACTGCTGGCATCTTTCCATTTAAAAAACGCGATGAGGAAATTAAAAAAACCGAAAAAAATACCTATTATGCATAAATTAACAAAAATGGAAGTAATGAAAACAAATATTTTGGTGTATGAATCTCGAAACAATTTGTTATTCTTAAAAGGATATTAGATTTTTTTCTTCGAATTGACTAAGATGGTAGTTAGTATAATTATTGCTAGTTAAAATAAATGGATAAATATAATTCAGAAATAAAATTAAAATATTATTTTGATCACGAAATATTAAGATATGTCCACTTACCGAAGAACCTTCCAGAATGAAGCCAAAGCACTTACTGATGGAGAACGTCCAGAACAGATGATATACCGGGTATTCAACCACACTGCACTCTGTCTTTAGCCAGCTGAACTAAACTTTGCAATAAAACTTGTGTGAAAATCTATATCTACTATTTATAGTTATAATGCAACCTCAAGAATTAGGGAATTCATTTTTAAGATTATATATTATTTTTTTAAAACGAAACTCTTTGTAGCAATGAACTCTACGTATTAAGCATATGTATAAATTTAGTATGTAAATAAGAAAAATTAAAATGCTCATCATATAATAATAAAGGTTAGAGCCAACCATGATTTACTTTGAAATTAAAATCATTAGCATTATTTTAAAAATCAACATAGTTAAAGTCATAGAGGTTCCCTAAGGCAGATGCGTGGTAGGAAGAAAATGCATTTTTTATTTATTTTTTCAGTTTTTTATCTGAAACTGGAGAGGTCTACTGTTAATCCTGCTTAAAAATTAAAAAACTATTAAAAATAATAGCCCCATAATACCAAAAAAAAAACTAATGGAAAAATCACTCTGAAGTTATACGTTTTTAAGAAAACTTAACTTCTACAGAACATACCCCCACGCCCAAAAAAATATCATTCACTGGACCATAATTACGAACGATAGAGCATTTAAGTTCCACTCAAGAAGGTTTTGTGATTGGGTCAATTTTTTTCAATCAATCTTTTAAGATCACCTTTCAAGAAACCTAAGCACTCTTAGCCTAAAAAGAAACAACCCATATTTTTGTTTTTGGTGGATGTGTTCCACAATTAATACCATATATTAATTATATAAATAAATTATAGTTTTTATAAATAAATTGTTTTTGGGTCGAAGTTCACCCACAGGACAATTATTACATTTTTCATTTTAAAAAACAAGTAGGAGGTTATGATATGAATATTAAAATATCTTTAAAAATATATACGAATTTAATAAACTAAATATTAAATTCATTACTAAATAAATATGACTCCTCGCACTGCTTAGGTGGATGATGATAAATATGATGTTACTCTTTTTTGTTTTTTTAAAATAAAAAAAAATGCTATAAAAATAGAGTCACAAATTCAATTCTAATTAAGTCTATATAAATTTATATATCTATTTCCCCTTTAGTTTATATAATGACAACTGATCATATTTTTTTTTATTGATTATTATGGTAAACAAAAACAATGAAAATAATATTCGCTATGATTTCGTTCAAAGATCCAATGACATTAGTTCCAATGAATAATTAATTATTTATAAATAACGATTAAACGATGGAAATCTATATCATGTTAATTATCTAAAAATATCCTGGATGCAATGCAAGTGAAGGACGTACATCCTGGCCACGATATGGACCGTAATTGCATGTAATGAGAACTATACATAGCTACAATAGTGAACAGAGATGTAAATAAAAATACCCTAAAATGTTCTAAAAAAAAAAACTAAATGAAGAATACTAGTGTACATTAGAAACAAATAACAATCAACAAATTTATTTGATAACATAAGTAATGTACTAGCCCAATCACCAATTTAAAAGTAATGAAAAACAAAGATGTATTGCAATATCATTGAAAAATGGGTAGAAATATCATGTAAAACTGTTAAATATTTAAGTATATTTTTGATTATTAAAAAGTAAAGAAGGTAAACTTATTAATTAAAAAATCATAAAATTAGAGAAATAAATTTAATATCAATAAGCTCGTCCATGTTTTAATATTATACTTGCGATCTAAATTTAAACATTAATACTTCTTTTTTGTTTACTCCATGTTAAATGAGTTATTGTATGGTATTCGGGGACTGGAAAAAAATTGTATTTCTATTTTGTATTGTATTTCCTTGTGTCATATTAAAATATAGTTATTTTAAAGTCTTGTCTCCATGATGCAGTAATAACAACAAATAAGAACAAAATGCATCGTTAATATTTCTAAAACAAAATTGTTCCTTCTTGTTCTAAACTATTTAGCTCCTGAACGATTATTATAATATTTTTTAATAAGGTCTTTCTAAGCACAATTACCGATGAATTTTTATTATTAATTCACTGTTAATTTTTTTTTTAAACCTGTACCATTAAAATCCAAGAAGGGTCTGGTGTTCAGTACACGATAGGAGACTGTACTATTTCGTACCATTAGTTGTGGAGGGACGTGATTTGTCCGAGATCCCGCTCAAGCAATAGCCTTTTCCCACTTAATAGAGGTTGGGCGAGCCCAATGAGGGGGCCTAATTCACGTGTACCATTCGTGAATTTCCGTCTCAGCCCGATTTGAACCCGAAACCATCAGCATAGCAAATCAGCACTCTACCCCCCGAGAAACCCCGTTCTCAGAGTAAGATTTAATATGTAGGAAACTATATCCGATATACAAGTATATAGGGTTCTTTGCAAACTTTGTTTACATTTACTTAGGTATTAAAATCGCTAATTTTTCCACCCTATTGTATATTGAAATTACAATGATTCACCTAAGAGACTGCCACTTTAGTTAATATCCTCTTAATAAACAGGCAAATGGTAAAGATAAGCATTTTCACATAAGAATTATTTAATACTAGTAATTATTTAATAACTTTTGAATATTTAGAAGAAATAAATACGACAACCCCTTCTGGCAAAAATCACACTGACTTTAGTTGTTTTCAACGACTAGTTCATTTTAGTTGCTGTAACTTTTGCATTCTTTATTTACACCTTTCACAGACGAGAATGAAGATCAGCGTACATGAATAAAGGAAAATGTATAAATAGCTGTGGTAATTCGCTATGAAGAGAGTAGTTAAATTCACAGATTTTTTCCATGCGCATAATTGTAAATACCTTCGCTTGTTTTGTTTTATAGGAATCACAGAGTACTAGAAGACTTGCGTAACTAATTTTTGTTACATTGTTATTGTTTTTTTCCATATTATTTGCACAGCAATTAGAATTAACTGAACACTTTCTTTTAATTTTCAGGCTATAAAACCAGTTATTATCAGATATCTAAGATGATGTAATTTGTTGAATGGTAAATCAATGGTTCCATGAAATCTTATTAAACAATCTGGACTTCCCCGGCAGGTAGCGCTAAAGACAGGTTTCCTCTTAGCTGTCCGAAATGAAATTACAGTTAAGCGTTTAAGAAATAATATATGCTATCTGCTACAGGTGAAACAACTCAATACCCAGAAAGTATAATAAAATAAAAGAAGTTGAACTAAAAAAAAAAAAAAAGAAAAAGAAAAGAAAAAAGAATGTTAGTCTAAAGAAGACAGTTTACTTAAACTAAGTAAAGTTATGATTTAAGTGGGTGCCCATTTGAACAATTAAAATAAATATTCATTTTTTGATTTTTATATTTAAAAACTTCCGAATCTTTAATGAAATGATTTATAAATAAACTAATGGGGGGGGAAGGGTTACAATATATATATAGACTTAAGTAAAATTGAATAAGGGTATTTAGTATCTATTTATATATATTTAGTATTTATTTCTTTTATTATTATAAATTATGTATGTCGCTTTGTATAAAACTGAGTTGCTGCATTAAAGGTTCAAATCCAGCTGGAAAAGATAAATAATTAAATCACGGATGGACCATGTGGGACCTGCAGACCTTCTTGGAGCTCACCCAGCCTCTATAAAGTGGGTAACCCTTTGGGGGAAAACCTGGCTGTTAGGCGTGATATGGGACAAATCAACTCCCTGTACAATCGTTGTCCCAGAAACAGTGTAATCTGAACCATACACTGAGTCCAAGACCTTCCATTGAATGAATTTAATGTATTAACATTACTATTACTGATAAAAAAAAACTTTGTTGTGCAAAAAAAAACTTCTGTGCGTAATAACTCAATATTCAATACCTTAGAAAATATATGTTAGATTAATACAAAAAATGAACATAATGGACACAACTTTTATGGTAATAAGATACTTCAGTATGGTAAAAACAAAATAACCTCTTCTCAATAAGAAGAAAGCCGCAAGAGAAAAATTGAGTAGCATCGCTTTGTGGCAGAAACAGGCCACAAGGCTGTTAAGCTGACCAAAGACCAAGTATTCACTTATCCTAATTGAAGAGATAATGGATTCGCAAATTATACGAACTGTTTTGTTTTTTTCTTACTCTGGAGGAAAATGTGAAATGTTTTTTCCGAATAAGAGCTTCACCTACAACTTAGTCAGTTCACCCATTGCGTGTCTAATTTTAATTCAACCAAGCAATTATCCTTGCGGTCTTTCCCATTCTATTAATACGTCCAAATGATTAGTATATCTTTTTTTCCATTCTAAACGCAAACAGTTCAGGAATCCTTCTTTGGCTTGTTAGATCACTCGTGGATCTTTCTTAGTCACCATAATTCCCTAGAATTATCATGTGTTTATGTCTTCTACGGGCGTTTCCAGGTTGGCATGATGAAAAGGATCGAAGGAATAGTGGGTTATATTTCCTCAAGTGGGTAAGCTCTGGATGAATCCAATGGTTATAATTGTAGAAATGCGCATTTAGAAACAAGATCTTCTCATAGAACTTAAATAAACGTCCCTACTTCCTACAATGGATATTGATTTCCTTGTTAATTTTCCGGAGTAGTATGAAGAGGGGAGTTGCTCATTGTCCATTTCAGTTTAAACCTAAGGGAGTAAGCTGTTATAATTAATATCAAATTAAACTACAAGTCGACATACCTAAAGTAAACCATACGTAATTTGTATAATAACCCAGGGATTTGGCACAATGCGGTGAACGTATTGACTCTGTTGGCATCCATGTTTCTTAAATATTACTCCACAGTGCAATGACTGACTATGGAAGACAAGTTTAATAACGTACTTAATTATACTTTGTCATGGTTACTTTAATATTCAATGATAAAAAAAAGGTAACTTCTCGATAAAAAAAATACATTTTGTACTCCAACAAAAGATAGTTTAGTTCTGTATTTACTACTTCCATGATTTTTTTATAGGTGAAAATATCGCCTTCTTCCTATACTATATTATGCTTGAAAAATTACTATCTTGACTGGAAATTGTATATTCATATTGCTGTCATTCATGTCATTTGATATCCATGATGGGGCATTTTGGTACAGTTATGCAAACGCATTTTCTTTGATGGTGTGAGTTATGCATGAAAGTATAATTGTATTCGAGGAAGATATATTAAATATTCAAAGACCAAGTTTGAAACAATTGAAAAAAGTTGCAGAAATACTAAAGTACAGAAACCAACCGACAGTTAAAGTCGGTTCAGAAAATATCTTGATTGGACATAAAAACAGATATTTATGAAGACGAAAAAATTGTCATCTAAGTATGTTTTAGATCGAACAAAACCTTATTACTAATTTAAATATTCTTTCATAAATCATTAGTAGTTTATTGATTATAAATAGTAATCTTAATTAAAATATCGGTAAATTAATAATACAGAAAAAATAAATAAAATAAATTGTGGAAAACCTCATCATGGGGAATACCCGAAGCAACCATTGTGTTTTAACTATGTCAACAACGATTATAAATGTTGATTTGATACTCCATGTTGGTAGTAGGCAAAAAAAAAAAAATACTACAGCATAAATAAGGAGAGGAATTTTCCAAAATTAATTATTCAAATTATGGTTTAAAAATATTATTAGCAAAGCTTTTATCTGTTTTCATTTTACTTAATTTTAGTATTAAAAATGTATATTAATGATCGGTCAACTTATAACTGTCAAGTCGAATTCAATATTTGTTTGTAATAAGCAATGTTTATGTTCATATGTTATGTATAAGGACTAGAAAGGATAAAAATAAGGAATAAGGAAATAAATAAATAATAAACACTTGATGTACTGAATTATCCTCCACTTTTATAACTCATTTTAATATAATTACTTCAATAATTATATTTGTCTCTTATTATAACATGCAGTAATAATTTGTGTTAGTACTGCTGTCTGGCTAAGCTGTATGTCCCTGGTTAAAACTGCATGACATGATATATAAATTATCCTATTATCAGCTATGAATTGACCTAGTGGATGCTGTGGACCATCCCGGGGCTCAATATATTCAACTCAGTCTCTGTAATATAGGTCCCTTAATTGAGGTAAAACACCGTTCGCGTGAAATTAATTAGTTATGCCTCATGACCAAATCTTCCTCCTAACAAAATTGCTTCCCTTAAGATACGCGCCGTTTTAAACACGATGACTCCGTTTTTTTCAAATAGGCATTTAACCGAAGATCATTTTTTTTCTTCTACATAAATTCAGAAAACCTGCCTCATTCGAGTGAATTTTGTAGACTTTTAAATATAAATCGCTCTGAAGATACAGAATTTTGTATTCTCATGATAATGGTCTCTGAAGGATAATTAACTACCACTTCCTATAAATTTACATTCAAAATTATATATATATGTACATAACGATAACATTTTTTTATAATGAGAATACATTCTGTTGTATTTTTGTCAATGATATCGAACAGATAAAACTCTAGGCTGCCCTGCAACGTTCCATTGTATACTTCTCAATAAATGTTAACATTTTGCCAATCAACACTTTCTAGATAAAACCATTTATTTCCAAATTACCGTACACTGTACACATGTTTTTATAGTTTTAAGTTATTTTTTAATTAGATCTTTTGGTTTAATTCTTCCATTTAACAAGCGCTATCCTTCCAACAGATTGACGTGTAGATATCGGTAACGGCATAACCCGGACTATTGTTAGATCTTGTATCTAGTACACATAATCGAGTAATTACAACATCCGTAAGTTATCATCACTGATGTTCTACAGCTTTGGATTTACATTTTTGGAGAGTTATGTATGCTCTATCTATATATGGGGGACTGGACACATCTTTTTCCCTTCTCTCTCTAACGCTCTCTGAAAGGGAGCAAGAAAACATTTGCTGATTTAAGTCGTTTATTAAAAATAAAATCAGAAAAACAATTTTTATTATACAAAGATGAGGTTGATAATTATGGTATTTAGGCAGCATTGCTTGAAAATAAAGCAGATAAATCCTACTTTAAAGAAGGTAATTTTTTTTTTCAAGAAAAAACATTTACTAAAAGTTGTTTATACCAGCCATTGTTGCTGTATTTTCTATATATTGCGGTGAAATAAAAAAAAATATTCGTTATGATTTTCTGAGAAAAATTACAAGGTCCAAATTTGATGAGCGTTCTCTGCCTTCCAAAATCGTATATGATGAATTATAAGCTCCGATTGTTACCTTAGATAAATTCATATTTTACATAAATTCAGTTTTTTATTATGTTGCAGACAAAGAAATACGGGTTGTGTAAAAAAACAAACGTCCATTTTTGACTAATACAGACGGCACTCACTCCATCCCTCTCTCTCAAAAAAATAAATAAATAAAATTGTATCTCGTTATATGTATTGTTTAATGGCTAATACTAATAAAATAAATTGTAAAACAATATATATGGTACCTCTTCATGAAAAAAAATTAGAAAATCCCCCACTGTTGCTTATTCTATTCATGGGCTGGGTATGCCCTTGCTGCCTTCGGGTCTGAGTAGATCCATCCGCTAGAAAAACAAACTACAATTAGTACCGGTAGAATAACTCCTCAAAGATGGAAAAGAAACCAATAAACCTGAGTAACAAAAGGAAACCGATAAGGACTAAATCACCGTAAAATCGTCTTTTTTTTTTTAAAGATAGTTGGTCAAATCTATATAAAGGCTGGCTTTAGTTACCTCCCGTTCCCCCGAAAACTGTCATTTCCTAAATTTCTAGGTAATAATTAAACACTATTATATACTAAATTTTCAATTTAGTAAATAACAAGCGCTAACGAACAGAATAAGGTAATAACGAACAGAACTTATGTACAAGTACACGTACATGTACAAGTATAATTTAGTTTTATTAAAAAAGGGAACGGTCAACAGAGACATCAAATAAATGTTAATAAATTAGTGGAAAAATTCCAACTAAAAACTTTAAGTCTCTAAACTAAAACAGGAAATTAAAAATACCTGTCCAATATTTCGCCTATTCAGACATCCTCAGGGCAGAAAGAGAATAATAGCAAACCAAAAGATGAATAATGCACCCAAAAATAACACATCCCACCTGGTTTTTAGTTGGAATTTTTCCACTAATGTATTAACATTTATTTGATGTCTCTGTTGACCGTTCCCTTTTTTAATATATAATTTTTGTGGAATAACCATAAGTCCACTGGTTTTTTATAAATTCTCTTTTTTGCTTGCACTTTTACTTTCATTTTTTCATATAGTTTCTTGTATTCTGTTCTTGTGTTGTTTGTTATTATTTTTTTTTTTTTTTGTTTCCCTGTTGGGTTTTTTTGGGTTTGGCGAGTGTATATTGATGTTTCATATCTGGAGTATTTACCAGCTGTTTTTATCTATTCTTAGCCAGCTGGGAATCTAGTAACCTTTCCTATGATTCAGTAGTTGCATTTGAGCCTTGGAGGTGGTGGGATGTGTGTTTTTTGGGTGCATTATGCATTTGGCCCTAAGAAGCCTGAATAGGCGAAATATTGGACAGGTATTTTTAATTTCCTGTTTTAGTTTAGAGAGTTTAGGTTTTTAGTTGGAATTTTTAGAATTAATTATTATTTTCATATCTATTGATCTCAGTTTTATTTTAGGCAAGCTATTTTGTTTATGGTGAATTTAATCGTTCACTTTTTTTTAATGCAGCATGTATTATTCTAATCTTTTTAATTTTTTGAAGGCCAGATCGATTTTCCTGGATCTTTATATAACCAGGAATAATCACGCGGTTACGACTCGAAATGCACTGATATACCAGGCTCAGGTGTAGTTGAAGACGATAAACCACATAGTTGAAAATCCATAATCACTATCTGGATTATGTTTTAGTTTCAAATATCACTGCCACTCAAGTGGCGGGGAAAACTGAGAAAATATCTCAAAAATAATCTGTTTTCAGAGCATAGGCGATGAATTCAGATTTAAGTGTATAGGTTAGCAATATATAGGACTTCTAGCACAAGTAGGATTAGTATCATTATGAAGGCTATAAAACTAACAAAATAATATAGATATTTTTTTTTTTTTTAAACAATTATTTAAATCAGGAAAAAATTCCTTACATTTTTTCTCACTTTTTCTTATTTGTAGTCTACGGTGGGCTCAGGGATAGACTAGGGAACAAATAAGAGGGAATTATAACCAACTTAGTAAGTACAGTAACCTTAAAGCTATTATTAAATTATTAAGTTATTATCTTAAAATCGGTTACATTCCTAAGTAATGGAAAAAATCCCAAATTATAAGAAGGATAATAAAGAAAATTCCGTAGGATTATAGAGGCAATAAATCTTTTTGACCTTAAGTGTATCCCACTCTCTTTGTAAGTCCCCTTTGAAGCCCGCAGGAGCACAGCTTAAATAAAATTCTTGTAATTATTTAGGCAAACATCACCCTAAACTCAGAAATAATTTCGTTTTACGCATTACATTACATTGTAAATAAAATATTATGCACATTCAATAGAAACTTAGAAAAGACTACTTTCTCTGTTTTAAAGCTGGACCAACAAAATATTCAACAAGTTTATCGGGAGCGGAGACATCCATTAGATGTGCATTAAATTGGAATATAATCCATTAAATTTCGAGCTGCAGTTTATGGAATAGTATCCGAAACAATATTTTTGAAGTTATAAGTTATTATATTACTCGCAATACCTATCAGTCAAGGAATGCTTCTAGCCGGGGAATTACCAGTGGAGACTTTAACACTAAGCAGGGAATTGCTTACTTTAAGAGCCTTTAGCACTAACAGGCAATACTAGAATTGAACAAATTCCAAGAAAAGGTACCCATTTTAGGGGTTGAACCTCCCTTATAACGGAAATTTCCCGCCGTACCTTCTCCTCCCACCGAACAGTAGCTTTTGACAGAGCTTTCCTTATCCGATCCTCATCTTTTTGGAACTCTTTACCTTCTTCCATTCGTCACTCCAATAATCTTTCAACCTTTAAATCCCGTTTATTCAATCACCTAATTTCCTTAGAATTCCCAAAAAATCGGAAATTTGATATATATTTGTGTATCTGTATAACTGTATGTGAGTGAGGTGTGTATATACTTACATCTCCTTTCTCTGCTAATTTGGCTGTTCACACTTCGTCACATATTTTTATATTTACTTATTTTATTTTTTATAGTTATCATAGTTAGTTTTGTTTGTATTTTTTCTTTCATTATCTTATTTCTTTTTTCGTTGTAATTTTGTTTCCGAAAATTTGCATGTATATGTGTGTGTATGTGTATATGTGTATATGTAACTGTCAATTATTTCTCTGTTTATAATTATTTTTACCTTATTTCTACTTTCCTTTATAGATTCTTCTTTTTAAGAAATAATTTTCTTTAATTACACTGTTCTGCAAAAAAAAACTTTTCTCCCCTCCCTTGAACAATTTTGCCTGTTTCTCATGTTTTCAGAGGTGCTGAGCCCGAATCCGAACTCAGAAAAATTCTATCACCCTCTGATTTTGAGAGAAAAGAGGTGAAACTTGGAAAAAATGAAAAATTGTATTTGAAAATTATTGTCTTTATTATAACAGATTTTTTTTCTTTTTCAACGATAAAATATAATTAATTGAATCCTGCATGCTATCAGGTATAATACTAGATATGACACAACTCAAAAAATATACACAAATCGTCAATGAGTAGTTTTTTTTCTTTTGTACTCTTCCTCCTCTGTCTCCCGCTGCAGTGTCCAGCAGTAATCCGCCAGCATCTTCTCATTCCATTTGCCAGAATATCTTTTTTCCATTCTGGATATGTCTTGGTGGAATCGTTCTCCATGTTCGTCCGAAACTGCACCCAAATTTGGGGCTAAAAAGTCTAGGTGACTATGCAGGAAATGTATTTTTAAGGACATATTGCATCCCAATGTTTTATATGAAGTAAGCAGTTCTTGGACTATTTTTCGGTAGTCTCTAGATTTTTTGTTTCCCAAAAACTTAGCACATACCTCTCGAAAAGGAATCCAAGCCTTTTTCTCAGTAGTATTTAACTTTGCTTCAAAAGTGAGGTCCTTGAGTAGATGTCGAATTTGGGGTCCTACGAAAATTCCCTCCTTTATCTTAGCATCGCTGATATGCGGAAATTTTTTTTTTAAGTACATGAAACCTTCTCCTTCCTTGTCCATTGCTTTTACGAAGTTTTTCATTAGCCCCAATTTTATGTGGAGTGGGGGTAAAATTATTTGGTTTTTGTCCACTAATGGAGGATTGGCAATGTTTTTTTCACCTACTTTTTCCTTACGCTCTGGCCATTTTTTTACGACATAATGGTCTCCTCTTTTTCTGCTGTCCCATTCACACAAAAAACAACAAAATTTAGTGTAACCTCCTTGGAGTCCTGTAAGCATGGCTACCACTTTAAGATCTGCACAAATGCGCCGTTTGTACTCATGGTACTTGATTTTTTGTAGAAGTATCTTCATGTTGTCATAGGTTTCTTTCATGTGGACCGAATGAGCTACTGGGACAGATGGATGTTTGTTTCCATTATGAAGGAGTACTCCTTTTAAACTAAACTTGGAGCTGTCAATGAATAGTCTCCATTCCTCTGGATTGGTTGGCAGATCCAGTTTCTGGAGCAAATGAAATACATCATTGCAAAATACAAGATTTTCTTCCATCGAGAAAAAGCATAGAACTCCTGATTCCCGTTTTCTGAAGAAAGATATATTCACGCCTCCTTCCAAGAGATTCCATTGTTGCAACCTTGACCCAAGCAGCTGAGCTTTTGATTTTGGGAGATCTAAATCACGAACAAGATCATTCAATCGGCTCTGATTTATGACCTGTGGCTGAGTTTCAGAGGGGCTGGACGAACTTGAAATTTCTTCTTGTTGACTGGTTCCAGGTTGAGGTGAAACGCTTTCAGAATCGCTGCAATGCTCAGAACTAACACGGAACTTACTCGGATTTGGTGGGATGGGCATGGAGGCATCATGTGGAGCTGGTCTCATGGCAGAGGGGATGTTGGGATAAACAATTTTCTTTTTGCTCTTAAACGAGAAACCTTCATCATGCAAAAATAGCAATCGGTCACGTGATTTGTAGGTTCTCGCCATATCATGGGAACTGCAAATGGCATTGACTTATGTGTCCCATTTAGCCAACCACTCAGAGAACGTGAGCATGAACTACAGCATATTTTAGGAGCCCATGATTTGTCCTGATCACTTACTTTACATCCAAAGTATAACTCGTATCCCTTCTTCACCAGCGGAGTCAGAGGTTTCTGAGTGGACTTGAATGTGACTTCACCACAAACATAGCAAAAGGAATCAGGCTTATTTATACACTGTCGTGACATTAGAGAGAAAAAGTGAACTGTTCCAAAAACAATGATAGCACAACTGAATATCCAACTAAGTGAGTTTAGCGAAAGCCTCGAGAGTACTGATCAAATTCTAGAAGAAAATAGTGACAAGATAGGGGCTGAGTGGGAGGGGGGGGAGTTGGGGTATTGAGGGTGAAAGGGGGACAGGTAAGGATTTGAATGAAAAGGGTACCACCATAAAAGACCATAAAAGATAAAGGAGGGTCATTCCCCTAAAGATCCAGATAGAGACCAAATCCCTGCCTCAAGCTCAAAAACTGAAAAAACACTTTTAGCCATATTTCTTTAACCACTTGTAATATTCCCATCAAATTTTTTTCGTTCAAATATTCTTCATTGCGCTCAAAATCATCGGGGCTTTTGAATTTGTTTCACTATGTTTTGATGCCGAAAAAAAATTCGTCAAATCCACAAAAAACTCACCTTTTAGGATAAAAAACTAGAATTTCTCAGGAAACTGTGCATGATAGACAAAATCTGACTTCAAATTCGTGCTCAGCACATCTGATAACAGTAAGAAAGCATGTTTTGGTTTGAAGGAGGATTTTCGTGCAGAACAGTGTTATTATTCAAATCGTCAGGATTGAAATCTGTTGAAGTCCCGATAAAACTAGAAGGTGTAGTTGCATTTGCTAAAATCAATGCAGCAACAAGTGACTCCGTATTTGAACTGGACTTGGCTGCTATGGTATTAGCTTTTGATTTTGTTTCCGTAATGTTGGTAATTATTTTAGTCAAATTCTTTTTGAGCTCGCTAAGTTTCGTTGACTAAAACAAAAATAGTTTAATCTATGCGAGTCATAATAAATTATGGTGCATTATATACGAAAGGAAAACAGGTACTTAATTTTCCGTGAATCACTGAAAAAGTAGCGAAAATGAATGAGTATAGATTTAGTAAGTTTAATACCATAATTCTGTAACAAATTAAAAAATTGATAAAACATTTTTTCCTTATCACTCAAAATTTTAGTATGGCAACAAACTTATATGGAAAAATTATAAACATATTCCAAATTCAAGAAGTTGCGATTACACCACATGTTTACTCTTGGTATTTTGAACCCTTGAGCCTTACTTTACTTACCTCGCAAGCTGGAGTCTGAGTGCTTTTCTGGGATGATACTTTTCAAGATAACTAATTCCATCGAAAATGATAAGGTAAACAGTTCCAATGAGAGTTATCACTACAGCCACTTCGTTTTGTTACCACCATTTCTTTGCCTCTTTTTGACTGCTTTCTTCAGACCGTCCAACAACTATAATCACTGCGTACACGAAAGATGCTAGGAGCCATATTACGTTGAAATGTGTAAATATCCTTATAGATAGTAATTTCCAACTGAAAATCTCCCATTAAAATGTTCTTATTAAATATTACAATTAAGATAAGTTTAAAATTATGGAAGTGGGATGAAGCTTACCCACAATTGAGACGGGAATAATCATTTGATTATATTTTGGTGTTTTTATGGATAGGAAACTGTTAATTGAAATGTTTCGATAAATTTTAATGGGATGGTACCGTAATATTAAGAAACTATATTAATTTTAAAACTATTTGCTTTCTCCCTATGGTGAGCAAGATCTGGGAGTTTCTGATTTTTTCACTAGTTGTTTCATCATATGTTATAAAAAAAACCTGTACCACTACACCACATGAAGGGTCTGCGGCTCATTACATGGTAGAGGCTGTACTGTTTCTTGGGAAACGGTTGTGCAAGGGACACCTCCCTTGCACAACCTAGATCACGCTCAACCACCAGATTTTCCCCCTTAATTTGGGTACTCACTTTATAATAGCTGGGTGAGCCCAGTAGGTCCTAGATCCTACTGCTTATATCATAAATTCTGACAGCGAGCGGAATATATCCAATCGGAAAAACTTCAATTGGGAAAACGTAAAAATTCCGTGACTAAATAATGAATGCTATGAAGTAGTTCATCACGTTCTGTTATGTTACTCATTAATCGCAATTGGTAAGTTACTCATCGTAGAGGAGATTCGGAGGTATTTCTTATCAGACAAATATCTCACAAGATACCACATGGCCCTAAATTATGATTAACAATTAAATATGCACGACATTACCAACTTTCTTCCTTCTCACGTGTATTCTCAGCTTCTTCTAAAAGGGCTTCCTTGAAACCTAAGATTATGGAAGAAGTCCTGTTATGTGCAGTTTCTGGATTCCCAATCATAAAAAGCTAGTAAATATTTTCCATGTGAATATGCAATCATCATCTTTTTCTGATAGTTTGCTCTGCTTGGAATTCACTGCCATCCTAAAAGTCAATTGAAAATTATTTATTGTATTTATTTATTGAAGACATAATTAAGATGTGGCAGTATACTTGCGCAGTATGGCTACAAAACTGTAACCATAAACGCCGAGGGACACCATGAAGTATATCAAAGGTAGCTTTTTATAAAAGCCATTTTCATTTTCATTGTTGCAATAACCGTAAAACAATGGCGAATATTTTAAAAATCCTTCGAAGTTCCAAAGTGTCAAAAAATTCATCACTTTCGGTCGCTCTGCTTTAGGTATTATTTTCCTTTCTCCGCTAGATTCTTTGTGACCGAAGAATATCTAGGATAAAAATACAACATGTACATGAGTTGGCATCATTGTAAAAACATAGCATAAGTAACATATTATACAGCCTCACCTCTGGACCTGCTGAAAAAACTACCAAGTCTACTGTCATAATAACATTTACGGAAAACAACCACCTCAAGAAGGTGAAGAAGATGCAACTACAGCCCCGAAGTGGGACTATCCGTTTGATTCTCGGTTCCCAGGGCATCAATTCCTGTTGTTCGCTAACTTGATAAATTCTCTTTTAAGAAAGTTCCAATTCTGAAAGAAAAACAGATTTAGGTGGATATTAAAAACCACGGGGTGGGGGATATTGTCATCATCAACAGTTGAGGGGCCAACAAAGGGAGCTTATACATATACTACACTTAGACAAAGTGCACTTATCTTTTGTAAACAAAAAACTTATTAAACAAGTCCATTGATTAATAGAGGTATGGTTTAATTGTCTATTATATTAATATGATATTTTTTCCTCTCAACGGTGTCGGATATATAGGATTGGCTTGAAGGTAGAAGTGATAAAATATATTTTTTAATATGAAGAGTTGTTGCATTTAGAATTTTGTACATAATAATAGGCTTAAATTCGGTTCAGCTATAGCCAACCAATATCAACAAAAATTTCAAGGTACTCGCTTTACAAACGATGTAAGTCCCATAAAAACTTTCATCCCTCATTGCGCACCTCTGGGGCTTGATTTTGCAAAATCTTCAAAACAATTATTATTATGTGAAAGAAAATGGTCCGGGTGGAAAAAACGAAAAAAATATTATTATACAAAAAACTTCAGTTGTTTCTTCTGGTTTAGACCGTGTCGGTGAATTTTCTGCCAACGTTTCGCCAGACACGCTGCTGAATTCCTCAAGGCTTAATTGAGACTAAAGATGGTCAGCTAACCCGCGGCGTTATATAGTAGCCACTAGGGTCCACTCGTGATTCATCGGTTCCTTCCGTTAGTCGATCGGGTTTTTTCTAATATTTACATTATAGTAGAGATTAAATACTTAAATTTAAATACATCCTTTTTTTGATAACTTTATCTGTTCCCAAAACTAATTCGAAAATTATGCATAAGTATATTTGAATTTTCATACAACCCCAACCACAAAAAGGTAGTTGATTTTATTATACCTAATTTATATGTCATAATAAAACTCAATCACAAAATATTAAAACAATACAACAAATTCAGCAGTTGCTAGGAAATCATACCAAGATTTATAGGAAATAGATACAAGATTTTAAAAAATTTCGTTACCTCAATAAATGTCCAAACCTCTAAAATATAACAAGCAATTTTTCAAGAACAACAAAGAATTTCGAGAAGAACAAAGAAGAAAGAAGAACAAAGAACAAAAGAACAAAGAAAATACGAAAGAATTTCGAGAAATGGCGGAACTACCATATGTTCAGGTAATTCTTTTAATTAAATTAATTTTAAGGTGTTTTTTTTCTTCAACAATTGCTGATTTTTAATATTCAACACTTACTAGGAAATAATACGAAATAAGATTTTTAAAAATTGCATTGCCTCAGTAAATGTCCAAACCTCTATAATATAAGAAGCAATTTTTCAAGAAAATTCAAGAAGAGCCAAGAATTTCGAAGAAGAAAAGAATGAAGAAAGAAGAATAAAGAACAAAAGAACAAATAAGAAAAGAAGAATTTCGAGATATGGCGGAACTACCATATGTTCAGGTAATTCTTTTAATTAAATTAATTTTAAGGTGTAGGAAAGAAATACATTGACTGGTAGGTACTAATATAGGAAGGAAATAGTTGGGGGTGCAGTCAAAAAAACACAGCAAATAAGTTGAAACCTATTATGTTATATGTGTGCCGACGTTTCGACCTACTGTGTAGGTCATCTTCAGGGCCAATAGGACTGGCTACCTTACCAGTTACCTTCTGCACCGAGCAGCCACTAGACAAACGTCGGCATACATATAATATAATAGGTTTCAACTTATTTGCTGTGTTATTTTTTTTACTGCACCCCCAACTATTTCCTTCCTATAATTTTAAGGTGATTTTTTTTTTAATGAATAATTCTTTCTATCAAAAGAATTTCAACGCATAAAAAGATCATTTAGTCTAATGTAAGTTAACATAAATACTTTTGGAATGTTCTTTTTGTTATTTTCCTCCCCGTTTATTTTTAAATGATTTTTCTCTCTCTATAAGAACCTTCTGTGCCCTTAAAAAAAGGGAAACGAAATTAGCCGGATAGGTCGAGCCGTTCTCTTAGCCAAAATTTGGTGATTCATTTTTATTTATATATATTATTTATTAGTGGTTTGTATGGGAAAAGAAAAGTGTTGGTTTTATTATTCCCATCGTCATTTTTATATGATTTTTCTCAACATTAAACCATGTAGGCAATACTTGCAGGTGCCTTCGCAACGAAAGACCACAAGAATAAGATAATTAATTTTAGAATAGAAGAGAATAGAAAAGTAACTTTATTCTGGGACTAAGGGCCTGTAGAATAACAGATATGAGCTGGAAAAAAACTCATAATATTTATCTGGCCAAAAGGCTAAATGTTACAAATCATAAAGCGTGTAAAACATGACCGAAAACAATTTAAAAAGAAATATATAAACAAAATTAATAGTAAGTAAATAAACAGTACAGATTTTGACAGGATATTAAGAAGTTACAGAAAATAGATAAATCCATAGCTTTTATTAGATGCATGAGCTAGCATGCAATAACTTCTTTACATGATGTACAGCTTTTCAAAAAGCAAAATTCAAAGAACTAAATAACTCAATGAGTTCTTCTATACATTATATTCTAAGCAAATGACTAACCTGCTTAGAGACTATCCTTTAGGGAAGCTAAGAGGTGTTGAAACAGCAAGGATTTGAATAATGATAGAGAGGGAGTATGACGGATATTAGGAGGGATTGAGTTCCACACTGTGGTGGAGCGGGCGAGGAAGGAACGTTCGAATGCTTTAGTTCTGTGTGAGCGTATATAGAGATCAGAAAGGCGGAATCTTGTTTTATGGTGTTGAACTGAGGATTTGAATTGGAGGAGACTGTAGATATATGAAGGGTGTTGAGAGTGAAAGGATTGGTATAAGAATGAACAGAGGAAATATTGTCTTCGGAAGGGAGGGAAGAGCCACTTTAACTCATCATAGAGGTGGGAGACGCGCGATCGCTTCGGAGTACCAAGCACAAATCTTAGAGAGCAGTTCATTATTCTCTTTAATCTGTCTTCAAGCATTTTAGAGAGGCCTCCATATACCACGCTGCAATAGTCAAAGTGGGGGAAGATGAGAGAAGATACGAGTAGCTTACGGGAAGATTGTGTAAGGAGATGACGAGAACGATGGAACAACTTCAGGGAACTACTTGACCGTCGGGATATCTGGGCGATGTGGGATTTCCAAGAAAGGTTTTGGTCGATGGTGATGCCTAGGTTTTTCACAGAGGAGGTAATCGTGATAGGATGATCGTTTAGGAGTAATGTTGGGAGGGTGTGGATGGATGTAAGGTGGGTATTGGAACCTAAACAAATGGCCTGAGTTTTCATTGCGTTCAATTCCAGTTTGTTCAGCTTTGCCCAGCCACAGATCCTATCTAGGTCTTCCTGAATTCTAGCGAACGCAATAAATAGCTCGGAATAAGGAAAGGACAAATATATTTGGAAGTCGTCAGCATATTGATGATGGGAACAGTAGTGAAAAGATTTAGGAAGATCATTGATATAGCAGTTGAACAGAAGAGGAAAGGTACTTGAGCCCGGTGCCACGCCTGAGGAAAGAGGAAAGGGGATGATTAGGTATGGAAACTGCTTGAGAGGAAGGATTGGAACCAACGGATAGAACTGTTAGAAAAGGACATTGATTTGAGTTTGCTATAAAGGATAGAATGGTCCAAGGAATCAAAAGCTTTAGTAAAATCAAGAAGGATAACCACTGTTAGTTTTTGTCGCCCATAGCGGTATGTATGTCATTGGTGATTTCGGTAAGTGCCGATTGTGTGGAAAAACCGAGACGGAAACCTAATTGAAGTGGGTCAAGGAGGTTGGACCTTTCGAGGAAATTTGACATTTGTGACTGGACTATTCTTTCTAGAGGCTTGGAAAGGTTGGAGAGGATTGAGATACGGCGCTAGTCTTTGAGTGAGACAGGGTTAGAGGACTTATTGATAGGGCGGACTATGGTTTTTTTCCAGGTGGTTGGGAATACTCCGTTTTGCAGTGAAAAATTGTATATAAAGAGTAGGACAGGTATAATATCGATAAGCCAGGATTTTAGAAGTTTGACAGGAATCCCATCGAAGCCTGTGGAGTTGGTGTGGGATTTCAGAACAGAGGAAATAATGTCGTTGGGTGAAATGTCAGCGAAGTAAAAGTTGTCAGGGTTGAAAGATGGTGCTAGGGAAAATACGGGAGAGGATGATTTTGAAGTATTAACTGAGGTGGGCAAAAAATATGCGTTTATTTCATTGGGAGAGGCTGGAAAGAGTCTAGAAGAAGATGAATTAAGAAGAGAAAGCTTTCGAAGGAGATGCCATTTGGATTTAGAATCGGGAGCAGATGAAAGGGCTTCGTGGAAGTATTTGGTTTTTGCCTGCCTGATTGTCGACTGTGTCAAATTGCGGAGAGCCCTAAACGCTTGATAGTCATCAGTTAAACTTGTCCGTCTAAAGCGTCTTCGGGCCGCATCACGCTTCCTTTGAAGATCTTTAATTTTTTGACACATCCAGGGAGCAGGCTGGTGACGGAAGGTTGAGGTTTTCAGTGGGGCATGGGTGTCAAGGATATATTTGAGATTTGAAGTAAGTATGTCAACCATCGAATCAATAGAGGCAAAAGAATAAATCGAATAAATCTCTCTCCAATCCAAGGTTTCAAGAGAGGGTGAGATGTTCTCTGGGGCGAGTGCATCTAAGTTGCGAAAGGTTACGGTTTTAGGTAATATAACAGGAGTTTGGATGTTATATGAAATATGGATAAGATCATGAGAGGACAGAAATGGAACGGGTAATTGAGAGGAAGAAAGGAGGCTCTGCCGTGAATCAATGACAAACAGGTCCAACCAGGTGTCGGATAGAAAGGTGTGATGGGTGGGAGAAAATGGGACAATGGAAAGGTGTAGAGAGTAAAAGAGATTTTCCAGGTATAGTCGATCGTTGGATTGGACAAGGAGATTGGTATTAAAATCACCGGAGATAATGATATGGTTTTAGAGAGGAATGCAGTCGTAAAGGGTATATTCAAAAATTGAATCAAGAGGGACCAAGGGAGGGCGATATACTACGACATACAGGAGAGGGTTTGGGTTTCAATGAAATTTCAACAAGAAGGAATTCTATGGAAAGGTGTAGAGAGTAAAAGAGTTTTTCCAGGTATAGTTGATCGTTGGATTGGACAAGGAGATTGGTATTAAAATCACCGGAGATAATGATATGGTTATAGAGAGGAATGCAGTCGTAAAGGGTATATTCAAAAATTGAATCAAGAGGGACCAAGGGAGGGCGATATACTACGACATACAGGAGAGGGTTTGGGTTTCAATGAAATTTCAACAAGAAGGAATTCTATGGAAAGGTGTAGAGAGTAAAAGAGATTTTCCAGGTATAGTTGATCGTTGGATTGGACAAGGAGATTGGTATTAAAATCACCGGAGATAATGATATGGTTATAGAGAGGAATGCAGTCGTAAAGGGTATATTCAAAAATTGAATCAAGAGGGACCAAAGGAGGGCGATATACTACGACATACAGGAGAGGGTTTGGGTTTCAAAGAAATTTCAACAAGAAGGAATTCTGTGTGAGGATAACCGGTTTTCTTCCTGACAGTCAGGCAATGCATTACAAAATGCAGTAACAAAACTCAGACTAGTGGAGGAATGCTGTATGAATTAGCTGTACAAACCAGAGATAACATATTTTGGATACTTGGATACAGTAATATACCAGCTAATGAAAGGGCCGACAAATTGGCAAATAAAGGAGCAGGAATTGTTCCAATAGGACCACAACCATGGTGCGGGGTTCCCCTCTCCCTGTCTAAGGATATAATCAACAAACTAGCCAAGAGGAAGATAAAATCGCGTTGGGATAGAGCCAAGATAAGGCATACTAAACTTTTTATATAGGAACCCAATGACAAACTTTCTGAGAAAATCAAGAAAGAGGCTGCTCATGTGTCGAGAACCGACCTCAAAAGTATGGTCACTGCAAACTCAGGAAACATATGTATCGCTTAGGCATTGAACAAGAACCTCGGTGCAGATAGTGCACAGTTAGCTTTGTAATAGGTCGCAACCAGAGGCGTAGCCAGTCGCGTCCTTTGGATCGTGTGGTGTGGATATGATTTTTACAATCACGAGTTTTCCTCAGATTGAATTTGTTTCTCGTAAAAGTAAGTATTTTTTTATCCCCATTCGTTTGTATTCAGCGTTAATTTATTGTAATTTTACTAAATAACTTCGAGAATGTTTTAAAATCTCAAAATACTAGTTAGATTTTTAGTTATTGTTTTCTAATGCTGGAGGTTATGAAGTGGACAAAATGACATACACCTTGTTGGGTAAATTAGGATACTATGTCGTTTGACTCAAGTGTTTAATATTATTAATAATAAATATAGATTTTGTGACTGATTTTATAATTAGTATGTCATTTTGTCCCTCTCCCCTATCCTTCTGCTTCTCTTTTAATTACGTACATTTTGGGAGGAAAAAATATATTTAATAATTCTTATAATTCAGTGGCTTGGTTCTAACAGGGCCAATGTCAATTTTTTCAAAGTTTGTGTTATTTATACCAAATGAGTGGTAAAGTCTTTTCTTACTTCATATATATTTCATATATTATTTAGTTACCCCGAGGGGTAACTTTTCAAAAAAATGAATAATCACAACATAAACTTACAACGTTGATATTGAAGATAATGCAATATCAACGTTGTAGGCTAACTTAAGTATAAATTATCATTCAATTTATCATCTGAAAGTTTATAGAGTAAACGGGTATAAGAACATATTTATGAACAAGTAGTAAGTAAAATCAAATTATAAAAATTTTTTTTTTTATTAATTGTTTTAATTTTTATTTTGAAGAGATTAATGTTAACACAATAAAATAAGGCCTTCTGTAACCTCCCTTGTGTCATTAGATGAAATAACCAATTATTTATTATGATTATAATAATTTGTGTAAAGGACTATAGGTAAGTTTCCATGTCCGCGAATCGCGTAAATATTTGTGCCGATCGCGAGAGTGAAATGCCTAGACGACGAGTTTGACATCGCACCCGGAACTGAGTGGATCAAATTTGTCCATATGGAAATTGAGACTAAATATTTTACTGGAGGAGTAAAGGTACGTCCACACTATATGTGACGTTTGCTAGGCAATAGACATGCTCAACCGCCAGATGAAAATTAGAAGTAAAATACAAACTAAAATCTTTAATTATTACATAAGTTCTTAATGAAACAACAATATTTAGGTATATATATAATATTTTTAACAAATTTTGGTTCAATTGAAGTACAAATTAGTCACTATAGAATTTTCTTTTTCTTGACCTTCTGGATGTTCTTTCACCTTCACTTGGAGGTGAGAGACACAGCTTCTGCAATACCCAAGACACCCACATGATCTAAATTTATACTACAAGATATGAATATCAATCTTCCAGCCAGCGTGCTATCTCCAGTGCCGAAAGGAATATATGTGGCTTGACAAGGTAAAAGAAAACAACGCAAGGAACCAACAGTATTGTTGTTAACTTCAACGCCAAATATATAGCAAAATCCGCTCCTCCACCTGTTCCAAATAAAAACAATTTGGTAGTGATGGCCCATGTTTCTGAACCATATAATGCCACACTTTTGACAAAGGAGTGGTAAAGTCTTTTCTTTGTAGATAATTTAACTTCCTTACTGCCTTTGTTAGGTTCCAACAGTAATCTGCCATCATGGTGGTATTCCACTTCTCTTGGTATCGTTGCTCGATCACTTTTATATCCTGGTGGAACCTTCTTGTTCTTCAATGTAATCCCCTAAATTTTGGGGGAAATAGTCAATGTAAGAATGAAGAAAATGAAACATTACGCTAATGAGGCAGCCGAGGTTCTGGAAAGTTTTCAGCAAGCGATCCACCAAATTTCGGTAATTGGGCTCCTAGTTATTGCCTAGAAATCCTTCCACCACAGCCTTGAGGCTTAGCTAGGCTTCCTTTTCCAAAGAATTCATGGTGTTCTCGACGGATTGATGACGTGGGAGCAGGGACTGAAGTGGTTTAATAGGGCAAAACTGATTTCATAGCAGGCAGCCATTCCTGCTACTGGATTCAGTGATGCGAACCATCCACTATAAAAAATGGGTAACGAAACCACAGGCAGAACCTCATGGGTGGTTTGGAATCCTGCCTATCTCATAGCTAAGTATTTTCTTCTTCTTTTACCTCCTCCAAGTTCCATTCTGCTTCGAGTTGTTCTATCCCAGGATCTGCATTTTTCTCTGGACCCCCCATCTTTGTCGTCCCCTGGAGTCTTCCCAATAACCAATCGATACACTTGCTGTTCTTCTCTTACATATTTATTTTTTATATTCATGAATATGATGAAGAGCAGAGGGTTCAGACTGTCTCATTTGCCCATCGAGAAGTATGCTGTCACTTTTAAAATTATCTTACTTAAATGAGCTATTTTATACTTGTTTTTAATTTATAATTTATAAATAAATATATTTTTTATAATTTTAATTAGCATGTTTATAATTTAATATTATTCAACATTCGAACCATTCATTCTTAATTATTCGTCCGAATATGTATGTGTTATTTGCCAATTTCGTTTTATTTTCAACCTTCATCATTTTATTTATAAACTTCTTCATCTTCCTCCTTGTGCCTTTCAGCGTGGAGGTGCCTCCGTCCATGTCAGCGACGCATCCCGGTTCATGGCCAGGGCCGTCATGGCATTCAGGCCTTGTCCCAGCTTGGAGATGTGGTCAGTCCGTTTTCGCCTAGACCTACCCTAGGGACGTCTTCAAGTTGACCTAGCTTCGAAGAACTTTCTCCGGTACCGATCTTCCTGCATTCGGCAAAGGTAGCCAAACCATTTCAGCTGCCTAATTTCAACCGCTACTCTTCTGGTTCGGCCAGCCACTCTCCTCAGGTATCTCACTTCTGCGGCTGTTAATTGCTCCAGTGCTTTTCCAACCAACAAATATGTCAGCTTTAATTTTTCTGATGTGAATTTTGGAAACTTCTTTCCTAAATACTGAAAACAAGGATTCATCTCAGGATTCGAACCCTCTCTAACCAACTGAACTAACCTGGCTCCTAACACGGCCAGACAAATCCATTCTCTTCACCGATCCTACATCCCCATGTTCTCGCAATTTTGCAGTTTTTGAAGTTAAAGACGTTAAAAAGAATATTTTCTGACCTCCACCCAGACCATTTCCATAATACTTAAATTAAATCAACTATTATTATTAAACTAATTTTTAATGATAGTTTATTCTGTATACAAATATTGCACCCAAAGGAAGAAAGAAACTCTTATCTCTTTGAGTTTCTTTCGACCAAAATTAATTATGAAAACATTAGAGAGGACTCTATAATATTTGGTATAATATATAATATATATAGTAGTATATATGTACACACACACACACACACACACACACACACTTATTTTTAAAATAATTATAGTTTTTTGTTTCTTTACGTTCTTAAATTATTTTGTTTTGCATAAAATTTGTATATCTGTAAATATTAATAGTTTTCTTTCTTTATAATTATTGTTATGGTATTTATATTTTTTCTTTCATTTAATTCGTTATTGCAAGATAATTCCTAATTTATATTCATTATTTTTTTATTTTCATGTACTAATTAAATTGTAATTGTATTCTACTCTAAGACATGATAGTTTAAATTTTTTGTCCCGTATCAATATTCTAAAGAAACGTCCCAGAATAAATATGGATTTTTATCAGTTTTATTATTTTATATGGTCTTAAGTATTAAGAGTGTGAGCTTCTTGACCCACCAGATGATGAGGAAATCGAGGATGCGATTCGGAAGCTTAGGAACAATCGAGCGCCAGGATGTGATGTCATACCAGCTGAACTTCTGAAGGCTGGTGGAAACGAAGTGATAAAGGTGATCCGAGATCTTCTTCATAGTATTTGGTTAAACAAAACTCTTCCGCGTGACTGGTGCATTGGCCTTATCCTCCCTCTTCACAAGAAAGGAGACCAGATGCATTGTGATAACTATCGTGGCACAACACTCCTTAGCTCTGCCTACAAAGTCCTCTCCAATGTGGCGTACCAAAGACTACTCCCCCATGCCCAAAGAGAGATAGGAATGTACGAATGCGGCTTTACAAATGGTAGATCTTGTATTGATCAAATATTTGCCCTGAGAATTCTTACGGAAAGGACCAGAGAGTACAATACAACGACCCACCACCTTTTTGTGGATTTCAGCAATGCCTATGACAGAATCTTCAGGGGGAAACTGTATCAAGGCATGGAAGAAATGGATGTCCCCCGAGAATTGATAAGCCTTGTGGAATTGCTGATGAGGGATTCGAGAAGCCAGTTCAAGATCCAAAATGACATCTCTGAAGTATTCAGCACAACTAGGGGTCTGAGACAAGGGGATGGACTCTCGTGCTTGTTATTCAATTTTGCACTTGAAAAGGTCATAAGAGACTCAGGGTTACAAGTCACTGGTACGATTCTGACTAAGTCCATCCAAATAATGGCCTACGCGGATGATATAGATATAGTCGGAAGAACACATAGGGATTTACAGCAAGCGTTTCTTGCTTTGGAGAAAGCTGGACGGCGAATGGGTCTTCAAGTGAATCAGGCAAAGACCAAATATATGCTTGCTAGGCACTTCAAGGCTACCAACACCCTCTATCACGTTTGCCACCTACACATTTGAAAGTGTCGACAGTTTTGTCTACCTTGGCTCTTTGGTCAAAGCGGATAACTCAACTGGAGCAGAAGTTCAAAGAAGAATTTTGACCGCTAATAAATGTTATTTTGGGATGGCAAAACTTTTAAGAAGTCATCTGATATCAAGAAGAGCCAAGGTGATACTTTACAAGACAATGATGAGGCCTGTTTTAACTTACGGATCGGAAACCTGGCCTCTGTCCAGGGCAGATGCCAATAGTTTACTGCTCTTCGAAAGAAAAATATTAAGAAGGATATGTGGAGCAGTTAGAGTTGGCGATCAATTTAGACTCAGGCAGAATGCAGAGATATATCGGATGTATCAGGAGCTAGACGTGGTTCAGTATATAAGAATAGCTAGGCTTAGATGGGCTGGACATGTGGCCAGAATGGAGGACAACGTTACTTATAAGAGACTGCTATTTGGGTACGTTGACGGAAAAAGGAAACGTGGACGGCCACTATTAAGATGGGCAGACGAGGTCGAGAAGGATGCATGTAGCATTGTTGGATCCAGAGCTTAGAGGAATTTGGCACAGGACAGAGAAGAGTGGAGGCGACGCCTTGATGCGGCCTAGACCCGTACTGGGTTGTAGAGCCAGTGTTGATTGTTGATGGTCTTAAGTATGCATATTTTTTTTTTAATTTTCTAATTATTATCCCAGCAATCCTCATAAATTCACTTGATAATTAATTAAAAACAATTTTTTATAATTACAATTAAAAAATAATTTTGTGGAGATAATTCTTACTAATCCAAACACTGTTCGGGGAGGGGTAAAGTTCCGGTAGCGAAATGTAGACGGCGCTGGTTATCACCTACTGCACTCCCCCCCTGTATCAAAGGGAGACCTTTTGTAAATTACTAGCCTTATAATACTTAAGATATTGATCGATGAACGAAATTCGAGAGCTAATGTAGTATTTTAAATTGACCAAATTATTTCCATATCTAGGTACTGCTACTTTACAATCCGAAAGATATAAAGAGGGTGATGTGTGTTCCTTGTCGAGCCAAGGTGGGAAACCACTTAGGCAGACAAATAGTTTACGGGGATCTTGGCGTTGGGTGAATAGGGTGGCTTCAAGAAAGGGAGTGTCCTTCTCACAAGATGAAATGGTGGTCCGAGATAGGCCCTTGGTCGAGTCTATCTTAGTCTGTCTTGGTAGCCAAATAATCTTATCCAGTTTCCAGAGATTTTAACACAATCAAGGTTGATTTGCGGAATTAGAGCAATATTAAGAAATAAACTGTGCCTCTACATCCCATAAAGGGGGTTAAGTACATGGTAAGGACTGTATAGTACAAGTCAAAGGTTGTCCTTAAAAGAGATTTTGACGAAATCACGCTCTACCGAAAGATTCACCTTAATAACACTGCTCGACAAGGTTTTCTTCACAAGAAATCTGATTATTGAATCTAGTGTAGTTTTTCATACTAAAATTGAGATATGTAGTCAGAATTTTTCCATCAGGCAGAGTTTTTTTGTGACAGCTACTTTTTAAAATCTTATTTTAGCGTTGTTTTTTTTACCTGCCATAGGAACCTTTACCTCATATGTAGCGATTTTATCCAAGCTGTATTTAAGGAAATTTTATTTGTAATATTATGCTGAAGCATCATAAAACATGGCTGTGCAGGTTTATTCATGTTTGGACATGGTCAGACCTGTCCATCTGGCATTGTGATGTGTCAGTATTGAGCTAACTGTGAGTTTGTTCAGTAGTGAAATATTTCCTTGCTTTCTATTCAGAAGTGTATTGTGCATGTAGTGTTTTAGTGCTTTGTTTTTTCATCATTCCAAGAAAGTGTGTAAATCATGTAGACAGTTTCTGTTATATTTGTGGTGAGCTGACCTTCTGGTATCAGAGGCGAAAGTTGGCACCAATCGTAAAGAAGTGTTATCAACTTTATTTTGGATGTCAGGCTGGTGATTGTGATAAGAGCTGGGCCCCAAATACATGCTGTGTTTCGTGTGTTAGATTGCTGATCGGGTCAAAAAATGGTACACATCGTATGCTCTTTGGAATGCCCATGATTTGGAGGGAACCGAAAGATTACTTAAGTGATTGTTATTTCTGTTTGACAAATATTAAAGGAATCACATCTAATACAAAACTTACAGCTAAGTATGCGAATTTGCAATAAGACCTGTCTTACACAATGAACAGTTCCCTGTACCAGTGTAAACAGTTACGACCCTAGGTGATAACTCTGAATCTGACCTAACTGAAGCTGAAAATGCTTCAGATGGCAATAAAAATGATCCTACATATAAAGCCTATTCCAAATCATCAGAACCATACTTTAGCAATCAGGAAGACCTTAATGACCTGATTTGGGATTTGAATCTGTCTTAACAGCAAGCTGAAGGTTTAATTTCCAGACTCAAAGGGTGGAATCTACTCCAGAAAGAAGTAAGAATTTGTAGTTATCGTGGCTCCCATAGTGATTTCAAGGACTGCTTCTCTGAAGAAAATGGTATTGTGTTTTGTAGAGATATTTTTCAGTTATGGAAACTCTTGGGCTTCATCATCGGCAGTGGCGAGTATTTATAGATTCGTCTAAACTTAGTTTGAAGACTGTGCTGCCACATTTAGGCAATGAACTTCCATCAATATCTGTAGCGCATGTAGCTGATATGAAAGAGACATATCAAAACATGAAACTAATTTTAGAGGAAATACAATATGGAAAATATGAATGGAATATCTGTGGTCAGTGACCACAGGTCATTGCTTTATTGCTTGGTTTGCTACATGGGTTCATCAAATTTTGCTGTTTTTTCTGCCTCTGGGACAGCAGAGACAGGTCTCACTATGTTACAAAATCATGACCTAAACGTGAATCTATCCCTGGTCAGAAAAATGTGTCATGTGTTCCATTAGTGAGTCATGAAACTCCTCCTCCTGAGTCCTGAAGTATTATTACCTCCATTGCATATTAAGTTAGGAGTAATGAAAAATGTCGTCAAAGGTTTGGATATACAATCTGATGGATTCTTGTACTTGAAATCGAAATTCCCCAAAGTCAGTGATACTAAACTAAAAGAAGGAATTTTTATAGGACCACAAATCCGGTCATTAATGGGTGATGAGAATTTCGAAGGACTGTTAAATCCACTGAAGAAAACAGCCTGTCAGTCTTTCAAAAGTTAATGTTTCAATTTTCTTGGAAACCATAAAGAAGAAAACTACCGTAACATAGTGACTGATCTTCTGTATTCTTATAAAGCTATGGGATCCAACATGCCTTTAAAAATTCACTTCTTGGGCTATCACTTAGACTTCTTCCCCGAAAATCTCGGAGCTGTCAGCGATGAGCACGGTGAGCGGTTTCATCAGCAAATTTCTACAATGGAAAAGAGGTACCAAGGCAAGTGGAGTTCCAGTATGCTGGCTGACTACTCTTGGACCAAGAAGAGAGACGTTCCAGGTGCAAAATATTCCCGAAAATCACTATCTGCCACTTTCTAGGTAAGTCAGAATGAGTAGTTATAATTTTGAGTTAGATCGATTTTTTTCGAATATCATAAAAATTCAAATAGATATCACACAAACTCCTCCCCAATGGAGAAAAACTAAAGTTATATTTGAATTCAGTACGAAGAATACTTCTAGAAAAGGTTATTTTAGTTCTTGTGAGAGAAAAAAAGTTCATTTTTGTCGAGCATTGTAATCTTTTACAGAGGCCGGATGAGGCATTAGATCCAACAGAGTCGATTTACGGCTTTTAACATAATTAATATGATATCAGTAACCGACCAAACTATAGACTGAGATATCTGCTTAACAACATTTATTAAAACTGCAAATTATACGATTATTATTTGTCAAAAATAATAATTATACATGATAGTATTACATTCTTACGTGTACAAATAATCTTCAATGGATTACCTCCCAAATTATACCTCGGGCTACCTTGCGAACGTTACCTATTACTAACTTTTGGGAGTGATTCGTTATGAAGCCCAATAAGTTTTCAAACCCATTTCAATTGTCGTGATGATTTCTCATCAATTCATTATCTCGCTACAATTTAGTGATTTGAAAAATACAAATTGTCCCATGAGCTCGCTATTCTTCGGAGCGAATATTCTACGCAACGACATCGCTGCACTCCTCAGAACTAAGACGGAACTTACTCGGATTTGGTGGGATGGGCATGGAGGCATCATGTGGAGCTGGTCTCATGGCAGAGGGGATGTTGGGATAAACAACTTTCTTTTTGCTCTTGAACGAGAAACCTTCGATTGTGGTCATGCAAAAATAGCAATCGGTCACGTGATTTGTAGGTTCTCACCATATCATGGGAACTGCAAATGGCATTGACTTATGTGTCCCATTTAGCCAACCACTCAGAGAACGTGAGCATGAGCTACAGCATATTTTAGGAGCCCATGATTTGTCCTGATCACTTACTTTACATCCAAAGTATAACTCGTATCCCTTCTTCACCAGCGGAGTCAGAGGTTTCTGAGTGGACTTGAATGTGACTTCACCACAAACATAGCAAAAGGAATCAGGCTTATTTATACAATGTCGTGACATTACAGAGAAAAAGTGAACTGTTCCAAAAACAATGATAGCACAACTGAATATCCAACTAAGTGAGTTTAGGGAAAGCCTGGAGAGTACTGATCAAATCCTAGAAGAAAATAGTGACAAGATAGGGGCTGAGTGGGAGGGGGGGGGTTGGGGTATTGAGGGTGAAAGGGGGGCAGGTAAGGATTTGAATGAAAAGGGTACCACCATAAAAGATAAAGGAGGGTTACTCCCCTAAAGATCCAGGTAGAGAGAGACCAAATCCCTGCCTCAAGCTCAAAAACCGAAAAAACACTTTTAGCCATATTTCTTTAACCACTTGTAATATTCCCATCAAATTTTTTTCGTTAAAATATTCTTCATTGCGCTCAAAATCATCGGGCTTTTGAATTGTTTTCACTATGTTTTGATGCCGAAAAAAAATTCGTCAAATCCACAAAAAACTCACCTTTTTGGATAAAAAACTAGAATTTCTCAGGAAACTGTGCGTGATGGACAAAATCTGACTTCAAAGTCGTGTTCAGCACATCTGATAACAGTAAGAAAGCATGTTTTGGTTTGAAGGAGGATTTTCGTGCAGAACAGTGTTATTGTTTGAGTAGGTAATTCTTAATTTTTTGTAAATTAATTTTTTATTCCTGATCTATTAATCTCAATTGTAATTAATTAATGTAATGTCACATATTTTACTCTAAGACATTTTAGTTTTTACGCTATTCCTGTATTGTTATTCTAAAGGGACTTGTCCCAGAATAAATAAAGTCTTTATTATTATTATTATTAGTTGTTTTGGAAAGACACCAGGTAAAATAAGTCGATATTTAGGCACCGAGAAAACGAATAAAGGAAGTAATGTTTTAGCCTAACGCCAGCTAAGAAACTTTATAAAAATCTACTTCAGAACATTCAGACGGTCAGTTACAGTTCTGGTCAGGTACTCGGTTCACCTAGCCGCACCTCATTCTATTTGCCCTGAAGATGACCTACAAAGTAGCTCGAAACGTCGACACAACCAATAAATAAGTCCTCACTTATTTAGTGTTTATTTTGACTCCACCCCCACCCCCCTCCCCATCTATTTCCATCCTACTTTATAAAAATCTGTTTGAACAATGAGATTGCTGGCCCTGAATATGAGTGAATTTCGACTTATTTGAGTATCCACCGGTCCCTGTACATATTTTCAGGCAATGCCGAACACCTTCAGTTCTACACTAGATAGCATATCGACATACCTCATCAAGGAATAGCCTTTTAAGATCTTAGAGCACAAATCTTTCTTCATTATTTGAATTCCATGATTTAAAAAAAAAAGAAGGATTAATTTGAGAAAACTATACTCAGTAAAGGGATCTTCTGATTCTCACGACACTTCCAAATTGTCAGAAATGGCAATTCAGAACCTTAGAGTGACCAATCTCCACGACAGACTGATACCACACACCCTACCTTGACTGTCAAAAGATACCTGCTCCTTGCCCTATCAGCAGGAAGAAGAGCAGGAGTCTAGGTGATTAGATAGTTCGCTGTTGGCCTTCCTGGACCTCGACATACCAAGGTCTTCGCAGCATCATCTCCTGTCCCGCCGTTATGGAAGATCTTATCGTACGGCAATATAATGAATATCTGCAAGTGGATCATTGCTGTAGATTTTCCTGTATCCTATATATTGTTATAACGATGATGAAGCACTTCCCTTGAAATTCATAATTGGACTGTCTGCAGCCTCTTAGAACGATTAGTGAAATGATATGAGCAACTAAAGAAAGATCTGATCGATAACTTCCATAGACTTCATGGGCTTGCATTTCAAAACAATAATATTTCCTTTCTCTCGTATTTTTTTAAGACTCCTACATTACGTTACAATCTTCGAAAATATGGGACATTTTGAGAATCACCTGATATCTTATGAACTATGCGAAATATATTATTTTTTTTTTAATAATTTATTCATTGAAATTTACTACTGTATTATAACAATACAACAAGTAAATGGCAGTAAAGGTACATATTGGCATGAATAAAGACAAGTAGTGAAACTACCCAAAGATAGTACTCAAACAACAAGTTCAACTTAAAAGGCCACGAGGCCAACATTTTTTTAGACGCATCAGAGAATTATCAGGAATTGAAGAGGTTGCTAGGTTTGAAGCAAGTGGGTTAGAGTAGGATTAAAGTTTACCATGAAAAGATTGATATCGGATTCGGGCCAAATCAGCAACAAATATGACATTAAGGTCATTAAGGATTACTCTGATCGTAACAAAGTAATAAACAATGAAGATTTTACGAAGAATTTTTGGTTGTAAGGATTGAATACGAGAGGAATTCGATGGCTTAGTGCAGCCCCAAAGCTCTACTCCGTAAGTCTAGATGGGTCTACTGATTGTCATGAATATGAGTATTTTGTAATTAATTGGGAGCTTAAAGTGTTTGTCTAGTAAATGTTGAAAAAGCCTGAAACGGCGAACTCTTTCTTGTCGTTTTAGTCTAGTATCTATTATTGTTAAAAATCAAAATAGATACAATCACTTTAAAATAATTTATATAGGCCTTCTTTCGAGGAACATCAGTTCCTATATTAGGTAATGATATTAGTCAATATGAATACGCAAAGAATGATTTCTCCTATATAAAAATTCACGGTCCTTAAAAGCGATAACTGATTTTTTTTTTAAGTTTTTATATATTTTTCCGGATAGTTAATAATCTCCAAGATACTAAAAATGTTTTAATGGGTATTTGTTAAGATTTGTTCTCATATCTGTGGAACGGATGGTAATAGACTCGACTAAAAAGTTATTCATTTTCAAAGTAGCAGTATTAGAAACGACAAAAAAAGCGACAAAGGACAAAAAAAAAACTGTACCACAACAACCCTTGGGTTCCGTTCATGGTAAACACTGAAACGTTTCTAGGGTAGTGGTTTTCCTCCAATTCAGGCTAGGAGAGCTCCAGGAGAGTCTGGAGTAAGCTGTTAACATATTTAATAATTTATCTGCTACAGCCAGATTTGAACCCTTCAGCATAGCAACTCAGCGCTTTACACAGCTACCCCACTCGTTAGTGTAGGACAACAAAAAAAACATTTACAACAGAAGGTACAGGAAAAGAAAAACAGCCCAATCTGGATAGAAAATGGATAGAAGATAGGAAAGGGCAACAAAGAGTAATATTGAAAAAATATTCTAGAAATAGAAAAAAATTCAATAATATTCAATCAAGCAAGTGTGATCCATAGACGATACGAACGAATAGAAAAACAATAATAACTATTAAATTACCTTTTATATTAATAAGTACCTTACATTTTTTATTAAATTAAAACTTTTCAGAAGTCTGAAAAGAGATTTAATCACATAATCTTCACGGCTATCAAGACAAACACTGCTAGAAGCTGGCATTTTATGTGAGATCTTTATTAAAGTATAAAGATATTAACAAGAGGTGAGTAACCCGTGCAGTAAATATTTGGGAATACCCACGTTGTTTCCCTACAATTCACAGTCCTTCTGGTCTACCTGCCATCGGGAAACCCAGGACAAAACACATTGTTAATCATAAAGGATTTGCTTTAGTTGCGAAAATCTAAATAACAATGACCAATATGGGTGATATTTCTCTTCATTTGGAAATATTTGAAGGATTTTTTATCACGAGTAAGCTACATGTCTATAACTTAGAAAATCTTAGTTACATTATATATGTTATCATGATTGAGTTAACAGTATTTATTTTGCGAAGACTTATTTTATATTGAACTAACAGCTGTTGTGACTATTCACTCAAAACTGTTAATAACGAGTAATTTAATTAATCTTTTTAGATTAATTAAATCAGTTATAAAATACCAACTTACATATACGTGCTCTGGGACTCAGCATACAACTTTTTGTAAAAAATTCATTGTTAGGTGGTAAATCGTCATATCATCTATAACTAAATCAATGTTAATGTAGACTGTCATTTTGTAACTTACAGAAACATAAAAAACAAATGTTTTCATTTAAATCGTAAAAATAAACAATACTGCAGGAAAAATAAGTTTAAATAACGGATGTGAATATAGTTATTTTTCCAGATAACAAAAAAAAAAAGACTTATTTTTAAACTTCTCATAGTGAATAATTTTATCAGTCCCGCACATACTCACTTATCTGAACCCTAGACTGATTAAAGCTTACAAGATTTATTTTATTTTATTTATAATAAATAAAAAAAATAGTATTGGCAAACCAAATCCCAAGAAAGTCTCAAGTAATCTACTATAAATAATATACTACTATTTTTAATATTATTAAAATGCATACTACGTAATAATGCTTTATGCATCAACTTCCTAAAACCTTACTAAACTCAATTTGAAATTTTAATTAAATTTTTCTTTCTACTTTTTTTTAATCTGATGTGATAGTTATAGCTTTCCCCAACAAGGCAATAATTAAACAATAATTTAAAATCATCTTGAATAATATAAGTTTTCCTTATATATAAGATGAAGAAAACATTATTTTCATATAAATAATTAAATCCTAATTAAATAATTCTTTGACCTCCACAAGAGCCATTTTCTTCCCCATATTTCAAAATCGTTTACTATCAATGGCGTACCATTGTTTTCTTGAAATTGTGACAAAAATGAAATGGATTCATAAGAAAAATGATGTTTTGTATTATTTTTGTTAATAGTTATTATAACTAGGGGGTTACCCCCTCCCTATCTATCCGTCTGGAATCGCACCAACCCCCATGGCTCAAATCGGGTAATTCTTAAAATCATTTTACCTCCCATTGTTGTATAATTGTTACATTGCATATTTTTCGTTCTTCTTTGCGTTCTGCAATAAAAATCAATTTCATAGTTTTTATTAAACGTTTTAAACTGAATTTAAATAACCAAAAAGAACAGTATATAAAATATATGCATATATACTAGCTTTTGCTCGCGTGTAATTTGTTTTGCCACATAAAGTTTCGTGACAGATCGTTTTAGATGAATAATTTAATTTTTTTTAACTATAAGTAATTCATACATCCAAAATTGCAGATGTCAAACTCCAAAACTGACGGATCCCATACAATCTATGAACCATTATTATATTAAGGGTAATCCCTTGGGGGTGGAATTTACCAAATTCCTGTCTTAGTGCTTTAATTTAAGCTATACATAAAACCTATCTGCAAATTTCAAGATGTCTAGTTCAGTGATTTCTGCTGTGCGTTCACCGTTGGGTGTGGTAGTCAATCAGGTTACAGTTTTATATAAACTTCCTGTGTTCTTACAATAGATAAATATCAATCTAAAACCTATAACAAAAACCTGGACTGATTTTCCTGATCCTTGACATTTAATTTTGAAAACTATTTCCTTCCACGCCCTCATTCACCTCAAAACCACTTGTTACAAAAAAACCTCCAACCCCAGCGCGTCATCCTGAGCAATTAATTGAATACGAATTTCCATTGTTGACCACGAGACGTCAGAAAATATCCTCGAGGAAAGTTTAAGACACATCTTCTAGGAATGATTCACTACCTTATAATAAATAATTTAGAAACAATGTAATTTAATATCACGCAATAATATGATTGCATTTTTACAAACAATATAGAATTTTTTGAAAATTAATTTATATGGATAAGTAAATAATTATTGTCAGGTAGTACAATTCATAATTATTGATTCATGAAAATATATTTTACATAATTATATTATGAAATTCGATTTTGTTTTTGAATTTTTTTAATGTATATTTTATATTTTTAATGACAGAGCATAATTTAATCTACAATAGTAAAAATGTGTGAACTAAATAAAATAAAAACGTATATGACCACCTTAATTTTCCTTACTATAATGTCACTCATTTCCATAAATGAATGGTGTCACTTAAAGAACGAATTAATTATTAAAGTAATTACGGTGCGAAAATCAATGCCTTTAAATTTCATGTCGCAAGAATTGCCAGAATGTGTCTAATTTCGAATAATTCAACTGCTTTGTTGGTTATAAAAAGTATCGACTACTATAAGTACGCATGCTATTAATAAGTTTTCAAACCAATTTATAAGTGCATTCAGCTGGTTAAAAAGATAATCGTAAGATTATTGAGTAAAATATAAACATGCTAATATTATAAATGTGTTTGAAGACGCTGTGGTCAGAGAGATATTTAGAAAGAGGATCTTGAGTATGGAGGGATTCTAGGGAGAAATGAAAAAGACGCCTTTTCATAGAAGACCTGGGACAGAAAGAAACAGCAAAAAAGAGAAAGAAGAAGAATTATGTAGTTAAGAAATCAAACAAATGCCATGTGGCACATAATATTATAAAATAAGAAAAAAAATATCTTTATCTTTTAATCAGTTAGTAAATAAAAAAAAACACACGATTAACATTATTACTTCATCCAGCACCGCTATATAATCAGTGTGATCATTCGATATTATTTCGGAAGGTGTTAAAGGAAGAATGAAATAATGAAACAATAGAGAAGGTCAAAAGTTGTTACATAACCAGTTCAATGGTGATCTTATTAAACGCTTATTCAACGGTATAATAAAAATAAATAAAATTCGGTACAGAACTAATTATTCCAGTTGTACCAAAGAAATAACCTTGAAAAAGCACTATCGATGTGCTTTCTTCACCTCTTCTAACCATCGATATCTATTTAATTATCTATTGAATATTAGTTGTAGTAGAAGTAATTACCATGATTTCTGAAAAATAATGACACTGTATAAGTTTAAATACCTAAACAGGAAAAATCCTTGGAAACGCAAAAAAACCTTTTGTTTTATTTAATGAATAATTATAAAAATGTTAATAGTTTATTATTAGCGTAGCTTAGCCAAATTAAAATAAACTTAAATTATAAATTAAAATTATAATTCCAGTAAGTGACCATAGAGTTGATATCCAATCCACCAACGCATAAGGTAACACTTCGCCATGAAACCATTTTGACCATCATAAAATAATTCAGTTTAAGATTAAATAATTTCCTATTGCATCGTTTTCTGCCACAAAGGAAGTAATGAGGATCACGGAAATGCCTGATCTTCAAATTTTAAAGGAGATTTTTGTTTTGACCATTCTTACTTTGCAATGCTATTATTTGCATTGGTACGATCATGGATTGGCACTTCGCATAACTCAAAAACGTTTAGCTTAGAAATTTCAAATTTAGATTTTGGGGTTGGTGTAAAATCTATAAAAAATTATGTTTAAAAATGCATATGGTATTAAATAAATGAAAAAGCTTTAGCTGGAAATATAACCGTGTTTCATATGATATAAAAAAAGCATTTGATTTTTTCCCTTTTCTATTTAAAAATTGATAACACTTATACTATCTCATGCCATAGTTTTTTTGCACATGCACATGTCCGATGGGCAGCAGCATCCTTTGGCAACGCCTTGATAGCCATTGGGATTCTGTTGTTGCCACCTCCAGGTGTCTTCACACATATCTCTCAAGGACTTCTTCGCGAACCACTTCAACTCATTGTAGGCCCGCATGCAATCACAGTAACATTCAGCTACGTCTCCTTCCCTCCTCCCTACAATCGAATATGGGATCATCTTGCCTGAAACTTCTTCGAAGGCTGCTATCATTTCCAGAACAGAATGACCAGAGCCAGTGCCGAGGTTGTAAGCTCGAAAACCATTGAAGTCTTCATTAAGTATTCTTTCAAGAGCCTTGATATGACCGTCTGCTAAATCTTGGATGTGGATATAGTCGCGAACACCTGTCCCATCCTTAGTTCCGTAGTCTTTCCCAAACACTTTCACTTCTTCATGTTTGCCGACGGCCACCTGAGAGATGAAAGGCATCAGGTTGTTAGGGATCCCATTCGGGTCCTCGCCTATTCGACCACTTTCATGTGCACCTACTGGATTGAAGTACCTCAGCGATATCACCTTCCAATCTTCACAAGCATCGCAAAGGTTGGATGCCATGGTCTCTATCACGAATTTCGTCCAACCGTACGGATTCGTGCAATTGCCTGTCAGCGACTCTTCGACCAAAGGGAGTTCTTTGGGAGGGCCGTAAACTGTTGCAGATGAAGAATATATAAGGCGATGACATTCAGAAGCGTTCATCACTTCAAAAAGATTTAGTGAACCCATGACATTATTCCTATAGTACTCTAAAGGCTTTTTGCAAGACTCACCAACAGATTTGAACCCGGCGAGGTGCATAACACAATCGATCTTGAACTGTAGAAAAGCCGTTTCAATATCTTCCTTGTTGAGAAGATCGGCTGGTATGAATTTGACACTTCTGCCCGTCAGCTCCTGGACCCGGTGCAGACACTCTGGTATATATTGATCCCTGGATCTGTAAGAGTTGGAACAATTGTCAATAACGACTACATTATTCCCATTTTCGAGCAGTTTGACAACAGTATGAGAGCCTATATAGCCTGCGCCGCCAGTAACCAGAACTGTTACCTTAGAAGGATCCATAAAATACTGATAACACTTGTATTGTGTCAACCTTCTCATTCACGTTTTGTTGACAATTACAATGCACCAGCTGATTAATAATGTTTTTATCTATAATAAATACTCATAATTTTAATTGTAAGTATTTTCCCACAAGGTAAAAATATTAGACATGTGTATGGAATATTTGAATCAGTGATTTGAGAAACATCTCATATCCAAAAAAGTAAACTTTCGGGAAATAAAAAAAAACTCAGCTGGTCCATAATTTAACAACATATATTTTTGATTTTTTTAATATGTTTCTAGAGGGGTTTGGTAAGCTAATTCTACCAAGCTAAAATTTTATTATTTTTACTTTGATATTTAAAAAAACTATGAACGTTGGTGGAGATGTGTTGTTTCTCAAATGACTGCCTAACCGATATGTTATCAGGTATGAAATAGAAGGTAAAACAGTTCAAATTATTAATGAAAATCAGTATTTTAGTTTTCAAATAATATATACACATTTTCCAAACATGCTTATTGGATTTGTCTACCCTTTACCAACAATTTAATATGTCTAACTCAATTTTGGCCAAAAATGCACATGAGGTGTTTCTCAAATGACTGATTCATTTCCATAAAACGCCAACATTATAATAAAACTTTATACATAATATCTTTCAAAAAGTTATCGAAAACCATTCATTGTCTTAAAATAAGTTTTCCTTAGGTTAAAACATATGAAGGTAGAGTTTTGATAAATCTTTAGATTCTGCAACAGTCCTATTTATCTATAAAGGGCAAAACTCAGTAAAAATTAAAAAATAAATAAAGTATTGCTTTAAAAATTCCTAAATAAAATGTTATATGACGTGAAATGAAAACATGTGTTTGAAGAAATGTAGGTGTTGCATTTATTTTGGGTAATAATTCTTGAAAACAAACTTTAAATTACTTTTATAATTGTAATGTTATTGCTTAAAAGCAAATATCATAATACACATGTGAATAAATATTTCTTATAACACTTAATTTTCAGCACTATTGTCACATATTTAGAAGTCAACAATTAGCAAACTAAAGTTGTTGGTTTTTTACACTCTAAGAGCTTTCCGGTTTTGTTTTAAAGATTTTTAAAAAATGTAGAATAAAGAAAGCCTGGAAAGACTATTTGGCAAATAAATTACAGCAGAACTGGTCTAATTATGTTCAAAAGAGGAATAGCTTTAATCATTGTCATAGCTATATTAATCATTGAAACCTATGATGTTACCTTACAGCATTTACTCTTCCCATGATTGATTTTTAGTAAACTGTCCTGATTAGTTGCTTCAGTAGCATTAGAGTTATTTATGCTAATGACTGTCATGGGTTATTTATTGATACAATTATAACTACTGTTCTATTTTTTTTTAATCTTTCAACTGACCTTTAAAAAATATTGGGTTCTTGATCTATCACCCTATGAAATCTAGTACCACTACAACCCATGAAAGGCCAATTGTTGTACAGGGTGGTGATTTGCCCGAGATCACGCTCAACCACCAGGTTTTTACCCCTATTAATTGTATCCTCTTAAAAGAAGGGTGAGCTGGGTCTTTGGGTGAGCCCCAGGAGCATCGCTAGATCCCAGAAGATCCATCCCCGGCTGTTACCAGATTAAATTAATTAACTGCGAATTCTGAATCTGGGACCTTTGGCACAGCAACTCAGAGTTCTACCAATTAGCTAACCCCCTCCCAAATCGATGTAACTAGTATTGTACACCCTTAATTTATTATAGTATGCCCTTTTTCAGGCAATGAAACCTCCAAAAGCACTTTATAAACCTACATATTAAACAATTTATTAACTTCTGCAATAAACTAATTACCCATGTGTTACAACAAATTACAACCAGTACATGTGTTAACACTGTTGCAGTTGATTATCTTTAATAAGGAAAAACGTTCATTGATAAAATAAATACCTTCAAGTTTCATTTGTGACCTCAAATTTTAAAAACAGGTCCTGTTCATTAATTCCTTCTTCATTATGGTTGTCTTCTTTTCAAAAAAACAAATTTAATTAAAATACAGATTATTTTTAACTAACTATGGATATTTCTTTGCACTTCTAAGTTTAACGTGAAAACTAGGACTTCTAAGTTTAACGTTAAACTAGTTTCCAAGTTTAATGTGAGGATATCAATCAAATGTCTTCTGAAAAATACATTCAAAGTAATACTGCCAAAGTAGAAAATAACTATAGCGGAAGACAAGAATATTGAGTTAAAATGGACATGACATGATTACGTTGATATCTGAGAGTCTGTGCAACTGATTAAAATATTTAATCAGAAACTTAACTTATCGTTAAAAACAAGATTACTTGCCTTTCTAACTGGTACACTCAATAAAATTTATAATTTATCTTTTCAGCATGCTGTTGAGAGGAAAATAAAGATAAATGAACAAAAAATTCAATATAGTAAAGAATAGAAATTGTGATAGCTTGAAGAGCAACTTCAGAACAAGGTAAGTTACGGTAGAAAAATTAGGTACAGGTCTGATATACTCTAGAGCAAGGGTCGACAACATTTTTTGTTGGCTGTCAAAATTAACCAAAATGTGAGTATTTTGGAGACATTTGCATCAGAGATCATTCAGATCAAAAGTCTTTTAGCAAATGATAAGAAACATTTTATAAAAAAATAACTACAAACATAGTTAAATGAAGTTTATTTATAGCCATTATCTTCGATATCACTGATTATCTTTTATAATTTATTTTTATATATTAAATTTTATTTTCAGAACCAAAATGGAGTACGTAAAAAAATCAAAATCACTCCGTGACCCCCAGGTCATAGGCACCCAACACCTATTATAGAGATTCAAATTGGGTAGATGACCTGTCATTGTAGTTCAGGAAATTAACCCGTTGAATCATTTGAGATGATGAACTCATTACTTTTTTTTATAACAACCATTGGTCAAGGAATAGAATACCCACTGTAGCCAACTTATACTAATCTTGATAGCTTATGTTATTTATAAGGTTAAATACTACTTAATTGATATACTCGCGATTTTATTTCTGCAATGATCCAGCCATGAATAAAGAATTAATGTTGATTCCTGAAAGAAAAAATGGAATAAATACGAAGTAAGTATAAGAGTAACTGAGTATATTTCCAAAAGAAACTGATCATAAAGTAGACATTTTATTAGAACGGCCTTTGAAATTTTGTAGATCTAATCCAATTGAAAAAATAAAACAATAAAAATATTGTGGCCTGGACACTAACTAATTATCATGAATGAGGATTAATATGTTATACCAATAAAATATAATTTATATCAGACAAAATACCAAAAGAATCGAAAACCGCTCCAATACATCCCCTGCATAAAAAAGGATCAAAAACGGATACCAAGAACTACAGAGGAATTTTCCTGCTACCTGTCAGTTATAAGATTTTCTCTAAAGCGCTACTTAACAGGCTGAACCCACTAATAGGAGAATATCAAGGAGACTTCAGGAAAGGTAGATCGTGCCAAGGGCAAATTCTGAGCCTAAATCTGTTAATAAATTACTACAAATATAAAGCTAAGAAAAACCTCTACATCTCTTTTGTTGACCTCAAAAAACCATATGACTCAGTGGACAGAAAAACACTGCTGGAAGTGTTGGAGGAGTATGAAGTGGATGGGAAGACAAGAAGACTGATAGAACTGACACTGACGGACACGGAATCAAGGGTCAAGTTTCAGGGATCCATCAGTAAACACTTCCAAATAAGAACAGGACTCAGACAAGGGGATAGCCTCTCCTCTGTAGTGTTGAACATAGTCCTGCAGAAAATCACGAAGGAAATGCGGAAGAGCAACGATCCTGGTGCAATGATAGGGACTAAAAACAAGCACATCAAAGTAAGATACCTGGCATATCCGGACAATCTGGCCTTAATGCTGGAGACTGAAAGCGAAGCAATAGAGCAGTTGAACACTTTAAAGGAAATAGCTGAAAAGGCGGGTTTAAAAATATCGTTTGAGAAAACAGAATTAATGACTACAGATAGAAACTTTCAAAAGAAAAAATTAGAGACAAATTACAGGAGAATTAAAGTAAAAAATAAATTCAAGTACCTGGGGGAAATTGTAAGTACCAATGGGTCGGAGAAGGAAATCATAAAAGAGAAAATAACTAAATTGGAAAGACTAACCTTCGCGACAAGCAATTTATATAATAAAAGGAGCCTGTCAACAAACGCAAAGATAAGACACTACAATATGCTCGTCAAACCGGTGATATGGTACGGAATGGAAACCGCTTCCCTCCCCAGCCTAAGGAAAATGTTAGGAATAGAAAGAACACTCAGAAGAATTTATGGCCCAAAGAAGACACAGGAAGGCTATAGATTGAGACCTAATAAGGAAAATACAAAGAAGTAAATGATTTGGAAATGGACATAAGAATAAGAAGATTAAGGTTCTACGCACATATGGTGAGGATGAACCTAAAGAGATTAAATAGATAAATCTTCTATGAAATGAGAGGATACAAGAGTGCTGGGGGTACATCAAACAGATGAAGGAAGAAACTGAGAGACTAAAAATAACAGACCAAGACTGTTTCGATAGGGATGACTATGGGAAAAGACTAAAAGAAATAAAGGTCCTCGTGGGAAAGAGAATAGCCTGTAACTCTTTCTTCGGTCCACGCTATTCTGGACCAGCGAAAGAAGGAAGTGTGGACCGAAGAAAGAATGAGGAAAAGGTGGGATGAAAGAAGAAAAAAGAGGTATGAAAATAATGATATCCACGTGGTCTATAAGGCCGTTCCAGGAAAAAATAAATAAATAAATAAAATTTATCATAATGAGCTATGATATCTGGGCATCTTAATAAAGAAATTACAAGTGTCGTGTCATGCTCTGCTATCTTCAGAGACTGAACTTTGATCTTACTGTCCTTTTTGATGGCTTCAACATTAGATATTATAAAAAAGGGTATCTGTTCTGCAGGTTGTCGCTTCAACAAGTTTTAACTGTATATTCGTTTCATTTTTAATATTTTCCAAAAGTACAAGTTAACGTGGTCTTTAGTATGGAAAAGAGAATGTAGTTATGATTAGTAGTACATAGTGAGTAGATTTTGATTATCATTTCATCAAAAAATAAAAGTTTCGAGAGTAATAGTTCTGTGACCAGGTTGCGGGGTTTTCGGTCCAAGGTCCAAATTGATTTAAATAAACTATTGTCCAAAGAAAAATGTTGTATTCTTATATGATACATCAACGGTAACATAATGCCAACTCCAAAAACATAACCATAATATATATTGTAACATCAACGTAACACCACCAACGCTGAGCCGCAAAGATACGATAAGGTAAAAACAATTAAATTTGGCAATTACTTGGCCATATAACCCACTTATACACATCCGTATGGAATGACGGTCCTCAGTTAAGTGAGGTCAGATAGGTAGAGACACCTGACGGACGAATTTAGCAAACAAAAGAATACTCGTTACACACTCCCCTCCAGCGATTAAGTCCGTCGGGTTGGATAAAATAATTTAAGTTTTGAGGGATGCCATTATCTATAGCCTATTATCTTTCCATCTTCATCTCTCAGTTTACAGGATCCACCACTCGTAACGGAAACAACCGTAAAAGGGCCTTCATATTTGGGGTTCAGTTTAGCAGCGAGTTTATCAGCTGCCGACGATAGCTGAAACCTCATCTTTAAGACTTGGTCCCCCGGTTGGAAACGATCTTTTCGGCGTCTCAAGTTATAACGACTGCTCTGATTTAGACTTGCCTTCAGAGAGTTTTCCTCGGCTATATGATGAACTTCAGGCAGTCTGCCCACTTTAGCGGCCCAAGCAGCATGTTCGTCTGTGCCAGCCACTAGGATATCATCGTCGTTAGCTTGATGTAGAGGCCTCAGTTCTCTACCAAAATTTAAGAAGGCAGGACTGAACTTAGTCGAATCTTGAACGGCGGAATTTAAGGCAAACTGGATCTCTCCTAGTTTTTCGTCCCAGCGTTGGTGTTTCTTCCCTAGGTACGCTACGATAAGTTGCTTGATATTCCGATTCGCTCGTTCTGTCGGATTTGCCTGTGAAGGGTAAAGAGGAGTAGTTTCTCTCTTGATTCCAAACTCCTTAGCCACTTCAGTTACAAGATTACTAACGAAGTTCTTCGCCTTGTCGGAAATTACTTTATGCGGTGCGCCATATCTGTATATTATGCGGGATTTTAATTTATTTACAATAACCGAAGAGGTAGCTTTTCTGATGGGACATAATTCCACCCATCTACTAAATAAATCTACAAACACTAGTAGATATACATTGCCTCTAGAACTCCTAGGATAAGGACCCATAATGTCAACTGACACCATTTCCCACGGCTGCTTGTTATAGCGAGGGAACATTAACCCACGAGGTGGCGTGTTATTGGGTTTGACCTTCTGGCATAACTCACACTGCCTCACATACTGGCTTATATCTCGGTATAATCCAGGCCAATAATATAGTCTACTAACCCTAGAAACAATTTTATCTATCCCCAGGTGGCCTGACTGCGGTAGATCATGATTTTCATATATTATTGCTCCCCTTAAATGTCTAGGAACGACAACTTTCCATTCCTCACTGGGGTCTTCTAGCTCTCCCTTCAAAGGATTCTTTCGATGGTATAATAGCTGTCCATCTTTTATCGACCATCCAGGGTGGAGTTCTGGGAACTTCTGGACTCGATAAAATTTCTGATTATACCAATCGTCGGTCGCTATGAAAGTTCCTGAAGTCGAAACTGAATCGGTAGAAGAATTAGGATCGGAACTGGTAGACAATACTGTGATTGCAGCAATTCGTGATAGGGCATCGGCCACTGTGTTGAGTTTCCCCTTTCGATATTCCACCTTGTAGTTGTAAGGCTGCAAGCGAAGAGCCCATCTAGCCAAACGACCTGAAGGGTTTTTCAAGTTCAGTAACCACTTCAGACTGGCGTGGTCAGTTATTACAGTGAATGGATAACCTTCCAAGTAATGCCTATTCTTCTCGATACCAAACAGAACTGCGAGGCATTCCTTTTCGGTTACGGTATAATTCCTTTCAGCTGAACTTAAGGTACGAGAACAAAAAGCGATGACTCTTTCTTCGCCGTCTTGTATTTGAGTCAAGACCGCTCCAAGACCTGTATCACTGGCGTCAGTCTGTAATTGAAAAGGCTGTTTAAAGTCTGGCCTAGCTAATATTGGTGCTTCAGTCAGTGCTGACTTGAGAGCATTGAAAGAGGTGTCCTGCTCTTCTGACCAGATCCATTTAGCGTTACGCTTAAGCAAAGCTGTTAGCGGAGAGACAACTGTGGAGAAATCTTTAATAAAACGTCGATACCATCCTGCCATTCCAAGGAATCTTCTGAGCTGCCCAGCGTTGGTGGGAGGAGGAATCGAAGTAACGGAACCAACCTTATCTGGATCTACACTCAAGCCATCACTATTAACCAGATAGCCCAAGTACCTAACTTCATTACAACCAAATTCACATTTTTCCGGGTTGATACGCAGACCTGAGGCTTTAAGGCGACTGAACACTTCCCTTAGCATATCCAAATGCAGTTTGAAAGTTGGTGTGCAAACCAAAATATCATCAAGGAAAACTACTACGTAAGGGTTAAGTTCGGGTCCAAATATTGCATCGGCTAACCTCTGAAAGGTAGCAGGTGAATTCGTCAGCCCAAAGGGCATAACTTTAAACCTGAATAGTCCTCTGCCAGGAACTGTAAACGCAGTAATGTCTTTACTAGTTTCGTCGGCAAGGGGCACTTGCAAAAATGCTTGCTTGAGGTAAAACTTGGAGAGATATCTAGCCTGTCGAAGTCCGTCTAAGAGAGATGTCATATTAGGCATAGGATAGCAATCTTTACAAGTGACTTCATTAACCTTACGAAAGTCTATACAAAAACGATAACCTGATCCCTTACGAACCATGACTACCGGGGAAGACCATGGAGATTGGCAAGGTTCCACTAAGTCTTCATCCAACATTCGGTCTAACTCCTGGTGCATTGCCTCAAGTACTTTGGGTGAGTAATGGTAGGAGCGCTGCTTGATAGGTTGGGCATCCTGAACATCTACCTTATGGCTAATGCGCGTCGTTAATCCTGGAGAATCTTGGAGAATTCGCAAACCTTCACTGACTATTCTATCCAGGTCCACCCTTTCTGAGGGATCAAGTGAACTAATGCCGCATATTTTTGATGTTTCCTCTTCTACTAATTGAACATCTTGACGAAACGAGAACTTATGGTCGAGGTCATCTTGAAACCACCATGTCGCTTCACGATGATTAGTACTCATATTTGTGTTAACGATAAAATCTAACCCTAAAAGAAACATAAATGGAAGCTTGGTTAAAACGTAAAGCTTCGTGTCATATGACCGGTACCCAACGGTAATTGAAATGGAGAATCTTTCATCAACAATACCAGAGCTTCCATTAGCGACACAAATATTAAATTCGGGAATTTTCTCAACTTCATATCCCAATTTAAGGAGAATTTCAAATCCTTCTGGTCCAACAAATGAGGTAGTGGAACCAGGGTCAAACAGGGCCAAGTAGGACAGGCCTCCTTTGTCAGGTTTCCCTATTCGGAAATCAATATAGTGCTGTTTAGGAAACGGTAAACGATAACAAGATACGGTAGAACTTTCGGAAGAATTCGATACGACACAAGGAGAAACGATATCAGATTTAGCGGTACAAAAAGGTAAACGATAAGGCACGGTAATAGGTAAATCGGTACTTGGTGGGTCAGCTGAAACCGTGGGAATAGGAATGACCCTCACTTCCGATTCCCTTGCACATTTCCCGGAGTACATTTAGGACATGCGTGAATGGAAACTCCTGGGTTACCACAACGGTAGCAAAACAGCTTTCGTGGTAGCGGACACCTGGAATAAACATGCGGTCCACCACAATTCCAGCAAATTAATTTCTTAGCTGGTAGAGCCGGTTTTGAGCCTTTTAGACACGTTTTCTCATAGAGAATCGATTCGGTACTATTTCTTGATTGTACATCAGTCGGAGAGAATACCTGTTTCTTAGAGCCAACTGCCTGAATTTCGAACTGGTCGAATTGAGGATCGGGATTCGTTGTGTTAGCAGCAAAATCGGTTTGTTTTTCCGATGGCGAAACAGTAAAAATTCCCGGAGATATTTGTTCTTTTCCGGAATTGGATTTGTTATATCGTCTAGTGGAATTCGCAGAGCGGGATTTTTCTATAATAGGCTTTTCTGATCTGCCTTCTTGAGCCATCATCTCATATACTCTAGTTCGTTCGGTGACGAAATTAATCAAATCCTTATAAGAGGGAATATCTGCTGATTTTATTCGTTCTTCGAATGCTTTTCTAGTCCCTGGGTCTAAATTATTAAGAGCTAAATGAAGTTTAATGAAATCCCCCATGTCTTCAATGCCTAAAGCCGATAACGCAGAAAAATTATTTTCATGCTCAGATAAAAATCTCTGCAAATTGGACGCTGAAGAATTGTTTAAAGGGGTAAAATCCATCACCTTCTTGATATAAAATCTGGCTAGTCGCCTTTTATTTTGATAGCGAGAGACCAATGCGTCGTAAGCGAGCGGATAATTAGCTTCGTCCAATGCGAAGCCCGAGATAAGCGACAGAGCTTCATCGCGTAAGCTACTTCGTAGATAGTAAAATTTCCTAATGGTCGATAGAGATTCTTCCCTATGAACCATAGAATCAAATAGGGAATAGAATCCATTCCAGTCCTCTAATTTCCCTGTGAATATCGGTAAGTCAATTTTCGGTAGCTCCTGAGGAATAGAATGAGAATGGACAACCACAGGTTTATTCTCAGGAGGGCAGGTAGATTGCACCACTTTGTTATAATTCGCTTTAGTAATATCAACTAAATCGTTAAATGAATTTTGTACTTCTGTTGTCTCGAGTTTTTCACTTTTGTTCTTTATACTTGCATTAAATATCCGAATTTTTGATTGAATTTCTTCAAATCGGATTTCATTTTTGAGTAACCGGTCATAAGCGGGTTTAAAAGCGGATGCTGAATCGGTACTCAAAGATTTGGATTTTGTGAAAATGGATTGAACTGCGGCAAAAATATCCTCCCTCTCTGACACTAGAACGACTGGATCACCCATCGTGACAATAAATCAAGACGTTACCCAAAGTTACAAAAAAAAATGCCAAAGAAATTAAATGTTGAAAAAAATTATACCAACAGAACCTTTAAAAGTCGTAAAATACTGAAAATTAAATTAATTAAATTATATTAAGACTAACAAATTAAATTAAATCGGTAAGCGTCCTTTACAAACTTAATTTATAATTTTTTTCATACGTCAGCCATAGATAACCAATTATTTTTCTTTTTAAAAGGAAACACTAGATAATGCTAAATAGAAACAAACAACAGCCGTTGTCTCTGAGTGAACTTAATGCTTACTTGCTAATCTATCATGTGTTCAATTCAACTATTTAAACTTACGGTAAAAATACAAAATAAAATCATATATTAGTAGATTTTAATTTTCAAAACATGTGTTAAACAAAACTAAGTCGTTCTACGACCTTAAGTAAAAATTCCTGATTTTTGTTGTTGATACAAAATTATAAATTAAAAATAATTATCTTTACATTTCCAAAATTGCGTCTAAGACAAACATTTAGCTTCAATCAACAGAAATTTAGTACCTTCAATTAATACGATAATTATATTTAAACATTAGAAAAAAATATTAAAGTATTGTTTGGAAAAATTATTCTGTTACTATTATCATAAAACTATTAACAGTTAACTTCACTATTTCAAAAAAATGTTAATATAATAATTAAATCTTCAACTAATAACTTATCTGTAGATTTTTCTTTTGTAGTCCCTGTATTCGAGCGCCATAGTATTTGTGACCAGGTTGCGGGGTTTTCGGTCCAAGGTCCAAATTGATTTAAATAAACTATTGTCCAAAGAAAAATGTTGTATTCTTATATGATACATCAACGGTAACATAATGCCAACTCCAAAAACATAACCATAATATATATTGTAACATCAACGTAACACCACCAACGCTGAGCCGCAAAGATACGATAAGGTAAAAACAATTAAATTTGGCAATTACTTGGCCATATAACCCACTTATACACATCCGTATGGAATGACGGTCCTCAGTTAAGTGAGGTCAGATAGGTAGAGACACCTGACGGACGAATTTAGCAAACAAAAGAATACTCGTTACAGTTTAAACACCAACATTTCAAAATAGATGATATACGTTAGTTGAAATGTTCATATCAAGATGAACTGATTATTGAAGTATACACATTTCCCATAATTACCTTCTCTTTTCCATACTAAAGCTCACAATAGTTTGTATTTTTGGAAAATATTAAACTCAAACAACAAAAATATTAAACAGAAACGAATAAAAAGTTAAAACTTGCTGTGACTCAACTTGAAGCGGCAACCTGTGGAATAATAACTTAAAAAAGAATAAAACTAAGGAAAACAGTTTGAGTTAATACTTTTTTAGGATATTTATCGTACTTTTCATGAAAACAAGCTCAAAATTTAAATAAATTTTAAATCAAAGTTTAAGGCACTGATTTAAAAAAATAAGTATAAACTATCATTACTCTTTCATTAATTTTAATAGTTAAAGAACTTAAAATACTTAACATTGTCATAAAAAAATCTTTAAAATAAAATACAATTATAATGTTGACACATTAATTTTTATAAAACAACTATTCTTAATACACTAAATTAAATCTTTACTTTATTGCACATAAAAATAATTTAAATAGAACTTCAACTGAAAAAACTAAAAATAAATTAACATAATAACCATTATATGATATAAATACAATTTATAATTGTAAGATTATAAAGACCAAAATTTTAAAATAAAATTATTAAAAATAATGTTATTTTGAGTACTTTTCAAAACAATGGTCAAAAATTTATATAAATAAAAAAATTAACTTTTTAAAAACAGAAACAATAATATTATATCATAAGATTCTTTTCAAAGAATGTAAGCGATTATATCCTCTCTTAAAATTCAATAGAACATTATATTTTAGTGGAATAAGATTAATTTTTCACCACAGAATCTCTCTAATTCAGTTGTACATAAGAATGGGAAGAAACACTGTGAATATAATTAGATTGCGTGGCAGTAGTGAATTCACAGGTCCATTCTTGATGGTCTATTACACTCAAGTAACAAACATCCTACAAGAAAAAATTAAAATTACATACAAAGTAAGCGATTTTTACATAAGATAAAATATTAAATACAAAAATAAATGCAGATATTAGCTGGTTTCATATTAAATGTCCTTATTCAAAGTAAAGATTATTCGATAAAACAACTTTATAGAATCAACAAAATTTTATTGAAGATATCGGAAAATGTGTTTTTGACTTGATAATCATTTTCAATAATTTTACCCAAAAGGAAGTTGTCCGAATTTCTGAACAGATAGAAATCTATTGGAGATAGGTTTGGCGCATAAGATTGGTGTGGAAGGACTTCGTAACAGTTTCTTTACTGTCTGTTGTGAATAAGGTCTAGTGTTGTCATGTAAGAGTATAGGTCCCTTCCAATTAACCAATGCAGGTTGTTTTTTGATAAGCTTTTGATTCATTTGTCATTATCATTGCAATTAGATGTGGATGTAATGTTTTCACCCCTGGATAGAAAGGAAAAATTAATTATTTATTTATTTATAGATTAATCTGTGTCACCACCTAAAAATTTCTCAAACCAACATGGTGAATGGTATGGACCGAATGGTCGCTACAACACACTTTCCCAAAATAAAGGGAATGTTTCTTGCATCTTGGGCTGCCGAGTGCCTAAGTTTAAACTTATAAAAAAAATTACACGAAAATCACGTGTTTCCTTCCATGGTTATATTTTATGTTCCATGTTTGTTCAATTGCCGCGATTGTTAATCTTATCAAAAAAGAGGGTATTAATAACAGTTCATTACAATCTATAAACGTAAACAAAGTGAAACACAGAAATCCACAAATTTCACTTTGAATTTTAGAAATAATAAAAAAAAGACATTTTATATGAAACAACCCTATGTAGACCAATTTAAGTTTGAGAGAATTTCATTAATTCAATAGAGACATTTGACTGTAATCTGTAATTATAGGGACAAAACTACAATGTGTTAAAAATGTATTGTTCTCATTAATTATCTGATAGCAAAAGGAGTAGCTAAATTATAAGCACAGCCAGATCCCACTTTGTCAGTTTTCAAGGATTCATTTCCTGTTGGGAAAAACCTTTTGTTCTTCCCAATTTTTGTTTTTATTAAGGTACTATTTGCAATTGACAGTAAGTATACAAAACAGATATAATGCATTATATCAAAAGTTTATTGATTATTTACAAATCCAAGTTGGATGGCCTTGGCTTGTAACCAATGGAGGCAAATAGCGTTTAAAAAGAATAACCAGAATACATTATTTCCATTCTTGTAATATGTTTTGGACAATGAAACAATTAATTCAACCACTGAATGAAAAGTAACATTATTTTTAAGTGAACAGTATGTGTATGATGAAAATTACTTTGATTGAATGAATTTAATTTCTCAAGAACACACATTTTCTAGGGATAAAGCTTTTTCACCTCATTACTCATTTTAGCAATCAAATTGTCTGTCTGAAATTCAACATTGATGTGCGGTAAAAGGTGATTTTTGTACACATGATAAGATATGTTATGAAAAAATCAATTAAGGGGGCAGTCAATAATTATATACTCTAATAAGTATACAATAACCAAATGCATACAGAAGAGTAATGATAAATAAGATCCTCAAAAAAATTCTAAATAGGAAAAGGACTTAGACAAGGAGATCCACTGTACACAGTGTTGTCAATCTAGTCTTAGAAACTTGTTAGGAAAATAAAAACAAATGGTGGAGGCACAATTTACAACCGTATGACTCTACATCTAGCATATGCTGATGAAGTTCTCATTACAGCACGAAAGAAACAGGCACCAAAGAAGACTTTCTCAGGGAAGCTAGAAATCTGGGCTAGGAAATTAATAAAAAAAAAAATGGTGTTTTCATGAGAATATCTAGAGTTGGCCAAATAAAAGGAGAAGAAAATACAAAAAAGGAACTAGGTGCTTCAAGATTTCTTATGGAAGAAAGCAAATAGGCAGTATAACACACACAAGAACCGAGTAGAAAAATATATCAAGCCAGTATAGCGGAAAGTAGATGTCTGTTCAGGATACAGAAACTGTTCTGATGTAAAAGTCTGTCCAGAAAGGCAAAGTGTTCCATATCTAAAACAATAGTGAGACCAATTGTGGCATATGAATGAGAGAGAAAATCCCTTTATAAAATGTTTGGACCTGAATGAGTGGAGGACCAGTGGAGAATCAGGTCCAACAAAGAATTAAGGGACCTACATGATGACTTTCACTTGATGGTTGGGGCATGTGGAGAGGATGGACCCAACAAGAATTCCAATAACGATGCTTTATAGAATACCAAATGATGGAACAAGATTGAGAGGGAGGCCCCTTCTCAGGTGGTTCGATGATGTGGAGAAATGATCTAACGACAATGGGTATAAACCGCTGGAGGCGCTTTATGGCAGACAGAGGCGAATGGAGGAAGATTTTAGCAGAAGCGATGGTCCTTCAAGGACTGTAGAGTCCAGTATAATTTATTTCTGTTATTAGTTGAGATCTCTTTAGCTTGCTATTTTTGTGAATGAATCACATATTAGAATAGGTTTTTAACACATCTATGGCCCATTATTTAACTAAAGAGCTTGTTTTTTACAAAAATTGATTTGGCCATATTTGTAATTGACCTAGTTATATTTATTTTTCTTATTAAGATAACATTTTTGTTATTGTGTAACCGAAAAGTAGGGAAAAAATAAATTAGCAACAACACTTAGGGAAGAAATTTCTCTATAACAAATACACAAAATTTTACTTTAAGTTCTTTATCAGTGAAATTCCAGAAATCGAACAAGGATCTCTTCATTTCCAGCCTCTTGGCATAATTATATAATAATTAATGGAAAAATTTGCATCAGTGGTAGTTCAACCATCAATCCTACGGAATTTATTTCTACCAAAATTTATCTTTGACCAAAGAATAAGCTCAACAATTTAATATTATTACATGTAGCATAAACTAAAAAGGAATGGTTTATGTACCCACACCATCAATATCAGGATATTAAAAACACACCATTAAACACACAACACAAGAAAAACAAATAACCACAAACAAATCTAAAATATTATAAAACTAAAGATGTATTTAGATTAAATGATAAACATTTCTAAATTTTCAGTTCTTTTTAAAGGATTAAATATGGTGTTTACATAAGAAAATATTATTCACAGATATGTAGAGTCAATGCATTTGAAGTCATCCGATTATCATGATTAATCAACATTCATAATGTTTGTAATTTATTTTCAGTTATTTGCTGTTATTTAGAGGGTGAAAAAATAAAGTTTAAGCATTTCAACTCATACTATTTCTTTTTTGGGATAATAAAATATAAATTAAAGTCTTGTTATATGTTAACTTTTGTTTTATATTTGTGAATAATTTCCTATCGCTAAAGTAATGTGCTGTGGGAACAAATAATGTGGAGCACATAATTGTCATAGTTTAAGTTACTTTTTGTTCATTTTGCAAGTATTAAAATATCTTTCTAAAACTGGTTTTTAATATGATAATTGTGTGAAAGAAATTCAAAAGGTTAGCAAAACCTGTAATTCAAAGTATGAACCTGAAAACTGTTTTAATCATAGTTTTTACCTCAAATAATCATAGGTAACTGATGGTAAAAATTATAAAAATGAATAATGTTGAGCAACATGGTCTGGATGCTTTTAATTGGATCAACTCTTCAGTGAAATTATCTTATAAAATCAATACTATTCACCTGTCATTCATGAGCTTTTCCATTTTCATAATACCACTTGAGGTCAATATCTAAAATAATTTGAACAAAATTAACAAATATTTTGTAACTGTAACTTAAAAACTCATAAAGATACCAAATCATAACTAAAAGATATAATATATCAGTAATGGCCTAAATTCATTCACCGAATGGAATACTACTAAAGATTTATGAGGCATGTTAAGGCATTTGTAAATTACCAAAAACTGTGGAACTTAATGAAAAAGTATGGTGTATACAAGGTTATGCATATATCTTAAAGAGAAAATCGAAGGAGAAAATACCTTAAGCCAGACATGTTCACATGAGATCACGCTGAACAGTTACATTACATTTCCAATAAATCCCTATAAAACCCGGAAAGTTTCCGGACACTGTAGACTCAAATCACTGACGATAACCAAATAAATTATTCATCTATGAACCAGGGACCTTGAGTTTGTAGCACAGTCCATTCAGCCCTGCTTGCTGAATAAAGAAATATCAAAGTTATTCAGTTTGATTTTCATCTTTTATTTTTTAAGGTCTGTATGTCATTAAACAATTCTGTAATGATTGGTTTTAATTATTTTCCTATTCCAATCGGCTTTGAAAAAGGCTCAAAATTCAAAAATATGCTCCTTTGCTTTTTTAATTTATGTTTTATCAATAAACATACACTGTTCCAACATACAAGACTTCATATTGCCAATACGTTGCAGCTTCGATCTTCTAACTTCAGATATTATATTGATGTTGTATATTCATAACAATTCCTTCCAATGAAAAATGAATTCATTTGATACACAATGCCAACTTTATTTTCAATTGAAGAAATTCCTCTACAATGAAAATATAGATTTAATGCCTCAAATGCAGTGCACATTGTAACCACGTGCTATTCTAGACAGTGCAATGTTTTTTTTAGACCTCATTTGGTACACAATGCTTCAAGTTCTTCTTGTCTTGTCGTAAATGCATATACTTTTTTAGTAATGTTTTTCTTTTTATTACATGAATGATGGAACAAAAGCTTTAATGTTAATAAATTCTCTAAATAAAGTTTCAGCACTGGGTGCCTTATTACACAATTACAGCCTTATTGAAATTATTGGCTATTCAGGCTTCAATCAAAAAATATTTCGCAAAAATTATGGAATTAAAAAGGCTATTATAATTGTTGTAAGCAATGTCCAAGTACAAGTATAAGTGTAAGCTACAAGGTCTGAAAAAATGTGAACTGCAAAATTAAATTTAACTAGAATTACTCCTTACTTTGTTACAAACAAAGTAATCCATAATGACCTTAATGTCCCATTTGTTGCTGATTTGGCCCGAATCCGATATCAATCTTTTCATGACAAACTTCATTTCCACTCAAACCCACTAGTTTCAAACCTCGCAACCTCTTCAATTCCTGATAATCCTCCGAGGCATCTGAAAAGAAGATGGCCTCGTGACCTTCTAAGTTAAACTTTCATTTGAGTACTACCACTGGGTAGAGTCTCTACTTGTGTTTATTCCGGGACATGATTTATCTTTGATTAACTTTACTTGATGTATTCAGTATACAGTTGTAAATTTCAATAAATACATTTTTTTTTTAAACTAGAATTAAAAATATATTTCAGGAAAAATATGGCTTTTTACTGTATTTAACCACCTGTGTTGAACCAAGTGAAGATCATTTTTATTTCATTTTTGTGGATCAGGCAAAGTCTACACATACTTATCCTTATATATATCCTTATGTTTAAACATTGCACTTAAGATTATAAAGTTTTTTGAGGTACTAGTTAATTATAGTCTGATAATTTAGAAACAACTTGTCCCCCCCCCCCACCTGACCGAGGGGAGAGGGCTAGAGGTAGCATTGCAGGATCAAATAGCAAAATAATCCGAAATAGAGTCCAAAGAAAGCAAACTCTAAAACACAAAACAAAAACAGGTCAAAAATGAAGACTAAGGGTAGAATGCAAAAAACAAAATCAACACCATGAAATCACGAAGATGTTCTAGTAACAACGAAGAAGGACACATTAGAACAAAGGGCGAGTGAAGTGAGCTTGGCAGTGAGGGAAAGGTTGTGGCTTCTCCTTGTGCGGGCAGTACTGGAAGTGACTTCTGCACAGATTGCATTCTGAAGTGCTTATTCAATAATAATTGGATTATATTATTATTACTAAATTCATAAAGAATATTTTTGATGATCATCAAATAATATTTTTCTTCTCTTCCAAACATTGCCTTCATTTCTCCCATTATTACTTTTTATGCAACTAACCAGTAGTTCATCATAAGCCCATTGTAGTTTGTATAAAATTCACATTTAATTTCATAATTGCTATCTTTAGTAGGAGAATATAGGTTTATAAATGCAATCTGAAACCAATGCCCATAGAAAACACCAAATAGAAAACATCCACGATATACAACCACTAAAAACTGCTTGTCCTCAATGCAAACAGTTTATTCCTAATCAATTAATAGATAAGAGACCACCTGTAAAGCTGACAAAAAGAAACAAAATAAAAAGCAATAAATATTTACTTGTTAAATTTTTAACAATTGAAACATTCTTCTATAAATGTAAATGCCTCACACACAAAAGCCACTAGTATTTTTAAGATTAAAAAAATAACAAAAGCAATTTTTTAATGCAAAAAGATATTAAATTTAAAACTGAGAACAAATTAAAAACAACAAATTACAAAAAAAAAAAATCATGCAGAAAATCCTCAACAATGAATGATAATGTTTAACATTTATTTGAATTAATGCATTCAAGCCAAATGGTCAACATTGACACATACCACTAACATAAAATATTAGAGCATTTGTTAAACAATATATTTATATGATTGTGACAAAAGTCCCTGTACCAATATTACAAAACCTATATGTAAAATGTTAATAAATTATAAGAAAATAAAATAAATAAATTATAAATATAAAACAAGGATACACTTTTTAAAAGTAAATAAATAATCTAATTTTGAGGCTATAAAGAGTAAGAATAAGAAACTCAGTTGATATGGATAATAACAAAACTAGATGAATAAATGGTGCAAGTCAAATCCACACTATCATTAAGATAAAAATGAGGAACGGAAAATAATATGTCATTAATATTCATATTCCGCAATAATATTAATATATTGATAATTCCTTTTATTCCTCTAATTAATAATTTTCCTTGCTCAATACTTCATCAGTCTAAGTATTTTTTAATAAAGAAGGATTCAAAGATTTCCTGTTATTAGCTATATTCCTTGTTGGTTTAAACCATGAGTCCAGAAATTTCATATGGAACTGCTAATAAAAAATAACAAGGTTCATGAACTTGAAATATTCCATAAGTCGACACCGATTTCGGGCAATGCAGATAATGAAAACACCATAAGAAAGTCCTTTCAAAAACTGGGAAATGCATTCCTTAACCAGGATAGGGTTCCTGAGAAGGTGGGATCAGTAATTATTGATGCCAAAATTAAATAATAACACAGAAAAAAATGAGGAACAGTGGAAAAAATGGTTTTATTAAAATAGGAGAACTTAATATTTAAAGAGTGAGCTCCTTTATCAACTTGGATATTGGCAAGACTGAATTTTTTCTAACCCACAAGTAAAAGCAACCGATTATTTTTAAAGAAATGTAATTATTTTTGAGTCAAAAAAACTATTGGTTAACATCAATATCAACCTTTTTGTTTAAAGTTAGGAAACAACAAAAAATAAATATTATAATCATTATTGTTTAAACAACACAGAATAACATAATAGAGAATATTGTTGCCGTTTACTATACATGCCCTTTCCATTGGTGTAAAGCTGTCTTGAATTTGATTTTCATTCACAATCGGTTGGCAATCAATTACCTCAGGAATTATCAGATCCTGGCACTCTTGGTTTTGCTAAAATAAGACAGTTCTTTTAATAAATAAGATATTGTTTTCATTAAAAATAAGCATTACAAGAAAATTATAAAGAGTAATAAAATGGTAAAAAGAAAATAATATCTTTAAATAAATTAACTATGAAGCGATATTACAACTCCAAAATTAAGATTTTTACAGTGAAAACAAAAAACCATCTGATGAATAAGAAAACACCTAATGATCCAGAAGCTCTAGCGCAGCAGTTTTACCATACAGTTGAACTTAAAATTCAGACCTGTGGTCTAATGGTTAGCGTAACAAACTACTAAGCTCAAAATAGAGGGTTCGTTGCCCTGCAGGTGGCCTTAAGATTTTTCAAAGGGAGTAAAAGTCCTTCGGAAGGGACGTTAAACGGTGTCCCGAGCCTGTACGATGTCAGATACTCGTTAAAAATCCCTATCCTGATTAAACCTGGATAGCCAAAATTTAGAGCTCCCGATGTAGCATCCTCCGATTAGCCATAGCAGCATAAAGTGGTGTTAAATGAACAAACAACTTAAAATTCACAAGAGTTAAATTGCTACAATCTATTTCTATCAATAAAACAACAATTCCATTTCGAATCAGTTATGAGTCAACCGATTCAAGTGCAAATATGAAATAATTTGCATCATTAGTCCAACAGAGCAAAATATCAAGTTAAAATTCATTATTTTTTTTACTATTACTATTTTTACAAAATGCCGTTAACCAAGTAAGTCACTAAAAAACCCAAAAATATTAAGTTGGAGATTAAATTTTCTCTTCATTGTAAGTCTTAAAAATTTGAAAAGTCAATTTTGAATGTAGACATGAATTTATAATTTAATGTGGATTTTGACTATTTTATATAGAAATTTCAAAGATGTACACAACATAGAACATAGACTCTTCTTTTCTGGATACAATAGTTTTTGATCAAAGATCTATACTACACCAGTTCTTTATAATATACCCAGATGTAAGTCCCTTACAAATGCAATAACAGCATGTTTTGACATACAAAAATGTCTGCCATTGGAGCAACAAAAAAATAAAATAAAAATTATTATTATTGACAGCAGTAATATAGGAATCTACAAAAAAAAATACCATTATTAAATAGTAGCAATAAGTTACTTTTTTTCTGATTCACTTGGAATATATAAACAATTTTTAAATACCATTAAATTAATTGATAATTAATTCACCTGATTTTCGTTGCTAGTAAAGTAATGTTGGGGTAATGAAAAAGGATTATTATTGTTCCTAAAGTCCTGAATCAAATTTTCCTGTTGGTCGGAAGATGTCAAATCTTCATCAATAGCACTCACAGTATCTGAATTAGGACTAATAACAGGCTCTGGAAATGAACTAAAAGAGACAATTAAAATAAAATTAAATACAAAAACATAAAGAAAGAGGTTGTGATAAAGTTCCAGATTACTTTTATTGAATTAAAATTTAAAACAATAGCAAATGAATATCTGGTGACCAATTCAAGATTCATTATGCTAAGCACAGTTTTTAGTGTTACTAAAGAAACACCAGGAAGGCTTTAATAATTGATATGACTGCTTTTAACTTTAAATTTAGTAAAGGGTGATTTTTCTTTGTGTAATACTACCAAGAAGTATTCAATCATAGCATAACTAAGATATTCTTTAAAAAGTCATTAGATAAATGGTTTTAACCCTCCGTCGGGCGCAGCCGGCCTGAGAAGCTAGCGAAACACATTTTTACACACCCCTCCTTTATTTCGCTTCTCAGAAGGGCCTCCCCTAGGTAGTTTCCTATCTCATGATAGTGGGTGGGACCCCACATATCATTTTACTGTTGGCCTTCACTTGTCATCCCTGTACTCCTCGTGGCTTGTGAGGCCGATTGCGCCTGATTGCGTTATTATTTTGAAGGTGAGTTTTTCAATATATTTCTATTTCAATTGTTTCTTTTACTCAAAATAACCCGGTTTTATGCGGTAATTTGTTATTATATTCAGAAATTAGTGATATTCTGACACTGGCCTTTCAGGCCGGGTGCGCCCGAACATGTTACATTCTTAGCTGACTTAAGTTTTCTCGCCTTTTCTTCTAGATTTCCTGCTGAAATGGCTCAAAAAGTTTATGATTTTTCCAACCCTAAGGTTGTTGCTGAAATACGGAGCACTCTTGAGGATGATTCTTATGATCCTGCTTTGGTAGTCTAAGTATGGTAGATGGTAGATGGTAGATGATCCTGCATTGAATGGTTTAGGTTTCTGAATCAACTGGAGACCAGAAGAATCCGGAGGTAATCACATTTTACAATGCGCCCAAAGATGGAGTTGATACAGCAGATAAAATGTCTGCTACTTTCAGTGTAAGCCGGAATACTAGACGGTGGTCAATGGTTATATTGTTTACCTGTCTGAACGTGGCCGGCATAAATACCCAAGTCATTTCAATCGGGGACTGCTTGGAACCTCTAAAAAAGAGAATCTTCCTCAAAAGATTGTCTCATGAACTAATGATTGGACATCTAGCCCGACGAAGTCTGAACACAAGTGGAGTGCCGACTCAGTTGCAATTGTGGTTGAAAAGGTTTTTACCTCAAGAAGAGCGTGATACTACTTCCACTCTACCTGCCAAAAGACGAAAATGTGGTAGTTGCATGAATGAAACTGGATTTATAAGGATGACAAATTACGAATATCAAAATTGTCACGATCCAATCTGCCTAAACCACATAAAATCCCTATGCCAGAACTGTTATTCAACTGCGGATAAGGAAGGTGCAACATAGGTTTCCCTCCACGACATAGGTTAAGAATGATGATCCCACAGCAGAAGACATCATTTATCATCTTTTTATATATAGTTTTTTACTTTAAAATAATTTATTTGACCAATTTAAAAAAAATAATGTATGTTACATTAGAATTAATCGTTATTTTAGTTTAAGCTTCATTTCATAAATAAACTCATGTTTTTTTGTTAAGTGTGGTAAATTTACTTTCCTTAGATCCTAGTAAAGTGATTAGGTCCTAAACAAACTATTAGGGGGGGGGGGGGTTGGAACACAAATATGTGGGTGGCCTCTCAGGCCGGCTGCGCCCGATTTTGTTTCGTTTGGAGGTGCGCCTGACGGAGGGTTAAGTTGAAAAAAATTCAGGACTACATTAGAAATATAACAGAAGAAAAAAAAATGTCATCAAACTTGACTGATTAATTTAATTTTTCAATAAGTAAAATAAAAATACTATAAAATTCTATTAAGTTTGCCATTTTCCTAATCATTAATATGATTTTTCGATAAATAAAATATAAATCTAATATTATTTTAGGAGGTCTGATATTGGGTCGCAGATCTTAAATGGATGTTTAAAATCGCTCAAATCACTTTTATAACTCTAAAAAACAAATAAAAGGTCCGTTCTTAATATTAATCACATCAGATTATTATTAAAATAGAGATAATGAAGAACACTGAAAGCGGGATAAAAGGAATTTTGGAAAAAATTAATTTTGCTGATAAACAATTACACTTTAGCTTTGTAACTAAATAAAGAAGGAAATAATTATTTTAAAAACTACATTACCTTGGATTTCCATGAAAATTTGAATAATCCATAAACCGCCGCCTGTAGTTATCATGGTTGATTTCATACATATTTTTCCAGTAATCATTACTATTTAAATATTGCGAATAGTGAGGAAGAAAAGGTTCTTGCTGAAATGAAGTAATATTAGAGAAATCGGAAGGAGTCTGGCTCAAATCAAGGGAGTTATTACAATAGCCCTGATTGTAGTTTAGAGACCAATTTAGATCATTCTGTGCCAAAATGTCTTTCATCTAAAAACAACGGATTTATATAACAAATTAAAAAAATAAAAATATGAAATTAACTTAAATGAAATAACAGGTCACAAGGGGGGAGAGGAATTTATATAAATACAAGGAAGATAGCATAGTATATTTATAGAACTTTAATAATCAATTGACCATATAAATATGGAGAAAAAAAAATGGTCCTAGGGGAGGTAAAAAAAATTCCTTAAATACTGAACTAATATTAACCTAGGTTTCTAATAAATATATTAGTTGATCACTACTTAAGGAATTTTTATCAAAAACCAAAACTTCATTAAATAGAGTAGATAGGTTAGAAAAATAATTTTATTCTGGGACAAGCTAGATCCCTTCAGAATAACATACATGAACAGAAAAAATAAAATATAGATCGAGTCAAAACACTATATTATAAAAATCATAAGGTATTAATAAGATTCTCAACAAATTAAACAAAAAAAAAAGAAACAAATAATTAAAGAGAATAAAAATATTACAGAAAATAAAAACAAAATATAGAACGAATTAGTTTCTTTATTCATAATGAAGTTACAAGAAAAGATACTAAACAACTAAAGCCATTATTTACTTCTGATAAATGTAACCAAATAATTATATAGATAATATAACTCTAAGTAGATCTTAGAGAGCATCTGTATGGGAATCGAGAATATGTTGGAAAAGCATCGGTTTTTATGAGGAAAAGGACGAAGAATGGTGGATATAAAGTGAGATTGAGTTCAAGATGGAGGTGGGCCAGGCAAGAAAGGAATGCTCGAATGTTTTGATTCTGTGTGAACGGGTATAAAAATTGGTAAGGATTTGAATTAAAGGAAGTTGTAGATGTAGGGTTGATAGATATGTTCCTGACTAAACAAGGACATATTGTCTATGAGTGGAATAGAAGAGCAATTTTAACCTGTTGAACGGAACATCTCTGAGTTGTGGTCTACAGGGAATAATGACAGCTTTCAGTGTAGAATGTGAAGATTTGCGTATTTATTTGCAAATTCTTACATTCTACACAGTTATACAGTTTGTATAACATACGTAAAACACTGTATATTTTCGAATAATATGAGTATGGGCTTCGTAATTTTCCCAACCACTCATTGATTCCTAAGATGAGAGGAGCCTTCATTCAATTGATTACTGTTGGTACATCACTATCCTTTTGTATGATAGGGGCTAAAAACAAAGCCAACATTTTAAATAAAACATTTACTTTTCATTAGACATCATTTTTGAAATGATAACTCAGTCTTTATTTATTTTATTTTTTATTCGAGTGATGTGGTCGCGTGGCGATACCTGACCAAAGATGTCACAAAGACTCAGCCTTGTGCTCCACCCGTGCGCGCTTTTATCAGTAAAATTGTGAAACAATGCCGTCATTATGACGTATGTTCCGTTCAACGGGTTAACTTGTCATAAAGGTGAGACACATTAGACGCATCAATGAACTGAAATCAAATCTTAGACAGCAATTCATTATTCACTCCTATCTGTCTTCAAGCAAATTTGAGAGACCTCATATACCAAATGACAATATTCAAAATGGTAGAAGATTAGAGATGATATGAGGAGCTTAAGGGTAGGTGGAGTAAGAAAAAGAGAACGTAATAGCTTAAGATTACTTATTGACTGTTAGCATATTTGGGCGATGTGGGGTTTCCAGGCAACGGTTAGGTTTTCAACAGAGGAGCTCCAAGTGATGGAATGATCATTAAAGGTAAATATGGGAAAGGTATGAATGGATTTAAGGAGGGAATTAGATCTATAGCAGCCAGAGTTTTCACTGCATTCAATCCCAATATATTCAGGTTCTCCTGAGCACTGATCCTATCCCGAGTACTGGCAAACACAACTAATAGCTCAGAGGGAGGACAAAAAAATTGGTTTGGCTGTAATTAGCATATAAAAGGTGGAAATGGTGGTGAATTGATTTGGAAAGATCATTGATATGAGTATAGCAGTATATAAGAACTTATTATTAATAATATAATCATCATCATCATCATCATTTGTGGCGCTACAACTCCTGTAGAGTCAAGGCCTCCTGCAGCTTGGTTCGCCAGTCTTCTCTATTGGTTGCCACTGCTCTCTAATTGCGGATTCCCAAGATGGACCTGGCATCCGCCGCCACTCCATCGATCCATCAGAGCCGAGGTCTTCCCACTCTTTTTGTCCCATAAATCCTTTCGTCTAGGACCATTTTAGGAATCTCATCCTGGGTCATTCTAATTATATGACCTGCTCATCGAAGCCGGCCTACTTTTATTACCCTTAAAATATCTGGGCTCTTGTCTTGCTAGCTCAGCGTTCGTCGTTATCCTCCATATCCCATTGGTGCAAACTGGGCCATAAATTCTCCTCTCGAACCTTAGTAGAAGGGCTTCCTGTGAACTGGGTAATGGTTCCAGCATTCAGAGGCAAAAGCAAGAACTGGTCCTACTAGGGTCTTATACAAATGCACCTTCGTGTTTTGAGAAATAGCCCTGCTTCTAAAATGCTTCAGTAACCCGAAATAACATTTATTTGAGGACATAATTCTGCGATGGATTTCTGCTTTAATGTCATTATCCGCGTTTACCTGCGATCCAAGATACACAAATTCCTTCACCCTTTCAAATTTATAGCCTCCGGCCATAAAATGTGATGGTTCATGCACATTCAGTTGTGGGCCCTCATGCATATATTTGGTTTTTGATTCATTGACCTCCAAACCCAATCTATCTGATGCTATCTGGAGACTGATAAAAGCATTTTCTAAATCTGTAGGGGTTCTTGCTACAATATCTATGTCATCGGCGAAGGGCAAAATTATAGATCTATTGAATATAGTTTCCCCAATTTGTATTCCAGATTTCCGCACTGCACTTTCAAGGGCCAAATTGAAGAGGAGGCATGCGAGGCAATCACCCTGTCTTAGCCCTTTGTGAGTTTCGAAGCTTTCAGTCAGGTCACCTTGAACACGCACTGTGCATTGTATCTTCTTCATCGTAGCCCTAATCAGTCGTATCAGCTTCGGTGTTATTCCCATTTCCAGCAGCTCCTTGTACAGCTCGTTCCTCTTTATACTATCATAGGCCATTCGGAAGTCAATGAACAGGTGGTGTGTGTGGATATTATACCCCCTGCACCTCTCCAGAATGCTTCTAATGGAGAATATCTGATCTATGGTAGACTTTCCTCTAATGAAGCCCGTCTGGTACTTTCCCATAATCTGCTCGGCAAAAGGAAGCAATTTTTTATAAAGTATTCGAGAGAACACCTCATATGCACATGGTAAGAGGGATATACCACGATAATTATGGCAATCAAGCACATCCCCCTTCTTGTAAATCGGGCATATAACTGCTTTGCGCCACTCACAAGGGATTTCCTCCATCCTCCAGATATCCATTATTATATTATAGAGGACTTTGACTAATTATTCTCCTCCATACTTAAAAAGTTCAGGGGAGAGTCCATCTGGTCCTGGTGTTTTATTATTTTTGAGCTCTTCCACAGATTCATAAACATCGTCCACATCAGGAGGCTCCAATTCCCCTGGGGGCATCTCTATTTCCTCTCTTTCTATTCCACCCACGTCATTAAGTAGGACATCGAAGTAAAGCCGCCACTGTTAAACCTGAACAGAACCTGTCTTCTATTTGTGGTGAGATTACCCTCGTTGTCTCTACAGGCATTTATTCTAGGTTTGAATGTCTGTCAGCTGTTGTTCATTTCTTGGAAAAACTTTCTCATTTCATTATTAGTCGGAAGTTCTTCCATCTGCTGGAGGCGTTCCCGGTGCCAAGCCCTCTTTTTCCTCTGGTGGGCGTGTTTCTCTTCCCTTCTTCTGGATCTCTATTCCTCCACTGATCTTCTTGTATGCCTTCGCTGTAACATTTTTTTATAGGCAAGGTTCTTCCGGCTGGTCACTTCTTGGCATTCTTCGTCAAACCAGGGTACTTTCTTAGTTGGTCTTTGGAATCCAAGCACACCAACTGCTAATTCTTCCATGGCTTCTTTACATTTTTTCCATTCTTGATCCATGCTATCAGCCTGACACAAATCTTTAATTTTGACATTCATGCTGTCAGTAAAGAGTTGCCTAACCTCGAGATCCTTCAGTTTTTCCGTGTTAATCTTTGCCGATTGTGCACCATTTTGATTTCTGATGTTGGAAATTCTAGCCCTAAACCTGGCGATCGTGAGGTAGTGATCAGAATTGATGTTGGCTCCTCTGAAAACTCTCACATCCATCAAACTACTGATGTGACGACTGCTTATTAACACATGGTCGATTTGATTACGTGTGAATCCGTCATTGGAGTGCCAAGTCGCTAGATGAATGTTTTTGTGAGGGAACATAGTACTGCCGACCACAAGTCCGTTCGAAGCAGGAAAATTTATCATCCTCATCCCATTATCATTTGTATGGCCATGAATGCTATTTAGACCAATTGTGGGCAAGTATTCTGTCTCCTTTCCTACCTGCGCATTATAATTTCCCAGGATAATCTTAACATCAGCTCTCGGGCAGGAATCAAGGCGTTGCTCCAGACTTCTATAAAAGGCATCTTTTTCATCATCTCCAGATGGTTCAGTCGGGGCATGGACACTAATCATACTATAATTATGGAATTTTCCTTTTATTCGGAGATAACAGATTCTTGGACTAATTGGTTCAAAGCCAATGACTAACTGACTTATCTTCTTGCTCAAAATAAATCCAGTTCCGAAGGTGTGCCTCTTGTCATCGCAGCTGTAGAAGATGGTATGACTTTTCTTATTGAACGCTCCTTGACCAGTCCATCTTATTTCTTGGATTGCAGCTAGGTCAACATGATAGCGGTCCAGTTGTGTTAGAAGCTGATGTAGAGCTCCCGGTCTATGAAGGGATAAAACATTCCATTGTCCTATAATAAGTTCCATTAGGCATGCCTTGATTCGTTTCCGATTAATCCGTACGGCTTTTCTCGTTGCAGGTTTCATAATGCTAGGATTTTAAGGGGAGGGGGTTATTAGCCCAGACTCTACCCCCGAGTCAGGTGGGGGGGGGGGGGGGCTGCCCCCTTTGAGCTTCCTGACCTGGTCCCCCGTCTGGGGCAGCTACCTAGGGGAGGTAGCCCTAGGGTGTATACTGGACATATAATACAGGAATATAATTAATAGACAGTTACTTTTCACAGCAACAACATTCTTGGCTACCAGTATTAACCTAATCACAATGTAAAAATACCATAATAGTTGAAAAAACTGACATAAATTATTATGTCAGATTAAAATTTTATATATTTTACAATATTATAAAAATGATTGCATAATAAAACCAAAGCTTCATCCCTTTTTATATTTCAATGTTAAAACAAACAAGATAGAAGTTTACTGTTATTGATAACTGAGATATTGTTATGATTTAAGGAAGACATATCACTTCTTATTTTCTCTAAGAATCGTCTTGCAAAAACAATAATTTGACAAGGCTGATGAGAACGATCTGTATAAGAAGAAAAAATTTAACCTGGAAAGAATTTTTTTTTCCATCCTGATTGATTTGGTCTAAAGATGTGATTGACCCGTCCAAAAAGTCGCTATTAGAATATGGTGAGAAAAAGCCTTTATTTGTGTACTGACACTGTGTACCACTATGAGTGTTGTTCCTGTAAAAAAACAAAAAAAACAGATAAAACTGACAATGTTCCCATATTGTAAATAAACTAGCTACACACACAAATAAAAATAATAAACCTGAAATCAGAGCAGTTATCCCTTAATGAAGGAAAATTATCTTGAATAAAATTTACATTCTGCTCAGGTATTAGAAATTTTTGCTGAATATTATTTTCAGGAATCTACAATTAAAAACAAAATTATTTTCCATTAAAAAATCAACGACACATTTATGGGTGTGTTATTATTTAAATGTACAATAGTTACCTGATTATAATAATATGGCCTCTCAACACGCCCATCTCTAGCTCTTAACATTTCTTGTTCTTTCGATTTCTTTAACAGCTCCTGGAATGATTCAACAGGCATTGAGAGCAATGAACGTATGTTAGTATTCTGAAGAGAACTCGGCGCTGGCCACTGCAATATTGAAATAAATGTCGAATACAGTAGCAAGATTAAATGCATGGGTACAATATGAGAAAATAATGAAAGAAGGAGTCTACAATGTTTCTGTTAAAAAATAGAAAATATTAAATTTAAAAAAAAATTGAAATATTTAAATTCTGCCACACAAAGACCTTAGTTTCAAATTGTCAAGTTACTGGACAGAACCAAAACTATAAGAATTTTGATGAAATCATTGCATTCATATGATGACAATGAACGACTATATTATAGATGGAAGCCTTGTTTTAACTATAATCCTCAATCAGGTATTTCTGAAACCCAGCAACCATTCCTTAATATAATTAATCTACAAGAAGAAGGACTAATTTAGCCGTAACAAGCATTTGTGAAAGAGAAATAAGTTACTGAAGAATAAAAATTTTTTCCATTAATAACTTCTATTAGCAACAACTACTAAAACACAAAGATATGAAATTGAGCAGGAATGATTGCTAATTTATATTGACAACATAGCTTTAAGTATACACTCCAACAGATAATGAAAAAATATAATATTAATAATAAGGATAAATCTGTTAAGAAACAGTACCCATATTTCGTTTTACATTTCAATAGTGCTCAATAAGTGCTCAGTCACTGCCATGTATACTAGCAGATTCTGCAATCTAATAGGATAAAATATGTAGGATCAATACAGTAGTTGGTATCTATGGAAAACACAATAGCGGACACATTTCAGAAGAGAAATTGCAGATCTTCCTTGTAGTTCAAATCGATACAAGAAATTAATGGAACTAGCACCTTGAATTGAAAATAGTATATTCAAAATTAAATCACATGTTCTGAAAACGACAATAATTAAGATTTAAAAACTTTAAACCCAAACACTTTCCAAACAAAGCTAAAATATATGCAACATACCGTTGAATTATCTCCAGAAGAGTTAGGCTGGTTCTGAATGACCGATTTCCTGGATTTTCCCACTGGCTTTCTGTCTTGAGTCAGTCTCAAATGTTGATAAGCAGCTTCCCTAGCTTCCATCTTTTCATTTTTTCTCCGGACACGCTCCATTTTCTGTTCGGCAAGTATTTTGTCGACAATGTATTCTTTGCCTGTTCTTCTGGCTTCAATAATCTCAACCAACAAGTGATACTAAAACAAAGTGTCACATACAGCTTAAAATTCATCGGGAGAAAATTTTATTTTTTAATATAAAAAGTACACAACTGTTAACTATTCCATTATTTCATTAACTAGTTATTAACACAAATGTTTTGTTAAAAATAAACTTGTGAACAATTCAATAATGAGTGGTTTAAACCAACTAATTTGCTTTTAAGGGATAAAACTATTTGAAAATGAAGGAATCATAATAATTTTAATGAAATGCACAATCGAAAACAAAGCTGAGATAGTAGGCTCCATTTATAAAAAAAAAAAATGGATGAGCACAGATAAGCTGCTTAGTTATGATGGGTAATTGTAAATCAAATGTGGTATTATTATTGACATGATTTACCCCATATACCACAGTTTAAATAAAATTAAAAACATAAAAAGTAAATGTAGTCAGAAAGAACTAATGATCATCCCATCACATATTATATTGTGAAAAAAAACACAGTGGTAAGCCACACATCAATCTTCACTGTTCAAAAGTAACAATATAACTGAATTATGTACACAAACAAAATAGAAAATCAAATATAATCCTATATTTACACATTCATAGCAAATGACAGCTTTTGTAATCATTACTTGTTGATAAATAATAAGGTTTGACTTACTTTCAAGTTACCAGGCAATCTCATTCTCTTTGCTATAGACTGTAATTCTCTGTAGTTTATTTTTCTTTCTGACTTGGTTTCCATTTTGCACCATGGGAATTTAAAATAAATATACTGTTACGAGTATAATAAAATATTCGGCCAACTAGGCCGCTGGTAAGAACAAACTCTGACAGGAATGATGATAAAGGGATCATTCAAATCTGCAATAAAACTGTGTGTTCCCTTCCCCAGCTGGCGGGAATTTGATTCGAGTCTAAGAGGGGGAACCACGGAAGTGCGTAAGAAGTGCTTCTCTCTGATTTTAACATACAAATATTAATAAAAAGAACTTTAAATTTCAATACTCACAATAATAAAGATTTATATTTGGTTTTAAATCTATGTGGAAGGCAGTAATCTGAAGTTTTATCAGCTTGCTTGTACATTTCGTGTACATGGTATTGTCGAAAAAATTATTTTTGATGTAAAAAATCTGGAGATGCCATCTTGCATCATTGAAATTTAAGGTTTTTATTTATATAAAGATTTTTAATGCACGGGCTTATAATGAAACATCGACTAATAACAAAACGGACAAGGACATTCACTTGAAAGAAATTAGAATGTACTACTCGTGCGGGTTGAATAGATCAAACATGATTATTATTCTCAGCTTCTGATAAACTGTGAAAATTAAAATTAGACAGTAATTCAAATGAAATTATGTAATATTCTCTACACCAATCATCGACTTACTATTATCGCTTTTTTTAAAGACGTTAACACCATTTAACAAGCTTAATATGAAACTCATGAAACTTCTTCCTCAATTACAACGTATTTTTTTAAATGTTATCGCTTATTTTGTGTAATAGTAATTTGTTAAGAAGGCAAAAACATTGTAAGAACTTAAGTTAGTATAGCTATAATTATATTTTGAAGGCTTTCAAAAATAGTCTAATCAAGAATGACCACTTCAAATTTGGTATTTATATCAACAATAGTAGTCTTTGGGGTGATATATAAATGAAAATCAAATCATAGTAAATTTTCGATACATCGAAGCACTACTTTTTTTTAATAATGCCAATACATTAACTAAGAGTCTAACAGGAGCAGCATGAATACTGAATGTACACATCTATAATCACTAATAAATTCTTAATCGTACATTAATCTAAGTGGAAGAACTTATTTAGCTAAAGTGTTATTAAGTTCATTAAAAATATACATTGAGTGACAGGGGGGGATTGGAAATGTACAAACATGTAACAAAAACTAGAACTATTTCTGTACTAAAAATGTATTTATACTAACAGGTACATTATAATATATTAGCTACAAGTTTTATCTAGATTGCATCAAAAAAGTTTTACACGACTTAGATAATATCAAATGTGTTTAAAATAAAATATAATGGGTCAATAAGAAAAAAAGTGTGGAATAATTTTTCTGAAGGGAGTCTCATGAGGGCTACCATGCTCTCCAAAAAAATATATCCATTTCTAACAAATAAAAACAGCATACAGTTATAATCATTCCAATACCATCATGATAACAGATATACAAATTATATAAGAGTTTCTGTTATTGAAAAAAAAGTTACATAGAAGAGGGAAGTGGGGTGTTCCAATTTGACACTATTTCAAGGAGCTTATGATTACGCCACTGTGTATATATCTACTTACATTTACAGATCTAATATATTGTAGTATTAAAAACAATACTTTTATTACATAGTAGCAGGGTTACAATTTTTATACTAATACTAATTATATGTAAAGAATGTGTATTAAAAATGAAAGTTTTCCCATTACATAAAATAGAGTACAAATGGAAAAGAGGTAATTAAGTAACAAAATATATTTTTAAACAAAGGTCTATAATAATATAATTAATCGAATGATCAAGCAAAACGTCAATAGAATAATGTCGGTTGGTCTTTGTAAAGCATCAGAACAGAGGAAATTATCCTTTATTATATTTAATAACAAACCTTGAAAATTTTATAATTATCGAAATAAATTATACTTACGATCAGTTCCGCAGGTTGTCACTTCAGTTAAGTCTAATAGGTTTTAATTTTTCATTCGTTCCCTTTTTAATATTCTCGAAAATGAAAACAACTCTGAGTTTTAGTACGAAAAAAAATACTGTGATTATGGGAAATATGTATATTTTGGTTATAATCTCATCAAAAATTGAACGTTTAAACAAACAATACGAGGTATAGATGATTATATAACCTAAACAGTATGTGTAAGTAAGTCGGCTCATAAATCTATTTAGTGTCAGTAATAAAATTGTTTTTATTTTCGAGAATATTAAAAAGGAAACTAATGAAAAGTTAAAACTTGTTACTAAAATCTAAGGGGCAACCTGCGGACTGATACCTTATATGTACTTTAAAAATTTACAAAGAAGTGAGCAGACTGGATTCAAAGTTTAATTTGGTTTTTAATTTAGTAATATAACATTTTTCATTATTTTGTTTATTATTATAACTAATTCTACGGTTTAAGTTATAAATAGTTGTTTTATTTTCAGAGTAACGACCATCTTAGTCTGAAGGCCTGACCAATAGCAATGCTTCCGCCTGGACAGAACCTCTTGGACTGGTTGCCTCGCAGGTGTATGTTCCTTCGTCTTCTGAAAAGGCCTCCACGATCTGCACCCAGGATGTGACCATCAGGAGTTCCGGCCCACCGCGGACCTGGATAGCAACTTGCTGATTGTCTCCTAAACATATAAAGTCCTCGTGTTTAGAAGCTAATTTCAGGAATGATAAAAAATTTCAGTCTTATATACATCACTTTAAAAAATATGCGAAATTATAAAGATAAAAAGAAAAATGATTGTAACTATTAGGAACTAGATAATCAAATTCGGCACTTACGGAACATGCGGTCCAGAGACAGTGATATAACCTACCCTTATGTTACTTTCTTATCATGTTTGTTTTTTTCATGAATGTTATATCTAAAGAATTATTAATTATTTCGTTAATAGCTGTGATTTATTTTGAGATTTTTATTCCCAAAAATATACTCCATCGAAGAAAACCGGTGATTTTGTTTCATTAAATAAATTTAAATTGATTTAAAACATCAACTTCCTCTGAGTTTTTTTTTTACATCACTTGGGGGAACGTGGCAAGCGGAAGTCAAAAGTGGTTTCCAATTAAAGCAGTAATCATTTTAATAATCCCAATTCATACGAATTTTAAACTGTTTTATTCCGTTTCTTGTGATAAAAAGAATGTTACCTATGAAATGCAATTAAAATTTTATTTTATTGTCAATATTGTAGATAGGAAGAAGATTTATTAGTAAATCGAATAATCCACGTCTTCTCTCAAATTTAATTGGATTTTAAACTATCTGATTTAATAATATTAAATATGATTCCACTCTAACAGTGTTTATTGATGCCATGCACGGTTTTCTCTCACCGGTCTTCCGTTAACAATCTATTTATAAAATTTTTATTTCAATATGATCCTATTGAACATATTACGTCACTTCTTTCGTACAATATAACTTGTAGTCCAGAGAAAACTTGGGACTCATTACTTAAATGTCAGTACCATTTTTAGAATTTACCAATAATTTAATTTTTTGCCGCAATAAATGATCCAAATTAATTAATCCATAAATTTTATAATACAATTATGTAATAGTTTTTCTGATGAATGGTACCAAATTTATTATTTTTTCAGTGCTTTGGTTAAATGAGTCAGTACCGTGGCACGCAAAATTTAAAATTTTGTTATCATTCTCTATATTTTGAAGATGTATCAAAATTCTCTCAGACTTTCATTTTTACTATAAAAAATTGAGTACTCATATGCATTAGGAACTAAAAAAGTTTCATAATAGAATTAAAAAATGTTATATAAAAAAATTAAAAGGTAGAACAAGGTCATCCGTGTATAGTTAGTTATATTTATCATATAAATGATTAAAATAAAAGTAAATACAAGATACATTTTAATTAAATAGATGTTACAGAAATTAAATTAATTACATTACGTTAATCGAAAAAATCATGAATTCAGATGCATAAGAAATATTTATGGACCCCATATTTGTTGGAATTTGGAAATTTATAGGTAAAATAAGAGGCTGTTTTTCTTCCATTGTTTTCCTTTTAGGTTTATGTAACTTTCTTTAAACAGCACTAAAATTCAATTAATTTTTTTAAATTCATAAACTATTTTTTGTCTTTAAAATATTAATGAATTTCTTAAATTTGTTGTTATCAATATACATTAAACAATATTGTTACCTGGAAGCGCTTTGGTCACTCCATCTTTTCCAGTAAATTTCCAAGTTATTGAAGGCACTGGAGACCCTTTAGCTTCGCAGTCGAGAGCTACAGGCATGCCGTGCTGTGATTGAGTCTCCATTGGTCCAGACTGTATCTGAGGCCCTGTCAGGTCATATTTATCGTTATATACTACTAATAATTATAGAAATAAATGTTGATGATATGGTAATATTCTATAATTAATTATTGTTACCGTCGACTAAACTCCATTAACAATATGAATATTACCTTCTTGTTAACTTACCGAAATCGCATGGCCCCCAGTGCTGAATAGAAACGTCTTGTGATGTTTGGTCGTTGTTAAAATGACAAACTGAATTGTAAGTAACATTATTATTTCCGCATACCATTCGCTTATCCATGCGGCATTGGCATTTTTCACCTGATGTCTGAAAAGAAATAAACATATATTATTTTTACAAAATAAAAACGTCCACATTTTAACATAAATATAACTGGATAATATACATGCTTTGTATAAAAAATTAGATGCAATACTTTCTATCCCATTATTATTCCGTTTCAAATACTTTTTTTAATATCAAGAATGGTTTTTTTAAAAATCTATATACCTTCAGAAATATTTTCTTTACAATTTCATATATAAGAGAAGGATGTGGAAGAATTGCGAATTCCTAGTTTATTATTGTCAGAATTGAGTCAAATGAGGAATTAAAAGTTACCACGGCATTAATGACAAGCGTGGGTTGAGCAATACATTGTTCAACAATTTATCGCGAAACTGATGTTGATTAAACAATAATTGGCTCTGATGTTCCAATTGCTCAGGATCTCTAATTTTCCTGTTGGTTTGCTCCAGATCAATTGATGGAAATCGTGCTGGGAAAATGCTTCGTGTTGCTGTTATCTAAGTTTTCACTTCGGAGGGACAAAAGAACTAAGAAGAAACAAATATTTCTTCTTGAAATACTAAAACTATTTAGTTCAGTTATTTAATAAGGATGTTGAAAATCAGTTTATACAGTGTAGACTTAAAGGCGGGGTAATGCAATTAGGAATGTGAGCATCAAGGAGGCAACAAGGAGTTATCAAATTAAGCAGGTGTGCGTTCAATGTGAAAATGGCCAGTAGTAAAATCATTGGAGAAAATATCCCATACATCTGAGTGGTTAATTTAAATGCCCAAAGAATTAAATAAACCAGAAAATGAGCAATAAATACAAATCATAAATTACTTGAGTTCAACCTGAATAAACTTGATAGTTAAAACTTTTTCTAAATTTTTGACGTTCTTAAAAAGTGGATAAGTTTCTTTTTTAAAAGTGACTACCCATTTAACAGCGAAAAAATAATAACATATAATTATTATTTTCCTTGTGATAATATATATATATGTTTTTAATATATATTTATTGAAATTTACAACTGTATAAAGAATACATCCAGTAAATATTATGATTGAATAAATTGACATGAAAAGACAAGTAGAGAAACTACCCAGTGGTAGTACTCAAATAAAAAGTTTAGCTTAGAAGGTCACGAGGCCATCTTCTTTTCAGACGCCTCGGAGGACGTGATAATATAAAATATCTAATTTCAACTGTTTCAGTAATATTTGTATTGAGACAGGACAACGACCATATGGTTTTTTTTTTTTTTTTTGTTCATTTAACGTCACTTTATGCTGCTGTGGCTAATCGGACGATGCTACATTGGGAGCTCTAAATTTTGCCTATCCAGGTTTCATTAGGATAAGGATTTTTAACGAGTACCTGACATCGTACAGGCTCGGGGCCCCCGTTTAACGTCCCTTCCGAAGGACGGCGTAACCAAGGATTTTTTACTCCCATTAAAAAATCCTAGGGCCACCTGCAGGGCTACGAACCCGCGATCTTGGGCTTAGTAGTTTGTGACCATATGGTTCGGTTAGTTGAAAAATAAATCTAACACGAATTTTATATTCACAAACAATTTATTGAACTTCAATTGATGATTATCATCGGACATTAACCGGACATTAATTGAATATTTCGGGGCGCCGCGGCGCACACTTTGGCAATCACTGAGTTAAACTATATATCAGAAAAAAAAAATCACTGATGATAAAAAATTAAAAAAAAAATCTGTACCATTACGATCCATGGAGTATTGGATTCAGTAAATGGTAGAGAAAGTAGTGTTTCTATGAGGGTACTGTTGTGCAGGGAGCTGATTTGATCACGCTCAACCGCCAGAGTTTCCGCCCTCATTTTTGATACCCACTGTACAGAGGCTGGGTGAGCCCCATAAGAGCCTGCAGATACCAAAGGATCCATTCCCGGCTGTTAACGGATTAAAAATTTATTTGCCACAGCCGGATTAGGATTCAATTCCACAGGTTGTTGCTTCGTGTTAAGCCCAAAGTAGTGACGTCATTGTTAGATCATTTCTACTTATTATATTCTGTAAATTAAAAATTATAGTTAGTTTTAGTATGAAAAAAATATGAGTTTATTTATGGGAATATGTATATTACGGTAATAATTTCATTAGTAAATGAACAGTCAATGGCTATGTTTTTTAATAGGCCCAGCTCCCCAGCCTGGGTGAGCCCCTGAAGGATATGCAGTCCCACAGTTTCGATCTATGGCTGTCTTCAGCTTAAATAATATATCTGCCACATCTGGACTTGAAACTGAGACCTGTAGCACAGTAACTCCGGGTTCTACAAACGCAGCTACTCCGCTTCCCTTTTGTATCGCATCATTTACGAGTTTATCTATACCCAAAAGGGCGTTGTAGCTACCAACGCCAATTCAGCTACCAATGCTGAAGTATTTATCCAATAAAACTCTTTATTGGTTGTAATCCCACATAATCTGTTTATCTCTCTCCCTGATTCCCACTGCTTTTGGGATTATTAACCAAAGTAGTCAACTATAAGTCAACAATAAATATCACAATATTTTATTTGTTATATAGATCAAGTTTAGCTAACGGCTAGAGGGCAAAAGAACATCTCAAGATGGGGCTTGAACTGTTGCGCTAGACATAACAGACCATTTGCCAAATCAGTTGGCATCGGTGTTACGTAAACATGACTGCCCAGGCTCTCTCGGCTACGAAGGGAAGATGGCCTCAACGTAAGGGATAATTATAGGCACACTTAACATTTTAAATCCTACTTATCGGTCAAACTGAGCTAAGTAATCCATTTTTAGACATCCTAGGGAACTAAGTGCTGTCGTAAAGTTCAATATGCTGTGATCAAACAGTCGGGTGGTAAAAATGGAATTTTAAAAATTCTTTGACAAAGGTTAGGAAATTTGATAATTTATAATATGATAAATATTGTTTAAATTATATCATTACCAATTTAATCATTCTTAATGACTCATTTTAACGTACCGAAACTATTGAAAGTAATCCTGAGTTAATAAGAACTTACCGTTCGTCTCTCAACAATAATAAATTGAAAAAAAAAACATTTTTTAACATAATTGTTATATTAAGGTTGATAACTGTATCAAGAGTGTTACTTTAAGAACTGGAGAGAAAAAAGATAGGTAGTGTAAAAAGATACTTAGAGTTTTTCAAGTAAATTAGCGGAAACTAATATTTAATTGGAAAAATTCCCAAAACAAAGCCTTAAGTTTCTAAAATGCTGGAAAAACATCAACGAGTCAATGTTTCGACAATTCAGGGATCATCAGGACTTACAATTATATGTATAACATTCACATCGATGAAGATCGAAAACAGTGTTTCAATGCCTCATATCAACAGTCCTAACAGGCTCATCAAACTCAGACACTTTAAGACGTTCAAGAAGAAATACTTTATTTAACTTTATTATTTTAATATTCCAAAATAATATATATAAACTGTACCACTAAAACCCAGGAAGAGTCTTAGGTTCAGCATAAGGTAGATACTGTACTGTTTCTATGGCAACTATTATGCAGGGAGGTGGTTTGTTCGAGATCACACTCAACCGTCATTTTTACCCCTATTAAGGGAACCAGAGAGACTGGGCGAGTCCCAGGACAGTCCGCAGAATCCAAATGGTCCATCCGTGTGGACGTTAATAGATTAAATAAGTTATCTGCCAAAGCTTGATTTGAACCCGGGTCCTCCAGCAAAGCAAACCAACGCTCTTCATAAAAACCAACGCTTCCCCGCTCCCGATTTAATTTTTAGTTTTAATATTTTTTATTTTAATTTTATTAGTTTAATTTTAAGTTTCTTTATTATATTTTATATTGCGAAAAGTGCGTACACAGAATAAATATAATTCTAAAACATAACATTAATTACCCGGAGATAACACGGATTTTTGCATATTTCAAACTGATAGTAGTTAAATAACTTAGTTATATAAATTCAAATAATGAATTCTTTATTTTTCAAAACTTTTCTAAGAAAACTCCTTTTAAAGTAATTATTGTCAATTCGATGGGAAACACATGATCGTCAAAAAGAACAATTTTTTAGCATCCAGATGATCCGACCAAGATCCGTCTTGATGATGCTATTTTTCTTGGTTGTTTTAGATTTTTAAACAAATTATGGCGTCAAATCTTTTTACACATACTTTTTATCGATGCATCTATCATTTTTTTTCTTACACGCGAATTAAGATATGGAATGTGAAAAAATTGATTTTCATATCAACCTTTTTTTTTTTATTATAAATGCTATATAACGACTTTTTTTCACGCAATTTATATATATATAATTTATATATATATAGTGCATTTTGCATATTAGGAGTTAATTACATGATAAAAACTTCTGGAATTACAATATATTTTAAGCCATTTAGCACAATTAAGAAAAAGAGTAGTCAGTACTAACATCTTATTAGGTTAAAGTTTCGTAAATGTTTAAAAATAGGAAACGAATGACAATCATGCGTAACGTTTGAGTAGTAAAAATAAATGTTAATTGGACCTTATAATCCCTTATTTCTTCCATTTAATTCGTTAACATAGTAGACATGAACATACAATGTACGAAAAATGCACATCTACTGTAAGGTAACTCAATTAGACAGAAGACGTGAATGTATGAAACATTTTTAAACGACTGCAAAGTGCGTTGTCGGAATAATCAAGAATTAATTGATAACACTACAATATTATTTATTGGATGCAAAAATGAATAATGCATACTAATCACGTCGTATTTTCTTTAGGCATATCAAGAAATGAAAAGATTAATTCTACTTATCTTGTCAAGTGCATTGAATCACCATTGAAATATACGACTCAAGTAATAATATATGTAAAGTTTATTTATTTCTCAAAAAAGAAATACTTTATTTATAAGTTAAACGTGCTTATAAATTGAGTTGCTACATGACAGCGAAGGTATATTTAACCGATGTTAATATGTGACATGTTTATATAATAATGACATTGTGTAATAATAATTTGTCTGTCGCAAATAATAATACAACAATGGCTTCATTAAATTGATTAATAATATGACAACTATATATACAAATAAACTGATACCTTCAGTTGAACGAAAATTTGCTCATTGTTCTCTCAATTTTAAACTAACACACATATTTTACTCAATAATTTATGTCAAAACAATTTTTTACAAGACTTCTTCTATTTTTACTTTATTTAATATAGCAAATGGCTTATTGATGAAAATAAATAAAGTAGAATTAAAAATATTAAGTATTGATTTAATTTGGGTACTTCCACAAACTAAATTATTGTTATTTATTAAATAATTTTTAAATTAGTTATTAACTTAAATCATTATTAATTTTAAGGTGTTCCATAAATATTAATTATTAGAAAATTAAAGAATTTTTTACATTAATTCCGAAAGAAATAGTAAATAAAAATATTTTTTTTAGGTTTTTTTATACATCCATTTTAATGTAATTTTTGTCATCAGCCAATATTATATTGAATATTACAGCAGATATAAAATGAATAGATATTTAAATTCGGTAAGTTTTTGGTTGAAATTCGAGGAAACGGTATATAAAAAATTAAAATCACATGAATATTTTTTAAATTAAGAAATTAATTCAAAAAATAAATTAATTGCTCGCCTTAATTTCTGTACAAAAATTTAGTATATTTAAAATAAAAATGGCATCCAAATGCTAGCAAATAATATTTTTGTGACATGAAAGCATCTCAACCATTACAGATTATAAATAAATTATTGTGCATTGCCAATTGTCATGACCCCACGTACGTCAATCAAACATAGACATAGATAGATAATCGTGTTTCTTGCAATTTATGATATAGGATAAGCTTATTATGTATCTATATTTATGATTTACGCAGTATGTATGAGTGTATATATAAATATATGTGTATACACACATAGAGAAAGCATAAATCTGAAGTATATTATGAATAATTTATTTATATTTACATCGATGCATATATATATATACAAATACGTAAAAAGAAATAACAAAGTATGAACATTTTAATATCAGTAGTAAACATCAATATATTATGCCATATTTACGCAGGACAAGTATATAATATGTACAAATAATATTTTTAATAGTTACGATTTATTTAAATTAAAGTTTATTTATTATTATTTATTTAAATATTTAAACATATCGCAGAAAATGAAGATTGAAAGATAGGCTCCTTTCACAAAGGTAGAGCGAGCTGAGTCACCGGCGTCTGAAAAGAAAAAAAAAATTAATCGCTGCGTGCCTGATGTCAGAACTACAAACACGAATCGTCTCGAGCTACAAGCAAACTTGAATATTTTATCGTATGAAAAATGTAAAGTGAATAGTTAATATTTATAAAAAGATACCCGTTTTTATTAATATTTTATCGCAACGCTATTCTTACGTGGTGTGTTGAACAAGATTTCAAGTATAAGTTTGTTTTCGTTTTTCTGAACAAGTAATAAATATTTTCACATGCAGAAGACCCAGGTTTGAATCATGGCCAGGACAAATCTTTTCTCTTCAAAACAGAAATAAATATTTTCATTATAATAAATATTTTAATAATTCTAAGTTTATAATACATAACTGACTTTTGGTTAAAAAAAAATGTTTTCACGGCGTTAATGACCCTAAAAAGGTTTTCAAACGTATTTTATCAGCGTTGTGTTTCATATATATTTTATTAAATTTTTTTAAAAGTTAACTAAAGTGAGTAAACTAAAAAAATACAATTAGATCTTCATCCTACCAGATTAAAGAGGAGAGATAATCTTAATAAAACAACTACCAATCTAAATTTATTATTTTACTTTTTACAATTAATTTTTATAGTCAAACGTTTAGTTAAATATATAATTTTTTATCTTAATAAAACTTTACTTTTATTGCCTCTATAATGCTGTCAGCAAACAGAAGTGTTTCGATTTTTTTCAATCCAATACTAAATAACTTATACTATTAATTTATATCAAAACAAATTAAATATAAACTTTACATAAAAATAATAAAGAAATGCCTCATTAGTCATATCACTGTTACAACCAATAATCAATTATGTTTGTCAGGTCAAAGATAGTTTACAATTTTAAATATTAATACTGCACTCAATTAAATCTATTAAAGTTTAAACATATTTCAACATGATGTTACAAAACAGTAGTAATAATTTTGTTGAAATTGCTACTAAATCATTAACTCTTAACGAAAAAAATATAGATAATTTAAGGTATCTATTTCAAAAGAATAAAAGACAACTGCAATTTTAACTTTTTGGTGGGGATTGTGAAAAATACTTTAGTCGAAATCATAATTTTTTCAGAGTAGTTAAGGAATCGGAATTATGCCTTGGATTTCAATGGAGGAAAAGAATTAGTGACGCTCACTAATGTTAAAAGATAACTTGTACATCGAATATATATATATATATATATTAGAGAACTATATTTTAAAAAAACAAAAACAAATATATCATTAAGAAATGGCAAGATTTCTTTAACGTCGATAAAAATCTTATAAATCCTAATTTTAAAATTACATTTGCAAACCAATATAAAAATTGTTTTATTTTTATTGATGAGGAAACGGTTGACTAAGTACGTCTTGAGAAATGTTGAAATTGATCTGTAGAAAACTTAGTTTATCTTATTAATTAAACCTATAAAGATCATGAGACATGGTAAAAAAGATGAGATATAATTTTACTGTGTTCATGGATCTCATTTCACTCTTTTGAGATTTTGAATTTCTCATCAATTATTTTTTAATTTATCCTTTTTTATATTGTTTTTCCTTCTTTTCATCCTATTCAATTCTGTTGTTTTATTCTAAGCCCTGATGATGGTCTAAAAATTAGGCTGAAACGTTGGCACACAATAGAATAACTTCTTTCTTATTTGTGCGAACTTCATTGGCTGTAACCCCTAACTATTACTGTTTTTCATTACTGGTTTTCTTTTTACTGCATCATATATCCATTTTAATTTTTTTTAAATGAAAATCTATTACATATTTTACAGTTTTATGATAATTATAAATAAACAAACTGAACAATTTTTGTATTCTTAACTTTTATTCTAAACGTATAATTATAAAGGAATGGCCGGACCAATATCCTTTTACTGTTTCTTGGATATATTAAAAGTTTTTTTTTGTGTGAAAAAGATTTTAAAAACCCATAAATATAAGGATTCTATATGAACTACTGATTCAATGATATATAAATTATTATCTAGATATATATTTACAAGTTATTCATTGAAATTCACAATTGTATTATGACAACAAGTAAGCATAAGAATGATACATCGCTGCTTGGATAAAGGCATCTAGAAAAACTACCCAGTGGTAGTACTCAAATAACAAATTTAACTTAGACGGTCACGAGACCAACTTCTTTTCAGACGCCCCGGAAGATTATGGGGAATTGAACAGCTAGGTTTGTAACTAGTGGGTTTCAGAGCAAATAAAGTTTTTCATGAAAGGACTTGTGTCGGGTTCAGGCCAAATCCCCAATAAATGGGGCATTTAGGTCATTTTATAAATTAATAAATATAGCTAATTTTTTAAAAATGTACATAGCTAAAAATATAACTTACGGTATTGGTACAGACAAGATCCCTGCTACAAGGCACATTTTCCGAGCAAGTTTCGCCCTCCTTGCCCCCGCACAAGAACGGACAACAGTTACACGGATCAGGTACAGGATGCGTACAGAACACAACGCAATTCCCGGTGTCGCAGGTAGGGCAGACCGCCCAGACTACGGCGATACGGAGAGTAAGGAGTACGACTAACCAAGACATCATCTCAAGTCTCACTTTCTGTGGAGGAGGGCCATATATATTCGACCCCCACTACCATGACCGCGCTTCAAATTAGCGGGAACGATTCACATTACACTTAAATAATTAATTGAACTGCGAGCAACTGAAAAAAATAAATAAATGAATGTCTATTAAAAGATAATCTCAAACAATAACGTTAACAACTATACAACAACATTATTGTGGATATAAGTATTCATAATAAACGAGAAATATTCATTTAATAACTTCTTTCTGAACAATTATTCAAAGCAATAATTTTTAAATTAAAAATTCGATTGTCATTACAACGCAAACCAACAAAAGATAAATGGTTCGTGCCAAAATTCCCCTCTATATGAAGATATTTTAAATTGGCATTAATACAAATAGCTAATATAAAAATATTAAAAACGATTTTTTTATAAATGTAGCTGAAAATCAGGAACTTACAATAAGATTTTCACAGACATATCTTGGTTCTTACTAATTTCAAAGACTAGTAATAGCAACATGATCTAAAATATGAAACAATACAAGATTGAAGCAAAACTATACATACTATAAAACAAAGTCATCGGCCGCGTTTGTTCGCGGTAAACTACTGCACGGATTTTCATGCGGTTTTCACCAATAGATTGAGGGATTCAGAAGAAAGGTTTAGGTGTATAATTTGTCGAAGACGCTGCTTGCCTTATCCCGTGCAATTATATAACGTGTAAGATTATAAATTCATATATAAAGAAATGTTTGGTTTTGTTTTTATATTTATAATTTGCTTTAAGTACATTAGCTGAGGTGGGAAAAAAAAATCAAGACTCCCAAAGAAGCCTAACCAATGATATTCACGTGGTCCATAGAGGCCGGTACATGTTAAAAAATATATATATAAATATATTACACAGAAAAATTTATATAATTTATAAATTATATAAATTTATTAAGCAAAGCTGGGGTGGGTCGCTAGTATTGTATAAAAATAAAATCTATATTGATGATTTAAACATAACATACTTATTTATTTGCTAAATATAACTTTTAAGAAATAATTTTGCAGTTTTTCTTATTGTAACTGTAACTGAGCAAGAGTAACCACATAAAAGTAACTGAATATGTACCCGTTACCACGTGTCATCCTTCTCACTTTTTTTAACAAATACATACAAAGTGTAACCGTTTTACTACGTACTTCAGTATTTTTTCTTATTATTTGCCAATATTCTTAAATATCAGATATAAAGCAATATTTACGGGTAGATGTCATGAAAAACGAACTTATAATTACATAAAGACAATAAAGTATTTTCGTGAGAAGCGGATCAAAAGGGATTAAGAATGGTAATTATATACTTCAATCTACAAAGTTCGCATTAAAATGAAAATGATTCATTGAAAAAAGACTATAAAAAAAAAAGGGTTTCCCTGCTAATCAACATTCAAAACTGCTGAGATCACTCGTATTAGCTGGAAGACCAGAAACCAAAAACAGATGCAAGCTGAGCTTCATTAGATTACAGAAATGGCTAACACAATTTTCTCAGAACTGTGGCTTAGCGGAAGTCTGCTTCTATTTTACAGAGTCCATTGTTATTTATTTTTTAAAAACATATTTGATGACCAAAATAATTTAATCCCTTTTTCATCCTACTGCCATGAAGTTCACATTTTCTTTTCAGTATCTTTAGTTTGACTTTAAACTTCTTTTTCATTTTAATAGCTTGAAATTTTAGTTACTCGAATAGTTTTTAAAAAAGCAATTTAAAATTGATTCCTTGATGTGCAATGAGTTTAATGCCAATATTTATTGCATTGCATTGCATACCTTGTTTTTAACATTTTCATCATTAATTTCTTATTAAACTTATGTCGATAACATATATAAAGCTGTAGTGAAGTGAAAAACTTAAAAAAAAGTTAGAATTTAATGTATATGTAACTGATTTTTAGGTTTAACTTCAATAACATTATTTTGCATAAAAATAACGATTTCAGATCATTAAATCAAAGGAGTACCTACAATAAAAATTTCATAACATAGCAGGAAATGTGTATTTATATGATATAACAGAACTAATAATATATATATTATATATATGACAAGAAACAAAAACATAAGGAAATTAAATTGTTCACAAAACTAATGCCATAAAACTATTTTTTCATACCACATCACTTTTGTTTTAGCATATCAAGTTAAAAAAATGGTCTTGTACCAATGTTGAAAATACGTAAGAATCAATCTTTTGTGATTCAAAACTTATTTAAATAAACCGCAGAAGCACTTTATTCTTCTTGTAATTGCACTTCTAATTATTTTCAATAAATTTGTAGATCAAATTATTTTTTTCTGTTGGTTAGTTTTAGTTATAGGCACAGTGTCAACACAAGGAATTTTATGAAACTCTGAATAGCACTTAAAAATTAAAGTAGAAATCTAATATAGTAATGATTTCTTATAGAAGATAATAAAACAACTTACAAATAAAAATCCAACCATATTCCACATTAATTTATAACATTTTGATCAACATATAATGTTGCAGAATTCTATTCACTACAACTCTTGAGCTAACAAGATATAGCATTGCGGTAATTATAAATGTAGGACATTGCCAATTATTACAGGTACCAATAGCTGATATTAAATTGTCTTTGGGTCAGAAGGAAACAAGGATTAGTAATAAATTGTTTAATTAAAACAACAATTACAGAGTAAGTAAACAAAATCAACATTTATTTTCATCTGTTCTTCTACAATATTAATATCTGATAGCTTATATCTACTTACTAAAATAACTGAAATATTATGTAATATATATACGAAATAAAATTTAAAAAGATAAATTTTATAATCTGATGTATATAATTTAACATATAAGAAGCACAAACGTCTAGAAACACAGCAAGTTACACATATAAAGTAAAAGAGGATAATAGATTGTCGACATCAACTTATGGTATTGTACCTTTTGATACATTTATTATAATCTTCAATAACAAATTAAATTATCAGAAGAACAATAAATCATACATGTATATTTTTATATGTATAGTATTTCCATTTTTAAGCAGATTTATTTTTAAAATCTTTCAATACACATGAGTTCATTTTCAATAAAAGTAACAAAGTGAGATTAGCCAATGCAATTTACTTATTAAAATAAAAAGCATCGGCTAATTACAAAATTCTCAATATTTACATACAATATTTGTTTTAAGATATATATTTTTAAAACTATATACTTGCATATTATTTAATATACACTCATGATCTGTAATGATTCTGTAATTAAATATGTTTATGACATCACATTTTTTATTTTTAAGTAACATTTCAAAAACAAAAATTTAAGAACATTCGTACATATTTGTAATCTTTGCTCTTGATTCCAAAAGTAATCTTTTGCAGAGTGTGAAATAATGCTTGGCTATTAAATTTAAATATGTATCACCATACTTGTGATACAAATTTAAGTGTGATTATAAAGAGAGGATAACATTCTTCCACGTCATAAATTATTTCAAATATCTTTTGAAGAGTTTGAAGATTTAAGTTTATATTTTTTCCCCACAAATATTGAACACGTAAAAAATTCATGTCCATCTAGGATTATTAAAAACATCTCCAAATACAGAAAATATGGCATGATTATGTGGAAGCTTGAGGCTATGGAGTGGGTTCTATTTGCAGTGTAATTAAATTAATGCTTGAATAGTGTGAGAGTAAATAATATGATATATTGTATATGTCAGCACTACAAGTTATAATTAATTATATATTCTATGGAGTAAATAATAATATTCTAAAGCTGAATAAATTAAGCTACATTAAATTGTTTTTCAATGACAAATGTTTGCTATTTTTTATATAAAGTCAACTGTTTGCCCTAAAAGAAAATAAAGTAAGAAACAAATGTTTACTTCAATAAAACTATTTTTACGTATGTATTTTGCATAAAATAATGACTGATATTCTCTAAAAAACTTCACAGCCAATATTTTATTTGGATTCTACGTTTGACTAGTAAAAACCAAGCTTTTTCACACCCCAGTTTTAAATGGCTACGATACTTTATTATACTGAAAATATTATTTTGTGTTATGTTTAAAATCTATACTATATAATTAAATTCTAACACATTTTTACTTTTACTGGTCGCTACGGCTAATTAAGATTCAAATGTACTTAGAATTATCATACATCACAATTGACTATAACTTTTTTTTTACTTTGGACATCTTTGGTAATATATACAAATGAGCATACAAGTCAAATGCCAAACATTAAAAACTGCATTTGAAATAATTCCTAATGACTTTCTAGAAAAAAATTTAAATATATTATTGTTTTATTCGAATTGTGTTTTTTTTTTGTTCTTTTTTTTTTTACTAATTGTGAAGGGTGAATGTATTAATATATGATGTTTGTTTGGAAAATGGATTGATGAATATAGTAAATTACACAATACAAAAATATATTACATCCACAATCACACAAATGTTGTTGTTATCTTTGTATATAAACAAATACAAATGTCAAAAGCCCTCAGAAATTTTCCTTCGGGTCATTCCAAATTTACTTATCAATATTAATAACAAAACAGCAGATTTTCTGGGCATTTACTGACATAGTCTATCAGTATCAGCATTTCAGGAAAGAAATGTGTCAGTGTCATAAACTAAGAACCACAGAATAAAGTTTTTATCCTTATATGTTATATAATAAAAAATTAACTGGGTCAAAAATTCACATATTTCTGGAATATTTAAAAAAAAAGTATAATCTATAGAATAAATTATTAAACGACACCTTAAAAGGTAGAGTTTTCTCCCATTAATAAAATTCATCAGAAGGAAAATCCAGTTCTTAAGAAGGTAATACTGAAAGTAAAAATATAAGCGGAATAGTTTAGGTAGGGGTGAAATAGAGGAAGAATATAGAAGGTAAGAAGTAATAAATGGGTGTGATAAGAGAGGTTTTATTTTTTCAGCTTACGCAATTTTAAAATACTCTTAGGCAAAAAAAATCATCAAACTCAGTGCTATTTTTAGCTTATGAGGTTTTCTTTACTGCTGCATCCTTTTTTATTACCTCTTTGAGTTACATTCATCTTTCAGCCTATATTAAACTATAGATTTCTGCAATAAGTGAACATAATAGTAACCTTCTATATGAAATTTTCTGTTTTGTTTTTTTGCCCCTTCCAGTGTGAAGCCTTGCCATCACATGATTCATTCTCATTTAAGTTACACCAGTGATGTTATTATTTTAGTAAATAATCATAACTAACTTTGACTCATGAGACTGGAAAAAAAATTTTGAAAAAGGGTAGTTAAAATGTTGAGAAACCCTAGTATAGGTAATGCAAAGCCATAAGAATGACCAGCAATAGCATAAGCTAAAAGTCAGAAATAGATTTGCAAATGCTTACTTATAAATTTTGGTACGAACGAAAACCAACTTTGAACAAAATGATAATAATAACCATATGTATTTATAATATTCAGAAGATAGTATTATTTTAATTAATTTTCTATTGAGTATTCGGTTACAAAGTTCCTAGATCAGTTTTTTTGTCTTGGATTTCATCAAAATCAAGATGCGGTTTCAGTAGCCATTAAAATGTTGATTAATGAAATAGTTTACCTAATTGGAGATAGAAGGGAAGCTAAATAATTTTTTATCAGAAGAAATAATAATGTTTGATTCACTGGAGTTGGTAATTAAACTTTTAATTGTTGTTTTTTTTAGAATAAAATTAAGATTTGAATAAGTTCAGTTAATAAAATCATATAATGTAAAATAATAACAGTTTTAAAAAACATTTATAAATATAAGTAAATCATATATAAATTCTATAATTCCTTAATGGTATTGATTGTATTTGGAATGACCCTGTTTAAAAAAACTATCTTAACTGTTATTTTTTTTAAAAAACCAATGGTGTCTATATACAAGAGGATGTTGATGGTAGTGGTGCATTACTGATGATCCACTGGCACCAGGGCTACCAAGTGGTAGTGGTCGTTTGAGTGCAGTTGGCAGTAGGTGAGCCACACCACCTGGCTTGAGTGAGTGGTGGACATGGCGTGCCACCTCGGCGAGCAGGACGCAACACAGCTCTGGTTCTCACCATCTCACCAACACCACACGAAGAAGAACAGCCTCCCCAATTGCCCCATTCGCCAACTTTACAGTCTCGAACCAATCCTGAAATTTCATCTTTTTTATTTTCACTAATTTATATAATTTTAAGGTGATATTAACAATATAGCTATATTCAAACAGTTATGTCATGACTAGTGGATAGTTTTGATGATAGCACCCCCTGACCACTTCAATCCATTATTAAAATAACTAACAAGTGCTATTCTTTAGTTAATTTATAAAACAGTTATATATCATAAAGTTAATATGACAAGCCATAATTTATGATATAAAATATAATTCAACAAATTCATTTATTTTAAAATCTTGTTGACTTAGTCTTCATTGCCTAAAATAATTTCAAAAATTGTGGATATCTACTGTTCTTTCTTGACCCGGTATAATAATGTAGTAGTATCTTGGTAGTATTTATGTGAAGTAATACTTTAATACCAACAATAATAATAACACAGAAATATGGTTTCCCTTCCCTTCTCATCAAATATCTTTAGTTGTGTGCAAAATACTCCATTTCTACCATCTCTTCGTCAGCGGTAGGTGGCGTTTATTGACTTTACTTTAAAAAGTTTCTGATTAATGGGAAAAAGATTTACAGAGAACATAGAACACAATTTCAGTGAAGGTACAAAGCCTAGCACCTTCTCAAATAATAGAATAGAAAAAATCTGTATTCTGGGATGTCATTTCATAAAAATTACAATGTTGAACATAAAATGTAACATATTTTGCCAAAAGATATCCAAACAAAAATAATAAATGGTTTTAATTTGAATTGCCTTTAAAGAATGCATTGTTTTACTTATCGTCTGACAGACTAAGAATGGTCTTCTAGTCGCAAAACCTAAAAAGAACCAGTAACCACTACGACCCTTCAAGGAGTCCTGGGGTTCAGTGCATGACAGAGACTGTACTGTTTCATGGACAACGGTTCTAGTCGCAAACCTGTTCTTTAATTTTCACATGTATCACATTTTTATATAATGGACGAGCGTGAATAGATTTTTCTCAAACTATAAAATTTATTATAAAAAAGTTAATTATGAAATTATGAACTATACTCCCATAGTTAAGAGAGTGAATATAAATTTTCAATAATAAATAAAACATCAGGTTGATTTAGATTAATTCCTGTGGGGTAGCATAACTACCTACTATACCCATGATCGCGGGTTCACAGCCCGGCAGGTCGACTTAGGATTTTTCAAGAGGAGAAAAAAATCCTTAATTATGCCTTAATTAATTATATTAATAATTAATTCATTAAAGATTCCTATGCTAATTATACCTGGGTCGGCAAAATTTAGGACTTGCATTGTAGCAACGTCCGATTTGTCATAGCTGCATAAAATGACGTAAAACTGGACGATCAAACAAACTTAATTTATCTATTTTGTTTCATTTATGATTAATAAAACATAAACAGTTTCAAATTCTATAACAGTTGCTTCAAAATTTTGTTATTCTACAACAAAACAAATTCTGGAAAAGTTCTCTTGTGTTTTCAAGTTAATTGTGAAATGATGTTTATAAAGTAAAAATTGTTCATTGATCCTATTGAAATATTACTAATTATCACTCCTTATATTTTGTAAATTATACAGAACTAACAATAAAAAAATTATACAAGACAGGAAGATAATGGTTTTAAAAATAATAACAGTTCTGCTAAAATAAAATATTTGTTTGTTTGCTTTATACTTACTAGACTTCTTGTAAGTTGGTTTAAAGATCTTTCCTTCTTGGTTATGATACGTTTCTACGATACTATTTAGAATGGCGTTTGTATCTCCTTTCCTTATTATGCCTGGTCCAAGTTGACGCATTGGTTTTGATGATGGAACTGGAACTCTGTAGAAATAAACTTAAAGTTTATAATATCCAATTAATAAGCAACTTAGATTTTTACGTACTTAAGTGTACGATTATTAATAATATTGATGGGTGAAAAAAAAATTGTCAGATTTTGATGTACAATCATACTGTTACTGCAGACTTCTATACCTGTTTTTATCTAATATCACTAATTACCAACAAATTGATATAACCCCTGATTTTAAAGGAGGTATATTTTTATTTATTGATATTAATAATAAGAAATAATAATAATAATAACCCACAGTTTACAAATGGGTGGGAAGCATTGGCTGGGCATGGACAACATGATCAGACATAATAATGTAGCGAAGATATATCACTAAAGTATTTTTAGACTATTGGGACTGTTTGACCCCCTGTCCCATCTTCTATTTAATATTGCCCTCCAAGCGATGGTTAACAGAGCCGAGCTTAATCAGTCAGGCACAATTTTCACCAAGACAACCCAAGTGCTTGGTTATGCATATGATGTGGCACTGATTGGACTGTCCTTCAAAGCGATCAAGGAGGCCTGTGAAAGATTGTAAAGGGAAGCTGGAAGAATGGGGCTATCCATAAATGAGGATAAAACGAAACTTATGGTGCTTAGGAAGGAAACACCTATAAACCCCTCGAAACAATATGTTGTGGGCAATATGCATTCCAATGCGTTTCTAGTTTTAAATATCTCGGCTCCATAGTAAATAATCGGGTAGACAAATAAGAATAAATTCAAAATAGCATAATTGGGGCTAACAAAGCATTTTTTGCCCTAAGAAGTTTACTCTGTAGTAAACTAAAAGTCGGGGTACCAAAATGAAGCTCTATAAAGCAATCATCCGACCTGTACTGACCTATGCCTGTGCAACCTGGACCCTACGAAAGATCCTGGCTGAAAAGATTAACAGACTTGAAAGGAAAGTGTTGAGGCGCATCATGGGGCCTGTTAGAGAAAATGGTATATACCGTTTGAGAAAGAACAAAGAGATCTAGGACGATCTCCGAGTTTCCCATTTCGTGCAAATTCAGCGCTTCAAATGGCTAGGACATCTTGTCAGAATGGATGATGGGAGAGGATCAGAGAAATTATATTATGGAACCCCGGATGGAGCCAGGCCACATGGAAGACCGAAAGGAAGATGGAAGGATGCAGTGGGTGAGGACTTGAGGATGATTGGAGTGTCCAGCGGACATGCTGCTAAACGAAATGAGTGGGAGAAGGCAGTTGATAGGGCCAAAGGCAGCTTCAGGCGCCTGTCGAGCTGATAAATAAATAAGTGATACTAACAAATGAACATCAGAGCCAAAAACATTAGTGAGTACCAGGAACTTGCTGTACAGTTAAAATCGCTTTATCATTTGGAGAATGTGCTAATAATTAATAATAACTCCAATAGTCATTTCGTGGAATGTTCTCTTATTGAAAACCACAGTAGAGGGTACAGAAGACCTTGGCCACTGTTTGGAAAAATTGAAATGTTCACAAAAACCAGTTCTGTTAGACACCTTCAGAATTGTGTGAAAATTCTGAAATCAGTAAAATCTTTTACATATTCCTTGAATTTTGCATTCTGGGATGTGAATTTGATGCCAGAGAAATCTGTGAGAAAAATAAAAAATAATAAAAGCTTAAAACAATTATCAGGCCTGTTTTAACATATGCATCAGAAAGCTGGCCTATGTCGAGGGCAGATGCTTACAGTTTACTGCTCTTTCAAAAGAAAATATTAAGATGGATGTCTGGAGCTGTAAGGGTTGGCAATCATTTAAGATTCAGGCAAAATGCTGAGTTGTATCAAATCTCATGCTGACTTGTATCATTGAGGCATATAAGAATAGCTAGGCTAAGATGGACTGGACATGTGGCCAGAATGGAGGAAAACACTACTCAAAAAAGACTACTGTTTGGGTATGTTGATGAAAAAAAGAAACATGGGTGACCACATCAAAGATAGGGAGACCATGCACAGATCTCCGCGTCAAAAGGGATGCATGTTTGTTGGACGTTGGATCCAGAACTTGGAGGACGTTGGCACAAAACAGAGAAGGAGGTGACACCTTGATGTGTCCAAGACACCTATGGTGTTGTCGAGCATGTGATGTTAATGATAAAAGGCTTGGGGAATCTGAAGGTTTAAATGCTCAATGCTGATACCTCCAATCACTGTTTACTTATCTTCATGCAAGGGGGGTACTGCTCATACTGCCCAAATATCTAAGAAAACTTTAATGAAATCCTACAACTTGGTATATTCCTCCAACATCAATCAGCTGGCTCAGTGCTTATTAACATTCTAGGGATTCTCTTTACTGGCCCATCTCAATCTTCTGATACTAACACTGAATTAAATTAACAGGAAGTATGCATTGCTGTTCTATATTTAGTAACATCCAAGATTGTCTAGGGGAATCTTCCTATTTTGACCCAATATTGTATTCTATACCTTAAGATATTGTTCATCGTTCAACATTATTGGACAGATTTCTCATAGGTCTACAATCAACAATTTAAAGATTTTTAGTTTTAAGAACTGTAATAAAGTTTAATAAAGTTTCGAGACACAAGGTGCCATCTATGTAAATATGACACTAAAAATAACATTTCCTGCCTTACCTTAATTTCCTCTTGAATTAAATTTATTCTAGTTATCATAGAACCAAAAAAACCCAGTTATTTACCTGTTTTTTCACTATACTAATACCAGTAAAATCACCGCTGACAGTAATACTAACAATATTTTTCAACTAATTGGAATATACATATATACATTTAAAATCAAATCTACCTACTGAGATTCACATATTTAGTCGTTTGTTTCATTGAGAGGTTTTTCAGTTGATAAACAAAGCTGCTAATAATATAAAGATTTGTAAAGTTGTTGAGTGAAAATAACAATTTTTTAATACCATACATTTCAATTAATAATAAGCACAAAGAATACGAATGTCACTTACATGTAGTTGTCACTGATAGTTGTTCTCTCTTGCATCAATCTTTCCTGTTCTTTGGTCTCTTCTTCTATTTCTTCTTGTATGTCTTCATTTCCATTCATCATGTTAATTTTATTCTGCTGGTCAGATCTCACTACTTCATACTTTTTATCATCTTCACCATGGTGAAATACTTCACTCGTTTCATATTCTCTCATCTGAAAAGAGTAAACGCCTTGAAATATTGAAGCAATTATTACTACATCAAAACTAAATGAGAGTGTCAAATATGTAAATTTTATGGTCTGTTATTATATGAACAAGTAAAAAACATTTATAAAAAAGTTGGTATCTTCAAATTTTTGAGCCCAGTTTTAATTACAGATATAATAGGGAAATTTATTTGATGTTTCACCTGCTATAAATTGCCACTGAGGTCAGAATACTTTGACACACACAAAGTTTCTGTTACACCCTCGGTGGTTTTGTTAGTTTAAGTTATGTGAAGAAGATATCCTTAAAAATGGGAGAGAACTTGTGGGGTCTCTGATGAAATGAATTATTAAAACAAATTACTACAAACAAACATTATATGCGAAATATAATGGAATAAACCATTTTAAAAAGATTTAACATCGAATGATTAATGATTAATTTCACTCTTCCTCAAATTAAGATGAAAAGAATGTAACAACTATGATTATGAAATTATTAGTCCTATTTTTTTTTATAAAAATATTTGTCTCTTTTTAAAAATTGAGAGATAACCATTATAACGCTTAAAGCACTCACAAACCAATTTTTTATAAATAAATTTGTCTTCAATTTATATTAAAACTTGTTGTGTTTATAACAGGGTTGAAAAACATGTACAAATTATGTAAAATATACAAATTTAATAAATAGTAAAAATTTATTTAAGAAAAAAATATGTTTATCTTCAATATGTAAATGCTGCCTGTTTTTGTCATTGCCCATTTCATCTGTTCTAGTAAAACACCTTCCACTCCGTTCAAATAATTTATAGGCATTGTTCATTGATTTTATTGGTCAACTAAAATATCATAAATTTACCCATTGATAGGATTACCAGTTTTTACCCTACAAGTTCTAAATTATCATCTCTTTGTATGGTACTGTTAAATTAAAAATAAAAGTTGAATATCGGTTCTGGATTATCATAAAAATAATGTCTCAGTCTTTTTCTGGGAAGAAGCCAATAAACTAACCATAGTAAAATGTCAACATATACATTCACGACCTAGAGTCTTCAATATCAATACTGCAATACTGACTGTTTGCCAGATATTCTCAACAGCTACTTCAAAGAATGATGTCACTTAGCTCTAACGACATTGAATTCCTCTGTCATTACATAGTGTGTAGTTTGTAGCTGCTAGAGTGTAGTCGAATAACCGGCAAGCATCAATAAACTTACTCCCCAAGTGGGTTTTGCAATATGAATAGATCAAAGGAAATAAGAATGAAGGAATTAGAGAAATAGTAAAAGGCTCGGAGCCTTTGCAGCCACGGAGCCACTTGCAAATCATCAAACAGCTTCATCAGGAAAGAGGAAAGAGCAGTGGAAACTGAATAGATACAAAAAAAAAAAAGAAAAGGATAGATATGCATTAACAACCTCACGCTGCATGAGCAGTTGAGAGCAATGATTATGATGATGATGTATTTACAATTTAAAATGAAACAGATTAAACTTTTTATCAAATTGTCCAAAGATGAAGACAATTTTTGCCTAAGCCTAGTTCGGAATGAGTTGAGAAGAAAAACTATCTTCTCACAGGTCATCGCTAATAAAATTAGTAATAATTAATTAAAAATATTATTAGTGAATGTCAAGCATTGAAGTTAACAGTCTACAAGACTGTGGTTGTCATACTTTTATTTCTAAGTGATTTGTGATTTTTCCTTATACAATAAACATTTTATTTAACATCCTATTACATATAAGATAAATTTTTTTATCTTTAGATAAAAACAATCATTACAAAAAATAAAAAAAACAAATAACGAACATAAAAACACTGTTTCCAAAATAAAATATAACAATAATAAAGCTAAACAAAACCGAAGGTTCGATGCCGATACCACCGATCTCTGCTTGGAAACTCCTGTCCATGGGCCACTACCCAAACCCAAAACCAAAATAAAATATAGATAGAGAGAAAATCGTTGACTGGAAGATCTAATGTAGGATGGAAATAGTTGGGGGTGCAGTCAATGTAAACAACTAATAAGTGAGACTTATTTATTGATAGTGCCGAAGTTTCGACCTACTTTGTAGGTCATATTCAGGGCAAATCGAAGGAGTCCCGGCTAGGTGAAGCGTATAACTGTCCAGTTCCCACGCCCCCCACGTCCAGTTACACGCTTCACCTAGCCACGACTCCTTCGATTTGCCCTGAATATGACCTACATGGGTTTGGGTCCCATGGACGGTGGTGGCCCATGGACAGGAGTTTCCAAGCAGAGATCGGTGGTATCGGCATCAAACCTTTGGTTTTTGTTAGCTTTATTATTGTTATATTTTATTTTGGAAACAGTGTTTTTATGTTTGTTATTTGTTTTTTTTATTTTTTGTAATGGTTGTTTTTATCTAAAGATAAAAAAATTTATCTTATATGTAATAGGATGTTAAATAAAATGTTTATTGTATAAGGAAAAATCACAAATCACTTAGAAATAAAAGTATGACAACCACAGTCTTGTAGACTGTTAACTTCAATGCTTGACATTCACAAATAATATTTTTAATTAATTATTACTAATTTTATTAGCGATGACCTGTGAGAAGATAGTTTTTCTTCTCAACTCATTCCGAACTAGGCTTAGGCAAAAATTGTCTTCATCTTTGGACACTATCAATAAATAAGTCTCACTAATTAGTTGTTTACATTGACTGCACTCCCAACTATTTCCATCCTACATAAAATAAAATATACTTTGATGTATTATATGATTAATTATAATAATAAATATTATATCAGTGGCAATCTTTAAACTAGAATGTTTTTAGTAAACTTATGTTTAAATCTCTGAGTTGTTTTTTTTTTAAATACTTTTTGTATAATTACCTATTTTAGTAATAAAAGGATTGAGGAGTGGAGGGCATGATGGAAAGAATACATGGCCAGTTTAAATATGAATTATTGAATATAGAATATTGAAACAACTAAACATGCTACTTGGACTAACACGAGGATGAAACTTGCTGTACCTTCAAAGTAACCAGAGAGGTAGATATAAAAGACCCAAAAGGGTCAAATGGAAAAAGAGTTTCTTGTACAACACAAACACAAACAGCTCAAAAGAAATAATTTAAGGAAGAAAATAAATTGTCTACATTACCTTAATAAATTGGAAAGTGGCAATGGGCGGTAGATGTTTAGTGTAAGGGTAGTAAAAGGAACCAGCAGGATGAGCTGGAAATCTACTGGTTATCCTGTAAATAACACCTTGAGGTTCGGTAGCCCAATTAGGAGCGGTGAATGTAAAACCGTTGTCTGTACCAGCATCAAGGGGATCAACCTAAAAGCATCATTAAAGATTATATTATTAATTGAAGTCATAAAAGTAATATTAAAATAAACTTAATAAAAAATGAATACATGATGAGAAAATGGGGTCGAACGTGTCAAATATGTGACTACACGTGAACACAAGACACATATGTTGTTTAAATTGACAGCTCATCCCGTATATGTTTAATAGTTATTATATTAAAACCGTAAAGTTACATATTGTTGTTCCTGGGAATCAGGCGAAAACTTCATAATGTTGAGAACTGGCAATTTTTGTTGTAATGATGAGTATACTAGTTTCTTAGTATACTCAGTCACAAAAGAGAAGAAGTCATTTCATTAAATAACTAATATGTCAATTTTTGAATATTATTATTAATAGAGGAGTAAACATAACAATTTCTTCTAGTATTATCAAAATTGACTACGTCTGATTACTAAACATGTATCTTTTTTAGGTAATTACAATTAGGGAGTGTATAATTTCTAATTTTTAGTCTTTGAGAGATCGAACTTAGCTGGTGATTAATTAATTAACTAACTCTATAGTATTGACCACCTTCAACATTTAAAAATTAGTATTTTTCTGTATAAACATGGCATTAGGTGATTGTATAAATAATGGTCACAAAACTCGGTGACCTAAGTAATTCAGGCAATAAATTTGAAATATATTATTCTTTGTTCCTTATAATATATTCTTAGTATTCTTTGTTCATAGATTATTCAAAAGATATAGCTATGTAATTTTTTTTAAAGCAATATAAAGATATATTACCTCTATAGTGATTGTATCTAACCAGTTTCCATCAACACATAACTGAAAAGAATCCAGACCAACAAACCAGTCAGGCGAAGGAATGATTCTTGACATGACAGATACCTAAGAAACAATATATAATTAAAAATATTGAAAATGAAAAAAAATAAATTCAAACTTATTATATAAAGAATTCTAATGAATTTTCATCGGAACAATTCTTGTATAATGTAATACTTGAGGTCTACATACAGCTCCAATCTACATTTTTAATACAGTTCTTTCAGAAGTAAACTAAGTACTTAATTGTTTACTATAGTTCACAAATAACTTGTTATTATGTTTAAAAACTAGAATACTTTTTTTCCATAAACTAACGTTTAATAAACTCTTGGTAATTGGTTTGAAAACTCAAAAAACATTGCAAGCCTCACTCAGTTCGTTTTTTATGGAAATAGCTGTATTTTAGGTAATATTTGGTTGTAGATTTTAAAGCCTTATGTGAAAAATTTGAATATATTTTGAATACCCGTGATATCATAAAGATGTCTGCTAATAAATTATTGAAAAATAAATAATTATGGATAACCCCTTTTTAAAAAGTAAAAATAATACTCCGAGATTAAACACAATCTTCCACAATGAATGGTTGAAACCAAATAGATTTTTAATGAACTCGAGTTTTATATACTCTAAAAAGGTTTTTTTTTTTTTGTAAGTAATCTATCTACAGTCAGAGTCAAAATTATTCATACACCTGTATAATTCGCGAAAAATAAATAATATTGGTATTATTTAATAGGATTGATAAAATAATAAAATCACTATTTAATATGTAACTTAACGGTAATCAATAAGTATATTTCTGAATTATTAGACAAATTTTCATATAACGTCATATAAACAAAATTTGAAAAATAACAGGAAAAACATCAGTCAAAAGTATTCGTACACTTTGGAACGTTTATTTTAAACATTTATATAAAGTAAATATTTGTATTATTACGTATATCTGATAAACTTTAATACATAGTTGGCCCACCTTTCGCTTTTAATATACACTGTATACGATCTGGCATTGAGTTTACCAATGTTTTCGTTAAATCTACTGGATTTTTGTTCCATTCCTCTGTGATGACCTCCTTTTAATTCCTTTAAAGTTTTTTAACATTTATTTTACCCTCTTGATATTTTAGGTATTTCCGTAGATGCTCTATAGGATTAATGTCCGAAGATTGAGGAGGCGTGACCATCCACTTTGGTGTAATGTAAAGGATCCAAATTTTTGATTTCCAAGCTGTGTGCTTGGGATCATTGTCGTGCTGAAAAATGTAATTTTCTGGTATCAGAAGTTTTTCAGCATTAATTGGGAGATTTCTTTTTAGAATATCAATATACTTTACACGATCTAATATCCCATCAATAAATTCAAGGAATCCCACCCTAGCAACATTCATGCACTCCCAGACCATGAGAGACACCACCATGTTTGATTGTTGGAACTACATTCCTTGTCTCCATTGCTGTATTTTTTTTCCTCCATTTTTTTGTTTTCTTTGAGTGCTGAACATTTCAATTTTGCACTTGTCGGTAAATATCACTATTCCAAAAGCCAATTTCAATTTTTTAATGGTCTTTGGAACATTGATATTTTTTTTTTTTATTAACAACACTGATCAATGGCTTTCGTCGAGCTGTTCTGCCAGGAATCTTGTTTCTTCGTAAGCATCGACGCATTGTTGATAAGCTTACTCGGACTCCTGATTCAGAAAAAAGTTCATCAACTAATTTAGGGGCACTAATTTTTTGATTTTTGTTAACCTTTCTAAGGATAAGTCTTGCTGTTCTACTATTGATTTTTCTTGGTCGTCCCGTTCTCTCCCTAGACATAAAACTTTTTTTCAATCCGTACCTGTCGATAATGTTTTGGACTGTTGAGTGAGGTCTATTCACAATTTTGGCGATGTTTCTAAGCGATCTACATTCATTGTGTAAACGCACAATAATTTTTCTTTCCTCTTCGGTCGTTTCTTTTGATTTTCTTCCCAAAATTAAAAAAAAAAAAAAAACGCACTTTTTAATTATGCACCTTTGCAAAGACGTCTAAGCAAGGACTGATTAGAGGTAATCCTCAAAACATCTATCATAAGCAGGGGGGGGGGCAAAACAAAGGGTTGATGTCCAGTGTACAAATACTTTTGACGGCTAGTTATGAGTGTATCTTGTCATAAATTATTACGTATAATTCTTAATTCATTCGTACTTATTATGAAAACTTATTTATTCCATTCTACAGCTAGGAATTTGTTATTACATACATTTAAATAAAATAAAAATATTATAAATGAAAAATTAAACGAAAGAAAATAAAAATAATAATAGTGTACGAACATTTATGACTCTGACTGTATATGTGTTCATATCCATTTGTATATATGGCCGGTTGGTTCACCATTGTCACCTGAATCGACTACTGAACAGTAATCTTATCAAAAAGTAAATAATAAATATAGTACTGCTGAAATTTTTGGAAAAAAGTTTCAGGAAATAATTACAGTAGCAATAATGATAACTCCTGAAATTAAATTTCAAATAAGTTTGTCGGAACAGTGATTTTATTGCAAACTATAAATACAAAAATCAAAAGAATTTTTGCAAGGAACGAATGGTAACATCTTAACGAGCGCGGTAAGTGGCGATCGCCCAGTAATGGTTTGACTGTGTAATGGTGGCGATCGCCCAGTGATGGTTTATAAAGTTTTCGCTAAATTGTGGTGGTGTTAAATGGTGTTTTGTGGTCTTATGATAATGTGAATGAGTCGAATTAATCTCTTGTTTCTTTTATTATGTCTCTTTCGTGAGTTATGTCAGTGCTGTGAAGTTATATTAATGTTTCAAGTCTTCTTTATTGGATAACTGGAATATCACCATCTTTGTTTTTTAACATCCTTTTGAAATCCTAGGTAAAATCCTCCATGGGATTTGCTTAGTTTTGATGTTAAGTACTAATTTTATAAATATTTCTTTTCCGTATAGATATCTCTTTACTGTATATATTGCTTTATTTAATACATTTATCTTCGTTAATGATGTTTTTTTTCGGATGGCGTAGTTATGTACTGGTAAGAATATTACATAATTGCATTTAATAGATGCTCAACTCTTTGCTTATTTTTTAAAATAATAATAAACGTATTCATATTAATACCGGAAACATTAAGTTATTAGTAACGGGTTTGATATAATATGTTACTGGTCACTGTTTCAGTACTTTCTGTATCCAGTTATTGGGAATTAATCCGGTATTGGAACCGTATCATTTGTAACTGTTTTTGTATTAAAATTACAGGCTAACAATACAGATATGTTAAGTCATTATTATTGAGTGAATATTGAATAAGATAAATTAACCATTTAAGAGGTAAATAGTTGCAACAATATTGACTTCACTAAAATAGGCTTAAATTATTGTTATATTATATTTTTTTAAATTTTTTCAAGATTATTGATTGAGTTTTACTGTTTCTGTTCACTCTTTGAGATTAGTGAAAAAAACAAACAATTTATTTAAAAGTGCTTTCAAGGTTCTATCGGTAGTGGCTTTGCTTAAGTCAAACATTTAGGCAATTTAATTGTTCTTGGTTGCTTGTGTTCCATATTTAGTTTTGCTTCAATTTTTCATTTGTTTTAATTCCATTAAAAAGGTTTGTTAATGATATATCACTGTTTAGGTATAGCTAAAAAAAAAGAACTGTATATGGTAAATCGATATTTATATAGATTAGTCTCCTTGTTATATATAATTTGAAGTAATTAGTCGCTTCGAGTTGATTCACAATGAGCTTACACTTTTCAATCGTTTCCCTCTTAATATTTTCCCAAAATACAAGTTATCATGAGCTTTAGTATGGAAAAGAGAATGTAATTATGCGTGATGAGTAGATTTCGGTAATCATTTCATCTAGTTATGAACGTTTCTACAAACATTTACCATCCATACTTCTAAATGTCAGTTGAAACATCTATTCCTTGATGAAATGATTACCGAAATCTACTAATTACCCGTAATTACATTCTCTTTTCCATACTAAAGTTCACGATAACTTGTATTTTGGGAAAATATTATAAATGAAACGAATAAAATGTTAAAACTTGTTTAACTCAACACAAGCGACAACCTGCGGAACAGATAGCATACAATGAATTATTTTGAAAAAAAAAATTGCACTTTATTTATTTTAAATGTAACTACATTGATTATCATTTCAGACTTCGGGAATTTCGAAACTACAAAACTAAATAATTACCATTTACTTTATTAAGATATATTGATTTCTAATTTAGCTACATACATGCTATGGCATAGCATCGTCGATTGAAAGCCACATCGTTGTGGAAATGGATGCTGCTATACAAAAGAATGGTAATGTCAAGGATCCGCTTACCCTTGAATGGTTGCCATCGGCGAAGAAGACGGCTTCTGTTCTGCCCTGTCCCGAAGGTACCGGAGGCCCTGAGAAGTGGTCCAGCCCTCCAGGCGGAGGCTCCCACCGCCCTGCTTCCGCGAATTCTTTCACCTCTGGGGATGATCTCCTCCCGACTCTGAACAGGGTGTAGGATTTGTCGTGGCTCACTCCTGCAACAGAATAAAAATGGTGAATGAAATACAAGCATGGTTATTTTATTTTTCAATTATATATGTCCTATTGAATATCATAAAAACTCTACCCTAATCTGGGCCTTGTACATACTGTATATACAATAAATTTATTCACATATATGATGGCTGTAATTTTTATATACAAAGATATACACTTTTCATAAATAAAATATACAATATACAACTCGAAACGTCGCGATGCGTCGTTAAAAGAAATTTAAGAAGTGACTGGAACTCGAGAGTCACGAATATATTTATATAATAAAATTTATATTAAAATTTTATTTTTTATTTCTGCTCCATAATGCATTTCGAAATTCACCTGAAGCTATGTTGTTAAACAAATTTATATTTTGTTTTTCGATATTTATTCAGGCTTTAATTTGATAGAGGTTCATCAGTTTTCGGTACTTATCAATAAGAGATAAAATTATCAGATGAAAATTTATTTTCATTTAGTATTAGTGTGTTTGTTTTTCATTTGGACGTACACAAAAAACAAAATTGATCGAGCCAAAGCTAAATTAATGTAAACAATCCATTCTAATATAGGACTATAATTATTCTGGAGAAATCAGTTGTTTTGTTTAGTGGAGATTTCGTATCTTATTTATCTTCTCTCTCTCTCTCTCTCTCTCTCTCTCTCTCTCTCTCTCTCTCTCTCTCTCTCTCTCTCTCTCTCTCTCCCTCCCCCCCACTCTTTCTCTCTCTCCCTCTCACTCTCTCTCTCTCTCTCTCTCTCTCTCTCTCTCTCTCTCTCTATATATATATATATATATATATATATATATATATATATATATATATATATATATATATATATATATATATATATATATAACATGCTCAGGTTATTCACAATACTGTATACTTTTACTGGTTGATATTTGCATTTCATACAGTCAATTATAATATATAAATTTACCCTTTCTAATAAATTGATCTTTTTCAATTTCCATTATTATTATATACATTTTATAATAAATAGCGATTCTTCAATAACATTAGATAGAAATCCGTCAGTAATTAATTAAAAATGTTAGAATGGAATTTAGAAAATAAAAGATTTTTGCAAAATAAATTAAAATTATTCTGATTTATTTCATAATAATTAATTTAAAAACTTATAATTATTTATATAAGAGTAAAATGTTATTGATGTTTCTAGAAAGTGTAGGGTGGTATCCAAACGTGATCATAATAAAATTTAGTAATTTTTTCTATCTCTCTTTTATATGACCATAAAAAAAAGAGGAAAAAACAGTTTTCAAAGTGTAATAAATAATTTTACAAACCGAGTGTTGTGTATTACAAAATATAAAAAGTCTAAATAGAAATATTCCACTCAATAATTGGGCAGGTAATAATCAATAAGGATATCATAAAATACAAAAAATTGCATTAAAAAAAGCAAAAATGTACAGTATAAAATTGAAATATATAACAAAAAAAAATCATTTTAAAATGTGTAAATAAAAGTACCAAATGGTGTAGTAAAAACTATAATATTGAAGTTGGCTGAAGAAGAACGAGCTTTGAGAATGAAAGAAAAATATAAAATATAAGAATTATACAACAATGGGACTTTTTTAGAATTATTATACAATTGGACCAAGTTAGTTGGCCGCCGCTAGGAGAATAGGAGGTATGCTCCTAATCTCAATAAAAGATAAAAATCAAGAAATAGACATCATTTTAATAATATTGTCCATTATACGATATTCCAATTGAACGATTACTTGCTAACGATTACTAGTTATTTCTATTTAAAAAAAAGAAAGGTCATTTTAAGCCTATTAAATTTCTTCTATTGGAACATATATTTTAAAAATATTGATTCTGTGGTAAACCCAATCATAGACATATTTAAAATAAAATTAATAATAATGGCCATGCACGGAAAATAATTCCTGTTTATTACCAAATAGTTTTATAATTAATAATAAAATTTGATAATTCTATAAGTGTTATTTATATTTTAATGAAAAAACAGGAGATGGGCTCGTGACCTTCCACTGGGTAGTTTCTCTACTTGCCTTTATCTCGGGACATTATTTATCTTTCATTATATTTACTTGATGTATTCAGTATACAGTTGTAAATGTCAATAAATACATTAAAAAAAATTAAACAAACTCACGCTTTGTAATTAAGACCAGGCTTGTGGGAGAGAGGGGTTTTGTTTCCTAAGATTACAGCCTTGTGTGGGGATCAACACTGCACGTGAATATAATTATAGGTGGAATCAAAGAGCCCTTTTGTGGTGTGGCATCTTCGCTGTGTTCCAGTTACCAATCAATGCGAGACATTATTAACACCTCCTTAATGATATGGCAGAGGGAACGCATAGGTGTCGGGGTGTTTTGAATTAATTAGAATTGCAAAAACAAACAATAATTAGAAACACAACGGTATTACATACGGATATATATTATTTAGGATAAAATCTGTACCAGACGAGTTGTACTATGAATCTTTATGATACTCAGAAAATCTCCTTTGTAGCTTTTAATATAATTATTATAAAAATGATATAGTATTAATAACTGATCTTAATTAGACTTACTTCTTATAATGCAGTGACAATAGAAACGTATTACAAAAAATAATATGAATAGGGTTTTAAAGTCGGGTTTTGCTATCTGAGTCTTCTGGGAATAAATACTTCGAAAATATGACTAAATAAACATGTTTTCTAATAATAAACTGACACAGGAAGATTTTTCATAAATTAACAAACCATAAAATCCGACTGTCTCAGGATGAAACTTAGTTCCCACCAGGGTTTTCAGGAAAGTTGATGAGGGTAAAGAAATGGGCGGAGGAAAGGAAGAAAGAGAGATACCGACAACATACGAGTATGAAGGAAAACACTGGGCAAAGATCAAGGCTAAGATAGGACAGTTGACTAGTTCCTTAGTAGGCCAATAAGAAAAAAGAAAACATTAAATAAATAATCTTTCCTTATATTTAAAACTGTATAATATGAAAAATATACTTGCAGTGGCCTAAAAAATATCATGAAAGAGATACTTTTGGTTGAGTTTATTTAAGTATATATGTTATCGAATATTGCGAGCAGTTGGTCAGGAATTAAATACTGAATCAAATATGTATAAAGATGTGTGTAACAATAACTTCGTTACTATTTGTTGCATTTAACGTCGCTATATGCTGCTATGGCTAATCGGTCCATGCTACAGTGGAAGTTCTAAATTTTGCCTATCCATATTAAGGTATAATTAAGATATGAATATTTATCAGTTACCTAATACCTTACATGCTCTGGACTCCCATTTTACGCCCCTTCCAATGTACGGAATAACCAAAGACTTTTTACTCCCGTTACAAAATCCTATAGGCACTTGCAGGACTAAAAAATTCGGCCTTTATTGATCATAATCATTCCTATCTACTGCTCACGCAGTAAGAGATTTTGATTGTATTTTTCCCCCCATCTATTATTCAGCTAAACCTTTTATTGCATGTTTTTATTTTTTCATTCAATGGAGGTAAATAGGTATAATTTGGATCCGATAATGGCCATTCTGCATATTACATTAGAGAAACAGAGAGAAGAGCCAGTATAAATATAAGTTAATTGTGGCCGGAACCAGTCGCCCATTAACTGAAACAACAAAGCAGGCAAACAAGAACAGAGTGGAGTGGGCCAGCAACTACTGCTGTCGATGGCAATCTAAATCACAGTGTGCTTCGTTCCAGTTTAACTTGGATAGAAATTTAATACCATTTTAGTTTTTGGGATACTTTCTGCCTTTTGAACTATAAAAACTTTGTCAGTAACTAGGTGCTTTCAACGAAGTAGTTTTTTAGAGTTGTTGAAGCTTATAGTAAACAGTTGGGTAACTATAAGTTCAAATATACTTGTTAATATAACGGGTACTCTTAATTTTCAACTCAATTTTCTTGTCTTCAGCTATAGTCATTTTCTACTTTGGCATAATTTTTACATGTATTTTTCAGAACAAATTTGATTGATTTGTTCATCAGCAAATCATACCACATTTAATAATGGTAGGTATATAATTTTCCAAGATTCCATGTTTAGAAGTGCAAAGAAATATCTATAGTTAGTCAAAAACAATCTGAATCTTAATTATATATTCTTATTTAAAAAAACAACAATTAAATAAGACAACAAAAACTATGTACGTTATCTCGGACTATAGTTGGATAAAAGACTTACATGGATCGTACATACAAAATTAAACAGACAAGACGCTACAAACAACTATCACATCTTCTGGACTACAGATCTTCACTTGACTTACGAAACAAGCGACTTATCTTTAACAGTATACTAAAACCTATTTGGACATGTGGAGCAGAACTTTGGTGTTCAGCAAAACAAGTACAACATATAAACAACACAGTCCAAAATTCTCAGAAAAATTGTTAATGATCCATGGTATATTTCGAATCACACCATACACAATAACATGAACATTCCCACTATAAAATCACATATTAATAACAAATACATAACATTCTACTCACACACACAAAATCACCCAAATCCACTCGTTCTTCCGCTTTCCTACTCCCTGTTACCTGGACTTGATAGGAAAAGATTAAAAAGACAATGGCCAAAGAACCTACTCAACTATTGATATCTCCATTCCAAAACTTGATGTTCTGTAGAAAAGTAAAGAGAATAACACTTGGGTCAAATTTACTGGATGTGTGGATGACATCTTGATTGCGCAGGTGCAAATGAAAATTAAAGAATGAATAAAAAAAAAAAAAATTAAGACAATCATAATAATGAAGGAGTAAATGAATAGGATTTGTTTATAAAATTTGAAGTCATAAATGAAACTTGGAGGCAGAGAATTCATCAATGAACATTTTTCATTTTAAAGGTAATCAACTGCAATAATGTTATCAGATTTACACATAAATTATTTATTGTGCCAATAAATTGAATATTATTGAGGTTTAATAAATTCCTTGTGGAGGTTCGGTTATGTGAAAAAGAATCTATTAAGTAAAGTGAAATAAAATAAAAATAATAATGAGCAGTGTCAAATTAATAGTGCCAGTTAAGTTTCTGGATACTGGTTAAGTAGATAGGGAGCGGGTTAGCTCAGCGCCGAAGCACGGAGTTGCTGTGCTGAAGACACATGATTTAGATCCGGCTGTGGCGGATAATTTATTCAATCTGTAGTTAGCCGGGGATGGATCCTCTGGCATCTGGAAACTCTCATGGGGCTTACATAGCTCCTATAAAGTGGATAATCTTGATTGGGGGAAAAATCAGGCGGTTGAGCCTGTCTAGGAAAAATCATCTCCCTGCACAACTGACCTGCACTGAACACCAGACCTTCATGGATTGTAGTGGTACAGGTTTTTTTTAGTAGGTAAAAGGGTTCTCTATGGTATGTAATATTTTTTTAGTGATAATAATTTATCGATGCTTCTTAGCAACGGATCGAGATTACCTATTGTTCAGTCTTTTGCCGTGCTCTATACATTGAATTATAAATGTTTTTAAATATTGACAAAACCACAATGACTCTGTTCCTGAATTCGGTATGCCTTAATTCGAAATATAAAAGTATTTTTGAATTTAAATGGAAAAATGAAATGCATCGATTAAAAAAATACAAGCTTAATCAAATATTTAGAATTTAGAACAGCCAATACTGAAGAGAAAGAAGTGATAGAGGATTAAGAAATTTTACATATAAACTATAAATAATATTTTTAATTAGTATCATTCCTGCCATTTACTTCTTATAATGTCATAATACAGCTGTAAATTTCAATGAATAAATTAATAAAAATATATATATTTTTAATCTATAACAGCAACATGAAATTTTAAAAAATCATTATTTTGTTTTACGCAAAATAAAATAATAATTTCTTTTATTTTGTGTTTGTTTTATATATACGAAAATGTATAGTTTATAAGAAAATGTTTTGGTTCCATATTTTTGTACTTTTGTTTCTCCTATAAAGATGTTCTCTCGATATCATTAGTTGTCAATTCATTTCGAAATGTTAGTTATTTATTGAATATCTTTGATTGAATAAAATGTGGGATTGGGAAAATGTGGCATAGTTATAATTTTTTATATTTTCATCAAAACTTATGATCTGATGTTAGTGATGATGATGAAGGAAGGTTTGGACGGGCCCTCTTAGGGTTACTCAAAGGGCTGTCCGAGCTCAAGGAGTAACGAGGTGTTATTTCACATAAAGGATGTTTCTTTTGTGTCCTTCTCACATTTTTTTTGTGAAAAAAATGTAAAAAGGCCTCCTCCATCTTTTGGTATACATCCATCCCATAATATTTCTGATCTCAAAAATTCAATATTATTAAAGTAAAAACTTAAGACTGTTCAAATAAAACATTGTTAAGTTTTTACTCTAATAATTTATAATTCTGAATTTTGAAGGTCAGAAATATTATAACTTATATTATTAAGTAAAAACTTAATAGTGCTTAAATAAAACATTGTATTAGAAAAAAAAATTGCCGATGCGACCTGTGGTCTAGTGGTTAGCATAACAAACTACTAAGCTCAAAAATTCAAGGCCACCGTTAGGTGGCCCTTTGATTTTTTAAAGGCAGTAAAAATTCCTTAGTTACGCAGTCCTTCGGAAGGGACGTTAAACGGGGGTCCCGAGCCTGTACGATGTCAGGCACTCGTTAAAAATCTTTATCCTAATTAAAACTGGATAGGCAAAATTGATAGCTCCCATTGCAGCATCATCCGTCCGATTAGCCATAGCAGCATAAAGTGACGTTAAATGAGCAAACAAACAAAACAATTGCCCGAAGAGAAACATTTTTTGTTATTATTATAATTTCATATTATAATTTTTATTTTCAGTCTTGTGTTTCAACTTCATTTCATACCGTTACATACAATTTATTGAGCGTATTTTGAAATATAATTGAAAAACATCAATAATCTCAAAATATTTAGTTTATTTTCATTATAATAATACTTGCATAATTAAATATATTTATATTCGGTCTAATTTTATTGTTTATTTAGACAAATAGTTATTAGTTATTAAACAAACTCATATTTCCATATTTCTGTAGGTTAATTTAAACCTGTAAATATAGATAAAACTGTGTCACTATTATGTACAATTCTGTAAGTAGTAGAGACTCTACTATTTCAAAACGAACGGCCGTGCAAGCAGGTGACTTGCCAGAAATAAAGCTCAACCGCCAGGTTTTTCCTATAAGGGCACCCATTTCGTAGTGACAAGGAGAGTATCTAGATTCAATAGAGTCGATTCATGGCTATTATAGCTACAGTGTGGTTATGTCGAATTTCGTCCAAAATGAGTTTCTGTTATTTAGCAACACAGAATTGTGTTATTTTCGCAATGAATACGGGACCAATTAATGCATCAACTTCAAAAGGAGTTCTTGCTGAAATGAAAACTCCATTCCAAGCCATAAACTACGAGATTGATGCGATTCCACTTCCCTCAATATAGTTGACTCTGTCTGGACAAAATTCCAATTTACCTCCTATCGGGGCTGCCGATATACACATGAATATATATAGAATAAACACATGTATATACGTGAACATTTAAATAATGGACATTTTTATTTTAAACTTGACCGCAGTAGAAGCTATTTTTGATTATTGTAGTTGAATTTCGTACTACCATTTTCAAAATGAAAAAAAAGAACAGCAAATTTATTAAACTTTCAACCGATTTTTTAAAATTTATTTTTTTAAATTTCATTTTTCTGCATTTTATTCTTTATATTGAGTTGTCCTATTTAAAAAAATACCAGTATTTTGATATCAGTCCTAACTTTATTTATAGGAATGTTATTTGGAATAATGATCGGTTTCATAAATAATTTATGTTGTGTGCATAAAGGAATATACATACGTATAATTATAATGTTACTGACAGAGCAACAGAGAGTAATACAATTAAAATAGCTGATAAGCAAAGGAAAACCAGAGCCATACTGGGTAGTCACCACATTGACCATCAACCGGTGCTTTTAAATTCCTTCCACAATTGGTCTCTCTTTGCGCGCGAACATCTGCGGTAATGCTTCCGTTTTAACCAGTTATGTGAATGCAAAGCAAGATTAAAATGTTGTAGAGGTAGAAAATGCAAAATAATCGGATTTTATTTTGCATTTTGCATGTTATTACTTAGGTTTTTGATTAAAAGTACAGAATGAAAAAAAAATGTGTTCAGTTATAAATGTATTGATTTATTTGATCAAAGCAAATGGCTGGAGAAAATTTTTTAATAATTGTAGGCTCCAGAATTATATTACGACCATTAATATCTTTTGCTGAGTTTCCAATTCTGTTTGATTTATTTATCATTGCTTCCTGATTAAAAATTTGTAAGATTTATTTTTAAAAAATAGGGAAGAAGAATAGTGGTGATATGTGGAAAGTAAAAATGGTTAGATTTAAAGAAAATTAATTTGAAATAAAAATTGAAAACGATGCTTATAGCTTTATTAAGTTACGAAATTTTAATATAATATAGAGTATACTAATATAACCTAGGAAGATGTTTGTACAAGATGTTCAGTACAAGGTAGTGACTGTATTATTTCTATGGTGGTGCAGGGAGGTGAATTTTCAATAATCACAATCAACTTACACGTTTTTCCCTAATTAAGGAGGATCTTACTTTATAGAGCATGGGTAAGCCCAAGGATGACCTGCAGTTCCAACAGGGTTCATTTAGGGCTGATAACAGATGAAGTAATTTATCAAGCACGGCCGGCATTGAACAAAACAACTAAGGGCTATATATACTTAGCTACCCCTCTCCCAGATGTAAAGAAAATTAAACTTACTTTATTTAGAGGCTGGGTGAGCCCCAGGATGACCTGCAGATCCAACAGGGTCCATCTCTGGCTCTTGACCTACCCACAGCCGGATTTATATCCGGAACTTTTAGCGTATCAACTAAGCGCTCTACGTACTAAGGTGGGGTACCTGTTCCCTTCGAAATAATAATAAGTTGCCTAACAAACGAAGATAGATGATCCAAAGGACCAGTTTTGACGGTCATAAAATAACTTTACAATGTTTTGTTGCAGGGAAAATTTAGTATGAGAACAAATGCGTAAAGCACGGGCTCCAAACTTTTACACCCCCGGGCTACATCGACATCTCAACTTAGCCCCGTGGGCATTGCCGCAGCGGTGGCCAAAAATCGACAGATCGATGTTTAAAACATCTATTTTCAAAATATTCTTCCGAAAGAAATTTATTCAGGAAACTTTTCAGATTATACTTGAAAAAAATTAGATAGGTCTATAAAATACGATAATGTCAGTTATTTTTTTTTTTTTAATATACGGATCATAAAAATATATTACAGTTCATACGGCCACTTTCATTCAGTCATTATGTTTCATTATTAAGTAAAGAAATCTGATTAATTTAATAAAACATCTCATAATTATTTTTAAATAAGATAATTTCATTTATTCAATGGATTTAAGTTGTTCGGTATGTCTACTAAGTTCATTCAAACATCATCCACCCTACCCGTTTGCAGAAACAGACTAGCCAATTATCACCATTTTTTTATTGTGTCTCTTAGAGTTAACGGAAACCGTTGTCCATGAAACAGTACAGTCTCAACCATGTACTGAAGCCCCAGACTCGTTCACGGGTCGTAGTGGTGCAGGTTTTTTTTTTTTTAGAGTTAACGGTAGCCAAAGAAACTATGGATGCCAAAAAAGTTATATAATGAATAAAATATAAATAATTTTTAATCATATGGTATAAAAAGTATATTAATGAGGCCACTAAGGTAAAATATAATGTTAGTATAGAGGGTACAAAAAAAGGTTGTATTTTCCTCATACCAATCTCGATCTATATTTATTTTTCGATTTTTCATAAAATTGGATTTAAAAAAATTGTATACTTTCTACATACATAAGTCATTTTCTTTACAATAAACAAGTTCTTTCATAACAATTTTATAAACCCGGGATGCGGGATAAAAATTAATTAAGATTCCTAACTTTCTTCGTAAAATAGATCATACATGAATGGTTTTTGTGATTGCGCTATTCACTTTGTTTTATAATTCTTCTTATTCTTCTTCTTAATACCAAAGAAGTAATATAAAATAATATTTTAAATAAGAATATAAATTGATAAGATGTATCGGACTGATTAAAAATAAATATATTAGTATAAATAAAAAAATACTCGTACAACTTTAAGCCTTTTATATCGTAATCAAATTACAGGTAGTTGTTAAGTGACAACCACTTTACTACTAATTCAGATGTAGGTGCTAATTGAATGAATGGTGATCAATATGTTAATGTCATGGTAATATAATGCAAATATCATAAGGGTCGAATGAATATGGAGATCTCTTGCCCAAATTTCTCCCATGAGTGGTAAGGGTCTTGGGTTGTAATTGGTAATTTTTAAACGAATATTTGTGAAGGGGCAATATCCTATTTATTTTTTAATTAATTTTATGGTTAATTCTTGCTATATCGCTGTTAGTCCGTTATTTAAAGTTAATATTTTCTTATAAACTTCCACAAAAATATACTATGGAGGATTGGAAAATGCATAGTTTGCAAGTAACATTATATGGATATGATGTATATTATGATTTGCTATTTATTTCCAACGTTTTATATTTTAAAAAATATTTTATTTACCTGTTTGTATTTGACAATTAATTAAGCGGATTCAGTATAGATTTTCCAAATAATTTTTAGTAAAACGAAAAAATTTCAATATTAGAAAAAAAACCTCTAAACCATTGAGGTTCTTGGGTTCAATACATGGTAGAGTCTGTACTGTTTCTACAACACAGGTTTTGCAAGGAGGTGATTCGTCAGAAGGGTTCAAACGCCAGGTTTTCTCTCAAATTAGGGTAACCAATTTTTCGAGGCTGGGTGAGCCCCAGGGGTTCTGTAGATCCCACATGGTCCACCCGTGACCGTTAACAGATTAAAGAACCTCGGAACCTTCGAATAGCAACTCAACACCTTATCCACTGAGCTATCCGGCCCCTATAAATATTATTAAGAATATTTAAATAAATATACCAAAAACTTATGTTGTATAACTCAAACCAGAGTTGGGCAAAATTTCGCTTTAGTTTTAAAATTAGTTATTGAGTTATTATCCAATGACGGAAAATTTGTGGTTTGGGTAGTTTACCAGTATTGTGATTGGTCATTGCGAAATTGCTATACCACCCATTGTACACAATTACATTAATGGTAAGTAATCACAAATGAAATTGAAATTTGGTTTCGCCCAATAGTGCTCAAAACTAGCCGATGAAACATATGAGTAAAGTAAAGAGCGTCGTAGTATACTACGAAATCAACACAGTTCCTTTATGCTATTATGTGTTAAACAGATTATTAAGATAATTCCTAAACTAAAACTAAAACTTTAAAAAAAAAAAAAAAAATTCACTATCAAAATCATTATCTTCTCAAATATATGGAATTAATCTGTCAAAATTTCATCAATTCAAGCATTATCAGATTAAAAGAAACTTATCTCAAATCAAGGGTCTAAGAAATATAGTTTTTTATTTAATCAACGTCTTTTGTGTGGCTATAGTTGATCATGCTACAGTGGGAGTCCTAAATTTCTCCTATCCAGGAATAATTAGGATAGGGATTTTTAACGAGTACTTCACATCGTACAGGATCGGGATACACCCATTTTACATCCCTCCCGGAGAACGGCACAACCTAGAATTATTTAGGCCATTTTAATAAACCCTAGGACCATCTGCAGGGCTGCGAACCTGCGACCATAGGGATAAGAGTTTATACTACTCTACTATGCATACTACTGTACGCTAAAATTCTTATCGACCCTTATTGATCCTTATTGGCCCAAATACTAAAAATCTTTATTGAATAATATTTGAATAACTTCAATAGCATTACATTAGTTAATTTTCTTTATTAGTTTAAGCTAATTTATTTGAAAGGAGGAAAGCATTTTTTTTTTTGTTAAGTAAGAAATAAAGTAATAAATATGAACTGGTGGTATATAGCAAAAGGTTGTGGGCGCGTTAAGGTGTAATCATCATACATCATAGTCGTCATCTTGTTCTTTGGCCGGGGTCCACTCACCCCCGGGAGATTTATACTCCTTCTGGAAGTGTTCTCTGGGGAGCGCTCAGCTCTGGGATTTGTCGAAAAGAAATATCGCTTCGGAAAAAAAAAATTACCTGTAAAATTAATTGTTTACGAAGAACGTTAATATCTTGCATAAAAGCTAGTCTAACTGAGTCAACAAACAGTATTTGACTCGTAAGAAAGAGTTAAATTTATTGTGAAATTGAACGATATAACATAGCTATACAAAGGGACATTCAGATATAAAATAACTTGGTAGATTGTTTGTTCATTTAACGTCACTTTATGCTGCTATGGCTAATCGGACTATGCTACGATGGGAGCTCTAAATTTTGCCTATCCAGGTTTAATTATGATAGGGATTTTTAATGAGTATCTGACATCGTACAGGCTCTGGACCCCCGTTTAACGTACCTTCCGAATTACGGCGTAACTAAGGATTTTTTACTCACTTTAAAAAATCCTAGGGCTACCTGCCGGGCTACGAACATATGCCCCAAAACGAATTTGGCACATAAAATATTTTATCGATCTATCAAAATAAATACTACAGGCAATTTTTTTCAACCTACTGTTTTAAATCTTACTGGAGAAAAAAAGTGATATAACGATTTTTGTCTTGGCTATTTCAATATTTATTTGATTATTATAAAACCGACTATTGATTAGAATTTCTATGCTTCACGGACTAATTTCACAAGCTTTCGCGTTCTTCAAAAACTATTTTTGCAGTTGAAACTTCTGAAGTAATATCTAAAGCAGATTTGATATTAAAGAAACGAGGTTTTGCCTACCCAGGTTTAATAATGATAGGGATTTTTAACGAGTACCTGACATCCTACAGGCTCGGGACCCCCTTTAACGTCCCTTCCGAAGGACGGCGTAACTAAGGATTTTTTACTCCCTTTAAAAATTCCTAGGGTCACCTGCTGGGCTACGAACCCGCGATCTTGAGTTTAGTAGTTTGTTACGCTTGGTAGATTTATTAAATATTGAATAGCATTACAATGACTATTCTAGAACTAACTTGATGACTGCTCTCTTCAAATAATATAGTCGCCTAGTCGTACCATCTTCTCTCTACCTCTCTATTCCATCTATCTCTACCTTTGAGAGCTAGTATATATACTCGTACAGATAAGAGAGGAATGGAAGTCAAGGAAGTTTACATTGCTGAAAACACGGAGGCAATGATGAAATTCCCTCGTTGCAAATACAACTTTATACAAATTTACTTTGTATTTGTCATTGTCGTATGGTAAATACTTTCAACCGTTACATAACGGATTATTATATGTTGATTTGTCGGCATTTTTCTTTTCTTAATATTTTCTTTACGATTTAGGGCATTGCCTTTTATTTTATAAACGTTAAATATCCATTAATGTACATATATTTCTATTTGATTGATATTACATGCTTGACTATTTAAGGTGGATGTTAGTAGTAAGAAAATAGTTTTAGAAAAGTTTGAGTTTAAATCGTTAGATATTAATATTAAAAAATAAATAAATATGCAGTCGTGAAGGAAAAACTCAAGACTTTGAAATAACTATGCTTTTTTTTACATTTATTAAGAAATTATAGTCTGAATTATTTAATTTCACTTATATTGACACTGCGAACAATAATTATATACTATTTTATTTATTGTTCTTTTGATGGTGATTATTTTTAAATACACTTTTTAGAAGTAAATTTATTAATCAAAACATATGATGAGCGCACAATCTCAATACAAAGTATCAATAAATTAATTGAAATAATAATTACAGGGTTATATTATTTATACCTAGTAGTTATATTTAAATTTATTTTATTTTGATTTTTAGTATTACCACCATCATTAAGTCCAACAACAGTTAGATCATTTGTACTTTCAATCATTTCATAAAACAAGACATTTAACTATTACAAATAAAATCTTTTAAGGGAAACGAAAAGTTCAACCAGTTATTGATTTTTTAAGTTATTAGTAGTATCAATTCCATAACTATCAAAAGAATTTTTACGTAAGTATAATTAATTATTCTTATATCTATGGAATGCACATGTTTATACGAAAGTCGATTAAAAAAATCGAAAAACTCATGAACAAGTGGCTAGGTGTCGCCAGTCTCGATTATGTTGCTGGCGCGAAGCATAAGTTTATCCTGTACCAATATTTTTTAACGCGGCTAAAGAATTTTTCACTTCAAAACTCTTTAAAAAAAACTTCTAAAGTTCGTTCATTTAGTAAAATATTTTATGAGTTATTTAAAAATCAAGAATGCAAAAAATCTTTTAACTCAAATCCCTTAGACTGTAATTAATTAACGTGAGTACTGTAATATGACTAAAGGTTAATTAGAAACCAAAACACTTGTTTCCGTGTAATTGTAGTAAATTAATTTTAGCTGGGATATTAAATTTCACCTTCAGGTTTCATGGTGTGGTTGAAATTGTAAGCGATACTTGTGTATAGTTCATTATTGTTTATTTTATATTGAGATAAATCCCATTTATCTTCCATTAGTGGTTAGTCTTTCTCTTGTACATCTTTTTCATACCAAGTCCCGTTCCTGTATTGTTATTCTGTGCCATGTTTTATTTTAATGTATTTGTATCTTTTTTATTTAGTCCTGAACAAGACCTGCAATGTGGGTAGAAACGTTGGCTTACCAATAAAAAGTTTTCGCTATCTCAGAGAATCTTCTTAACCTCTACCCGGACAATTTTCGTCCTCATATATGCATGAGGTCAACTAATATTTTTCAATAAGTTAGAAAAAGATGTTGACTTTTAGTCACTTACAAACTTGTCTTCGGGACTTCTTGATAATCTTTTGCCTATATCCCATCTAGCCAAAATAATAAATATAAAAATTAATGAGTTAGTAATAAATGGTAATTTATGAGCCTCTTATACATGGTTAAACATTGTTTATTTGTCCAATCGAAAATACTTCTAAATAGAGTATATATTTTATATATAGTAGAATCTGTTTCGTTATATTAAGTTACTAACTTCTGATAAATAGGAAATATATTTTTCAATGTACAGCTTTTTTTAAATATTTTATTTTTTTATTATCGTTTTATTGGTTATGCAGGTACTTTTTTTCACTGATGAAAAATTCTCAATTTTTGTTAATAGTTATTCATTAAGGTAATATATAAATAATAAATAATAAATAAAAAAATAATATATGGACATCTGTGTGTGTATATTGTAATCAATTATTAACAATTTATAGATATATTAAATTTATTAACATAACATTATAGTAATAATTATAGATTTTAGTTTATGATATTATGATAATTAGAGGAGCAGCAAAAATATTTCTTTGTGTCTGGATCATGTTAGCTCTCCTATTTTCAAATAATTATATTTCTTCTAAAAATTTAAAGATAAAACAGATTAGGATCAGTTAGGCTGGTTGAAAACGAAAACTTCACGTTCATCGTATTAATAATACTGAAAAAAGGGAAAGAGAGAGAAAAAAAGAAGTGTTTCAATATAGTCTTCTAACTCTGCCATTGTTCTTTAGTTTCCTTATCATATGCATGCGATACAATTAGTATGCTTATTTTTTATATTCAATACTTAATTGAAATAATTTACTGAGTTGCCTAAGGTAAACAATATTGCGTATTTATTTTGAAATATTTTCTGTCGAATCTTTCTTTTTAAGTTTGTAAATCCGATCGTTATGTTTCTAATTATGACCAGTTAAGTCCTAGCCTATATAGCTCTATCTTAAAATATAGATTGGATTTATTTCATTCGAAGCTATAAAATATTTGTACACATACGAAAAAACAAAAGTATTCAGCAATATTTTCCTTAGCGCAATGCTTCTGATATCATACTGTTCCCTGAAATAGTCTACTCGTTTTATTTCCTTTATGTTATGATGGTCGTAGCCTATTGTATAGAAGGACTGAGGGAAGGGAGGACATATATAAAGGTCGACCCTGAGGGCTATCTCAGCTCTGCAGGAGATGAAGTGGAAGCCGCGTCCTTGGAGAGAGCTTACACGCTCGTTTATTAGGCCCTAACTGAATCCAGAATACGCATTGTATCCCAGGGACAATTTATTTTTCCGGTAAAACGTCTACGAGGAGAAATATTACTCTCTCCCCTCATATAAATATATATATATATATATATATATATGTATCCATTATTCATATTCGCTCAATTCACGGGGACTTCCTGTTACGGGAGGAGAGGGGTTGGAACCCTGCCTAAGCCTTGATAAGTGTAAATAGAGGGTGACAGTGGGCCAATATATACAGCGCTAAGTTGGTATATTGGCGACGTGCGTGGATGGAACAAACATGTTGTCAGAACTCAGGGCTCGTATTGGCCAAGTTAGGCTAAGTTGGGAACTTGCCGACTGCTCTCTTTCCCAGCCATTCACCGGCTTATAAACTTGGTCTTCTTTCCGCTCAGCTTCCATTAGTGGTTAATCTTTTTCTTATATATCTTTTTCATACCAAGTCCTCGTACTCTTGGACAAAACAATCCGGAAACGTTGGAAAAAGATGTTGACTTTTAATCCTTTACAAACTTGCCTTCGGAACTTCTTGATAACCTTTTGTCCAAGATCGGTCCTGGATCTCAAAGTAAACAGGGGTCAGGGAAGGATCAGTGTGGGAAAATAAGAAGATGAAACTTCTGAGTCCAGACGAAGTAACTTAGCTTAGGGTTGTGAATTTTTTTCTTTTTATGTAAGCTTTATTAAGCTCTTATCTTATCTCTCCTACCTACTATTCCCAAGATCGCGGGTTCGCAGTCAGTCGGTGACTATAGAGTTTTTTAAAAGGGAGCAAAAAAAATCCTAGGCGCACCTTCGGTATTAAATGGGGGTCCTTTGACAGTACGTTGTCAAGTACTCGTTAAAGATCCCTATCCTAATTATATCTAGATAAGCAAAACTTAGGACTCCCACAGCAGCATCGCCCGATTTCACAAAATTACATTAATTGAATAAATAACTTAAACATATCACCCAGTTGGAAGAAATCCGGGACAACTCAAAAATTGCAAGTTAAAAGATAATGTACCAGTTCCCTCGAATCCTCTAGAAGGTTTCGATAATTCGAAACTGACATAACTGCTCTCTACCTGCTGACTAGTCAAGTTACTTTTGTGACAATTTTCCTCTTAAAAATGACCACATTTTCATTTTGTTTAAGAATAATTGAAAAACCGCACTTTTTTTTTAGTTATGCCGGTTCAATTCCAAAGGAGGGATATACCGTTTAATAGAAGCGCCTTTTTTCACATTTAAAATATTAATATTTTTTTACTATACTAGCAAATGTTAACTTCTGCATGTATATTATGTTTTTTCTTTTTAGGAACAATATATACTTCTAAAACGTAATACCACTTATCACTACTTGCACTACAACAGAACTTTTATTATGGATCAGATCAGAGCTATAACAGCTTCAATCCCATTTTTCATTAAAAAAAATATATGACGAAAACTAGACAAATAAAAAACGTTGGGTATTATTTTCATAGCTATCGTTAAAAAACTAGCCCAGGAAATTACTACAAGAGGAGATAAATAACTAACATCCTTAAAACTATATTCCTAGAATCCATGGAATCTTGGTTTGCTGAACTACCAGATACTGACTTGGTAGATCTGGTATTCTAAACCATTCGTTGCGCAGGATGATGATATATTGTTTTTAACATATAATATATAACTTATTATGATGAAACAAAAAAAAATGAAAAGTTTTTTTTAATGGTAAACCGTTTATTCGACAAACTATTGATAATCGAATTATTTAAATAATCAAAACAATAATAATTACACATAAAGTAATGATAAATGAACATGTTTTGACTTTAATGAAATGTAGTGAATATTTAAACGAGGCAATAGGCTTTTCCGAACGTTGCTATATTAAATGATTTTATATTGTTTTAGTTTGAACTTAATATTTAATTATTCTATAATTAATTACAAATTTTATTTGATAAAATAATGAATAATTAACCGTTTAGATATTTTTATCTTGGGCTATCGGCTACGATCAAATGGTGCTGCCACCTTTAGCTCCCCATCATTCTAATTATTTTTTTTCTCCTTCAAGTCAAAGCCCTTTGAAGTTGCCAGGAATTATTATGCATTTGCCACTTTTTATTTACTTTCCAAAAGGGGCCTTTTTCTGCGAGTTTTAATGCAAACACTTATTCTTTACTCTTAATAATCTTCTCTCTTTTTTTTTTGTTGTTTTAATATATTTTTTTATTTCTTTCTTTTTATCCTACAACTAAGTGAGACCTCGCTTTAGATAGAGTGCCAGTTGCTGTTTATTTATATCTGATTTATTTTTTTAATTTGTTTCTGTACTTTTATATGTTGTGGTTTTTAAAATATTTTTACGATTTCTGACGAAAGGTATTAATTAGTTTTTACGTTTCAAACAATATGAATATCAACGTTGAGTTGAACAATCAGCTAAAGCATCTATCTTGAAAAATATTACATTAGTGACTTTGAGAGTTGTAGAAATGATGATGTTTGACTAGACAAATTTAAAATTGATCCTGAAAAAATAACAACTCTGTATCTTGTAGGAAAAAAAGATGAAGATATTCGAATGAATAGTCCTTTGAAAAACATTTGGAATAAAGCTGAAATGCCTGTTTTAAAATTGTGGATGAGAAAGAAAAGTATGAAATTACTAAAAAAAACTTCATCAGTCAGTTTCTCGTGATAACAAAGCAGGGAAGTTGAGATGAGCTTGTGGCTCCCAGCTTTATATCTTGATTTTGACACAACTTTCCTGTTGAAATATTTTTTTTCTGATTTTAATGATGTCGTACACCACAACATTAAGCTAAAAGTTTATGGTGTGTCAATTATAGTAAACAAATAATATATTTAAGCTAATCCAAAGGTTCAAAATCATTATAATTTTTAACATATCCTTATCCATCTGCGAGGCCAGGCCTATTAAAATATTAAAATATTTTTATTTTGAAGAGAAAAGATTTGTCCAGGGCCGGGATTTGAATCCGGGTTTCCCACGTCTCCGTCGTGGTGCTCTAACCAACTGAGCTAGCCTGGCTCATAACACGGCTAGACAAATCCATTCTCTTCACCGATCCCAAATCCCCGTGTTCTCGCAATTTTGTGATGTATACAAGGGGAAGAATGTTCTTCGAACATTACTTTAATTAGGATCTTGTTGAGTTACGTCATTATATTATTTATAATTTATTTTTTATTAATTGTCATAATTTTTAAATATTTTTATTTTGAAGAGAAAAGATTTGTCTAGGGCCGGGCTTCGAAGCCTGGTCTCCCACGTCTCCAGCGTGGTGCTCTAACCAACTGAGCGAGCCTGGCTCGTATCACGGCCAGACAAATCCATTCTCTTCGCTATACAAGGGGAAGAATGTTCATTGAACATTACTTTATTACTTTTACATATACATTACTTTGACGAGATCCTAGACCAGGCCGGACAAAATATAAGAATCCCACTGTAGGATTAGCAATATCATGAAGAAACAAAGTAATTACTAAATTGTAAGTTCTAAAAAAGTCGCTGACTAGTTGTTGAGAATAACAAATAACGGAATATTTCACATTCAACTCCTCATTTTTTTTTTTTTCCTTGCACGAGGGAAGTACAATACTTAAAGGAATCCCCAAAGTTGGAAAGGGCCTACCTGAATCACACCGTTTTCCAGTCAGGTGGAAATTTCTGTATCCAGCGTTGGGATGTTAAGAGGGGGAGGAGGAAGTGTTGGGGGGGGGGGGCGGATTGAGATTCAGAGCGGCACTTTTAAACGGAACTCCCCGGACGGCCATCCAAGGAGAAGTTTGCCCCCGGACTTGTAAGTTGGCCCATAAAGGAGGTGCTCCTCCGCAGCGGCCTCTGTCCATTCAGATCTTCCTTCGGGGCTTCCACTTCCTTGTTAGTCTTCTCTCCGCCGGTCCTTCATCAAAGGGAGGGGGGTCCATCGATCGGCCTCTCCGAAGAATGGACATCTAATTTCAATTCAAACGACGAATCATTTAATGATGAAAGATATTCTGATGGACAAATTGAATGTGATTTGGGACTAGCGCAAGGCTTCCAAAGGCTTCATACACTTTATTGTTCTCATGTCCATACCCTTTCAGTAAAACACATTAAAAAAAAACAAGTTATTAGCGAATTAACTTAATCACACACTAGTCTGAAACTAAAGCTAACACTTTTACAATTAAAATAGAATGTTAATGCATAAATTGTACTTACGAATTGATGACGAATGTGTTTGTTTCTCTAGATCACTCAGAATACGTGCCGCATGTATCTTGGAAATACTGTTCAAGACTAGATGAGTGATTAGTATCTTTAAAGATTGGGTTTTTAATAGATTGGGTGAATTGGGATTAGTAGTTATGTGATACTCCGTGAAAACCTGACAACTCCCTGGTCCAGTCTTAAACAGTATTTGCAAGATGCGCTAGAACATGTTAATACAGTAGAGCAGCTGTTTCCAACCAACGGGCCACGAGCCTCATTGGACTGGGTCGCGCAGAGCAGAAAAAAAATACTGAAAACAATTTGAATCGCTCAGTTGCTATTAAATACTGGTTGTATAGCATAATCCAGAAGTGAATATAGAAAGCTACTTTGGTCCTAAATATAAGATGATGTTATATTCTAACATTTTTGTCAAATGTGTACAAGGTAGTGGGCCTCTAAGTTTTCATTTCAAAATTATTGGTCCGCAAAACTAAAATTGTTGGGAACCGCTGCAGCGGAGTATTATCGAGTAATGTATTGATGAATTCTTCTTCGTGTCTATACGTAAAAAATATATTTTTAATAAATACATAATTATTATTATTTGAGTATTTAGTGTTTTTTACCTCTGGGGTACAGAATTATTCAATTATTAATATAAATTAATCAAATTTGTATTAACACTTAAACAATTCTGTACCCCTTAGGTAAAAAAACACCATGTTACGTTTGTGTAATTGCTAAGGAAAGCCAACTTTCCATAAACTTGAACTATACAAATTTTTTTCTTCGTTAAGTAAAGAAACAGCTTAATGAAAGTTTTCCTTATTGTTGCTGGCATTGATAAGTCATTACGATAATTTACGTAAAATATTAACTTTTTTGTGGACATGGTGTCCTTTAGCTCCGGGGCTAAAAAAAACAAAAAAAACATTGGTGGGGCGAATTGGTTGTCCACGCATACCTTCAGTAGCTCCGAATAAAATATTTTAAAATTTACTAGTGGTGGTAAAAAAATGTTCGTATTCCAAAAACTCGGTTAGATAAAATTGATAAAGACCTTAGGATTAAACATAGTTGTGCAAGTGGAACTTAAGAATTTTTTTGTTGAAAAATTCTCGAATCGCTTTGAATGGAGCTTGTACCAAATAATGTAGCTTAAATATTAAAGTTAAAATGTACAGAAGTAAACAACTAAAACTTTTCCACATACAATTATATTAAATAAAGATTACCTCAACAGTTTTCATATCCCTTGTGTGTTACAAACTTTGAAATTAAGTAACCAATTCATCATTATTATGAAAGGAAAAATTTCTTCATTCATTTTGTGAATTATGAGGGCGTGATGAAACAGTGTTGTTTAAAGTTGGTCGAAGACAATGGGTTACATAATTGCTTTAGAGAAAGGAATGAGGCAGGGGTTGAGGTCTGAGGTTCGCCTCCTTCGGAGCAAAAGCGTTCCTCACCGGCCTTTTAGCAGATAGCTCAGCGAAATTATCATTTCTTCTCTCCAAGATCAGATCATTTCTATTGCGAATCTTGGAATATTTCAAGAGGTGGCGAATGATATGATGGGATGGGGCCTTCTATATTCAGCCAAGGTTATAGTATAACAGCATAATAATTTCAATCCCTTGTTTTTTTCGACAACGCTCTCAATGTTGATCCATAACGACGAACAGTGATGTCATGATATTTTTATTCAAACAGGTTTTAACTTATTTTCCAGACCTTTAGAATATTTGAATTGAATGACTCATTATTTATACTTACGATTATAATTATATTTTAATCTGTATTACTAATTAACAGTAGACTTTTCCTGTCTATATAATGAGCATATGATACTGTGGAGGTATTTGTTATATCCACATCAAAACTTATCACACTTATATTTCTAAAATGACACAATCCAATAACCTTAATTTTTGGAAAAACCGGAAACAAAACTATAAGTAGTGGAGCAACGTCTTCTCGGACTCTGAAACAGAAACGATGTCGCAATTTTTTTTACAATGTGGTTCACCCCAAGATTCAAGTCTCAGTTTAAAATGGATCCCTCTTGGCTGTGAAGGTAAATAGCATTTTTTATTTCTCAGTGAATCTTTTAATATTGCACGAAAAGGAAAATTATTTGATAGTACTTCTAGATTCATATAATAAATTAAAGTAAATTGTTTTCTGCCCAATTCTTTCAATGATGGTGCTTGGACATGGGAAATAATTATCATACTGTGGAATTTTTTACAGGAACATATTTGTTTGCATGATTTCCTTAACTTTTAATATTTTTTTATCACGGCTCACCATGTTCTCCTCCAGTAGTTTTGCGTAGGGATTAATAATAATAATTAAATACAAAATTCTTCTGCATTAATTTTAGGTATAGCGAAATGACAAAAACATATCGTACTCACAATTTTGGAGCGATACTCAACACTATTTTACTGTAAAAAATATGAAACATATATATATATAATATATATATTATATTTATATGTATATAAGCACTATATACTTGCGACTGTTTATTTATATATTAAATCTATTTAATAATGGATGGAATACAGTTATGAGGGTCTCAGACTTGCTTTCAGTCGTAAAACTTCTTAAACTCTTACCTATTATGATAAGAATTTTTTTTTTATAATAAATATTTTTTGTCATTTATTGTAGTTAACTTTTTCAATATTTGTGAATCAGACCGTTGAATTCTGCGTAAGTTGTTTGTATAACGGTTCTCAGAGCAATGAGTATTCCAAAATAAAAAGAATCTTTTAGTTTCATTACTTTATTCACAATTTAAAATATTTTTTAATTTACATATACAAATATTTAAAAATAATCACCATCAAAAGAACAATAAATTAAAAATGACAGTTTGGCAAGCATAAGTTAATTACTTGCTAATATCAAGTACTTGCTACTTCTTAATTGACTTTCAACTTCAAAAGAAATAAATCAATGATTTATATTTATTTTTTTAAATATTCGACTCTGTCACTAATTTTTTCCAAATGGACAGATGATTGCATTCTGACTTATAATTTTTACAATAAAAAAAATAGGGATTTAAACATATTATAATTGAATTATATGTAATGTTACTGAGAACCTTTTGAGAAGTTGGGAAACCGAGGACCTGACACTTAGGAAGGAAAGCCCATCTCAATTACCATAGTTAACGGGAAACTAGACCAAGCCTTGTTCTCTTGCAGTTTCTTAGTCTTACCGCAATCAAGGTTAATTATAAAAATCATTATAATAATTCATTAAATACAAGTGATCATATATTACTGGAGTTCCAGATGTATATTTATGTGATCCAAAAATTAAATAAATAAACGCGTTGGGGAAAATCATATAGCAATATTTGTGTCACTTTGATTCTATAATATCCAAAACATTCCCTTTAAGTTATTATAACGAACTTAGCAAGTAATGAATTATTATTATTGAGAATAAATAAATAGATATAACGAATTTTGAATATTACAATGTAATGATATTTTAAATTAATTTATTCAATGAAATTTACAACTAAATTACAATACAAGGAGTAAATGGCAGGAATTATACTTAATAGCATGGATAAAGACAAGTAGAGAAACTATTCAGTGGTAGTACTCAAATGACAAATTCACCTTAGAAGGTCATGAGGCCATCTTCTTTTCAGACATCTCGGAGGATTATCAGGAATTGAAGAATTAGCTAGGTTTGAAACTATGAGTGTGAATAAAGTTTGTCATGAAAGGACTAGTATCGGGTTCGGGCTAAATCAGCAACAAATAGGACATTGAGGTCATTATGGACTTTATTCGTAACCAAGCAACTACCATTGAGGATTTCAGGAAGGATTGGATACGAGAGGAATTCGATGGCTTATTGGTGCCCCAAAGCTCTTCTCCGTATGTCCAATAGAGTTATGTATGTTAGTCTATTGTAATTAATTGGGCGCTTTGAGGGGTTGTGTAATAAGTGTTGATGTAGCCTGAAACGGCGAATGTAATAAATTAAAAAAATAATTATATCTGTATATAAGAATATCTGAATCATACAAAAAAAAGTTGGCCAACAGTATAGTTATTTTCACTAATGTTAAAAAGGATGACATTTATTTAATTAATGCTAACAAGAACTATGTTGCTAATTTTTACTTTGAATATTTAAAATAATTCTTAAAGACTAAATTAATCATAAATTAAATTAATTTTTCTCTATTTCAATTTTCGAAGTTATGATAATTATTGGTTTTATTTTTTTCAGGAACTTCCATGGAAAAAAGGGATTTAGTAAAATTATATAATCATTGTTTTATATACACGTCTAACCACAAATGTTTTCTAATTTAACTATTTCTGGTTTTGAAATTGCTGATTAATGAACTTAAATTATTATTCTTAAGTATTATTAGTCTTAAATAAAATACCATATTTTTTAAATCATCATAGATCCTATTCAACAGCATTTACTACTGATTTAAAAATTTTAAAAATGCCGAGAAAAAAATAATGAGAAAATAGAGAAAATATTATTTTCTGTTCTAATTATAATGATACTTATATGATCTTCAGGTGGACCTATAAAATCTGGAAAATTAATTAACAGATTATTAGGGGAAAAATGCAATATTTTTCATTTGTATACTTCAAGTTTCTATGTTTCACAGAAGAGTTAATCACTGAAGAGGGCAGAGACACCACTAATGGATATAATGCTTCCTTTCCCTGTCATTAAAGAGGTCTTTGATCAATCTTTCATCAGGTAAACCTGTTTCTTGGAACGTGTATAATCCACAAAGGCCGAACATCTTCTGCTCCAGTAGTTTCCCGTAGAGATCTGAACGTATATATATTTTAAAAAATCGATTAATATCAGATATATTAGATTTCAAATATATAGAAAAATATATCGGACTAATATTTTTTTGTTAAAATTAATACTCTTAGTAAAATATATAAGATAAAATCAACAGCTAGAGGCTTTGTATAGATGCACTAGCTATTTATTAATCAGTAGTAGCCAGTAGCTCAGTGGGAATACTTTAAGGGAATCAGTCGGTAGTTTCAAAACAAGTTGTAGTTAAATTCCCAAATTTGTATGGTTAGTCATCTATATAAAATAATATTTATTTTCTTGATGTTAATAGATTTTCTAGAACATTTTTTCCCCATACTTTTCTGAGCCAAAAGTGTTGCATATTACTTTAAGAGAGACATATATATATACATACACACATAGTTTTAGAAAATATATTAATAGTAAATCAAAATATTAAAGAGTTAAAATTAACTAAAATATCCTGTATATTTTTAATCAATTTTATCGTCGGTAATATTGATATATTGTTCTTAATCGCCAAAGATCGTAAACATCTGCGAAGAGATCCCATAATTATTTTTATGCTGTAACAATATAAATTTTACATATTTTAATAGAGTGTTAATGCTTGAAAATAACGTTCTTCCATTATACAATCAGGTGCATAATAAATACTAGAGTAATACATTAGTCGCGCCATGAACTTTTAATCAAACAATAAAGCTAGCCAGAGTGATAAGTATTGAGGACCCAGTGAGGGTAAACGCCCGAGAGTCGCCCGCACTTTAAAGGGGTCCATACACGATCAGTATTACTGACAGTATAGTCAGATACTGTCAGTAATACTTATCGTATAAGGGCAATACTGATGTACTGAAGTAGGGTTTTGATGAGTGATGGTTCACTCCTACATTCTTTAGTTCAACCCGGCTTAGAGGAGGGGATACTGACAGTAGTATGCCCGTTTCTTTCATTCCTCAGTATGTTGTAGCTGTTGAGTGCGACCCATTGGCTGATTTCCGATGCAATAATGAAAACATAGCCACATTTTTTAAAAGTTATAAATGATTTCATTTTTCATTTTTTTCTTATAACAACAGGATGGAACTTAATTCTATACGTAAAATTGTGTATTGGATATGGAAATAAAAAAATTTCCTGGCGTCTAAATGAGAGGTTCACAGATTTCTATCACAATCCGGCTGATGGAGAAATTAGCGTTGGAAATTTAAAGACCTCAAAATTTCGGCAAAAATGTTGTTATATAGCGTAAGGTAACTGCCAACCACTCTTTTGGGCATATACTATTCCTCATATTTGTATATTGTTTTTTAATATGAAAATAAACCATATTTAATAAATTATTGAATATGTTTTCATTCATCCGAAAATAATTATAGTAATCTGATTGTTCCTTTACTGAAATCTCGTTGATAAAGTTTAAATGGATGAACTTATCCCTGTCCTATAGCAAATCCTTCAGCGTCTTTTCCTCTTTTATTTCCAATGCCATGGCGATCACAATTGCTAAACACGCTCTATCTATTAAAAAAGTAGTTATAAATCTGCCCGAGAAAAAGATGACTGTTCTTATCCCGAGCTAACTATGAACTGAGTTTTTTAAATTTATTTATTTCTGATTTTTACATTAGTAAAATACAGGGAGAGTTTGATTAGAAGTTTTACAAAAATAATAGTACATAAAAATAACAGAATAGTAAATATACATAAAAATAAAGTAGATAATTATAATACTAAACATTGTAATGAAAATAAAACAGAAATACCGCCCTGAGTCTACACTACATCAAAATATGGAAAATGAGTTAAATACTGACAGTAATATTGATCGTGTATGGTGTAAAAATGCTGAAGGGTGATTCCTCAGTATTTTCGTCATTCCAATACTGTCAGTAATATTGACCGTGTATGGGCTCCTTAATGGTTAAAACCAAACACCAAACTGTTACTCTTTTTATGAATAATCGTATAATACAGCTTATTTTAATGTTCATCTTTACTGTCCAACTAAAGATAAGATTTAAATCACTATAAAAACACTATTATTTGTTGTAATGATATATGATATATGTCTTGTAAATCTTTATATTGACTTTGATACATATTTTATTTTGGACCTGACATATGTCCTGAGATATGATTTAATTAGCAGTTTCATATTTTCAACTTTATAGGTTCGTTTCACAGTTCGTTACCACGCGAAATGCAAAATACGTACATAGCCTTGACGGGGATTAAAGAAAAACCTCAGAGCAATAACCTGAACAGCAAATAGGGGTTTCCTGCCGGCTCAGGTGGATCCAAAACATCCAACAAAAAATGTAGCTTCTCTCCTAACAAGACCTGCCCCTAATGATGTCCTCCCTCACCCGGGCTGCAAGCCGAAAAAAATCCGATATTTGTGAGCAACAGCTAATATAGGGGAAAACCGAGGAAATACAAGAGACACCTGAGGTTTTATGTTTTTATTATCATTCCAGTTGATATACATATATATATATTAAAATATCATATACAATATTTTGGGTATGATTATTTAATCATCCCATTCTGTAATGCTTATCTATTCTGGAATACCAGATGAGGTTCACATAACAAATAAAATAAGGCGTTAATATATTTTTATTCATTAATATATTTCTTATTTAAAAATTTTGTTAGTCATTATTCCGAGACAATCCCGTTCTTGCACAAATGGAACATTATGATTTTAAACCTATATACTATTAAAGGTTTGTCCTATTAACGGGAAAATAAAAACGGTTTTAAAGACCTGAGTTAAGAGTCTAATACGCCAACCTCCCTGTGAGAGAAAAGATTAGAAACATAAAATTACCACCTCATTGAAACAACTAGGCCAATGTGTTAATGCAGTGGGTTGTAATGTTCTTCCAGTGTGTAGTGAAATTGATTATTACCTAACATTTATGTTTTAAAATTCTAGAAACAATTCGTATTTGCATCGCCATGTAGGATGGACATTTTATTTAAATCATTTATTTAAATTTGTCTTTCTATTATATATAAAAGTCTTGGTGGCGCAATATTTTATCGGCGTTACATAGGATTCGGATCGAGGAATCACTTCTTGTTTTGTATATTTTCGTGCTCTCTCTCCCTCTCTCTCTCTCTCTCTCTCTCTCTCTATATATATATATATATATATATATATATATATATATATATAAACTTGTTTAACTTGTCTATTCTATTCTAGTCTATTTTTGATTAATTGTTATATTTATCTAAATTAATGTAGGTAATTGATTTTTATTTATAACTTGGAGGAAAAATAAAAGAGTAATAAAATGGGGAAGTTACAAATATTTTAATGAAAAGGACAATGGTTTTCGTGGTTTGATATTGACTTTATTACAATGATAAAGCTATGTTGCAGTTGAGTGTTCCTAAAACAAAAGTATATTGTTAGTTTTGATTGAAATTTTATACTCTCTTTAATCTCCGTAAATCAAATACTTCTTAAGAAAGAATAAATGAGTTTAAGAAGAATGGAATGTTTACCAATAAAAAAAATAACATTTCGTTGTTTATTTCGATTGAAAACTTACGCAAACTAACAGGCATACGCGATATTTAACTATTAATACTATAATGAAGTTAATTAGAACTCGTATTAAATTATATTATGCATAATAAGGGCTCCACTATTAACCCGTAGCCAATTAAGCTTAGGGTGATTATAGGGTCAAGTGGCCGAGGTCATCAATGCCTCCTTATTCAACCCCTTGTCCCGCCACAACTAGGCTTCTACTCAATAGGAGTCTATCATTTACCGACAATCAGATCATGTGTCTAGGTAACACATGCAATTTTAATAGAGTTAAGTTAAAACATTAATTTTATTAAAAATGTATTCTTTGATATCTTTAAACGTTATTATGGATAACTTCAGAAAAATTAATCTGTTGAAGGAAGCAAATAGGCTAGGTCCTAGTTCCGATTTAGTACCGATTATCGGATTAAAAAAAAGTGCTACCTATATTTCATAATGAAGAAATAAGGGTTAAAGATATCCCTAAGGATTTAAGGAAGATTTAACATTCGTCTCTGGAAATATAACAGACTTCTCTTCGTCTGTTTATACGCACCACAAGTGTAAAAAGAAAACGAAATTGTGTTAGTAAAATACTTAATAACTTAAAAACAAAATATTGTAAATGAAAAATTACGACGATAATTATCGATTAGATATTACTTACTCTTCAAAGTTAAAATCTATATTTTTTATTTGCATACAAAAATATTTATAAAGTACATGAAAATTACAAAATAGATCTCTATACAGCTCATTTTATTCTATTTCAAACCCTGTTTTTTTTTTTATTATCACTCCAGTTGATAAATATTCAGTATATTCTATATTTTTAGATTGATAGATTTAATTTTATATAAAAAAATCCTAATAAATGAAAAGTAAATCAAACAGAATTAGCTAAAAAAAAAAAAAGAAAAGCAACAACAGAATGTATGATTCTAATGGAAATGTGGAACATGTAGCTAACAAAATGAACCTAGTGGTTGAGTGTGATCTTGTTCAAGTGACTTCCCTTTACAACCATTGTCATATAAACAGTACAGTTTCTACCATGTAGTGACCCCAAGACCCTCCCTGGTTTTATTTGTACAATTTTTTTATTTTAAGAATAAACTTTTTATCTTCTCCAATATTCACAATGGTTCTTCAAATGCATAAGACGAATATTATAACTGAAGAAAGGTATAGCAACAAAGCGGTCAATATAAAATATACAAGTCCTTAATTATTTCCTATTGAGTCATTTGCTTGTGGTTCAATTAAGCTCATCATCCTAGATCTCTTCATTAGCCCAGGACCTTTGTGGTTCAGTTGGTCATAAGATCCTTCTCTTCAAACTCTAATGAGCTCTTATTATCCAATAGCGTTCTTCTTTCCCAAACAGTTATTATTTTTAAAAAAACTCGTTTCTTTTTTTAGTAACATCTTGGACAAGGTTTAAACTAAGTTATTTTTGCTGAACATTTTCTCTATTTGATTATTAATCTATCTAGGTCTATTTACTATTCATCCTTCTATAAAGACGCTGATAACTTCATAGTTGTTCATCTTTCCACCACAATAACATAATGGAAGTAAAAGCAAGTAGGAGCTAGGAGCCGAGGAACAAATAAAATACTGTGGAACTTCTTTATTCTATCTCTTGAGTTTGGAAAATGGCATGAGCTTCATTTCCCCTTCTCCAAAAAACAATATTATTTTCCAAAGAGCATTATAGAAAAATCACAAACTTCATATATTTATTGCTTTAGATCAGAAAGATAAACAAAGAAAAGCTTTGAATAAAGGATTATTTAGTGTTATATAATTTTCTGCTCAATAATTATTGCTGATTTCAGCGCAAAAATGTTTTTATTTTGAAAATATCTTCAAAAATATGAAACAATCATCTTACATATAGAACACATGGGACTATGCAAGAATCAATGAAGCAAAACATAATTATAGAAAAAATTCTAGAACATCAAACCAAGACCTAATAAAAAATGTTGGATCCCTTGAGTACTTAAAAAAAGTATTCATTCCTTAGTAATCTTTATTTCAAAGTTTTTTTGGTGCAATAAATCAAACTATAACACAATTTTTAGGAAATGAATCTATAAAGCTTGCTATATGTGACTCAAACTAGACCATCTGGAGTTCCTAGACTACTAGGTTAAGGGGGTTAAGGGGACTTATGGTAGGTATCTACAGGTAGTTAAGTGTCCCTTAGGTTTTATTACCTTTAGTCTCCAGATTAGGACAGTTGTCGGGAAGCAGCAGTCAACTCAAGATGTAAGGAACAGGATGAAGAATGAAGTCACATGTATCACATAAGTCACAAATAGCGTCCCCTTTTTGTTGTAAGTAGTTTTATAATCTATCTTTGTAACCATTATCAGCATAAATAAATATATTGTGATTCAATAATTATTGTGTTTATTTAATAAAAAACGCCTGGTCAGTCAACCACGTTAACCTTTGGAGAAGAGTATATATGTCTCTTATTTGTTAATGATATAAAACTACTATATACTAAGTACAACGATCTCAGGCATCCCATTTTAGTATTTAAGTATATTCAGATCAAAGGATTTGACTTTTCCCTGAGATCATAGCTTGGGCAGTATAGCTAATATAGCAAACTAGGTAATACAAAGCTGGTTAATTTAAAGTTTTTTTAAAACTCTGTATGCGCAATAGACAATAAATATGTTCTGATGGGAAAACTATGTCAATATCATTTTCCTAACTCGCCACGACACGTGTCCAATATATTTGTATAAATTGTCAACAATGAACTAAGAAAAAAAAAATTAAAAACTTCGTTCCCGTATTGACTGTATTCCTTCCTTTATCTCAGTAAATATAACTCATGGTTAAAATTATCATTTAATTTTATCATCTATCAAATCTTTATAATTATTGGTTTTTAGTGATTTTTTTAATTTCCACCCTGAAATTTGGAATACCAATGATTTTTGTTGCTGTTGCGTTCATAAAATCGGATAGTTGTTTTTTAGTTAAGGCTGAAAACCTATTGATCATCAACGCCTTAGTTTATGTTTGTATCAGTATATTCATATTTTTATTTTTATTATTATTTTTTTAATTTAAAAGTTTAATTGAATAATTTAATCAGAAATAAATTAAAACGTTAAGTTCAATAATAATTAGATAATTTATACTTGTATTCATTTCATATTCAACCATTGAAATTAATTTTTCATTTATTAAATTTTATTAATTATTAATCCAATAAAAATTGATTTGGGGGGGGGGGGTAAACGAAAAATTCAACCAATTATTGATTTTTTAAGATATTATTAGTATAAGTTGCACAACTATTTAACGATCTTTTAGTACTAATAACTACATTAATATTTAATGTAGTATAATTTCTAATAAATTTTAATGATTTTATAATAAAAATAATAATTAAACGCTAGGCAAAGTAAATACTACAAATTTGATGACATGCCTATTCATTTTTGGGCAGTTTATATAAGCCATCGTTAATTAATTCCTAATTCGATACAGAGGTGATAACCTCTAAAACATATTTTTCCATGTTTTTCAAAACTGTAGCTGAATTGGCAGGGGGTCCTATTTTCATAAAATGATCTTTTGTCGCAAATGAATGTTTTAATATCTGATAAATGGAATATATTATTTAACTAGATATTGGCTTGTCTCAATGAAGATAGATCATTTAAAAATTATTAACAAAAACCACCTACAGGAAATAATAAAAAAATAGCTATTAAAAAATATGTTACTAAATTATTTTATGTTTAACGAATTAAAATACTAAACTGTGAAGATTAGCACATAAGAATGGATGCTCGGGAAATTCGACTGGAACAAGGTATTAGCGGAGATGGAAGGATGTGGATTAGGCTGATAAACCCGGATGGGATAAGAAGACAATGATGGGGTGCGTGTTCCCCAGCCCTAACCCACATTCACTCACCCACATTCACCCACCCGCACAATCCTTCAGTCTTATTTCCTTCTCCTCCACTTCACACGAGCTGAGCATTAAAGCATTCCTCCGAGTAGGTTTATTCAACTCTCTTCATCTTATGCTAATGGAATTTCGTGCTCTTGGAAAATACCCTTGTAGGAGGGAAAGTAAAAAAGATACAAAAAAATCCTATCCTCATTCTATATTCACAGTACATTATCTACCGTGTTTTGTAGTGGTACAGGTTTTTTTTTTGCTTTAATATTGTATTTAACTTTTCCTTCCTATTTTTGAGCTATATTAATTATGAAAGCTATCGTTGCTAAGTATTAAACAATTATTAACCTCCAGTACTGACTGATACCCCGTGGCAGCGGAACAAATTGGCCGGCATTAACTGAGAGAGCCGGCAGGGAGGACAAGAGAAGGCTGCGGCGGAGGACTCAAAGTTGGCCGGGGGAATAACCTCGCTCGGGTTTATTGCTGGTCCAATCAGTTACTGCGGATCCACTTACTCTCTTGCGTTTTGCCTTCTCTTCCTAATGCGCTTAATCACCGTTTCCTCCTCGTCCTTCCAATCTGGAATTATTTAGGGGAAATGAGAAGGGTTTGGGCACAATCGTGGTTTACTTTTTAATTAACTAAATTCTGATTATTATTATTACTGAATACGGTGTCTGTTACATATCGCTCCTTCAAAAGAACAATGTCATAACTTAAAGTAGTTAAAGTTTAAGGTATTTGAGAGTTCCACGTCTTGTCTAAATTGAACCGGATATGTTAAAAATATAAATATTTGGATATTGGCAAAGCCAAACATTCTTAAAGATACTGAAAGAAAAATACCATAAGATTCAGGAACACAAACAGAAATTGGAAAAGTATAAAAAGAGGTTACAGCGGTTGAAAAAAAAGGATGAGACACCTAACACTAGTACTAGCAGTATTATTCTAAGAAGATGATTATATCAAGTTGAACACAAATGTTAAGAACATTTTTTAATGTTAATAACTTAAGGTAAAGTAATAAATAATAAGTGAAATTTCTTTTAATATTCTTTCAAAAATAATTATTCAAATAATACGTAAGAACTAGAAACAAAATTTGATTACTTTCATACTGTAATACTTCTTCTTATTCATGAAAACATTCCCCTGTGCGTTTACAACAGTCCCCTGTCACGATTTTGGATAAAATTGTCTGTAACTCAAATACCAGGACGAAAATAAGTGGGCTTTTCAAAGAGATATATTTAATATAACATGGTCCTTCATTTTATTAACAAACATTCTCAACATTTAATAAAATTTGGTTAGGACAGTTTTGTGTGGGCAAGTTTCCAAATAGCAGAGGAACGCCCATATAATTTAGCATTCAGTATGCTTTATTTTAAGATTCTTTACTCAATAACTCACCCTTATATTACTTGGTATGATTCTAAAAAAAATAAGAAATAAAAATTTAATTATAAACAACATTACTTAATAATCTGAATTTCGTTCACTTTTCGGGCTACAGCAATCGGTAGGAATAGGAAAAAAATACTAAGATTTTTTATTAAATTTCGTATTGACCACATCGGATCACGATACACGATTTTCTGTTCCTTTGCTGGAGTTTTCTCTGTACTAATATTAATTCATGCGTTCACTGGCACGTTTCCTTTTATCATTTTCCCAACCTTATCTGGTTTTTTTTTCATTCTTAAACCCTTCCAGATTTCTCACTCCGCTCCACAATCCACTTCCTTCTAACGTGCGAGACTCTGTACTGTTCAACTTTTCCATTGTATAAACTGTTCGTTCAATTCAACTTATTTCGTTACAATGTCGATGTTAAAAACTAGTTTTACTCATAGCTATGTATGCTCCCGACCATCGACATAAAAGAACTTACATTTCTCATACTTATTTTGAATTGTTTTATTGTTTATATTTTAATAACATTCTTTACCTTTATTCGAGACATTTCTCTATGTTTGCAAATTTCATTTTGAAATCCCAATGAAGGATTTTGCCTAAACTTTCAGAATAAGAATATTTAATAGAAAATAGAAAAAAAAACTTAACCCAAAAAAGAAAAACCTGTGCTATTGGTATAAACAAAAGCTACACATATTTTGAACTAGAAATATAATTAATTTTTCTACATTGATTGTTTAACTCCAATAAAATAACGAGTACATGGTCTTATAAGTACCAAATATGAAAAATATGGTTAGAACGAACTAAGAACTAGCTGTTACGTGTTAATAATTTTTTATCCATTATTAGTAATTTCATAACAATCCTAGACCTTTTAAAAATCAATATCCTATTTCTATCGAATACCTAATTCAGGAAAATGCACAAATATCAGATTATTAAGTAATAATTTCTTCTTTTATTCCATATTTTAAATTATTCCTCCGATCCATCATGATATTGGGATATGATTTAATTAATTGCTTCAACTGGGACCCGGATAGCCCGCGGGAGCGAATACCTCCCAGGGCGAACTTTAAATAGGCTCGGGCGTTGTCAATTCCACGTTAATTAATTTAAGGCTGGAAAACCCTTTAATTAAAGTTGCATTTGTTGCTCCAACAACTGAAATAAACATTCAGTTCACTTTCATCATTCACTGTTTGAAACATTTGAGTTGCAATGTTTTGTAATTGATCCGTGATAGGCCTCAAACAGTACTATCAAATGCATGAAGACTTTGATTATGTGATTGATACCGTAACAGTGCAGGTAATAGAAATATAACCGATTCACGTTGTAATAATGTGTACTATTCGAAGAAAACTTCTTAAATATCAATTTTTTAAATATAATTTCGTTATCTTGAATAACTATGAAACTTTGCTTAATATATATTATAAATATTTAAAATTATAACCTTTATATTTTTATAAATAATATTTTAAAGACTATAGAAAATCTAGTTTGGGGAGACCGAAATAGTTTAATATTGTAATTTCGTTATCTTGAAAGACATTGAAGATTTATTTTATATTTTATTTATTTTTAATACCTATAAAATACAACTTAAAAAATGGGAAACGAAATACTTAGACTGGATAGAATACTGGACCGTTCAATATTAAGCCTATCTCTATTTTTAATAAATTTGTGTAATGCTATTTCTTAAATATTTCTATGTTATGAATATTTTAAATCTACTTTAAATATTTAAATTAAAAAAAAAAAATAATAATGTAGAAAATCTTTTTTGATGAAATAATATAATTTCTTAATGCAATTTTATTCTCATAAAAAGCATTACAAATTTATATTATATTTTGTATAAATCTATATTATTTTTTTTCATCTTTAAGAATATTTTAAATCATCTTTAAATGCATTTTTACAATCTGGGTACATTCGTTTTCATCACATATACAAATATGTTAACATTTACAAAGATAAAAAAAAAGTATAAAAAAACATTATTACTTACTTCCCACTGCTATTCTAAGACGTTATTTTTATTGCCTGTATTATTTTTAAGTACAGAGTGTTATAAAGGGAGAACTGATATTTTGTAATATATAATATGATATATTACCTAACATAGATATTGACTTAACTCTCTATTATACAAACTGCTTATTGAATTTACTACGGACTTTACTGCCTGTACGGAAGTAATACTAACAGAAGTAATTACTATTCTGTACGAAGTGGTTCGGGACCATATTTGATTTTTAATCTATCAATATTTAACTCCCATTAATCGAAGGAGTTTCATATAGTTTTACCGTTATGTATTATCAAAAATAATGACATTAGTTCCAATATCAGCATAAAATCTGAAATTTTATACTTCTTTAGCTCACTTGCATTACTTCTTGACATAAGATTGATTCTTGCAACTCAAAGAGAAACCAACTCTGAGTCACTTCTAAAAATTCTTAGGCTCTCCTAGTGAATAGTTAGCTACAAAGGACTCAAACCATTTAAATATTACTGTGCAATGTTGAGAACTTCAATCGTTCTATTACGTCCGTTGTAATTATAATATTTATGTTGAGCGAGCTAAATTTCCTGTATTGTTTCAGTGAATATTTAAATTGTGATTTTATTGAAGGTTTTAACGGTCATATGGGCTTTAATTTTTAATATAAAAAAAAGTATAGTATTCGATATGGGCTCCATGATAGTATTGACAGAACCCTTGGCCTAATCAAAGAACTATAGATCCTTAAGCCTGATCTACTGAATAATCTATGTTTACAAAGTCGATTCATAAGTAAACCAATAGCAGCTAATCGTACTCAACGACTCTATTGTTAAATCCCAAAGCCAATATGAAATTATATCGAGTTTAATCCGGAGCAACTTGAAATTAATTGTTCTAGAGCCATTTTCCAAGTTGTAACCGTGAAATCTTAAACAATGGAACTTCTGTAGCAATTACACAAGAATGGAGCGATTTGAACTTTTAGATTTAAATTGGCGATAGATTAAGTGATTTGGAACAGTTTAAACCTGTTAAGTGAATCACTTACGTATGGCTGATTTGTTCCAGATAAGTTTTTTTTTTTTAGAGAGAACTTTTTAAAGATTATTACTTCATTTAATATTATGACTATAGTGGGTTTAATGGATGAATATTTCTATTTAATAGTTAAAAATAAACTGGTGTATAGACAATTGATAAATTGATATGGCCGATTTAAATAGTCAATTGTATTGAAATCCAAAGACGTTAAGAGACATCGTAAGGTAAAAATAGAATTTTTTAATGTTCGGTAGATGTTCCAGCAGCTGGTCGTCACTTGGAGTTAAATCACAAGTTCTTACCATTCAATGGCTTCCCGTTTAATATTCTCGAAAATAAAAATAATTGTGAGTTGTACTATGAAAAAATAATGTCATTATGGGAAATGTGTATATATCGGTAATAATTTTATCAATAAATAATTACCGTTTCAACAAATATTTACATCAGCTATACTATGTATATTGTTTCTTGATGAAATAATTACTGAAATATAAACATTTTCCATAATGTTAATACTATTTTTTCATAATAAAGCTCACGATAATTTGCATTTTTAAAGAATATTAAAAATAAAACGAATGAACAGTTTATGAACATGTATTTTATCCACAGTGTAAACAGTTCATTGCATTCAGTATATTAAGAATTATTCTAAAATATTTAATCTATCATAATATGTAATATAAATACTTACAATACCTCAATTTGTTACAATTATAATTATACCTTTTAATGTTAAATAAAAACATTAAAAATAGTAAATCATGCTAAACCTTAAGGTTAGAGGTTTTGTTCAATAGATTATGCATGTATTTTACTAGGGGTGCTCATTCATTTTATGATCATTATTCTGATATTCAGTGAAAGTGTAAGGTATTTGATAAACTTGAACAGTTTCAAAAATACTTGTTTTTTATGATGCCCGCATATAATATTATAATGTAATATAGTAATTAAGAAATTATATATGTTGGGATACAGGCTGTAAATAAAATATTACATTATTACTTTAATAAATCAGTTACATTATTTAACAATGCATGAGTTAGGTTAGTTTCTGGTTTTGCCATTTTCATCAATACTCGCAGGTACTTGAAATTGGATTGGATACAAATGATTTTGAAAAGCGCTAATCGCGGATTATCATACAGCATCGAGCCGGGTCTATTATATTCGCTTCTTACGGAATGAACTATTTTGTTACCGCGAGCGACTAAATAGGTCGGATTAAAATGGATCGTATCGAAACAGAATAAATGTAAGCACTCGTCAGTTATTAGATTTCCTTCCTACGTCTGATTGCATCGCGTCGGATCCAATGTAGGTGGCGATTCCCCAGAACCTTAACCGGATGAGTTTATGAAGTAGGTTACGAGATATTTCAATCTTATTTTTTAAGACTGTGCGTTGATAAGTGAAACTATTTTTGTTCTTGTCAAAACCATTCCTGCCCTGATTGCAATAAACAGACAACCCTCGAAAATAATAAAAAGCTGAGCCTTGTTGATTCGAGAAGTCTCTCCGCAGGGACGGTTGAATAAAATATTTGTGGCCCGAAGATCATAGGATTAGGAGGGAGGGTGACCGCAGAACTACCAAAAAACGGCCCTGTGGTCGGAGGGGGGGGGGGTGGAAGTGCGGGAAAAAAGGGCGGTAGGACGAAGGACAAGGGCCGGAAATTAAAACTCGCTTCCGGATCCTCATTAACGGCCGCTCCCGCTGAATCGGCTCTTAATCCGATCCCAGGCGGCTTTATTCCTTACCCTCTACTCTCTCCTTTATCATGGCCGTCTTAATTGTATATCCCTTTTATTGTTACCTCCTTATTATCCGCTAGTCTTTCGGTTAAGTCAATGCGGTCGTAAAATCCTATGAAATCGACTGAGATATTGTTCCTGGAGTTGATTATTATAGCCAGGAGCCTTCTGCTAAATTTCAACTCAATAGAAGGTAAAGGTAAGTTAATACTTGGATGATCATGGGGAGGAAGGAGAGAACACATAACTGATCCATTTTCACAGGAATTGTTACTTATTACTTTATTTATACAACCCAAATTTATTATTTTTATATATCAACTTTTTTTTTTACGATAAAGTTATATGAGCTGTTATGTTTGAACGCCCATATGTATCTAAAAATCGTTAATAAATATATGGTTTTAATGATAATTATTTAAGAATAAAATTTAAAAGGGGTATAGTGTTTAAAACCCCACTCTTTGCTAAGTGCTTAGTGATAACAATATTTGCCTTTTTACCCATATTTATGAAGTAATTTAAATGAAAACCTTAAGATATCGGCAATATGAAAAAATTGACTCGCTTTCCTCATATATATGTGTTTTTTCTAAATACAGTAAGAGATATGAGACGTTCAGAATCAAAAGCGGATAAACCCTAAATTTAAAAAATAAAATTTATCAAATTTTTCACTAACTCTGAGTAGAAAATTCATCCTGCATGACACCCTATTAATAATTATCTGTTCACTTTGTACCCCTTAAAACACATTTTCCTGTTCGGTATAGAACACTGATTACAAATTAACTCGAGTTCAATAATAAATAAGCCGTTTGTGTTTGCAGAGTTCACAGGAAACTTGTGTCAGCTAAAGCCTGTACACGATGCTCGATTCAACATTGATGAAAACAATTCATATTAGCATCTGTATATTTCATATGAAGTAATACTTTCTGTATATCATCAACTACCTATGCACACAACTAATACAACTCTTTTTCATCCTTACCTTTAAAATAGCAGTGTAATATATATTTTATAGGGTCACTTTTGGTGTAATGGTTAGCATAACTACCTACTATGCCCTAGATCACGGACTCGCAGCCCGACTGGTAGTCTTTTAGGATTTTTTAAAATAAAGTAAAAATCCCTAGTAGTCAGCCCTTCAGATAGGATAGGATAAATCCCTAACATAATTATACCCGGAGAGGAAAGACTCCTACTGAAGCATCGCCCGATTAGCCATACCAGCAAAAACTGATGTTAAATGAACCAAATAAACATATAATATCTATAAAGTTAAACGCATACATAATTTTTATGTTTTGTGTTATCACTGACTACTTGTTTTCACCGGTCATCTTGAACTCTTTGAAAAAAATAAATTATAAAGATCTGTATCATTCCTTTATTTTATCTAGACCATAAAATTTTCTCATATAATTTATTATTGTGATGGTTGTTTTTATTTATTGATTCTAGTAACGATTAAATAATTTCTTTTGAATGATCTTTAATGTCTCTCTAACAACACTTTTATAAATTAAAATAAAAATATAAACTGTTATGTTACTCATTATCGATGAAGTTTAATTTTATTTTTTGTGCGAAGTGGGGAGAATATTCAATAAAATTTAAATTTTATTAAATATTAAGAGTTAGAGAAAAATTAAAATATAAAATATAAAGGAATACAGGAAAAACGGCACATGACCGGAACGTCGTGCGTTATTGTATACTGCAGGGGTTGGCCAGTCATAGCATTTTTATCTTTTTATAAAACAGACAACTTACCAATATACTCACAGTATATTAGATATCTGATCAGGGCCAAGAGAAGAGCTCGTAAAATTCGGCAACAGACAATCTTCAGATAGACGGACATTTACCAGACTAAATAATAAACTAAAACGTCAAATTGCCAAGTTTAACAGATCAAACTATGACAATTATATAAAATCCCTCCATAAGGAAGTTTATGGAAGCATACCAAAAGACTCATAAAACACCGAGAGATGTCGGGAACTCTTAGAAAAGAAGACGGCTCATACTGACTACATAAACACAGAACACGAAATCTTTGTATATAACACACTTGACATTTCATTACAACTAACACTGCCACCGTCTTCATTCACTCCCAAAGAAGTAGCAGAAATAATTAGACACTTACCAAAATGAAAAGCCCCGGGCTATGACTTTATAAATGCCGAGGTGCTCCAGCAAATGCCTAGGAAAGCTTTAGTGTTTCTTACTACAATCTACAACTCAATACTTAGAACTACAAAATTCCCTATACAGTGGAAATATTCTATTGTAACCATGATTAAAAAAGAAGATAGAGATATTAACAACCCTTCCTTGTACTGACCTATTAGTTTACTCTCCATTTGTTCTAAAAATTTTGAAAAATTATTTCATCCCCAATTATTGATGTTAATGGCAGACACAAATATAGTCCCTCGCCATCAATTCGGTTTTCAAAAATCACACTCGACAACTCAACAATTACACAGAATAACTGACTATATATCGACTGCACTAGAGTAGAAGTTATATATTAACTGGAGTGCTTATGGATGTCGCCCAAGCATTCGACAAGTTCTGGGGGGATTCTTTTTAAGCTCAAGACTGTTCTACCACACACTTTTTATCTAATTCTTCACTCATTCCTTACAGACAGATTTTTCTAAGTTCGACAAGGCTCAGATCTATCTTCAATAAGACCGATCTTAGGTGGTGTGCCTCAGGGATCCATACTAGCACCGCTATTGTACATTCCACAAAGTCCTGACATACTGACACTGCTATAATCACCAAACATCAAGACACGACATAGGCCTCACAAAACATACAACACACCTTACAAAAGGTGAATGAGTGGTCCCAACTATAGAAAATCAGATTGAACCACGAAAAGTCACAACACATCACTTTTACTCTTAGACGTGAAGCATGCCTTCCCATTTACCTTAATAACTCACCCATCCCACAGACAGACAAAGTTCAATACCTTGGGATAACATTTGATAGGAGAATTCCATGGGGTTCTCACGTTAAGATGAAACGCCAATCACTAAATCACAAACTCACTTTAATGTATTAGCTATTCAGGAAAAACTCCAAATTAGACTTTAGACAGAAATTAAACACGTATACATACTTACTAAAACCATTATGGACAAATGCTGCACATATTTACAGGATCACAGAACAGACTCACAGAAAACGACTGCAAACTTTTCAGTCAAAAGTACTTAGACTTATCACTAAAGCACCTTGTGACATACAGCACCTTGTGATAACAAAACTCACCATACTCATAATACTGTCTTAAAAATACCAAAGGTTGACGAACACATACGAACGTACTACAAACGCTTTCAAAAAAACCTACGCGGACACCCAAACCCATTGATACAACAAATGGTCACGACTCTCATGTCTGAGAACACTAGGAGGAGATTAAAAAGAACGTGGATTAGGGATCTATTGCTATAGAAAATTGAATCAAGCCAAGATAGAGGTACCGCTGGGTACTGTTCTTCTTCATGCCTCTCATGTCACTGTATATTATTTTACTGTCAACCAATCTGCTAAATGTCATTGTTTTCATTTGACAGGTGTGGATAAATATATAAAGAGAAAAAATAAAACAAATAATGAATTATCATTTGTTCAGTCGTAGTAAACATTTCTCTCGGATACATCAAATTAGATTACTGAACTTTATTGGACTATTCAATAAAAAAATAAAAATATGCAGTTATATTAACTTTCACTTGAATGGCGTAGATTTTTTTTCTTTTACTTCCTCAATGGTTCTAAATAATAATTTTATTAGCATAAATTAAAAGATTCTCCATTTGTAAGTGAAAAAAGTATAAATTAAAAAAAGTTATTTTTTTATGAATTTATTTAAAATAAGATAAAAAAATAGTTATCAAACCAAACATTATATTATTTGGCCATATTTTATCTTATATATCATTTATATAAAATATTATTTATATTAAATATCATATGACCAACTATTATAATTACAATTAACTGAATTATTTTTTTCAGAAATAAATGATTTATGGATAATATTTATCTTTCCACACCAAGTATATTGTAAAACATTTGACACATCTCATGAAAATAAAATGTTATGTTTCAATTCAAATGAGTTGAAATCTACTTTATATATGTGGATTTTTATTTGAAACTAAGATTTGATTAGTATTTTATTATTGTTTTATGTAAAATAAACATGTATTTGAGTTATAAATAATAGTTTAATCGGTATTCTAAAACACAAATTGATGCAGGAAAGATATTTTTCTTGCAAGCTTAAATTATAAATACTTGTAAAAATTTGTACTTTATCAACAGTTATATACTCATAGATGACTAAAAATAAATTGAAACTTGCAAGAAATAACTTCAATTCCTTTTTGGAATTTCTTGAATTAGTTATATCACCAGTACTGCGGAAGGCAGGTCACAACTCTTTCACTTCATTGCTTTCTGGATTCTCTTTACTGTACTCTGGATTACTGAGGTATAACTTCAACCCTGTTATTGTAAGAATCGAATAGTAAATAGTTTAAATATACCTAAATTTGCCAACAATTAAGGTACAGCGGACGGAACAGCTGCCCACGAACGGTGGCAAAAAGACTGCGCAAAAAGAAATACGGTTACCACTAATTTTGTTGTATTTACTTTGCCTAGCATTTTTATTATTTTTGTATTTTGTTTTATTTACTAGCGTTGATATTTATTAGAATTTATACATACTATATTAAATAATTACGTAGTCATTAAATGTATGTAAGAATATAAATGCTAGGTAACGTGTACACTACAAACTTAGCAATACCACTATTGATTTTAGCATAGTATATAATATACTTCCGAGGTATATATAAATGTGTTTTAATGTCTTGAGGTCTACTTTTATTTAAAAATATTGATAAATGCGTATACCAACCGGTCGGCCGATAAGGAGAGATACTTCGCCATTAAATTCTATCTAAAGAAGGAAGGCTGCGGGGAGGGGGGGGGGGGGGGTCAATCCTTAGGTAGGACGGAAGGAATAATTTAGGATAAGCTTCTTAAAGAGGTGAAATAGAGGAGTGACTATTTATGTGGACAGGGCGCTAAGAGATATCCGGGCTCTTGCCTCTCTCGGGGAAAACCAATAAAATAGAGATCCCAGCTTTCGCTCTCTCCCTTTCCTTCAGTCTTCTCTTTTCAATTCTTTTCCCCTTATCGGCTCAATCCGACCCGTTCCTCTTCCGAATCGTTTCCGGAAGTTTCGAGGAAGTTTTATTTTACCTCGTCTCTTTATTTTTATTTATATTCTTCTACGCTGTATCGATTTCAAAATTGTGAATTAAAACAACAAAATCGAACTACGGTTCAAGCCGTAGCTGATCTTTTAAGGTAGTGAGGAGTCCATCATAATGTATTATTAAGAATTCCATCCATTTAATAGTTGATTGTTGTGAAGTATATCGGTGACATTGTTCGTAATCGAGGTCGACATTAGCATACTAGTAGTAAAAAAACTACATAAAATATCCACGATGTGGCCTAAATTTTAGGTATTAGCTGTAGATAACAAGGCTCTAAATAGGAAACAATTATATAAGTAAATAAAATTATCGTACACAAAATCTATAATCTACAGTGAAAACAGCCCTTGAATTAAGAGAGCTAAAGATGGCTCATTTTGTAGAGTGTCGAGTTACTGAATTGCGGATCCCGGGTTCGAACCCAACCGTTGCATATTAATTATTTAGTCTGTTTACAGCAATAGACCTAACGAGTGTTCCAAAGATCTTTCTTGGGCTCTCCCAGCCTCTATAAAGCAGAAAATCTTAATCGAAGGAAAAATCTGGAGGTTCAGCGCGATTTCGGTAAAATCAAATCTTATATTGGCTTAAAAACAGAACAGCCTATACCATATACTGAACTCAAGACCCTACATGGGTACAGGTTTATATAGTGGAATTTTTAAATTTTTTTTTTACAGTGATAGTGTGTTATCTATAAAATTACAAATTCGCTTTTTATTTTTTACCTCAAGTGCTATAGAAGGGCATCCATAAGTATATTTCAATATTTTGTTAAATATTAATCTTGACTCTTACTTTTTTCTCATATTCCCTCTGCGGCCATTTTTTCTAGAAAAACGAAACAAATTAGATATCGACATACTTTTTGAATTGTATACAAAGCGTAAAAGTAACGCTTATTTTGAGTTTTTCTTTTTCACAATCATTAAAATGATATTTCTGAATGTTTTAACTTACTATTAAAGTAATTCATTATTAATTTTTTTATTTTTTTTATCTTACTATTAATTCATTGTTAAGCAAGTTATTCCTAATTATTGAGACCCGACATACTACCGATCTTGTATGATTATTGTTATTAATTTGATACGCTTTTTAATGTCTTTCTAAAAACACTTTTACCAACAGTATTTAAGATATAATATAGTATGTTAATATTTAAAAATTAAAACAAAAAAGTATGTTGGTGGAAAATGTGTAGAAACGCCATAAAATTTAATTCCTAAAGAAGATCAAGAACGAAAAATAATCGAATAATTATAGTATATTCAATACTCAATATTATTATATATTAAAACTCTATAACAAAATTGAGGAATACAGGAAATAAACCAGCATGACCGGAAGGTCGTGCGGTGTTGCATACCGTCAACCCCTGCAGTATTCAGTCAAACATACACAATAAAGGCAATGCGTTCCTTTCATGTATTATAATATATTCAGTACAGTTATATATTTATGAATTATAAGCATTTAAATATTTATAGTTATATGTTTATTAATTTCTATCATCGTTAGCAATTACATTTAATAAGGTTATTTTATTTAATTAATTCTAAAATGATCAGTGGTCTGGGAAGAATTGTTCTTAGACATACAGTAAAAATTTTATTATTGTCTTTTTTTTTATTTCTTTCTTTTTAATATATACATGTATGATAAATATGTGTACATTAAAGAACATACTGCCCCAAATTTTGAAAAATGGAGTTTGAAAAGATGATTCCATTTGAATAAAAGTGTACTCAGTGTTAGACTTTAGAAGTGTACTCTACTAAGTTTAGGAAACATTTCATTATAAAAATAATTGTAAATTTCTCTAACGTTTAGGTTCCTATTATTCGATTATTAAACATTATTTCTTAATCTTTAATTATTTAAATGAAATAGCCTTTAGTGTTTTAGTAATTCAATTTGTTCCCTAACAACGTCCATTTTTACATCAAATTTGTAAATATACATAGGGAGCGGGGTGGCTCAGAGTGGGGAGTTGTCGCAACGAAGGTTCTGGTTTAAAATCCAGCTGTGGGAGATAATTTATCTAATCTTTTAACAGCCAGGAATGGATACTATCTGAAGACCCTCCTTGGGTTCACCCATCCTCTACAAAGTGGGTACTCCTAATAAGATAATTAACCCCATATAACTACCGTTGTTCTGGAAACACAGTCTTTACTACGTACTGTACCTAAAACCCTTCATACGTACATATGTATGTGGTACATGTTTATTGAATACACATAAGTAAAGGAAATGCAAATAAAGGTAATAATAGATAGAGATAAAACTGTTTAGAATTTTTTAACACAAGGTAATAAACTATAAAAAAGTTTAAAGCTCTTTATCCTAATCAAGTCTAATTAATTACGTAGGAATAAGTCCTTGGTATAGAGCTCTAATCCTCACTTTGCGGATCGACTGCTGCGGTATATACAGCCGTGCCGGTACTTAACAGATATTGCTTGGGCTTTCCTCTGATATAGGGACCCAGCTGCATTTCTGTCTAATCCCGACCAGCTTGCAATGCAGAGCATTTCGTGTGGGGAGCAGTGTTTCAGGTTGTATAGTCGTTCTCCTTTATGTGATGTATACATGCGTATATATATACCAAAGGCATAATATATTATTGTTTTATATAATATTTGTTACCAGGAAGATGCCAATGAAATTGTTTTATCCTATAAAAGACAGTTTTGACCGATATTAAATGATATTTCATCCTTAAAATCTTATCTTTTAGATTTTTAATCAAACCCGCTTCTATTATATATCAGAAAACTAATTCAATGCACTGTAAGTGAGCAATATATTTATCTCAGGATGGTATAGCAGTATATTTAGCAACAGTTTAATCACCTTCAACTATTCTGTTCGGGGAAAAAAGTCACGAAAATTTCACATCTAAGTACTACAGAAATATTAATGAGGTTTATATCGATAATTCAAAAAAATCTTTCCGGTGATACAACTAATATGCAAAATAATAATCTAAAATTTTTGAGTCCCATCTGCCGTGTTCATACACCTGCCCCTGCCTTTATTCTCAAAGGAGAAAAAAATTATTCAGACTTATAGTTAAACCATGTAAATAATGGATGCATGAAAGAAGGGTTCAAACAATTTTTTTATTTCCGTCCATCACAAATTTAGCTGTATCGGCTTAATAACAGTCAAAATAAATTGTTAAAAGATGTTTCTTTATTTCTCAGTTGTATTCATAAATTTGTATAAATGTGAATATTTATTATGTTTTTCTTTTATATAGCTATTGCTGGCCAATTATCTTTTTTTAGTTGGTATTAGTAGTTGACTCATAATTTATTTTAGTTTAATTAATCAATAGAATCATGTATTGCATTTAAATATATAATTTATTCAATATAATTAATTAAATTTCATATACCTCAAGGTAGTATCCTTGGCCCAATCCTTTATACAGTTTATACAGCTGACATCCCAACTCATCCTAACACTATCCTTTCCACGTATGCTGATGATACATGTGTATTATCAGTCAACACCAATCAGGTACCAATATTACCAGGTACCAGTTATTGCATCCCAAAGCCTCCAATCCCATATCACTGATCTTAAAGAATGGTGTCAAAACTGGAGAATTAAAATAAATTCTCAAAAATCCCATCAAATAACTTTTACCTTACGTCGTAAACCAATGACTTCCTGCCCTTCAGTATCCTTTAATAATATCCCACTGGTGCCTGTAGAACAGATCCGATACTTAGGATTGCAGCTCGACAAACGATTAACCTGGAATCCTCATACTAGACTGAAAAGACAAGAAACCGCTCGACGTTTCAGGCTACTTCAACACTTACTAGACAAACGCTCTAACCTCCCAATTAACTACTAAAGACTGATCTACATGACCATCGTACGACCTATCTGGACTTACGGAGTAGAGCTTTGGGGCTCCACTAAGTCATCGAATTCCTCTCGTATCCAATCCCTACAATCCAAAATCCTTCGTAAAATCCTCAACGCTCTTTATTTTGTTAAAAATACCGTCATCCATAACGACCTTAATGTCCCATTTGTTGCTGATTTGGCCCGAACCCGGCATCTTTCCTTTCATAACAAACTTCAATCCCACTCAAACCCTCTATTTTCAAACCTAGCTTCCTCTTCGATTCCCAATAATCCTCCGAGACGTCTGAAAAGAAGATGGCCACGTGACCTTCTTAGTTGAACTAGTGATTTGAGTACTACCAGTGGGTAGTTTCTCAACTTGCCATTACTCATGTCATTTTGTATCACATAGCCTATTTGCTTGATGTATTTTTTTTTTAATACAGTTGTAAATATCAATAAATAAATTTAAAAAAATAATTTCATATACAATAATGCTTGCAAATTGCACGATTCTTTGTATTTTACTGTAAGATACAGAGAACCATATTTAATTTTCCATAACATTGTTCCAAATAATTGATTATTATTATTAAAATAAATAAAAATCTATATTGTTACGGGCTACTGGGTGTAAAATGGACTAAATTATTACTTAATTCAAGAATCTAATATTTATTAACAAATTAACAAGAATACAATGAGATTATTTAAAACAGTTAAATTATTAAACTAATATCAGTATACAATAATAATATTCTACTAAATGTTATCTAATTTCTAAGATAATATACAAATAATATAAGATATTGTTAATACTAAGTAACTAAACTATTTATATAAATTTGTACAAATACAATAATATTACACTACAGTTTACAATTACAAATTAACACTTACAGTTCGCTAACTAAAGTCCACCGACCGTAAGACTCTTCAAATATGACAAACTGCCACACAGTTTATTACACTTATTACACGGTCACTAATTGTCACTGTTGCTCACTAAGCACTTATTACAGACTGATACTAATACTAACTAACTCACACACACTGCCACTAGTTAACGACTGCTACTCACTGGCTTATTACAGACTCGTCTTATTACTACTGCCGCGGCCGAAAACGCTGTCCTTTTTATATAGGCAAGGTAGGTCGTGGTGGGGCATTACTCGGAACACGGACGAGGACCACCTAGACCGATCTAGAAGGCTCTACGCCATTCTATAATCCCTTCCGCTTAATCCCATTGTTTGCCTAATCCGCTCTAGGCAGATCAGAAGCCGGTCCTACTTCCCGCTCTGACCGTAACACTGCCCCCTCCTTAAAAGTGCTCTGCCCCAGAGCATAGTCCGGAGAAATCGGGCGGTCATGAGCTTCCCTCGATGGAGACGCATTTCCTTTCCAGGGGTTGAACGTGCACACCAATATGGCGACTCCAGAGTTGGCGAATATCTGTTCAAGCATGTTCCTGACAACCTTCCACTCCAGGCCGTCATATCCACAGCCCAACTTAGGGATCGCGAGCTTGGTGACACGCAGTCTCAGAAGCTTACTCCGCAGGTCGTCGAGGCTTCGCCGCAGTGCGTCATATGTGGGCTTCTGATCAGTAGCACACTTGGTGACTAAGTAGAACAGGTGTCGTCCTTCGTGCGTATGGTGGAGCGCTTTCCCGACGCTTGGTCCTTGGCGTTCCAGTTCCTCAGTTCCAGCAAACTTCTTCCTGAAGACCGTTGCAATCCCTCGGGAAGTCCTCAGATCTTCGGCGACACAATGGGCCAGAGAATAGTCCGCGGGTAACGAGAAGATATCTCTGTATACTGTCTGAGTTACTCCACGGGAACCTTGTACCTTAGGTTGTGCAACTGATACCTTACTGGTCTCCACGTTGTTGAGGTACCTGACTTGCTGGTCTTTTGTCGGGCCATGGTCTCCTTTGTATGGGGCCAGTCTATTAAAATGGACTACCCTGGGTTTTCCTTTTGGCTGCTTTCTGATCCTATAGATGACGTCGTTTATCCTATTGATGATCTCAAACGGGCCATCCCAGGAGTTCTGAAGTTTAGGTGAGTAGCCTCGCCTTCTTCGAGGATCGTGTAGCCAGACCAAATCTCCAGGTTGGAAGCCACCTTTCTCTGCCCTGATGTCGTAACGCTCCTTCATTCTGTCACTGGCTCCCTGGATGTTTGCACGAACCTTCTCGTGGATATTATCCATCCGCTTCCGTAGTTTCGTGACGTATTCCTCTCCGTTAACTTTCTCGTCGGGCTTGAACCCGAATTTCAGATCACATGGCAAACGAAGTTCTCGGCCGAACACCACATTTGCGGGGGTCTGCCCCGTTGCTTCATGGACTGAACTGCGGTAGGCTAACAGGAACAAGTGAAGATAATGGTCCCAGTCTCGCTGATGGTCGGAAACCACTTTAGACAAATATCGACCCATTGTCCTGTTCATGCGCTCCACCATGCCATCCGATTGAGGGTGAAGAGGTGTCGTCCTGGTCTTCCGTATTCCCAGTGCTTCACACATTTCGGAGAAGACTGCAGACTCAAAGTTTCTTCCCTGGTCAGCGTGAAGTTCCATGGGTACTCCAAACCGGCTGACGAGCTGCTTCACAAGTACGTCTGCAGCCGTGACTGCCTCTTGATTCGGAAGGGCATACGCTTCCACCCACTTAGAAAAATAGTCCATGGCCACGAGAATATATCGGTTACCTTCGTCTGTCACAGGGAAAGGGCCAGCGATGTCTATCGCTATCCTCTCGAACGGTGCTCCCACGTTGTACTTCTTCATAGGGGCCCTCATTCTTCTTGTTGGTCCGTTAGAAGCCGCACAAGTCGCACAACGCCTGCACCATTCCAACACATCGTCCTTAAGGTTTGCCCAGTAAAAGCGTTCACGAACTTTTTCCAATGTACGGTGAACTCCAAGATGGCCGCCAGTTACACCGTCATGTAGCTCCCTAAGAACTTCGGGCACTTTCTTCCTTGGAACGATGAGCTGTAGCCTACGCTGATCTCCTTCCGCGTTCTCCAATGCCCGTTTCAGCAGCCCGTTGTCCACTAAAATGGAGTTCCATTGGGCCCAGTACGTTTTTACATTCTTCGACATTGGAGCAACATCCTGCCAGGTTGGTCTTCCTTGCCCCGATATTTTCCATTCCTTTATTTGTTTTAAATCCGGGTCCTCGTCCTGTTCCTTTGACACCTCTGCATCTTGCCAACTGTCCATGACAACTGTAGTCCTCAACACCACTGCCTGCTTCTCTTCTTGTCGAGAACAATGCTTGCAGCCTTCATCACAAGGTCTTCTTGACAGTGCATCCGCATTCCTGTGGCTCGTTCCAGAACGATGAGCAGATTCAAAGTCATACTCTTGAAGGCGCTCGATCCACCTCGCCACTTGTCCCTCTGGTGACTTGAATCGCAGCAGCCACATTAGAGCCGCGTGGTCCGTTCTCAGCAGGAACCTTCTTCCGTATAGATATTTATGGAAGTGCTCTATGGATTTTACTACTGCCAAAAGCTCTTTCCTTGTGACACAGTAGTTGCGTTCCGGAGCTGAGAGTGCTTTGCTGAAATACCCAATCACCCTTTCTTCTCCGTCTTGGAGCTGAGAGAGGACACTTCCGATGGCGATGTTGCTGGCATCTGTGTCAAGTATGAACTTGCCCTCGGGACGTGGATAGCTCAGAATAGGAGCACTACTCAATTTTCTCTTCAGCTCCTCGAAGGATGCCTGGCACTCGTGGTCCCAATGGAAAGTCCTCTTCTCCTCGGTAAGCCTGGTAAGAGGTTTTGCGATGTCAGCAAATCCTTTCACGTACCTCCGGTAATAAGTGCAGAGCCCGAGAAAACTTCTCACCTGGTGCTTATCTCGAGGTACTGGCCAGTTGGTGATCGCTGCTATCTTCTCTGGATCAACAGCAACTCCGTTGTCTGACACAATATGCCCCAGGTAGTTGACTTGCCTTCGGAAGAGATTACACTTCTTCGGGTTCAACTTAAGGTTCGCTGCACGCAGTCGTTCGAAGACCTTCTCCAGATTCTTCAGATGGTGATCGAAGGACTTTCCCAGCACAATGATGTCATCTAGGTACACCAGGCATACCTCCCAAGAGAGACCTCTTAACACATTTTCCATCAGCCTCTCGAATGTGGCAGGAGCATTGCAAAGCCCGAACGGCATTACTGTAAACTGCCAGAGCCCAGTGCCAATTGAAAACGCCGTTTTCTCTTTATCTTCAGGTGCCAATCCAACCTGCCAATATCCACTGCGGAGATCCAAGGTAGAGAAGAGTTTACACCCCTCCAGGGTGTCCAGCGTATCGTCAATCCTGGGAAGCGGATAACTGTCCTTCTTGGTGACGTTGTTCAGAAGACGGTAATCTACGCAGAACCTCGTTGTGCCGTCTTTCTTCTTCACCAATACGACAGGAGACATCCAGGGGCTACTCGAAGGCTCAATGACACCATCAGCCGCCATCTCCTTTATGATCTTCTCGGCGTCCTCCCGTTTGGCTAACGGCAGCCTCCGCGGGACCTGTCGGATGGGCTTCGCATCCCCGGTGTCAATCCTGTGCTGGACGATATCCGTTCTGCCCCGTGGTCCTGGTCCGATCTCGAAGACGTCATGCCATCGGATAATCATGTTCTTCACTTCCTCGCTCTGTTCAGGTGAAAGGTCGCGGTATGACTCGTTAACAAATCCTTTTAGTTCTTCTGGCAGTCCTCGGAGCTCGGTGGGACGACGTTGCAGCTGACGAACCACTGAGGTAGCGGTTGTACACTCCCCGACCGGTGTTCCTTTCTTCAGCGTTACCGGGAAGCTGTTCAGGTTCATTAGCCGAATTGGAGTCGTCCGTCCGACCTTGATGAGAGACCTGGCAACAAGTACGCCACGTCCGATCTCTTGTTCTTCGTGCCTTCCGGGTTCAAGTAGTACACATTGACCCTCCGGTAACTGTCCTTCGACCGTCCCATGGGTCAGGATTTGGCTCCGTGCAGGTAATGTGGTGTCTTCCAGTAAGAGCACTCGTGCGTAGAGGTCCTTTCCCTGCCGAAGGATGACTTCCTCCTCTCCCAGCGTCATCACACCTCTTGCCATATCCAACATAATCCCGTATTCGATCATCAAGTCCGTGCCTAATATGACATCTTCATCGATTTCTGCCACGAGAGCACCGTGCCTCAGATGTTGACCCCCGATGATGAAGGTGGCAACTGTCTCCCCGTAGACCTTGGCTGGCTGTCCCGTGGCAGTCCGTAATGCCCAAGTGGTTGGTAAGACCCTCTCAGCGGGAACTATCTTCGAGTTCAAAATTGTCATGGTTGCGCCAGTATCCACTAGAAGACTTCGCAGCTGCCCGTTCACCATCCCGTCAACGTAGAAACTGTTCGTTCTGCTTCCTATTGACGCAATCCTGATGGTCGTCCTGGGGCCTTTGACGTTACGGGTTGACAGTTGCCCCCTCCCATCAACCCTACTTAGTTTTCCTGTGGCTTTTCTTGCTTCTTAGATGGACACTTGCTTCTAGGGTGTCCAATTTGGCCGCAGCTCCAACAGCGTATCTCCTTCTTACGGGTCCTGAGAGCCTCTAAAACTTTCGTCACTAGGTCGTCAAAGCTGGGGACTACATTTGGCTCCGCTTCTGCTGCTCGTACGCGCGCATGGCCCCGTACAGACTGTCTAACAGCCTCGAACTCCATGGCCTGGGATAATGCGTCTCCTAAAGTTTTCGGCCGGGCGAGCTTCACTGCTTGTTGTGTCTCTGGGTCCCGAAGTCCATCGAGGAATTTGTCGACAGCCAAGCTTTCGTAGACATCGTCGGTGACCGATGGGTAGGCGTTCCTCACTAGCCGGGCAATATCCGCTTCAAATTCCTGTAAAGTCTCGTTGGTCTTCTGGATCCTGCTTCTCAGCTGTGAGCGATACAGCTGGTCCATGTGGCGGTGGCCGAAACGCATCTCCAGTCTTCTCATCAGCTCCCCGTAGTTGGACCGCTCCGACATGGGCATTCCCTGCAGCACTCCTAAGGCGTCTCCACGCAAGGCCAGGCACAATGCTGAAGCTTGGGTCTCCTGCGACCACCCGTGGATCGAAGCCGCTGTCTCGAAGAGAGTCATGTAGTCCTCCCACGGCGTCTTTCCGTCGAATACTGGAATGGTGTTGTGAGTTGGTGGCGCCCCAGCATAGGCGGGTAGAATGGTGTTATGATGGCTGCCCTCGCAGGAACGGTCGGTGTCGTTCGTCGGTGGGTTGCTCATACGTCCCTCGAGAGCTTCCATTCTTAGCCTAATTTCGTCAACTTTTTCTCCTAGCCTAGATTCTACAACAGCTACTTTATTATCTACATTTTCCATTAACTTATTCTCTAATGTGCCTAATTTAGACTCTAATGTATGCAATAAATCACTTTTTACAGTACTTAGCTCATTTTTAACAGTACTTAACTCATTACCTAGCTCATTTTTAACAGTGCTTAACTCATTACCTAGCTCATTTTTAACAGTGCTTAACTCATTACCTAGCTCATTTTTAACAGTGCTTAACTCACTACCTAGCTCATTTTTAACAGTACCTAAATCATTCTGTAAATTACCTAGCTTATTTTCTACATTGCCTAGTTCATTTTTAAAAGTTGCAGACAACTTGCTTAAATCAGTTTCAAACAGAACGTCATCTGGATTTTCCCCTAGATCTACAAAAAATTGACGCAAGCGATGTTGCAGTACACTTTTATTTCCTGAAGAATCCAGATCACGTTCTTCTAATTCCCTTTTTAGATCCGCAACTTTTAAATCCATTAATTTAACACTTTGAGAAGCCATTTTTCATACAGTAGCCCAATAATTACAAAATAATAACAATTACACAAAATACCCCACACCTGACACCAATTTGTTACGGGCTACTGGGTGTAAAATGGACTAAATTATTACTTAATTCAAGAATCTAATATTTATTAACAAATTAACAAGAATACAATGAGATTATTTAAAACAGTTAAATTATTAAACTAATATCAGTATACAATAATAATATTCTACTAAATGTTATCTAATTTCTAAGATAATATACAAATAATATAAGATATTGTTTATACTAAGTAACTAAACTATTTATATAAATTTGTACAAATACAATAATATTACACTATAGTTTACAATTACAAATTAACACTTACAGTTCGCTAACTAAAGTCCACCGACCGTAAGACTCTTCAAATATGACAAACTGCCACACAGTTTATTACACTTATTACACGGTCACTAATTGTCACTGTTGCTCACTAAGCACTTATTACAGACTGATACTAATACTAACTAACTCACACACACTGCCACTAGTTAACGACTGCTACTCACTGGCTTATTACAGACTCGTCTTATTACTACTGCCGCGGCCGAAAACGCTGTCCTTTTTATATAGGCAAGGTAGGTCGTGGTGGGGCATTACTCGGAACACGGACGAGGACCACCTAGACCGATCTAGAAGGCTCTACGCCATTCTATAATCCCTTCCGCTTAATCCCATTGTTTGCCTAATCCGCTCTAGGCAGATCAGAAGCCGGTCCTACTTCCCGCTCTGACCGTAACAATATTATGAATGGATTTTTAATTGTTTCAATAATAATGAATTTTAGAATGTTTCTTTGAATGCATGAATTTCATTTTATTTGCAATTATCATACTATTTTTTCTTCATTAAAAAATAATGAATTTAAATTCATGTGGTTTAAGCTGAAAAAAGGGGTACCAGTTACTGTGAGGTGTACACATGTCGTATAAAATATTTGATGCATTCAGTTCAAGTTACGTTCTAATTTTTCAAGGGGAAAATATTCCACCGAATTAGCTATTGACTTATACTGTACAATAATCATTAATTTAATTCTTATTTAATCAGATCAGTTCTATTCTTAATGGGTAATATTTAAGCTTATATTAACCCTGCAAAATATTTCCTGATGATCAAGTAATTTCCGAGAGATGGATTGGCTGTCTATAGCAATAACAATCTTCGGCTCGAACCCTCGGGGAATTGCAACATCAAAACGACATTAAGTACCTTAATCAAGTCAGATGTTATGGGGAGGTGGTAGGGCCGGTCTGGGATTACTGAGGGGGAATTAGGAAGGGGAGGACTTATAAGGGCTACTTCTTGCCCTTACGACTTATCGTAGGGACTTATTGGCTTAATGACATGTTTCTTGTCAGGGGAGATGATTTTGGCTTAACAAAATCGCCAAAGTCAATATGTACTCTTAATTGAAGAAAATATTTAATAATGAGCTTACACTACAATGTTTTAGAAGGATATGCTTTAATTTTATTAATATAAATAAAAGTCTTATTAACACGCATTAATAGGAAACAAACCTAGAATGTAGAAAATAATTTTTAATAAGTTTTAAATAATAATAGAGTGATGAACAAATAAATTCATCTTTTCGTAAAAAAGAACCGGTTGGAGTTATGTACAATGTAGGTGTTGTACAATGTTACTTGTAAATATTTTATTGACTGAGTAGTAAAGGTAGAATCATTATGAAAATATCATAAAAAGCGCCCCATCCTCTTTTACTATAATATGAACTTTTTTGTTCATCATCTATTCTTATTGGAAACTTATCGAAAATTATTTTCTACTTTTTAGTTCGGCTAGCTACAAAAGATTGGTTTTTAGATTTTTTTTTTGTAGAAAAATTTACGAAACTCTCTATTTGATCAATCATATGCTTGTCACGAAAATTAAGCCATTTCTGCTTTGCTTGTTTATTTAACGTCACTTTATGCTGTTATGGCTAATCGAACGATGCTACAGCGGAGGCCCTAAATTTTGTCTATCCAGGCTATATTAGCATAGGGATTTTTAATGAGTACCTGACATCGTACAGGCTCGGGACCCCCGTTTAACGTCCTTTCCGAAGGACGGCATACCCAAGGATTTTTTACTCCGTATAAAAATCCAGGGCCACCTGCCGGGCTACGAACCCGCGATCTTGGGTTTAGTAGTTTGTTATGCTAACCACTAGACCACAGGGCGCCCCTCATTTATGCTTTAGTAAACACCTTAGTAGTTAGCACAAGGCAGTACCGTATCTTCGGAAATAAAAAATCGCTAATCTCAAAGATCTGGATCAGGATAAGGAGACAAACTTATTAATTTAATGTATTGTAATCGTTCTTTGGGCAAAGTATCAATTTAATTCGATATTTTGAAGAGTCTAGAATTGACATATTTAATTCATTATCTTTTTATGCGCCCGCTAAAAATTGAATTTGATGCTGAAAATAAGTTTTGGGAAAATTTCATTAAATCTTAATTTTTTTTAGAAATCAAAACAAAAGCTAAAATTATGACAATGATTTGTTGTTGAGTCGTGGTACTCAAAGCAGATATCTATGGACCAAGAAATGTCGTTTGTTTATTAACTTTAGAATTCTCTGAAGGTGTATTATGAAAAAGAAACTCAACTTTGATTTTGAAATAGTATGCTTTCATAATTCTAACATTTTCTGCTGAAATTTCGAATTGCTTTATCATTGATCTGAAAAAAAGAACCGGCGACGACTGGTTTAAAAATTGCTGATAATTCCTGGCGGTTTGATTAACTTTTTATACTAACCCCCTTTTTTTTTGTGAGCGGAGTCTGACGCTATACTGGGGCTCTGCTATATTTAGTATTTCAAAAAGATCGGATTGTTTTTATATTAGTCGTCACTCGCTTTCATCATTTCGAGAACTGAAAAAGTTTGCCTGGTCATCGAACTTTGGGCAGAAAGTGTTATCCGATTCGGTATTGCATATTCTTTATTACTTTATCATACTTTTACCCTTCCGTTTCAAAGTACCAAGAAAAGATTATGATTGTGTATTTATCTCCACTCGCATATGGTGATATAATATTGATTTGGATTTCACCTTGTTGGTGAAATGAGAAATCACGATATAAATATCCAGCGTTAAAAATTCAGCTATATATATATATATATATATACATATGTATATATAAATATATTTATATATATACATATGTATATATAAATATATTTATATATATAGCCTACAAGAGTATTTATATGAAGATAAATGAGGCACACTCAGCACGAGCATGCCAGTCCACTAGCACCATAAAGACAATGTGGTGCCTCTTAGGACCAGTGTCACATAAATACTTTTTTTATTCAAATGGTTTTAACCTGTATATGATAATGGTATTGAATATTTATATTCACTGGAATGGTAGTGTATTCCATATTATCTGGGTACAGACATGGTCATATCGTTGAATACATTACCTCATAAGTCTGCAGGTATACGTTTCATGTTAGTTTTTCCCATTTCCCTTATTTATCCTAAGAATTATTATTGGTGTACTCATCATGTTAAGTTTCAGCGGGTGCAAACTAGTAATCTATTAGAACTATAGTACAAAGTTCGATGGGCTTAAGTTCGTTCAATCCATGTTGGAACTTAATTTTTATATGTTCGTGCTATACCATTCCGCAATCGCTTTTATAGAATAGAATAGAGTAGAATAGAAAACAAACTTTATTCTGGGACCAAGTCCCTTTAGAATAACAATAATGAACAAAAAAAATAAACATAAATTACATATGGCCAGAAGGCTACATAATAATACGAACCATGAAGTAATTAAAAGTGACAAAAACATAATAAAAGTAAAAATAGAAATGAAATATCTAAAAAGTACGAAACTTGACAGGATTTTAACTAATTGCCGAAAACAAATATATTTATACCAACAAAATAATTATAAACAAAATAAATAAATATTTTTTTATTATATAAGTTAAGTGATGATCCATCATTGAGAATTATAAAATGTTGATAAATTCGTTTGGTGAATTATGTTCACTGTTTCAAGCGATGTTATGAACTGATGGAAATGAACTTCTTCGTAGAACATAGCTAACCTAAGTGGATTTGAGATATAAATTATAGGAATAGTTTGATAATGTTATGTTTCACAAATAAATAAAAATAGATACTGGCCAAAAAATAAAATAATAATAATATAATAGTCCTGAGGACTGGCGACAGAAGTGAAAATGCAAAATTTTGAATTTACTTTGTATTTTTTTTTTGTATGTCAAAATCAATTATAGTCTGAATTATTTAAATTTCATATTGAAATTATTCATGTTAGTTTTTACATAGATTCGTAATCCAAGCAGTACTTCAGTACAAAATATCAAATCAGCTTTGAAATAAAAGGAGTAAAGGAAAACTTTAACTATTAATTGATGTTTTAGGTTAATTTCAACATGAATTACATTATTACCTATTAAGCGACATTTTTGTTAAATATTATTAATATAATATCAAAACATTAAACTAAAGTTTATTTTAAATTTTTTTAAAATAAAATAAAACTTATGTATATACAGACCGCTACACGTCGCTAAACTCGCGCAATACGTCACAAGCATGTCGGCGATGCTAACCCATTAGTTTTTCCCTTATCAAAAATCACTCGACGTGGCTAAAAAAGTTTTCGACCCGAAAATCTCTTTTGGGGTTTAAAATTTTAAATATCGCTATATATTATAAACATGCTCTATTTCCAAACTAATAAAAAAATGTTGAGATATTAAATACGCTACTTCTCATTTTTTAACCAGACCAGTTTAAAGAGTAACATTATGGAATAAAGAAGGGATAATATAAAATATTGAGGAGATATTGCCTTCTCCGTAAATAGAATCTCCTTAACAGAAGCTTCTCCTTAAGGAGCTATCATGCTACATAAACTTCTGTATTTTAATAAAAAGCTTGATATATATTTCAAAGCCCTTCCTGAATCCTTCAATGGTCCCTTTGATTCAGGATATTTCTCACTCCACCAGGCAGGAAAATTCATTCCTTGCACATAATATCTAAGAAAGTCGATTTAAATTTACGCCCGTAAAATAATTAGAACGAATATAATAAAACAATATTTATTTTATATTAATAATCCTTAATTTAATTTTTATTTCGCCAAATATAACACCACACCACGAATAAATAACGCTTGCCCATATTAATATATACAAATCCAGTAAAATTACGAAAATGTTTAATTAAGTGGTAATGTTTCTTATAGTTCAGAAAACTCAAAATCAAACACCAAAATTATTAAACGAACACAATATAAACACAATTTAATGCAAAATAAATATTTAAGTGATTCAATAAAAAGAAATTGCAATCATTCAATCGATTCACTGAAAATTTAAATTATTATTATTTAATTATTAGGCTATCTACCACTCTGTTTACACCTAGGTTACCCTGTTGATGCTAAGAAAGAGTGGTGGGGCTTTAATTGTGGAGTTTACGAGAGATTTTGAAAAAAAAAATTGAATATACATTGGTCTTCGAAAGAGTAAGTGTTCTCAGAAAGTATGTTTGATATCCAGAAATAATAAGCAGTTTGTATAAGGACACTATTAGTTAAACTCTACTTCATTCCACTCATAGAAAACATTTTTTAAGTGACTAAAGTAATATTTTTTTATTTGGTATATCTAAATATCATATTGTGGCGACTGAACCAGTTTTCGGTAAACAATAACGCTATTGCATTTAATTTGCTTAAAACTTTGGTTATTGCATTTCAATAAGAATGCGAAGTAAACTTAATTAATAAAAATATAAATAATTTGATAATCATCATCTGAAGGGACGATTTTATAATTTTTCCGAGATTTACTTGTATATTTATATATCTCAGTTATATACTTATATATATATATATATATATATCTAAGTAACTATCTAGCTATCTATTTAACTATACTATTTTCTGTGTTATATGCCACTATAATTATTTACATAATACAATAACCATAGTTTTTTAAACAAAAAATAAATATAAAATAATATTTAACTTCTATTGAAATTTTTAACGTTAAAGAAAAATGAATAATAACATGAAATAAATCGGACCCCTTGTCAAACAATTTTTCTTTGTTGTTGTAATTTGCATTTTTTTTTTTTGCCACCTGATGTTGAGTTCAAATAAACGATGTAAAATTACACTCAGTTCTCAGTCGGAAAATGAGAGGGGGGAAACCGGTGATTTATAAATTTGAATTTTAAAAATATGCAAAACTTCTCCAAAGGGAGAGCTTAGAAAACAGTGCCATCACTTTTTTTGCTCCGTGATTATAGCTTTTTACCCTCCTTTTTTTTAAATAAATATTTGTTGGGTCTTTTTTTAAATAATTGGATTATTTTCCTTATTCTCGACAATAGCCGTTATGACGTTCCATACAGAAATATAATTATTTAAAGGGGTAATAGTTTAATTAAGAAAAGAGCGCTGAGTTGGCTTGCCGAAGTTCCTGGGTTGAAATACCACTCACTGGCAGACTTTTATTTAATCTGTTGGCGGCCGTAGATGGATCCTATGTGATGTTTGTCGCTTCCTGGGGTTCACTTAGCCTATATAAACCATGTGCCCAAATAAGGAAGACAAATCTGGGGGTTGTGCGTGATCCAGGACAAATCACCTTCCTGCACATCCCATGTCCAACAAACAGTATAGTGCTGAATCCAAGACCATCCATGGGTTGTAGTGGCAAAGGTTTTTCTTATTTTATAGTTTATTCATGAATTTAACTCAGTGCCACCAAGATTGTGTTACGATCATCGGTTTTGGAGATGTGATTTTTATAATTTCACGAAAAAAAAACACATCTGTTTACCTGTTTATATTATTCACTCTCGATGGAACCTATGGATTTTTTTACAAACTTTATAGCAACCAATTTTTATAAAAATATTGCGTTGTTAGTCGATTATACCTACCAAAGTTAGAAAGTAAAAAAAAAAAATTGTTGAAATTATCTACGAAATATCTTGCAGTTTCTTTTTGTAAACTATTCGCTCTCATATATAAAATAAATTTTAAGATTTGATATATTAAATTTATATTTAAAAAAAAGTAATTATAAAATAATTAAGGAAGAAAAAAATATTCCGGAATGAGCTAGATTTTTACGATATATTTGTCTACTGTAATTGTAGAACATATTAGCATCAGAAACCATTTGTCATCATATTTTCGTTTGAAAACTTACAATTATTGTAATTAGAAGAACGCTGAAGCCCAATTTGGTTTTATATAGTGTTTAACTCTTATTTATTACAATTAATATTATTAAAATACAATTAGTAGTGGGTAGTTTCTCTAATTGCCTTTATTTCATGCCATTATGGATTGTTTATTCTATTTAATTATAGTTTTATCATTGAGTTGTAAATTTCAATGAAAAAATGTTTGAATAAACTATAAACTATTTATTAATTTTATTACATGTTCCAATGAAGTTCAATAGATCTTCATAATTTGATAATTTTATGTTTCCTTGAGATCTTCTTTATCTCGTTTGAACAAACAATATTTTATAATTTTTTTTATAAACAAATAAGATAATTTTATGAAGGACCAGCCCCTGCAGTATGGCGGTATGCAATAACGCATGACGTTCCAGTCATGCGGGCTATTTCCTGTATTCCTTAATATTTTAATGAAATAAATTTTATCTACAACAATGGTACATATTAGTATCAAATATTCATAATATTTTGGTACGAAAACTTACAAATATTGCTATCAGGTAAAGTATAAGCTCCATTTGAGTTTTAGTAATGCTTAGCTGTTATCTATACACAAGTGTTTATGTTAAAATGATTTATTAAAGAGGACAAGTGAAATGAATTTACTTGTAGTTATGATAAAAAGTGGAATAAGTTCTCAATTCGACTATTGGTGTGCAAGTAACCATTCAGCATAAGCCTAAATAATTTCTACCGAAATAAGTGGATTGTATTCAATACTTCCGGATCTCTGTAAAAACGAAGCAGAAAATCCTCTACAGTTACTAATCATCCGAGAATGACTTAATTGAACCCGAAAATGTAGCAGAGGACCATCGAAACGAAGCTCCATTATGAGCCTTTTGGAATGTCCTGTTAATGGACTGACAACTGTCAACTCTTTAGCTTGTCATAAACCAGAAAAGTTGAGCTTAATTAACAATTTTTCATTTGAAGTTAACAAAGGACTAATCAGGTAGAATGGCGAGGTTTGTTAACGGAAAGAATTGTTGAAGAGATATTATTTTCTAACGGTTGTATTTTCTTTAACTAATAATATTAAAATTTCAACCACTGTTATTAATACATACAAAAATGAACGTGCTTCATCATAGATTCCCATCATTGATCCATCACCTACCTAAAAAAAAAAAAAAAAATATTAGCTTATGTTTATATTTGTTGAAAATATATTATAAAACGTGGTTTTATAATTAAATATTGTCTTTACTAATGATATATAATGCATTATTTTCCTCAATTCATTAATAGTAATTTTTTAATATTTTACTATAATTGGAATTTTATTCCTTTTTATTATTTTTTACAAATTCCATCAGGTGACTTCCATCACTCTTGTTTGCATGTATTTACTCTCTAAATGATATCTTTTTGGTATCCCTATAAAAAAATTAAATATTTAGAACGTATGGATGCACGTTGATATAGGATACATACAAGGTTTTCAGTAATGTGTTAAGTTGAAAATTTTGATTTATTTTAGCCTTTGAAATGATATAATTTTTAATTCTGCATAAATAAAAGTTTTCGTTGTTTTAAGTTTGAAATGGTCTATATTGTTAGTTTATCTTATAATTAATAGATATTTTTAAATTTATCAAAACAAAAACCATTATTTTGAACGTATATATTTCATTTCTGACAAAATTAAGAAAATACCTGGGTTAAAAATCTAAATTTTAAACGAATTTCTTTAGGTCATCGACCGTTCGTTACCTATTAGATAGATGGTTAAGTACGTGTCGATTTCTTTTTCTATAAATTAATAATTTTAATCAATTGTAGGTCACGGGAACACCTTGTAAATTCCCGTTGTAAAATAATCATTTTATGTATTGACTTGATAACATGTACACAGGTTGCTTGTAAGGAAGTAAGTTCATGCCTTAAAGAAACCTGAGGTAATTATATCCTGGAAGACCGCGGAGGGTTTGTTGATAACAGGTTGGGCAATAAAGGCGAGACCAGGATCCAAAGAGTTACTCGTCCATAAAAGTCGACGGTAATGGCTGGCTCAGGAACTTGATGGCTTAGTCTTTTAAATGAAATTGCGGTGGGTTTTCTCCGCGGATGAGCTGAATATTTTAGCGGCCCGTGTCTCAACCAATCCCCGGCAGAACGAGGCAACAGGCTCTCTGCGAACCTCCAGGAATTCTCCCTCTTTTTTTATCTTCTTTTTTCTTGCCGCCTCTGAAATACTTTGGATGGAAGTGTCTTGACATGTAAAGGATGTGTGTATTCACTGAAATAGTATTATTAGTGAGTGTTTTCCGTAGGTGAATTATAAAAGTTTAAGTTGAATTATATTAGTTGGCCTTGTATTTATGAGGAAGAAAATGGCCTGGGTGGTGGTCAAGAAAATTTTCTTGTATAGGGAAAAATGTTGGTAAGGCAACGTTTCTTGGTCTTTATCTTCTATAATTCTGTTCTAATTTTTAGTTTTTCATTTATTAGTTTGTTGGATTCTTCGTTGGACAATTTTTCATCTGTTACTTTGTTCCATTTTTTAGTTTTTCATTTTTTACGTTGTAGGGTTTAAACAGCACCTCTTTGTTAATATATAGTTATGATATAATTCAATCCGCTCTGGTTCGTATTGCTACTACTTACTACAAATAGACTACATATAGTGTTATCCTTTACAATGCATTATTTTAATTTATGAGTGTTTTATATTTAGCCCTGAAGAAGATCTGCAATGTGGGTCGAAACGTCGGCTTTCCAATAAACAGTTCTCCTTATATAAGGGAATTTTCTGGACCTCTACCCGGACTATTTTCTTCCTCATATAAATATTTAATTCACTTTTATTTGCTTTTTTTTTGTCCAAATCATATTTGAATCTCATATGTGTTAAATTGCATCAATTATAATCAAACACTCTATACGTTTGAACAACTATCTATGATAAAAGTGACAAGATTATACAACCATCGCAAAGGTCCATCTTCACTAAAAATATTTTTTGCACTCAACCATATCTATTTAAGAAAAAAATACTAAATAATTTAATGAAATTTACGATAAACATACCAATTATGTTTTAATAATCAGTGTTTATTAAATGTATCAGTAATTACATATTTATTTTGGCAAAGAAGTCATTGTGGAGTTAAAGTTGTTTCAACCCAAATAGGATTTAAATAAACTATTCCTAGGCACCAAGTTCCACAACCATCGCCATAGCAATTGTTTATTTATGAAGCATTTTTCATACACTAAAGAATCTAAATTTGGGTGTTCATATATAAAAATTGTTTAGCTTTTTAATGTGAGTTGATATAGCTCTGATTTATTTTAACTTTTTCATTTCTCTTTTATATATTTTAACTGGATTGTATTTTTACCTTACGCAGTTATATTTTGTATCGCAGCTATTTTTGTAGTTTACAAAAATTCAATAATAATGTTCATTTATTACTGATTTTATTCAGTTTTCTTATACCTTAATTAGATAGAAATACAGTTTCTTAGTATATCCTAGAGCGTTAAGGTAGCTTCTATGATATCATTCGGTGTTATCAACACAAATATAGAAAAACAGTTGCAATACTGGTGTTTTTTCTCTGTTAAAACTATAAAATTGAAAGAATATCGATACAGCATAACTGATGATGATTCGATCTTTCGATGATTCTAGATTTGATTGAATAATGATTAAAAGATTTTTTTTTTTAAAGGTTTTTATAGAATGAAATTTAACTCAATTATTAAAATAACATTTATGACCCAGAGTCATATCCAAGTTACTGCTTGATTACCTGCACTTTTATTAAGGCTACAGAAACGGGGAGAAGGGTGATTGAATAAAAGTGCAGTAAAGGAAAAAGAATACGGGGTGATGATGATGGGGTCGACTCCTTTTCATTTTTATGGTATTAATATCCTTCTCTGCCAAAAAGTAATAATATTTTTACAACATTCATCTTCTTTTTATGTACATTTATACAGCTGTATACCTTTAAGTAATTTTAAGAAACCTTATAAAAAAAAAGTGTTTTTGGGAATAACACAATATTTGGGATATATTTCTTTCTTTTTTTTTTAGTCATTAGCTTTATGACACACTCAGAGTAATTAGTAAACCCATAATAATATAATTAATAACTAGCTTAATGAGTCCGTTCATATGATTTCGACACAATTTTCCCTCCGATTAAATATCCTCATCTTTGATTTATTTGATAACAAAATATAATTGTTTGTTTGATAACAAAATATAATTGCTTGTTTGATAACAAGATATTTTATAGCAATTTTAAAAATGAACGTATAACTATCAAAATGTTTTATAATCACTGTGATATATAATAGAATAATTGTTACGTTTACCGTGGGGTTTATTTTTATTTTTTCTGGAATAGATTATATCTGAAGCTCCGATGGTTAAGCTACATTTTGTCCAAAATGAGTTTCTAGTATTTATAGAAGAGAAATCGTGTTATGACAGAGCATAAGTGGCAAAGTCAATTGGCTTGGATTAGATTTAATACTTATTTTAAAAATCCATTTCAAGTCAAAAATTACGAGCATGATACGATTCAGCTTCACTGAATACAAGCAACTCACAAAGTACAAAATTCGTCTTTACCACTTACTGACCGGGGTTGCAGATATGTGTAGTTCCCATTTAGAGCATTAGTTGCAAAAAACGAAATCTTTTTCTTTAGAAATGTTTGAGGTATATGTTAGAAATGATTTATAATGTATATACTACTTATTAAAGTACATATTATTTAAATATGAGTTAATTGGCTTTATATGTCATAACGAAAAACCTATCAAAGTCTAGTTTGAATTTAATTTTACGTAGTTTTAATTTAATTTACATGGTAAAACGTTCTTTTAAATCCAAACACAATTGATAAATCTTATTATATATTATAGTATTAAATACATAAAAATATTGTTGTCGTGATAATTGAAGATGAGTCTATTCTTAAATCCCCCTAAAAAATGGAAAATTCATTTAATAGAGTATAGTCAACGATATAAAACCTATTGTTATGGATATTGTTTAAAATTCCAGTATCTAAAACAGGGTGGAACTGTAAACAGGAACAAAAGAAGTAAAGAACTTATCTACTAACAAAGAAACAGCTGCAGCAAAATAATGCGGTAGACAGATAGTTATGAAGAAACCGCCAGTAGAGGAGATCTTGGAAAGGAAGACGGCTGTTGGTCTAAGACAGAACTGAATGCCTCCTATCCGGCCACATAAGAGGTGGGAGTAGAGCAGGCCATAGGAGAGAGAGATGGTAGCAATAACTCAACCTCCGGGGAACAAATGGATGGGAGCTGCGGAGGACATGCTAGGACGGCACCAATTGTCAACGAAGTAGTCATCAAACTCTTTGGATATAATGCCTCCAGTTAGGCGAAGGCGGTTGTCATCACTTGGAGAAAGAAAAGTAATGGCGATGTGGAGAATAAAGGGTTGTAAATTTTTTGTAAATTAGTCTGTCGCAAGAAGATGGATAAAAATAGAACTCACAGTGATTGATGGATTTTTTTTTTTAATGTAATTCTTCAGATGTCGAGAAGTTTATGCACTTAGGGCCTATGGTGACTCGAAAAAACAAAATTTAAGAGGAAATAAAGGCGTGATTAAAGGCTGGAAATGCTTGCTATTACCCGGTCTTGGAATTGAGTAAGCTTGCGTATATTGTTCCGAAATCTAAAAATCAGAATTTATAAAACCATCATCCTTCCAACTGTTAACCCTTCCAGCCATCACTCTTCGAAGGCCTATGAGATGATAAGCCTAGTGAGAAAAAATGTACATTTGAGAACTGAATTATTATTAATCCAATAAGTTATTACTTATAATAGTACATAAACAAAAGGACTCAGAATCAACAGCGGTGAAGGACCTACCAGCATTACATATGCTCATTAATATCTAGAGGCAACTCAAAAGATGCTGGGTGAGGGAACGTTCTTGTTGTTATATTTACATATGTATGGAGTAACGTATCCATGATTCCAATGGTTCATACTCCTCTCTTTAACATTCGTCCTCAAGATATTGTTTTTAAGGATCATTCTGACAGGGATCGATATGTTTCACCCTCGAAGAGCAAGCTGTGCCCAAATCGAATTTTCTGAGCCATTATGCGTCTCTATCCCCGGAGAGTCGTCAAGTCAAGTGAGAAATAAGTTTTGGAGGCGTTCATGTTACGGACACCGATCTAAATTTAAATTACTTCGGGAGGGTCTTCGATCGAATCTTCCTGTCAATTTAATTTATAACAGTGTACATCAAATAGTTTATTTCAGTTTAATTAATATATTTTTTGGACTATTCAAGGTAAATCGGGTCTCTTATCTTTGCGATCTCTTCTAGGATTTAGGGAATACGCCCCCACCAGGTCTAGCTCCGCCCACCCCCCACCCTAGCATCAATAACAAAGCCTTTTTTTTTTTTGGTTTAGTAGATTGGTAGATTGTTTTGTATTTCAAATCACCATGGCAACAATTAAGGAGAAATTTAACATATTATTAGAAACAATAGCAGGGATAGAGGTGAAATTAGATGAAAATAGAAAAAAATCAAGAAGAGGAAATCAGGGAGGTAAGATCACAGGTGGATGAAACAACAAAGAACATAAAAATGATAGAGAAAGAGACATACATTTCATTAGAAGGAAAAATATAGTTATACTTGGTGTAAATAGAGAAAAATCTTCAGATATAAATAATAGGATATCAGAAATTTTTAAGTACTTTATACTAGAATTTCGCACTTATGATATTCAAGAAATAAGGAAAATAAATCCTAAACTAAATAATGGCCCAGTGATAGTCAGGCTAAATTCGTTTTTCTTAAAAAATGATATTATGAAAAATAAGTTTAAACTGATGAAATCTGAAGACTTTAAAATCATAAAAATAAAAGATGGTCTACCATAAAATGTTAGAGAAATTAGAAAATATATATTCCCGTTTATGAGGGCTCAAAGGTAAAAGGAAACAAGCCATCAATGAGATATGAGAAACTCCTGATAAATGACCAAAGTTATTCTCCAGAAGAACTGCAATCGCAGGAAAATTCAAAGAAAAAAAGGGAAAGGAGCGAAGAAAAAGAATGAAAGAACAATGAAAAATACTTATAAGAAATCAGAGCCAATTCCTAAAGGGAAGAAATTGAAAGATACTAAAACTCATCAAAGATCTTTTAGTCTGCATAAATTCTTGGTGACTCATAAAGAAGATGATAGAGAACTTAATAAAATGAACCCCAAGCACTAGCTCATAGCAAAAAGAAGATCCTAATTTTCAAGGTAATTACCAAGGCACTCTCATGGCATGTACATTAAACGTTAGAACATTGCTAACTGAAGACAGGTTCGAGAAGTTCACTCATGCTCTCGAGGATATTAATTGGGATATTATAGGTCTGGCGGAAGTAAGAAGGAAATTTAGTTTGGTTTTGGAACAGAAATCAGGAAATATGTTCATGCACACAGCATCTCAAAACGGAATGTTTGGCATTGGATTTCTTGTATCAAATAAGTTAAGAAACAGAATAATAGATTTAAAGAAATAAACTGCAGAATAGCTGTTTTTGTGTTGGAAATTAACTCCAGTAAAAGGGTATCTATATTACAAGTGCATGCTCCTACAATGGCGGATTCCTTCGAAGCAAAAGAAAAATTTTACCATGAATTAGATACTGCAACTTCCAGTTTTAAGCGAAAGAATAATTGGATCATTGTGATGGTGGACTTTAATGGCAGTACTGGAGTTAAATTAGATGTTGAAGAAAGAGTTACGGGAGATTGTGGATATGGTAAAAGGAATGAAGGAGGAAGCCAGTTATTCCATTTTTGTTTTAAACAACGTTTACAAATCGGAAATTCCTTTTTAAAGAAAAGAGCTAAAGAAAAACGGACTTGGCGTTAACCAAAAGGTCACAGGTTTGTGTTGAATTATTTTCTTACTAATCAAATTAGTTTAGTGAAAAATGTCGAGGTCATACAGAGGCTAAATTTCAACACAGACCACAGGATGTTAAGAGCCAAGTTAAATGTCGAAAAGTACAAAACAAGAACACCATTTAGGGCAAAAAAGAAACCCTCTTCATGATCCAACCCAAATGGGAAACTTTTGAACTGAACTCACAAAAAATTTGCAACACATGATTGAAAGTAGAGATGGAAAAGTACCTAGTTCCGTTCAGGAAAAGTATAATATCTTTGTCGAATCCATTGAGGATGCAAGGGTACAGAGCTCGGGTTCAGTGGGAGTTAACCAAGCAAACTATCAGAAAGTACGAAAGAACTTTTAAGAGCTCGTGAAACGGCAAAAGAAAGAGAGGACATTATTGAAAAGGAAATAAAAGAACTCACGGTTATGAATAACGAAATTAGAAAAAGAATAAAAGAAGATCTTGAAAATTACAAAAATTATATAGTCACGAAAATACTTATAAACAACAACTCCACTAGAAAAATTCAAAAAGAATTGTCCAAAGGTAGGCAATGGATGGTTGTTCTTGAAGACAGGAAGAAGGAAGTTGTGACGGATAGGAAAAATATAAGGAGAATAGCAACGGAATACTTCAGAGAACATTATCAATGCAATCAGGAAAGCTTGGGAAAAAATAGAGAGCTAGATGAAGTCAAAACTCTAGAAGAAATCCCACCAATAATGGGACAGGAAGTTGCTATTATTATTAAAAATTTGAAATCTGAAAAAAGTCCAGGGCCGGACGACATAAAGAACGAAATTTTAAAAGCAGGAGGGGAGGTTCTCATAAGGGAAGTTACAGACTTATTTAACTTAATTGTCGAAAAGGAAGAAATTCCAGAAAACTGGAAAACTGAAAAAATAATTATTCTTCACAAAAGAGGCAATAAACAGGATATAGAGAACTATCGACCTATTTCCCTTTGTTTTCCATGGCAAAGCTTTTTACCACTGACATCAAACAGCGTCTTACTAAAAGAATCATGGAATGGATAGGGGAAAAACAAGCAGGATTTAGGAAAGGGTTTCTCAACTGAGGACCACATTCACACAGTAAATCGAGAAAGCTAAAGAATATAACTTCCCTTTGTATTTCTGTTTTCTCGATTTTAAAAAGGCCTTCGATAGCGTTCTACATACTGGCGTTCTTAAAGCTTTAAACATTATAGGAAACGAAGAGAAATACGTGAGAATTATTGCAGAGCTATACAATGATATGTCAGCATATGTCATGAGGGAAAAGAAGGGTCAAATCTCTAGTCTCGAGAAGGCTGTTAGGCAAGGGGATCCATTATCTCCCTTGTTGTTTATTCTGGTGTTGGAGACGATATTCTGGTCTCTTGGGTGGGAAAAAGCAAGCATAAAAGTAAATGGTCGATGGTTAAGCAACCTACGGTTTGCAGATGATATTGTACTTTTTGCCAATGATACCCACCAAATGCGAGAAATGCTTAAACAGCTTCTAAAACTCTGCGAAGAAATTGGTCTATACCCAAATCATAACAAGACCAAACTAATGACCAATAGTTCAAGGGAAGAAATAAAAATGAACAAATTATTTCTGGAATACGTGGAGGAATATGTTTACTGGGGCCAGTTAGTTTCCTTTTCAGATAGAGCGACAAAAGAAGTTCAGAGGAGAATAGCATTTGTTTGGAACAAGTTCTGGTCTCTGAAGTACACAATGAAAGGAAACATAAGTATTGATCTAAAACGACAGGTTTTCGACAGATGTATTACGCCAGCGGTGACCTATGGCTCCCAAGCATGGTCTTTGACAAAAGCCCAAGAGAAGAAGATCAAGATGTGGCAGAATAGCATCGAAAGAAGTATAATGAAAGTGAAGAAAAGGACATAATCAGATGTAAAAAGTTAAAAAAGGAAACAGGGCTCAAAGACACACTGTTGCATACAATAAAAAGCAAATGGAAATGGACATCTCTTGCGGTGCAAGGACAACATATGGTCGAAAATAGTCACGGAATGGACACCATATGACCGAAAAAGGATGAGTGGTAGACAACTGAAGAGATGGAGAGACCCATTTAGGGTTTTGGCAGGAACCCTCTGGTGGATAGCTGCTAAGGATAGAGATGTGTGGAAGAAAAAATGGTTGGCCCTTACAAATCCCGCATCCCAGTAGGGATAGTCTAGTCAGGGAAGTGCTATAGACTATTACTCCAATAGGAAGCCCTTTGCAATAAAAATAAAAATGTGTATAAATATTTATATAGTAAATAATTGTCTTTATGTTGTTTGTAAATTTATGTTATAGTAATTGTATATTTCACGCATAAATAAAGGCTATTTTCATTTCATTTCATTCACATCATTTCATTTCACACCAAATAGCTTAAGATACAACATAAGTTTATAACGCGCTGATGTTCTAATAGTTAGAACACTAAATTCCATCAATAACAATATTTTTTACCTACACCGTGAAAATATTATCTTTGAAACATAAAATAAAATGTATCATGACAAAAGACAATATTAAGGTTCAACATCGTTGGCCTCATTAACGATCAGGACATTGGTCGTAACAACAACAAAAAGCACATTATTCTTATTATTATTCCAACATCTTAATGCTTATAATAGTGCGTAAATAGTAGAACTCTGCGTACCGACCAATCATCAAGGGCCTACCGACATACTACATCCTCATTAACATCAAGAGGCGGCTCAAAAGGAGTTGAATGAGAGACCTGTCCTGAATTAGTGTATTCCAGTCAAGACTGGGTAGAGGTGGTGCTTGGTACGGTCCTGTATTGCCATAACTTTATTTCGCATATCTAATTAGATGGATATCTTGCAATATTAAAATATTATAAATGCTATTAAAGGATTGAATATTTAAAGAAATGTGGATATTTACTGTTAAAGCCCAATATTAATATTCCATAGAGAACTTTCTCAAAAAAATGATTTTTTATTGTTTATTATTTAATTTTAATTTGCACCTGCGCAATTTGATCCTAGTGACTTTCTCCTTGATTTTCTACAGGATCATGGAGTTTTGGAATACAAATATCAATAGTTGAGTAGGTCTCTTGGCCAATGAATTTTTAATCTGTTATTATCAAGTCCAGGTAACAGGGAGTAGGAAAGCGGAAGAACGAGTGGATTTGGGTGATATTGTGTCGATGAGTGGAATGTTAAGTATTTGTTATGATTATATGATTTTATAGTGGGAATGTTCACGTCGCGTATGGTGTGATTCGAAATATACCATGGCACATTAACAATTTTTCTGAGAATACTGGAGAATAAGCAGGACCCCTCTGGTGGATAGCTGCTAAGGATAGAGATGTGTGGAAGAAAAAATGGTTGGCCCTTACAAATCCCGCATCCCAGTAGGGATAGTATAGTCAGGGAAGTGTTATAGACTATTACTCCAATAGGAAGCCCTATGCAAGAAAAATAAAAATGTGTATAAATATTTATATAGTAAAGAATTGTTTTTATGTTGTTTGTAAATTTATGTTATAGTAATTGTATATTTCACGCATAAATAAAGGCTATTTTCATTTCATTTCATTTCACACCAAATAGTTTAAGATACAACATAAGTTTATAACGCGCTGATGTTCTAATAGTTAGAACACTAAATTCCATCAACAACAATATTTTTTACCTACACCGTGAAAATATTATCTTTGAAACATAAAATAAAATGTATCATGACAAAAGACAATATTTAAAAATGATTTTTTATTGTTTATTATTTAATTTTAATTTGCACCTGCGCAATTTGATCCTAGTGACTTTCTCCTTGATTTTCTACAGGATCATGGAGTTTTGGAATACAAATATCAATAGTTGAGTAGGTCTCTTGGCCAATGAATTTTTAATCTGTTATTATCAAGTCCAGGTAACAGGGAGTAGGAAAGCGGAAGAACGAGTGGATTTGGGTGATATTGTGTCGATGAGTGGAATGTTAAGTATTTGTTATGATTATATGATTTTATAGTGGGAATGTTCACGTCGCGTATGGTGTGATTCGAAATATACCATGGCACATTAACAATTTTTCTGAGAATACTGGAGAATACTTATGTTGTTTGTATCTTGAGTATGTGAACTTGTTTTGCTCAGCCCTAAAGTTCTGCTCCATATAGGTCTTAGTATATGTCCCAATAGGTTTTAGTATACTATTATAGATAAGCCGTTTGTTCCGTTGGTCAAGTGAAGTGAAGAAGTATGATTTAGTTTTCTTTTTGTACATTATTTAAAAAAACTTTAGTTTACTTTAAAAATTCGTTTCAGTAATATACATGATTATTATTTCTGAGTTATATCCAGCATAATAGGTTTCTGAAATTGCACTTACATTGAATCCCAAGTATTTGAGAATTTATTTTTTCATAGTAAGTAAAAAAAAGTTGTTTATATTCAATATTACTATTTCTTCTATCTGATAGATATTATTTTTATTTTTATAGAACATGCATCGAAGCAAATTGCCTGTCAGATCCAGTGGCAACTCGTTATATAAGATTCTACCGATATGTGACAGAAAAACTTTCGGCCCCCGTTACATCATACATCGAATTTATATCCATTTTAAACTTACTTATACTTCATAGCTGTTTATATTTATAGTATTCGTGGAACATTCCAAGACCGGAAAAAGCCATACGCTGTTCAATATCTCTCTCATTTACAACATATCTCTTCATTTATTACTTTACAACATTTTTAACTTTCAAACGATTGTCACTTGTAGGTGTGTACTTATTTATTCTTCATACTTTACTTATTATTTTATTTATTAATAGGCTACGTTTGTATCTAGGAGATTTCTTTACTGCCTGCTTTAGTTTGAGAATTTCGATAACTAACCATACCGTGTATATTAAAAAACGTTTTATAATTTTAAAACATTATATAAAGTATATAAGTTAAAACAAATGATATTTTAAAATTACTAATAAATAATGTCATTATTCTACATTCTTTTATTGCTATATCGACATAAAATCATCATCTGGTTAGGCAACTTATGTTGTAGAAGCAAGTTCGGTGAAAATGAAATCACCCCTGGTCCCCTCTTCCAGAATCCTGAATGCTACAAATTACTCTAATTCATTAGTGCCAAATCAATCCATTGTATCTTTATTGATTTCCAATTCGCATTAGTGCTTTATGTATCTGCTAATTGCGTTTCTTTCTCTCGCTTTTGCTGAAGGTCCAGTATAAAACCACTAAATGTTATTTTTTTGTTTCGTTGAAGAAGATATATTAATTATATAGGTGAGACTTTTATACATTGATAATTAATGTAATTAATTTTTTTCGTAGTCGTTGATTTTTACAGGAATGAAATAAATAATATAAAGTATAATTAATACAAAGCGTGCCTGCTAAAAAGTATTGTTTCGGAATAAATTAAAAATAAAATTCTTTGTACACTTGACAGAAATTATACTAAAAAATAAAATTTAAATACTAAATAGTAAATAATTATAATCATGTGGCGGTACATGATTATAATTATACTTATATATCTATAGTTATATGGAAAAAACTATATGCAAACAAATATATTTATATATTTAAAATTATAGCAAACAAGTAGTATTGATGTGTTTATTTAATATATGATACTACTAGTGTCACAGAACCATAATATACCTTTGATAACACAAGCTTCTTGTACCAAGGTAGTTATTATGTACTAAAGACATTTTCATAAATAAATGTGTATATTACTATTACGTTATAAAAAAAAATAATAATGTCATTAGGTAAAACTTAATTTGTATTGGGGTACAAAAAATTATAATATGAACTGTTATGAAGTTCGATGACAGTTGTAATAATTTGGAAAACATAAAATGTATTTTAAATCATTTCACAAATTTGCTGTTGTTTCTATTGCTATCGCAATATTTTCTTAGCAAATCATTCACCATGATTAAATATTAATAAAATCAGATTGATATACGATCCAAGTTAAAAGAAAACTGTAAAAATAAATGAATAGTAAAAGCAAGACTCGTTATTTTTTCGAGATAAAAAAAGGTATTTTGTTTGATTGGCAAACAAAGCAAATGGACAAACACTCTTCAGCTTGTTTGTTCCGTTAGTATACTTTATCTTACACAGTTCTGTCACGGAGAAAGTAGATCATGAGAAAAAAACAGAAGAGGGGTATAAGACATTATTGTATATTACACTAAATCCTTATACGAGTAATTATATTTTTCATATTCATTATTTATAGGTCGCCCTAAAATAAAATAATAAAGCAGGTAAGTTTATAAAAGATAATATACTGTATGTTTAAAGTGGCCTATTTTGAACACCTTGTATGATATATAGTATATTACACCTCTGGTTTTAGTGTACTATATACTAGTAGTAACGATTATAATGAAAATAAAAGGCATTATAAAACATACCTAAAAAGCGTTACACCAAATTTAAGACCGGATTACCAGCAGTCCAAGGAGCTGTATCATTCAACATAGGCGAACCTATTTCATCCCCAAGACTCTTGAAAGATATTCTGATATGATCTCATTAGATAACGTTTCTCACCAATCGTTTTAACAAAATGTAATATAATCCTGTTTTCTTTTAGTTTTCCGTTTTATAGTACTATAGCTCTGTTTATTATTACATTAATTTTAATTTTGTTTACTTATTTACATGTTTTATATTTAAACTACTATCATTCTTTTATATGAAATAACACTATTATATACTTACATCTTCTCTGTAAATAATCTGAAAATGTACAGTATACGAAACCTACACTTTCATTATGTGTTAAATTTTAAAATTCATTATTAAAAAAAACATGTAAGGCTGTGAATAGCCGATCTGTAAATAAAGAGAATAAAAAAACATACCTAATAATGATGAAGAAGATGTTAATTCAATATATAAGAAAAATCATGACTAAAATAGAAAAGAGGAAATTCTGATCCTCATTTGAAACACCTGTGAATGGCATATTGTCTAACTTCTACGTGGTTGCTGTCTCCCTCCATACTCAGTTGGCTGCCTGCTGTGTTTTCTACTCCATAGTGATGTAACAGTTCTGGATTTATGTAGAGCACAGGGTCTGGGTTCGAGCTGTTCTCTAGTAGTATTATTTTGTATTATAGTTAACAAAGGGTGAAGTAGTAAGAAATATTTAGATTTGTTGAGTTATTGAACTTATATCCGTTCAATAATATGGATATACGAGATATATTCTTATGAAATAAGAAAGTGACTTATTGCTATGGACTATCATTATAACTTATTGATTATACTACAATGGAACTTAAGAAATGTTATGTTTGAAAGCAAATTGTATCCCGATGATATAGACTTAATTGCGGACACGAAAGACAAGCTCCAGCAAGCCCTGAAGGAATAGGAGGAAGAACTCATCCGCAAAGGAAAGGAAATAAATAGCAAGGAAAGCAAAGTCTTAGTGGTATCAAGTGAGGAACAATAAGACGTCCAGCTGATCTGTAATGGAGAGGTACTTGAAGTTGTAGAAGAATACACCTACCTGGGGACAATCATCAATCATCATAGTTTCCTATCAGGAATACATTCAAGCGCATCGAATGGGAGAGAAGCAAGACCAAGAAATGAGGCAGCTAAGTAGGGACCCAGAGTCATGACTCCGAGGCTCCTCGTCGCTATATCATAAGAGGAAGAAGAAGAAGACTATACTAGATCTAACTTAGAGGCTACTCTCTTCACTTACTACAGACGATGTAATTCTCCACTCTTCTCTCCTACCTCCTGCCTTCTCTCCTAATCTTAGAGCTAGTATTTATACGTGTAAAAGAAGAGGGGAGGACAAGGAAGTTAAATTGATGACTACTCGGAAGCATTGATGAAAGTTCTTTGTAAAAAATCCAATTTATAAACAATTTACTTCAGGTTGTTGCAATAACTCAAGTTTAGGCTCAGGCAGATAATAGAGAGCTGCGCCTCTGTTAAAACAAGATTGAACAGAGTAAGGAGTGAATTATTGTTACTGTAGATTGTACACTTTACAATAAATACAACTAGGTAGTATATATCACGGCTTCTTAGCTACCTTCTTCAAGTTGAAGAGTCTGATTTTTCGACTGTGAATCCAATACGTTTGCAAATAACCACAGATGTCCTCCTTTCCTATGTCTGTCATCCTCCTCTCAATTTTGTCACTAGACAGAGCAAAAGAGAAGAAAAAAACAAGGGTTGTCTTGACGCGTGAGGAGGATTAGAGAAGAATTGATTCAATTTTTCAAACACGAGAAGATGTGACATGAACGACAGAGGAAGAAGCTGGATATAGAAGAGCCGGGGAGGGAAAATGAAAAGCTTCCAAGTGACAATAGTGGCAGGGAGAGAATGGAAATGGCGGGCAGCTCTGATAGCGAATGTCATTGTCCCTTTTATAAACTTCTCCTTCCGCTACTCAAATATTACTTTTACTCTTCTATTATTAAATTCGGATTTCCCTCAAACGCCAGCTGTGGATGTCAGTGGGAAGAAGAAGGAGGGTATGTTACCGCAGTCGGTTTCGCTCGACAGATCGACTGGCTCAGGTTCCCTGGTGGTTTGGTCTCAACCAAAATGTACTCAAATAAATAAAACTCAACAGTGGCCGAAAACTCACGAAAAGTTATGCAGAATCACAACCTCCTGTTAAATGTAATTATTTTATAATAAATTTACTAAGTTAGGTTTCAATGTGATTGGAAAAGGAAAAAAACAACTATAACATAAGTTTCTAATTTAGTGGAAATTAACCGACCACTCAAAGTTTTACCGATTCAGGCATCACCAGGACATACACCAAATAATTCACATCAAAGAAGTTCAAAGGCAACACATCTCACATCGACATTCAAAACAGATTCATCAATCTGTAGTAATCGAATGAACGCTGTACATAGACAGCAATACATAATTGCTAAACAGATTATTATAAATAAATATATTTTTGTATATTTTTGATGTACTGAAGAATATATTATATAGAATCAAAGGAATAAATAGTAGATTGGGATTTAGATCATTTGCCTGTACGATCCTTCTAGACTGTAAGGAGTCATCTGTGACCAACTGTTAATAAAGTATTAGTTTCAATATATCCATCATAGCCTTATATATTTTACCTGAAGTTGATGCTTAATTTAGTACATTACTACTCGTGCTTCATAACTGTATTATTTAATAGCGTTAAATTTCGCTTTAATATAGTTGCTTCAAAATCGAATTAGTAGAATTCAAAAGCATTTATTTATGAGTTCTAGACTTAAAATTCCTTCTCCTCTCTTCTACTACGCCGATTCATATGAATATTTAACCTAGTCCTGAAGCATCGCGGTTATTTGATATTTAAATTTCATGTAAAACACCTTCTCAACGGGCCCTCGAAAAGAACGCCCCTGTAGCTAGCAGGTCCTCTTGATGTAAGAAGTATCGCGTTAAAAGTACATAAAACTGCGGTTGGATTAATGCGGAAGGGCCGTACAAAGGAATTGATAATGAGGCGGTTTACTTGTATTAGCCTCATTCCTTATACAGTAGTGCTCCCGCTAGCTGGCCTGCTTCCGCCTTTACTACCCCGAGTATGGATTTCATCAATATCTCATAATCTCGTTTATGCTCCGTCTTCGCATGTTTATTATCATTTAACAAAGGCAATATGATGCTATGAAATACATATGATGTCTCGGATTCCCAAAACATCACTTTGAATGGAATACGTAAGCTGTATAAACGAGGAAATTGCAAGTAGGGGCAAACAATATGGAAATCGCTTATAACTTTTTGTCGAAGTTTTTCTTTGGAAGGTGTAAAACTAGGCAACTTTTTGATCGTAATTATAATAATTAAATAATTGAATTGTAGAATAGAATAGAATAGAATAGAAAACAAACTTTGTTCTGGGACCAAGTCCCTATAGAATAACCATAATGATCAAATAAAATAAACATAATATTCATCTGGCCAGAAGGCTACATAATAATAAAATCATGAAGTAATCAAGCGTGACCAAACATAATAAAATTAGAAATAGAAAAAAATATATACATATAGATATATAAAAGTACGAAACTTATACAATTAACTGTCGAAAATAAATATAAGTATTGTATTAACAAAATAATAATAAATTGTAATATATTTTAAAAACCTTTACCCATAAACAACCCATGAAGTATGTATGTAAATCAATATTTTTATAAATGATTCAAGAATATAATAAGAGAATAGTATAATTAATATGATTTTTAAACTTTTATTTTCCCATATATTTAATTTTGAACTGTTATGAAATTAATATTTTGTTTCTAATCAACTTTACTTAACTGTTTTATAGATTGGTATTATGGGTCGAATAGTTACATTGAGACTCATATTAAGAAGTTCTTGTTCTTAATTTTTGATAGGTAAGTTATTATAAATAACTTAAATAAATTTATTTTATAATAATAAAAGAAAAATACCTCACAAAAAAACCTAAATTACCCATGAAGGGTCTTGGGTTACATACGTAGGTACATGCTAGAGACTGCACTTTCTCTGGGACAAATGTTGTGCAGGGAGGAGATTTGTCCGAGATCAAGCTTTTCCACCAGTCCTCTTATCCCAATTAGGATTACCCACTTTATAGAGACTGGACAATCCCCAGAAGAGTCTGCAGATCCTACAGAGTCCATCTGTAGCTGTTAAGTATTTTAAATACGTTAAACATCTGCCACTGCCGGATTCGAATTAGAAATTTTCAGCATAGTAACTCATCGAATTAACACCTAAATCATTAATATCTCTTTTACTTACATAACATAGATAAATAATAATTTAATGAAAAAAATTTTATTCACGGAATTCTATTTGTAAGATTTATACAAATTTTATTTAGTCAAGTTAAACAAAAATAAATAAATAAGCCGAAATTTCAAGTTTATAATTGGATAAAAAATTATAGAATGGGGACTTGGAAATGGTGCATCGCACAGCTATATATATATATATATATTTTTTTTTTTTTTTTTAATTGTTAATTTAAGAATTTTTGATAATCAGAATTTCGTGTGACCACTGTTAAAAATAATTCAATTTAATTGAAAGTACTTTGGCTTGATATCTATCGTAAAATTACTTTTTATAATCTCAAATGTCTAAATCGTAATTTTATTAGAATAAAAATATCTATTTCTTAATTGTGTTAAGAAATTTATAAATAACAATAAATCTTTTAAATGACTGCATAGTAGTGCTTAGATGCTGAAAAAAAACAACTTCACGTTAAATAGTAAATCCTCGGTTTGAAATAATTATTGGTTAATTTCAATTGGTTATTATGTTAGTATGGTTTAATCATTTTTAATTTTAAATGTTTATGTTTATCATAAAGTTTGTTTTACTTCTCGCTGTTAATCCTTTTGTTAAATGTTAAAGTTAACTAAATTGTAAGTAAAGACCAGGTACGCGTTAAGCATAAGTAATACATTATTTAAATTGTAATTCAGTTCTTCTTCCACTTTTAAACGTGTTATCTAAATTTGTTCAGTCCAATTATTTTTTTAGGTTAATCGTATTGTATGTTTTTTTTTTACTTTAATTGTTGTTCATGTTTAATTGAAATTTAAGGAATTAATTAAAATGGGATGTAGAATTATCTACTGATCTAGAATTCTGGCCAAGACTCTTTCGTTTGATGCAATAATATGGAATTTCACCGAAACGAAAAATAATTAAGAGGTTTTCATTAGTAATTTGTAAATAGTACTCCGGGTATAATTGTACCAACACATTTTTTAATTTATTGATATTTATGGTGAAAATTAACGTAACTTTATATATGGAATAACTGGTAAGGCAGTTCAAAGATATCGGAGTGATTGTTGTGTATATTTAATTAGTTTCATTGTTAATTAAATGGGTTTCAATCTAAAAAAAATCAGAATGGACAGTATTACTGGTTGGTTGGTACTCTAATCATTAAGATATATTCAGTGTTATAAACATAACGTTTTAACATATTTGTAAACTAATTTATATATAAATCTTTAAATAAATCGATATCTATGTATATAAAAATCACCTGTCACGATGTTGGTCCGGTCTAATCTCCGAAACTACTGGACCGAATTTAGTGGCATTTCGCACAGATATGTGACATTGTCCAACTTAAATACAGGCTGTTTTATTTTGAGTAATAACCGTGATATTTTTTTTGCAAAATTATATTTTTTTCTAACCTGCTGTATTATCGATATGTCAATTAAAAATGAACCATTATATTCCTCATTCATTAAACTAATGTTTATATTTTATCAATTAAGAATTTTGTATATTTTTTGTTTATTATATACTATAGTTAGATATAAGATGAATAAAATGTAAAATTAATAATCAATTTAATTCATTTTTACATTAATTCATTATGTCTTTAAAATTCAAATTTTAACGTAATATTTTTTAAAAATATTATAAAAGCCACAGCAACGCGTGGCCGGGTCAGCTACTATATGTATATATATGTGTGTGTATAACTTGAAGTTCTCGAGTTCAGTCCGTGGTACTTACAATTTGGTGAAGAAGGTTTATTACTACAAAAATAAGTTAAAATACCTTCGAACAATATACTTATTATGTCCATCAAGGTATACTTATTATAGTACATTATTAATCAATAGTCAAAACTAACTTTTTTTTATTTAGGGTATATCATCCTTAACCAGCTCCAATATTCCAATTAAGACAGGCAGGACCAATACCATAAATATTATAATAAATAAAGCAAATATTATTATTTTGACAAGCTTCCCCCAATCCATACCGCTTGTCATAACCATTCACGGCGTGAAGACGACTGTAATATTGGAGAGGAGCAGAGGGCAGGCTTAGTAGCTGACCACGCTAGGCTGAGTGCGGAGTCTGTATCCATTACTCCTGCTTCAACAATGTCGTTTGCTTTCCCAATTCTATTGTTCCAGCCTGTTACAGCTCGGAGGGTTCCTGGCCAAGACCAACTTACCAACGGTCCTTTTGTTTTGTAATTACAATATCTAATAAGGAACTCAGTTCGTGCGTTTATTGTTCATTACGTTTCATATTGTATGTTATACATATCAAGTGTCGAATTAAATGCAAAAATTGCTAGTTAGAAATACCCAGACCGCATTAACAACGATTTTTTTAACGTAGCATGAATATTTTCCTTGGGAATATAATCAATCAATTTGGAGTAGCAGCAATATTTTACACACATTTATCGAAAAAAAAATCTTTCAGTTTTTTTGAGAGGATTTGAAATATTTTAGAAAAGGAATTTTGGATAAGTTTGTTCAATACCATTGTTTTTTAGCCGACGACAAATGTCTCTTCTCTTCTTAATCATAAAAGTGATATGCCTTTTTTAGTTTGAAACTTTTATATTTTTAAAATTTATATAAATTTTGTATACATTATTTTGAAGTTAATAAATACGTACTACATCCTATTAGCCATAGTAGCATAAAAGTGACGTTAAATAAAGAAACAATAAGTACTGTATACAAGATTATTTTTAAACCCGTACTTAAATTAACTAAACGTTTTTTTTCAATCAAAAAAATGCAAATATCTTGCGCAATTCATATTCTCATTTCCAAATAGGATGCGAATTCCGATGTATTGATATTTTTTAAAGTTTGCATCGAAAGAGGGATACTTTATGATACAATCGAGTTGATACCTAATCAGTATTGGTAAATATTTGTTGTTCCGTTTGTTTTTAAATTTGATATTTGAACTATTTTTATCTATTTTGACTAATTACTAGTTGGCCGTATGAAAATAAACTAAATTAGTAAAAGAGGAGAAACTGGTCTGGGTCGAGGTAAAAACATTTTTAAAAAATTCCTCCATCCAAACCATTTTCTCCTCCATATTATTATTAACCATTAATGTCCGGAATATTATGAGATCGTTGATTAAAATATTGAAATTGTTTCCATATATATCCTTTAGATATGTAGGTTGTACAGGGTAAAGCGGTAGAAAAGCTCTGAACATCTGTACACACATATAAATAAATTCAAACGAATATAAACATGAATTTCAATTGCTATGTTTAAACCGGCGGTTTAACATTGCAGTTTGCACCAATAACGAGTTATTATTCATAATTTGAATTGATGAATGTAAATGATAAATAAAGGGAAACAGCCTGCCTTCTAAATATTCAGTTGTATAAACGCGCATACAAAGCGCAGCTATAGCAGGCGTAACAGGTACTGTAGCTAAATATCCTGATACAGCTACACCTACAAATCCATTAGTTATTTAACCGCCCTCAAGACCCGTAAACAAGATTTTAACGGTTATTGAGATATAAAAAAATAATGTTCGTTCCATTTTCATCGGAGGATTAAGTTGAGATTATGTTCATGCGGGGAGTTACACGTGGCACATGGTTGCCGCAGTAAACTCCCACTAGGCCTAATTGAAAATAAACTGGATTTTTACTGGCAATGGCTACCGTTATTACCTGGATAAAGGTTCCCACGGGGACTGATCAGATTGCAAATAGCGACTCCCAATAAACCCTTTTTAATCACACCTCTTGACTAAATGCCTCCCGTATTCAACTTTATTATGATTAAAAAAACTTGCCTGAAAGGAAATGGAGTCGAAAAAAGAGGGAACAGTAAATTAATCTGTTTATTAGATTCTGCCCTAGCCCTGTAGTAAATCTACCATTTTTTTTCTTTTTACAAGTCTGCTTGTCATTATTCAGTCTCGCCATTACTAAGCTCGCGTCTTTTGCCCCGAAATCTAAAAATCGGAATTTATAATACCATCATCTTTCCAACTCTTCTTTCCAGATGTGAAACGTGGCCGCTAACGCTGAGGGATGAACAACGTCTTGAGGAATTCGGAAAAGGATTTGCGTAGAATATTCGGTCCAAAAAAGGATGAGACCAATGAAGATGTCAGGAGTTTCACATTGCGATGCATGCACCCCCTTGTGATAGCGCCACGAAGATTATGATGGGCTTGTAAAGTCGCTGGCCTTAGAAATGAACGAATTCCTAAAATGTTAATAAGCACTGTGCCGATTGGGAAGCATCTGAGGGGTAGACCGAGACGCAGGTGGGAAGATTGTGTTAAGATTGATATGGAGGATTGGGCACCTTGGCAGAGGTCTGTAAGCAGAGATTAGTGGTATCGCCATCGAGCCTTCGGGTTCGCTAAGCATTTTATTTTATTTTTTTTTTTTTACTAGTCATATTTTAGATGTCTGTTGTTAATAACATAAGGTCACTATGGGTAATCGTACGAAGCTACAGTGGGAGTCATAAATGTCCCTATAAATGAAAATATGGAAAATGTAAAAGAATGCTATTAAGAAAAAAATACAGTTAATTTAAAATGTAATCAATACTCTTAGCATCATATCTCATGATTAAATATGATAAATTATCTGTCATTATTCATGAAGAGATTGAACATTGCTTCTCATTAAGGGTTTTAATCGTGGAAATTATATAATCATATCAATCTCATGAAATTACACAATTAATGTAAAATAAATATGTTAAACTTCTAAACCTCAGGTTTTATTATTTTAAGACCGGATGAAAACTCATAACGTATATATAAATACAATAATTATATATATAAGTCTGATATTTGAGCCACTGGACTGGTATAAATTGAAAACTAATCAAGTAGTTGGCTCATCGGCTCATTGGGATATTTATTAATAATTACGATATGATCTTAGTATCTTCCAAAAAGGTAAAACAATGCAATAACATAACTGTACATAACGTTTTTCACAAAAACCTTCTCAAACTTTTAATTAAAAACGGTTGACATCTCAAAGAAAGCAATAAGCGAACGTTAATATTTAAAAAACAAACAATGACATAACTTACATGCATCAAAAATTCTGTGTACCGATAAAACACACTGAACTATGTGTGGAGCAAGTGGATGACACACGAGGACTATGGAATCGTAAAAAAAAAACACTTCCAAACGCTGAAGATAAATTTTATATTACTCTATATTTAATTCACGGAAGTAGGGACTCGGTGTCCGGGCTCGAATCCGGCAGTGGCAGATAAATTATTCATTTCGTTAACAGCCATAGATCGGACACTGTGAGATGTGAAGATACTGTCTGGGGCACATCCAGCCACTATAGAGTGGTTAGGGTTGATCTACGCCGTCATCTACCTGCACAACCGTTGGAAACAATCCGTGAACTGAGCCCAAACCCCCTGTGTAATATCAAAGATAATTTTATAGTCGGTATTTTTAAATTAATATTAAACACACAGATTTGACTAAATATGTCTAAACAAATACATAGGATTTGTTTAGACATATTTAGGAAACGGAACAAGTATAAATGCCACGCTTTTTTTACGATGAAACGAATTTTTTAGTTCATAACTCTATTCTAATTTTATACTTATTGAAAATTATCTTCTACTTTTAATATTGTTTCCTATTAAAACGACTTTTTTCAGTTTATTGAAAAGTCATTTATTTTCTGCTTTTAGTTCGGTTGGCTATAACGCTTAGTTTTTAGTTTTTCTAAACTGCTTGTTTTCTTTTGTTGCAAAATATACGTAACCCACCAGTTCATCCTGCCTGTCGTCATTTGATTGTCTCAAAGATCAGGCCAGTGAATTCCGTTGTATAAGCCTTAGTACTTGGCACAAGACACTAACGTCTTAGGATATGAAAAATCGTTAATTCTGAAGATCCTGGTCAGAATATTGAGACAAAGTTATTTAAATTATTGTATTGTATAGCCATCGGAGTTGCCATTCCGAAGGTCCTGGGTTCAAATCCTGTGTAGACTTTTGTTTAATCTGTTACCGGCCGGAGATAGATCCTATGGGATCTAGGACCTTCCTGGGGCTCATCCACGCTTTATGAAGTTACCCAAAATAGGGGGAAAATGTGGAGGTGATTTAGGAGGAATCGCCTCTCTGCATAACTGTTGTCCAAGAAACAGTACAGTTTCTTGAATGTACTAAATCCAACACCCTTTTTTGGGTTTTAGCGGTACAGATTGTTTTTTGTTTATCGTAGTTGGTCCATGGGAAGTATGAAAAGGTTCAAGTAAATGTGATGTTCTGAAGTTGTCGAAAATCGATTTCAATGCCATTTTCATTCATTTCATCATACAGTTAATACTACCGTAATAATACCGTGTTAGTAAATCGTAAGTTGTCAACACGATTGTTGCATAACAGCTAAACAATTCAATTCTGTTTTCATAAAAAGAAAACGTTTTTCCATATTGAGGTCTCTTCCCCAAGACGATGGAAAACATTTTCTTCTGTTTTTCTTCCTCCCTTATCCTTGGGAGATACTCGGATACTCAACCGCTCATAAAGACCAGCTGTCACCTGATATACCCTCGTTCCCTGACCGTCCTCCGGGCGATCTCTTCCATTATCCACATCCATTGTATGCACTGCGACCCTCAATAAGCCCCTGGATAAGGAAAATCAATTTTCTTCTCTGCTGTCTTAAGCAGTTTCTTCCTTGGAATTTACTGCCGTCATGAAGTGTTCGGTCGGCTGTCTGTTCTTAATGGTTATTGCCCCATTGTTATTGATGTATGTACAACTATAGATAATATCTATTTAGTTCACGTCTGATAGAAACAGCTTTTATGTCTCGATTTTGGAAATGTTTCCAAAAAAATATTATATACAAACCGTTTGTTAATATGGAGGTATGTTTTGATTGCATATTTCAAGAAAAAAAAAGCTGTACGACGCATGGTGAGTCTTGGGTTCAGTTGGCAGAGACTGTAGTGTTTATTGGACATGGTTGTACAGGGAGGTGATTTGTCCGAGTCAAATATTATGAGAATTGTTTATAGCGTATTGCCGAGACATACTGACACAGAATATTTATAACCCAATACGAACAAACGGAATTTTCCTTGGGTAGGCATCTAATTAGTTATCCTTGTGAGAGTAGTTAATGAAATTTAATGATCAAATTGTAATATGTATTTTTAAAAAACCTTTACTATCATAACTCATGAGGTTTCTTGGGTTTATTACATGGTACAGACTGTACTGTTTCTCGGATGACGGTTGTGCTCGGAGTTGATTTGCAGGATATCCAAATTTATTCCGTGGACCAGAAAATTGACTAAAATCGCCAAATTACCTATTTCGTTTATGTTTATGTTATTAAAAGCTATTTTTGTTTGTTTTTGCTCAACTTTTCGCGATTGTGATAGCTATAAAATTTTATTACTTGAAGTTGTTTCTATACAACTTTGAATGTTTATCAATATTTATTTTTCTCCTAGTAATTGAAATAATGGCGGCTATGAAATTTTACCGCCTCTAAACCTACATCTAGTTTTTCCTCAATAGTAAAGAACTTTTATTCTAACTTTTGTTCTCTTGGTGATTGAGGGTAAAATTGTCTTACAATCGTTAAAGCTTTATGTTTTAGTGCCATTCGGGAAAATAGAAACATTCGAATAGGTTAAAGGAACTGTCATATTGTTCCTCCTTTTATTTTCTATGCTTGTTATATAACTTTAATAACAAAGTTAAATAACAAGCTTAATATGTTTTTGTTATTTCTTTATTTCGAGCTATCTGAAGAACGCTTTGTATTATTTTATGTTTGGAGTATGTTTTTTGTAGAACCAATCAATAAACTTTTTTAAAAAAGGTGAGCTCTATTTCTCAGCAACTAGTTTTATTAATATTCATCTTACTATTGAAAGGTTTAAAATAAAATTTATTAAAATATATTGTTTCCTCTTGGAATATTGGTTATCTCATATATCTTTAGTAAAATCGTAAAATTATTTTAAATGCCTTTAAAAACAGGTTAAAGGCTGATCTATTTTTAACAAATTTACTAAGTTTCTATTAAAACGCTTTATTTAATTTTTTGAACCTATGAAAATTTTTCTAAAATTTAGAATTTCTCATTTAAGATTTGGTTTTAAGAATTTTTTGTTGAACCAATTAAATTACATTTTAAAAAAGGTAGGCCCCGTTTTTGTTATATTTATCCAAATTGTACATATTTATGCTACTATTGAATGGTTTAAAATAATTCCCTTACATAGAGGAAAATATATAGATTGGTTCCTGTTTTACCACTAGATGCCACACACATATCGCATGAACGCATGATATTGAAATGTCGTAGTATGATTTAAAATAACTGGGAAAGCCTAAGGAAATGCTTAAAGTTGATTTTTTTAAACGGATTTCATACGTTCATAAAAAACTTTATATATATATTTTCTCAACAATTTAAAATTGTTTAGGCGTCTTAATTTTATTACCGGTATAAACAAAACACTTTTTAAAGACTTTTACTATTAACAATCATTGATTAGTGTTTATAATTCAGTCTGATTCTGAGATATATTTTCATGAAAAAAGTAATATGACGATTGTTAACTAAAATTAATCAGTAAATTCTAGCAGGTTATTAATTTATTATGAATATATTTATAATTTTCATATATATAATGTTACACCTACGTAAATCTTATATCTCCAGGTTATTTCCGACGATATGTAATTTTTATTAATTTTTTTGCTCATTCGTTTGTAGAAAATGCAATAATGATCGTGATGCCTGATGAATAAGGTGGCGCGAAACTAGATAAAAAACATAACAACCGTGAAATGATATTAGATAGAACAATACTCAGCGTCAGTTCCTTCCGAATTGAAATACAGTGGCTGTCATTGAAGGAGGTCTCACATCCATCTCCTATTCAACCCTTGCTGTATTAGGGAGTGGAGTGGTACAGTGTAGAAAGGGCAACCTTCACCAGCTCTATGAGCCCATTCTCCTGACTAATCAAGCCGCGAATGAATTCTCCAGCCTTGCATAGGTTGATTTCTGATGAAATAATCTCTTTTTTTTCTTCTTTAACATACATTTATATAGAAAATTAATATTTATGGCTTTATCTTCGTCAATAAACTAATTAAGAATAGAGTCTTTTACAAAGTTACTAAAAAAAAATCCTGCATATAATATGTATTTAAGAGATTTCCTTACTTGTCAGGTCAAAATTTAATCTTGTTGTTTAGTTTTAATACGACTAATGTAGGGTTCGAATAATTTTACAGTGGGAAATAATGTTGAAGACTAACAAAATTAGTTTTGTTTTCGTCCTGGTTGGGAGACCCTTATTTTAAATTACATATTCGTAAAATAAATGAAAAAACTCTTTAAAAAATGTTCAAATGCTTTAGTGTTGGTTTGACCAAACAATTCCAAAGTACATACAAGGTACATACGATTCCAAAGTAGTTTAAAATTCCTTAATTCAATTTTTTAAGTTTTAATATTTCAACATATAAAAAAATAAATATAGTAAAAAAAAGGAAAATAATTATTCAAATATCTCAGTGAATTTTATAGAATATATTGCAATGAGAAAAAAAAATTGGAAAAAAAATCGAAATAAATAAATACCTAGTTAAGTATTTTTGAAAGTACTTGGAGCTTAAACACATTTTTAATTTAACAAAATTCTCTCTCTCTCTCTCTCTCTTCTTTTATCCCTCACTCGCTAACATACATTCACACATACATACGAGTATAATGTTTAGCATAGCACACTGATACTGAAATGTCGTAGTATGATTTAAAATAACTGGGAAAGTCTAAGGAAATGCTTAATAAAGGAAAGTGGTTTTCCCTCACTAGTGGGAGAAAGTGGGACTTTCCACACCAGTTTTAGTTGAGTAATGGATATCATTACTCAATGGTTGCAAGAAAAGTTGATTTTTTTAAACGGATTTCATTTCAAAAACTTTTTATGTAGGATTTCTCAACAATTTTTAATTGTTTAGGCGACTTAACTTAATTACCGGTGAGATATGATATTACATTCTATATTTAAGGTATAAGCAAAACACTGTTTAAAGACTTTTACTCATTCTCTCTCTCTCTCTCTCTCTCTCTCTCTCTCTCTCTCTCTCTCTCTCATTCTCTCTCTCTCTCTCACTCTCTCTCTCTCTCTCTCTCTCTCTCTCTCTCTCTCTCTCTCTCTCTCTCTCTCTCTCTCTCTCTCTCTCTCTCTCTCTCTCTCTCTCCCCCTCCCTCTCTCTTCTTTTATCTCTCTCTCTCTCTCTATATATATATATATATATATATATACACATACATTCACACACACATACAAGTACAATGTTTAGCAGAGCACACTGATGATCGTTCGCTCTCACCGATATTCTTTGCCGAAGCCAGCTGGCTAACTGAAAAGGTGTGCACTACGCTATCTTTAGTATAAGCACATAAATATAAAATCTGAATAGTACACATATATGGTAAACTTGGGTTTCATTATAGTTTCTCTTGCATTTACCGAAGTTAATATTTAGTTTTAATTAATTGATCTTGGATCTACAATTTGCAGCTAGGGGTAATAGATTTAATTTTAAAATTCACAAAACATTCCAAAGGTATTATTAATTTTTCGATTTTTAGAATATAATATAGTAAAAAATGTTTTTTGTGATTTTAGGTCACGCACCGAATTTGTGTAATAGTATTTTTTGTGGATGTTATGGTGGTTTGAACATTGTTACGTGGATCGGGGAAAAATAAGACTAGTTCTATTCAATATTGAAGTTCAAAAGATCAAAAGAGGCATAAAATACATCTCAAGACTTTTGGGGGAAAAAACCAAATAGCCTTAAGTCTCTATCAAATAAACATGAAACCAAAATACTTGCCTATTTATGCGATAGGTATTTTGTTTCCTGTTTAGTTTAGAGACCTTAGGAATTTTGGTTAGAATTTCCCCACTAAAGTCTTAATAAGTATCCACTTTAACAAATTTCGGAAAATTAATTATGTGCATTATAATTATATCAATAAACCAGGAGGTTGTTTATGAGTGAATATTATTTACAATTCAATACTTTTCAGAATTATTCAATCACTTCATAAAGAAAAATGGAGAAGGCTAATTGTGTAGAACGGGGGCTTGTGAAAGAAAGAATAAATTTACAAGCGGGAGGGTGGGACTCCTAAAATAAACCCTATCGATTATCCCGACCCCTCGTCAGACGCAGGCATAACTGTGCAGAAACCATCTGGAAAATTGGAAATGCTTAAGAGCCTCTTGTATATCGGAAAAATGCGAGATGGTACCTGGGGCAATAAAAGCTAGCTGATATATTACTATAATCTTGAGAGGGGCCATTGTCAACATGACCGCTCCGAAAATTATGATATTAATAGAGGGGGTGGATATTGGCCCCGGTATCGCACCCGTGGGATGAAAAACCCCTGGGTCATTGCCCGCTACATCGGGACATGGGTTAATTTGGTACAGCAGTTAGAGTGAATTGGGCTTTGGGGTTCTGTAAGGGTGTAGCTCTTGCCGGGTTTATAGTCTGCAACTTCGATGCCGTTTTTCATATTCCCATGTATTCGGGAAAATTTGAAATAGGTAGGCATTCCCCTGAGCCTATTGAAAACCATTAGTAGTGGCTCTTTGGGGTAACTGAAAAAAATACAGCATGTATTATCCAACTATGCGTATAATTAATTTTCCATAATTACTTCAGCTGAATTTAACTAGTCTCATTTTCCACCAATTAAGATGAAATTATTAAGCCCATTATAACATCGTTTTGTTGGTTTCAACAAGAAAATTTATTCCACGAATTAGATGTTTGATCAAATAACATACAAAAGTAGTAACCGAATAATAACGTAGTAACTGTTGGTTTATTTAGTAACTTATTTATTTTTGGGATAAAAAGTCTAATTTGAAAAACGATTCATAGTTGTGCTCATGCTTATAATAAAGACAAGGTGTTCTTGCACGCAATATTCATTTCCCTGCCTAATTTAAATTAAACCAATTATCAAAATATGGTACTATTGAAAAAAAAATCAGGATTATTTCTCATCTATAGTTTAATGCTATTAATCCTATGAATCACCGAATTGGTTACATACTGTTTAATATATTTATATAATTAAGTCTTGAGTGAAAAACTAATACTATAATTAGTTATAATTATAAGGATGCACTTTTAATAATATTTATTATTAGTTATACTTATATATTAACTATATGTAATACGAGGCGCTCTGTATCAAAAGCGGATAACTCAAACCTTTTCACATTTTTCGCTCGTTTAGTCAAGTGTTGCTTTAAGCTCCCGAAACTTTAAACTCCCGAAAAAACCGTTTAGAATCGGACGAAAATCATTGGAAATAAGGAAGCAGTGTCATGATAGACAAAATTACTTGACTAAATTAAAATGTACAAAAAGTCAATTTTTGAACTGTCAAAGTTTTTCGCTTTAGATTCTAAACAGTGTTTTTGTTTTGTTCATTCACTAAAAGAGTAACAGCTGTTAGGCCTCGAACTGTGAAGTTGCTTAAGTTATCTATAAGTTTTTGAATTAATTGAGTTCATGTATTTTTGATGTGTTTTACGGTAAAGGATGGTTTCTTAAAGTGATTTGTAGAATAATTTAGTGAAAAAGGACACTTTCCTGATGAAATACAGTAAAGTTGCCAGAACGAATAAGAAAGACGATGAAGCCGTTATTTCTACTATTTTGAAAAGAAAGGTAAGGAGTAACTCCAGTATTTCTTTAACAGACGGCCAAATTGACAAAAAAAGGATGAATTGGAAAGATTCAAAATGAAAAACATAACCTACCAAAACCACGTGGTAATTTAAATAATGTCAATAATTCTGAAAATGTTGAAATAACAGCTGACCATCGACTATCTCAACCTATAAAACAACCAGTGACTCAACCTACTACTCATAATTCTATGAATATTCCTACAGGAAGCAATGTTCCTAATGTTCCTGTTAGCAACATGTTTGCACCATTATCTGTCGAAATGGAAGAAGAACGTGTCGCACCACCGTATTCCATTTTCTACGCCCAATAAAAATAAAGGGAATCAACAACCTTCAAAAATTATGCACAGATTTATTAGCTCTTTTAGGAGAGAGTAATTTTGAATGTTTTTCCAATAAAGAAGTGATCACATTAAAAACTAAAACCTGTGATGCATATAGAGCCTGCATAAAATATTTAGTCTAAAAACTTTTCTTTTCACACATTTCAACCTAAAGAAGAAAAAGCCTAACGGTTCGTCATCAGAAATCTTCCTTGTTCCACACCTCATGATATGATTAAGTATGATCTTGAGAGAAAAGGATTCAAGGTTCGCCTTATCAATAATGTACTACACCCAAGGTCGAGAGAACCCCTCCCACTCTTCTTTGTGGATATTGAGCCAGCTCCAAACATTGCTGAAGTGTTCAATAATATCCACTTAGCTTACACTAAAGTTAAAATTGAGGAACGTCATAAAAGAAGGGGCATTGTTTAATGTATGAGGCGCCAGGAATATGGACAAACCAGAGCAATGTGCCGACACCAGCCAAGATGCCTGAAGTGTGGCCTAGATCATCCTAGTGACAGATGCCAAAAACCACGTGAAGAGCCCCCTACGTGTGCGCTGTGCGGCGAAGATCATCCAGCGAATCATAGACGATGCACAGATCATCTCGAACTTCAAAGAACTGCACGTCCGAAAACAGGTACCCTCACGTCGTGATTTAACGGATCACCTGCCACTAGAGACGGACGGTGACCGACTTACTAACCCAACTACAATCCCGCAACAACCACAGGCCACATTTACTAGCACAGTATTTGAGTACAAAACACCAAAACATACAACATCTCAATACACAACACCACAACATACAACATCTCGATACACACACCTCAACACACATCGCCCCAATACACAACACCTCAGTAAACAATGACCCAATATAGAACTCATCAAAATACAACACCTCAAGCTATGGAGTATAACACCTCATCCTTCAATACCTCATTACCCACAATATCATTACCCTCCACATTCAAACGCAGTTCCTAAATACCCAATGCCTCATCCACAATCTAGTACTCCAAACTTCTCATTATACCTCAATTCATTATTTAATGATTTTAAATCGATGATAAACCCCCTCATCACATTACTTACCACACTTGTAACTAAATTCATTCCTAATGCCAGTCCGTAATTCTACTTCAAACCAATCTCTAAAACTCCTTCTTTTAAATTGGAACTTGACATATATTTACATTAACATGACATAGACATATCACTACTTACCGAAACCCATTTTTCCCATAACATACAATTTTACTTACAGGGAGGGATATGTCGTAAACCGTACTTACCATCCAAGCGGTGCTACCCGTGGAGGTTCTGCAGTAATTGTGAAGCGTTCATTATATAGCTATCCTTTACAAATGACGGCCTTACCCGAAATTCAATTAACAGCTAATTCAGTTGAAATTAATCACTGCAGTATTTCTATAGCTAGCGCATATTGTTCCCATAGGAGATGCCCACGAGTTTCCCAGGAGATGCTTACCAACAAATTCTCCACTTTGGAACCCAAATTTTTAAGCGTGGGAGATTTCAACCTCAAACATCCTCGATTTGGCAACAGGACGCAAAATTCTAGAGGTAATGCTCTGTTTAATACGTGTTTAGACCTTCATTATGACTGCCTTCTACTATCAGAGCCGACTTATTGGCCAACAGACACAAACCGACAGCCAGAACTACTTGACTTCTTTATCACTTCTAATCTAAGCACTCTACATCATCACTTTTCTGTTGATAACGATCTTTCATCTGACCATTCCCCAATTGTTCTATCTCTCTCAAGACATTTACTCACTACAAATCATATACCGACGCTAACTCCTGGACCCATTACGATTAGTGAATTTCATCGTATAATAAATGACAAAATTAACCTTAATACAAGCTTAAAGACTGCTGATGACATTGACAACGCTTACAAAGACTGTACAAACTGCTGCTTGGCAATCATCTCACAGGCATGAGACATTCAGACATAAACAATACTTACCACCCGAAAGGTCCCTTATTATTGAAAAGCGACGTGCATTGAACCAATGGAAAATATCTCGCTATCCTAGTGACAAACAACTACTATACCAAGTGTCTAATAGGTTAAGAAAACGAGTACAACAATACAAAAACGACATCTACAACACACAAATTTTCCGTTGTAAAAATGATCCCAAATCCAAACAAATCATTAGAACTAGAGTTTCGTCCTACATGCCTAATAACATTTTACCACTATTTTCCAAAATATTTGAAAACTTATTGTTAAAGCGGCTCTACCGTTATTAGAAATGAATAATTTAATTCCTAACCACCAATTCGGGTTTAGGCCTGCACATTCTACAACCGAGGTATTTACATCGGCTCTTTTACTTGGAATTCTTTACAGTTTTTTCCCCAACAACCTTTTCTTTACACCGATCCCTAAAATTGTTTTTGAATTTTCTAGCAGGCTATTGAGTGAAGAAAGGGGCAACCACTCTTGGGACTCTATGTATTCATACTTCTCTCCCCTTTCCAAACAAGGGACAAAAAGCAATCTGTATTCCATGTGAAGAGGACCTGGACCCTCCAACCCCCTGATTAGGAAGCTTCATGGCGCCGCTCTTCTTATTTTTCGCCATTTCAGCGTTACTTCAAAAAATACAGCTGCTAAAAGAATTCTTCAACGGAAAAGAATTCTTGGATACAATACCTATCGAGTTTCTAAAAGCTTTTGCTGTTCCCATGTTTGCTCTCGAATCAGATTTCTATGAAGTTTAAAAACAAGTTAACAGATTGGCAGTTCATTAATAGCTACTAAGTACATGTTCAATGCTAGTGAGTAGTCTGTCGGGAATCTGCATTTTAAATATGGGTTTTGCGACGTTAGTTTGGCCGCCATTCGGAACCTAACAGTAAAATTATATTCAAGATATTACATAATTATTATCAGGGTCTTTTTATTCAATATTGTCTGTTCTTCATTTCATGGAATTGGGTAATAAAAGAAGATAAAATCGAAATTAAAAACAAAAACAAATATTCTTTTATTCAAAGATATTTCTTCACGTGGCTATTTTTTTGCCTTTCTCGATATTGTATCAGTGTTCTGGGAAGGTTGTTGTCCTTTTCCTGCCTCCAAGCCAGTTCAATAAAATGTATTTATGTTATCCTTATTATGATATAAATTCTGATCTTATTATGTTAGAGTTTGTAATAATTGACAAATAATATTGTATAACTGTTAGCTAATCCTGGAGATTGTTTATCTTTTTGATTACATCAATACACTTTAGATCACCTAAGGTGTAGTCGCAGCCCTAGGTTACCTCAAGATTATTAACAAAGAGTAAAAGTTTTTGGTTATGCTGTCCTTCAGAAGGGACGTAAGGTGTAGTTCTCTAGCCTGTGCGGTGTCGGCTAATTTTTAATGACCCCCATCCAAATTATATCTGTAGAATTAAACGCATTAGGTTTTTTGTACAAAATATAAAAAGGATTTCATTTTTATAAAAGTTTGTTCGAACGATGAATATATATTCAGATCGTCTGGTACTTTTGAATTAGCGCATTCCCATAGTGAAAGCATTATCCTTTAAAAGTTTCTTTGTTCTAAACATACTTTTCTTTTTATTACTTCTACGAATAACTTTTTAAAAGGATTTCTCTGTCAGGAGAGAAAAATAGGAAATCCCCAACCCCGATCGGAGAAGGATAGGGGAAATTAGCCCTAACTCCTCGCCCCAACACGTCAAGGATGCGGATGAATATTGCCCGCCGCCCTCCTTCATAACTACCTTCACGCTCGCTTAGAGACGGCTGTATTTATAAGCAGACTCCTTGAGGGCAATCTTTCTTCATATCTCGAGTCGACAGGGTTTCTCGGGGTTTAGCTAGAGATGATTTATCCCTTTAAGTCATATTAAATTGTATGTAGTACGAGAAGAATATTTGTCAAGTCATAATAAAACTAATATTTCTCAGATCATAGGAAGAAAATATTTGTCAAGTCTTATTATGATACAAAAAACTTTCTAAAAACATTTTCAATAATTTTTAGGGTTCAGTACACGGTAGAGACAGCACTGTTTCTTGGACATGTTTCAACCGCCAGATTTTTTTCACTTATTTTGGGGTACCCACATTATAGAGGCTGGGTGTACCCCAGGAGGGTCCTAGCTCACAGAGGATCCATCTCCGGGCGCTGACAGAATAAATAAGAGTGTTACAAGCAGAGGGATTTGAACCCAGGACCTTCGGCATGGCAACTCAGCACTCTACCACTGAGCCACTCCGCTCCTCAATAACACTTGGGATAAACATATAATGCTTATATAATAATATAATATATATTATATACATAGGAATACTTGATATTGACTATTGATTAATAACTAAGGTAATGATTATTACGATGTCATTCTACTTATTTAGTTATATTTAGAAGAAAATGTTTTTCCCGATATAACTTAAAAGATTACGTATATTAAATATAAATGTATAAAATAAAAAGTATTAATATTTATAATAAATACAATAAAAATAACACAATAATTAAAAATAAAAATATAAAATTGGCGTTAGTCAACAAGATCCCCATTAAAGTAATGTTCAATGACCCGTGTAGGTATGCATCGCAAAAATTGCAAGAACACGAGGATATAGGACCGGTGAAGAGAATGGATTTATCGGACTTGGATACGACTTCCTCAAAGGAGCAATATATATATATATATGTATATAGCATTCGATAAAGGATTTTAGTGAATTCTAACAAAGGAAATGGACCATAGACAACGAACGGCAAGAAAACCCACAATACAATGGCTCCACAACAAAATAATTGAAGAAAAATGGAAATAGAAAAAAAAAAGTGTTAGCGAATACGAAGAAAAATGCCTGAATTGTTTTGAGCATTTAAGTTAAATTGAGCCATTTATATTAAAAGAAAGATTGGTTAGGGAAATGTTGGACTGAAAAATTGATGGAAGCAAGCGAGATAAATAAATTCTTGGGATACAGAAAAAGGGCGATATATAATGAAAAATAGTCGATGTGAAAAATGAGCGTTCTAGATTTTTTCTCGAACTCTTCACTAGAAAATTGTTTTTTATATTTTTCAAGTGTTCTGCTTAATTTTGTGTGGCTTTGTATTGCAAATTATCGCATTTTAAGGCATGCGCTAATTTGTTTTATATCTAAGGCCGTTTACAATAATATCTAATGGTGTTGGACTACACTAATTGCTTTAAATTTTTATATAATACGCAACATTAATTATGTAGAATATGTTTTTTTTATTTGTTTTTCTTCTATTGTGTAATAGAATCCCACCTCAGTTGTGTAGGTGCTTGTTATGATGTATGAAACATGGTAATATTTTGAACTGAAAATTTCACGTGCATTCTCCAGATGATTTCCAGAACTGGTATTTTATGTTTATCGTGATTTTTATTTTCCTTTTTCCATACTCTAGTTCTTATGATTTTCCGCTGTTTTAGTTAAGGTGTTCTAAGACATCGGTAGTAATCTGTAGCGTCGGCAATTTTTTCTTTTTTGAAACTATAGAAAATGGTAGTTAGTAGGTGTGTGATGTTCTTCTTATTGTGCATTGTCTTGTACTATAGCACTCTGAGGCATTCAGTTGTTTATGTTATAGCCTATGTTATTTAACAAAAAATATGATGGCGTTGGGGCGCACTATTTTTTTAAATTTTTATATATGCAATTTCACACGAACACATCAATAAATTCCATATACTATCACAAAGATAATTAGAATACGTTGTCCTCATCATGTGCAATGGCTAATATCGTTTACTGTAGCTGATAGTGGAGGGAATGATCGAAAAGTAGGAGAATCTTAGGAAGGAGGAGCCACTCCTCGCTGCATGAGTTGGTATCACGGCTGCCTGTTTATTTAGAAGTGCCGATAAATAAGAAAGCGATGTTAATAGACAACGTCCGAAATATATAAGGTGCAGGAAGTAGAAACAATGTTTTACACATTGCTAGTTGGTACGTTCGTGATATTGTACGAAATTAGAAGTTCATTTGATATATTAAAAAGGGGAGGAATTCCACGTGTCGTCTGAAATATTTTTATTGGTTTCTACTTATCTTGACTGTTATGGAAATATTATGTTTTGGTTCTTGAGTTTCAGTCCTTATTTAAACTTCTTTAGACGACGTTTAAAGAAGGACTGAAACATAATATATACAATTATATACAAACATAATGTATCTAATATATAAAAACATAATATATAAATATACATATATATATATATATATATATATATATATATATATATATATGTATTAACTATAAGATACATTGTGACCAGGTTGCGGGGTTTAAAAGCGGATGCTGAATCGGTACTCAAAGATTTGGATTTTGTGAAAATGGATTGAACTGCGGCAAAAATATCCTCCCTCTCTGACACTAGAACGACTGGATCACCCATCGTGACACTAAATCAAGACGTTACCCAAAGTTACAAAAAAATGCCAATGAAATTAAATGTTGAAAAAAATACCAACAGAACCTTTAAAAGTCGTAAAATACTGAAAATTAAATTGATTAAATTATATTAAAACTAACAAATTAAATTAAATCGGTAAGCGTCCTTTACAAACTTAATATATAATTTTTTTTCATACGTCAGCCATAGATAAACAAATATTTTCCTTTTAAAAGGAAACACAAGATAATGCTAAATAGAAACAAACAACAGCTGTTGTCTCTAAGTGAACTTAATGCTTACTTGCTAATCTATCATATGTTCAATTCAACTATTTAAACTTACGGTAAAAATACAAAATAAAATGATATATTAGTAGATTTTAATTTTCAAAACATGTGTTAAACAAAACTAAGTCGTTCTACGACCTTAAGTAAAAATTCTTGATTTTTGTTGTTGATACAAAATTATAAATTAAAAATAATTATCTTTACATTTCCAAAATTGCGTCTAAGACAAACCTTTTGCTTCAATCAACAGAAATTTAGTACCTTCAATTAATACGAAAATTATATTTAAACATTAGAAAAAAATATTAAAGTATTGTTTGGAAAAATTATTCTGTTACTATTATTATAAAACTATTAACAGTTAACTTCACTATTTCAAAAAAATGTTAATATAATAATTAAATCTTCAACTAATAACTTATCTGTAGATTTTTCTTTTGTAGTCCCTGTTCGGGCGCCATAATATTTGTGACCAGGCTGCGAGGTTTTCGGTCCAAGGTCCAAATTGATTTAAATAAACTATTGTCCAAAGAAAAATGTTGTATTCTTATATTATACATCAACGGTAACATAATGCCAACTCCAAAAACATAACCATAATATATATCGTAACATCAACGTAACACCACCAACGCTGAGCCGCAAAGATACGATAAGGTAAAAAAATTAAATTTTGCAATTACTTGGCCATATAACCCACTTATACACATCCGTATGGAATGACGGTCCTCAGTTAAGTGAGGTCAGATAGGTAGAGACACCTGACGGACGAATTTAGCAAACAAAAGAATACTCGTTACAACATTATAATATATATATATCAATTATATTTTACTTATACACTATTTTTAAATCCGTTTGTTAAAATTTTGGAGCGACGTAGATCTGTGGTAGAGCGCTTAGTTGCCGTCCCGAAGGTCCCGGTTTCAAATGGGGCTGTGCCAGATAATTTATTTAATCTGTTAACAGCCGTGATTGGGGCCTGTCGGATCTAACGACCCAACTGGGGATTACCTACTATAATGTGGGTACCATTTATTGGGCGATAAAACCTAGGGGTAGATCGTTACCTCGGACAAATCATTTACCTGAACAATTGTTTTTCTAGAAACATTAAAGTCTCTTTGTTGCAAAGTTTTATCAATGCATAGAAATTATATTTTTATTAGTCAGTTTCTTACATTATTAAATATTTTGCTTGATCCAATTCAATCAATTTTCATCGTCCTGACGTCATTTCACACATTTTAGAATTTTCATTCTTGGAATGAAATAACTTTAGTGTAACTTTCTATCTCGTAGAGAACTGTGCGAGTCAAGATCCTTTTCTATAGGAAGTTCGTGCTACACTCTCGGGTTAGGAGATAAAACTTTTGTTTATCGATACGCCGAACGCCCAATTCAGTCAATCATAAAGCTCCGGAGAGTAAATCAAAATCGATAAACAATTTTTGAAAAATACACATGAAAAAGACATTTTTTTCTCCTGTTTCTGACAATCGTATTTTAAGGAGATTCGACAGAAACGAAACGCACAGTTATTATGCATGCATATTCAAACCAAATTTTGAGTTTTTCGACCTTGAATATTCGGGAAACTTTCAAAAAATGTTTTTTATTGCCAGTTATATGATGTTGTTATCGAGTATGAAAAATATAGCATCTACTAATTATTTCTCTGAAAAGAATAATTAGTTTTAGAACGTCAAGTTCATTTCCAATCTTTTATTATTGAAGATACCTGAATTGAAATATATTTCTCTCAATTCGAATATTAATCTTTAATCCCTTTCATAACCACCTCATATTTTTATTGGTCCTTATCAGCTAAATACCATTGTTTTAATATCGATGAACTATATTATTTTTTATATTATTAGTATTAAAAAAAAATTCCATAGGAAAATCTCCAATAAGTCTGTTAAGTACTAGAAACAACTAACCAGCCAGTTTTGCTAATTCAGGTGTCACCAGAACGTACACTAAAAATAATTCATATCGATGAAGCTCAAATCCCGCACATCTCGCTACAACAGCAAACAGAGACTCGCTTCAGTGAGATGAGATTTGATACTTTTGAACTTCATTGCTGTTAATTTTATTTTGAGTGTATCCTAATGATTTTTAAATTGACGGAAGGCTGATTGGCTAGTTATTTCCCAGTAATTTATAATGTTAAGGTTTTGTTTTTTGGAACTTCCTAGTTGTATTCTGACAATTAAGTTTGACTCTTTTTGAGATTTTATAGGGAGCGGTGTAGCTAAGCGTGTAGAGAGGTGAGTTGCTGTTCTGAGGCCTCTGGGTCAAATCTGTTAGTTGCAGTAATATTACTAAATCGGTTAACGTTAAGGATCATCCAGCCTCTTTAAAGTCGGTACCATTAATGGGGGAAAATTTAGTGGTTGAGTGTGATTTCCCTCCTTGCATTGTCTTTGAACCAGCACATCTTCTATCATGTACTGAACCCAAGATCCTTCGTGGGTTTTAATGCTCAAATTCTTTTTTGTTAGTTTTTGCTCACTTTGATTAAACAAAAAAAATATATGAATAAAGCACTGCCCGTGTGTAACAAAAAGAATCTTGTTCGATTTTGGAGGACTTGTAGTGTGTAGTAAATATTAAAATAAAAAAGCAAGTCTTGTAGTAATTCAAATCATGTTACAGCACATGCCGCTTCGGGACGACGACATGGCTGGAGACGTAGATAGGCCTTAATCAAAGATGTACCTGTGCCGAGAGGGAGAGAGCTCCAGTCCCAGGAATCTCATGAATGCAGAGCAGCGAGTCGATATGTTCATGTAAATTAGCCTAATAAGATTGTTCCGGCTACTGAGCTGTCTTCTTTATTCACATCTCGGATGCTCTGCGCTCTTCTAATGTTCGTATTTACATTTACACTGTCCTCCGATGCGCTAACTTCTCTTTTATGGATCTTCGGACTCTTTTATAGTCGCATCGGAACGGCTTGTTTTGAATGCAAAATCAAATCAAATGAGACTTGATTTCCCGTTGTTTCGAACAGACGTAATAAGGATTTTATTGAACGTTTCATTATTATTTATTTGTATTATATTGCTTTGTAGAGTCTTGTTTGATGATATAAAGGGATTCGTGTAGCATTTTTTAAAACACCATAGATGATAAAATTTTACCCTCCGGGGGTGGGGTCTGAGCGCCACCCTTTTGTTTGTTTATTTAGTTTGAGTTTCCACCTGCCAGAAAATATAACTCCTTCTATATGTAACATACATTTGAGCCACGTTTACTATTTTTCACGTCGGTTAACTCCCGTTACGAAAATGAGTCACGTTAGTGACCGTGACAGGTAAAAAATGTAATTTTATTTTTTTAATGGTCCAGGGCATGAGCATTTGACCATCCAGGTTTCTACTCTAGGGTTTGTCTATTTGTTCATGGACTGGTTTAAATAGTATTTGCAAAGCGAGCTCTCTCATCCAAATACTAAAGACAACTTCAATACTTTTCAATTTAATAACAATTTATCCGGATCAGAAAAGATTATGGACCCTCATGGATTCTAAAGAATTCCATGTTTTATTTTCCAATGTATCTCCTCAATTTTATAATACCGAAATTTAACTATGTATTACAAGAAGTAGTGAGTTAGTCATTTCGCCTTGTACCCTAGATATCACGTATTAATATAACTCGTCCAAATTAACCGGATTTCAATGTTTTTAAATACTTTTTTATAAGCGTAATACACCGATTTTCGAACCTTATCGTTTACACCTTATATAATGTAGTATAAAATATTTTTTTATTATTTAACATATATGGAGGTTACTTTTGTTTTTTAGGATAAATATAATGTAATATTTTATTGAAAACAATTACACTGAGAAAATTCATATACAGTTGTTTTCTCTTCAAATTACCAAAATTTTAACAGGAACAATTTTGGTAATTTCAGAGTAAGAAAGTTCCACACATCTTTGAAATTCCAATTAAATTTCCAGCGAAAATCTGAAGTCGTTTCCCCTTCAGGTTTTTTCACAATTTACATCGAATCAAGTACTAGTAAACTTATTTTGTTTAATCTGTTAAACATATGAAACTCAAATTAACCTGAATTAACGTTTAGGAACCTCAAATTTCAAAACAGCTGTTTCGCGAGACCATATTTTTTTTCTGATTACTACTTAAAAATGGTTTAAAATTGAAGATTTCAGGTAACGCCACATGTTATAGTAATTACAAACATGTTATTCAATGTTTAATGAAGATAAATATTTAAGGGAAAAAATAATCTATTGCAGATGTTTGTGTTTTGTATTTGTTTGCTTTAGATTTTTGCGTACCGTCGTGAATAAAACCGCACGTTAAGACAAAGTAAAAAGATTAAAGTAAAACAAAAAGTAAAATCAGAGTATATATGAGAAATTATTAATTCTTCTTTTATTATCCATTAAATGAATTTTTCTACCGTCGAATTATGATACACATATTTCAAAATACAACGTGATAAAAATTACAAATATTAAACAAGGATGTTTCATACTAAACACAGATTAGAAAAATTGCCATAACTTATTATTGAATTAATAAAAATTATTGATGCTTTATCGTTGAAAATATGTCAGATAAAAAAATATATTAAAAAGTGTCGCATTTCTATTTTCTGTCAGCTTCTGTTCGTAATGGAAAATATTATTTTTTAATACCCTAATCTTGACGTTACCCTTGGGAAAAGGTCCGCCTGTCACGTAGTCAGCAACTTTTTTCATTAGTCACTGTTCCACTTCCGTGAACTTACTGTTCTTCTGACATAACTACAGAGAAGTGTCACGACTCTTGAGGTTTTATTCTACACATGTCTGTACTGTATTCGAGTATAAAATCGTATCTGTCATACAATTCATAAAAAAACGATACATGTCAATGTAACAGAATTTACATTCCATAAGAATAAAGTTTAACTGACTCATCAATGAAGATAAAGCCAAATATAACTTAAACCATTGTAGCATAAAAATTGCAAAAAGTTTGTCGTTAACATCACAGGCAGTGTGGTGTTAGTTGAATAGAATTTATTTATTGTTACTGGGTCATTGTCTCTTCAATCTTCTTGAAAAAAATAGATATAACTGAAAGGAGGAAATAGAAACGATAAGGAAAAAAATAATAGATTATACCGGTGCGAACGAATGAATTCTGATGTATTTGTCAAGATTGTAGAGTTGGAATATTTGTTTGTTGTTTTGCTCAACGCCACTTTATGCTGCTGTGGTTGATCGGACGAAGCCACGGCGGGAGTCCTAAATATCGTCAATCCAGGTATATTTATGGATAAGGATCTTTGACGAGTATCTGTCATCTTAAAGACTCGAGACCCCATTTTACATCCCTTTTGAAGGATGGCATAACCAATGCTTTTTACTCCCTTATAAAAATCCTAAAGCCACCAGGCGGGCTACGAACACGCGATATTGGGTAATGCACGTTCCTATCCTAACCACTACGCAACAGGTTGAACCCTTGAACCCACATTGCAAGTCTTCAGCGCTGGTTAGGCAAATTATTGATATTGAAAAAATATTAAAGAATATAATACACAAATTGAAACTATTGGAGGAAACCATATGTAGGAATGATTTAAATTATAAAATAAAATAAAGGTATTGTTCATTATTTGAAACGTTGGGTTCAAATAAATAGTTCATCTCCATTATAGAAATTCTTTCTTTTACATCCACCCGGACCATTTTCTCCCCAAATATATGAGATCAACTAATATTATTCAAGTTATGGGTTTTTATTTTGCATTAATATTATCTGTAGGACACTGTCACATGACGCCTGTTGGTACCGTCCCATTTACTGAAACAAGTCTACAAGTACTCCTGGTGACCTCAAAAGACGGAAGGTGAAGAGGGGAATGTTCTGGTACTTGGAGGCGATGATGCATGTGACAGTTTAAGTGGAGTGTTGTGATTGATGGTGGGGTCAGTGTAGCAGCCTGATCAACGCCTGGGTCGGATAGACGTTTAAGTTAGGTTCCGCTTCGCTGGTTTCAATCCATTGATTTTTTTTTTCTTCAGCATTATCTTTTTTTTTTATTGTATAGACAGGATAAAATGTGGCTTGTCCCAGGTGCAACCGGGCCTGAAAAAAGCGCGTGCGTGAGGAGAGGGAAAAGTTAGTTCAGGGAAAGCTGTCGTTGATAAACCAGGATGTCTTTCGCAAAGAGTGACAAATGAAATACGATTTATTGATAACTTTTTTGATTACAAATATAAAACTTATCCAATTTATCATATAAAAAGCGATATTAATTTATTTCTGATCAGGCGAGTCATTGAGGCTTAGTTGGATAAATAATTCTGGTTATTAATGAAGTGGGCGGGTATATTTACTACAGCTTCATTCCCCATGACTTTCATCGAAGGGTCACTCCTTCGGCCGTTGTTCCTCCGAAAGTCGGCCGAAAAATAAAATTTGGAATTTTTGGTAAAAATTACTAATTTTCCAAGGATCGTAATTCAGAATCTATTGCACCTACACGCCTCAGTCTGGGCATAAATTAAAGCTAATTAAATTTACTACAGCTTCCAAAGAGTCCAAATTTTAAGTTTTAACCGACTTTCGTGAGGAACACCGGCCGAAGGAGTGATCCTAAGATGAAAATCAAGTAATATGGATTTTTAGTAAATTTAACTAGCTTTAATTTGAGAACATGACGGGGCCTGTAGGTGTTATACTTCACTTGTTAATTAAAAAAAAAGGAAAATGGGGGAAAGCGGGTGTTTTAAGAAAATGACCTTGTACGCCACGAATGTAAACAGCTTGTTTATTGTAAAGTATAAATATTTACTAGTAAATTACCTATAAAAAATAATGGTAGTACTAGCAGACTCTACTGTGTAGAGGGGGGGGGGGAGCCACCGAGCCTCCCCGAGGTTTTTCGGCCACTAAAAGTTTTCCCATCCATTTTTTCGGTTGCAAACTTGGATTTAGACTACTCAAACATGTCCTTACAACATATCAAAAATGCAACTCTCTTTGATTTTTTTGCGACCCTCAAATACCTGTGCGCTGGGCCTTATTTAGACTATTTGGAAAAAATGACCAAGAGGCGTAACTTAGAATCTATTAGAACTACAGGCCTCGGTTTGTGCTTAAATTAAAGCTAATTAAATTGAAAACAGCTTCATTCCTTATGAATTTCATCGTAGGATCACTCCTTCGCCCGGTATTCCTCCGAAAGTCGGCCAAAACATAAAAATGGAAAAAATTATTTGGAGAAAAATAACGATTTTCACTCAACATCTATTATAGTTACAGAAATGCAGTTGGACTCAAACTATAGAGAATTTTATTTACATTAAAAATGGTTCTTAATGCGTTTTTATCAAAAACACACGGATTAGGAGATATAGCCCAAAAACTGAAATATTTCCGAAAATTTCGAGGTTTCCCCATACGTTTTTTCGGTAGCAAACTTGGATTTCCACTAGTCAGACATGCCCTTACAACATATAAAAAATACAGCAATCTTCAATTTATTGCGACATTCAAACACTTGACCGCTGGCCTATTAATCTGTTAACAGATGGGGATGGATCCTAATGAATCCACGGAGCTCACCCAGCCTCTATGTAGTGGACACCTTGAATAGGGGGGAAACCTGATGCTTCTGCACCATCTCGGAAAAAGCATATCCTTGCACATCCATTGTACTGTCTCTATCACGTACTGAAGCTAAGGCGTTCATGGGTTTTTAAAATATAATTGATTCATATATGTTATTTTTTTGCAAATTGTAAAGGTTATACTTTAAAAGAGGGGAGAAGCAGCCCTTTGTGCTATTTTGTTTCTGTAAGAAGCGAAATATTTATTTTATTTTTATATATTATTATCTTTCCTTTTTTTTTTTTTTTTTTATCAAATTCTAGTAATGGCACTTAGGAAATCACTTTTTTAACGAAAGCAAATTAAAGTTGGAAAACTAGATTCCTTTTCGTTTTTCTTTCTCTAGCTGATGTTGTGTTTGTCTTGTAATTGGCGAGGCTGAGGGGGTCAAAGAGTTAGTTCCCTCGGGGTGGAACTTTAATCGTTGCCCGGAAAAGTTTCTTGACAAAACGGAAATTTTAAGGGCGATTTCGTGATTACGGGGCTTTTCAATTAAAATCTTTTTCTTCACACCGTTCCGGCGGGAGGTTTCTCTACGTCGGAAGAGATCTTTCGCCCAGACATCTCCAAAAGTAAACCCAACTTCAAAATTACTTTCGAAAACACCATGAATAAATCATGAGGTCACGAAATTCACCCAAGCCGGCAACTGACGAAATTTAAATTCTTCGACGCGTTCACGCTCTTCATTCTTGACAGTGGTGGAAGAAATCGTGAATAGTATCTGTTATATAAATAACACAAATTTAGAAAAAAAACTAAACTATACTTTATCAATATTGGAAATTATTAAGTAATTTACATTATTGTAAAGTTCTTAATATAGCACATAATATTGTTTTATAACTATTTTTGGAGTTTTAAAAATGTATCTTGGTGGTAGCTCAATGGTAGAGCGCTGAGTTGCCGTGCCGAAGGTCCCGAATTCAATATAGCTGTGACAGATAAATATAACTATATTTATTTAATTAAATTAATAAAATTATAAAAAATTAGTTAATATATAATTATAATTATTTAATCTGATAACAGCCGGTAATGGGCCCTGTGGGAACTGTATAACCTCCTTGGGCTTACCGAGCCTCTATAAATTGGTTACTCTTGGGGAGAGAATGTGATATCAGATTAATAATCTTCCTGAACAATCATTGTCCTAGAAGTAGTACAGTCTCAAACACATACTGAATCCAAGACCCTTCATGGGCTGGAATGTTATAGCTTTTAAGATACGAAAAACTGATAATTGAAATCAAGGCATAAATCAATGTTTGTAAATTTTATTTGTAGTATGTTGGTTATAAATTATCCTTTGCCAATGCTTTTGTTATAGGCACTTTATATCATTTGGAAAGCCTGATTTTGTTTATAATAAAAGAAAAATACAAGTAGTTTATTCCTAAGGAAATTTGCAACGTTTCTAATTTCTTACACCTCGACTGTATGCTTTAAGAACCTACTTAACTTCAGAAACTGAGATTCTTTGAATTCTTCTAGTGGCACTACTCACAGACGCCTATAGCGGTCCTTGGCCAGCTCAACCATTTATCCCCAGGCTGGTCTATCTGCATCTTGGGCTATATTTATTCCTTCTTGGCTAATGTCTGATAGTACATTGTCCCTCAACCGATATCTAGGTCTTTCCCTAGGTCTGGTCCCGACTGGATTATTTTTGTACACCTCACATCCTCCAACCTAATAACGTGTCCGAGCCATTTTATTCTCTGCACTTTGACAAAATTAAAAAGGCTGAGATCCTGGTATTCCCAATACAACTCCATATTCCGAAGCAGTCGCCAGGATCCATTTTCTTTGATAGGCCCTATTATTCGCGTCATGATTTTTCTTTCGAAGCGGTCCACCTTCTGTGCATCGAAATTGTAGAGAGTCCACGTCTCACACGCATAGGTTGCTACCAGCCGTATGAAGCATTTGTAGATCCTTATTTTTGTACCATGGCTTAATAACCCACTCCTTAAAATTTTGGCGAGGGAGAAGTACGCTCTGTTTTCTGCTGCCTGTCTGTTATTTATTTCAGACTCCTCGTTCATGTTTTCAGTTATAGTAAATCCCAGGTATTGAAAGCTAGTTACAACATGGAAGGTGCAGTTTCCTAGCTGTACTTGTTCTGGGACCGTGTCTTTTTTCCTGATGCACATAATTTTTGTTTTAATCATATTGAACCTGAGACCCGTGTATTTAGCTTCTTGGTATCTCTTTATAAAAGCCTCCTCTACACTGGCTAGTGATCTACCGATAATGACCAGATCATCCGCGTACGCTAGTACTTGTACCATTCTTTTGAATACCGTGCCGCCATGATCCAATCCTTTCGTGCTTATTATTCTATGGAGGACTATGTTAAACAGTAGCGGTGCCAATGCGTCACCCTGCCTTAGCCCTGCGTTAACAATGAACGGTCCACTACTTTTTCCTTTCATTTGTACTTGGCTGGTATTCCCTTCCATTGTGCATCTCGTTAAAGCAATCCGCTTTCTATGGATACTCATCTCTTCCATTGTACGCTATAGCTCTTTCCTGATCACTGATGAGTACGCTTTCTCAAAGTCTACAAAAAGGACCCGAAGATTGAGGCCGAATTCATAGATATTTTCTCCCAGTTGCCTGAAGGTGAAGATTTGGTCTATTGTTGATCTATTTGATCGGAAGACTGCTTGCTAATCGCCAACGGTGCTTTCCATCTAAGGTACCAGCCTGTTATATAATGATATGGCAAAAATCTTGTAAGCAACGTTAAGAAGGCTGATCCCTTTGTAATTACTGAATTCTGTGGGATCCCCTTTTTTCTTAAATACCGGAACAACTACAGATTTCCTCAATTTTTCAGGTAATTTTTCCTCTTGTCATATGTGTGCTACCAATCTGTACAGTTCCTTGTTCATTTCAGGGCCTGCCGCTTTTATTAACTCCGCCGTGATGTCATCAGTCCCCGGGGCTTTGTTATTTCTGAGTATAACCACGATGTCTGCAATATCCTCTACTTCTGGGCGTATTTCTTCTTCATCAGTTTGATTTGACTGGTTGTCTTCGTCTATAGTACCTTCTTCACCGTTACCATTACTGTGATTCAGTTCATAACTGAAGTACCTCTCCCATCTATTCAACGTCTGATCGTCGCATTCGCATCATTCTTTCCCTTGGCTTCCATACTGTTTATATCTCCTTAATCTCCTGAAGAAACTTTCTTGTCTCATTCTTGGGCCCGAGATGTTTCTAGATTACTAATTTGTTGTTCCAACGCCAACCTCTTTTTCTTCCTACAGATTTTCATTGCCTATGTCCGAGCTTCTGTGAATTCCTTCCTTGTTTGGCGAGTAGCATGCATAAGAAGTATGACCCGTTTGTTACTACGCCTTTTTACAGCCTCCTCACATTCCGCGTCGAAGCATCCGTTTCTGTGAGTCTGCTGATTACTGCTGCAATATTCGTCCGCCTTGCTTTTATTATGTGCTGCAGTATGTTCCATTGCTCTTCTATTGGGTTACCTCCTTCATTAGCCGGCATATCAGTTATTTTTTCCTCTATACGCTCATTGAACATTTTTTCAACATCCGGTGTCTGTAGACTTTCTGTGCATCTTTTCTTCTTTTTGATTCTTACATTATCACTATACTGGTGATACCTTAATTTCACTTACCAGAAAAAGATAAAGGAATAAGATAAAGGATAAGAAAGAAAAAGGAGTCTAGGTCATGACCTTTTTATGATCTCACGTCATTCACCCAATTAAATTGTAGGGATGACACCAGAATATGATCTATTAGACTATAAGCTCCGTTTAGGGCTCTCCATGTAAGCTTGTGTTTATCCTAACCTAAAAAAACCTAGAATATGCATAGCTGCTTATGCACTATTTCGAGGATATGTAGGATATATGTTATCCTTTTAATAATAATAATACAAAAATCATTATTATAGTTTATTATAGCGTGCGGAATGGCTCAGTGGTAGAGCACTGAGTTGCCATGCCTGAAATCCTTGTTCAAATCCCACTGCAGACAAGACTTTTATTTAGTCTGTTAGCAGCCGGAGATGGATCATGTGGGATCTAGGATCCTTTGGGGCTCACCCAGCCTCTATAATTTGTTATAAAAATAGGGTACCCAAAATAAGGGGGAAAATCTGGCGGTTGAGCATAATCTAGGACTAATTACCTCCCTGCATAACCGTTGTCCATAAAATAGAAGAGTCTCTACCATGTACATATAGTAGTGGTACATATATATTTTTTTACTATAGTAAAGCTGTATAAAAAGGTTAAAGTTTCTACATAACATTTAGTAAGAAATAATCCGTTAAATGAGATTTATCGTTGTTTATAATAGAAAGTGGATTCATTTTAACTTTCTGGTAATTGTGCTGTAAGGGACTGTTTGCTGCGTTTTTGTTTTCTAAGATAAATAATACCATAATATATTATTTAATACGATGTGATTCATTATTATCTCATCGTTAGGTTATATCGTATTGCCTTTATGAATATTAAAAACTTTTATAATTTTGGTTTATGAGTTTTTACAGTATTGATAGTTTAATATTCGCGATTTATTCAATCACTGCTTTATGTTTTCATTCAATGTTAATTTAAATTCAAGATTAGATAAACTAAATGAGTATTCTTTATATTTAAAAAAAATGTTTTACCTAAAGTTAACTAGGAATTTTAGTTATGTAAGTTTTAGTTAGTTAAGTAAATGATGAAATTTAACTTTTATTTACTTACCTCTTTTATGTTTTACAGGCCTTGGCCACATCATCCATCTACAGTGGTAAGTAGAAGGCTTTATTACTCTTCACAATTATATGTTTTAAAAATTATGTAAAATATGTTTATAGCTTATTGGGGTATCATTATACGAGTACATTATTTATAGACGTAATTTACTCGTATTATTATTTTTTTAATAATAATTACATTTATTTCTATTGAAATATTCTAGCGAGTTTAGAGAAAAATTATCTTTTCAAGGGAAAATACTGATATCTCATATAAATGGTAATTAGTCTTGGAGTTTGAAAAATGAATACATTTTAATTCATTATTTTTTATTTAACAGTTATTTAATAATTTTATATACATCCCTTATTACATTCACATTAGTGCAAAATTTCATTTTAGATATTAAAGAGAAGATGGGCGTTGTGACCTTATAAGTTTAATTTGTTACTCAAGCGTTACCATATCGAAGTTTCTCTAATTGCCTTTATTTCAAGCCATCATATATCTTTTATTTTATTTACTTTATGTATTATTATTCTACAGTTGTAAATTTCAATAAATAAGTTTAAAAATATATATATATATAACATGGATTAATTAATTTATATTAGAGATTAAATAAAAATATTTTTTAAACATATATATATATATATATAATTAATAATATTTGATTGATTATATATATATATATATATAATTAATAATATTTGATTGATTATATATATATATATATATATATATATATATATATATATATATATATATATATATATATATATATATAATTAATAATATTTGATTGAAAAAATATTGAATTTGTTACTTAAATCAAGGAAAAATATTAAAACGAAAGCTTTTGTATTTTTAGAAAAATAAACTTTTTATAAACGCCCTAAATTTAATTAGCTTAAAATTGAAATCCCAGGGCGAATCGCGTTGTTGTTTTTTTAAGAGGGAAAAAAAACAAATTGAAAATTGTAACTTTCGGAATCCACCACAATTCCGCTTTCCTCTAAATCACCTCAACAAATTTTTTGTTCGGATCAATCCGGCTTAAAAAGTACGAAAAACCAATTACATTTCCACTTTTCTCGAAAAAAAAGTTCCAGTTTCCGTTTAAATCAGAGGCGGAACGGAATGTTTTCCGTGCCGGGAATCCACCGGTTTTCGAGAGCATTTCCTGCTCCGCTGGAGGCGTAATGATCCGTAAGGCAAATCGGAGAAGATTCTTTTGGTCCTCAAGTCCTTGATCTTAGTACGTTTTAGCGAGTCCTTGGCCTCTCATTAAAAACGCATTTAGTACTCCGTATACTTCTGAATCGGTCCTTCCCCTTAATTTGGTTTTTTTCTTCTTTCTTTCCTCAAGGAATCCTCGTAACGAGGAAATCGTTATCGCTGCTGAAACCTCGTATCAATGAAAATGTGGTTCCTTCTTCGCTGAAAATATTATAATAACCCACAACAATACCCATAATCCCAAGATATATATGAAGTGTGACATATGGAGACCTCTCGAAGAGACTTGAGAATAAATTGGAGAGAGTTATGAACTGCTCACGGTTTGTTTTCGACGCCCCGAGGAAGTCTCATGTGTCCCACCTCTAAGATGAGTTAAAGTGGCCCTTCCCCTCCATCCTTAGATTATATTTCCTACGTTCTTTCGTATACCAAACCATCAACGCACAACATCCTTCTTATATCTATAGTCTTCTACATTTCAAATCCTCTATCCCATACCTAGGCACAAGATCTCGCCTTTCTGACCTTTATACTCGTTCTCACAGAACCAAAACATTTGAGATTTCCTTTCCTGAGCGCCACCGCACTTTAGACCTCATTCCCACTTGATATTCGTCATACTTTTCCCTTACCCGCATTCAAATCCAAGCGTTTCCTACATATCCTAAATTCCCAAACTGCTATAATTAAGGATATTATTTTTTATACTGTCAGGTGTTTTTATTTATTTATTTTTTCTCTCAGCTTAATTCTAATTACTTTAGATCTTTATTCTATTTTTTTCTTTACCAGAATATACCTTTCAGTTTATATTTATTTTCATGTACTTAATCAAATATTTTATTTTTCTTATAATATAGCCCATTAGCCAGATACATATTTATTTAAATTTGTACACATCTATTATACTTAACGGATCTGGTCCCAGAATATTTTTTTTCTATTATTGTATTGTATTCCATGTTTGATCCATGATTGTGCCTTATCACAAGATACAACAATTAAAATAAAATCCGAGTTGTTCGCTTGAATTTATTTGTTCCAGGGAGAAACGGACCCGTTATCAGAGTTAAATTTATTCATTTTTAAATCATGTTTTACATAAAAACCATTTTCTCGAGAAATCCAAACGAAAAAAAACATGCATTACATACACCAAATGCATTCGACCGTAATGGTAGCTTTTATCCAAATAATTGATTTTGTGCACTTGATTCGTATGTGTTCTTTTTTTTTAAAATATTTTCTTGTAAATCCTCACAAATGTGGTGGCAAAAATTTCATTTTATAATTTTTTTATTCATGATACAAATCATATACACGGTGATGTCATACTCCACCTTTCAAATATGGTTCCAATGATGGAACGTAGAGACAACAGGTCCAGATTCAGTGAAGGGTTGTCGCACCACCAAATTTTGAATGTACAATCCGTTGTTCCACGTCAGTACAACATTAGGTTTGATCATGTTCATCTGAACCGGGCTGTATGCTTGTCCGCTGGGTGTAGATTTCTGTTTCAATGCTATTCAGACTAAAATTACCTTATGCGAAAGTTGAATTTAGTTTTTTCAGTAAAAAATGAGGGAGGCTGTTTAAAAAAGGTGTAGAACGATTGGCATAAAAATATAAGTATTCTTCAAAGAAATGAAGAAATACTGATGAGTGATTTATTTAGGTGCTGTTTAGTTGTGTGGATTCTTCCTTATTAATTTTTCTCGAAACTTATTCAAAACATAAAGCTAAATCATCAATCACCGATCACAGTCATTACAACAAGATGTAATGGATAGTAGAGATCATCAGTTGCCCTTTAATTTGACTAATTATCTTCAAATATTTCTTGGTGAAAACGTAGTTTCTTGTTGCGTCGTATAATGAATTGTACAGGGCCATGGAGACCGAATAAGAATTTTATGAAATTGAAATTATGCAATATTTCAGCCACGCTGCGCCATTTTCGAATGCAAATCATAATAATAATAAAATACCGATGATTTGTGAACTTCTATGTGTTTTGGGGTACATACAAACGACCTTGGGACAAATAGAATCGTTGTTCAAAATTCTTGAACTATGATCTTAATATTTTATAGGTTTAGATTAACTTAAGAATCCGGGTGGCAGTCAGATTTCAAATTGCGTTTTTTTTACTCACCTAATACAATATATAATAAATATATCGCGTAGAAGTTATGATCTTTTCTAGTGTGATTCTTTTGTAGTTATTCAGGGTTTCAAATCGACAACCGGAGGCTAGAGGCTTCGCATCCGAGACAAAAATATAGTTCTTAATACACGCCTCCTCCTGACCACGAACAGCCACAATTCTTGGATCTAGACCGATTCCTCAATATATTTGAAATCTATGTTACATAATTGTGAAAGATACTATTGAAATTGTTTTTTCTCTTATCACCAATATGTGTGATTACAGGATGACTACAGATGCTTTGATCATGATTTAAAAAATATATATATATATATAGATAGTCAGTTATTTTTATTAAAAATAATTATAAAAGTACAGAGGAAAACTGGTGGAGTAACAGGATGTTTTTCTAGCTTAATGTGGTGTAGATTTATTCTATTATCAAAACAACTCAGAAGTTAAAGATAATTACTCTTCTCATGATGATGTTGATAGTCCGGGTTGATGGTTATCGCTGCCCGACTGATTATCCTCTGCAGCAACAATTGTCCCCGGCAACCCCCCCCCCCCACCTTAAGGAGGAACAGACGGTGGAAGGACCGTGAAAGTCTCTATTGCGACCCTAGCTGGCGGTTAGGGGCTCTTTGACCCCAGATTAAGGGATGGAAGGGAACATTATGAGGGGAAATGGGAAATTCCTGCCATTGAAGAAGAAAACACAACCATTAGGCCAGTCTTCCCACCATTAGCGGATTAGGTCCTGGAAACCTATATCCATTTCTATCTCAGCCATTTACATTTTTGTTTGTGAGTCTTTCGGCTCCTTTCTTCGACTATAATAATAAGGAATAAAAATAGTTTTGTTTAAGATTATTGATTATTGAAAAGTATGCTGTTCACTACATTCGATTGAAGAATAATAATACTAATTATAAGGCTTAGCGAACCCGAAAATTTAGACGCAAATACTCACCGCTTATACACTTCCATCCACTGACAACTACCCAAAACCAGAATCGTTAGATCATTTTTAACGCAATCCTCCCATATATACCTCGGTGAACCATTCGGGCGTTTACCAGTCTTTGATTTACTTTTTAAATAACTTTTTTTCGTGTTTATTGGTAACTTCAATCAAATATTCATAAAAAACATGACATATAAAGATACTCTTGTATTTGATTCTTCGCGTTAACTTTATTTTCTTGTAAGCTCAATTTCCGCACAGAATTCATCTGAATTATTTGTATTCAGATTCGGATTTTTCAAATATCTATGAAACAGTTTTTCCAATGATTTATATAAAATTGTGTCTATTGCTAAAAAAACAAAACAGTTCTTCTAGCACTTTTAGAATAAACTTATATTAAACAAAATAATTTCGTTTAGTTTATTTCATGAACGAGCGCGTTAGCTCAGCGGTAGAGCGATGAGGTGCTGTGCTGAAGGTCTCGTTCAAATCCGGCTGTGAAAGAAAATTATTTAATCTGTTAACACCCAGTAGGATCTTGAGATTCTCCTGGGGCTCCTTCAACCTCAATAAATTGGGTACTCTCGGAAAATCTAGTGCTTCATTGCTATCTCTTACAAATGTCCTTCCTGCACAACCCTAGTTCTAGGATAGTAGTAACAATATAGTCTCTACTAAGTACTGAACCCGAGACCCTTCATGGGTTGTCTTTTGGCACAGGTGTTTAATTTTTATTTTAGGTAGATTAAAAATAAACAAAATATAAATAGCTAATTTCTGACGCTAGAACGTAACTTTTGCTAGATATTTATTTAATAATAAATATATTATTGAGAATAGAAAAAATACTTACTCATTTCATCGATCTTTGTTAACCCATTCTCGTATGAAAGCACTGCCCACTATGATTTCGCTGTTTCAATAAACATGAAATATGTGAGCGAGCACATTAACGCGGTGGGACCACAGAGGTCGGACCCGCACGCGGTGTTTACAGCACTCACTACAACACTTCACTGCTAAATGGAATGCGCACACTGGCTCCCTCCCTAATTTATTAATCCCGGTTTGCTATACTGCTTTTATGGAGGCAGTTTACTAGGGCTCTATATGAGTGTCTTTCACAGTAACTTCAAACGGGGCCCTTGGCTGTGAATAAAGCCGACACGGCAATAAGCATATGTAATGCATGTTTATGTCAATGTTGCTCTACATAGCGCATTTATTCGCACCACAAAGCATGTTACTGCAATTTGTATGGGCTGCGGTCGCTACTTATTTTCCTGAACCATTGCAAACATTCTATGCTGATATAAAGGTTGATCGATAATATCCAACGGAAAATTAAAACAACGAAGATGAAAAGGAGTACCCATTGCGTTTTACATTAATATTTCATTCTAGCAGGCCTTTTTGTTTTCAGTATTACTGCCTTTTATCAGAACAAAAAATAAAAGACTATTTTCTTACCACAGGTTTGAATAATTTGTTGAACTTGAAAAAATTTCTATCCGTTTTTTTTTCGAGGTTTGTTCACTATAGCTTAATATGATAGCTTAAAGTGATAGATTGATCTTGTTACCAAATTAAAAAAAAGTGTATACTAATTTAAGTTTTGTTTTATTAATTTAACCTCACTTTATGGTTCTATGACTAATTGGACGATGGATTATTGAGAGTCCAATATTTTCTCTATCCTGGTATAATTAGGATAGGAATATTCAACAAGTTCCTGACACAGCTCAGGCTCACCCTCCGAAGGACGGTACGTATTTACTACTCCTTTAAAAAATTCGTAGGCCACCTTCCGCGATGTAAACTCGCGACTTAGGACATAGTAGGTAATCTGTATTTGGTACACTAACCACTTCATTACGAGACCTTTACTGATATAAGTTTGACCCTGCAAATTTCCTTAAACAAAAACCCTGTTGATTTGTTACAAATATAAATGGCTCATTGATGTTATCGAATAATTTTTTAGGTTAAGTTAGTTTCCGCACAAAATTATTATCTGTATTTCACACGATCCGGAAAATGATTACATGAATGATGCACCCGGATATTTTTACTTGTGTGTGTTTATATATATAACTACGCCATTGCCTGTCCCAAGCCAGGATGAAAAAGGTGCTTTCATCAGGTGCCTCGGATTTGGACAGTCTCAACGGTATCGACCGTTATCGACTCTGTACAGAGCGGGAGCATTAAAATTGCTCCTGGACTAAATTTCTAAATATAAGACGGATATTACTGCACTACAGGAAATAAGATGGGTTGGCTCTGGAATCATGGAGAAGAGAGGTCATACTATCTACTACAGTTGTCACCGGAATCAGCCTGTCTGTGGAGTGGATTTTGTCGTGAGGAGAACCATTAGGGATCATGTCATAGATTTTAAGGCGGTTCTAACGATAATGGGACAAGACTAGTGAACTTCGATGCATCCCAGGACATGGTTGTTGGACCACATCCTGGTTATTAGGGCCCAAAACTCGAGTCTAATGGCTGTGAGAACATTCAGGGGGCAAACACTAATAATGATCATTATCTAGTTGTATCACGCATTCGAGCTAGAATAAGTAATGCCCATAAAACTAAAGGGGCTCGAATGGAAATGAATGATACCAAAAAACTGCGTAAACCAGAGTACAAAGAAGAATTCAGCAGAAGGCTGGATAAAGTTTTGGAATCGGGTCCTCCTGAAGATACGGTAAACGGAAGATGGCATAAGTGCAAAGCCGCCATCAAACAAACTGCAGAGGTATGGAGGAAACCCACCAGAGGTCCGAATAGTTTGACTTGGAATGCCAGGCAGCTACAGACAAGAAAAACCAGGCCTATATGTGTATGATAACGAGGCACGTAACTTGACAAGCAGTAAGGGATACAAAGACAGAAGGCGAGAAGAGAAACGCATCTATAGAAGTAAAATGAGGAAAAAGGAACAAGAGAAAATTTAAGAGGTTGAAGAATTTAGATGCCAAGCAGATGCAAGAGCTTTCTACAGATGCGTGGAACAATAGGAATTCAAGCCAAAAGATATTTGCCGGGGAGAGGATGGCTCGTTAATCACTAGTAAAGAAAACATCCTTGGCAGATCCCTTTAGAAGTACTCTGGAAACTTCCCAAGGCCCCACTGTGGAAAATGTAACTACTGCTTTGTGCAATGGCTTCGAGTCGAACCACCATACGAAGAAGAAATAACAGACTCCATAGAAAAATTGAAGAACAATAGAGCCAGGATCTGCCAAAATAGCTGCAGATTTGCTAAAGGCTGGGCGGGGATCAAGTGATTCGGGTTATTAGTGACCTTCTTCATAGCATTTGGATTACCAAGACTATGATTGAAGAATGTAACAATGGGCATCATCATACCACTCCATAAAAAGGGAGATCAGACAATCTGTAGTAATTACCGTGGCATAATCTTCTGAACTGCATGTACAAGGTCCTGTCTAATATCATCTATCAGAGGCTACCCCCATGCAGAAAGAGAGGTAGGAGTCTACCAAAGTGGTTTTATAAGGTGGGGATTTCAACCACTCTTTGCTCTGAGGACCCTGCTTGAAAGAACGCGCGAATATAAAATCACCACGCACCCCCTGTTTATTGATTTCAGCAGTGCATATGACATTGTCATAAGATAGAAGCAGTACTGAGATATGGTGACAATGAATACCCCCCTTGAACTGATCCATCTAACAGAGCTGCTGATAGGATCAAATTGTCATGTCACAATACAGGCAGACCTTTCAGAGACTTTCACGACCAGAAGTAGCTTGAGACAGGGAGATGGCCTATCATACTTGTTGTTTAACCTAGCACTAGAGAAGGTGATAAGGGACTCTAAAGTGCAATGAAACGGTACGATTCTCACCAAGTTAGTCCAAATTCTAGCCTACGCAGATGACATAGACGTCCTAGCAAGATCACAGAGGGACTTGGAACCGGCCTTCTTGGCTATAGAGGCAGTAGGGCGGAAATGGGTCTTAAAGTCAACCAAGCAAAGACCAAATACATGGTTGCTAACCCTCTAAGGCCACCACCACCTACTCTTAGGTTGGAAGGATACACCTTTGAAAGTGTAAATAGTTTTGTGTATCTAGGTTCGCAAGTGTGTGCAGACAATAAGCATTGTCAGGAGGTTCAGAGGCGAACAACGACAACAAACAGGTGCTTTTTTGAGCAAAAAATTCTGAGAAGAATGTTTGGACCTGTAAGGGATGGCGCCCAGTACAGGCAGAGACATAATGTAGAGTTGTACCAGATTTACCGGGAGCCGGATGTGGTACAATTTATAAGGATCTCAAGGCCACGATGGGCGGGGCATGTTTCAAGAATTGACGGGGGCACACCTATCAAGAGGCTGCTCTTTGGGTATGTGGATGGGAGGAGAAGGAGAGGACGACCACGACTGAGATGGGCAGATGAGGTCGAAGCCGGCGCAAAGAAGCTCCTCCATACCGCTTGGCAGAGCCGGGCGCAAGACAGAGATCAGTGGAGGCGTCGTCTTGATGCGGCAAAGACCCGTACCGAGTTGTAGTGCCAGTGATGATGATGATGATGATGTATATATTTGAGATATAATTAGCATTTAACATCACTTTTTCATCAAATTTTATTCTTTTTACATGCTCATACCATATTGTTACTTATATTTCTATACGTTCCTTGTATATTTGTCATAAATTTATACCACTTCATACTATATGTATGCATTTTAAAAACTATTATACTCTATATTTATATCTTGACTTGCTACTGTTATTTTTCCTTTATTTACTCTTTAATATCATTTTGGCTATACCTTCTTTCATTTTACTTATGTAAACTCCCGAGGAGTCTATTATCTTACATTTTATAGTTTTTTATATATATTCTACTACCTTTTCCATAATTTTACTTCTCACTTCTGATGTTTATACTTTTTCTTTTTAAATAACTTTCTGTTTACTTCCTTCTTTTATCTTTGTAAAAAAATCTTTTTGGCATCACCGTACATTTTCTCTGTAATTTTTTATTCATATATATCCCTCACTTTTGTTCTAAATTCCTACCTCTCTACATATATATTTTTCTCATTTATCATATACTTAGTCTGCAATGTATTTTTATAGTTCTGTTATTTAGTCTGTTTTTCTTTCTTAGCCCTGAAGATGACCCACAAAGTGGGTCGAAACGTCGGCACATAATTAAATAAGTAACCACTTATTTAGTGTTTTTATTTGACTGCACCCCCAACTATTTTCTTCCTTACGTCTAACTTCCAGTCAACCATCCCCTCGCTTCGCATGTGTATATATATATATATATATGTATTTATATATATACACATATATAAATTATATATTAATATATCATATATGTAAATAAATAAAGAATATTGATATTATACTAAAGATAATAAATCCTTCTCAAAACGAAGATCTTTTTAAAAAGAGTACACATTTAATAAAGATTTAAGGAACATTTTAAAAGTTCAAAAGTAATCCCAAAGTTTTTTCATTAACCTCCTTTTGTAAACCAATGAAATAGTGCTTAGTCTAAGTTTCAGGTACCAAATATTCATTAATGGTCTTATTCTTTTTGGAGTAAATAAAGTAAACTTTTATAGTCCACCCTTTTTTTTCCCTAACTGGGCGTAGATACTTAGTTGTTTAGCTCTCTAAGCTCTCAAGAAGAGTAAATATTATTTTTACCTTTTTCTTTTCTAAATTTATTCAGTGTATCTTAATACTGTACCATAGATGGGAATCAACAAGAAAAATTTAATTCAATGTTTCATTAAGAAAAAAATTCAAATTAACTTTTAGTTTTGTTAATTGAAACTCAAAATGCGTTAATTTCTGTTTGAATAAGTAAAAAAAAAAAAAAAATAGAAATAGAAATGCAGCTTAAATAATATAAGTTACTGTTGTATATCATCTGGTCGGGCATCATAGTTAAACATTGCTTTACTAATAACTTAATAATAATTTATAAATAATTAACTAAATTTTTTTCATTCTTAATGCCTTGACATAGGATGTCTGACCTTGGCACACCATTAATCAGAATGAATCCTCTACGGTTAGGAATGGGACTAATCTAATCACTTCATCAAGTTAATTAATTAATTACATCAGTTTATTAAAGTTCTAATTGTCTACAGAAATCATGTCTCACAAACGTTAACAGTTAATAGAGGTTGATTGCTCCTTGATGGTTCTTCACCTGCCAAGGAGTTTCTTTAAGTTTAATTCGTTGCTTAATATGAAGATGGTTGAATTTAGTATTTTTCCTACTTGCAGGGGATCCTGTTTATAGTTTATAAACAATGAAAGTATAATAATAGACATATTATCAATAGAATATGGAGACGATTCTTTAGCCAAAACTACATATAAATGGGTAACAGCCAACACGGCAAATTTTTAAGCAGTTTGATACCGTTATAGTGAGTAGACTCTTTATAAGCAAACGGTATATATTAAGAAGACTAATTTTCCTATGAGCAGAATGGAGATATGTATTAGAAAATGAAAGTGCATGGTACATCAGTAAATATGATTTCTGAAATAAGGAGAGTTACTCTTACCATCAGACCATTTTTTAAAATAATTATTAATAAATTAAAATAATTATTAATTATTCACGAATAAGTGAATGGGTAATATTTGTTTCCATTGAGAATGGGCAATTAGAACTTAACATCTTCTTAGATGAGTTAGTAATTAATTTAATCACTGGAGAACCGGGGATGGATCCTGTGCCAGGTATCGAGGACCCTCCAGGGGCTCACCCAGTGTTTATTAAGTGGGTACTCATAATAGCGGAAATATCTGTCGGTTGATCATGGTCACAGACAAATCACCTTACTGCACAACCATTTTCCTGGAAACAGTACAATCTCTAACACGTACCGAACCCAACACCCTTAATGGGTCGCAATGGTAAAGTTTATTTTAAGATAAGTCTGCATGGTAGGTAGGTAAAAGACGAATCCTATGTTCTCAACAAGTTGTAACCGCAATAGGTAAGGAACTAATTTCCATTGTAAAGACTCATAAAATTGAAATAGCCTTGTTTTAATTACTTCTGGAAATAGACAAGGATATCTTAACACAAATTGAAACATGCGGATACCTCCGATGGCTTGGACCCAACTATTACTGATAGACTCCTCGACGTTGTAATGAACGGCGGTGGATGGGATCTTCATACCCCTTGTGGTCCGGATCTGAGGTCCATCAAGAACCAATCTACTGGAAATAGCCTGCTCCAGCGCATCTGTAGCCCCTCCCATCTTTACCGCTATAAAATAGGCACATCATTTCTCTTTATATCCCAACCACCTGTATGCGCCGAATTTATATTACACCTTTTATTTTAAATACAAAATTAAAACTATACACATTAATATTAATCTTACGTAAGTAATATTAACTTTATGGTTTCCGTTAAGTATTGTCTTATAATGGAACTAATTGTTTTCATTGAATTAATTATATCTACATTACACTAATAAGTTAATAAGGGCACTAGTCAACATGTATTAGGCAAATGTATACATACGTTATTGTGTACAGCTCGAATATTAAATAACAATAAACTTCGTCATTTCAACACAACTTTTTTTCATCGTCGAAACTATTCAATTGTATTGATGATATATTAATATTTTAAACTAAAAATTAATTATTTATATAAATCTATTACACCTGTTTAATAGTATGCTGTTTTATATTAGCTATTCATTAAAAAGTATTAATAGTAAATTCATTAGAAATCCTACTGAAATCTTTCGCTGCAGTAATGTTTAAAACAAATTAATTTTAACACGTTTGAAAGAATGATTTAACGTTTTATTATTAACTGATACAAAGAATCTTGCAAAACATAGCCTAATATATCATATAATTAAGGAAGATAAGTAATAGAATTTTGTTACGATTTTATTATCATCAGCTTAAAATGTTTAATTTATTTATTTTTCAAATGAATATTAAACTAGTAATGAAGTATTCAATTCTTTAACCATCGGACAAATTATGTTGAGGTACTTCTATAGAAATTCATTTTTTTACCTTACTTGCTTGAGTGAAGAAATTTAATCATGAACTCACCTGAAACAGTAAAAAAAAAATAAATTAATATTTGTACATTTAAAATTATATTTCACATAATAGTAAGTTTATAAACAAATTTAAATAATAATAAGAATGCTTCATCAATATTTTTTTTCAGTATATCAAATCATTAAATAATTTATCTAATGCAATTGGATTCGAACAGTAGAATTAAGATTCAGCAACTCTTACCCTACCAAAGTTATAATTTGTCTTTTAATCATGTTAAAAACTGCTTTGAAAACATTATCAAATTTCATATTAGTAATGGAATTCTCGGAGTTTCTGAGGTTATCCTAAAATTGTTGTACTTTTCTATAAATCGCGACTTCCAGATGGAATGGGGTCGGAGTTCCTCTGCGGTAAATGCTTCTGTTTATGTTGGCAAGATTGTTCATTTTTCCCAAGAGGAGATGGACTGCCCGAAGCTAAGGGAAAGTTAATAGGGAGAATAACCATGGCCCAAGGGTGGCCAGACTGTCTCGAAACTTGGATATTGAGTTACCGAGCTTTGGTCGTTTTCATTCAATTAGTTGATATTGAAATCCGTCCTTCGGGCTTCTGCTAGTGACCTTGGAAATATTGGAATTCTGCTAAGTTTAGGGTTTGTCCTCCAAATTATAGTTTATTCTCGTGAACTAATTCTGAATACAAATTCTACCTACTAGCCAATTCTTTTTTTCATTGTCGATGATAAAGTTTTTACCTTGCGTAAGGTATTAAGGACTTTTTGATAATGCACATTGTTCAGGACTGTGTAAGTGATACTACCTTATTTCTAGGCAGAGTGGAGAATTTCATTATTGAAAACCTTCCTTGGAAAAACGCTCTCAAAGTGAATAATTAAGTATCTCTTCCAAACTAGCAATTTGCTGCTTTTTGCCGATCTATGATCGCCTTGATAATAAATTCTGTTTCAAACTTCTCGATGGTTATTTTAGTCTATTGAAAATTTAGCGTCCAATATCAGTAGTTTCAGGGAGTCTCCCCATTATCCTGTAATTATTCTTTTATGGTTCGCACATTTTGCATATAAAATGGTCGTTTGAGCAAGATAACGCTCAAACGCCAGGTTTTTCTCCCTACTAAAGGTTCCCACTTTATAAAGATTGGTAGAACCACATGAAGTTCTCAAGATCCCAGAGGATCCTTCTCCGTCTGATTAAATATTAAATAAATTAGCTCCCATTGCCGGATTTGATCCCGGGGCCTTTGGGATGGCCACTCAGCTCCCTACTACTGAGTCACCTCGGTGTACGGGATATATTGTATATAATATGCATGTGGATGTCAGTTTAATAATTAACAAAAAAAAGCAACAACTTTTTCCGATTGAAGTTGCCGATGTTATACGCGAGGTACAAATAAAGTAATTAAAATTAGTGAAGTTGTAGCGGATTGCTGCTCGGGCAATTTGATGAATATTCCAAAGACCCAGCGGGGTTCATTGTTGTTGCCCGCGTTTAAAATTGTATTATCACATCAAACAGATATGCAAATTGAGGCAGTTCTGTTGCTGGCCGCTTATTAATATGGATGCCTCCGTTCGCTATGAATAGTAGTTCCTTCCCTTGATATCTTAGTACTGCAAATTGCTAGATAGCGCTCGTCTTGTCAACTTATAGTATGCCATCGTAGGAGTCCTGCCTGGGTTCGTTAAAATTGTAGGAGATATTAATAGCGAAGAGGGAATCTCCTAGGTTTTGGCCGGGCATGGGAGAGTATTAATCTTGCTTTCCCTTTGCTCAAGATATATGCCCGTTGTCCTGTTTGGGAAAACATCTTCCCGGAACAGGTCCTTTCCCTAGGGATCTATTATTCAACCCTTCAGGGCCATTTGGAACGGATGCGAATGGCGATGTGTAAACCGCTCACTGCCATTTGCCATTTTTTGTTCCGATACTGTTATTAGCATATTTTAAATTATTTTTGTGTTTTCGATGTGAAAACTATTTTATAATTTTGATTTTATTATAAATTAAGAAGAGTGAAATTCCCTAATAATCATAATCACGCATTTGGGATTTCAAAATTTGTATTTATGTATATTCCTTTTATTTTAAAAGGGTACTTTAATATTCTGTTTTCTTATGATTTTATAATTTAAAGGTTTCATCGTGATATGATCGGTTAATCATATTAAAATCATATCACGGATTTAGTTGGATAGAAGTTTTACAAGAAGAAGGATTACAAATCTACAAAGAGATAAGATGCGATAAGATAAGATAATGTATCACTGGCAATATATAGCTATGCATGAATACACATTTTCACTTTTTATTTTTATGTATGTACAGTATTTTTACTTATTTTACCGTTGGTTATATAAGTATGCATTTTTAAAAATCAGTTTTCTAATATAATGAAACGAATTTTCAAGAATATTCCTTCTCCAAATATAATTAACATAAATTATCTAAGGCACTATTTAAAAAAGTTAATTATTTTATATTTTAATTTTCTGAGGATTGAGATTTGTTTTGCGAAAATCCTTAATAATTCGTTTGTTTCCTCCTGATTCAAAATCCATTCATCTGTTCATCATTTAGAACAAAGCATATTGCACTGAATCCATTTTATATACATGTATTTTAACGATAATTTTTGGAATTATTTATTAACTTAAAAACAAATCTCTCTTTTTTAATCCTTTAGTCAATAATAAATTTCATTTATAATTATACATCTTCTATTACTTTATTATAAATAAGAGAGAGGTTGGTGTTTGAAGGAAACCCCGTAATTCTATTAAATAATACACGAAAAAAATATGATAGCTGGTATTTAAAGTTCTGTTGGTGATAGGACAGGATACGGTATTGGAAATAAATATTTCGGTGGAAATATTCGTTTCCAAGAATCGTTTTGAACTTTGGAATAGTATACTTTCATGACGATTTTAAATGCATTAAAGAGATCAAATATTTAATAAGGATCTTAGAATGATGAATTGAATTTGAATTCGAAGCAATAGGAAACATCCCGACCCAAATTCGAGAATAAGATATTTTTTAAAATTCCGATTTTGGTTTGAAGAATGCTTATTTACTGAAACGTCAGGCAGTGGAAAAAATCTGACTTATAGGAATAAATCTAAAGAATATTGGTGTAACAGATTGGTAGACTTGAAAAGCTTCTTTTCTGAATGTTTTTGTTGATAAAAGCTGGTCTTTGTAAGGAAAAAAAATCCACTTAAAATATTTGAGAGGATTCCTAATTAATTAACCTTTATCAATCCCTAGAAGTGAAAGCTAGTACTTTTAATTACTAAGGTTAGTTATTTATACATGTTATCTATTGCGACTTCATTCATTATTTATTTCAGTAAATATTGGTTATTATTTATAAATAGGCAAATGAATTATTCTTGTTGAATTATTGTCCATAAATTCATTTCTTGATTTTGATATTATGGTATTTGAAAGTGAAGAAGTTATCTAGGTTGTGAATTTGATCGGGTATATAGTAGCATGAAAAGTAGGAATGTCTTTCGGATTTTAAGTCAGCTAAACTTACTGAGTTTAAACAAGGACTAATCCTCAAGAATTTAAAAGAAAAATTAGGAATATTTCTTCTCAAACATTTGTATATGGATTAGTTCAATGTTCCCATGAGCATTATGGAGACACAGGCCCAGGACATATATCTCCTACAAACACGCGACACTATTACTAAAATGATATCGGAAAACCACTTCATTACTTCTGTAAAATCTATCATATGATTATTAAGAACAAGATTATTGTTATCTTAATAGCTTAAATGTTTGGATGGTAGATGATACAGCTAATCGAATAAAGAATTATAGGCAGACATCAGGGGCACCTTCAAGATTAATCTGTTTGCCTTTGGATTACTTTCACGACACAATTGTGCTACTGAGTTTTTTCAAATAATTTCAAACTATAGAGAGGTTAGTGGATTTTTGGAAGATTGATCATCGAAACATTTATGCATATATTGGTAAATAATGAATTGTGTATTCAATTGTATGAGCCAGATTACTCAAATATATTCAATCAATCGTTAAAAAAGAAGAATATTTCGAATGTATTAACTTACAAATGTAAAGGTTTAAATATTTTAATATAAACAAATGTTTTTCAAAACGATTCCAATGGTTATTATCTTTAATTTAAGCGAATAAACAAAACTCTGTTGAATGTTATATTATGCAAAAAATAAAGTGACCCTAATAAATTCTGGTCAATGTGTCCTTTGTGATTACGATACCATTTAAATTCTATACACTTTGCATCATTATATTTACTATCAGTTAAAAAACAAGCGGTGTCTCCTCTTATTGATAAAAACTAATAATCGCTCAAAGATCAGCAAATAGCATTCCCTTACAAATTTGTATGTTAGTAAAAAGCATAATTAAGAATAATAGATACACACTTATCAATCAATGATTCAAATATCGATAATCGATTTAAATTAACAACAAACCTGATATTCTACGCATTGTGCTTATTTCAATAACCCGATAGATTCCCCCGACATTTTTTAAAAGTCCCAAATGGAAGGAAAAAAAATTCAAATCTATTCCGTTCCAGTTAGCTGGTTCCTTTTTCTCCGCTTGAAACGCCTTTAAGAGAACCTTTGTGATAACACTGAATGAATATTAACAGACCATGTTGTGGTAGTTTAATTTTGGTGATGTTATTATGATTATTTTTAAAGTGTGATATATTAGTATAATCATTGAATAATGTTGAAAAAAACTTCAATTATTTATATCTTTAAAGTTGGATTTTATATTAATTTTGCAGTTGATACTTATAATAACAGACCTAACAAAATGATAGAAATGTATGTAACATATCTAATTTGTCGCGTTTGTTATAAATCATCTAAATTTTCAAAAAAATTGACGTACCCCAGCACTATTTATTTTTATAGCAATTATTTATAATTTTATAAATAATTGTTAGTATTATTTTATATATTAGTTTAAGTAAATTAAAAACTACTTAATAAATATTTAGGTAAACCGTAAGAGAGAAACTGAGTTCAGGGGATTCAGAGTTGGACCTATGATGAACTTAGAAGCGCTTTGCCCCTTCAATGGTGATGAATGCAGACCTGCACGATCTAACAGCTTTCTTGAAGTGTTTTCATTTGCGCCGTATGCAATTATTAAATAAATGAACATAAATATAAATACGTTACATATCTGGATTCACCAAATAGTAATGATACAAAATATGAAACTCATTAAAATAATAATTGCTAGAGTTAGCAACTTTTCCCCAAAATCTGGCTGAATAAACAAGAAAATGATTTTTCGCAAACTTTTAAATTAAATTACTTTAATTTAATACCAAAGAAAACTAAAAGTTGGAAAATAATTATGAGCGAGATATTCGCTTTGTTAGAGCTTATTAATGCTTATAGCAATGTTATTATGCGCAAAAGTGGAAAAAAGTTTTCTATTTAGGGGTTTGAAAGAAAAATCTAACAGTTTGAAGGAGGTGTAGTAATATTCTTTAATATGGGAAATGATGTTTAATTATTATTTTTATGTCAATATAGAACTTTTTAATTTTAATCACATGTACAATTTATTTTGAGGAATTGGAACAATTTTACTTATTACACAGATATGTGAAAGTTATTTTTTTATTTGAATCATCTATTGGAAATAATATATATATATATATATATATATATAAATAATGATGTTAAATAAAAAAAAAATGAATCGATATTTTAATACAGTTGCTTAACATCAGAAATTTATAGAGCGATAAATATCTATGAATGATATAAATAAATAAATGTAATGGCCCAAATGTGGGCTGGTATGGATATATAATGAAGGTGGGGTGTATAAATTAAGGTTAAATGTAATAGCAAATCAAACTTTAACTCATAATCATGAATAAAGATAGCAATGTATTCAATATGATTACTACGATTCTTAAAAACCAGCCTCAAATCGCATATATATATATATATATATATATATATATATATATATATATATATATATATATATATATAACAACAACTTTACGTCATTTCATTAGCTTATATATTTTTAATTTTTGTTGATAATGGTTTGGAATATTTAAACAGATTATCAAATATTCTATAGCCAGATAGTAACATTTAATGAATGCACTGTCTATGTAAATTAAAACATGCAACGATAAATAAATAAACATATCAACAATCAAAATAACAGAAAATTGAATTAAAGAATAACATAAAAATATTATTTTACAAAATCCTGCATATTTACAACATATATTGTCGTTAAATTGTAAACATATATTGTGAACCTATCGACCAGGTGTTAATTCATTAGTTATGGCCAAAGAGGTATAACATCCTATGTTAAAATAGTATATAAATTAATCAGTTGTTGTTGCCATACTTTTACATTGCCTCCACGGTTAAACAACTTATCTTCCGTTAAGAAAAACATAAAAAACAACGCTAGTTTTCCGGAGGATTAAACCATCAGTAGAAGTAATTTATAATTATTAAAAAAGATGTTCAGTTATTTTAGTGAGATAGTTGGAGCCATTTGGAACTGATTCAAAGGGCCTTATTGTTAGAGCGAGATGGTAGCTAGTATAGCTAATCGAATAGAGACATATTGCCAGATATCGGGGGCAGCTCCGAGATTTATCTGTTTGCCGGTCCTCAGATTTAGTGCAGAGTCATGGCGGCCGCTAGAGGATCAGATTCAGAACTCAGCTCCTTTTTATACAGACCTTCACTCAATGTAAAAAAAATAACAAATAAACAATAACAAACAAGAAATTAAAATTAAGATTTCTACTTTTTATATGCTTCTCACTCATACAAAGTCCTTCTAAGCTAGTAAGTTCTTGCAAATGGTCATATAGAATAAGACAGTATCATTTCCACTCTAAGCAATATCAGCTAAATCATAAAAAATGGAGACTTTTGCATCACTTCTACACCTAACAATTAAAGGAGATATAAATAAGAAAAATAAGTCCATTCATTAATCCAGTCACAAATTATACAGAGTCATGTTAATGCATGATGTATAGGAATAACAAGTTTTAGGAAACTTGTTGGAGTTGTAGAATAGAAATTCACTTGGCTAATATAACAAAATTTGTGGATTAAAAAGAAAGAGTGGATAACACAAAAAATAATAGATAAACTACATAGGCTTATACAATGAGCTTCCCAGAAGGATTAAAGTTCTTTTCAATAATTTAATAATATTAACAATAATTTTTCAAATATTTTGGAAAATAGTGGTAAAAGACTAATAGGCCTGTAGGACGTAACTACGTCTAATAAAGCGTCTAATGACTTGTTTGGCTTTGGGATCATTTTTACAACGGAAAATTTCCATACTAGAGGAAAATAAGTAAGTCGAAGAATAGAATTGTAGATAGCTGTCAGAAAAAGTAAGCCTTTCCTAGGAAGAAGTCAAAGATTTTTAGGTGTAATAAATGCATAACCGGGTGATTTTCTGCGCTGTAATTTTTTTATACAAAATTCAACCTCTGGAGGATTGATTGGTGGTGGAGGTAAAGACAGAGGAAGTGGCGAAGTCAGAATTTGTTGGACGCCAGAGCTGTGCTGTGGGTCAAGTAGGTCGTCGTGTGGTTCAAATACGTCTATAAGATGAGAAGCAAATAGGTCTGCTTTTTCTTTATCACTTCTGGCCCATGAGTTGTCAGATTTACGGAGGGGGGCCTTTGTATTGTGGTGATGCAGAATATTTCTAGTTTGATGCCATAGAGTATTATTACTTGTCAGTAAGTTAGTCAGATGTGTGGTATAGATGTCATTTTTGTATTGCTGTACTCTTTTTTTTAATCTATTAGACAGTTGGTTTAGTAGTTTTTTGTCACTAGGGTACCGAGATCTTTTCTATTGGTTCAGTGCACGTCGCTTTTCAATAATGAGGGATCTTATGTCGGGTGGTAAGTATTGTTTATGTGTGAATGTCTCATGCCAGTGGGTTGATTGCCAAGCAGCAGTTTGTACAGTCTTGGTAAGCGTCTCAACAGCGTTGACAATGTCATCTGCAATCTTCAACCTTGTATTAAGGTTAATTTTGTCATTTATTATACGATGAAATTCACAAGTCATTATGGGTCAAGGAGTGAGCGTCGGTATATGATTCATAGTGAGTACTTGTCTTGAGAGAGATAGAACGATTGGGGAATGGTCAGATGAAAGATCGTTATCAACACTTATGTGGTGATGTAGAGTGCTTAGATTAGTCTCAAGCAAAAAAAAGTTATTGTCAAACCGATCTTCTGTTGTTTTGAAAGGGAAGGAGCCATCGCGAATACCGGAGGACTAACAAGTTGAGTCAACCACCGTCCGATAAGAAAATTGAAAATTAAAGAAGAAAAAATTGGTCGACCCGACCAAGGTCCCGATGGTCGCCAGCCGGGCCCGACCGTGTAGAACAATACAAAAATTGGTCGTCCCAATCAAGGTCACGTTGGGCGGAGGTCGGGCCCGACCGTGTAAAAGGCCTTTAAACTTTAAATGTTTTATACCTAAATATGTTTAGATGATTTACGACTTCCATCCCCTCCACTTTTGTGACATAAATTTGACGTTATTTCCTTATCACTGAACTAGAGTCTAGGGACAAATGAACTAGTATCAATCAAAACGCAACAATCAAGCTCGGGCGAGATCGGCTCCCTTCTGATTCTCGAACACCTATCCGCCAACTAGTAGCAAGTGTCTTTGCGTTTCCTATCTTTTAAAATTTAATATTTTAACCTTAATAGGAAAGAAAATAATTAATAATTCGTGGATTTGAATATGTGTTTTGCTGTACCAATTCATTAAAAAAATACATAAAAACTTCCTAGTGATTATTCACCAGAAATTCTAGAACATATCGTTATTCACTATTGTCAAAATATCATTATTCTAGCTTGACCCTCTAAAATCTCTCTTTTCCTCACGATTTGGGTGCCGGCATCACCTTTTACTTTTAGTCCTTATTTACCCTATTGTATAATATTTTAATACTTTTCCTTTCAGTTCAGTGCCCAAGGGTCGTCACTACATTAACAGATTTAATGTCAGGTACTGACTTCACAGGTGCCGGCAACAATGCCCTTGTTTTCCCAGGGGTGAAATAGCCCATAAATTCAACAACTCTTTGATACTAAGTACAAATACAGTCATCAGTACATTATTATTATGTTTATTGGCTTCCATGATCACAACAATTCGATTCGTAAACTATCTTCTGTCATGCAGATTTAGATGAGCTTAAGCGAAGTAGACTCAAAAACCGCAATGGTGATTTAATAGTTGAAAAAGGACCAAAAAAGGAAAGAAGGGCCCCACTGGCCGCACTGACAAAGTAACAAAATAAAGACGATTGCTGTAAGGTAGATCCGCAAGGGACGCTTGTCGAGACAACAATGAAGTAAGCTTGATACTTGCTTTTTGATATTTGTTCGTATGTCCCTAGAATCTAGTGTAGAGAGAGATATGAGCGGTGTGTAGACGGCGCTAGCTGTCACCTACGTCAGAAAATTGGAGAGGTTCGAGGTCGTAAATCATCTAAACATATACCAAAAAACAAGAATAAAACTTTAGAAGTAATTGCAACAGTAACGAACATAGATCGTTATCCTCTCATGTCCAGCAATTTTTAGTCTTTACAGTCTTGTTCATATCTTAATATCAGAGTATAGATAAAATTACTTATTAAAATTAAACTTGTTCATTTGCAGTAACAATATAATAGTGATTTGCTTGTAAAATGCAATGATGTATACTAATCAAAGGAAAACAACTCCTAGCAAACTTTTTTTAGCCAGATTAGAATATGTATGTTCATCTCGGAAACTGTCATGGATAGGAAACAAGATAAAAGAATAAATATTATCTCACCTTCTTTTTTGCTTTGTTTTATTATTATTATTTTTTTTTTTATAGATGTTTTCACTAAACCATAAAGTTTTTGAGAAATAAAAAAGAAAAAGAGTTCTATATAATATATAAATAATTCCTATAGGTGAATAAACACTACACCTTATATCTTTCCCCTCTTTCCCCATTACCGGAGGGGACACTCCCATAAATTACTTCAAAATTATGAATAACAGATTTTGGTGGCATTTTTTTTCTCATATTAGGATTAAATAGGACTTTATAGATCCAAATATTTAGGTTTATTAAAAATATATTTTGCTTTCAAATTATGCAACAGTAATTTCCATAATTCACCGATATGAAAATAATAATGTATCACGATTTGAAAAAAAATAACTAATACACACACTGGTGTGCGGCTCAGGATATACAGTACCAGCAATACTGAACGGTAGTGGGGGTCCGTAACGGCCACTAACGTAACAAGTATTCTTCAAGTGAAGTTGATCGATAGGTTAATGGGAACGTTACTCTGGTTTTACCTGGCGATTTTTGCCAAACCTTACCCGTGAGACCCAGAGATACTAGAGCTGACGAGGTCAAACCATGCTTGAAAGCTTCATATCTGTGGCCTCAGTTACAATAACTCGCACTTGAAAAAGATACGTGTGTTTATTTATGAAGTAAATGTAATCTTTGCTAATCTACTTCAAAAAGTAGGTAGCGGAATTTAGCCTTTGCCAGAGGGAAAAGTTCAAATATCTTCTGACTTATCCGTAGTAGTTAAAACTTTTTCTGAACTAACTCATTTTTTTTACTGTTATTATTTAATTTATATTTTCACCGATAAATAAGAGTATGAGGGACAAAAAATTATTATATCCGTGAATAACTTTATATTATTTTTTTCGATTTGGGACAACGTCTAATTATGATCCATTAAACTTAAAGTCCATCATAATAGAGGAGAGAAAAATGTTTTAATAGATCAAACCAATTGTAATTATATCAGAGCCTAAGAAAAAACAAACTGTAGCACTATAAACACATGAAGGGTGTTGGATTCAGTATATGTTGGATACTGTACAATTTCTAGGAAAACGGTTGTGAAGGGAGGTGATTTGTCTGAGATTACGCCGATCCAACATGTTTTCCCCTTATTAACGATAGACAATTTGTGTTGAGCCCCATGACCCACAGGGTCCACCCCAATCTCTTGACAAATAAGATAAATTAACTCTCACTGGTGTATTAGAACCTGGGACCTATAGAACGCCAGTTCAGCGGTCTACAAATCGAGCTACCTCGCTCTCCAGAAAAAAAATCGAATCGCACAATAATACACACTGCACTAGTCCTAATTTTTATGTTAGATTTTTTTTTTATATTACATCTGAATTTTCCACTCGTTGGTTGAAAGTGTTATACTCTTTGGATCCGAAACGTGGACGATTACGAAAAAGGAAGAAACAAAGTTGTTGGCCGTTGAGATGGACTTCTGGAGACGCTTTTGTGCTATTTCCAGAATTCAGCAAGTCCCTAATAGAGCAATTAGGCAATTGGTTGAACAGGAAATATCGATCCTCTTCGCAACAGAAACAAGATGATTGAAATGGTATGACCATTTAAAAAGAATGGCAGAGGACCGATGGCCAAAAATAATCTTCGAATATTACCCTGTGTAAAGACGGAAAAGAGGACGATCCAAAAAAAGATGGTTGCAGGATGTGAAGGAGAGCATGGCAGCGAGTTGTATTAGAGGTGGAGGCTGGCCGGAACGACATCTATGGCACGAACTTTTAGAGACGTAAAACAACTAAGTTGTACAAAACTGTAAAAAAAAAAACATCTGAATTTAAAAAAAAAAAAAAATGAAAAATCGATTTGTGGCTTCCCAAAATCCATTTTTCTATTAAAACAATTAATATAATAAGGATAACTATAATGATAATGAGGACAGTGGATTGGGGTAGATAAGTCTACAAGGTGCTGAGTTAATGACATGCAGATCACATGTTATTTTTTCTGCTACAGCGGTCGGGTTCTTTTCGTTTAATCCCCGCATTTCTAATTAATGGTTAGAAATAAAATGCATGTTATTAAAAAAATAACTACATTTAATAACAGATATTTTAAAGACCAAACTGATACTTAATCCTTCTTTACAAAATAAGGTGGTTGTATATTTTTTAGTCTAAGCTTAAATGAATATCTAAGTCGTATTTAATGGAACTTTAGAACCAATGGGTCTTTTTCATTTAATCCCAATATTAAAAAAATGTAGTCATAGAAGAGTATATCCACAACAGTGGGTTATCGGTGGGATATGCCTGAAAAAATAAGGATGCTCAATTTATGGTAGTGCCGAACAGGAATGAAAACACACTATTAGCATGCATTCATCCCCAAACAATTATCATGTCTGGCTTATGGAAGGCCTACTCAAAATTAGAAAAAATAGTGGGATATGAGTACAAACATCATATATATTTTGTGGATCTGTCAAATAGAGCGCATACGTAGTCAATTGACTCACTATTGGCTGCAGCCAAAATAAGAAATAAGATAGAGTCATAAAAGATCTTGGACTCGTATTTGTGTGAATTTATGTAGTGACAGAGGTATAAAGACAAAATCATTTTTGAGGTTATTATAAATCACATATCTACAGTTTGGTAACAAACTACTAAGCCCAATATCGCGGGTTCGTAGCCCGGCAGGTGGCCCTAGGATTTATTTAAGGGAGTAAAAAATCCTTAGTTACGCCGTCCTTCGGAAGGGATGTTAAACGGGGGTCCCGAGCCTGTACGATGTCAGGTACTCGTTAAAAATCCCTATCCTAATTAAACCTGGATAGGCAAAATTAAGAGCTCCCACTGTAGGATCGTCCGATTAGCCCTAGCAGCATAAAGTGAAGCTAAATAAAAAACTAAACTCTACAGTTTGGTCTTTAGAATAACTGTTATTAAATGTAGCTATTTTAGCGGAGAAATCCAGTTTCCTTCAGTAAATGTAATATTATCTTTCTGTAATCCAGTGACCTATTTGTTATAAATAATTTCTGTTTTTTTCTATTACTCTGACAATATACTTATAAAATATAGTAAAAATAACCGACACCCATGGATAATAATTTTATTTTTTTCTAAATCATAATTTTTATTAAAATAACCTTTAAAAAAAAGTGTACTACCACAAAACCCATGAAGGACCTTGGATTCAGTACTGTATGAGACTGTACTGTTTCTAGGACAACGTTTGTGTATGGAGGTGACTTGTCTTAATCTTATTTACTTGGAACCACCAGTTTTGCGCTTGTTAAACATCGCACATGCCTTTTCGGGCTTTATTATTAGAAAAATGAATATGAATTAAAAAATAAGGGAAACGTCAGTTACAAAAACCAGGTCTCAATAGAGCCCAATAGGCAGGTCTCAATAGGAGGAGTTGTAGTTGTAATCATAATGGATAGCCATAGCTTCCGATCCATCACAGAGCTCCAGTTAGTTCTGCAACCTGGCCACTACTGCCTAGCCCCTTCCTATGGTCTAGCTGTAGAGGTAGTTGATAAGGGCCGGAAATATAGTATCTGATGCTGTCGTGTTCCTCCTTTCTCACTTCTAATCTCTATAACATATTTACAATAACAATATACAAATATTGCGCGTTGTTAGTAAATTAGATGTTTGTTTTTTAATCAATTTAAGTCACTTTATTCTGGTATAACTAATTTGGAGTTGTGCAGTGGGAGTCCTAAATTTTACCTATTTAGGCTTAATTAGGATAGAGATCTGATCTGATAGGATAGATTACCTGTCACCGCATTTTTGGGGCCCCCATTTTACGCCCCTCCCAAAGGATGCCACATATCATAACGAAGGACTTTAAAAATCCATTTACAAAATCCTAAGGCGATCTGCCAGTAAATTTATGGTGATCCCGTAAATTAAATGTTATCCTGTTATACTTTCTAAATACATTATTGAATTCCTTAATCCTCTTGTAATTTCCTTACTTTTACCATATATATTTTAATCCCAATTTTTTTTCATTTTTAAATATTCTTCTGTTGTTGATTCCAGTTATATATTTTTTTAAAAATATTGTTTATTAGTTAGTCCTGAAGAAGATTTTCAACGTGCGTAGAAACTTCGTTTTCTCATGAATAGTTTTACTATTTAAGGAATTATTTTTGACCATTACCCGGACCATTTTCTTCTCCATACTTATAAATATATATATATATATATATATATATATATATATATATATATATCAATTAATGAATTTTTCAATATTTTAATAATAGTTATTCGATAGTCAATTATAGTGAAGATAAACGATGAAACAAAGTATATAAAGCTTTTTTACTTCTTCCAATAAAAACTTATACAATTGAGCGTAACCTGGTATACAACAAAGGCCCAATTTTATCTGTGAGAATCGGATCTCGGAACATGTCTTCGGAATCGAAATGGAGTTACTGCAACATCAAGTACTAAATCGCACATAAATGTCGAAACTCAATATAATATTAAGCATTAGAAGTCGAAATGGTTTATAGAATGAAAGAAATCATTCCAGAGCCGAATAGTTGGGAATGAAGATTCATGCTATCTACTTTAAATGTCAGTTAGCGAATTGAACTTAGTAAAACTTCGCCCGGTGGTGAAATTACCAAGTTTTCCTTTCGGTTCGGCTATACAAAGTTTCCGAAACCCGTTTTCCATATTAGATCAGCTCCGGAACTAGAACCTATTTAATTTCCTGGTCGGACAGAGCCTCACGCGAAGGTAAACTTTACTGTCTCCAATAGTCCGCTCTGCACGCAACTCTATTTTATGGCCGCCCCGTCCGTTATCATATTTAATGCAACTTGATCCATAGTTAAGGGGACAGTTTCGCATGTGCGGTCTAAGGAAGCATGTGAGTTTGATCAAGCATATATGGATTAAAAGGACCGGGCTTAACTGTATGGATTTCGCAGCAAACATACACAAATAATAAGTATGCAGTATATATTTTTAAATTACAACCTATGAAGAGCCTTTGGTTCAGTACATGGTAGATACTGTACTATTTTTTTGGAAACGGCTGTGGAGGGACGTGATTTGTTATCCACTTTAAAGAGTCTGGGTGAGTCCCAGGAGGGTCTTAGATCCCATAAGATCCGTCTCTGGCCGATATCAAGTTAATAAAAGTCTGGCAGTGAGCGGGATCTGAACTCAGGACCTTCAGTCATTAATACCGACTGCATTTTATTCTATAATACTTTTAATGATTAATGATTTGTATAGGCATCAGATTTTTCCATCCTCAGCTTCTGTTACTGTTGCAATTTTAAAATATTTAGTAAGCCCATGAAAATTATTTGACCGTAATAATTTTTTTTATGACATCACTTTTTATTCGTTCATAATAGTGAATCTTTAGGTTTTTAACTTCATATGCTAGATTGCAAGATAAATATATACGTAGTATCTTGATGAACAAATTCCCTGCCATTTAAAAAAAAAACATTTGAGATTACACCATAAAAATAATGTTATCGATAACAGAAGACATATACATCCATCAATTGGCTTCTAAAACAAAGCGGCTAACTATTTCATGTTCGTCAGATTGAGAGTAATCATATCAAAAGCTAAAATAATAAATTTATCATATTTAGAAGTGGAAAATAAAACCAATGATATTTATTGATAGAAAATCATCTCTTGAAAACATAGTCAATTCTCTTTCGACTCGAAATTGAGCGAAATATAAGAAATGCAGTTACTTAAAAATAGACAATTGGTAAACCAAACCGTAGCATTATCTTGTTATACACTTCACGGTCATATCTGATCTAAGTTATCTGATCAAATCTAGCCACGTATATGTAGAGAATGCCCTTCATAATTCAACGTTTGCTGTGGGAGGTACTTTAGCAGAGATCTCAAAGAGCTCAAATCTTAGATGTAACCCTCGTTCTGAGATGTCCAATTTACAGGGGCTGAGTCATCCTTTAGTATTGACCCACAAAATAAATGATTTCATCAGCCACAGTCGCTTTCGAACCATGACCTTCATGGCAATTCTATACATTGAGTTATGCCAATCCTAAGAGAGTGTAACTAATTTAGATTATTATAATGATAGAAAAAAAGTGGAAAAAGATCCATTTTGCACTGAGCTTACCTTGATATTTTTTAATCCTATTTTTGAGTATTGTGTTTCGTTCTCTTGTGAAGTTAATAAGCTTGGTGAGTACTCGTTCCTCCAAATTTTCATTGTTGTGTTTGAAACGAAGCTATGATCAGTGAAAGCATCCTTATGTGCGAGAATAATCTTGTACGAATAAATATATCTTCGTGGACAATAACAACACAAAAACATTTATTCGGTACTACGAGATTCCTATTTAATGCAACCATTAGGTTTCGCAGAGACTAAATAATCGAGAAACTCAGTTCCTCCCTTTCCAGTGAGTTAAGACAAATGGGACTAGTAAAATCATCTGTGTCACCGCCTCCATGATTTATTCCCTTGTTTTTCCAGTTGATGTTTCCACGGGATCTGCGGCTCAGTCGGGGATCAAAGAAAAACGACCTGCAAATGGAGCGGGAAATTGAACAGTCCCGGAAAGATTTATTTTTGGAAATCATCATTTTACTATTATTCATTTGTAACTGTGAGGTTATATTTTATTGTAATACGAGTACTGTTTAATGATTTCGGGATGGTGCTCCGTTTTTTAAAGTTAAATTTCCTTCTGAACATTGCATTTCAGCAGTACTGGAAAGCCTCTCATGTTATACAGGGTAATTTTATTTCCAGACCTGCCAATTGAATCATCATTAATTAACATTAAAGAACGATTGTAAGTTACATGAATAATGAGAATAGGTCATTACAATAGAGACGTATCAACTCATTTACAAATAAAATTTGACAACAAATAAAAACTAAAAGAAATAAATATTTTGTGGAAAATAAAGAAAGACCGTACGGCGTGGTCAGAAGAAAGGGAGTAGAGGCACGCAGAAATGATGAGAAAATACAGGGAGAAAAGAAAGAGGAAAATGAGAAAAGAAACGTATTGATTAGTGTAGTGTATTCGCGTGGTCTTAAAGGCCGTTTAGTGAAAAAAAATCGATAACTTTTTAAATATTATTTATCACACAATTGGATTCGTCAATTAATTTCAGAATAAATACGGATTCAAAAGATTAATTAATATAGATCGCGAAAAGCTCAAAAATGGTAAGAAGAGTAAGAAAATGACAAACAATCTGTCTTCGTCGTATTCATAAAATGATTCAATAGTTTTTTGGCGGCATTTGGGCCCAATCAGTGGTGGGATGTTTGCTCCGGGCGGTATCTTCATGGAAAATGAAGTTGAAATATGCTATATTTTTTCGTATTATTATTCTCTTTCTGTCTGGTTGATGCCTGAATAGGGAAATATCAGCAGATATTTTTCCTAACAGTTTTAGAGATTTATGGGTTTTTATTTGGATTATTTCTTAATACACTATCCTAATAGTGGGTAATTAAAATATGTGCGTGAGAAATTATGGTTGATATTAAGGTTAATCAGTTTTTTCTCTGAACATAAATTTTTATTTTTCTTATTTTAGAGCTATTCTACATATATTTTTAAGAAAAAGAGGGGACCAAGAAACCTTGCATTGCTGAAAACAAGGAAGCAACGACAACTTCATGGGCTAAAAATATTACAAACTTATTCTCTTAGGTCAGCGAACCATGCGATAATTGTCATGAAATACTTTAATAATATTGTCACTATAATTATTACGTAAACAGAAGTTATATATTGGTAAATTATTATTCATTTAAAATAACAAAATATTTACATGTACCAATAATTATATTATAAGAATGTATTCCCTAAATGGTTTAACAATATCCTAAACATCTTAAATTGTGTTTGAATTCATTTTTTAATATTTGGTATTTTTATTTACATTGTACCTATCAATTTATTTTTAAATCAATATGATTCAATACTCGTTACAGTAAAATATTCTCAGGTAAGTAATAATTGATTAATGTGATTGATAATTGATTAATCTTAGCAATTATTTTGAATAGGGTATCAGTTTCTTTTTCATGTTTCGATATATTTGAAGGTTTTCATTTTAATAAATTAAAAAAATATGGGCAAACGTTATATTTTGACATTAAGGAATCAGCAACGAATGATGTTTTATAACAATTTACATCCTTTAAAATTTATTCCGAAATATTAATGATATAAATATTTAAAGGATTAACGATTTTTTTTTTTTTTTTAGATATTAATGTACCCATAACACTTTCAAAAACAACAACTCACATATTTAATTAGAATTTTAGGAGGCAAACAATATGTAAAGAAAAAAATAGATCTGTATTAAGAATACGATATAATGTTTATATTTTTAAATGTGGTTAAAAATGTGTTTAGAAAAAATTTTCATTGTTTTTTCTCTAAGGAAAAACATCCAATTATACGTCCATAATATCATTTTTTCATAAGAAAATTGAAATTTTCTGCTAATTGAACTAAGAATCATTGGGACGGAGGGTTTGGTGACTGTTGACAATATTCAAGTTATCGGGGCTCCGAACAGTTTGTGTTAGTAATGAGTTGTCGAATGTTTGTTCTGGTTAGCTGTCGGTCGAGTGGTTACTGCCTGCGGTCCGCTAGTGGTTTGAGTACGTTCCTCATCTCAGCCCAGCCTCACCTTGTTATCTTCCTCTGTTATTGTTCAATTTATTTTAGTGCTGAGACTAAAATAATTAACGTTTAAAGTAATCAATGCGATATCTTGTATAACAATGTGACAAGTAACTACAGTGTAATTCTGTCATGGGACTGGTCAACTTCTTTTTTTAAATAATGAAGTTATCAAAAAAGAAATTCAGTATGCAACCTTTATAGTGTCATTAAATCATTATTTACTCTTATTATTATTCAATTATTGAAGTAGTAATAAAAATAATTACTCTATGTCATTATAAGTATAGGATATTTTAATGCTATTACAAAAATAATTATAAAAATTTATTTTTCTTCACTGTACAAACGGTTCTATAGAAGAGTAAAAAGTTTGTTTATAAAAAGTTCTTTGGTTCAGCACATACGAGCTGTTATTTTGAAGATTGTATAGGTCCATTTTGATCTAAAAAAAAGTCGTTTATTCTTACTAATACTTAGTCAAATTTAAAATTTGTACAGTGTTAAAATCATCACTCTTTGCTAAGTGCTGAGTGTTAAAACATAACATTTGCCCATACTTTTAAATTAATTTAAATGCAAACCGTTAAATACCGCAATAGATGACAAAGGAATTTTAGAACACTTAAAAAATTACAGCTCATAGGTTTTACTGTTCCAATTGTATTATGCAGAAAACAGTTGTTGCAGGGAGATGATGATGGCGTAGATCATATTCATCCGCCAGGTTTTCTAACAATTATACTCACCAATATTTATAGCCCGAGCCCGAGGAGGATCTGCGGTTCCCACAAAGTTTATCTATGGCTTGATCATTCCATCTTCATTTTCTGCAAGCTACTGTGGTATTTAGCACACACACACACAAACATATATATATATATATATATATATATATATATATGTATATCAGGTGTTAGTACTCCTGATACCATCAGATTGTATAGCAATATGTAGGTTCAAGCTTGGTGTAGTAGCATAGTAGTTAGCAAAAAAAAAAAAAAATGGAAATGGAAAACCAGTTATGTCTTTGCTTAGTTCAAAAGCTTCAACCAACACAATTGAATATTCAACCTATAGAAGGGTTTACGCAAAAATGCAAATTTTTTAGTTATATCGTTCGTTTTGAAGGAGATTAATTGGGGTTCTATTTACTTGAGATATTAATCCAAAAGTATTCGCGACTAAATTACGGTGAAAATGAACTTTACCATAAGACTTTATTCATTTTTAGTCTCTTTTATTTTGTAATTAAATTGAGATTTTCATAATTAAATGATTGTCCTCTAGCTGTAGCACTTTATTTTTGTCTGGTTGTGGAAGTAGATGGGATAAGAAATTATCGCACAATCAGGGATCGGATACAATTGAAGCAATCAAGGTTCTCAACAAAGGGAGAAACCTTAGCAAGCAGTACCTGCAAAAGCTTTTAGCAGAATCACAAGCCCCCTTGGGAAAGTATGCCAATTCAAAATCGGCTGAATTGCCTGTCGCGCGCTTCCCTTGTCCCAATGGAAGGTACAATAACCACCTCTAGGTTCTAAAGCAATTGTTTACTAATTAGTTCAACTTCGCGCACCTGAATTCAGGAGTCCTAGAAGGGGTGGTTATATTTTCTAATTCAGCAGTAATATTGAATGAAGAATGGCATCTGAAATACTTTAAACGACGCTGTGAATGAAGCAAGGCGGTTAATTGTGTAATATGATATACACCTTAAATTAATCATTGTGTCGTTCACCATCAGTTGGTGTTGCTAAAGAGCATGTAATTAAAAACTGCTTAGTCCTCCAATTCAATATTAAACTGTTCAGTTAACAAATTAAATTATATAGTCAAAAACCAGTGGTCTAAGTCCAAATAACAATATAATTTTATATTATTTTATGTATATTTTTAAAATTTATTTGAAGAATTTACTAGTGAGGAAAATCAAATTAGCAATGCTTGGACAGTACGGAGGAGCCTATCGTGAACAACTGTTGATGACTCAACCAGTTTAGGCGGCCATGAGAGCTGATAGAAGGGTAGTAAACAACATGTCAACATGAATACTGAATTAACTGCGACCATTGCCACTTATATATTCAAATATGCTAATTCCACGGCCCGCCAACCATTCGCAATTTTCTTCAATACAAATATTTGCGGAGCTCTTTTTCCATTTATAAACGTATCTCCCCGTATCTTATATAGGGCGGAAAAAAGGCAAGCTTATAAATTTTTGAATCAAAATGTACCTTATTCAGATCTAGTTTTCAATGCGACAAAATACTAAGGAAAATAAAGAAAATAATTACTACGAAATATAAACGTTAATGGTTACGAAATTACCATACAAATGAAGAAATAATAAAAGCCCTTATTAATACTATTAGCAAATAACTAAATCTTCTTAGAGGGCATATGTTTAGGAAGTGAGGATATGTTGAAAAAGCAAGTGTTTAAATGAGCATAGAGAAGATGTAAGACTGATTTGATGGGCGGATGGGATTGAGATCCAGAAGGTTCTAGAACGAGCGAGAAAGAAACACACTCACAGGTGCTTTGTTCTTGTGCTTCCTATTTTAGCAATATACTTAAGTCGAGTCTGAGAAATTCTGAAATATTGGTGTTATTAAATAAATTGTTTTTAAAAGTTTATCGTTGCAGGTCACTCTCTTCATCATGAACAATTAAAAAGAAGTAAAAAAGAAAAAAAAAAATTTACTGTAGCGTAAAAATAAAATAAAATTAGTGGTGTACAATTATATATAAGTGTTTTCTGTTAAAACGGTCTTGCCTTACCCGATAATAATTTATAAGAATCAAATATAAAACTATGTACCGATATGTGACCAAAAACTTTTGTTTTCACATTTTTGTTTGTTATATTTTCGCAAACGCGTTATAGTGCTTGTATTTGTTTGACTAATGTATAGATAATTTGTCAGTTAATTCAAAAATTAAAAACGGTATAGATCCATTGTATCATATGGATGGATCATATGGGATCTAGGACCCTCCTGGGGCTAACCCAGCCTCTATAAAATATTATAAAAATAAGGTACACAAAATAAGGGGTAAAAACCTGGCGGTTGAGCGTGACCTAGGACAAGTCACCTCCTTGCTGAACCGTTGTTCATTAAACAGTACAGTCTCTACCAGTTACTGATCCCCAGACCCGTGCATGGGGTTTCAAACTATTATCTTAATTTATTTCTATGGAAAGCTCAAAAAATTACTTCCATAGTTATTATCCTTTGGTATTGAAGGAAGTGTCACTTTCTGCCTATATCAATAACATTAGCTCTATGATTTATCTATTTAAGGTTGTCCTGTTATCCAGAAATCACAAAGCAAACCAATCTATTAAGCGATAAATATGTTCTTCTAAGCAATAAATATAGTGATTACAAAATGCATTGCAAAATATATATTTGATGATTACTACATGTACCAACTTGGATTTAATTCAAAAGTATAAAAATAGTTATTCTCATTCTAACTAAAATCCATCCCCAGAAGCCATCTATTTTGATGGGGCCCACTATTTCACTGCACGAGGGTGGGGGGTACAATGGTCTAATTTAACTAACTATTAACAGAGGGCTGTGTTTTCTAAATTAAGCCATTTGTTTTCTCTAGTGATGTGTTGGCCGGCAGTAACCGTCTCTATAGCCCATATCTTGTGAAAACATAAGGGCCCATTATTAAGACAGCCATTAAGTTTAGTGCGGTGAGCGTCATAAAAATTTTATATCAACTATAGTGGTTTTATTTTCTTTCATATTTTGAGAAGAAAAATAAGATATTATTCCATTTTTTTATATTAATGATGGTATATAACTATTACTATTATTTTTGTTGTAATAATCTAGAAGTATCAGTGTAGAACTAACAAATGATTTTTAAATTCCATTTCATTAATTTAATCTTCTGGTTTAAGTTTTCCCTTTTATCAAGAATTTATGATTTACATATAACAATTTGCATGCAATGATAAAATATGCTTGTATGTGTACTCTCATAGTTATTATTTTGATCTGCTTTGCCCTTATGTAAGTCTACACCTTCGGCCGAAATATTGGCACATATTACAAATATAAGGGAGCGGAGTGGCTCAGTGGTAGAGCACTGAGTTGCCATGCCGGAAAATCCTGGTTCAAATCCCGCTGCGGGCAAGATTAGCAAGATTTTATTAAGTCTGTTTGAAGCCGGAGATGGATCATACCTGGACTCTCCTGGGGCTCACCCAGCCTCTATAAAATATTATAATAATAGGGTACCCAAAATAACGGGGAAAATCTGGCGGTCCAGCGTGATCTAGGACAAGTCACCTCCTTGCAGGACATTTGTCCATGACACAGTACAATCTCTACCATGAACTGAACCCTAGACCCGTTCACGGGTTGTAGTGGTACAGGTTTTTTATTTTTTTATTACTAAGATATTTGCAGTTATCTTTGAATGTAACCTGCGACCAACTACTCAATTATTTACCATTTTTAACAACTTAAAATTGTTTTGACGAATGGACATGGGTTCATTTCATGATAGAGGATGTACTGTTTCTTTTACTATTTAAAAACAATTTAATTGAAAACGCTTATCTAAACGTAAAGGCGGATCTTTCTCGATATAGAGACAATTATTTAATAGAGACAAATTATTTCATGATTTAAACGTTTATTTAATGTCACTTTACGCTGCTATGGCTAATCGGACGATGCTACAGTGAGAGCTCTAAATTTTGTCTACCCAGGTTTAATTAGGATAGGGATTTTTAACGACTAACTGACATCGTACAGGCTCGGGACCCCCGTTTAACGACCCTTCCGAAGGACGGCGTAACTAAGGATTTTTTACTCCCTTAAAAAAATCCTATATATTTTTTTATTATTTTAGGTATTGGTTTCCAACCTATAATATTTTGGCTCTACCCTGAATATTCGGACAAAATCACAACTAATTAGATTAAACCAATAAAACTTTAACCAGGTTAAGGTTATAATGTTATCAGCCCATAGCTCTTGGGTTTCAGTACGCGGTGGAAACTGAATCTAAGACAACGTTTGAGAACTGTTGATTTGACCAATGTTACTCTCTACCCCAAGTTTTTCTCAAAATAAGAGTAACCACTTTATGGATACTGACTGAGACCCAGGAAGGCGTGCCAATCCAGCATCCATGGCCGTTGACAGATTAAACATTTTAATTACCCCAACCTGATTTGAACCCGGGACCTTCAGCACAGCAACCTACAGAGCTCTCTATTATTTAATTTATGTTATTTTTTTATTTAGGTAGCAGAATGCCTCAGTGGTGTGCATATTTGTCATGCCGAAGGTCCTCGGTTCAAATCCCGCAAGCTGGCAGACTTATTCAATCTGTTACCGAGTGGAGGGTTGGACCCAATGGAATTTAGGACCCTCCTGGAGCTCACCCCCCTCTGTAAATTTGGTACCCAAATAGTGGGGGATGTTGGTGATCATAGACAAATCACTTTGCAGTCCGATCGTTGTCCAAGAAACACAGTCTCTATCATGTACTGACCCTTCGTAGGCTGTATTGTAGCCGATTTTTAAAATTGTATTCACTGAAATTTACAATTTTGGTAATAAGTAACCATGACAAAAGGAAGAGGACTCGACAAAAGGTAGAACGGGAGGAGGTGGAGCTCAGGATTGTGAAGAACACCAACTGGAGGAGGTTGATATTTATGAATATCTGGGAACGATCTTCAGTCGGGATGGGAAGATACACCTCCTGGTTATGCATCGAGTGCGTAAAGCAAACCAGGTTTTCTTCCAGATATCCAGAACTCTGGTGGGCAAGCAGGAGGTGAGCAAGGAGGCGAAGCTTCGCATCTTTAGATCTGTCTTCCACCCTGTCTTCCGACAGGGCCGAGAGTTGGGTACTTCTGGACAAGAATGCCTAACGAGTGACGTCAGCAGAAATGAGGTATCTCAGAAGATCTGCGGGAAAAACGAGACGAGACTGCGTGAGGAATAGAACAATTAGAGATACCCTGGTAGTTAGTAGACATGTGAGGGATGTCATAGAGGAACGCCAGCTCAAGTGGTATGGGCAGGTTTTCAGGATGGGGTACGAGCGTAGAGCACGGTGGCTGATGGAAGCCAGACCGAGAGGGTAAAGACCGGTTGGACGCCCAAGAATCACAAATAATAGTTATATGGATAGACTCGGGTGAGAGCGGTGGGCGACCCTGGAGGATATGAAAAGAAAGGCCCAGGATTGGGACACATACCGAAGGTGGTCGGAGACTACTCCAGGCTTAACAGCACAAGGGAGATAGAGAAAGATGAAGAAGAAGAAGACAAAATCTAACAGTGTTGTTTTTGTTGCTGGAAGTTTCCCTCTATTTTTCTTTTCTTCCTCCACCCATGTTAATTCTGACTGATAATATTACCCTCCCTTACCGACTCCTATACAAGGAGGTACGCACTTAGGCAATACGCAGCATTAGGAGCCCCAGGAGAGGAATGTTGTGGAGGAAGAGCGAGGTCAGCCGGGACCCCGGGGGGTCTTAAATTAATTAGTCTGTGCCCTTCTCCCTATTTAGCGGGGGGTCTTTTATCTCGCCGCCCGTGGATTACATTCTTAGCCTGAATATTTCACATACGTCGAGATTTTTTAATAATTGTCTCGAAAAATATTTTCAGCAGGTAATTTAATTTTTTGAAGTGAAAATTTCTTTAGCCGTGTTGAGCGATATTCGGTTGGGGGAAAACTCATGCGTTCGCTTCACCAACATGCTCGTGACGTATTACGCAAGACTGGCGACGCGTAGTGGCCTGTGTACGAGTCATACGATTTGTTCTAATCGACCTTAGTTTAAATGTTAGAATTCGATTGATATAAGAAAAACAGTATTTTACTAAAAAGTTGTTTAATAGTCAAGCAATTCTCACTAATAATAATTTGAACGACTAATTTAACTATTTCCCTAAATTTTATTTGTGGCATACGTCTTTATAAGCCTTTGCAAATTTAAATAAACTATCACTGATCGTATTCCTAAATGAAGCGTTAGCTTTGCCTATGTAACATCTCCAAGTCATATAACTTGGTCTTCAAGTTATAGACCGGACACAATTATAAATAGATTTACAACAGGACTAAAAAAAATAGAGAGATACTACAATAAATGGAAAATCAAAATAAATCAAGATAAAACCCAAGCTATATTATAAAGAGACGACCGAATTGTATCCCCAACTGAATGGAAACAGAAAGCCTGTACCATGGACAACGCAGAATAAATATTTGGGACTTAATATGGACAAAAGGTTAACTTTTACTTTCCACACTGATTAACAGGGTGTGTGTACTATATATCCATACTTTAACAGGAATTCTAAATTAAGCACAGATAATAAGTTATTATTATATAAAGCCTGCTTACGACCTATACTAACATACGCATGCCCAATATTTAGTTATATGTCTTAAACTAATTACAAAAAATTACAAATATTCCAAAACAAATGCCTAAGAATTGCTGGAAATTATGCATATTACACTAAAGTTAAAATTATACATAAAGAATTATGTATACCTTATATAAATGTATTTATCAACAAACAATGTTAACTTTTTTTTTAAGTGTAAAAACAATAAAAACCCACTTATAAAAAATATTGGGAACTATACAAAAAATAGTACAAAGCGGTAAGAACATAAAAGAACAAAACATTTATTATTGTAGAATACCAATTTCTTTTATTTCATTGTTATTGTTTATATATATGTATATAAAATACTAAGAATTTATAGTTACAATTTTTGTTTATTTTATTATTATTATTTTTTCTCTATTGGAAATTTTTTATACATTTTTTCTTTCATTGTAAATTATGATTCTTCACATATAGGTTTAACTTTGTATAATTGTTATTAATTTGAAACTGGTATATTTGATTCAGCATGTAATTTTGTGAATTGTTGCAAATTATACAAGAAATAAAAAACTAAAAAGAAAACAAAAAAAACAAAACATTCCCTCGGCCAAATCATTCACACCAGATGCTCAAATTTCACTCGTTCACTCATTATTTAGTCTGCTGAGCCTCAATAGATACAACCATACTCAATATATAGAGCAGCATTATTTGAAAAAAAAACTGGCTGTATAGCGTAATATTGGACGAATCAGCTCGCTGCGCAACTAGTTGTCTGAGACACCGTTGATTTACAGTCTCAAAAATATACTGAACACCAAGAACCTTCAGGTGCTGAAGTGGTACTGATTTTAATTTTTTAAATAATGGTTTAATCTATTCTGTTAAGATCATTGTGACCTAATTTATAATGGGATGGGGCAAAATAATATCGGATGGGAAACTATTTGTTATGGTCGACTTTAATTCACTGGTTGGTTTCAGGCAGTAATTAATCTTTACTAAAGCTCCTGTAGGTCGGGGACAGTCCTTTCTGGTCTGTTTACATTTAGATGAACGTTTTCATTCATGCTCTTTTAAATATATATGCTATACTATAATTGTTTTAGATAATATACTATCTGTATATTACTTAATATATCAATGTATATGTATATCTGATAGTATATTAAATTTTATTAGTATGGTATACTGATAAGATACCCACCCATACATAACGTATCTCATCTACATAAACGTTATCTATGTGTATATTAAATTTATAGATCATTCTCTTAATTACTAAATTGTGTTACTAATTAAAATAGTTGGATAACGTTATTACTATCCGATTGCGATGTAAATTGTCAAATGTCCGAAACAGTGAACGCATTTAAATGAAAAAATATATATACCGAACAGTTTATAGATTTCGTCCCTAAAGATACACATAAATTAATAAAATAAATTGCGTGTAAAAATAAAAATAAATATTTTCTTCCAATAAAAAAGTAGTTGCTTTTTAAAATAGATAAACATTTGAGATGAAAACTTATCAAAATAACTATAATTTGTGTTTGTAATAAAAAAAAAATGAGCGGTATTAGTATAAAAAATATAATACTAATAATCGAATTATGAATATAAATCGCTTGACGCCTAATGATATAAACAGAATATAAAAACAACATTACCAAAAATCGAAACGTTATTGGTAAATTTCCAAAACGTAATTCTTTACGAAACTCCATATCGATTTGCAAAGAATTATGTTATGATCCAATTTTTGTGTTAACACAATCTTTCAGTAAACAGAAAAATATTCTGGATTTCAAAAATGGTTTTTAAAACAAAGCAGTAATGATTTGAACAAACAGCTACAGTTTTCAAATAACAACCAGCAATGAATTAAAACTTGTTTGAGAAAGGCGTATGTATATTGATTCGATATGTTTACATGCTGAAATAGAAAATACATTTTGAATATTTGAGGACCAGTCAGAGAGAAAGGAGGTCTTACAGAATCCGGTATAATGAGTACCTGTACAAACATCAGGATGACAGTCACGTTTATAGGAAAAAGAGGCTCACATGTTATGGATACCTCTTGTCCGTTCGGACCGGTTAGACTCCGGAAGAGGATTATATATATATATATATATATATATATATATATATATATATATATATATATAGATAGATAGATAAAAGAACTGGTGGTAATAAGTGGGCAGAGGAAGATAACTGGCTCAGAATCGGAGGACTTGAAAGACTAAAGGAGCTGCACGAAGAATGGATACGAGGCCGTGCTCCTCAGCAACCCGAAACATTTACTCATTTTATCTGAATCGATGAATGAATGTTCCGAAAAAAATACTTAATCAAGCTAATAAGAAACTTCTACTCCATTGTGAACTACTAGTCTTCCATAATTGATTGGGGCTGATTATGAGTCCGAATTTAATTTATGTTGTAAGAGGGCACTGACTTAATCTTTTTTTATTCAGGTATATCCTATATTTATAAGTATTACCTGTTTGATAAATATTTCTATTTACGCTTTCCGTACCTTGGAATTACTAAAATAGAGATATGGAAAGATTTTTGTTCAAAATGAGTTAATTGAGTGGTGTCATTCTGGTAGTGCCTAAATGGTGACCTCTGGACATGGCTAATTTTTAACTCCATTTCAAGCCAAATGCTACGGAAATTATAAAGAGTGTGTATAGTTAATATCGAACATTGATTAGGCATGGAGTGTTTTTTGTATGGTTATGAATAACATGGATATTCTGCCACTACTTCTACGTAACGTGTCAAACCTGTAGAAACAGTTCAAATTTATGGTTGTCCTAGTCTATTTGTTTTTGGAATTAAAAAGTTTACATTAGAGGAAACACAGATTCTGATGACCTACCAAAAGTAGGCAAAAATAAATATTTCATTGATTTTTCAACATGAAGACGTTAAGCAAACTAAAGTTCCAATAGAATAGGCTTAGATAGTTTGACATCTATCGTACATAGTTTGACACCAATTCTTCAGTTCTGCAATTGTGATGTAGTTGTGACATGTTCATGCGGTTACAATTTAATAATTTAACTAAAATAAGTTTGTGTCATATTATATTATTGTATATATTTTGAGTAATAAAAAGCTTTTGAATATATTTTATGTGCATCAAATATCCATATAACCAGCCATAGCTCGTATTTTTTAATAAAAACCCAATGGTTTCTCACTCTGTTATTTCTATTCTAGCTCGTTCTGGTTATAATTTAATACTTTTTAGGAACAATTTTCATAGAAATGGACAAAAAATGTAGTTTTTTAGTTTAATCTTACATTTTAGAAGAAGGCGAAACAAAAAAAATATGGCTGGTTAAATAGTCTCATAGTCACCGATAGATATAAGATCGTGACTTCATTATACAGGACTTTAACTACCCCTACCACCAAGAAGTGGTAATACTATCTGCGGAAATGGTACCTGTTTTATTATGTTTAACCTCCACTAAGTACAGTTCATTTTTGATAATTATATTAATAATTATAAAACATCTATGTATAATTCCATGTGGATGAAGGACCCTTTGATAGCCTCAACAGACTGGTATAGCTAAATCCCCTTGGAGTTACTATCCGATTACCGTTGAAGGGTACTTTCACCGTAATTCCTTCTCAACAATCCGACATGTTAATCTCACTCGAATTAAATCTGACAGGGCCGAGTTATCCTCTCTTCTCAAAACTCAGCTAAGCGGCAGCCTTCAAACGGAACTCTACCTTTTTTCATTTCAACTTTTTTTTAGAGAGAGCGAGAGAGAGAGAATAGGGGATTTATAAAATAAATTAGATTCGTTTCTTTGTTGGTATTTAGACATAAGGGTAAATAAAGAATATAAACCTAAAAAAAGGATTTATCCGATCGAATTTGAAGTAAATAAATATAGAAATTCAAGAATATTTGGTCTCTTTCACAAAATGGAAAAAAAAAAATCAATAATTGATAGGTTGCATCAGTTATGTTATATCACCTGCCACCTTGAATAAGTCGATTTTTGTTCAAAATGTGTTAATTGAGTGGTGTCATACTGGTAGTGCCTAAATGGTGACCTCAGGACTTGGCTTAAAATGGAGTTATTGCTTATTTTTAAACTCCATTTCAAGCCAAACGCTACGGAAATTATAAAGAGTGTGTATAGTTTATATCAAACATTGATTAGGTATGGAGTGGTTTATGTATGCTTATGAATAGCATGGATATTCTGTCACTACTTCTACATAACGTTTCAAACCTGTATAAACAGTTCTAATTTATGGTTTTGAAAGTTGTCCTAGTCTGTTTGTTTTTGGAATTAAGGAGTTTACACAACTTCTACTCCAATTCAAAAATATAACATACATCTTATTTTTATTTCTGACGTTTTTGAATTGTATATTGTAGATTATTTTTGACTCTTTTTACGTCCAAATATATGTAATCTGCTATAAAAATTTCTGAATATAATATTCCTAAATATTATCAAACAATTTGCGATTACGAATTTTTCTTCTTATTATTTGGTCCTGATATTTTTTTTTTGTAATTTAGGATATTCTACTTTCCAATTGATGGATACATTTTTTTTTTTTATTAAAATTGCTTATAGTAGAATTTATCTCTTGTCTTTTTCTCTTCTTTTTTCTCTCTCTCTTCATCCAAATAAATATACCTTTCCTGAGTAGTTCTGCATATATTTTTCCGAAATATTTGTAAATAATGTCATATTTTTTTTATTGGTATTGGTTTATTTTGTATTTTAGACGTCAATACCACATCTATATAATAAAAATGAATCGAAATTTCCTTGCTAACCACAAAACTCGAGAACGGCTAATTTTTTTTTCATATTCTTTTTTAGGCGCAATGAGGGTTCTTATGGAGAGAAAAACCGTAAAAATGATGAGGGAAACCTTCGGTGGCCGAAAAACCTTGAAATTTTCGGATTTATTTCAGTTTTTGGCCTTTATCTACTAATCGGTGCGTTTTTGAAAAAAAAAAACATAGGTAAAAATGTTTAAAGAAGATGAAATTTGCTACACTTTGAGCCCAAATCCAATTCTGTAGGTCTAACAGATCCTGTGTTATGTTCCAATCATATAATAACTAACCGGAATCATAGCTCTATCTATCTACATAATAAAAATGAATCGCCATTTCCTTGCTGACAGCTCGACCAATTCGGGTAATTTTTTTTTCCATATTGTTCTTAAGACGCAAAGAAGGTTCTTACAGAGAGAAGACCGTAAAAATGGCAAGGGAATAATAAAAACAACAATTTTCTTTTCCCATTCAAACCACTCTGTTCCCAGCTGTCAAAAATTTGACGTCAATCAAATCAAAACAAACTACGCTGGATCTTATGCCATCTGGTAATCATAAAATTGTAATCAGAGCTGATAAAACTCCTGTAGGAAAACAAGGGAGATGTTTCAATGCACCAACAATCGATCAAGTTGCCATTCAAATGGTTGGAGAAAATTTGGAAGCCCTTTGTTCTAGGGTAATAGGGCAGAACAACGTCTGCCGGGGCGGCTAGTTTATTATATTTTCAACGTACCCAATATTTTATTAGTATTTCTATTAAAATAGTTTATTGTAGGATTTAAGCTGTCTCTTTTTTCGTTCAAATAAATATAATTTTCCTAAATATTTTTCAATAATTTAATATTACGGGTACTTTTGTCTAAGTTGGACTTGGTATTTATTTTGTAATTTGAGCACTGTTATCACTTTTATTCTACCTTCATAGTGCTGGGTACTTATTTTTTTAATATGAATTGTTTTTTAAAATATATTTTTCTTCTTCATAATCAATTCTTCCTCGACTCTGAACTTGGCTGATTACAGTTTCAGAACTGCGTAAAATTGTGAATTTAATTTGTCAAGTAAGGTAAAACTTGGTTAAGATGGGATTTAGCAAGTAGGGGAGATCTGACCCTAGAAGGTTGAACTCTATTAAACTGGAGCTGGGAGGCCGTTCTGTAACCCAGCCCTGGGGATCTCCCTAACAAGGGAAATTAATGAGTAAACTTAGTTGGCCTCTCTACTCTGTTAGCTCGTAGTGTGTGCCCGCTCATTCTGTTTACCGCCGTCGCGTCAAGGGACCATCAACCTTCCCTTCATAAAAATAATTTTTTTTTTTGTTTAAGTATCCCAAAGCCAACATGACCCCGTAAAAACCACATAAAGAAGCCTAGTCGTTGCCCGTTCACCCTAGCTATGCAAAACCTTGTATGATTAAAGTATGGTTAAATTATTAAATTTAATTCTGCAATAAAAAGTGTTCTTAGGTTCGTTTTTTCATATCATTATATTATTTTTTATAATCTAAACTTTTGGTAATTATTCCGGAGGTTGTCGCTTCGAGTTGGTTCACAACAAGTTTTAATCTTTCATTCGTTTCCCTTTTAATAGTTTCGAAAAACAAGTTGATGTGCTTTAGTAACGAGTTTTCTTCTTTTTTTCCCCCCTTTTTTTTATCGCTAATTTCGTCAGTCAGGTGTTTCGACCCATCTGTGAGCTCATTTTGTGGTAAGGTATTGTCACGTGTTGATGTATACCATTGCTTTTATTTGGCCAAGTAATTGCCAATATTTTGATTTATCTTGACTTACTCTGAGGCTCCGCGGTAAGCATCCTTATGATAATTTGTGAATATTATTCTATATACACTTTTTTAACTTAAAATTAATTGTTTATTTATTAATTTTAGCTGGTGTTACGGTGTTATGTTATGATGTTATATTTCTTTGATGATGAATACAGCCAACTTTCTTTACACTTTAGTATGAAAAAGAGAATGTGATTATGGAAAATGATAACCGAAATCTACTCATCACTTTTCCATACTAAAGCTCACGATAATTTTTATTTCTGGAAAGTATTAAAAATGAAACGAATAAATAGTTTAAAGTTGTAGCTCAGCTCGAAGTGTCATCTTGCGGAACAGATACCAAACTTTCTTCTCTATTTTATCTCAACATTACAATATACATCTATTAATATTATTAGGTACTCCTTTTGTATTATGGATGTAATAAGGATTGAATAATATTTAAATTGAATAATATAAAATTATATTATCTTGTTAAGGGAGAATGAATTATACCAGAGGTGTTTTTGGTGGAAAGATACAAGCCGATTCATCGTATTTTAGTTATACTGATATGACCTATTGTTTTTTTGACAGGATCGGTAGTGCAATAACATTCGTTATGCTGAACCTCATTTCATAGCACCTATTTCTTCGAATATCAATCTATTCATTAATTAGTTAACAGAAACAGATGTTATTTCGCTGTGTTAATACAATCATCTCCGAGGCGATGCTAGCCCAGTCCTACGCAGTCTTGTTGAAACTAGATTAAAATATAATTATTAGTTTTAAGAAGTAAATAATTTATTTATTTATTATAATTAATAGTTTTGGGAACTTCTATGTGAGCACTTTTGTTTTAAATTTGTTTTTTATTGCTTTTATTTGATATTTGATTTCGTAAAGGTACTTTTATGAGTATTAAATGTATATGATAATGTTATTTTATTATATCTAGTTTATTGAAATATGTTTAACGATATTAAATTCCATAGAATTAAACCTAGTAATTTAAAAATGTTTAAAAAAGATTACCTTACTCCATGAATTACCTAGCCAAATTCAAACTAATCTTTTGGAACAAAGTAACTAAATTTCACAATCCAATCAATCGTGAGTAAGTATACAATTACGACAAAATTATAATAGTAAATGAAAGTTGTGAAAATAGTTATGATTTGGAATCAAATATTGTTAAAAAAAATATCTTCTTTTTTACTTTTGAAATGAATGCTGCAGCAGTCCGCTACACTTATTCATAATTAGGGCGTAGCAGTCAGGTGTATCAGTTCATCTAGTTGCGCTTCATATGCAAAGCACAGTGCCAGGACGTGCAATTCTTCAGTACAAGAACTCTATGTATCTCGGGGCATTGAGGTTGTGAATCCCTAGGGGTCTGCACCAGTCTTTTGTTCCCTGTACTCTCTACTACTTTCAGATTGAAGTTTCCTTGAAAGGAAAATTTCACTTAATTATTTTTTCAATTTTGTCCTATCTTGTATATCTTCCTATCTCATACCATGACTTTCCTCAGTTCCTTTTATCCATGTTATTCGTGGTCTTCCTTGTATCTTCTCTTCGGCGATTTTCACCAATTGAAAAATAAATTGGGGAATCTTTCCTCCTTCAATCTTTTGAGATGACCCATACCATTCTGATCTTTTTTTATTTATATTTTGGAGGACGCTTTTTTTGAGTTTGCACTAATTTAGCCATTAGACCTTCTCTCCAGTCTGGATACCCTAGCAGCTCTCCTCCAAAAGTGCATTGTATATTGCTATATAAATGAATATACTTTCAATTATGGATTTATATATGAGCTTCTTGGTATCTTTAGCCACATTATTGTTCCAAAGGAACGAGTCAAGAATACCATTTATTTATATATGGTATTTATTTATTTAAATAAATATAATTTATTTAGTTTTTAATTTTACTTTATTTTTTTTTTGTTGGTAAATTGTTAATTCAAGGTTATATTATGATTCAGTATAATTGTATTCTAGCTCATTACCGATTTTAAAGTACTTAACTACTTTATAGTAATGATAAAATACCTAGCTATTTCAATATACTTCTTAAAAATAAAACAATTTAATTATTTTTTACTATCCTTTAAGCTGTTTTTTATTCATGTCACTCTTTGTATATACTTAGTATTTAGTTTATATAAATGTCAGTGAATAGTTTAAATACTTTAATCTTTCAGAATTGACATTTAATTTTCTCTTACAAATCTAAAGCGTGTATGACCTTTTTTTAATATGGAAATGGTCATGAATAAAATGTTTGATACACAGTTCTTCTACCTAAAATTATTTTTCTAAATATCTCATAAAAAAAGGATTATTATTATTAGTTAGTTTTGTAATAACGCATGGTATATTTATATTTTATTACTTAACACTACTACTGTCTAAACCATTAAATGTTATTATAGCTGTCATATAATTACCATGCGTTACTATATTATTTACATTGATGTCTATTTCGGTTCAGCAGCAGATGTTTTAATGAGTTTCATGTTCAAATTAACTGTCAATGGTAGTTTATGTAAACCGTTACAATGTTGCAGCTTAAAAACTTAATAAGTACTAAATGCAAAAAAACATTTTTTCTTGGTTTATTTGTAGCATTCATGAATATTTGAAAGCTATAAACAAAAATACATAATATTACATCGTTCCTTCAAAAGAACAACGAAATAACGAGTTAAGCCTTATGTGGCAATTGTATTGGTTAAAGCTTTTTAATTCAGGAGCGACATATGAGTCATATGCCATACCAATTTTTTTTTTTTTAATAAAGTCATATTTTGAGTTTCATCATATTTGAACTTGATGCATTATGGCAATAATGACATGACTTAAAATCAAAAACGTTTCAAGCTTCTAAACATTTTCTAATATTTATTAAAAGAATTTTCCAGAAAATATAGAGATGCTCTGCTTTACCAATTCCCAACTTTTCTTTTTTTAACTCCTAAGGGGTACTTCTATTTATAAATTAGGTGCAATTTAAATAATTTATTTCCATGGTTCAAATCCCGAACGCTGGCAGACATTTATTTAATCTGTCGGCGGCCAGATCCTATGGGATCCCATGGGACTAGGCAAATCCAGCCTCTGTAAAGTGGGAACCCAAAATAAGTGGTAAAAATCTGACGGTTGAGCGTGATTAGGAAAAATCACCTCACTGCACAACCCTTGTCCAAGAAATAGTCCAACTAAATAACATCATGTACTGACCAGGTACAGAAATCTCAAATATAAAGATGTATATTTGATATATGAATATATCCTGTTTGTAACATTATATTAATAACATCATGTACGTAGTATTGAGTAACCACAAACCAATTACTATAGTATAAATTCATGCTAATTTTACAGACTTGGGAATAAGTTGTTATGTCCAATTTTGTCATCATTGAAGGAAGTGTAATCGTGTCAATACAGGAATGACTTAATTCGGCTTCATTCAGTACATTTAACCGGGTAATTTACAGAGTGAAATATTAATTAAGTGTTACTGATTCAGCTGGATGAAAGAACCCAATGCCACTCACACAGAAAATAAAAATATGGAAATCATAAAACACACTCTAATACCAAGCTTATCTTTAAACTGTAACAGTATTCCAAGGAAAATATAGCCGAAGATCGGTTTCTCATAAAAGATGACGAATGGTTTCGATTTTGTGAGAGAGAGAGAAAGAGCTAAGAAAGAAGGTAAGAGACGCGGGCTGCGGGACAGGGCATAAACATCCGACTGGAAGGGCGAAGGGCTGGGGCACGCGAAGGCTGGGACACCCTCCAGGCATGCTAAGTTCCTTTGACAAATGGAGCTTCGTTTTTAGAACGAAAGGAGTGAGAGATGGGCTGACTCTGGCCTTTTAGCGCTTTTCCACCCGGCGGCTCGTGTATAGCTCCCATTGTACGCGTCGCCCCCCGTTCCAAATTTATGAAGCGAGGGATTTCACTCTGATTCAATAGGACGGATTCAATGGGGAAGTGGTTCGGGAAGGCAAAAATATAAATAAAATAAAAAATACGAAAAAAAATCGAAGGAAGAGAGGGGGCATATTTTGGAATATTTCCTCATCTCATTCCAATTTAATATGCCATGCATAATGAGTCGTAAAAAGGAGGACTATAAAGAAAAAGACGAAGTGAGAATACAAATTTGGAATATCCAAAGAGGAAATAATAAAAGATTTATGTTTATGACGGAGGATGGCCGATAACTAATCTCCTCCACTGGACAATATATCATTACTAGCTCGGCAACTTGTTAAAAGTTCTGGCTTAGTGCCGTGAGGAAACTTCGGCTTATCTTTAATAATAGCTCCCGGGCCGATTCTAAGATTGATAGCGCCATTTATCGCAGACCAGCTATCTCTTCTTCCGTTAATTTTCTTAGGGCGCCTAATAAACTTTAAATAAAAATACTGTAGGACCATAACTTGTGAAGGGTTTTGGGTTCAGTACATGTTAATACTATACTTTTTCTCACACAAAGGTTGTGCGGGGAGGAGATTTGTCCTAGATCACGCTCAACCGCCACATTTTGCCCCCTTACTTTGGTCACCTACTTTATTTATAAAGTGGCCTCTATGTTGGGTGAGCCCTTGATTCCATCTCCGGCCACTAACAGACTAAATAAAAGTCTCCCAACGAGTGGGATTTGAACCCAGGACTTTCGTCACGCCAACTGAGCCCTCTACCACTGAGACACTCCGCTAATAAACTTATATATATATATATATAAATAAACTTTAAATACTTTTCCATATTTTGCCAGATATGTATCTAGACTCAATATATAACTAATGTATGTATTTGTATCTGGTTTTCTTGACTGTTAATAAATATAAGTTTTACTTTCCGTTCTTGAGAGTCAGCCTATTTGTTAAACTTCTTTTTGGCGAGGGATTATATTGTACTCAAAATCTTGCCCTAACGGTGAATTATATAGCATATTAGTCTAAGTAAAATTGACACAAGGTGTTAATAAATAAATAGTACTTACAAATTGATGACGATGTTACCAATAAACAAAATGGGTAAATTTTATATTTGAACTAGTGTGTTATTTAATATAATTCATTAAAATCCCATTTTTCACTATATGATCGAAACATCGCCAAAAGAAAGTTTAACGAATTGACTGTATCTCAAGAACAACTTTCAAATACATTGATGATCAAGAAATGATGTTTATAATATTAAACTGTGTTTTATTGTCCATCAAATGATAATAGAAGAGTACGTAGGAATAGTGTATAAGTATCTATGCCGGAGTTTATTATCCTTGCATAATTAACTTCAGAAGGCTTTTAATTAACTAGTTAAGAATAGTAGGGGGTGATTAATGGAGTCAGACGTCTTTGTTTGCCTTGATTTTTAAACTAACTCCACAAAAAAGCAGAGGTGCTGAGCGTAACAGATGCAAATAATCAGTTTAGAGCGGGCCAGAGGAACAATTAGGGAGGCCCTAAGTGGAACCAACCATTTGTCAAAGAGTGGAATAGAGGGCGCTGCAATCTCATCACAGAGACTCTGCTTGTGTATTATTAATATAGGACTCCTCCTCCTCTATCTTTCTCCAAGCCTAACAATCCTCGTGCTAATTCTGTCGCTTCTCGCCTCATCGTCATTAATTCTGTTTGTACTCGCTGTTGCAGGTGAGAGGCTGTGCCTGCCTTTCCTCCGACGTCTTCGACGCTATTGGCGAAACACAAAGCTCGTTAGTGGGTTCCTTTATCCTGATAGCGAACGCTTCAGCTGTTGAGCAATCCCCGTGTATAGATTTAATTTATAACTATGATTGATTATTTCATTGGTGAAGGAATCAGTAGTTTAATTAAAATATAGAAAAGTATGGTCAGTACGGTGTCCCTGAGTAGATTCGGTTCTCTATAAAATCTGTTTTATGAGAAAAATACACGAACTGTACAAACGATAATGAGCGGTGTGGCTCAGTTATAGAGCGCTGTGTTTCCGAGCTAAAGGTCCTGAGTTCAAAACCGGCTGTGACAGATAATTTATTTTATCTGTTAGCAACCACCAATGGAACTGTACGAGACGTACCCTAATAGAGGGGAAACTGGTGGTTAAGCGTGATCTCTGACAAATCACTTCCATGTTCTACCACATACTTCTGAAGCATCATCATCTAAACTGAGGCACGAGGGATCCTGCTTTCGCAACCGTGTCCGCTCTTTCATTGCTGGCGATTCCACAGTGTCCTGGGAGGACTGTTGCTCTAGCAAGGTTTGTTATCGAATTTATCGCGGAGACAAGGTTTTTTAGGCTTGCAAATGCTTTTGGTCTATCTTGTATTGCTTGGAGCGTGCATCAGCGAAAATGGCCACCTTTTGGAGATCATAGGAAGAAGAGGAAATTATCCTGCAGGTCTCAATATGGCCTCCTGCTCAGCTCGGTAGTTGTTGGAGTTTAGCCCTGTAGCTATAGACTTTTCTACAGTTGCACCACACAGAAATTCTATGTAGGTTCCGCCCCCACTGCCCCTGTTTTCTTCTGCAGCCGAACCGTCCGTTGTCTCTTGAAGGCTCTTGTCCATTCTAGTGGTGAGTGATTCTTATTGATAAATATTAGCGTCTCATATAGGAGTTCGATTGGCAGGAGTTCTTTTTTGCTATTTATGCCTGGTATGCTGTCTGATATTCTTGCGTTTGTAGCAACCTCCCAGGGTGGGGGAAGAGTTTCACAGTCAAGCGGCACTAGCTGTATATCTCTTCTATATATATCTCTTCTTGTTGTGATTTGATGTAGTGCACAGGACTCTTTCTATCGATTCAGGCTGAGTATCCGTTAGTAAGCCTCTCTTTTGGTGGGTGCTCCGGAATGTATTCGGCTTTTGATGCCAGGTTCAAGAACTTGAGGTCTCTTCTTTCAGTGAGCGATTGTAGTTTTGTCAGGGCTTCAAGTTTATTGAGAGGTGTTGACTTCATTGCCCCTGAAATCAATCTTAGGTCATGGTTTTGGACCGTAGTAACCTTTTGGAAGTTGGTGTTTGCCGATGTGCCCCAGCTGGTTAAACCATATTCTAAGACTGGTCGGATGTAGCCCACAAAGAGATTTTGGAGAGCTTTGTGATCTGCTCCACAACCCGACCCTGTGATCTTTTTCACGAGGCACAGTCTTTTTAGGCCCTTTGTTGGGCGTGATTCTATGTGTGGTCTCCACGTCAGCTTTTCAGCATCCAACTTGATTCCCAGATATGTTGGGGTTTCTTCAAGTTGTATAGCCGTTGATCCAACCTTGAGCTGTACTGAAACCATACTGGAACCACATACTGTACTGAAGACTCTTCATAGGTCTTACTGGTTCCGGTTACTTTGTATAAACTTCAACTAAATATCGTTTATAAAAAGAAAGATCTATTAGTGATTTTTTTTCTGTCGGCAACAAAAGCCAGTCCCGTCCCTAACAAGAAATAATATTTGATTCTTTACTGATGGAAAATCCGTTTCTTACATTAATTCATGCTTGACTTCCCTCACTGGCTTAACTATGGCGGTGCTATCACCCATGAAGGATCCTGGTCTCCACATCAATTCTACTCCACTAAAGCAATCTAAGATCCTCTGTAGCTCTTTTATCTTTTCACCCCAGAGGTTGTAGGTCAGCTTCAACATCATCCAGCCACCGCAGCCTGTATCTTCCTCTTCCTCTTCTGTGGTTGGAACGTCCCTCAATTATCTTCCTTTGTGGTCTTCCCCGAAGAAGTCCTAACTATCTTATCTTCCCCTTTTTGGTTTACGGGATTAAACAAGTCTCCAAGTTCTCTGTTGTTTATAGTCTGCATACATTTTCTACTTTGTTTGTGTCATATAGTTTTATTGTTATATAATTAAATCATTTGTTAAATTTTAAATGTAAGGAGGTACTAAAGGTGTAAGTCACTGACGTAATTCAACGAAGCATCCCCGCTTGTGTAGTTAAGTACTACATTTTTGTAATGACATTTATAATGTAAACTCTATGTTTTAGTATAGTTTTAATCATTACCTTCCATTTTTATCCATGGCCAACTAATTTTGTTTCCAGTTATCCTTTTATATACTCGGCTTACAATGACAGTGTTTAATGTGTACACTGACTGTCACAAAATATCTAGAAATTGTAGTGTCTGCTTGACCACACTTCCATCCTGAACTGGATTGGTTTCGTCCAAATATCGAATTATCATGGACTGCTTGCTAACATCAGGGTGGGATGTCTTCCATCAGGGCTAAGATCGATTTTCGAGCGAGTGCTTAAGGCGGTTTTACTATCACAGTCTCCTATGATTGGAGTTTGTGACGCTTCAGCAGTAGCGTTGAATCATCCTGTAATGCCCGGTATCGCTGGATTGGTTTTTAAATTATTTTTTTTACCGCTCAGTAATCAATAGGAGTCATTTTACCAACGCAGGTGGTTCTTTTGCTGGAGTTCAAGAAAACAGTAATACGGCCAGAGTTACGTGCAAGATGTGGGCATTAAGAGAAGAACTGATAAAATAAGGAGCCTTAAGGTAAATGATATGGATGTAAAGGAAAGAGTTCAAGAGGCGATTGAATTGAATGGAGGGGGGGGGGTAGTAACAGAAGAAGTATTGGTCACAGCAAACTGGTTAGATGTTTACCAATCGAACGCCCAAAAATCAATTAATGAAAGAATTGTATTAACAGAATGTATTTAAAAATGTACCAATAATAAACATACAATATGCGTAATATCTTATAACGCGTCGTAATTTTGTAAGGCGCTTGTATGATTATTTTTGTCATAAACAACCTTTCCGTACTAAAGTTGCTATCATTCTTCCCCATTATTAGGGTTTGGTGTAGAAACTGACTTGTACAACAATTTTTGTCGGCTTATGAGGAACATAGGAGCCATGTACCATTCAACACCAGAATCCTACCAAATATAATAGAATGTCTTTCCAGATATCTTTTACATTATTTTACCCACTAGTGTGATCAAGAATGACTGTTGATTGATTTACCGGTTCTACGAGATACAGCCGTTTTGAAAAAAAAAATTTCTGATGGTATCAGACCATCGTAATTAGTTTTTTTATTATATAGTTGGCTGATGGGGCACAGAGTTGCCGTGTTACGTTCTAAGAATTTCGTGGGGGTTGACTGTGGCAAACTAATGTCGACATCAATAAAGGAGTGTGAAGGGTGGTTCGTTTCGTTATGAAGGATGCCTCAGCGTGCCTGCAGATGTTCTGGATCTAGGGCAATTTCCATAATCATGTCCTTTGTACATTTACAGCATTTACATATGTGTATATTTACATGCTTATGGTTAGGTTGTTTCTCTTTCCGAACTACTGTTATCATTTTGTTATCACTTATATTTTTTCAAGAATTATTCAACTCATTTTAACCAAAATCAAACTCATAAAAATGGATTAACAACTACTTTTTCTCTAATCCACATATTGGGTGTGTGAATATAGAGGAAATACAATTAGTTCTGTACAATCATCGATAATCGACATCGTGAGGATGTATACATTACCTCACTTTAGTTTTTTATTTGGCCAAGAAGTAGCTTTATATATATTTTTTTGTTTTTTCTTGCAATTATTTATTTAAAGGGTGTTTGGTCTTATGCTTGGCTATGCAATGATTCTTTGATGAAGTGATACAACTTAGTTACTACGAACTTTCGTTTTTTTATTTCTTAATTTGGAACTTGGATCTAAAACCTACAAAACTGTTCACAGCATCAATTAAAAAATTAAACATACTACATCTCCTTACAATGTTCGGTTTTAGAACTGTTATTTAAATAGAGAGAATAAACTGAAATAATACAAGGGCATTTTTCTTATAAAGAATAATTTTTTTTTATCTATAAAGCAAACCAAAAAATAAATCATTATACTTAACTCCAAATGTTCCATATCACAAAAAAATACTATGCAGGTACTCATATTGTAATAAGCTTACAAAATAAGTACTCATCTGATCTTTTCCAGAATGAGTATAACATCGGTATACCTCCTCTAATACCTTGGTTCTCTGGTAGGAGGGCAGGAGGTACTATCCTAGTGATTGATTTTTTTTTATTAAACGGTTTTATTATAATCCAATTAATCGATAAGATAAAAAGTATTGGGCACAAAAACATTTCGATGTATCGATTCATTTTTCTTCACCCTATCACTTGTGCTCCAATATATTCAGGTATTTCTTTCTACCTTCCTAAAAACACAGAGCCAACTACGGTTATTTCTTAGAATATTTATTTATAGTCTATTTTCTACTGTAAAATCGTTAACGAAGAAGATTAACGCTAAAGCTATATTTAATAAAAATAACTTGACAATGAACATTATTAGTATTAATTATACTGAGTCAAAAGTTAAGGCCTGAAGGTAAAAGGCGGCGAATCTTTACTTTTAATGGAACGGCCTAATTCGGCTGAAGGGTCCGATTTTAGGGAATAATGTAGCGAGCCTCCAAGTACAGCTTCCGTAAAATTCGTAAATAAGTAATTTTCAAAGTCTTCTCAGTAATCTCGTAACGCTTATGATTTCTTTTTTTTGAGTTTTGGCATATGCCGCTTGTATAATATGTTTATCTAAGATTCATTTATGATTTTGATACCCCTCTGTTTTGGAGCTTTGACTTAAAAAAAATTTCTCGAAGATATAAAATATCTATATTTATATTACATTTGAATTTATACATTCTTAAGTAGATTCTTTTCTTAGTTATTTTTTATACAAATTAATACTTTTTCTCGACTATTATATTTTCTCTTCATAAGTTTCCATTTCCTTTTTGTGTTAATCCAATAACACACAACTCCCTCAAAAACATTTTCCACTCTGTAAACATCTTTTTTGACATAATAGTTCTTCTGAAAAGAATACATCCACAAACTCTTCTCTATCCTCTATCCTTATCAATGATGGCGTATAAGAGAAAATTAATTTTTATTTTCATCTAGTCTTTGGTCTGAATGTTCATACTGAACATTTACTTACTATAATAACAATTAGAAAAAAATAGGAATATATAGAACATTCGGAAATAACTCGTTTTCACCAGCAAACATCTCATTTCTACATTTTTATTTGTACGTATAGGATGAACATGTTACTGTTATATATGTACGCTGTAGGTAATTCTATATTTTATTTGAAAGACATTGAAATGCCCTAAGAAGGGTTATCTGAGAACAGGTACAATGAACCCTCATTGGGTTTCCTAGGGACTTATCCTGTTAAAGGTAGAAATTGAAGGAAAGGGAGAGTTTTATAGAAGAGAGAAGTGAGTTAAGATCCGGCAGTCGGAAGAGCTTTCCACGTGTATCATCCACATGTATGATACCCACTTATATAATTTTGTACGCAGATATATGTTTATAGGAACCATCATCAGCATTGCATGAAAGCTTAATTAAAGTAAAGCCTATTTTTTATCTGACATGAAATTTGATAAATTTACTAAACAAATCTCTGCCGATCAACTCTTATACGTTTTGAAAAGAAACTAATAGATATTTTTAGTAAATAAATATTAATTATTATTAGTATTACGAATTTTTATAATGCAAGTGCGCAGCAATGCCCTGAACATCAGTTGGATTCCACATTCCTTATAAAATAATTAATTACATTAATGAATCTTTATTTACCCTGTGATCATTATTTAGGCAACCAGAGGACATCATAGCATTAAACTTACAATACATTTTTGAAGTGAGAATGGAACCTTCTGAGTCAAAACACACATAATCATTTCAAACGATCGCTTGCTATTCCTCTCATATAAAACGAATATAATTTCATGAAGTGTCCTCCTAATTTTCGAAAAGGCAATCTTTTATTAATCCCAGTCCTATTTTACGAGCTCCCACAACACGCATTTCTTAAAGAGTCCTCCAGATTGGAGTTTAGCAAGTTTTTCATCAATAGCATTGAAAACCTGACATTACATACGATTTTATGTTTTAAGACGCACATACCTTAATTGTTTATAAGATTAGTACTCATTTATACAAAACTAGTCGGTTCTTCGTTTTCCGCTAGGTCTATTATTTTTTATGGATTTAAACTGATTTTTAAAGGCCTTTGCAATATACCATTTGCTTCATTATTCAGGGTTTTGAACATCACAGTACCGATAAATGCTATAGTGTTATCCTGATCTATTTGTTTCTAGATCTGTAGCAAATAAATGTTCCGGGATTTTAATTGCTGCTGCACATCATCTGCTAACTACCTTTTTCCTGACCGGTAGTTTTTATATCTTATGTTGGATAGTGTAGTATCCAATCCTTTTTCTAAGTTTAAATATACTATAGTTGCCAGTCTCACAGTTCTATCAGACTCCGACCGCTCTCACCTACTGTAGGTGTTGCAGGATGGGAAGAACAGTTGTTTGTTTGTTGTTTATTTTTTTTAAGGGCAAACAACTACAAATGGTTATTATTGCCCTCACTACTGCAAAATATAAATGTTTACAGTATCTACATAGTTACCACTAGAGAGTATACATATTTACATTACCTACATAATTACATTTATATATTCTTGTTACCTTATTAGACTTAGAAAAAATATTGTTTCATATTTACATAATAACATACCATGCTATATTAGGCACATAGTAAAACCATATTAACATATTACACATATAATAGAAATGTAACTTATATGAAGTTGTTTGAATTAAAATAAAACGTTATACATAATTATATAAGATTTATGATTTTATATAAAATTTATATTATCCATATAACATTATACACACCGACAATATATATATATACACACATATACACACACACACATAAACCCACATACACACATACACATAAACGTGTAAATGTATATGTCAAATTGGCTGGTATATATCGGTGTTTTTAATAAATTTTAACGCATTATTTAAACATTGTTCGTTATCCCCCAACGCCTTTTGCATCTGCCGAGGTACGCCACACCTTTCCATCACTCCACTGTACCTAGGGCAATCCTCGAAGATATGGCGCACTGTAACTGTCACCTTACACAGTGTACATTGAGGTGGGTCTTTCTTTGTTATCAGGTATTCGTGGGTCAAACGACTGTGACCAATCCTAAGGCGAGTAATAACTACTTCTTCTCTTCTACACTGCCTGGAAGATGATACCCAGCTACTGATAGTCGGTTTGATTATTTTGAGTTTATTGTCTTCTAGCGATGTCCAAGTACATTGCCATTCGCTTTGGATATTTGTTTTTATTTGTTGAAATAAATCTGAAGGTGGGATATAAGAAAGCGTTATTTCTTCTAATAAATGGGCTTCTGATGCTGCTTGGTCGGCTTTCTCATTTCCAAGTATTCCTGAGTGGCTGGGGACCCAAAAAAAAGTTATTTTTCTTAGCGAGTCTGCTATTTGTATTAAGGCCTGGTAAATTTCCTGTATGAGGGGATTATCTGAAAAGGTGTTAGCCATTGCTTTGAGGGCACTCAGTGAGTCAGAACAAACTATTGTTGACTGATCTTTTGTTGTAAGTGTTATTTGGTGAGCCTTAAGAATAGCCGTCAATTCAGCTGTGAAGATGCCGCAATTACTGTTGAGCTTGTACTTAAAAGTTGTGTCGCCAGTATACACAGCACACGATGTAGAGTCATTGGTACGAGAACCATCTGTAAACAGGATTTTGTTAAATTGGTAGTTATTCAGTTCACCAAGGAAGGCTTGTGAAATCTCTTGTGGGGAACATTCTCTCGCCTTGGAAAATTTCAACATTTTGCAGTTGATGTGTGGAGGTGATAACGTCCATGGAGCTAGCTTTTTTCTTTGAGCATTTGTTGGCTGGTATTTTACTAGTTCGGAGATGACATTTCTCATTCTGTACCACAATGGGAGGGAGGGATTTTTCAGCCTCCTATACTTGTTCTCGTTTATTCTTTGGAATAAAGAGTAGTAAACTGGATTTTCTGGTTGCGTGTATATTTTTGCTATATACTTAGCTCCTTGTTTTTGGCGACGATATGTAAGTGGAAGGATTCCGGCTTCGACGCAGACACTGTATGCTGGGCTTGTTCTGAAGGCTCCAGTTGAAATCCGTATACCAGCATGATGGAGTGCATCTAGTCTCTTAACCCTACTATGGGTGGCAGATGCATATATAAAGCTGCCATAGTCTATTTTACTTAGGATCAGTGCCTCATAAATGCGGAGCATTGTTTTCCTGTCTGATCCCCATCTGGTGTTCCCTAGTTTTTTCAGTAGTTTCATTCTATTAACAGTTTTGATTTGTAATTGCTCTATATGGCTTGACCAGGTTAGCTTGCTGTCCATTTGGAGACCTAGGAATCGAACGTTTTCGGTGTACACTAACGGGGTATTACTTAAAACTATTTGTGGTGGATTCCCAGGGTTTCTGCGTCGGCTAAAATGTACACAGCGTGTCTTACTTGTTGAAAACTTGAAGCCAGTCCTCTGAGACCATAGTGCTAATTTATTCACAGTGTTTTGCAGGCAAATCTTAATGAACTGGAGGTCGGGTGCTTTACATAAAATGGCAAAATCGTCGGCAAATAGATAACCACTGACGTTTTGCGTTAAACAGTCAGTGATTGTTCGTATTGCAATCGAAAACAAGGTCGTGCTCAATACGGAGCCTTGAGGTACACCGTTGTTAATATATGTTTTATTGGACGTAGTTCCACCAACCATCACTCTGTAGGACCTCGTTCCGAGAAATCCTTTGATGAAGTTTGCAAGATTTCCTTTTATTCCCCAATGGTGCAGCTGTTTTAGAATATTGTTTTGCACTACTGTGTCAAAAGCATTTTGAATGTCAAAGAATATACCCACTGAGTGTTCCTTGTCGACAAAGGCATTTTGAATATCCGTTGTGATTCTAACGAGATTGTCAATTGTCGAGCGATTTTTACGAAAGCCACATTGCAAATTGTCCTGTACATTCATGTCCCCAAGTAGCCAAATCATTCGCTTATTGACCATTCTTTCTAAGATTTTACAGAGACAATTTGTTAATGAAATTGGGCGGTAACTAGCCACGTCATTTTTTGGAAGAACAGTTATTTCGGATTCTCCGGAGGCTATTAGGTTTCTGGATTCCACCCTTTTGGACGGCACATGCATTTTGTACAAGGCCATCTAGCTGCTAGGTCATCCTCGTGGAGGTAGCCTAACGGTGTGTGCTGAAAATGTGAAAAAGATGGAAAGTCGAAAGTGAAGTACACCTCTTTTCAGGAATGTTAAACAAATGTTTTATTTTTATATAGTATTGCCAAGCGTATTTTCCCTTATTTTTTCTATTATTCGTGGTTTCATGCTATATAAATTTATTATCAATTATCAGTCCTACAATAATCGCTATAGGTCGAAATCAAAAAAATGTATCGACACTATTGTATCCCTTTGACGTTTTAAAAATTTTAAAAGCTTATAACTTGATTGATTATAACTTATGCCATTATTCTCATAAAACTTCAAGTTCAAACATGATACAAGTCAAAATATTACTTCATTACAAAAAATATTATATGGAATATCAGATATATCGTTCCTGAATTGAAAAGCTTCAAACAATACAATTACTACTGATGGCTTAGCCCAAAAATGCTATTTTTTTTTGTTGTTCTTTTGACGGAAAAATATATTTGTTGAGAATTCATAAAAACCTTCAAATATTATTACATTTTATTGGTAAACATTAATTATATTTTACTTTGACTATTTATTTTTCTAAAAATAAAAGACCATCGGTTAGTGTCTTTATTGCGGTATTAGGAAACGGCATAGAGTGTGATATTCGAGAGTGAAATCACTCTTACAATAAATTATATTATTTTACATACACTTTTATATACAATACGTTTTATTGCGTTTTTATAAAATTGTACATCACTCAACTTTCTTTAAAACATAAAAGGATACTTGAATTATTGTGTGTCTTCGCGTTTTTTTTACTTTTTACCTGAGATGGTTGGTAGAGATAAACAAGGAATGTATGCTCATTATGAAACCTATACCGTTGTATTTTCTTCCAAGACTCCGTATTTTCTTTCCATTTCTTCCAACTTTGCTTAACTAAGTTCACCTTATTTAACTTTTTAAAGGAAGGAACTAGCAAACAAGAACTTTTACCTGGAGAAGCATTTCAACCTTCTCATCTTCATCCCCTTTTTGAGTGAATATATTAAGTTAAAACACATCCGACTTTTGAATATTTTGTTTAATAACCTAGATTCTTTGATGTACCGGTTCTCCTTCTATCAATGTTAAAGAAAGGTGGGTCTATGAAGGTTATATTTCTGTAAGAAGATATGGAATAACGTCTGATATACAATATAATGATGAAATATTTTTAATTTTAATTTTTTGTATTATGAGAAATTTTTATATATCATACTTATTTAATATTAAAATCAAATGTAAATAACAATATATCGTTAATGTTAAAATTATGTCAACAATAAAAATTGTTTGGTCACTGTTTAGATTTGTATTGCGGGAACTGCATATCAACAGCGCCGTACAATAGAACAACTTGATAATTAAGTAGGCATCAATATTATCTTGTTTATTTCTGAATACTATTAAACAATATTATAATTTAGGCTTTATAATATTCTCTATGTAGTAATATAGTGTTTAGAAGGCCTCAATTCGAGCAAGTCAGGACAGGATGATAAAACGAAAGTATCTTATTTTATATTAAAACATTAAAAGCAACTATGTTAAAACTACGAGTAAGAGCATCTTATAATAAATTAAAATAATACTAAAACAATATTAAAACTAGTAATAAGTTTTTTAAATTATTAATAATTAGATAAAATCGTTAAAATTAAATATATAAAATAATTTTATTTAAACAAAAAAAAACACATTCCATAGATTATACTGGGCACATATATGGTTATAAACCATTTAAGTATTTGTGTTTATTAATAAACAATGAAATTAAGCTCCAGTGTGAGAAAAATAAACCCCTTAAAATACCCACAGTTAAAATGAAGGCTATATTGGAGTTTCTTAGGTTGCTTATATAGTAAGAAACACTATAAATTAATTCAATAAATTCGGATGGGGAATTTTTTAATTTATTTTGTTGCATACTTAAATCAAAGCTGATAAAAATTAGTTTAATCACAAGTCACCAATGATAAATTGAATATATTTTTAATTTCAAATCAATTTATTATTGATTATGAACATATTTCTCCTTCTGTCTGAATTTATCATTTTAAATGTATGTAAGTAAATTTATCATTTACCTTATGTACTATATAATGTTCTAATAACAATCTTAATGATCTTAAATATCTTAGCATTAATTATATCTATCTATATAAGTGGGATTTTCGTTTAAATATATATTACCATCAATTATTCCTTAATATCACATATAAATGATAATGTGCCTATATACGGAATAAATCGTTCAGAAAAAAAAATAATATAATCGATAAATAAACAGTTCTTCCGGCATAAAAGATTCGTCTTTGGCATTTTCGTTGTAATATATATATATATATATATATATATATATATATATATATATATATATATATATATATATATATATATATATATATATATATATATGTATATATATATATATATATTACCTACAATTATTAAAGATGAATCTTTAATGCCGGAATAAAGAATAACGTTTTATTTATCGATTATATTATTATTTTTTTCTGAATGATTTATTCTGTATATATTCACATTATCGTTTATAACATTTGAGGTCATCCCATGAATATCGAGTATAATGACGTAGTGTCTCGGGGAGATATCGAATATCTTTATTAGCGTGTTGAAGCTATATCCTTTATATGCAATAAAGTAGACAATATTGCCATTGTCTTATGATAACATCACATATAAATTATATTGTTAATTATAAGATAGCGGTTTTATAGCAATATTTATTATACACTCGTGGTTTACTATTCGAGATGAATTAAAAGATTTACAAATAATAGTCCCTTAGAATTGACTTAAGTTCAAACTTTCTTTGATAGTTGCCAAAAATTAATGTTTATATTTAACTGCCAAAGACGATATATGCCGGCGCAAGGGAACGTCCTTCACACACGCCCTCAGTGCTAAAGAAGATATATACCGTCGCACTGCTTTTCTATCTATTTGCTAGAGCCGAGTATAGACGACGCGACATTGTAATGTTGGTCTTTGTATAGACAAATGCTTTGAAGATTATCATACAAAATTAAATTATTAAGCAATAAGTTATAGTATATAAAAAGTAAATATAAAACAAAATAAAATAAAAAAAGTTTTAGCTCCGCCAGTCCATAGCCCGAATGAAAAAAAGAGGGTGGAAAAAATGAAATACGTTAACTGACAGTAGTTAAGGGGCGTAACGAAGGCTAGAATACAGGTAAAAAGTACGAGAATGTAGCAGAGGCCGGTAGACGGGTAGCCGGCCCACTGAGCGCTTTGATAGACTAAAGCTCTTCACTCGCAGCTTTATATTTTTTTATCACTAATGGGCCAAGAAAAAGTGTAAAAATATAACTCGTAGCCGATGTTTTTATTAATATGTAAAGCAATAAAAAAAGACGATATCTTCAAAAGAATTAAAGTTTTAATTGTTATCATCGGTTATATATATTTTTTTTAAATTTATTTATTGATATTTACAACTGTATTACAATAATACATCAAGTAAATGGGCTAAGCGATACATAATCACATGTGAAAATGACAAATAGATAAACTACCCACTGGTAGTACTCAAATCTCAAGTTCAACTAAGAAGTCACGGGTCCATCTTCTTTTCAGACGCCTCGTAGGATTATCGGGAATTGAAGAAGAAGCTAGGTTTGAAACTAGAGGGTTTGATTGGAAATGAAGTTTGTTATGAAAGGATAGATAGTAGGTTCGGGCCAAATCAGCAACAAATGGGACATAAAGTTAAGAATGAAGTCATCCATGATCATGGATGACTTTATTCTTAACAAAATAAGGAGCATTAAGGATTTTACGAAGGATTTTGGATTGTAGGGATTGGATACATGTGGAATTCGATGGCTTAGTGGAGCCCCAAAGCTCTACTCCGTAGGTCCAAATAGGTCGTATGATGGTCATGTAGATGAGTCTTTTGTAATAAATTGGGAGCTTAGAGCGTTTGTCTAGTAAGTGTTGAAGTAGCCTGAAACGTCGAGCGGTTTCTTGTCTTTTCAGTCTCGTATGAGGATTCCAGGTTAATCGTTTGTCAAGATGCAACCCTAAGTATCGGATCTGTTCTACAGGCACCAGTGGGATATTATTAAAGGATACTGAAGGGCAGGAAGTCATTGGTTTACGACGTAAGGTAAAAGTGATTTGATGCGATTTTTGAGAGTTTATTTTAATTCTCCAGTTTTGACACCATTCTTCAAGATCATTGATATGGGATTGGAGGCATTGGGATGCATCAATTGGATTGGTGTTGGCTGATAATACACATGTATCATCAGCATACGTGGTAAGGATAGTATTAGGATGAGTTGGGATGCCAGCTGGATAAACTGTATAAAGGATTGGGCCAAGGATACTACCTTGAGGAGTTATAAATTTTAAATATCAACTATTCAAAGTGGTAATTTTATGTTCTTTTCGATTGTATTAATACTTATTAATTAATATGAATGTATTTTATTTTTTATTATCAATTATATACTCTACACTATGTATCAGATATTTTACATCGAGTTTGTGAAGTATTGAAAGTAAAAATTGTTATTCGGCTGGTTTGTTGTAGCAAATTGAGGCGTAAAACTTATTATTCATCAACCTTCTAATAATCATGGGTTGATAGTTTATTTTCCAGTATCTTAATACATATGATACGGATACTTTTCTGTATCCGATACTTTTACTTGATAATTTTGTAGTTGAATACAATTATTCCTACTCTTACTCTTCTAATACGCTACACAGAAGCCTTTCTAGGGGCATCAGTTTTTGTTATATTTTTAAAGGAAAAAGATTTATTCGCCAAAAGTAATCTGCACAAGGCATCAAATGATTAAAATCATGTTTTTTATTGTTTGATTATTTTTTGAAAGCTATGGAATTCAACAAAAAAAAATAGTAGTTAACCCTACCTCAAACTTTTGCTATTCACGTTCCAAGACCCGTAGAATTTGGATTGAAATACAAAATTTGTCTATCCGCCGCCGCACGCTAAACTCTTTAAAACGCTATAGCTGTTATAATACTCTTCATATTCCGGTGCTGTTTCATTGATTTGTGAAACCAATTTTCTTCTTTAAAATTATGTAAAATTTGTTACTGTTGAAAGTAAAAAAATGGAGAAAAAATTTATCAATTTCTTCCAACAATTGTTTTTTCCACCCGATTTCAATCATCTCTGTCGAGGGTATTTACTTTATACTATAGATATATCCATTAATGAAACCATATTTGCCCGGATATAGGTCGAGGTGTTTTTTGCGAAAGTTGCTCGTGAAAAATCATATATTAGGAGGCGATCTCGGAAAATGTTATTTCAACCACCCTTTACTGTTAACTAATTTCATAGTTTTTTTCGTTTCTACATATGTGATCAGTGACTAATTACAGATTATATTGCTAATAAGTGATAACTTGTTCACTATTATTTTTACTTATTTATTTATTATTACTGAGGGGGGAGATGCGGCGAAATTGGTCTTTCGCCAGTAATCAAAGTAGGGGAGCTTAAATCAGTGATTATTAAAAGGACTGTGATTACTAGTAGATAATATTTTTTTTTAATTTATTTTTAAATCCTTGAGACGATGTAATTTTAGTGCCAAAATGTGCATGGTTTGTTTGGGCATCTCCCGGAAGAAAACAGTGACCCGTTGAAGTGGTGGAAGCAAAATGCGTACAATTTTCCATATATATCAAAGGTAGGTCATAGAAAATTGTGAACAGTGATAAAATCAGTGCCTTGCGAAAGAGTCTTTTCTAAAGCGGGAGAAATTTTAAAAGAAAGGAGAACACGCTTGACGTCCGAAAAAAGCAAAAACAAATTTTTAAAATATAATGTCTAACATGATAATTTAGAAAAAGGAATTTTCATTTCAAATTATTAAATTAAGAAAAAATTTCACAGCCAACATATAGAATAATAGTAATAATTAAAAAAAAAAATGAAAAATGAAAAAAAAAATGAAAAAAAATCACACGATTTGCTTACTCATTCTATTTTTTTTTTTTAAGTACACTAGTCTCCGTTAGCTAAGAAATTTATTATAGCTATATTCCAACAACAAGCATTTTGTTAGGTTCACTTTTGTTTATCTTATTTCAATGCTAATTTTTTACCAATTTATATTTGAAAAGTAGATGTGAACACATATTATTTATATTCGTTTTTCGTAATTTTAATAAAAAATAATAAGGCTTAGCAAACCCGAAGGCTCGATGCCGATACCGCCAATCTCTGCTTACACACTACCGTCCACGAACCACTACCCAAACCCAAGCCGGAAATTGAAACATTCCTAATATCTACCCTAATATTTTTTTGGAAATCATATTTCGATCTTATAAAGTTCAAAGTGCTTAGGTATTCTAAGATATGTTTTTAAATTACATTTAAAATAAAAAATAACTTGTTCTCAACTTGCACAAAGCTCGATAGTGATAATTTAATAACAATTTTTCTCCGTTATTTTTCAGCTTGTAATAACTACAAATAGAGTTCACTAAGGTTGTAACTTCTATGAGAGAAAGTAGATATTCGAAACAGTGTATGTGGGTGTGTGCTTGATATTTATGATTTGTTTATACAAGCCAACTACTGAAGTAAGTACATATTTTTCCTGGCATATTAAATACCGTTCATATTTTAGCCCATATTATCCTATTTTAAATCCTAAGAATTTAAAAGATCTTTGTAGATGTTTCAGAGGCCTGCGTTATTAATGGTCCGATCAGTTCCAGTTGAAGAAAAGCGATCCTTCAGCTACGGTCTGGAATTAATTGTTTTCCTTTTGGAAAATCGCAGGAATGGTGGCAAAAAGAGAAAAAAATAAAGAAAAAAGTTTCCTCTGGAGCGAGGAGTCAAGAACGAATCTATAGCCGTTTATAATATCGTGAAGAGCGATATCGGGAGGAAGGGGATAACCTATCGATAACCTCCCGATGGATGCCCTTCGGTAATGACTCGTTTTTTATTCCGACGTTCTCTTCTGCCGTAGCGTTTTATATTTTTTTCACTCAGCTGCTGTTCGGTGTCGTTTTTATTATTTAATAAAAACATTTAAAAAATAAAAATACGCTCTATTTATCATTTCTTATAAATGTTCATTTTCATTTTAATTGGTTAGGCTCAGTTTATTAAAAAAGAAATGATGATAACATCCTTTAAATAACATACATTCAGTGATAGTACTTTAATATTTGTTTCTATTTTTTTCTCAATAAACTGAGATAATGTTATGCGATTATACCTATGGATACTTGTATATGTACGGGATATTTATATTTTTTTTAAATGTTTTAACCGTTGTCAAAAACTTTGAATTTAACGTGTAGAAGGTAGCATAATTCGATTATATATTTATTCCAAATATTCTCATCTTCCCAACTCGGGATGTAAAAGAGTAAATAAATGTTAAATAGGTAATGAGTACGGATGTGTCCCCTTACTCTTAAGGACGGACATCGTCTTAATTACTGAGGGGTAGACCGTGGCGTAGGTGGGAGGATTGCTTTAAGATTGGTTTGGCGAATATAGGAAGTGATCAGAGGAAGGCAGTTTGTAAGCAGACATTGATGGTATCGGCATCGAGCATTCGGGTTCGATAAGCCTTATTATCTAATATATAAATTTGTCTTGTCAAAGTGTTTGTAACAAAACTACTCCGAAACGACTAGACCGATTCTTATGAAATAGAATAGGACGTAAACTATTTTTCGTACCCCTAAGTGATGTGTCGGCCATTATTATTGATTATGGTCGATCGTAGCAGTGACGCTTGATAGTGCTATCTAATTAACAATTATTAATTAAATAATTAAAAAAGAACTATGATATATTTGAACAACAACGACAAGCTATTCTTCGCTGGTGCTGTTCTATTATGTGGTGATTTTCGACGGACATAGCCACTCATTCCTTTTCATTTTGCCGATGAGATTAACGGATGTTTAAATCAATGCGAAAAATGCGGCGGAATGATGGCGAAACTAACTTTAAATATAACAGTTGTTCCCAGGTGATCCAATGTCCTTTAAATCAATCGATAGTATTGTTGATGAAAGCCAAGCCGTAAATTATCCAACAGAATCTTCTGAACCAAACAATCTTCAGTTGAAGATCGGGGTCACCTATTATTCTTTTTCAGAATTTCAATCCACCTAAATTATGGAATGGTATTCGTTTGGTCATCAAAAATATCACCGAGAATGTTATTGAAGTAGCCATGTTGAATGGAATCTTTAAAGGAGAAATCGTCCTGTAGCCACGTATTCCAATGATATCGTCAGAACCCATAATACCGTTCAAAAGACTTCAATTTGATATACGCTTGGCTTTTGCTATGACCATCAACAAGTCTCAAGGCCAGACTATGTCCATTTGCGGTTTGGACCTAGAAAATCTATGTTTCTTCCATGGACAAGTATATGTTGCATGCTCATGTGTTAGTAAACCACCTAATCTATTTGTTTACCAAAAAATATTGTGCATAGATTTGCGCGCAATTAAATTGAAATAAATAGTTATAATTTAAAAAATATTATTAGCCATAGTTAAAAGTCAAATATTCAAATATGATATATGTACCTCATTCATTAAACTAATGTTTATATTTTATCAGTTAAGAATTATGTATATTATTTATTTATTATATACTATACTTAGATATAAGATAAATAAAATGTAAAATCAAAAATATATTTAATTCATTTTTCCATTCATTCATTATTTCTTTCAAATTCAAATGTTTGCGTAATATTTTTTAAAACTATTAAAACAGCCACATCAATGCGTGGCCGGGTCAGCTAGTGATGCTATAATAATCAAAATATTTCAATTATTTATTTGCTTTTTGCTTGATTTGCTATGAACGCTTACATACAGGCACATAATTGTTTTATGATGTTTTTTGTGTTTAATAATATATATATATATACACGAGTATATGGGTCATGAGAGCAACTTCAATAAACTATTATTAATTGTAGATATAATTCAAGATATAATTGGTGTAAGCATACTAATTGAAAAGAAATTTATTTTTAATAAATAATGGAAGTATAGATCGTTTTAATCTAACTCCTATAAATATTAATCTTTGTTATATGATTTCATTTTCCCTTCATTACACGGATTTATTGCTTGCTATCTTGCGAACACTTATTTTTTTTTTCAAAAACAACTTTAGTAATCTTGTCAACTTTGTTAACAAATAATTCATTGTTAATTAATTAGTAACGTTTTATTCATATTAATTATTAAGGCTTTGTACTAGTATTGAATTTTTATTTACAGAAAACAATAAATAATTATAATTCATAATAGAATATTTATTTATGGAAAAAGGGTAAACAGTTTTTGTGTATATATTGAAACTGTATTTAATTCATAAAAAATTACTCGAATATATTAATGTCAATAGGCCTTTGTTACAGTCTGGATCCCGGGAACAGCCCGCGTCTTGTTTCTATAAAAATTGTTATTACCCATTTACCGAGAAAAATCCGATAAACCATCAAGAGCTATTGATATAAAATGGCCTCGCTAGCATTTTCATCAACACTGACATTTAACTAAGGCAATGTATAACACTCTAGAGGGTCTTTAGTCAAAATATGGATAATTTATATTTTTGTAAAAAAAAATAAATTAAACTATTGTCTAAGCCAGTATGAGAAGAATTAGCTGAAAATGTGTTAAAATAAAAATAAAATTTATTATTGAGAATCAATTTCCCAGTGAATAACATTTCATTTTTTCAAATATGTATTACATTGGTATGGAAGTATCAGTTTTAAAATACTCATATAATTATAAGATTCCCGTTGATTTTCTAGAAAAAAAAAACCTACCCTTTAAAATGAGAAAGAAAAAATTCAGAAAATATCCGTTTTTGGAGATAAATTCATGAAAATTCATCTGATTAGAATAGACATTTTTTTTTATTTTTAAATACATAACCGTAATTATTGTTGTGAAAACATTTTACTTGAGTTTGCTATAAGTATAAATGTATACCATGTTCACATTGGTTCAGACACTACTAAAAAATAAATTAATTTAAAATAAACTAAGGAAAATTTGATTGTATAATATAGACTATTTTAAGATAATATCAATAATATGATATACTACAAGATTTGATATCTATCTTGCCTCTCTATCTTGATTTTTCCATTTAGATCCAAATCTACATCTTCGGATTTTCATGTATTATTCCTTAAACCGAAAATAGCGAAATACCTATTTATAATTTCAACACAGACTTGGCGTTGATCATCATATTTAAATAACCTGGAATTGTAGAAGAAGAAAAGATCATTTGAAATGTTCTGGAAACAGGGAAATAATTATTTGCATTGTTAGATTTTGGCTTGGAATAACTTGTTACTGAGCCAACCGGGAATTATTCAACCAGTTAACATAATGAATAACCATTCCTGTTCTAGCGCTTTGGTCTCTAACTTAATTCAAATTTGCAAAGGCTTAAAACAAAGGAGTTAAGGAAGAAGATGAGAGATTTAGTGGAAACCTCTGTTTACTTTCTCAAACATATTCTGCAATAGATGGCTTCCTTTTCTGCCCCTCTGCTTTCCTTCTCTTTATGAATTGCTCTAACAATTGCGTCGGCTCCCGGTTTCGTACAATAAACTTCCTATTTGTTACCATACAAATTCATTTACAGTGTTTAAATAGAAATCATTACCCGATGTTTATTTTTTAAGAGATTTATTATCGTTTAATTAAAGACCAAAATGACGACTTTCTGGTATGTGATAGACATTTTCTGACCAGCTAGATGATCGTCGTGAGTCCAATGATTGTGTTATTTTCGAATCTAAATCAGTGTTATTAAAAATATCTTTTCATTTTTTTTGCTTTTGAAATCTTTACGTTCAATGCTCGAGAATGACTTTTCATAGATAATTTTCATCCCCATCTTTTTTGACTTGACAAAAAAATATAAATTTCATAAGTTCTTGTACTATACAACTGATTATACTTGGAGTATTTTAGCAATATTTAATTTAAATAAATCGATTTTTTTTAATTTAAAAAAAAATTAAATGTGAAAAAACACAACGACCAATCAACAACACAACACCCATTTGAGACTGTTGTTTGCAGGACAACGGTTTTACAGGAATGTGATTTGTCCTAGATCGTACCAGACTGCCAATTAAGGGTACGAAGGGTTTTCTTCCAAATTAAGGGTACCCACTTTAAAGAGGGTGATTGAGCCCCAGGAGGGACACAATATTCCACAATGTCCATACCCGGCTGTTACCAGATTAAATAAATTAACTGCCACAGCCGGGACCAGCATCACAGTAACTCAGAGCTCTACCACTAAGGTACCATACTTCCTAAATATGAATAAACAAATACGAAGAATTCACCCGTTATTAAAATTTATTAATATATCACTAATTTATCTACCACCCCCATCCTCAATCTGATTATGATGAAATTTTGATTCACTAATAGGTATATCCTAAATCCAAAGAATCAAAGGGATTGAATCATCCACAGAAGAACAAGGTTAAGCATGCCTATTCAAGACCTACTAGAATCATTTGTTTCCACGAGTCGTATAAAAAAGCGATGTTGTAGAGAAAGTAGAGTCGGGTCGTATAGTTTTGTATGAGGGTCGGCCTCCAGCGGGACAAGGGCAGGAGGGTGGGACCAAATCTAATTTGTCTTTGATCGACGTCTCCTCGAGGGCGTGGCTCTTCGGGGAACGAGGCTCAATCAAAGTTGCAAGGACCCTCCTGCACCTTCGGTCAGGCCATCAACTTCTTCCTTATCCCTCCAGATGGCTCCGCCCCCCACTCTAATGGAGCACCCTAATCACCAATTATCTTCTGTCTTTGTGTACCCAACAACAAGGCAACATTAAAGGCTCATTATCTTGAAAGGAAACTCGAGGAGGAAGAAGATGGTTAGGGGTGGGGAGTAAAAAAGCGCTCTTCGCTCCTTACTTACTGGTCATTACTTAGCGGTTGTCGTTTTTCCCCTTACATCTTCAACTCACATTAATGTCAGTAAAACTTCTATCTTCTTGTTTTCAACTTTTTTACGTTATTTTTTTTCTTATTTTTAAATTATTTTAAAAATGTATTATAATTATTAATAAATATAAATATTATGTTAAACAACTTAAAACGTATTAAGGCGTGTAATAAGATATTAATGGCTTAATCTTTGAGACAAGCATATGACTACTGAAAGGATCAACTGAGAGGTTTATAAATTTTACGAAAAAAAATAATAGTTTAAAAATACAAAAAAAAACACGTTTATTGCCAGGTGAACAAAAAGTAGAAAACAGTTTAAATACAAGCTTTAATAAAAACCAAACAAAAATGTATAGAATAATTTTCAATAAGTTACGTCTTCAAGTTGGTTGCTGAATTTGATTTATTTGTGTGGGACTGTTTGTGTGAGATGTGGTGTATGTCCTAATGAAGCCTGAATTGCCGTAACCTTAACTTAATTAAATTTGTTTACAGCCTTCATGTTTTATTTTCTGAAGTTTCCATTTTCTTTCTAAGCATTAGTAATCCTAGAAAAACAAGATATACTGAATATTTTTCGGACCAATTGTAAATTTTTCTTAGCGATTTAGGAATTGTTCTGGCGGGTAGTTTCAGACGACTTTAATTATTTTTAAAAATCATTATTTTTTTAGGAAATCTAAAGTCGATTATAATCAATATTTTACTAATATTCCAACTTAGTAATCTATACATTTGGGATATCAATATTGCATTTCATAATCCAGGAAACGTTTAAGAAATAAAAATAAAAAATAATAGAAAATCTTTTGGTTATCATTTGTAGGGCATATCATACGGCTTATGTGTAGAAATAAATTAGTTTTGTGTATGTTACACACAAACTTACAAGTTAACATTTTCGGTAGTAAATTATATTTGAAATATTTGTTCCTAAGTAAATTTGAAGACAAATATATTAAACTTGTTGTCGATATTGACTATCTTCATACATTGCTGCTACCTTCTTTCTTCTGTCCATCTCTTTCCCATCTTCAGCTTTGGTTTTTTTTTTTTGAAAACCCACATGGGTATCTAGTTTCATCCTGATACGGTTGCTTTCCAAGACATCCTCGTAGGTAATCCCCATCTCCTGTAAATCTCTTTCCACCTCTTCGAACCGAGCAGGTTTGGTCTTCTTTTCCCTTAGATATATAAAAATACGGTTCGCCAGTCTTGTAGGCTTCATCCTGAAAAGGTGGCCATAAAATTGTATTCTCCTTTTTCTCATAACATCCGATATTATTGGAACATGAGTGTACAGCTCACTGTTATGTCGTCTTCTGAATTCACCTAAGAATTTGCCTTAGGTATGTTCCTTACCTAAGAATGTCCCTTATCTTTCTTTCTTTGTTCTCCAATTTTTCTACCAGGCCTATCTTGTTCATAAACCCGCATTCCACAGCATATAAGACTTCATATAACAGTGCAATCATGCCTGAGTTCTGCATTCAAGGACAATGATCTTTATGGGTTATTATTCATGCACTTATTATTTTATTTCCAGTATAAGAACTGAAGGATTGTCTGAAAATGGAGGTATGATAATCATCAGAAGTGACACTAAGAGGCCGCCTTTAGCGCTAAGTGATAAATGTTTATTTGTAGAAGGGAGAAAAAAAATCCCCTGCTCGGAGGAAGAACGTTTTAAAGTAATCCTGCGTTTTATGGAGTATTTATGGAGAGAGGGTTCCCTTCGTGGGAGCTACGTGGGGAGCCTGGCAAGGAGAGGAACAACGGATCCGATAATATTTTCGTTAAACCTCAGCCCAGCTTTTAGCTCTAATCCGACAAATGGGCTGGCAAGGAGCTATCTCCATGTGTGGTGTCGACTCCACTTTCTATCGCGATCAACATTTATCACCGGAAATTCGTCTAGAGAATACATTAATCTTACAATTAGGTATTCGGTAAAGTCTCCAAGGACGTAGTGGGTCGTTTCAGGATATTTCATTTATTATTCATTTTCTCTTTCTATCCAGATATCCACATCGTACTGCATAGATATCGAGATAATGCAACATATCAAAAAATAAAATGCACAAATCGGAAGGGACCGTGTAATTTATACTCTTACACGACGATGCCAGACCGTGTTTCACGAAAAAAAAACTAGACAGTAAAAAAACTAACCGAGATGGGCAATGATGTCCTCCCACACTCATCTTATTCGCCAGAATTACGGATAAAATAATATGTGGGTTTGTAGAATGAAATGAAATTTATTACAAATAATTACTTATGGATAGATATTTTTTAATATAATAAATGTTATTATCACAGAACAATATAAATGCAATATATTATAAATACACAGATAATGTAACTGTGATATGATATTGTGTAGTTCAAGAAGAGATGAGATTTAATCTTTGAATATATCTCATAAATTGCTTATTATTGACTTATCTTTATATTGTACATTACAGTAATAATTTATTATACATATATTCCATTAATTATTAATTAATAATTGAGAAAACAAATTCGAAAAGAGCAATAATTTTATTAAATACTAATAAGCTTCAACAGACTCAGTGGGGCAGGGCAATACGAGCTTAATCATCATTTATATTATGATTATAAATTATAATATATAAAAATAAAATATATTTTACATATACCAGTTTTAAAATTAAAAATGATAATATACAAACATGGCTGGTACCCCATTCGTATATATAGTGACTCATCAATAGTACCAATAAAACTACTACTAATAAAACGCCTTTGTTTTTTAAATCGACGCAGAAATTAATACGTATAATGTAGCTATGTAAAGTAAATAATACTTATGGTACTTTGTTGCATCATTGTTAAAGGATCGGCAATGAATGACTCACCTGGAACATAAAAAAAACAATAATATTACAATGTTCAAATGATAATAGTTGTTACGTGCTAATTAACAACTCATTTTGGAACTCTCCTGTTGTATTTATGAAATAAATAATACTACTATTAGGAAAGAAAACATTTATCATATACAAATTATTAACTCATATTATCAGGAAAGAATATTATTATTTTCTGAATAATATCTATTAAATAATGTCTTGTGCATAATTTTTAAATACCAACTGCCCGATATTGGCAATAGATATCATCGGCAGGTATAAAATTAGAATCGTCTGGATTTCATTTACACAAGGATCCATTCACATCAGAAACGGTCACTTCTAGTTTTCTTTCAAAGTAGTTTCGGATAATAACACCCATTGAAAAAGCTTGGTGGTGCTAGTCTATGCCTGTCACGGGCAAACCCCTTCTCATGTTGTTGATAGAGTAGCTAACTTCAAAAATCAGGAAAGTCTGAGGTACTAACTATATCTAGAAAATAGTATATTCGATAGTAATATATATATATATATATATATATATATATATATATATATATATATATATATATATATATATATATATATATATATATATATATATATATATATCATTTTTTCAACTTGATTTAATCCAATAAAGAAACATCAGTCATTTCAATAATAACCAACCAAAATAATGGTTTGCAAAACAACCTATGTCCATTGGCGCGGGTTCACAGCCCGAAAAGTGGACTTAGGATTCCTTAAAGGGATTAAAAAATCCTTAGTTGTGCCATCCTTCGGAGGGGACATAAAGTGGCGGGCCCGAAGATGTAAGCTAAAGACCCCTGTCATAATTATACTTGAAGGCGAAATTTAGGACTCCAATTGGAGTACTGCCAGATTAATCATAGCATCATAAAGTGATATAAAATAAATACACAAAAGAAAAACTTTGTATGCACACCACAAAATAGTAATGATTGGTACTAAATACTATAAAATTCGTATGTTTTGATTATTGCCACATTAGAAAAATAAAAAAATAAACTCTATGCTTCATTCCTATTTCATCATGAAACTAGGTAATATATTATTTGTATGCCATTAATTGTCATATATTCTTATAGCTCTTTTTTAAAGCTGTTTTATTAAAACCATTAATATTAATTTATGAAGAAAATACATCCATAATTGACGATAAAACAGGAGGGAATATTTGAAAGGTATATTTAAATTAGTTGGGGATTTAGGTGGCAGGCAGGGGCATCAATCATGTAGGCTTGAGGAAGATAAAATGCTCTTCGTCACTTAATATACATCCTACATCCTACATCCTACATGCTCAGCCAGCATTTTCACTTCTCGCTCTGCCTTATCGTACGATGAATATTCAAATTTAAGGGTAAATCTATCTTATGAAATATTGGTTAATAATCGATCAATATTTTAGATAAATTTGTTACTAATAAATTTTGTTTATTATTCATGTTTAAAACAATTTAATTAGAATAAATGATATATACTATATTTGAATGTATCCATGTAAACATGTGTTTATTACCAAATGGCTGATTGTCATTTCTTATTTATTTCAAGAATCATTATAAAATATTTCAGAGTAGAAAAGGACTGTTGATCAATTTCTAAAATATTCATTGATTATAAGGGTTAATCGGTTGCTAAAACCAAAACATAACTTTATTAGGTTTGATTGTAAACACTATCAAATCATACATATATTGTAATTCAAACCTATGAACAAAATAGTTCTTTTGTACACTCTAATGCCTTATACTGGCACTTACAATGAATATCACAAATGTCAGTCAGTCATACGGTAATAAACACATGTTTACATACATGCTCGCACGCATAGATAGATCGGATAGATCTTTGACATTGACATTAAGTGCGCCTTAAATAACATCAAAAAGCCGTACCTGTTACGGTTTCTGTTGTGTATGCTAATGGCTTGATAGACAACGATTTAAATAAACATCCGATATATTCGAAAAACATATCCTCAAATATCTGAAGCTTTAGAAAATTTTTCTGAATTTATCTGAAGCACGTCTATAATTTTTTTTAATCTATGTCCATGAAGGGTCATGAATCCAGTACAATCTGGGGTGGTACCATGAATACATAAGTAGGAAAATATTTTTGTCAAAAAGCTGATCAAAAGAATAACTAATAGATACTCCAGAACAAAACAAAAAAATTTATAACGCAATAATAATAAATCGATTGATATACAGAAGAGAAAAAAATAATCCATATGTATAAATAAACTGGAATGTTTTCCTCGACCGCTCTTCGCTCCTTAACAAGAACTCAACTAAACATGAATTAATTAGTGACACCTGTGGTGTAGTGGTTACCCAGCACCTGGCAGGTGCACTTATAATTTTTCAAATGAGGTAAAAAAATGCCCGGTTACCGCCCTTCGGCTGGTGAGTAAAATAGAGGTCCTAGGTCTGTGAGAAGTCATGTACTCGTTAAAATCCGTATCTAAATTATACCTGATAAGGCAAAATTTAGGACTTCAGCTATATTATCATATGATTAGTAATAGGAACATAATGTGACCTTGCACGAAACAAACCTAACTTAATTATTAATTATTCAGTTCTATTATAAAACTAATATTGAGTTTAGTATATTTATCATTATTGTATTAATTGTAGACTTCCAATTTTCTGTAGGTACAGCTCTGTATTTGGGACTCGAAACTTCATACTGCGCAAGTACTCCCTCCCCCTTCGTATCGCCATTACTAATTAACCGGGCTTTGGACAACAAGCTGGTCTAAAGATAATATAAATTCCTGAGGTGCAGATGTTCGGAGAGGTTGGACCCTCGCCAGAGATCGCAGCGAATATCTGGGTCTCCTCTGATAGCGTCATCTCTTATCGGGCATACCTCGTCCTGAATCACTCCTTAAGTGATTTAGTGGGCTCTCGTATTAAACTTATTTTTGTAGTGGGTTATAACAGTAATGCTGTAAGCCCTTACGAAAAAAAATCAACGCACTTATTAATTTCAGTTAAAATATCAGTTAAATTGTAGTCGAGTTTTCCATAATCTGTCTTTGGTATTAATTATAATTATAAATTTGTTTCTTACTAATTTAGTTTTTATTTTTTATGTTGCAGGTGAGCTATATTGTTAAGTTCGTATTCTGTACGACATTTTATACTTACGTATGTAATAGGTCATAGTATTTATCACGATGAAATATTAATTAAATAGCATCACTTCATTTCAATTATATCGTCATCCTAATTACAAAACCTCTTAAAGGTTCACCTGACCATCTGGTTTGTATAAGAACCTTCTTTGTCTAAGGTCGCAGCTCTGCAGCCCAGCGAGTCCTTTCGGAATGGACATAAAATGGCGTTTCGAGCCTGTACGGTGTCAGGAACTCATTAACGATCGATATGATAATTATTCCTAGCTAGGCCTTACTTATGACTCCCGCTGTAGCTTCACCCGATTAGCCATAGGAGCATAAAGTGACGGTAGATGAATAAACACCTATAAACAAAAACCTCGTAACTGTACTTTTTAAAATTAATTTAAAATAGAATGAAATATATAATAATCTTTATCCCGGAACAATTCTTTTCAAGAATTACAATGCTTTGTTATACAGAAACATATTAAAATTAGCAAATAAAAATCAATCAAATAAAAGTAATATTTAAAAACAATAAAAAAGGAAAGTGATTTCTATGAAACGTTTTAGAAAATCACTTATAAAAGAATGTTGAAAAGCAAAAAAAAAAATATCTTAAACTAATATTAGTCATGAAAATAAATATATACAATATCTACTGAAATACAAAAAAAACAACAACAATTAAACATGCTAAAGCAATATAAGAAGTTTTTTTAATTAATAAGGTGTAAGAATAAGTACAAGATAAAATAAAGAGCTTATTCGATATTCCTAGCTATTAAGTATTGAGTCCCACAGCCGATAAACACTCTAAGAATAAGAAAAGCAAATAATGAAAAAAAAAATCCTCTTTTTTAGAATACAAAAAAAACAAGTTAATAATATTTGAATTGAGATATAGTTCGTAGTCCGGCAGGTGGCCCTAAGATTTTTAAAGGGAGTAAAAAGTCCTTGGTTATGCAGTCCTTCGGAAGGGACGTTAAACGAAGATCCCGAGCCTTTACGATCTCAGGTACTCGATAAAAATCCCTATTATAATTAAACCTGGAATATGCAAAATTTAGAGCTACCACTAGCATCGTCCATACGACCGGCGTTCAATATTTCTATCTCAGGTAATTCATTGCTACAGTTATAATTTATTCTGAAGGAGGTTAGTTCCAATTTCGGAATTACAATATCCAAATATCAAAGTCTAGATTAAGGTATGAATTTCAAATCCTATGTTTGAATATTTATTTCAAAACGAACTCAATAACCAACGTTACCGCATTGATTCACCGAACCGGAAGTGAGTTAACCCTCCTAAAAAAACTAGCTGGACGAGCATGTTGGTCCTCCGGAGCAGAAAACCTTCCTTGGTCGTTAGGACGGCTTCATTAGCAAGTCACCTACCCCTCCCCCTCCCCACCTCCCTATGAGATTTCAAAGGGAATCGCAGGGTAAGCTTTTCTTGATCTTTCCCTCACAAAACGCTTAGCTCCTGAAATTTAATTAACAGGATGCAAAAGTCCTGAAGGCAGAGGGCAAATTCTCTCCCTGCAGGCAAAACAAAAGCCGGACATGTTTGGCCTTTCATGAACTAACTCTACCTTCTTCAAACAAAATAAATTAGCACATCGTTGAAATTTTATATTGCCTTTCAATATTTATTGAAGAAGTTATAAGGATCTGTTTATAGTAATGCAATAATTGAAAAAGACATATTTGAAAACTCCAATAGATTTAATTAACTGCTTTTAGTAGTTATAACACCGATTAAACCAGACAAAATGTGTACTACTATAATATGGATTCAAAAAAATATTCATAAAATAGAAACAATTAGTACACCGATTATACAAGAGATGAGCTGTTATTTTTGAAAGTGGTATAAGTCCATTTGGATTTTAAAAAATCGTATATTTTTTTAAAATGATTTTAATGATTATTATTTCATAATAAAATTTAAAAGGTGTATAGGGTTTGAAACATAACTCTTTTCTAGGTGCTAAGTGATAAAAACATTTACCAGTTTGCCCATATTTTTAATGGAGTCAAAATGGAAACCTTTAGATTTAGCGAATGTGATCAAATGTATTTACGCCACTTTAAAAAAAAAAACAGCTCAAATAAATGTTTACTAGAGTCCATTAACTACTTAAACATCTGTTATAACAATATTTATAATGGCAACTGTCGTCTAAATTATCTAAATAATAAACAACACTTATCAATTGTTTTTAGTTAGTAATTCTTAATAATAATGTAGATTTGGTATTGTGTATTTGCTCCGGCCATTTACCCAAGTCTCACCAGATGATTATTTATGTATTTAAAATAAAACTGTAATAAAATTCTACGATGGGTTCTATAGGCTCTAGAGATCACGCTTAACCGCCTGGTTTTCGCCTAAAGGTACCAACTTTATATAGCCCCAATTAGTACCAGGAAGGGTCTACAGATCCCACTGAGGATCAATCTATACCTGATTAAACAACAGGCTAACAGATAAAATAAATTATCTGCAACATCTGGTTTTTAAACTGGGGCCTACAGCTAAGAAACTAAGGTTCCTACACTGAGGTGCTTCACTCCCCATTCAAAGATTAATGACTAAATTGATCTATGCCTTATAATATAATGTCTATGCTAGTTTTCTGTTTAAAAAAAAACCCTGTTTTCTGCTACTAATTTTTTACAAATACAGGGTTAATACCGATTTTTCTAAGGATTAAGTAAATCATCATAAAGCAGACTCATCTCTACCTACATTTAGGACAACATTCACCAACGCTCTAAATTTGTGATAATACAATACTCACTGGGTCTAATCATTTATTTCTATGTAAAAAGATCCAAAAAGAAAAAATAATGAAAATAGAAATATGACTTACTTATAAAGAAGATAATAAAATGCGTAATACGCTGATGTATTTAAAAGCTACGAAGTTAATTGAAGAAATTTAAGAAGAGCAGTTGTCGCTCATAGACCCAACAATCGAAGCGAAGTAGAACAAAAGCGAAGACGAAAAAAAATCATATTTTATAAAATAATATTATCGAATTTTCTCAAGTTTAGAATCGATGGGTAAGTTAGCTGCCAGTGCCTTGGACATATTGTCAAGGCATCTGCAAATGATATTGGAAACTGAAGCCATGGGATCAAGGAAAGTTATTGCAATGCTGTCACAACAAAATGACACCCAACAATCCCCTCTTCGTCTCTGATTTTTTTTCATTCAACTCCCAGGGGGATTTATTTCATATGTAAAAAGTTCATGGAGTTCGTAACTAACCAGACTTCTGATCTTATATAACCCTGCATTCATTCATATCACTTCATTAGTTGCTTCTATGGAACAGGAACATTTTCTAACGTATAGTATATTTGAGTGGTATCGGTTTTTGTTACCTAAAACCATAAATGAAAGAAATCTGAAAAATATAAATCAAAGATACAAATTTGTGGTTCTAAGGATATACACGATGCATGAAAATTGCACTACCATCAATTGAAATTATTGTATGACATGAAATTTATACCACTAGCGGTGTGTCATTTATAAGCTCGTGTACATTGTTTTGTGTAGCCCCAAATAAATTCCGGAAGTATAAATTCGTATGAAAATTCTTCACCCCCATTGTATAAGTGGTTAAGTCGAAATTTGTCCATGAATGGTTAATTGTACTGAGGGGAGCGGGATCGTTTCAATCTCGTAGTAGCAATAGCTCCATTTCAACCCAAAGATTCCGATAATGACTTAACTCTGCTTCCTTAAGTGCAATTAACTCATTTTGCATTCGCCTTAACCACTTATTCACCGGGCATGCAGAGTTAAAAGTTAATGTAATTTAAATGCCATCGACTTCTATATTAAGTACTAATACATATAATAATAATAATAATAATAAAAATTCCTGCTTATTTTAAGTTCTCTGTTAAAGGTTTTTTAATTAGTTAACTAAATTAAATTTTTATAAATTTAATATTTTTGGTCTTAAATCGAAAAGCGTTAATAATTTTCTATACATTAGACACCAACTCGTCGGCCTGATTAAGTATTTCATGTCGATCTAGGTTTTGATAGAATAGAAACAGATACATGTCAGGTACGTTTTATGAAATTTAACTATACTTAAGATTATTCTTAAAAGCAACATTCATAACAGCTCGGAAAAAAGTTACACTTACTATATATGATTAGAACAGTGTTGCCACGGATGTACAAATCAATTGTCCGACATTTCAGAGATTTTTTATTTAGTTATTAAGTTTTGTTTCAATTTTCTCTTCTTCTGACTCACATCTTTCCTTCGTTCTTCCGTCCATCGTTTTCCCTTTTTCCTCTTCTTTTTCACTATAAGGACATTGATATATTTCCCGAATATTTCTCTGACCTGATATTCTTTTTCTGTGTTACCAAGTTTTATAATTTACTCTTTTGTCTGACTTGGGTATCCTATGATAGTTCTGATGTTGATAGTTCTATAAAATTGTTTGAATATCCGTTAGCTCATCCTGCTTTCGCTCATTCTTTTCAGATACTTCTTACATTTTAAGCTCTTTTTCCTTACTTATTATTATTATTATTTACTTTTTTGTATTTCTCGGCTTGTACCGGATAATTACACCAACCCGGACAAAGGTCAAGGGTATGGTTCATTTAAAAGTTAAATGGGAATATTTAAAAATTTTCTAACGATGCTGGCAGTTCCCAGCATAACCGCTTTCTGCACTTCTCCCAGTCCCCTAATTATTTCCAACGTCTTCATTGATGCAATCGTTTCCTGAGGAATTAAACCATTGCTGGATACAATGATCGGGAGTACTTTTACATCCACCAGTCGGTATAGATGCCTTAATTCCTCGCAGAGCTCTTGGTACTTCCGAATTTTTTCGCTCAATGTTTTAGAAACGTTATCATCAGCAGGAACCCCAACTTCGATGATGATGGCCTTTTTTATTTTTTTGTCTACGAGTAGTATGTCTGGTCTGTTGTGGGGTATATTATGGTCAGTGATCATAGTTTGATCCCAATATAGTTTAATGTCGTTTTTTTCTAATATTGCCTGAGGCTGGTATTTGTAAAATGGGTGATGACTGCTTATTAAATTATATTTTTGAGCGAGTGCCTGGTGTACGATCTTTGCAGCGTTATTGTGCCTAGTTAGATATTCTTTACCTGCTAATGCTTGGCAGCCAGAGGTGACATGTTGAATCGATTCATACGTTGCTTTGCATAGGCGACATCTATATTCGATTGCTTGGTGCAGAATATGCTTTCTGTAGGAATTTGTTGCCATGACCTGTTCCTGTATTGCCAAAAGGAATCCTTCAGTCTCGGGGAACATTTTTCCTGTGGTCAACCAGCGGACTGACGCTTCTAAATTGATGCCCTGAGCATATAAAGAACTGTAAAACCTTCCATGGAGTGGTTTACACTTCCATGATTCTGTAAGGCTCTCCTCAGTTGGGATTGCTACTGGATCTTGTCGAAGCAAATTCAGTGCTGTGTAGTTGCAGTCGAGGGCAGCAATGGTCGACAGCATCGGTGAACTACTATTCATAAAATAGGTTCTAAGCCTTGCTTCTTGTTCACGGCAGGCTTTCAACAGGCTAATAAGTCCCCTACCTCCAAGTTTTCTGGGCATATATAGTCTTGGCACTGAAGAGTTTGGGTGACGCTGTCTTGATTTAACCATGTGAGTTCTTAAGAAGCGGTCCATTTTTTCCAAATCCGTGTCACACCATTTTATTACTCCAAACGTATATGTAACCGAAGGAACAGCCCAGGTATTCAAAGCTTTTACCAGATTTCCAGCTGATAAATTAGTTTTTAGTAGTTTTCTGACTCGATTCTTAAATTCTTCTTCAAAGGTTTCTTTGACCTCTTTTTTGAATTTAAGCAGCTGTGAGATACCAAGATACTTGTAGGAGCCTGTAACCTGAAGTTGCTTAATGATGTCACTATTGGAGAGTTCAATGTTAGCTGAATCCTTGTATTTTCCTCTATGTATATTAAGGGTTGCACATTTTTCAGTTCCTAGCTTCATCCCAATATCTTCTGTGAATGAACTTACTAATTCAAGAAGAGTTCTCATGTCCCTCTCATTCTTTGCAAAAAGCTTTAAGTCGTCCATATAGAATTATTATTATTAACGTAGTTATTCATCTTATTATTTTACTTTTTGTTTGTTTGTGTGTGGAGGATTGAAAGTAATAAAGTAAGTTGAATGTTTCCCTCCACCTGAGCCATATCGGGACCCTTAGGCAGGGACTCTGCCTTCCTGCTCCCATGGGCGCTTTAAGCTGAATGCAATTCAGTATGAATACGATAATACTACGAGATAGTACGAGCCTTCATGTTGGCATAAAGCGGAATATACAATACTACATATTCTCTTATATATTGATATGTATTATAAAATTCATACATGCATATTCTAATTAAGTCATTTACGCACTAAAGGGTTAGAAAATGTCTTCTACCTTATTTATTCATATAAAAATCAACACTTCTATTATAAAAAAAAGCCTGCACCACCACATTGATTAATTATTAATATTGACTCACTACATTGTTAGAGAATGTAAGGTTCTTCCCCAGAAGCCTATTAGTACTACCATTATTTTTTGTATAGGTAATTTACAAGTAAATATTTATAATTTACAATAAACATGCAGTTTTATATCGATTCGTGGCGTACAAGGTCATTTTCTTAAAAAAACACTTTCCCCGATTTTCCTTTTGTTTAATTAAATAGAGAAGTATAACATCAACAGGCCTCGGTCAGTTGAGAGTATTCATTTAATAGAGGCTGGGTGAGCCCCAGGGGAGTCCTCAGATCCCACAGGATCTAACCACGGCTGATAACAGATCAAGTAATTTATAAATATAGCAATTCAATGCTCTATCCTCTGTGCTACTCCTTCCCCCAATCAGTATCAACATATATTTTTATATACGAAGAAAAACTTACACATAAAAAATACATGGTGCGATCAATGTTTCATTCCCCTACCCAAGTATGAAATATAAAATAAGTAGAAATGATGTGCAATGTTATAATATTTTTTTTATTGCTACGTGGTTTTGGATTCATTATAAAATAGCCTTTTACTCATTATTATTATTATTACTTGACTCTACGACCCTTGTAAGCGAGTCTTGGCCTGCTCCAGCATCGACCGCCAGTTCTCTCTATCCAGTGCTGCTACCCTCCAATTGCGGATATTCAACATGGTCCGGGCGTCCGAAGCTACGCGGTCCTCCCACCGAAGTCGTGGTCGGGCTGCTCTTCTCACACCATATATTCGCTCCCTTCGGACTTTGGCTTTCATCCTGCCCCATCCTAATCACATGTCCAGCCCACCTCAGTCTTGTTAACTTTATAAACTGCACCACATCCAGCTCCTTATAAAGTAGTCTCAGTTCGTTGTTGGGCCGGCGCCTCCACTCTCCATCCACCAAAACTGGACCGTATATTCTCCTAAGAACTCTCCTTTCAAATCTCAGAAGTGAGAGTTCGTGTGCGTGGGTCAGGGTCCAGTATTCAGAGGCATATGTCAGAACTGGTCGGATGATAGTTTTATACAATCTGATCTTAGAAGGTGTAGACAGGAGACTACCACGCAGCTGCTTCTGCAGTCCAAAATAGCAGCGATTAGCGGCTATAATCCGGTTTTCGACTTCTGCCCCAATATCATTTTCTTGGTTCACCTGGGATCCAAGGTACACAAATTCCTCAACTCTATCGATCCTCTGCCCGTCAACTTGGATATGGGTTTCAAGGTTTATTTGTTGAGGGTTTATGCACATGTACTTGGTTTTGCTGTAATTGACGATAAGTCCCATCCTTGCTGCAGCATTTCTCAGTGCGATAAATGCTTCCTTGACTGCTGCTAACGACCTGCCGGCAATATCTATGTCGTCTGCAAATCCAAGGAGTTGCACGCAGGAGTTAATGAGTGTACCAGTTATTTGGATCTCAGAGTCTCTAACCGCCTTTTCCAGAGCAAGGTTGAAGATAAGGCATGCCAATCCATCTACCTGTCGAACCCCTGTTGCAGTGGAAAAGCCTCTTGAGAGTTCACCACTAATCCGGACGAAGGATATGTTGCCCTCCATAGTCATTCTTGTTAGGCGCACTAGCTTCGGTGGAAGACACATCTCAAGCATTGCTCTATATACCTCTGCTCTGTTGACCGAGTCGTGGGCTTGTAGAAAGTCGACAAATATATGATGTGTCGTCAACTTGTATTCTCTGGTCTTTTCCAACAGCATGCGGAGTGGAAATATCTGATCAGTCGACGACCTACCTTTTCGAAATCCACATTGGTATTTCCCAACCTCTCTCTCAGCATATGGAAGCATTCGGTTGAACAAGACAATTGATAATATCTTGTAAGCACAAGGAAGTAAAGATATACCCCTGTAGTTACTACAAGACAAGTTATCCCCTTTCTTGTGTATCGGACAAATAACGGACTTCTTCCATTCCACAGGTAGTCTCTCCTCAGTCCAGACATCGTGGAGTAGGTCCCGAAGAAATTGCACCAGATCGTGTCCGCCATGCTTCAGCAGCTCCGATGGGATATTGTCGATTCCAGGGGCTTTATTGTTGTTAAGCTTTATCATTGCTTCTTGAATTTCTTCTTCCTCTGGGGGTCAAACTGATCTGCGCCAGTGCTTCATCCATGGCATGCCATCTGAAGTCCTCTTCAACATTATTTTTATTGAGAAGAGCTTCAAAGTGATCTGCCCACCGGTCTAATATCCCTTGCTTGTCAGCGATCAGGGATCCGTCCTCCGCTTTGCAGGCAGTAGCTCTGGGCTTGAAAGGTATTCGGCCTTCATTGACTTGTTGGAAGAATTTCCGCCAGTTCTTTTCTTGATAGGATTTTTCGATGTCTTCCACATTCTTATTCTCCCATTGCCTTTTCTTTCTTATTCGGAGATGGACTTCTTCACGCCGCAGAGCTCGGTATTCTTCCGTGGATCTTCTCGTTCGTCGAACCTGCACCATTCTTTTGTAGGCATCATTCTTTCTGTCGTTAATGACCTGGCATTCCTCGTCAAACCACGGGTTGCGTCTTAGTGTTGCTTTAGTACCCAGCACTTCCAATGCAGTTGTTGACAGAGCCTGATGACAATGATCCCACTTTTTATCGACATCCTCGTCAGTATGAATTCCCCTTAGTTTTTGTCCGTGTTGAGGAATATCTGGCACAATATTCAGCATCCTTCAGCTTGGAAGTGTCGTATTGCTTGGCCTTGATTGTATGTCGATTTCGGACAAGCGAGATTTTGGCTCTGATTTTTGCCACAACCATGAAGTGGTCTGAGTCAGCATTAGCACCCCTGTATGTTCTAACGTCGAGGAGTGAAGACCTATGCCTCTTGCTCACGAGCACGTGGTCAATTTGTGATGTTATGATTCGTCCGTTGGGACCTTGTTTTCGCCACGTTCCTATGTGTATCTTCTTGTGGGGAAAGTATGTGCTTCCGATCAATAGATTCTTGGATGCTGCAAAATTTATCAATCGTTTCCCATTATCATTTGATTTGTCGTGCATGCTATAGTGACTAATAGTGGGCTTGTATACTGTCTCCTTTCCTATTTGAGCATTATAGTCCCCCATCATGATTTTCATGTCATAGCTAGGGCATCCGTCGTAACATATCTCCAGCTCTTCGTAGAAAACATCTTTGTCTTCGTCATTTGAGACTTCGGTAGGAGCATGTGCACAAATTAGGCTGAAATTATAAAATTTTCCTCTAAGACGTAGCGTACATATCCTGCGGTTAATTGGTTTAAAGTCTATCACAAGAGGGGCCAGTCTCTTTCCTATAACAAATCCTGTGCCGAAATGGTGGAGGCGGTCATCGCAGCTATAATATATGGTGTGCTGTCCTTTCTTGAAGCTTCCGTTTCCGGTCCATCTGATTTCTTGGATTTTACTCATACAAGTTTATATTATTATTAATTTTTTTTTTTATTTGATGGTTATTATATTTAAATATGTTTATTTTGAAAAGAAAAGATTTGTCCTGGCCGGGATTCGAACCCGGGTCCTCCGCATCTCTAGCGCGGAAAATCTTTCCTTTTCATAATAAAAATATTTAAATGTAATCACCATCAAATAAAAAAACATCAAATGGATATGTCTGGCCAGGCTACGAGTCTGGTAGCTCAGTTGGAAGAGTGCCGCGCTAGAGATGCGGGTTCGAATCCTGGCCAGGACAAATCTTTTCTCTTCAAAATAAAAATAATTATGTTATTATTACGGTCGAAATGGTTGGCCGTATGCATCTGGAGAAATGTTGGAAATACTCGGGGTGTCGTAAATTAATTAATTTTAAGGTATATTAATTGTTTATAAACGTACCAGAGAGGTCCTAAATCAATAGTAAAGTCATTCAATTAAACAAAATTAATATATACATGTACTGTAAATTAATCATTCAGAATAATCAAGAATCACTTTTTCAACAAACGCTCCTTATTTTGTTAAAAATACCGTCATCAATAACGACCTTAATGTCCCATTTGTTGCTGATTTGGCCCGAACCCGGTATCTTTCCTTTCATAACAAACTTCATTCCCACTCAAACCTTCTAGTTTCAAACCTAGCTTCCTCTTCGATTCCCGATAATCCTCCAAGGAGTCTGAAAAGAAGATGGCCACGTGACCTTCTTAGTTGAACTAGTGATTTGAGGACTACCAGTGGGTAGTTTCTCAACTTGCCATTACTCATGTCATTTTGTATCACATAGCCTATTTACTTGATGCATTTTTTTAAAATACAGTTGTAAATATCAATAAACAAATTAAAAAAAAAAACTTTTTCAACTACTAATGAAAAAAATTGTACATATATTTTATAAGGCGTTGTTGACCAATAAGTTTTGCCTCAAACCATTCCAATTTTAGTGGTGATTTTCAAAACTGTCACCAGTTTAGTCAGACGTAAATAGGGACTAGCTCAAAGATAGAGCGCCGAGTTGCAATGCCAAAGGTCCTCAGATCAAATCCTGCTCGCTGGCCGACATTAATTAATCTGTTAGCGACCGGAGATGGATATCTATGGCATTTTCTTGGGCTCACCCATTCTCTATAAAGTGGGTATACCGAAATAATGGGGGGGGGTCTGGCGGTTGAGCGTGATCTCGGTTAAATAACCTCCCTGTTGTCCAAGAAACAGTACAGTCTCTACTATGTAATGAACCCCAGACCATTCACTGGCTGTACTAGTACATGTTTTTAAAAATAAATATTAGATATGAAGCTCCATTTAGCTCTGAAATCCTTAAAAGTGTTTATCAGTTTGCAATTGGTGAAATGTTCGCTTTTACCACTTGGATCATTCATATCAGGATAGGATTAGGAAGGATCCTGTCGTTAAAAAGTCATAAGACAGCTCCCCTAAGCGGCCCCGATAAACCATTACCAACTCTCTCAAGTCTGTCTGCTATTCAGCTCGGCTAGGGGGAATAATTCATGCGACAATCACTTAAAAGAGCAGTATGAATTAAATAATAAGAGAAAACTTTTACGGATTTTTCTTGATAATATCTTATTTTTCTTGGAAGAACATTTCGTTTCTATACTTTAAAAAAATCAAATGTTTTAAAACGAAATCTTTAATATTGGTATTAATCTTTGTATGTAAAATTCTTCTGTTCGTGCGTATGTCACGGAATTCTTTATAAAAGGACTCATTTTGATGAAATTTTTTATGTGTATTCAAGTGGGTTCGAAGATGGTTTAGATTCACAATAAGATCCGATAGGTAAGAATTATTAATTAGTTTAATTGCTATAATAAGTACCGTAAACGTTGAAGTAGTGCGCATAAAAGGAACTTGAATTGAATCGAAGTGATATATTTTTCATTGTCAGAATCCATGAATCTGTCCCTATGTTTTTTAAAAAATCAGAGAGTTATTTTTATGTGAACTGCTATGTCTGATCAGGAAATTACTGTTTGCTGATTAATGAGTGTAAATTTATAAATTATACTTTGTATAGACTTTTACATCGTTTCTTAGTTAAATAAAAAGATTGCTCATGTCACCCGAATTCCTAATTTATATACTTAAAAAATAAATATGTGAAAATAAAATATTGCTGTTTTTATTATCTAAAATTATTTTCTTTGTTAAACAGTACAGTTAATTAAGACTTTTTACTTTACAAAAGATTTCAGAGAAAATAAATTAGTCTTGGAATTGTAGCTTTGTATTTAGTTTGGGAAAAGTAGGAGTTTAATCAGGCTTCGCCTTTGTTACAAAGCGGTTTGTTACAGAACGAAACTTAGAAATAAAACATTTTACTGAAGGAAACGTATAAAAATTAATTAGTTTAGATAAACTAAGGAAAACCCTGTGTTAATAAATTATTTATGTGATGAACATTGAGGATACTTTTAACGTTAACGTTACGACTAACCATTCTAATAGTATTGATTATTTTGATAAATGAATCTAAATAAAAAATGTACCACGTCTGTAGTCCTAACTTTACTTCAAAAATGGCTATGCCGATAATTCTGGGCTTTTCAAAATCGCCCTTAAATCGTATAAAGAAAATTATAAAATATAACAAAACAAACTGACTTTGAAACTTGGCTACCACCAAAAGCCTTCAAAACCATTCGGTATCGAAATGATTCTGATAATACCCAATTGTAATGACGAACACGACGCCATGACATAAGTTTGTCACTAATTTCAATGACATTAGTTGGTTGCTTTATATATATATATATATATATATATATATATATATATATATATATATATATATATATATATATATATATATATATATATATAAGGTTTTTTTTACCTCCACCCAGACAATTTTCTTCCTCACAGAATTTATAGTACAACTATTGTTTCCTTTGAAAAAAAAACACTGTATATTTTTAGAAAAGTTTTGTTTTATTTTTGTTATAATGCATTTATCCAGTGTCCCGTTGAAGTCTGGCTTCCTACACAAATTCTTTAGATAAAAAATAATTAAAATCCGCTCAGTTTTTGTAATTTTGACATACAATTTAAATAAAATTATTTATTAAACCGCCTATAAAAATATCTGTTTTTATTTTTTTTTATGTTAGTCCAGCTATTGATTGTTAATAAATGGTATTGAGTGGCTAATGTTAAAAAGTGAGGAATAAAAAAATCTGTTTCATACAACTTCATGAATGCTATAAATCTTGATAAAACTCTTAGGAACGTTGGCATATATATGAAATCCAATACTTTTTGATCATTTTGAAATAATATATAACCGAATCTCGAGTCTTGTTTTATTATTTTATCCATAATCAATAAACTTAGGGATTAAATGTTACTTTGTAGCTACGAATTAAGTCTCTCTTTATCTTCTATAAAGTTGCCAAAACCGGAACTTACTCAAATGTTCATTTTTTGGATTTTATACTTATTCCAATTCTTAGATATTGGCCAGGTATCAGAGAATCGGATATACAGATATGCCTCCTACAAGGTTATTTCTTCGAGGAATAACCTGCCTTCGTTATCCTGATGTAGCCTCACCTTCAGCACCCCTCTTTATGTACATACATATACATCCTTGGTGTGAGGCCGTACCCAGGACACGTACATACCAGAAGGGGGATTGAAAAACAGGGAAACCTACGTCGGAGGCTGGGAACTTAAAGCCCCGACTAAACTTATTTGTTTGAACCCTTTTCTCTTTGTACTTGCAAATATAGTCCCTTTTCAGGATATCAATGAAGAGGGACCCTTCAAACTTTTCAATTGCTTTCTCTTCAGGCGCCGGAAAAAGTGCCTTTCGGGACCTATATGTAAATCGAATTTATTCACAGAGAATTTGCATTAGCTTAACATGTTGTATTGGTTGAGGGGATACTCGGGGAAAAGTTCAATACTACAGTCTCCTGGAAATTGTGATTGTCTCGTAATCAAGTATAGAATATCCCTAGTTCTTAATATAATCGATCTTTTTTTCATATGGAATCATATATCACATGTGTGATATCCAATGCCTTGATAGGCATGAAGAATACGCCAACTTCCATTAGATGAAATATCGCATTTACATTGATACTGGTTCATTGATCTATATAATTTATGCATTATATTGATACAATTACTACTAATACTAATAGTTACCATATCATTATACTTACTATATTGCATTAACATTCTCTTTAATATATGTTCTACAATATGATACCATGTTATTTTTACATAACCGATTAATAGAAATGTTTATTTTAACATGTCTGATCTATGATGATTGTTGTCTTCCTCATTATCTTCCTTTTTAATGTCATTGATAAATTCAAGGAGATACATATATTCAGAGGGAATAGGGGACGTGAGATGCTACAGTAACTTGAAAAGCTTAAGTTAATTATTAAGTTTGGATTGATGATATCCAAGGAATAGGCATTTCATTAATAATAATAATAAAACTTAAAAAAATGAAAATAAATAAAATAAAAATATAAATAAGTATGTAAAAGAAAAAAAAAATATAAAATTAAAATATTACAACAATATAATAATATTAGATACAATGCAATAATATAAACAATTCAATAATATAAAACAAAATATGATTATAAAAATAAAATAAAATATGAATATAAAAAAACAAATAAAAATGTGTAATAAATTAACGAGAAAAACTTAAGTCAATTATTAAGTTTGAATTGATGTTATCCGAAGAATAGACATTTCATTAGCAATGATAAAAATAAAAATAGAAAATAATAAATGAAAATATAAATAAGAATATAAAATAAAAATATAAAATTAGCAATACTAATATAAATAAGAATGTAAAAACAATAATAATAGCACTTCTTTCTTAGATTTGCTATTCTCTTTGCCTTGCTTTGACTCCCCTATTAATCCCGTTGATTGCAGACAAGGTGTAAACATAACAGCCTTGGTTAGTAAACATAAAGTTAAGCCAGATCCATGAATATCACAATTCCTTTCCATTCCTCAACAGCCATAAATTATAGATCAGCAGTTCGGCTGGAGTGTAAGTTGCAGCCTCTCTATCCAGAAGGCGAGCTCGCTATTTTCTCCAGTGAGTTATTTCTTCAACTTATTTGTGAACAGTTTCTACTCGCAACTATGAGCAGTTCTATCTCAACTCCAGGCCGTTCTAAATCTTCATCTAACCTCACACATTAGTTGGAAATTGCCTTTATCTTAGAAGCATTACTTTCAGCGCCATTATTTCCAGAAGCTTTTAAACTGAATCTACGGCGTTTCCAATGTCTCGGATAGATTTAATGCTCGTTGAGGTTATCTCAAACTTTATTTCTTTTTATCTGTTTTAACCAGATTTATTTTAGATAATTAAGTTGTAATTAAAATGTAACAATCATACTCGATTATTTCATACGAGAAATGATAATCCAATTAATAATAAAATGGTTAACTTGAATAATGGTTTGGGTGCAGAAAGGAAAGTATTTCACTCTACCCCAGTGTGGCGGCCGTCTGCCTTTCCCAGGTTGAAAGGTTGAGCAAGGGACCGTCGAAGAAAAAATGATTGATTTGGCCGGAGTCCGCAGGCTAGGGTATTTGTGAAATAAGAACATTAAGAAAAAACGATGGTTACATATTGTGGAGCCAGCGCTAGTGAAGTATGTCCTCTTCTCGCCCTTGTGTGCCCCCTTTTGGTACATGGTACAGGGGTGTAAATAATGTAGCATCGTGCTAATGTGAGCCGAGAAGAGGCTCAGGAAGGAAGCAGCGATTGCACTGAGCAATACGGAGCGACTACTTCCCCCTGACCACACTTCACTAGCTCTCGTAACTGGACCCAGGAGGGTCTCCAGATCCTAAAGTTATTTGGACTCAGGTACTTCGTCACGGTAACTCAGCACTCTACCACTCAGCTATCTCGCTCCCTGGATATTACTATAATATCAATTTATTTATTACAACGAGGATTGATCATTACTAACTACCATGTCGGGGTTCTTAGATGAGTTTCTTTTAAAAAAAATACTAAGACTTTAATATTTAATCTTAAAAAAATTAAGATGTATCGTTATCTTCACAGCTACCCAAAATCATATGTAAGAAGTTGTATTAAACACAAAGAGGAATAGGCGTCCACCTTTAATTATGAAAACATTTTTTAATTAATTATAATTATAATAAATTTAAAAATTAATTTTTTTATTAAAACTATAATATAAATAATAATTAACGATGGAATTAGTTGGGGGTGCAGTCATAAATAACACCAAATAAGTGAAACTTAATTTTATTATTAGTGCCAACGTTTCGACCTACGTTATAAGTCATCTTCAGAGCAAAATGAAGGAGAGGCGGCTATGTGAGCCGTATAACTGTTATATAGTTATTTAGCTAGTTATATAGACCTACAACATAGGCCGAAACGTCGACACTAATAAAAAAATTTCATAAGTTTCATTTATTTGGTGTTATTTATGACTGCACCCCCCAACTAATTCCATCCTTCATTAGATCTTCCAGTCAACAATTTTCCTCTCTAACATCAATAATAATTATATTATATTTAAAATTATATTGTATAACATAAATTATAAATTATTATATGTTATCAATTAAAATTATTAATTCTTGACATATAATACAATTTGAATACATCTTCACTTTAACGACACTTTTGTGTTGTAAATTATATTTTGTTTATATATTTTTTTCATTGTAAGCCTTACAGCCAGTGTATTGCTGGTTTATCTTTCCAAAATTAATGGTGCATGCCACCCCTACGATATCCTACGATATGCCAAGGCTGATAAAGGTTAAGATGAAACACTTCTATTAGGTAGCTTAGGAAAAATAAATTCATGTAAAATTGTATTTGGGGCTCAATGTATTGTTTTACAAATTGGCTTATTAAAATTGTTTTCCTTAGTAGAGAGTATCATGAACTCAGATAGCCAATAAAAACTTCATTATTTGAAACCATCTTAGTTTTATTATTTATGGTACATTACATAGTAGTATTTATAGCATTTCATTTCATAAATATATATATATATATATATATATATATATATATATATATATATATAACAAATAAAGAAACAAAGACGGTATAGATTTATTTCTTCTTTGGTAAGGATCTCCACGTGTATTTTTATGAATTTTTGAATAAAGCAATACAGTGGAAATATAAACATTTATCGGTTATGTGAATGTTAAAAAATAAAATAAAGAAAGAGGTTACCCATCTAAACAACGAAAGGTTTTCCGCAGACGATTTTTATGACCTCGGCATAAAATTCTGGAGATAGGAATGCTTATGGCTACCACACCTTAGTTTGATAGCTCCAGGAGGTGAGAATATATCGAAATAAAATTTCTTAACATAAAGGGTTGGAATTCCGAATAGACATCAAACATTTTTCTGTTAAAGTTTAAATTATAGGACAGTAAACAGATGATAGGTCCTATGCGTCTGATGTTTTATCTAGATTTTCCATGCTCGTCAATAAATATGGAATAGTTTATTCCATCTTATTGTAATATTCATAGGTCGAAACGTCACCTATGATTTTCGGCTCATGCACAGGATCCGTAAAATTTGTTATGTACGGATATTGCGTATTAAACCTCGATTCTTCTGTCCATAAATAAGACAAGAATATACGAGTATATATTTTTAGACTTGTTTTCAAAATTATGGAAAATAGCGCACCGTTCAAGCATATTACATGGTTTGATTTTTTAAATATTAATCATATAACTGATTGCTTAAGTGAAATCTTTATTGAAGTCTAATATACTTCTAGCACAAAAGGATACTGTATTTTTGGATATTTTTAGGATATTCATACTTTCCTCTGGACCCCGGAATAAGGTCACTCCATAATTATTTCCGGTGACTCCATGCATTCCTAAACCTCATCAACCTTAGTCAATTTCTAACTGAACCAATTGTACATTTGTTTTTACCATGCTTAACCTATTTTTAAATATTTAGTGATTTTAAATTGTCTGTATTTTGTATATTTAGCCCTGAAGAAGACCTACAGAGTGGGTCGAAACGTTGGCTACTGAATAAATATTCTTGATATTCAGAAAAACTTATTGACCTCTTCCCGGACCATTTTCTTCCATAATTTTCATCAAGGTCAACCATTTTCTTTCAAAATGTAACAAATTATATTAGAAATAAATAAATATAATGGCCATATTTTCGTAAACATAAAATACTCTTGGGTTGTTTGTGTTTGTTCCACGCTGCAGGCAATTGTTGTATCTCTATATGCATGTTTGTGTTTAGGCACTGCAAACTTAATTTTAGCCAATATGATATTAGACCAATATTTCTATTAGGCCACCTTAATATCATGCAATGAATTATATTTACAAAAGTAATTATTTAAATCTTGGCATCTAACCGAACACCAAGGATGTTGTTCCATTCGTGCACAAGAACGTTTAGCCTTTTTAAATTAATTAGTGAAAATTTTTGTTATTTTATACTAGAAACAGATTAAGTTCAGGAATATGGTTGAAATCAATTGTCGAAATTTTAACTAACGTTGAATGATAAATTCAGTATTGCTAATAAATGTGCTTGTGCCTCGGAAACCGACATTATCAATTAAAAATCTGTCGAAAACGTGTAAAATATCAAAACTCGTGTGTATAGAGTACCTAAGCTAGTTCAGATCAAAGGATTATAAAATTCCTTATATTATGGCGTCATCAGTTCAGATTAATTAATTCAGATTGTTTCCCTCATTCGATCCTTTCTACTTCGATCCCAATGGCAAGAAACTTGAAAACTTATTTTTCATAAAGGTTCAGTTGATTAAACTTGTGTAGGAAACAGGTTCCAACATTGCAGATGCTGGCTAAACCGAAAGGCTCATCTGTCTTAGCTGGACTGGATCCCATCCTCACTCATTTGTTTTTCCACTTTTTAGCACTTGGAAAAAGGATACCCCTGGTCAATTATTCAGAAGCTTTCTCGTTTTTTATAAAATCTTAAATTGTTTTTTAAGAGTGAGCTCCTGAAGTCAGTTTGTATTATGGCAGTAAATATCCTTTTTAATTACTTCTTCAGCGACACTGGATATAATTCCAGTAAAATAGCTCGTTCCTCTTTCCTGAAAGAGATCTGATGAGTTGGGATTATCTCATTTACGTTGTAGATCTCCGGCAAGATCTCTTTTCCTTCTCAAACTCTGTTTAGAAACAGTCATTACTGTACTGTCGGTAAAAGGTTTACGATTCGCCCACGACTGGTGTATTAATGGTAAAGGTTTCTTGAGTAACATCAAATCCTCAAAGATTAGGTTAGTATTCGTATTTAAATATAAGTGTGGTGTGTGTGCAAAAACAGTAAATTGAAATATATCTTCAGACAGTTCATCCTTTTTATATCTACATTGCAAAACAACAAGGAAAATGATTCTAGGTCCTCATTTTTGGCTTACACTTAAGAATAATACTTCTCAAATAATGGACTATATTGCTATGCATTAATTATACCAAAACGGTTAAAAATATCAATTTTTATTACAGAATTTATTGCATACGCCAGTAAACTCGTATAAGATCGTTGCAATATTAGCGTATTCTAATCAGGCGTGGACCTTTACAAAGCTACAAGAGAGTCTCATTAATGCTTGGGAGAGGAAAACCCTTAGAGAAATATATGGCCCAACCAAATTGGAAAATATATACAAGAACCTAGAGGCCTCCTATCATGTGAGACTCTCCAACGTTCAACTATTCAAAATTTTTCTTTACTGCTTTAGTCCATGTTGTCATTGTCTTATTTTTCCAAAATTAGTGAAATATTTGCTTTGTAAATCTTTGTTAATTCTGTATAGATGTCCGAGGAATGTCAGCCTTTTCTTAAATTAGCACATTATCCGAGGTTCTTTCCATTTTCTGGGAGATTTCTGTGTTACTTCGCATTTTGTAATTATCTTCTGTTTGAATTGCACCTAGGATTTATCTTAAAATACTTCTATCCAGGACTTCCAGTTTTGGAGGCTATAGTTGATTGAGAGGCATTCACTGACGACGAAGCATTCCGCTTTTACGCCGTTAAAATATCTTATTTTTGCATTCTAGGAGATGGACTTAATGTAAATATTCTTTGTTAACATTAAATAATATTAGTTGACCTGATATACGTGAGGAAGAAAATGGTCCGGGTGGAGGTCAAAAACATTTTATAATGGGGTCATGGGTTCCTTGTCACACACACACACACACACACACACTTGGCTCACTTCGGAATAGAAGACCGAAAATCTTGTCCTACTTGTGATCCCGTGGATGAAACAGTGGAACACTCGTTCTTCTGTTGTCCAGGTTTTCCTCGAGAAAAGGAAGAGCTTGACATAAAATTCGGAAAGAAATCATCGCCGTAAAATATTGTCACGTTGATGATGACTAGGCAGGAGCATTGGAGTGCTGCAGCAGACTATACAGCGCAAATCGGAAGAAGGCTCAGAATACAGGAGCGAGAAAGGAGAGGCCAAGCTCTGGCTAATCCGACATAAGTTGTCCAAAGAAGAAATAGGCACATAGCCCTTCTGCCCCCCCACGAAGTAATGCTTGACGGCTGTTCCGGGGGATGGTAAAAGGAGAATTGGGAGGTGGTTTTTTAGTGAGTAGGAATCTCACACTGTTGTGTTATTACACTTCGTCTTATGGAAGATTTTTCCCCTACCCAGAAAAACACACACACACACACACACACACAAACACACACACCTTGAGGTAACACTTTACCCCATCAGACCAGCCCTGAAGAAGACTTGGAATGTAGGTCAAAACGTTGGCTTTCCAATAAACAGTTCTCCCAATTTATGAGAATTTATTTGACCTCCTCCGGACCATTTTCTTTCTCATTCTTTGTTAATCCATAAGCCCTTTCCATTTGTATAGTTTAATCTCTATCAGCTGCTTTCTCTTGTCATCTCTACTGCATAGTCGCTCCCAAATATCTGAAATTTTTCACCCTTTCATCACTAGCAATATCTCTATTATTGTATTAACATTTTCATTTTTAAGCAAATCGGAAATTTTAGCACTGCAACAGATGTTGGTGACAAACATTCATTCATCGATCTGTTGCCAACTGCTTCGTACGCTTGGAATGTTCCCCCTGCACAGAGTTGTTTTTCTTTCCAGCCGAACACACTCGACGAACTTTTCTCTAATCCGAATCGCTCATTAAATCGGTAGGCATGGGAGTGCCCTAGAAGAGCGCCCCGGAAGAGGCCCTCGTGCTGGAATTAGCGAGTGGGCGGGGATGAATTGAAGGATCCATTATTGAAGGAACTCGCTGGAGCTGGAGTAAAAACTGTAATATTCATAACTGGATTAAGAGAGAGCTCGTTGAGTGCACGGGTCGTTAACTGCCACCTCCCCCCTCCCCGACCTAATGCCTCTATCTACATAAAGTCTATTTCAATATCTCTCTTATGTTTTCAATCTACGTTTAATTATTTTAAATGTGATTTAAATTGTATGGGTTAATTAAATTAACGAATAGAAATGGTTTAAGATTAATCATAATACGATAGTACGATTAATAATGGGTCACTTTATGTTTATTTGTAATATTTATCACCAGATTATTTTTTTTTTCAATGAGGAATATTTATCAAGGCATGCTATTATTACAACTAAAACAAGTTTGTCTCAAAATGGGAAAAAATAACTTTTTGCTTGAAACCGTGTTTAACATTCATGTAAAAAGTGGAATACACAAAAAAATGATGCGGAATTATTTTCAAAAGTATTTGACAGTGGGAGACGAATTGCTCCAATACTCGACTGCAGCATCAACAGTTCTCTCCACCAGTATTTATACGCTTCTATATTAAGGACAAGCAGCGATAGTTTACGCGTCATTAACATAGCAGCTCTCATATAATAATCAATTATAATTGTTATTATACCAATAAAGTTTTTATTAAAGTAGTTCGTGAGTTCAAGTTTATAATTGACGATTGATTAGTTCCTTGTGTAACGAATCTTTCTTTTCTTCATAATTGAGGCTTTGAAATTAATTAACTAAAATTAATTTGCCGAAGATCCTAAGTTCAAATCCAATTGTGTTAGATTATATTTAATCTGTTAACAATCGGGATGGATCCTTTCCGATCTTAAAGGAACACCCAGGCTCAATAAAGGTGGTATGTAAATTTGGAGAAAAACCTGTTGTTCGAGCATGATCTGGAACAAATCACCTACTTAAGTGGAAAACAGTCGATTGAAATAGTTCATCCTTTAATATCTACTTTGCAAAACAACGGAAAATATGATAGTTTCTATTTTTTCAATATAATCAAATTCAAATATATGTTGGTTACAAATGCAATAATTATTGTTTAAAAGGGGAAGCGGAGAGGATCATTGGTAGAGCGCTGAGTAGCCATGCCGAAGGTCCTGGGTTCGAATCTGGCTGTTAGATTTTATTTAATCTAAAAAATGGGTACCAAAAAAAGGAGAAATAGCTAGTGGTTAATCGTGATCTAGGACAAATCACCTTGCACAACCAAGAATCAGTACAGGTTCTACCACACTGCCCAAAACTCTTGTTGAAATGAAATAGTAAAGCTTTTTTTTAAGGCCTTCTGAAATAGGCTTCCTTTTTTAAAAGGATATTTCTGAAATAGGCAAAAATTATTGGTCATTAAAACATAAGAAAAGACTGTGTGGCCCCGAAATATTTCATTTAGTAGACAGTTGTTACCATTTATTCTATGGTCAGTATTTTACAAAGTTTTAAAAACAAATACACTCACAAATATGACATTGACAAATAGAAAGTTCCGAGAACATCTTCTCATCAAAGGTTTTTAATCTCTTCTTTATTGATCCTTCTACTGTACTGATGTCTTGCTAATTAAAATCTTCAATTAACATAATTTCTATAAAATATAAAACGAATGATCATAGAATTTAATTATTCTCAGTATCCTTATTTTGCTACGTATTGACCGTAAAAATTTGAAATTTCTTCAGCCGGGATGAGGGAAGCAAACACGAGGGCTTAAAATTTAGCATTCATGAAATATTATATTTCTTTCCTTGTTTAATGATATTAATTTAATTGGTCTTTGTTTTATTTATCATATTTATCCTTTAATTTTTTATTTGTAAAAGTAATATTCCTGCAACTAAGCGAATATTCTAGGAGTTACGCTACCCTCAGTTTGGTTTCTTACTTTTCAGATCTATTATAGAAGATAGAAAGTTGAAACGTTTGTAAGTCGTCAAATGTGGGAGATGGTGGTTAACACCCTTTACTATTCCTCTTAAGTCAAAGAGGGGGGTTTATTACTAAGAATTACTAAACCTATCCGACCAGAATGACAAATTAGAAAATATGATGATAGTAATATTAAATAACCCGGATTCGATCTGGCGCCCTAGAAGTTGCAGGACTGCAAAGTTAGACCTTAACAACTTTAACATTTGCAGCCTTTGAATGGCCTCTACGTGTTCCCATCGAAAACTGCATTTTTTTTGCCATTATGGACTGCGCATGATTGGTGAATCAGTGGATCTTGTAAGTGAGCATTCCTTCCTCCCCCTTAGGGTGTTAAATCATGGTGTGGTCGGGCTAAAGTGGACGGACTTATTATGTTCGTTTTGATCCATTAAGCGACATTAATCTGCAATAGTTACTGTTTATTTGACATTGGTTCTATATTCCTGTCTTAATATGTTTAAAAAAATCGAATTGTAATATTATACAACATAGTAACATAAGTAACATATATAAGTAAGACACTATTATAAACATAAATATATGAATAATTTTAAAATATTTTTATTTTGAAAAGAAAAGATTTATCCTGGACGGGATTCGAACGCCGGTCGTCCGCATCTCTAGCGCGGTGATCTAAGCATCTGAGCTACCAGGGCTCGTATCCAAGCCAGACAAATCCATTCTCTTCACCGACTCTATATCCGCTGTTCTCGCAATTTTTCAGATGTCTACATGGGTAAGATTGTTCATTGCACATTACTTTAATCGGGATTTTGTTTACTTACGTCAAATAGTTGCTCTGAGTCGAATGAGACCAACCCCAGGTTTCTATGTTATTCCGTTCTCGAGATATTGAATTTTTTCCTCTTTTAGGCCATTCGACGCCAGTGTGCGTCACAGCCTTCTTGAAACAACAGCTGTTATATATAAAAAATACGAGAGGGAATAGTTTTAATGTACGGTTACAGTGTGTTAAGTAAATTGAAACCCTTAAATTGAAGTTTGAAAGAAACTCGAAGTAAAGGCATTGAATGCTGTTTCATTATTTTTTTTTTCAGGTGAGGGAATGTTTAGTTGAAAATTATTGTAATTATTTTAGACAAGTAAATATGCATCGTAAATAAATCTTTGTTTTTTTTCAGAGAACCAATTCCGTCTTTATTTCATTTGCCAAAGGGATAAAACAGTTAACATTTATAAAATATCATTATATATATATATATATATATATATATATATATATATATATATACATATATTTGTATACAATAATATTTATATATGCCTGTATATAATTACTTGATTATGTAATATCATTTTTTAAATACTACTAAGTGGTTATCTGTAGCGCTGCTATTTTTCTTAAAGAGGGGGGAATTGCTTGATAATTCTTCAACTTCTTCCACAATTCCTTCATTCTTTTAGTGTTTGGCGCTTCTCTGTTCTGCCCATCCCTCTCGCTTACACTCTTCGCTTGTTCCAGTGGAACCTTTATGCTAGAAATTTTTTCCTCGAATTGATTGCTTATTCGTCATTCGCCAGATCCATTTTTTTACCTGTGTTCCTATGTACTCCGCCCCCTTTTCCTGATAGTGGATTCCGGTTTACTTTCGTGTATTCCTTTCTTTGGTCTTAGTCTGTAGCTTCCCTGTATCATACAGAGACCATACACTTTTCTTAGTATTCTCCTTTCAATTTTTATGTTCTTCAGGTTAGCCGTTTCCACACTATTTAAAATCACCGCAGCATTGTAGTGCTACATTTGGCATGAATGTTTAGGTTCTTTTTATTGTGTGTCTTTAGTTTAGAAGTTTAATTTGCCCAATTTAAGACTTGTAAAGCTTCATGGCCTTTTCCATTGTTACTGATGATCTCTGCAACGTATTTCATCATCAGTGTTAATATATTTCTTGGTGTTGCTCATCACCTACTGCCAAATTGCACCGTTATATAAATACAAAATCTTTTATCTATATCAAACGTTTTCCTAATATCTAAATGTTTATTAGCATGTACAGGATATAATATTCAATCATTGATGAAAATGTGCCTAAAAAAACTTTGCTAAGCACTCAAATAACCAAGATATATTTTCCAATATCTCTTGTTGTAATATTTTATAACTTCGGTGCTCTTTGATGATGATGCCCCGTTATACTTCCAGGCTAATAAATTAAGAGAAACCCCTTTTGTAAACTGCTTTAGTATATTTTCTTTTTATACTTTCCTCAGTACGCTACCTACCGAGGACCTTGTTATAGAAGCTATTATCAAAAGGAAGATCACTCCTTCTGAAAGTAAAAGTAAATGAGACTTTATTTCATATGAATATTTTATTACATTTAATGGAAATTAAAGTTTATTGCAATAAGGACTGTATTAAATTTATATAAATATGTAACCTCCTCGCACTTTTGGTCTTCTAACTTCTAATGTTTTATTTATTTGATTTCAAAGATAAATAAATAAATAATTATATTGTATATATTTTTATTTTTTATTTTGAAGATAAATCTATTCTCTTCACCGATCCTATATCCCCGCGTTCTCGCAATTTTTGAGATGTATACACAGGGAAGAATGTTCACTGAACATTACTTTAATTGGGGCACCGTTGATTTACGTCAACTTTATTTTATTATAATTTATTTTTTGTATTGTTCTTTTGATGATGAATATTTTTATTTCGAAGAGAAAAGATTTGTCTTGGCGAGGATTCAAACCTGGGTTTCCCGCGTCTCTAGCATGGTTTTCTAACCACTGATCTACCAAGGCACGCATTCCAGCCAGACAAATCTATTTTCTTCACCGATGAAACCTATATCCCCGTGTTCTCGCAATGTTTGCGATGTATACCCGGGGAAGAATGCTTATTGAACATTACTTTAATTGGGACACCGTTGACTTACGTCAATTTTATATTTTATATTATTCGTTTCAATACTTTAAAAAAATCAAACGTTTCAAAACTAAATATTTATTATTGGTATTAATTCTTATACATATAAAACTCTTCTGTTCGTACGTATGTCACTGAACTGTTCATAAAAGGATGGACTAATTTTTTGTGTGTATTCAAGTGGGTTCGAGGAGGGTTTAGATTCACAATATGATCCGATAGTAAAAAATTTTTACAAGTAACGATGAATATCTTATTTGGTCTTGAATGTACGGTTTTTCTAATATAGAGAGGTCATTTGACATTATTTCTTTTTTTTTTCTTATTCTACGAAATTTTTTAACAACAAATAAATACAATATATACCGCAACATATAAAAACTTACAATAACAACCTTTTTTTTACCCCAGGGTACAGTGACATTAATTCACGAATAAACCACTCATTCATTCAAGAATACTCAAATATTTTATAAGTAATAATAATAAAGTCAGGTGTGTAGTCAATAAAATTATAAAAATCAATGAATTTAACTTCCTTCTACCCTGCCTACGTTTCGGCCTAACTGTTAGGCCATTATCAGAGTAGAGGAATATTGAATCTAGGTGCAACTTAAATTAGGTATAAAAAAAAAATAGTCTAGACTGGCGTTATGAGGATTTGTAAGTAGATCATAAAACCAAATATTATTATCTTATCATTTAGGCTATAACGATTACCTAAGCCATTTTAGATCACCAGATTGTTTACATTCGGTCAAGACAAGGGGGATGTACAGAAATGTATTCCCTTAAAAAAGAGAATTTTTCCCTTAAGATGGGAAAACTCTGGCCTGAATAATGGGAAGAGCCCACGGGAGCTGGCATGAATTTTTAAAGCTTTTCCCGAAGGGGTAAACAAAAGTCCGTTGTCATGGCGACCGCCGTTCTCCCCTCCCCTCTAAGTCCATTCAAAGTATTTAGCCTCCTCCTAACCAAATTTAGCCTCATTACAAAATTTACACCAAATGTATTTTTTTAATTTGTCCGCAGAGACTAGTCTATGCACCAGGCTAGAGGTGATTTTCGAACTCCCGGACTCCCGAGTTCAGTACACGACAACTCACACTACAATCTTACTAATTTTTCATGGAACAAAAACAAATTACCTGATCACTTATTAGGAGAAATGAGCGATCTATTTGCGAAGTATATTTTGAAATGAGCATTGCTATAGTGCATTTTTCTCAAATGTAGAGACGGAATTTTACATTAATGAACCAACCTTATTTCACATGTTTAAAATAAGCTCACGAATTAGTTAAATTTCGATGAGTCCTAATAGTATAATATTAGTATCGACGAGTTTATAGTCTCACAAAGATAATTTCATTTCACAAAATAAAAACGTAATTTAAGTAAGTAAAAATATTATGGAGTATGCGTGGAATCTATACTAATGAAATATGAAATATCGCTTTATTACCAATATTTTAACATTTCATTTCGTTAATAAAGCATCATATTTCGATTAGCTATTGGAGACGTCTGAAACAATGGCTATAGTTCTTTTCTATTTAAATAGTAAACATTGCAGGCGCGAATAGAGCGCTGAGTTGCCGTGCTGAAGGTCCTGGGTTCGAACCCCACTCGCTGGGCAGACTTTTATTTAATCTATTAGCGGCCACAGATGGATCTTATATTTAGGACCCTCCTGGGGCTCACCCAGCTTCAACAAATTGGGTATCTAAAATATGAAAAAGGCCTGGCGGTTATGTCTGATCTAGTTCAAATCAAATCTCTATATAACCGTTATCTAAGAAACAGTACAGTCTCTACTGAGTGTTGAGCCCCAGACCCTTCACGGTTTGTAGAGGTGCATGTAGATAAATATAAAAATATTCGCAGTGGTTTTTATGAAACATTATTCACTATTCTCCAGGGACCATTTTGGATTAATAACAAATAGTTTTCTTTGCGTTCCTCTTGAATGTATCCATCCAAAAAAGATTGTGATGCTAGATGTGACAGTCTACATTGAGAGTTGCCCGCTCCTTTACTACAACTGCCGTCCCGTCTCTTTAGATTATAGGTAGCGACCGTAAGGGACACTTAAACAACCTGCGTAACGCGCCATTACTTTACTTATTAGGTACTCCTAATCTTCCAGATAGTGTCACATATAGCGATATACTATAAGTTTGATAACCAAAGATATCATAAGAAACTAAAGATATAACAAGAAACCTAAATAACATAACAAAAAAACAAAACAATACAAAACACAACTGCATAATTTAAATTATTGTTAGAGTTAATATTTTTTAAATAAAATTTATAGTCTTATATCAAATATAAAGAACTTTCATGGAAACTAAAAACACAAATTTTGATACTGCATGGGATCAAAAATAGAACACCGGTGAAGTACAGATTGTGAAGCAATATTAAGACGTCAATAAATGAAAAGTATTAATGTAACATTTGTACAAACCTGAGTGGAATCCTCGCCAAACGCGAAGTCGTAGATACATTGCTTTTGGATTAATAACAAATAGTTCTCTTTGCGTTCCTCTTGAATGTATCCATCCAAAAAAGATTGATGTGATGCTAGATGTGACAGTCTACATTGAGAGTTGCCCGCTCCTTTACTACAACTGCCGTCCCGTCTCTTTAGATTATAGGTAGCGACCCTAAGGGACACTTAAACAACCTGCGTAACGCGCCATTACTTTACTTATTTAGGTACTCCTAATCTTCCAGATAGTGTCACATATAGCGATATACTATAAGTTTGATAACCAAAGATATCATAAGAAACTAAAGATATAACAAGAAACCTAAATAACATAACAAAAAAACAAAACAATACAAAACACAACTGCATAATTTAAATTATTGTTAGAGTTAATATTTTTTAAATAAAATTTATAGTCTTATATCAAATATAAAGAACTTTCATGGAAACTAAAAACATTTTGGATTAATAACAAATAGTTCAAATCAAATCTCTATATAACCGTTATCTAAGAAACAGTACAGTCTCTACTGAGTGTTGAGCCCCAGACCCTTCACGGTTTGTAGAGGTGCATGTAGATAAATATAAAAATATTCGCAGTGGTTTTTATGAAACATTATTCACTATTCTCCAGGGTCCATTTTGGATTAATAACAAATAGTTCTCTTTGCGTTCCTCTTGAATGTATCCATCCAACTTCATGAAAAGGCTATCAAGAGCTAGCAGGAGAAAAGGAAGGGGATTCTATCGTTTGAGAAAACCTTTGGTTGGAGTTAGAAGCGCGCCTATCCGATGGAACAATGGGACTTCGATTTGGGTTCCGTTGTCAAAAGCTTAGAATTGGAAACCGAACCTATTCCAACCTCCACTTCTTTTACAAAGGCTTCGATTCAAATGATAACGTTGCGGTTCTCCTTCCGGAGATTGCGTCAAATGAAGATATTGCGTTAATGTTAATAAGTTCCATTATAAATTAGAAACAAAAGGAAGGATACTTAATTATTCGGCTCCTTCAAAATAACGGTGTTATTACCCAAAAAAACTTAATAATTCAATAGAGATATTTAAAAAGTTTCATGTGAGTTAAAAAATAGAAAATTGGTAATTGATAAAACAAAGCATTCTTATTGTAATGATGGTATTGAAATTCTTTTATTAATCATCAGAAAATTATTAAAAGCTTGAAACATTTGTGGTTTTAACTGAAGCCATTATTCCATAAAACTTCAAGTTTAAACTTGAACAGAGTAGTACCACTGGGTAGTTTCTCTACTTGTCTTTATTCATGTCAAGATGTTTCATTCCTTCCGTTTACTTATTGTTATAATGCATTTTTAAATTTTTAATGCATTAAAAAAAACTTGAACAAATTAAAAATATGACAATTTTGGAAATAGAATATCAGATATGTCGTTCCTGCATTAAAAACTGCCAAGGAATACAATTACTACTGAAGGATTCACTCAAAAATGCCAAATTTTTGGTAATGTCGTTGTTCCACTGAAGGAGCGATATACGTCAATGTTGATTCTAAATTTTACTCGTGTCGTTCTAGTTAAATTAAAATCAATATAAACAGAAAAAAAACAAGTTCAAGCATTCGACACTATCATACATGTTTTATGTTGTTAAGTTTTATATGGTGGAATGCCCCCAAATAAGTTAGCGATTTTTTACTCAATACAAATTTTAAGTAATCTACGACTAAACCATAGATGAAGATCAATTCATTAAAATGACAACGTTGTTATTGATTGATTGCTTTAAATTGGTATGTCTACTCTATTTATTCCATTAGTTTTGATTTTTGATTTTATTTCTGTGGCTACTAATTAAATAATCTGCAACCAATAGAAACAGAAAAAAACTCATTGTGAAATACATCTAAGTAATAAAATAGAAGTGAATAAACGAAAGCAAAGGAAATTATCGATCGTTAGCCAACGTGCTCTTTTTGAGAAGAAAAAGGAGAAAAGGAACTTCCGGTTTCTTGGGTAAAAACAGGCTGTTAAATGCTCTTGATGACTGGCCCGTGAAATTGGCTCAGGAATCTAAAAACAAGACCCTTAAAAGAAAATTCCTTAAATTCGCTCGAGTATTCGATTGTAAAAGCCACTTGCTTAAAACTAATCTTCTTAAGGAGCAGAGAATTTTCTGAATTCAATTTGTCTCGAGAGAAACGATCACAACTCAATAATGGTTTTTCACGCCATTCTGTTTCCCCCTCGCATCGTTTGTTCATAAATTCTTTACATTGTCAGCACTGGACTACAAATCAAACTTAATCATTACTACGTTTTATGACTGTTTTCAGCATTCTTCAAGTCCATTAATAGGAGATAATTGGCTACACTTGTTAGGACAGTCTGAAAGAGTCGACTCCACCTTGGAATAAAAGCATAAACTTCAGGCTTCTCATCATTACAAGTAAATATAATATACATTTATTGGGTAAGATGTACTTGAGAATAAACATCAGGCAATATGCATATTTTTTATAGGAAAATGACATGAGGATATACAAGAGGCATTTCCATCTATAAACTAGTAAATCTATGTATTTCTGTTTGCTAAGAAATTTATTTTTAGTCCTTAGTTGTTACTTGAAAAATCCCAAAACAATAACAATATGGCCTTACAACCCTGTGTGGGTCTTAGCCTCCTCAAGGAACCTTCGCCCAATGCAGCTGCCCTCCAGTCACGGACGTCTGGCATCCTGTGCCACTCCATGTGCCCATCCCAGCCTTGGTCTTCCTCTTCCTCTGGTAAGGTCAAAGTTTCCCTCCAGTAGCTTCTTCGCGGGATCCTCCTCACTCATTCTTGCCACATGTCCGACCCAACTTAATCTATTAATTTTCATCCAGTAAATGATGTCGGACTCCCTAAACATCTCGTTGGTTCACCTTCTCCATTGGCCATTCACATATATTCACGTAAATAGATCCGAAAACTCTGCGGAGCAGCAATCTTTCGAAAACAGCCAGCTCTTTTTCCTTGGCCTTAGATAATGTCCATGTTTCAGAGGCGTAGGTCAGGACTAGCCTAATCAGCGTTTTATACAGCATGACTTTTGTTTTCTGGCTTAATAGTAAACTCCTTAGACACTTCCTCAGCCCAAAAGTCGGAAGTCTCAATAAGCAATGAAAAAGAAACACTTTCTCAAGCAAAAGAACAATTTATCATATTTCTTTTTCTTGAGTCGTACCGTTTCGAATTCCAATAGTTCATCATAGAATTCTTGGTTACATAACATTTGCTCTGTGGCACCACAGTTCAATAATAAAGGGAGACTTTGTAAATTAAAATATGCAAAGGTAGTGCAATGGGATATGATTATCAGTAAATGGTGGTATTGGCACGGTGTCAGAATTTATGAAAATATCAGTGGAAAATAAATTTTAGATGAGTGGACCTAAAGTGACTTGTACCTTATGGTTCTCCAGACTCGACCGGATAACAATACAAAATATACAATTTTGTCGCTTTCTATCTATTTGTGATCCTATATGAATATCTTCCTCAGTACCAAGATTTTCTTGAGTCTTATGTCCCCTTGAAAAAAACGTCGCTCCACAATCGGCTCTCAATTGGGCCATTTGAAAACATTATTATCAGTAATTATTTCTCCCCTTAAGGATTTTCTTCTTTATTTTTTTTAAGTCATGCCATTCTTTACCAATTATCTTAGTTAAAATTAATTCATGTTCGATTTTATTAGCAGAAAAGGTTCTAGGAAAAACGGTATTAATTTTTGAGAGTTTTTTTAATCTCTAGACGGTACCTATGGATCGTAAGCGTCCACATGAAACCAGTTACTATCAAGTTATTATCTAATCGCAGCATAACAATAAATGGTTCCATCCAATAATTGCTTCTTTTATTATTCAATGCAGATTGGATAGTCTTGACATAAAAACGGCTTCTGTATTAAACGTTCATTAAGGCACGTGCTCCAATAAACTAGTTTATTGCAACATTGTCCTGAGAGCAGCGTGTGTCACCTTTAGTGATGCTAATGAAATGAATGCGCCAGTGGTGTCATTTTGCCAAGTTTCCAACAATACCAATACCAAAGTATTTTAATGAAATAAAGCGAAAACTTTTATTTTGTTAGTAAATAGTGATTACAAGATCAATGATTTATTGTGCGATTTTGTCACTATATTTTAGGTATTAATAAAACTACATTTAGTCATAACAAAGGCTTAGTGAACCTGAAGCCGGTATGCTTATCCTACTAATCGCTCTTTGCAAACTTCTAAACACGGATTTCCCTCCAAACCCAGAAGATTACCCTTAAATCAATCCTCCCTCATACGCCTCAGCCTACATATCGGCCTTCTATCATTCGGGTAAGCGCTAATGAATGGTTTATTAATTACTTTATCACTAATCTGAATAACATTACAAGTTTTTATCATAATCTACGTCTTCAGAATGCTTTCACTTCAATTATATGAACCAAACGCATGCTTTGCAATTCCCCATTGTGTGAACTCTATTTTTCTCCAGTGGACTTATCCTTCTTTGAACAGAAGATTCTAGCTTCGAATTCCATCAGATGAACAGATCCTTCTAAGTCTGTGACTATGTTTCACACCAATGTAGAACACAAGGATCATAGTTTCATATATTCATATTATGACGTTCCGAGACAAAAGGGGTGCCTGAAGTAATGTCAAGATTGAATAATAACAAGAATTTCCTGATTTTTTCTAGTTACCATAGACTCTAATAAATTAACTTTCTCAGAAAGATTTATTAATATTTTATGATATTTTTAAACTAATAAATATGTTGTTCAAACAAACGTCACACTCTTCAGGAAGTCTGAATGACATCTTTCATCGTATTTCTACAATTTCATCAGAATTACCCCGGCAAGAACTTCCAACGTATTTCCACTGAACAACCGTGGGACGCTTTCCTATGAGGGGATGGGATGCATGCAAGATAAGGCAAAATTTCAATTATAGATATATTTAATTGAAAGTATTAGTAGATTTGTGTTTGTTTCTTGATGTTTAAAGGCATTAAACTCTTTGGCCATTAATTCTTCATAAATAGCCATTAACTTTGTTTGAAGGTTTTAATAATACAAGACAAAACTCATATTGAAACATAAATTACTGATATTGTGATCGAAATATTTAATTAATTTGTTAAATACACGAATTTATCTAATTAAAGACATTCGAGGTGTTCCCTTAGGTCTTTTACCTGTTGGTCGAGCTTTACAGAAGCTTTTTGGTTCTATGTATTCTCCCATTCTGCAGACATGACCGTACAACTTAAGCTGCATTTTCTTGAGTATTTCCCCCAATGGCTCGACGTATAATTTTACTATTATTCTGTCGTTTCATATGCAGTATCGCCTTGTTTTTCCTGCTACTCTTCGAAAATATCTCTGGTTATTCCTTGGCTGTGATTATTCTATTTTATGTCTGCCTAGTGTTTCCCTTTCACTACCGTAAAGTTAAAAGGTATACTGTTTTATACACCCTTAGTTTAACGTCCCTTCTGACTTCCTCCTTACCCATTATGTAGTTGTAGATTTGGTAGTAGATATTATCAGCTCTTCTAATTTTGTTGTAGACCTTTTTTCATTTTTACCTTATCATATTATGTTAGTGACTTGGAATATATATATTTCTATATCTTTATTTCGTAGTGTTTCAGTGGTTGAGCACTAAGTTGCCAAGCCGAAGTTCCTGGGTTCAAATCCCGCTTGCTTTAATCTTTTAGCGGCTGGAAATAGATTCTATGGAATCTAGGACCCTCCTGGGGCTCACCCAGCCTCTATTGAGCGGGTGCCAAAAATAAAAGGGGAAATCTGGTGGTTGAGCGTGATCAAGTACAAATAACCTCCCTGCAATAAATATTACAGTATCTACCATATACTGAAATCCAGACCTTTGGAGTGTACTCGTAATGGTACAGGTTTCTTTTAATATTTATTTCTATGTTTTAATAAGAAGTTGGGAGTTAAATACATGAAATCTTTGTATATGTAGTTTTAAAAAAAAGGCTCAGCGTGCAGATTCGTATACGACAATATTCTGCCGCCCTAAGAACACCCCTCGTTGATTGATCTAATTATGTTGGGGTGTGATGGAGTGGTTGGGATAAATATAGGACCACCCCCTGTGCCCCTAATGCAGTTAGTTCGAACAATTCTATCAGGTTCCGCAGGCCGGGGGAAGGGAGGGGGGGCTTTTTAAGTCCTGGGGGAAGGGGGTGGTGGTTGTTGATGTAGTAGTGGAAGTGGTTGCGATGGCCGCAAGTGGTTATCTTGGCCCTCCTCACTAAGGGCCATTGTCCAATCAGGGCCGATATTGTCCCATCGCAAAGGCATAATGCATTCCTAATGGCAACGCATGCCTTATTCGTGAAAGCCAGCCTTCATTTACACTAGGGGACCATAAGTTGTTAATGCTATTTTTCTTATATATAATAATATATAAGTTATATTTGATAATGTATAGGTCTTCTCGCTATTGCGGGATGAGTATCTGAGGCGGAAGACTAGAAGCCACTTTAATTTTTTTTCTTAACATTTAAACGTTTCCTAATATTACTGGCTAAATCTAAGACAACTGACTGTTGAGCATCTCTTATCACACATCAACTTGTAATTTCAATTCAACAGTTGCTGCTCCTGTGGATTTTTGTATCAACCCATTACATGATACTATAATTAGAGTGGTAATGACCCTTTCCAAACAATTCCTTCAATTTTACAAACAGCTCCTGATATTTGCTTTTTCCCCCCTCATAATTGATCTTATATTATTACCATTGTGGATCCCGATATCAATAAGTCCTGCCTTTTGTGCTCTCAGATTTATAAGGAGGAAATCTGGTCTATGATAGAGCAATTTATGGTCCGTTAAGAGTTTGATGTGACCTTTTCGGGGGGAGTCTATTTGGGTGGTACTTTTAATATAGGGCCTTATTATCTAATAAGTTGTTCCACTGCCAGAAATTGATGCGAAATTTTGACCACATTGTTATGATTCTGGAGATTTTACCAGCTAATACTTTATATCCACCAGTGATATGTTGGATTTATTTCAGCGTAACTGAGTACAATCGGCATTTATTCACTGTTGCTGCATCATTAAGATCTTCTATGTAATCTGGTGGCAATAACCTGGTCTTGAACGGCAATCGAAAACACTTCTGTCTCAGAGAAATACTTCCATGCTTTTTATCATTCGACTGATAAATGCTTGTCAAGGGAACTATTATTATTACTAATAAAATTACAAATTGAAAATGTATCGGAGAAATGAGCTTAGAAATATTAAGGTGATATAATTTTTAAAAATAATATGGCCTATATACTGTGAAAAAACAGGTTAGGGTTTCTCTGACCTGCCAACCTATTATGCTAAGGGCATTAAAGGGTTTATGTGGGTGAGTAATGACTTGGGTGAGGTTTAGTCTGTGCTGCAGTGGCATGATGGATGAAAATATATAATATTCTTGGTTTTACGGAATGTTACGATGGTTTTGATGGTATGATATTTTTGTATTAAGCTTTATAATTGGTGATATTTTTGTGTTTTTTTTAGTATTTTATCTCTGAATTTTTAGATATTTGATAAATAATAAAAGAGGAGAAGGGTAATTCAGTAATTTAAAAAGAAAAGATATGGCCGGGTCGGGTTCGAGTCCCGGCCATATCTTTTCTTTTTAAAAATTATAACAATTAATAAAAAATCAAATAAAATAGATTACTTTCTTAATAGCCATGTGCGATCTGGAAACCATCTTAGGACTCACCATGCCTCTATATAGTGGGAAATCTTAGTTAGGGGTAAAAATTGGCGGTTGAGTATCATGTCTGTCAAATCACAAATACCAAAGTATAGTTCCGATTCCGGTTTACTAATTATAAACAAAGTCAGCTGTAGTGGTCATCATAACAACCTACTATGCCCATGATCGCAAGGTTCGCAACCCGGCAGGTAGCGTCAAAATTGATTAAATAAAATACAAATTCTTTGGTAATTCCGTCCTTCCAAAGGGGCGCTAATTAGGGGTTCCGAGCCTCTGGGGAGTCAGGTACTCCTCAAAGATACCTTTCCAAATTATCCCAGGATAGGGAAAATTTATGACTCCCACTGTACCATCGTCCGATTAGCCATACCAGTTTAAAATGAAGTTAAATGAATAAACAACTAAATATAAAAATGAGCTAGTACGTTATTGATATCAATATGTAAGTTTTGTAATTCGATCCCATCACGCCGATTGAAAAAAAAAATTAAATAATTAAAGTTTCGACCGAGTCTGGCACCCCGGGTTACTTTACAAACTCCGAAAACCCCTACCTCCTCCATACTTTCTCATCCTTCAATCCTATCTCTCCTCTAGGTCATTCGCAGTAAATCATAATAATGACTACTCATCCCTCTTTCGACAATCTGCGAGTGTTCCTCAAGGCAGTATCCTCGGCCCAATCCTCCACACAGTTTATACACCTGACATCCCAACTCATCCTAATTCTATCCTTACCACGTATGCGGATGACACATGTCTATTATCAGTCAACACTGAACCAGTTATAGCATCCCATACTCTTCGGTCCCATATCACTGACCTTGAAAAATGGTGTTAAAATTGGAGGATTTTGAAATTCTCACAAATCCCCATTACCCTCCGTTGTAAACCAACGACTTCCCGCCCTCCTGTATCGTTTAATAACATCCCACTGGTTCCTGTAGAACAGGTCCGGAACTTAGGACTGCACCTTGACAAACGCTAAACTTGGAATCCTCATACTAGAATGAAACGACAAGAAACAGGTCCCCGTTTCAGGCTTCTTCAACATTCTTCAACACTAGACAAACGCTCCAAGCTCCCAATTAATTACAAAAGACTCATATACATGAAAATCATTAGACATATCTGGACTTACGGAATAGACCTTTGGGGCTCCACTAAGCCATCGAATTCCTTTCGTATTCAATTCTTACAATCCAAAATCCTGCGTAAAATCCTCAATGTTCCTTAATTTGTTACGAACAAAGTAATCCATGATGACCTTAAAGTCCCTTAAGTTGCTGATTTGGTCCGAATCCGATATCAATCTTTTCATGACAATCTTTTATGCCTTTAAATCGGAACATTATTTATATTTGATTATATTTACTTGATTTATTCAATATGCTGTTGTATATTAAAATAAATACATAAAAAGAAGAAGAAGAAAAGTTTTATTAACTATTAATTAATTTTTTTAATTAATAAACTTATCCACTATTTTGATAATTCATATCTATAAGAGCATTATTTATATGAATAATCACAATTGTGTATCAGTTTATAAATTAAAAAAAAATATATACGAGGTTAAATCTGGGACACGTGTGGATAGGTTTGGAACATGCGGTCTAGCCAGTGCTGAGGCAGTGAGGGTTCGGTTAGTTTGGTGAGGTTAGGTGAGGTTAAATAGCGGTTATTAGTAGCCTTTAGTGAGCTTACTGATAACCTGATCAATTTTCATTAGAGCTCGTAGTCGGCTTAACTGAATTCCTACTTCACCCATTGGTGTTCCTCGCTTACCTATTTAATCTCAGAGCTGCTACTTGTTGGTAACATAATAGCTACTACTGAAATTGAATTGACGATTAAAAATAAAGTACCATAGTTTTAGTATTATTTAGTTTAAAAAAATAAATAAATGGCTAAGAATTTTTGTATTTTAAAATAATTGTCTGTATTATGTGGTATAGAAAAATTATTTCTTGGAACTCACTGGGAAATATTAGGGACCTCCCAAACTCAAAACCTTTTCTCTTCTCAGGACTTCATTTCACTATATCCTAGCAGGTTTCTAATGGTTAACTTTAGGTAAGCTGACTAATACACTAATTTTTTCTTATAGAACAGAAATGAAGTTAAAATAGTTATTTTTATTCTATGTCGATTTGGTTTTAATGTTTTGCATCAAGCGCTAAAGAAACATATCTTGGTAAATTCATTTCAAATTCTTATTCTTACTATTTTTCTCTAAAAAACACGAACAGTTGAAAATTAAGTAATTTAAAAAAAAATGTATTTATTGAAATTTACAACTGTATACAGAATACATCAAGTAAATATAATGAAAGATAGACCATGTCCAGAGAAAAAGGCAAGTAGAGATACTACCCAGTAGAAGTAAATTTAAAGTATCCTTATAATTTTACAAAGATTAAAGAAGAAATTTTTTAAACATAACATAGCGGCCAATAATGTTTCTTTGGTTATTTCTTTATTTGTCTATGTTTATTTTCTTGTTATTATTATTTTTCGTTCGTGGTGGTATGAGTGGTTAGGTAGATCATTTACAAATGATGATTCTCAGATGAAGGAATAATGATTACATGAAATAATCAAAACAGGGATCCTTTCAGCTATTTTTAAATTTAAAAATAGCAGTTTCAATTTTAATTAAAAACTAAGATTATTGTAAGATTAAAAACAAAATTGTATTATTCCTTATTTTTTAATTGATTGGTGAATATATATAAGGCTATTTTTTTTAGTTTATTTATTGATATTTACAACTGTATTAAAATAATTCATCAAGTAAATGGGCTAAGCGATACATAATGACATGTGAAAATGACAAGTAGAGAAACTACCCACTGGTAGTACTCAAATCACAAGTTCAACTAAGAAGTCACGGGGCCATCTTCTAAGGCTATTTAATTGGATGTTTTCTACTCTTTTTTTCTTTTTCGAGCTTTTGTTTTTACGTTTTAGTATGTTTAGAGGAATATTAATATATCCCTAATATTACATATATAATATATGTTTAAAGGAATATAATATTAGGTTCTTGATAGTGACATTTTTCTCTTGTATTTTATTTTCATTTTTGTCTGTTTAAAGCTCTTTATATCTTTGGGATGCCTACTGTGTGATTTTTGTTTGTTTTATAATAACCAGCTAGATTTTTTGTTATAAAAACAATCCTTGCAGTTGTCCTATAGCCTTGCTTATGATTCAGTTGTTGTTTTTGAGCTTTACTAGTGCAGGTGTTTGTTTTTCACGTCTCTTTTGGGAGTGTGAGGTTGGGGTGCTCTCAATTTGTTTTCCCTTTTCTGATTATTGTGATTCTCGGAGTGGGGTAACTCTAACGGTAGAGATCCGAGTTGCTACGCGGAAGGTTCCATCCAGGTCCAAATCCGGCAGATAAATTACTTAATTTATTAACAGCCGTCGTTGGACCATTTTGGTTCTTAAAACTTTACTGCGGCTCACACAGTCTCTATAAAGTGGTTTTATTATTCTAGAACTATTGTTTTTGTTTATTTAGAAACTGATGGGTTTCGTTTGTAATTGTTCTACTTATGACTTACCAAATAATTAATTAATGCGGATTTTTAGTCACAATATGTCAATTATGCTAATTTAGATAGTTATTACTGAAACGATTCTGCTATATAAAGTGCTGATATATTAGTTAATGTTTATTTTTTTGTGGTATAAGGAGGAGAAAAAGCACAATGCGAGTATATAAAATTGGGGTTTTACTTAGGTTGTTGGGGTTGTTTTTCCTTCTTCCTGCGGAATGGACGAAATTCAAAGACTAAAAAGAAGAACAATGGGAAAAGTTCCCAACTGCCGACTGGGTCCGAGTATTTTTCAGAGGTTGCAACGATTTGAATGAAAAATTGAAGTAAGTTTCTCGACTAGCGCTTATTTCGCCTCGAGAAGAAACAGGACGCTTACAATCTGAACAGAAAGGCCCTTTAACCCCCCCCCCTCCCTTCTAACACCTCCTCCCTCCCTAACACCCTCCCCACTCCGAACCGTTTTCCTCCTCGTGAAAAACGAGAAAGGCGAGGAGGCATTAGGCCCGCCTTGACATATTCCATAATTCCGTTATAGGCCAGCTCAGATTTATCTTTGTTTCCTCCCCACTCTCCTGTACAGCTTAGTAATTCGTATTCTCGCTTCTTTTGGATCCGTCGGAGTAATGCGATTGGGGAACTTGCATTGAATGGATTGGATCTGGGAGTCCAGGAAGAAATTTGCAAGGCTCGGAATCCTGATTTATTTTCTCTACCGAAACGACACTTAAAAAGATACTCCTATATCGCTCCTTCGAAAGAACAACTTCATAACTGAAAAAAAACAACTAATTTTCCTTATTAATTGATATGCCTTCGCATATCACATTGCAAATATTTAATGTGGGCCCAATAATTATCTACCATTTTAAACATTCCTAACAAACAGCTGGTCAGCCATTTGTTGTTAAAGTATTTTTTAAGCCTATCTTGCAGTTGTTAAATAATTAGTTAAGACAAAAGAGGTATTTTATCTTACTTCACAATAACATATAAAATTAATCAGCTGCTGTTGCCATACATTGCATTTCCTCCCCACTCTCCTGTACAGCTTAGTAATTCGTATTTAAAAGTTCCATGTGAAACAATAAAGAATTGGCTATTGGTAAAGCAAATCATTCATTATCAACCATTAAAACATTTGTTAAATCTTGAAACTTTTGATTTCAACCTATACCATTGCTGCCGAAAACTTCAAGTTCAAACATGATACAACTCTTATCCAAATATGTCTTTAATGTAGAATACAAAAAACAAAAAAACATGTTGGGAATAGAATATCAAATATCTCGTTCCTGATTTAAAAAGCTTTAACCAATGCAGTTGTTACTGAAGGCTTAATTCAAAAATTGGTATTTCTTTTGATGGAGCGATATGGTTAAATAAGAATATAAAGTTACTGGTTAATCGATTTGTTATTTAAAAACAGGGCGCTTGCCACATTAAACCCCTCCCTTTTTCCTCTGCCCGATCGGATATCTTAAGGTCATCAGTCTTAGTCCTGCCTTCCGTATTGGAGATACCGTGGCACCTGTGGCTATCTAAGATAGCTAGGTAAATTCGTTTAACATATTTTACGATACTTCTCATGATGGGGTTAAATATTCATACGATCGAATTACCATTTTTAAATAATAGAAAACAACTTTTACCACTATAAACCTTGAAATATCTTTGATTCAATACATGGTAGAGACTTAACTTTCTCTTAGTCAAAGGTTGTGCAAGGAGGTAATTTGTCCACCATCATGCTCAACCACTAATTTTATCCTCTTTTAATAACTTTTTTTTTTTACTCTTAACTACTACAACATGTTATTACCTGTTATTTTGTGGACCTGTTTCTTTCATAGATAGCATTTCTTTTTGGCTATTTAGGACACATATCTACATCGTGTTTTTGCGCCGAATATATTTTATTTTTTTATGTATTTTTATAGATTAAAACTTATAAAAATACATACAAATTATTTTAAAAATTTGTAAAAATTTTAAGAAAATTTTATTCATTCAATATCCTCAAACTTCTTCTTAAAAAATAGTTCTAAGAAGTAGAGCAGTACCCTTAAATATGGAAAAAACCTGGCGGTAGAGCGTGATCTCGGGCATCCCCTCCCTTCACAACCGTTGTCCTAGGAACAGCTTAGCCTCTACATGTACTGGGCCCTAGAAACTTCATGGGTTGTAGTTCTACATGTTTTTTTGTTTATTTTAAATTTAGAAAAGCAGTGAGGTAAAATGCAAGGAAAACGTAAAATGAGAACATTCTGATGCAACGATATTGATTCCTTACTGGCTTCTTTTTCCTTTTATTTTTTCTATTTTTCACTATTTGTTTATTTTTTCCTATCGCATTAACTTATATGGTCTTATTTTCCATTTTAATATTTTGCGATTTATTATTTATAATAAATTAAATAAGTGAAGATGTAGTGCTGGTAAAGACTAGCTGGTAAAGACGAAATAAAATCAATAATAATTTTTTAAAGAATAATAATTTATCTATCCTACTCCTCAAAATATTCTTTAGATCCGTTTAATAAAAAAATCTGAAAGCGTTTATCAACCGTAAAACAGAAAATTGGAAACATTGCAAATTGGTATTTTATGTTAGAATAAAATTTGTATTAAACACTACTTGTTCATCAGAGTAATCCCTATCTAGGCTTCCTTAAGCATTGGACAGTTCTAAGGTCTCATTTATTTTTAACTGTATAAGTTTAAGCTCGAGTTGGGCCGAAGTTGAGAGATTCTGCTGAGCCAGTTGTAACTTATATTGTGTAAGGCATTTCCTCGGTGGCAACAAACAACATCATTAAGAGAAATATCATCTTGAAACTTCGATAAGCGTCTCAAATCAGACTGCTCTAACTTGTATTAAACCAAATTGTCAGTATTTAGCCTAAAATATGTTCTATCTGACTCTTCACATCCTCAGTTCAACTGTCCTCAATAGTTTAAGCTCTTACTTTTTTATTGTTTATTTATTGAACATCCCTTGGGTTGTGTCGGACGAGAAAAAATCCGAGCTCTTTGCCGACCATCTTTCTTCCGCATTTATCCCACATACTGACTTCATAAACACAGAACACGAAAACTTTGTAAATAACACACTTGACATTCCATTTCAACTAACACTTCATTCACTCCCACAGAAGTAGTTTACTCTCCATGTGTTCTAAAATTAAAAAAAAATTACTTTATCCCCGATTATTAAAGTTACTGACAGACAAAAATATAATCCCTCGCCCTCCATACGGTTTTCGAAAATGACGCTCAACAACTCAACAATTACTCAGAGTAACTGACTACATATCGACGGCACTAGATCAGAAGCTATGTGCAACTGGAGTGTTTCTGTATGTCTCCCAAGGATTCAACAAGGTCTGGCACCAGGGGCTTCTCTTTAAGCTCAAGACTGTACTACCACACTCTTACTATCTAATTCTCCACTCATTCCTTGCAGACAGATTTTACTCAGTCCGACAGGGCTCAGAGCTACCTTCAATAAGACCGATCTTAGCCGGCGTGTCTCAGGGATCAATACTGGCACCGCTATTATACATAACATATAAACACGATATTCCACAAAGTACTGACATACTGACAGCAACCTACGCTGACGACACTAAACACTATACATCAAGACGCGACGCAAGCCTCACTAAACTTACAAAAGTTGAATGAGTGGTGCCAACTATGGAAAATTAGACTGAACCACGAAAATTCACAACACATCACTTTTACTCTTAGACGCAAAACATGCCCTCCCATTTACCTTAACAACTCCTCTATCCCGCAGACAGATAAAGTACAATACCTTGGACTAACGTTTGATAGGAGAATGGCATGGGGTCCTCACGTTAAGTTGAAACACCAATCACTGAACCATGAGCTAAATTTAATGTACTTACTCAGGAATGTATTCAGGAAAAACTCCAAATTAGTTATAAGACAGAAACTAAACACGAACACTTACCTACTAAAACCACTTTGGAAATATGCATTACAAATTTACGGGATCGCTAAACAAACTCACAGAAAACGACTGCAGACTTTTCAATCAAAAGTACTTAGACTTATCACCAAAGCACCATGGTCCGTCAATAACAAAACTCTGCATACTGAATCAAAAATACCAGCGGTTGACGAACATATACGAACATACTACAAACGCTTTCAAGAAAAACTAAACGGACATCCAAACCCGTTAATAGAACGAATGGCCTCTACTCTCATGCCAGAGAACACTAGGAGGGGATTAAAAAGAATGTGGATGAGGGATTTATTATCATAGGAAATTGAATCAAGCCAAGGGAGAGGTACCGCGGGGTACTGTTCTGCTTCATGCCTTTCAAGTCATTGTATCATGTTTTTAGTGTCAGACCATCTGCCGACTGTTACTGTTTTACATTTTACAGGTTTAGATGAAAATAAAAAATAAAAAAAATCATCCCTTGGAAAATCGGACGATGCTTTAGTGTTAGTCCTAAATTTTCCCTATATAGGTATAATTAGGACGGCGGTCTTGAGTACCTCTTTAGTAATAGCAAGTACCTGATACCGTAGGTGACTCAGGACCCCCAGTTTACGTTGCAAGCATTTTTTACTCCCTTTAAAAATTCCTAGCCTGCGAACCTTGTGACCTTGACCATAGGAGGTTGTTATGGTAACCACTACCATCGGTGACTCCTAGTTTATTTTAACGTAATTATAAAAAGATTTATTTAAGGGAAGTTTCTTAGCCAACACTAACAACAAATGAGGAAAAATCATCAAATGAGTGAGTATGACTTCTTTATGTTGATAGAAATAAAGTTTTAAATGTCAGGAAGAAACAATAAAGAAATTGTATATCAACATGGTATATCACTTTTTCGGCCCAAAAATAAATCTAAATCTAAATAAATTATTTGAAAATTCAACATTATTTTTAATCAATGTTAATTTTTTATAAAGCTGATAAACGGATGCGCTAAATTTCCTCTTGCCACATGGATGTATACAAATCTTGATTTTAAATAATAAAAGCTGATTTTAATTAGATATAGAATCTGATTTTCATTCACCATCTTATAATAAATTAAGCGTGTAAGGCTACATGAGTTCCGCAGATATAATATTTTCTTAATATTAGTATTAATTAAAGGAGATATAAATTTCTCATCTATAATATTTATTTTTATTTTTTACTACTATGTTTCTCTTTTAATGGCACATTTTTTTCATACGATTGCTACCTTACGATTACCAATACTCGAACATGTTATACAATTACACTTTGAGTGTTTTTCTATTAAGACCAAACCTATTTATTTATTAAATGTGTTATATACATCTACTGAATGTTGTTACATACTAGTTAACCTTATATAAAAAAAAATAAGTTAACGAATAAAACTACTAACAAATTTGTACAGTCATATTTTTTGTTCATTAGACCATTTTATCTTATGTACCAGATATTGGTCATTTTCACGTTTTATTATTTATTTTACATTTACAGGAGCGGAGTGGCTCAGTTGTAGAGCACTGAGTTGCAATGCCGGAAATCCTGGTTCAAATTCCGCTGCAGGCCATGACTTTTATTTAGTATGTTTGCAGCGGGAGATGGATCATATAAGATCTAGGACCCTCCTGGGGCTCACCCAGCCTCTATAAAATATTATAAACATAGGGTACCCAAAATAAGGGGGGGGAATCTGGCAGTTGAGCGTGACCTAGGACAAGTCACCTCCTTGCAGAACCGTTGTCCATGAAACAGTACAGTCTCTACCATGTACTGAACCCCAGACCCGTTTACGGGTTGTAGTGGTACAGGTTTATTACAGTTATAAAAATATAACTCGGAATTTCGAAGCATGCATCCGGTAAACATATTTCAGGTGATAACGAAGATTAAGATGGGCTACTGAAGTTGTTGGGCTTAGTAACGAACGAATTCCTAAGATGTTAATAATTACTGTGACGACTGGGAAACGTCTGAGGAGTAAACCGAGGCGTAGGTAGGAGGATTGCGTTAAGAGTGATTCGGCGGATTTGGGTTTGGATGGTGGTCCGTGGACAGAATTTTTTAAACAGAGATTGGTTCTATCGGCTTCGAGCCTTTCGGTTCGCTAAGCCTTAATATTATTACATTTATAGAAAAAATAATGGAACATGACAATAATAAATATAATATAAAATTTTAAACAGAAGATGAAATGAAATAATAAATAAAAATGCATATGTGTACGAACTTATTGATTTTGTCATTGATACTAAGTTTGCCCATTAAATAAATATCGGTGCAGAATACCACGAAATGCAATGTATTGGGTTCAGTACATTGCAGAGACTGTGCTGTTTCTAAGTTAACGGTCATTGACATCAGTGAGGTGATTGACTTAGATCGCGATTAGGTTGATTGGCAGATTGGTTGAACCCAAGTAGGGCCTCCAGGGTCATTAAACGGCCGGTGACAGCGATAAATAATGTATCTGATACATCCGGAATCGAATCGGCTTCGATATATCATTCAACATTTTATTGCAAAAAAAAATGTTTCAGGCATAAAATACTCCAATGAAATATCCCGCTTCAGCTTTAATTTAGATACTGGACAGTTTCATGTAGATTGTACCAGTAGGCGATGTATAATTACAGAAGTGAGGAGCAAATGGAAATACCAATGAAGCTAAACCTGGCAACTGGTTACGGGTGTATGGAGGAGCCCAGAGAGATGTTGTCCCGGTGCGGTGGAGCGAGCGCGGAGGAGTATTGTCTTTGAAGTGCACTCGGCGGCCGTGTAATGACGCGGTGTATAATGGCCGGGATCGGAACGGCTATTTGCACTTCCCGCAACAATTTCTCTCTCAAATGGCCTCCTTACCATTGTTTGCAACTGCTCTCTCCACCGGCTCATTTTCACCAAGGCTATTCCCCTCTAGGTGATCCTCGCTGTTTTATTCCGAAGCCGTGTTGAGCATTCTGTGTAGCTATGCGGGAGCAAAAACTGGTTTGGGAAGTCATCCGCATTGTTCGTGGCTTTTGAAATTCAGAATAGCTTGGTCATTATCTTTAATATGTTCGCATTAAAGTTAAAAACCATAGAAGCACAATGAATGAAGCACAAATGCTGTTGTTATAGATGTACTTGGGTGTTAGTATGTATGAAATCATTGATTCGCTTCATTCCCATTCTTTTCTGGACAACCTAATAGAAAAAAAACCTGTACAACTCCAACCCATGCAGAGTTCACTGCGTGGTACATACTGCATTGTTTCTAAGATAACAGTCGTGCAGGGGGCTAATTTGTTCTAGATTATACTCAACCGCCAGGCTTTCCCCAAATTAAGAGTATACACTTTATGCCCTAAGAATCTCATATGAATATTACAATCAAATATATTAGGTTCTTGTATATGTCCCAAACTCGTTGACCAAAAAATGCTCCTCAGTTTATTTAAAACCTTAATCTTCTTATATTACATCTTGATAATATACTTGTACCTTAATATCATTAAAATATCACTGATAACAGAATATATTAAAGTAATACAAATCATACATATTTTGTTTTTATACTTAGCTGTATTCTACTATTAATGCTAAGCTGTGTTATGAAATATTAAATCTTATACGTAGTTAATTTACATGTTTTCAATAATTAGATTTTCTTTTTAAATTTATTTATTGATATTTACAACTGTATAATAAAAATACATCTAGTAAATGTGCTAAGCGATACATAATGACATGTGAAAATGACAAGTAGAGAAACTACCCACTGGTAGTACTCAAATCATAAGTTCAACTAAGAAGTCACGGGGCCATCTTCTTTTCAGACGCCTCGGAGGATTGTCGGGAATTGAAGAGGAAGGTAGGTTTAAAACCAGAGGGTTTGAGTGGAAATGAAGTTTGTTATGAAAGGATAGATAGCGGGTTCGGGCCAAATCAGCAACAAATGGGACATTAAGGTCGTTATGGATGATTTTATTCTTAACAAAATAAGGAGCATTAAGGATTTTGGATTGTAGGGATTGGATACGAGAGGAATTCGATGGCTTAGTGGAGCCCCAAAGCTCTACTCCGTAGGTCCAAATAGGTCGTATGATGGTCATGTAGATGAGTCTTTTGTAATAAATTGGGAGCTTAGAGCGTTTGTCTAGTAAATGTTGAAGTAGCCTGAAACATCGCGTGGTTTCTTGTCTTTTCAGTCTCGTATGAGGATTCCAGGTTAATCGTTTGTCAAGATGCAACCCTAAGTATCGGATCTGTTCTACAGGCACCAGTGGGATATTATTAAAGGATACTGAAGGGCAGGAAGTCATTGGTTTACGACGTAAGGTAAAAGTGATTTGATGCGATTTTTGAGAGTTTATTTTAATTCTCCAGTTTTGACACCATTCAATAATTAGATTTAGGTAGTAAAAAATCTCTACTTTTGCCATCCTTCGAAGGGGTCATGGAATATCGGTCTCAAGCTCGTGTCTTGACCGTGCCTTGAAGTGACGTTAAATTAATTAACAAACAATAAGCTTTGTATGGCTAATCGTCAGGTAAAAACAGGCAAAATTGTTAAAACTTTTGTCAAATCTAGAGGTTTAGTTCATAGATTAATCTTTTTGAAAATTTCCGAGATTTCAGTCATTGATTATAAAATGTTATTTATTTTGGCATCATTTCGGGAAAGATTTCTCATATTCATGCCTAAAAAAAAAAAAAAGCCTTCAATAGGTTAGCAAAAACTATATTTGATATTCATCTTGAAAACTAGTACTCTATTTATTATCTGTTTTTCTTTCTATCGACTATCTTAAACGACCCGACTAAACCAGGGGATTGAACAAAATAGTGATGAAACCTAACCTTGGCAACAGCAATATAGTAGGTATCCTAACTATTATCAGTCACTATTATCACTACGGACTCAGAGGTGGTTGTTTTAAGTTTTTAATATTTATTGCAGATTTATTGTTCGATAATTTATATCACTTCATAAATTAGCCGTGGTTTTACTTTCATATTGAATTATTAATTTTTACTGACAGTTAAACTATCCCAAACTTTTAAGCGTGTTTATTTTTTTTTTTTTTAATGTTTCGCTTGTGTTCCTGTTTATTCTGTTGGTTTTGAATTTTTTGTGCTCTCAGGCTACTGTGCGAAGAGCACACTGTTCAATTATTTACATAAAGTTTCCGACTTTACTGGGTTAATAAAAATCGAATCGGGCCAGGTTTAGTGGCACTTGGTCGCACCAGTGCAGCCTTCAATTGAACTCCAGGGATCCGGACTGAATTTTTGAAATAGCCACAGACCGCCTTGGGATGAATCATAGGCGGATAAAGCAGTTTTATGCTCCATACGTGGGGACGGCGGGGGCAGTTTGGAGGGACTATTAATTAGGAAGACTTTGGAGGCGGCTCACGCCCCCGCGCTTGCTACATTAAACCCCTCCTTGTTCCTCCCCCGATCGGATAAGGTAATATCCTAAGGTCATCAGTCTTAGTCCTCCTTTCCGTCTCGGAGTTACCCTGGCACCTGTGGCTGTTCAAGATATCTAGGTAATTAGCGCTAGGTTAATTGGTTAAACATATCTTAGGTAACTTGTTATTGGGTTGAATACTCATAAGATAGAATACCATTTAGAGATAAACATAAGGCTCAGATATTTTTTAGTAAATGCTGATCGCAAAACATGCTAAGAAAGGAAGATATTTTGAATTTGGTTATATTTGATGCAATAATAATTAGGTTAAGAATAAATATTCGAAAACAACTGAACACAAAAAAATCATGTGTACTTCTTCAATGAAGATATACAAAATTATTCTTTAATTTTTTACAATTTAATATAAGTATTTTTATATATAAAAAAGTTTTATCCGACAAGTACACTGTAAAGCAAATATTATAAATTAATATTGATTTTTTTTGTTCCTGTAGGGTCCATTTTTCTTTCCACCTTTCATTCCTTTCATTTCGGTTTATAAGAAATTACCCATTTTTTCTCTATCTTTCTCTCTCTCTGGTTTTACTGAGCTTTAGGAAATGGAAGGAATTTTATAATTTTTGTATTAATTTGTTCTAAATTATCTTTTAGAACTGTTTGTATGCTTGTTGTACAGGTTTATAAAATTCTGCAAATCCTGAGTTTCACTAATATAATTAACTAACAGTAGTGGGTTCTTATTTAGTTTGATTTATCCAAAAATAATAAAGAAAACATTATTTATCAGGAATCATATAAATGAATGAATAGATTTAATAATAATGAAACAGCCTTGAAGCTTAATTTTATGAACCTTGTGTAAACTTTTTTTCGGTACATATATATACTTAGCCTGCAATTATATGCAGGGGACTAGTACAAAGCGGTATATACATAAAATAACAAAGCATTTATTACTATAGGATACTAAATTATCTCATATTATTGATATTGTGCATATCGATGTATGTAAGTTACTAAAAATGTATAGATACAATTTTTGTTTATTTTGATTATAATTTTTTTTTCCTCTCTGTTGAAAGTTTTTTTGTGTAATTTTTTTCTTTCATTGTATATGTGATTCTTTACAGATACATTTAAATTTGTCTAATAAGTTTTTGAAGTTTGAGACTGGTCTGTTTGATACAGCATATTACTTTTATGAATTGTAGCAAATTATATTAGAAATAAATGAAAAAAAAATATGCAGGGGACTATTTGTTTAGATTACGCTCAACCGCCAGGCTTTCCCTAAATTAAGAGTATCCACTTTATAGAGGCTGGGTGAGCCCCAGAAGTCTCCCGATCCCACTGGGTCCTTCCCCGACTGTTATGTGATTCAGATTAGATAAACTATATGTCACAATTTGACTTTCAACCAAGGATTGTTGTTATTTAAGTTGCGGGGAGAGAATGCTTATTTTATATATGGAAGTTTTTTTGAGGGAGGGAAGTCATGATATGGTTTTAATTTGTTTCTGTATTCGTTTGGTGTAATTTGTTCTTCATTAGTATCGGTCCGTGTTTGTATTTGCATTGCCATTAATCCTTTTCAACATTCGAATTGCTAATGACACATTCGTTAAATTTTTACAAATCGCTTTAAGTAAATGTTTAAATTAGCATTATTGAAGCAGTATTTTATTTTATTTTATAAAGATTTTTTTTGTATCGTTTAGTCAGGCGTATTTATTGAGATACGATCCCAGTAGATTGTCCATTCAATCCAATATTCAATTTTTTTTATTAACGGCTATTAATCCTTTATTTTGTGTTATATTGATAAAGGCAATTTAGATTAGCATCAAACAATTTAAATAATAATATTTCATTTTCCCTGGAAAAACATTTCGATTCTATACTTCAAAAAATCAAACGTTTTAAAACGAAATCTTTATTATTAGTATTAATCCTTATATATAAAACTCTTCTGTTTGTGAGTATGTCACTGAACTGATCATAAAAGGGTGGATTCATTTTGATGAATTTTTTGTGTGTATTCAAGTGGGTTCGAGGAGGGTTTAGATTCACAATATGATCCGATAGGTAAGGTTTATTAATAAGTTTAATAATTTTTTAGCTTACAAACTCAATTATTTGGATCACTCTGCGTCCGGCAGGCACCGCTTGGAGACAATAAGTTTTGTTTTATAAGATAAGAAACTTTTAGTTTGTTCGCACATTCGTTACTGTCATTGAAGCTTAGTATTATTACTGAATTGAAATTCAGATATTTTAATATTGTTTTCATCAAAAACAAAATATTATAATCTTCGGATTTAAAACGTTTAAACAGGACAACGATTATCTGTTTTGCTAAATATATTTCGTGATCTAAGGGTGTTATAATGATATTATCCGCAATACGGTAATACAACATGTTAAGACATTATAACACCCTGGCTCAAGTATTTATTGGTTATTACAAATTTATTCTCTTTAGTTGCTCGTTATTGTATCATGATTTGTAGTTTTTATTTGTTTGACACTTTATACTCGTAAATACTTTATGATTTGCATTATGTAGCCTTCTGGCCATATATATATATATAAAAGGGAGCGGAGTGGCTCAGTGGTAGAGAACTGAGTCGCCATGCCGGAAATCCTGGTTCAAATCCCGCTGCAGGCAGTATTTAGTCTGTTTGCAGCAGGAGATGGATCATATGGGAGCTAGAACCCTCCTGGGGCTCAGTCAGCCTCTATAAAATATTATAAAAATAGGGTACCCAAAATAAGGGGGGGGGGGAATCTGGCGGTTGAGCGTGACCTAGGACGTCACCTCATTTCCATGAAACAGTACAGTCTCTACCGTGTACTGAACCCCAGACCCATTCACGGGTTGTAATGGTGGAGGATTAATGCTACATTTGGTGTTATCTTAATAGAGGCAATTTAGATTAGCTTCAAACAATTAAAATAATAGATAATAGTTTAAAAACAAGTTTACATAGAAAACAAATCTAAAAAGTAGAAAATAATTTTTAATAAGTTGAAAATAAGAATAAACGCGTGTTCTTTAGTTTTTTAAAACTACTATGTATTGTGTACTATTCGGTTTGGCTAGATACAAAAGCGTGATTTTTTTTAAACTATTATTTTTTGTTGCAAAATATACGAAACTCCCCGGTTAGCCTCCGACTAGATGTACCTTAGTAATTGTCACAAGACTCTACCATATATATGATATGAAACATTAATCCTTAAGATCATGGTCAGGATAATGAGACAAGCTTATTAAATCGTTATACTTGTATTGATCATTGAGAATGTGCAAAGTTTCAATTTAATTCTATGAACTGACCGAAAAACAAGTTCAAAGATTCCTTTTTTTATATACAGGCGAAACTAATAAAACGCGTTACGTTAATATACGTTTTCTGAAACCAATACTTAAATGCTTTTGCAAAGAATTGCACTTGTAATTTATTTCACAATCGTAAAACGAAAGAATATCGTGGTATATACATATAACGATCCCATATAAATTTCATTATATTATAACTTGTTCGGAGAAGTCAAGGATTGACAGTGGACTACAAAACAAACCATTGGAGAAAACCAAATTCAAAACAAACTAAAATCTTCCACTGGTTTGCTCTGTAGTCCACTGCCAACTCTTGACCCCATTATAAGCCCTGGAGAAGGCCTCCAATGTGCCGAAACGTTTGCTTTAAAATAAAAAGTTCTCCTTACTAAAGAGAATTTTTGCTGACCTACACCCGGACCATTTTCTTCCTCATATATATAAGCTCAATTAGAAATTCAATATTAGGTTTATAATTTCAGCTAAATATTTTTTATCAATTTTCTTTGTGGAGTTATATTTAGAAAAAAAAATCATTGTTAATATTAAAACAAAACTGCTTTTATTAACTAGGATCCTTTGTATAAATAGCCGTATATTTATATAATGCTGTACTTAACTTAAAAATTCTTTAATATGATAGAAAAATAAGTTGCCTTTCATCGATTATAGATGTCGAAAAACAAGTTAGGGCGAACGAAAGACACGGAATGAGTAAATCATCATTAAATTTGATTAAGTTCTTATCTGAATCCTAGACGGTTACAAAAACTCTTAAAAAAAAAGGAAAATGACGATGAAATGGGATGAAGGCCATTGTAAGTTCTTTAACGAGGCGAAGGGCTCATCGCTCACTGTTAGGAGCAATGGACTTTTTCCTTCGGTGTCCGCTAATAGAAAGGTGACTCCGGTTCCTTTCTTCTGCCAGCCCTTCCATCTCACTGTCCTCCGAGGACTTCTTCTTCCGCTTTAATTAACCTTCTTTTGTTACATCGCTACAATCCAGAGTTCACCAACAGGATCCATTTAGCAGAGGTCATCAAGTGGCTCTCCATGATGACTGAAAAATGTTGTTATAGTGAGAACAAAAGAGTATTGATTCACAAGTCAAGATAGATTAGATTAATAATGAAAGATTATTTAATAAATTTTTAAGGACCGGAGAATTTACACACTCGTCTTGTTTTAACTAACTTTGAGTTATTCAAGGTAGGTGAGTATACGATGCATAGAATGTGTTTGAATAATATAATATATATGAGATGTGAGCAAGTGGAATATTTCAGGTTTCGAGATAAATAATTCTGAATAATGTTGAGAAAAATAATTATGGGAATAAGGTGTGCGATGTCCCCCTTACGGTCCGTCTTGTTTTGCAACGACACATTAAAAAAACTGTTGTGTCCCAACGCAATAACTATGATATTGTTAATTAACATCAAGTGGAACATAGCTTAGAAAATGTCTTAAGATGCTATAAGAAGCACTTCTGAACTATTTATTTATAGGTGTTTGAGAAAATAAATAAAAAGAAAAAATACATGGTCACTAAAATGTTTTATAAAATAGAGAAATGATTTTTTAATACGAACACATATTAGTTATTTTATTAACTAGAAAATTAGTGGTAACTGGTTTGTTATTAAACTGGGATATTTACGCTTTAAAATCGTTTTAGAATAACTTAATTTACTTCTTGTACATTCCATCTCCATTCTTGTTTAGCAAATATAAGGCAAAGTTTCATTCGATGATTAACTCTACAGCCAAAAATGACTAATTTCACTACCATTGTATTTTCTAAACATTAATTAATTAAATATTAGGTTAAAAAGCCCGCATTTTGTTAATGACATCTATTAGGAAAAAGGAGAAAAACACACCCAACGCAACGTGAGCTTGACCATCTCTATTCTTGTTTGGCAAATGGATGGCAAATTTTCATCTGACGATGACCTCTAATATCAATGATAACCTATGTCTCTATCATTGTATTGACAAAGTATAGTCACATCTATTCATGTCTTCCCACACGGATTACATTCAATTATTATTATTGTATCTAGAATGGTAATAGTTGACCTTGTATGTATAAGTGAAAGAAAATGGTCCGGTTATTGTCCTCCACCCGGATCATTTTCCTTCACTTATAACTATTGTATTTTTATTGGGGTTTAGGGTCCTTTCATACCCCTGTTATTTCTACAGGTTACTAATCTATCTAACCGGTGATGGATTACCGAGAATCATTTCCTTGGTCTGCCAGAAAATCTTAAACCTACCTCTCTGTATTCTAACCGGCCCCACAGCAGTTACTATGTAGCTAACGTATGATAATTTTTATTTATTTATAATTTAATTTGCATTTGCACCTGCGCAATTGCGCATTCAGCAAATTTGATACTAGTGTTGTTCACCTTGGTTTTCTACTTGAACTTCTTTATGATGATGCAGTAAAAATATAAATATCAATTGGTGAGTAGGTCTCTTGGCCAATTTCTTTTTAATCTTTTCCTATCCAGTCCAGGTAACAGGGAGTAGGAAAGCGAAAGAACGAGTGGGTTTGGGTGATATTGTGTCGATGAGTGGAATGTCATGTATTTGTTATGAATATATGATTTTATAGTGGGAATGTTCATGTCGTTGTGTATGGTGTGATTCGAAATATACCATGGTGCAATAACAATTTTTCTGAGAATTTTGGACTGTGTTGTTTGAATCTTGTGTATGTGGACTTTTTTTGCTGAACCCCAAAGTTCTGCTCCATATGTCCAAATAGGTTTCAGTATGCTATTATAGATAAGTCGTTTGTTCCGTAAGTCAAGTGAAGATCTGTAGTCCAGCAGATGTGATAGTTGTTTGTACCGTCTAGTCAATTCTTGTTTCTTTAATTTTGTATGTATGTTCCATGTAAGTCTTTTGTCCAAGTATAGTCCGAGATAACGTACATAATTTTTGGAAGGTACTTCGTCGTTGTCAATTTTGACTGCTGGACACGAAGCTTTGCGTAGAGAGAAGGTTACATGGCTCGATTTCGAGGCGTTTATTCTTATTTGCCATTTATAGAACCACTGTTCTAAACCAAATAAATGATTTTGAAGAGCTATAGATGCTAAGTTTGGGTCTCTGTGAGAAGAAATAGTAGCTGTATCGTCAGCGAAGGTATAGATGTTGGTGTAAGGATGCTCCGGGACATCAGAGGTGTAAACAGAATAAGAAATGCGAAGAAGATTTTGTCTGGAGAAACTGCAACATTAAAGAGGTTGTATATCTGCTGGTGGAAATGAAATACCAGAAGGTTCATTTAATAGTCCCCAAAGATCCTGAACTGTTCCGGCCATCCACTAACCCCTCCACCAACTTCGGCTAATTCTTCGAGCGGAAACGCTAACTTTATTTTATGCCTTCTTATTTCTTTCCAATTAATGTGCTTTAAAGTGCATACTGCTCTGCACAGATCCCCGGACTTTTCATAAGTACTTGAAAACTTTACAAAACCTATTTTAATAAATAGTAGCAACAATGTCGGCCTTTTCTTTACGTTTTCCAATTATTTTCTTTTCGAGATTTATTGCATCGTTTAGAAGATATAACTACTGTTTTATTCCCGAAGGGAATTCACTGGGCTGTAAACTCTAATTATTTTAGATCCAATATTTTTTGTTTTTTTGAACGTTTGGTATTGGTTTAAAATTAAAATTAATTTTATAACAGAACTCGTTGTTAAGAAAAACATAACAATAGGATATACAAGCATTTTATAATTCTATTAACAACAAATTTAATCCATATAATTAAAAAATAAATACCCCAACGAAATTCTGTCATTTAAAATAAAAGTATTAAGATATCTCATATTCTTCTTCTTTATTTTCATATTATTCGATCCTCCCATTCAAACTTTGTATGAGTGACAGGCCTCGATTCTAAGTCTGCTTTATTCATAAGGTCCTTGTTCTAACTATAAAGGAAGAAAAGCCGTAACTAGGTTCTACCCGCCTCTGCGTTTTGTTGATCCTCCTTAAGGCTGCACGTCAATCAGCTCAGTATTTTGTTCACCTTTTCCATAACTAAAGGGCTTGGTTTTTTCTTTTCATTTTTTTGTAGAGGTGAGGGTTAAGTTACTCATTCCTCGTAAGATATTTTTTGAAAATTACAATGCATTTTTGTTTTTTCACCTTACATATAAAATCCAATATTCCACTGTGATCACTAAAGGCATTTTACATAATAGGGAGTAATGTTGATTTCCATATCACCATCATTTATATTTATGTATGAAGCACATTTCATTGTAGGAATAACGGTGATTGATGCCCACGAGTGAGCAGTTCACTACCTGTTTTTGCCCGGAGGAAGTTCGCGAATTCGCTCATTGGATACAAAACTGTGTGATATAAAACCGATGATATGAGAAAATTTTCAATAGCGAAATTTTCTGCAATAATAAGTTGAAATCAAATAACAAACATACGTACTGCATTAATATATATAAAAAAAAAAACCTGTACCACTACAACCCATTAAGGGTCTGGGGTTCAGTACATGGTAGAGACTGTACTGTTTCATGGACAACGGTTCTGCAAGGAGGTGACTTGTCCTAGGTCACGCTCGACCGCCAGATTTTTCCCCCTTATTTTGGGTACCCTATTTTTATAATATTTTATAGAGGCTGGGTGGGCCCCAGGAGGGTCCTAGATCCTATATGATCCATCTCCCGCTGCAAACAGACTAAATAAAAATCATGGCCTGCAGCGGGAATTGAACCAGGATTTCCGGCATGGCAGCTCAGTACTCTACCACTGAGCCACTCCGCTCCCTTTTATATATATATATATATAAGATAAAATAATTACGTACTTAATTGAAATAGATTTAAATATTTGAAAATTCAATTTGAATTGAATAACCGGTACTCATAAACTTAAGTCTTAACTAAACATCATTTGAGCAAATGGTGTGCATCTACGTCTTTGTGAACACTATCGAATCACGTACAAATTAAAATGAAATTGCTTTAATACTTAACAGCTCCTAATATGTATTTAATGTACCTATTCCATCATTTAGGTACATACTTCATACTTATGGTGCATAAAGAGATGTCAAAAGTCACGCCAGTTATAACGAAAAGAGGCTAACGTTGCGTATGCATTAGAACGCAGTGAACCAAATGCATTACCGAGATCTGAGAAATATACACATGAATTTTACATTAGGATGATGCACCAAATATTCTCTCTTCAAATATCCTCATTGTATTCTACTTTTGAGGAAGAAAATGGTCCGTGTTGAGGTAAAAGTGCTCTTAAGTAGGGAGAACTGTTTATTAGAGAGACAACGTTTCGTCCCACATTTTAGGTCTTCTTAAGGGCTGGGATGGAGTCAAAAGTCAAGCTAAACATACAAGTCAACAATCTCAGTTGAGCTTGACTTTTGACTCCATAACCTGCAATGCGGGGCGAATTTTTGTTTCCCTGCTTCTAGTTCGCTCTAATAATTCTAATTAAATATGAGCTGTCATTTTTGAAAGTGTAATAAGTCAGACCTTCTAAATTTCTAAAAGCTAAGTGTTAAAAACATAATGTTTTTGCATAATTTTAAATTATTCAAATCCAAACCATTAATCATCTTAAGATATGAAAAAGTTGTACTTACTACAGTCAAAATAACAGCTCATATATTACCACCAAGCTATAACCTAGTGATTACAAGTCGAAAATAAACACGAGGATAAAAATTACCTCCAATTTAAAAACAAATACGTAAGTTATATAATATGAAAGTGTGTTAAAAACAAATACAATTTTTACTTAGGAACCCGCTTATCCTGGAAATATGTGTAAGTGAAAAAAATTCCCTTACCTGTAGTTAAGATAATATTCAGGACAAGATTTTGGTTCTGTTATCACAAGATATCAATATAGAAGAGTTTATTTAGTTATTTTTGTTTTCATCGATTATTAAAGAAAATACTTTAAATATGGACTTATTGATTCTGAAGTTTAGTAAGCAATGAATTGTTGCTATAAACATTCAAAATAACACGATTTCGATAAATAACGTTCTTGAGTACTTCCCCAGCGCATAAAATTTAGGATTCATCAACAAAATGGGGTATATTTTACTACGGTTTCTTATATGAATTCCAATTGTATTTTTGTAAATAGTGAAACTAATTACGGAATTATTTTTTTACCTCCACCCGGATCGGTTTCATCTTCTTGTTCATACGGTCTAATATATACTATAATTACTCAAAATTAACAATTATTGGCAATATAAATTACTTTTATAGTTATCATATTTTTTTTAAATTGTCGGTACTAATCCTTAATTCATTATTAAACCAAATTAAATAAACACAAAATCGAATTTAAATACTTTATTTTGTTTTTATAAATCAGTTTAAAAAATAATATAATAATTTAGTGATATAAAGAAAACGAATGGGTCCTGCTCTCACTTTTGGTATAGTGGTTAACATAACAACCTTCTATGACCAGGTTTGTGGTTTCACGACCCTTTAGGTGGACCTAGAATTCCTATAAAAGGAAAAATCCTTAGGGATGTCGTCCTTCTGAAGGGACGTAACACCTTGGTCTCGAGCCAGTTCGGTGTCATGTAATCATTAAAGATCCCTATCTTAACTATACCTGGAAAGGCAAAATTTAGGACTCTCACTGTTGCATCGCCCGATTTGCAATAGCAGGATAATGTAATCTTTAATTAATAAACAAGTAGCGGTGCCTATTATGCTATTTTTTATTTTTAACAAAAAAAACGTTATATCATTGACTTTTATTACAAAAGAAGGCAATTACATTTATAGGTGGGGCGATGAGGTGTAAAATGGTGATGATAGCGGCCGGGGACTAATCGCCTTCCGATAGATGGGATGCAAATTCTATAAAACTTTACCAATTATGGAGATAGGAAAAGAGGGCCAGCCCTTCTGGAAAATAAAACGAAATTTACTAACCCTTCACGATTACTATGTATAGTGCGTGGAGTCAATTCGGAAGGATTATGCTAAATCGGCTTTAGCCGTGCCCTTCCATCCGCCGCTCGGCCGCAAAATTATATTTTCATGGCGAGGGGCTTATTAAACCGCCTTCGGCTTAAACTGTCAATAATTGATGAATTTCCGATCAATCATTCTCGTCGGATTAGTCCACCATGAGCCATTATAATTTCAACTGCTTATTAACTAAACTTACGGTTTAGGATAATGTATTGATATGAATGGGCATTATTAAAATGAATTCAAAAAGATCATGAAACATATAAAAATTAATTTGTTTCTACTACAAATTATAATAAACCAGCATAAATTTATTAGAAAAATAAAAGTACAGAATTAAAAATTTGGAGAATTTATGCTACTTAAACCAGTCATATTGTACGAAACCAAGACTACGTGCTTTCCAAGTCTAGAAAAACGGCTAAAATTAGAGGAAGGATTCTTAGGAGAGTCTACTGGCCCAAAATAACAAAGAAATTTACAGTGAAATCCCTTACTTGGAAAACTGAAATGAGGGTAAGAAGACTCAGGTTTTATGGACACATGAAGAGGATGAGCGGGGAGAGATTAAACAAAAAAAAATTTCAGTAAAGTTTTGGGGTACTAATTTAATCATAAATATACAGAACAAATAAAATATTTTATTTAGGAACTTTAAAACAACGGCAAGAGCATCCCCACTGTAAAATCATATGTTCACAGCATACACGCTATATTTTACTCGTCAACACATCACCATAATCTTCTTGGTCTTAATCTTTCCTCCTCTATTTTACCTGGACTTAAATAAAAAAGAAAATGCGTACAACTACAACCCATAAGTCTTGGGTTCAGTATGAGATCGTAGTAGTACTTTGGTGTCACTCGTGGAAGCCTCAAAGAATATAGTGGGATGACATTTGGGGCCGTTCCTCATGTTTATGTTTATTTTTTCATTTAATATTTTTACTAGCGTGATGTAATCATGCTATCTGTATTTTTCTGTAAATCATGACAATGCATAATTGTTTTTCTTTAAATTCAAATGGATATGTCCATATATTTTATATTGAAGATAAAAAATTTGTTCAGGGCCGGGATTCGAACCCGGGTCGCCTACGTTTTCGTCGTGGTGCTGTAACCACCTGAGCTAACCTGGTACGTAACACGGCCAGACAAATCCATTCTCTTCACCAATCCAATATAACGATATTTCTATACATTGACAATACCTTACGTTATTGCGTCCATATGCATTGGGTTCGTCCACATGTATTTTGTTTATTTATGATACGTTCATAATTATATTAGCTGAGTAATGATTCATTACTATATGTTTAAGTTGAACTGTTATGTGGGCAGATTAGAGTTTTACGGTCAAGGAAAAAACATCAAACAAATGAGAAAGAATAACATATCTTGTTATCAGATTAGATAATCTTAAAATAATTTATTTTCTGTGACAAAATAAAGTCATTTGATTAGGGATTTTAGTAAATAGTTAGTTTTCTCTTGTGTATAAAAACAACTGCTAATTATAGATTTTAAAATATATGGCATATTCTTTAACCTATTCTGATCATGTTTTATCGTTGAGTTTTATTATGTATTTTAGGGTACCTAGTGCAATAGTTATTTTTTTCTAATTGTCTTTATGTTATATCATTGTATATCATCCACAATATTTACTTTTTGTATTATTTTAAATTTAAATAAATGGATTTTGCAACATTTATTTAAGTCTATTCCCCTTTAGTTTTTTTTTGAAAATTCATGTCTGTTGATATTCTTTTTCCATTTGAATTTATATTAATTGACCACGGTGTACAATTATTCTCGGAAAAGCTTACTTTCAGGGAAAAAGACAATAGAATAAATTGAACATAGAACATTCCTACGAATTAACCGTCCATGAATTTGAAATTGATTCGAAGCAACTGTCTACTGCCTCTTTGATTTATTAGGCTTTGCATTTTAATGTGTTCCATTAGAGTATTCAATGGATTGTTTCAACATTGGTGCTATGGAACATTAAACAGTGCTTCAAGTATTGTTTCCGATAGAAAAATAAGACTGGAAATCAATCTTATCAAGTTTTAAATTTTTGTCCTAGTTTATATGTTCATCCATTTTGCTATTGATAGACCGTTTCCTCTATTTTTTCAGCTTTCATTTTCCTTCTGGAGCGGGGTCGCTAAGTAATAGAGCGCTGAGTTGTCGTGCTAATGGTCCCTGGTTCAAGTCCGGCTGTGTCAGATAATTTATGTAATCTGTTAACTACCGTAGATGGATCCTTTGGGATCCTGGAGCTCATCCATTTTCTATAATGAGGGCTCTCAAAATAGGGAGAAAACCTGGTGGTTGAGGATGATCTAGGACAAAACACCTTTATGCACAACCGTTGTCCTAGAAACAGTCTAGTCTCTACCATGTACTGAGCCCAAGACTCAGTACATGGATATTAGTAGTACGGTTTTTTTCTTTCCATTATACAAGAAAAAGGAATTTTTTTTTTTATTCGTATATTCCATTAAATATATTTGTCATATCAGTGTGCGTATTTTATATATATATATATATATATATACGTGTGTGTGTGTGCGTATTTTTTTTTTTTGAGCTGTTTATTTAACCTTCTTCTATCTGTTCTCCAGTAACCTACTTTTTAATTAATTAAGTTCAATTATGTCTTAGTGCTAAGGTCTCTGGTTGGTGTCTTTCCATGACTTCTGTTATTATTGAGACTAATGCTTCTTACTCGGAATCGTACGTTTAGGTTCTAATAATCACTGTATTCCTCATTTTTGCTTCATTATCTATTTAAAGGCTTCTTACTAGTTTTTGATTTAGGATATGATGGTAAGGGGTGTAAAAGTATGACAAAAATCCTTTTACTATTGTAATGAAATAAATTAATAATAGCGTATCTCATTATTGTTAAACATAGATGTAACTATTTAAGTATTCCTTAAAACTAATTTTTTTTTTTGTCATGCAAGACGATTTTCGTATTTATTTTATATTTTCCACTTTCGATATATACCTACATGAATAAATCTATTCGGATTTTAGGCGATCAAAATTTAATCGCTTTAAAAAAACAGCTGAAAAGATGGAATTATCACTTTTAATTATTTTCTTAATTTTATAATTATAATAATTAGCCCAAATAATGTTTATGCACAAAGTACTCTGACTGTATTAAGACGTAGATAAATAGAAAATGAAAAAATCAAGAAAGAAAAATCTTAAAGAGACTTTTTTTTATAATATTATAAACCCATTAAAGGAATGGAGTGTAATTAGTTAATGGATTCGAGAGGGAAATCATAATTCGCTTCTCCCGACTCCCAAAATGTCTTCCCCCTTGGATAATTCTTACTTCTCTCAGGAATATTCAGCAATATAACAATATTATTCAAATACAAAAAACAAACTTTACATAAAAATATCATAGTTTTATTTTTTTAATTAAAGATATTACTTCTTATAAAAAAAAAACTTATAACATATATACTCCTATAATATTTATGAAACACTTTTGTGTTAAACCTTTTTTGTTCTTGCTTTATTGTTTTAAATCTCATACATTTTATTAACTTGTGCTATTACAGCACTTAAAGTGTTTGCGGTTCTGTATGTGGTCAACAAATGGTCGAGTCTGTACTATTCCTAATCCAACAGTTGTGAAGAAAGGTGATTTCACACAACTACAGGTTTTCCCCAAAATTGCGGTACCCAGTTTCTATAGGCTAGGTGAGCCGCAGAACTGGATCCAAAAATAAGTCTCCCGCTGTAGCCTTATTAATTTAATTTGACGTTAATTGAACAAACAAGAATTATTATAATATTATCTTAAGCATCTTGAATATATGCATAGAAGAGTCTGTGGGTCAGTATGTAGTCGACACTTTCTAGAGACTATTTCTCAGCCGACGGTTGTACAAAAAGGTGATATGAAAAAAAAAAAATGATATCACACTAAACTACCAGGATTTTCTCTCAATGAACGAACTGTATAGACGCTGGGTGAACACTAGGAGGGTTTGCAGATCCCACTGGCCCCATCTATGGCTATTAAGATTGAATAATCTGTCTGCAGCAACGGGGTTTCTACACACTGAGCTCCTCACTTCATTGCATTGCTCACTATATTGTCCACGAAGAGGCGAAAAAATTCCTGGAACAGCTCCAATGTACAATTACTTTGTGACATAGAGTTCGCATTATAGAATTATTCCATCTATCTTTGTAAACCAAATCCTTTGCAAGTGCATCAATGGAAGGGCATAAAGTGCTCATACCAGACTGAAACAGCTCGTAGGTTCTGACTACATTAACATGAAACCAGTCCTTTCAGGACTTGTGTACTAGAGCCGGGCCCACTAATCCATTGGGTTGAAGGACTTGAGAGCATGAATGTAACATGTATGTTTGATAAAGTTAATGATTATTTTGTACTGAACTCTACTCTTCCTCTCTATATAGTATTGGCTATTTAATTTTGGATACATTGTATCATGTAATAAGACTAACTGATAAAAAAATAGAGGCCTGGAAAACATATCAGGCTGCTCGCACGACTCAAAACATAGAACAATACAGACTCAGAAGAAACGAGACTAAGATAATTGTTCGTGGAGCTAAGAAAAAGTCTTGGGAGGAATTTGGGAAGTCTTTAAACAAGGACTATTATGATAATATTAAAATATTTTGAAGGACAAAAAAAAGCCCTGAGAAACAATAAAGTCAAGGAAATTAGAAATATTATGAATGAGAACGGTGAAATACTTACCAAGTCAGAAGAGATCCTTGATAGATGGCACAGCCATTTTGAAATGGTGTTCTCTGAAAACCTGCCAGAGACCATTCAATTGGCGACTGAAGAAATGTAGGAAAATAAAAATGAAAATGATGCTTTCTGGGAAGAGGAAGTGAATAGAGCCATGGATTAAGACTGGGAAAGCAGCGGGATATGATCTAATCTCACCAGAAATGATTAAGTACGGAGGACAAGAGATGGTAAAAGTTCTTCAGAGCCTATTTCAGAAGGTATGGGACCACAAGAGGATACCAAACGATTGGGAAATAAATGTTACTATTCCTATTTATAAGAAGGGGAAACAAAGCAAATGCAGCAACTACAGGCCGATAGGTCTCTCTTCAGTAGTCTACAAAATGTATACATCGATCCTCCAATAAAGGCTGAGAGAAATAGCAGAGGGTGACTTGGAGGAGGAACGCTGGGTTCCGCCAAGGAAGACAAACACAGGGTAATATTTTCATCTTGAGAAATATTCTTGAAAAGGCGTGGGAGAGAGACAGGAATGTGTATCTTGCATTCTTAGACCTACAAGCAGCTTTAGATTATGTTCCTAGGAAACATTTATGGGAATCTCTTCAGCTGAACCATATTCCTGGAAATCTAATAGAGCGTATCTATAAACTCAACGTATCAAGAACCAAAAGGTATAATACGGGTTAATGGTCAAGCATCTAAGCCATTCCGAATGGAACGAGGAGTAAAACAGGGAGATAGCTTAAGCCCCCTCCTCTTCGTAATTCTGATGGACAAGATCCATAAGATTTGTAAAATTAGGACATCCTGGACAACTATAGGAAAGTGGAATCTCAGGACAATTCTCACAAAATTCTACTTATTCGCTGACGACATTGTGCTACTTGCTGATACCAAAGAGAAACTGCAACAAGCGGTAACTGAATGGCAGGAGGAGCTTTTGCGGAAAGGCATGCAGATAAATACTTCCAAGGGCAAATAACTCATTGTTTCCATGGAAGAGGCAAGAAATGAGAGACTTTATTGTGGAGGAGAAATATTGGAAAATGCTAACGATTATACCTACTTAGGGACGGTTATTACCAAGATGGAAATGATAGACCACGAAATTTCAATCAGAATAAGGAAACCAAATGAGGTCTACTACCAGATTTGTAACGCCGTGGTAGGTAAACGTGAAGTATGAAAGCAAGCCAAACACCATAATTTTAAAGCGATATTTCTTCCCACCCTGATGTATGGAAGTGAGTGTTGGGTTGCTAGTGATAAGAACATCAGCCGAATCACTGCGGTAGAAATAAAATACCTACGCAGAGCGGCTGGTAAAACAAGAAGAGACTGGGTAAAGAATAAAATAATTAGAGAATAACTAGAGATCCCTGCATTAATTGATACCTTACGCAAGCGACAACTGAGATGAGTCAGGACCGTGACCCGCGGAAGATAACGGAAGCCAGACCTACTCGCTCAAACCTCGAGGATGACCCAGGATCGCCTACAAAGAATATATCCGCAAGTTGGGAGAAAAAAAGGGGGAAAATCTTGCTCAAATGAGACAACTCACACAAGACAGAGAGGGATGGATGAGAGGGGTTGAGGCTCCTCCACACGGAAAGGTTCAAAGAGGAAGGAAAATAAGAAGATGATAAAAATCCCCAAACTATGTGTTAATAGTTGTAAAAATTAATAAGTAGCGTTTTGTAAAAAAATATTATAGTCAATGGATAGTTGAATTTGGTTGATGGATATTGTGTATACTTGCGGGCTCTGTAACTATGCAACTTCCTTGGCCTCCCATATTTTTGTACATACAGAGATTCTAGCTCAAAGGTTAGGATAGTAGAGAGAGAGAGAGAGAGGGTAAAAGGCAGAAGGTAGGGAAGTAGAGAGTAGAGAGATTTAGTGGTAAGTTATAATACGTAAGATAGTGGTCTATAAGTTAGATGTATTCCATAGGCAATAAGTTATAACTATAGTCAATAGACAATTAGTCACCTAGTTACTTTCCATTAGATTGTTTCTTGTATATCCTTATTATATCTATTATACATCTCAATAAATATATATTTCTCTTACAAGTCGTCCACTATTTGTTAACTTTATGTCACGTGTCTGGATTAACCCCTCCGACTTCTTTTGTACTCAAATCCTAAAATCAAAAACGTTAAAACACCCTTAAAGGCCACACAAATATTTGACTAATTTAACTTCCATGTATCGTTTTCAATTTATTTCATCCCAATTACAATATTTCCCCACAATACTATATTCCCATTTACTCCAGATCGAGACATACTCACTTGTTTCGAACTAATTCTTTCCCGATTAACCCCTTGTATTTTCAAAAGAGTGTCTAAGCTGATACAATAAATTTACTTGTATCGTTTTTAATATAGTTATGCATTTTAATTTGAACATACATAATTATTTTCTTATGGATATTCTTGATTAAAAGGCCTTGGTTGTGGGCTTTTCTAATTAATATTACGCTCTGATAAACCAATCTAATTTATGGTCCTCAGCTCCTGAGGTCGATACTAAACCGCAGGGGAAGGTAGTCGAGGGTGAGATTGTAATGAGGTTGGAACATAAGTAGTACATATATTTTATGTAGGCAGTTTATATATTCTACTAAAATGATACTTTTTCCTAAATTATAAAAACCATATCTAGACTTACCCACTATTTTATTGCTCGTGATTGTCTAATTGCAATCATTTATTCTCCAAGGATCGTCTAATCAATTTAGATGGTCTATGCAAGCCAATTGTATTATTTTCATTGTAGTTACAATTTTTAATTTTATAAAAACTGAAAATATTTTCCTATGGATTTCCTTAATAAAAAAATATGTAATCAATTATAGGATACTAGAAACACCTAATGATGTAATACAAGTCATAATTTTGACTATACAATTTATGTATGTATGTGTTACAGTTTAATTGATCGAAAAGATTTTCAAGAACGTTTTACAAAATAAGAAATCATAAAAAGTAGTCTAAAGAAAGCGTTTATTTTAATAAAACTGGCACAATTAAAAAATAAATATATCCATATATATATATATATATATATATATATATATATATTACTGTTATAATATATAATATATAGTGTTTGACTAAATGAGCCACTAACTAATTAGTCGACGGCTTGTAAGGATAAAATATTTATAATACATGTACAACCATATTTTTACTACGTTTCATGTTTTTATTGTTCTCATAATAAAGCCAGTTTGGTGAAAAGTTTGTTTCTCCACGTTGAACAATAGAACTACCCTGCAAAAGCTTCCAGGTAATACTGTATTATTACATGGTATTAACGGAATATTACCTGGGAATATGTGCAGTCAGTATGTAGGTAAATTATTCTATTCAATTCAATCTATTTCGGGAGGATGTGGGATCAAAGAGTGCTCAAAACTCCACTTTAATCCATGAAACTTTATACGTATATGTATATATATATTTCGTTGATAACCAGTAAAAAAAAGGAAAAAATCAATTTGCAAAATTGTCATTCAAATATATGGTTAACCACAAATTGATATATTTGATTTTTAAATTTGTTTTTATAATCTATCGAACTTGGAAATCTACGATATTGATCACATTAGAATCAATTTCTGATACCTTATTTACGAAAATTGGGTAGGTTTTTTTTAAGGCAATGCGATTTGTTTTTATTGTCTTTTGATAAAAAATGTCTATAGGAAAATATTTGAAATTAGAATTTACCTTTATCGTAAATTGCTTAATTACCTTCTAATTCACATTAATGGAAATTGAAATATGCAGAATGTAAATTTAATGCTAATTCTAGACTATTTAGCAATGTTCCTCTTCTTATATCAATGTTCGCCCTAGACTTTCGACGAAAACATCTTAATTCATATCCTTGTCAAAATCCATTTGATGACCTTTTTCGCATAATTCATCTTTGAAAATATTCCAAACTCTTTTAAGAGTTGGAGTTGGAGTGAAAAAAGTATTGCACATCTTCTTCATTTAAAAACGGTTATTCCCAATGTGCTATTCTCTACATTTTAAATGGACAATAATAAATGGAATAAGACAAAAACACAAAATTAAGTTTAATAAACATTACAGAAATTAAATAATTTAAATAGACAATAACAAAATTAACAGGACTAAATCCTAAAAAACAATAAAGGCAGACCGGCTAATACACAAGTACCGAATTACTATATAGTGAGGTGGAGATTAATCATTTTGTACAACATATTAATGTAATAAAAAAATCTGTACCACGACAACTCCTGAAGTGTCTGTATTGTTTCAGGGACAACGGTTGTTCAGGGATGTGATTTGTCCGAGATTACGCTCGAACTCCTGGTCTCCCCCCCCCCTCCAATCATGGTTAAACACCATATATATGGTGGGTGAGGCCTCAGATCTCCAGCTGTTTAAAAATTATCTGTCACAGCCGGATTTGAACTCGTCAACTTCAGGACGGCAACTCGGTGCTCTATCACTGATTTGCTCCGCTTCCACAACTTGAAAAAATGTGAACTACTTATGTTCCCACTTCGTTATGAGCTCTTCCTCGATTACCCTCCCTTGCGGTTTGGTATCGACCTTAGTCTAAGGACCATAAATTAGATTGGTTTATCAGAGTGTAATATTAATTACAAAATACCTCACTACGCCCATCCTACCTTTACCTCCCCCTTCCCCCGCAGTACTAATGACATTTCAAAATTAACCCGCGGCTACATCGCTCAATGAAGTTTGCTCGGATCAATAGCAACTGTTTGATCTTATTGTTTGATGCCGCACACAGGGCTCTGTTTGTCCGGCCGTGACAAGACAAATGGCCCTTGTTTTCCATTGCCATTGTTTCCGACCTCGTCATATTATGTACTAGAATTTTGATAAATTATTAATAAATGTGCTCTCTTGCATCTGTAACTAACGTGAGAGTAAACAAGAAAATAGTCAAAATTAAAGTTATCAGACAGTATCTACATTGACAATATCTATATTTATTGATCACCATAATAGTGTTTTTAAATTATTGAATTTATTGTAAGTAAATATTTGCACATATCCAATAAATATAAGTAATGAATAACACCTGTCTCAGACCTAGCCTTGAGGGGTCTACACATTTCAAGGCATATTTTCCCTATCAGTATCCGAATCATCTATCATGTTTCTTTATTCATGTTACGTCACTTTATACTTCTATAGCTAATCGAACGATGCTACAGCGGGGGTCATAATTATGAAATAAATCTTTAATGACTATAATACATAAGGTAATAGTGTAAGGGAGTAACGTAAGAGTTGGGTTGCCATACGTCCGGAACTTTTGGTCTAAGTCCGGAATGAGGGGAGGAATTCTAAGCCGTCCGGATTTTCTACTATTCAGGTAAAGAAATAAAAAAAAAAATCAAATTCAAGTTTTTTATTAAAAATCATATTTACAGTATTATTAAGATCATCGTTGTTATATTTTGTTCTCCGAGAAATAGCTTTCAACACTTCCGAATCATTCATTATCTATACATATAAAAGAGTTCGCCATGGCTGAATAGACCAGAGACTCAAACTCGGACAGCAGGTACATTTTATAAGGCCGACGCCCACTAAGAAAGGATTTTTGAAATTCGTCCCCTAAGAGGGTGAAAAGGTTAATGAAAACGCTTCTAACAAAAAAAATAGTCATTTTTAAAGCTACCACCACGAAATTTTAGATTTAGCTTCTACATTAAAAATAAAGAAACAAGCGTTTTTTGATTTTTTTAATATTGACCCCCTAACAGTGTATAATTCGTGAAACCATATCTTGTTATCTCTATATATATAAAAGAGTTCATCCGGACTGAAAAGACTATCGCAGAGCCAATACGGCATTAGCTACAGACTTTCCCGCCTGTTCACCAATTTAAAATACCCAATCCCTACCAAAAACCTCTCCAAGATAGTCTACCATATCTCTTGCTCTGCCCCCAACTGTACATCCTCCTACAATGGTAAAACTAAAAAACATTTTTACAGAAGACTATCCCAAAACATGACTTCTATCTCAACCCAAAACAAATCTGCTTCCAAATATTCTGAACATGCTATGAGTCTTAACTACACCTTTAACTTCGACCGATCCTCTGTCCTCGCCACGGTTCCTAATTATAACAAAAGACTCATTGGAGAATCCATCTACATAAACCTCGAAAACAATCCATTAAACATCAATACTGAAAAGATAACCTCTCTATAGTTTACAGACACATCATAGACCTCATTAAAAAGAACTAACCACCCCCCTCCCTTGGGACCCCGCCTTGCTAATATTTTACCTGTCAACACCTATACATACCCACCTGTTTATTCCTTTATCTCCTTTCATTCATACCACCCCCCCGTTTTTCTCATATTATTAAGTTCAAAACACTATATATATACATGTGTGTGTGTAATTTGACTTTAGCTTACATTAGCATTACTTGACTAAACAATGGAAGGAGTCAAGTTTTTAAATTTAGAGTGACCGCTTTTGATCCTGAACGCCTCATAAATGTGTTATTCTTAAGACAGATGGCAATAAAGATAAGTAAAATGGAGTTTAAGATAATCATTCGATTTCTGTAATATCTACAAGTGAATAAATTACATTTTTAAACCAATCTGCAGTAGCAATTCTTTAACTTACTACAAAATTTGCAACAAAACATGAAACATTAATTATAATATCGGCGGTTTTTTAAATTGACGAATCTAGAGAGATTACTTTCAAGACAAAGCAGGGAATAGGTTTTATGTCAGTGTTGTCTGTATATAAAAACTACAGGAAAATTTTGCGACTGAACCGTATACCAAAAAATGTTCAAAATAGATAATAGACCATTAGCAAACTTCTAGATATAAAAACACTAAACATACAGAGCCTTAAAAAGAGATAATCCAATGGACGAGCAATTCAAGAGATATGAAGTGGACAAATAAGTGTCGACACACCAACTGCAAGGTGTAATTAACAAATAATATGACGTTATATTATATATTATATTGAAAGTGGTATAAGTCCATATGGATTTAAACAAATATTTAATTGTTTTAAATGGCCTTAATGATTATTATTTCATAATAAAATTTAAAGTGTTCATAAGGCTTGAAAACTCTTTTCTAAGTGCTAAGTAATGAAAACATTTGCTCACATTTTTTAAAATAATGCAATAATCTTAATATATCGTGAATATGAAAAAATTGACTTATAACAGTTTCAAATATAACATCATCATCATCATTCGTGGCGCTACAACTCCTGTAGAGTCAAGGCCTCCTGCAGCTTGGTTCGCCAGTCTTCTCTATTGGTTACCACTGCTCTCCAATTGCGGATTCCCAAGATGGACCTGGCATCCGCCGCCACTCCTTTCAAATATAACAGCTCATATAAATACACTTTATAGACTGCACTACTATTAAGTAATATAAGTCAGCCACGTTTTTGTTGAATAGAAAGCTATCAATGAAATATATTTCTGCTCCGATCCCTGGAAGGTACAATCCTTGTACGAAGAGCTACTTTATTAGGCGGATTAGGAGCGGAGCTGCCCACTTTTTGCCCTCCCCTACTTAGTTAGGCCTCAGCTAATTGCCAGGTTTTGCCCGCCGCGCTAATGAAGGAGGGGAAAAAGTCCACGAGGTGGATCTCCCTTATTATTAGATCTGCATTCATGTCACCTTAGTATGTTCCACATATCATGGAGAAACATTAAGAGGGGTACTGGAGCCGTACTTACACATAGATCGAATATATAAATAAAAAGAAACTTATACTTACACTTTAACTTTTTTATTCTTCTCTTTCATTTATAGCTCTAGAAGCAATAGTAGCGCTATGAAACGGAACAGTCATTCTTAGGATATAGCTCAGTAGTTACATTAAAACACCATACCTGTGAAAAGAGAAATAAGTTATGTGTAGAACAGGAATTACGAGTATAATAGTATTTACTGATTACATTTAACATGTAAAATCCTACTTAATATTTCTTAAATATTTTTTTTTATCGTTGGGGCTATAGACAATAAGACGGTGTACGCACTATTAGAAAAAAACTAAGTTACAACATCAGTTCGTGGTTTGGCTTAAGAAGCTTTGAAAAGCATTTTAGGTATTCAAGATCATTTGTTGAAACCTTCACCAGATACTTTCCTTATCCGAGTGGCGGTAGCGAGGTAAAAATGTTTACAGTAACTAAAAGCAATAATTATTACTGAAACAAATAAAAAAATTTATTGATAATTTATATAAAACAATCTAAAAAATTTACTTGTGGTCTATATCCTCCAAAAATAAAATTAAAAATACAAATGGATCATTGAAAAAACAAAACTTTATCTTTTGACTATAATTTTGGAATTTACGTTTTATCATGGATGATTGACATCCAATTATATATTTTTTCAATGCTATAATTATCTCTCTAGTCATTATTTTATAATTGCTTCCCTTTGGTGGTGATTAGTTGTTTTGTACTTATGTACTTCCTTTGTTCGACTGGTATTAGGAAGCACTCTTTTTTTTTTATGGCCAGAATGTGCCTGAGTAGACGAAACTTTAATTGGTTTGTTTGTTCATACATTTTACATATTGCTATGGCTGATAGGACGATGGTATAGTGGGAGTCCTAAATTTTGACTACGAAGCTATAACTTGAGTAGGGATCTTTAGCAGGTATCTGACATAGCACAGGATCAGTTTCCATCTTTCCGAACAACGGCATAAACAAGGATTTTTTTACTCCATTTTAAACAATCCGATGACCAACTGCTGGGCTGCCAACACGCGACCTTGGGCATAGAATGTTGTTATGCTAATCACTAAACCACAGGTTTTTTAGTAATTAACACTCGATAAGTGTTTTTTCATTCAACAGTTGGTAAAGACTTGAGAGAATAGATAACTACATATATTTCTCTATTTTAAGCCAGTATTCATACTCGGCGACTCAATCAGGATGGGAATGATTGATCAGATGTGATAGGACAATGACGAATCTAAGCAAACTTTTGAGCTCCGTTTTGATTCATCTTATATGAATTGATATTTTAGCTTTGCATATATAATACGCCTTTGGAAAAGAAGTTGAAATGTTGAACTGGGAGAGTTCCCACTGAATGAGAGGAAACGGGGGTTAAATAAATTGCAGGAGTCATCAAGCGCTCGCTAAAGATTGGCTTTTACCGACAGGTCACCGGCTGGGAGAAGTAATTGAGGACTCCAAGCGGCACTTGGAGTAGCTCGTTATGTCCCGCTCCTTGTTCCCACTCCCTAAGCCAGGGCTGCTTTAAAACTTGCTTCTATTTAGTCTATTCAGCCGTGAGCGGCAACTCTGTCGGAAAAGTACCTGCAGCTACCATAATGCTAATGACATTCCAGGACTCTTTCTTTTTATATGTGTACACAGGAAACTTGCACCGCCATTAATACATAATAATTCATTTATTGTTCTCATATCATTTTTGGAGGAGTAGACCAAAAGTGGAAGAATAGTGTTAAGGTTGATCTTACGGGTTTTGGATTTGGATGATAATCCACGGATGAAAGTTAGTAAACATTAATTGATTGGACATTTTGGACATTTGAGTACGTCAAACCTTATATAATAATAATTTTGTAGGGTCGACCCGTGATCTAATGGTTAGAATAATAACTTACGTAGCCTGACGGGGTGGCCCTAGGATTTTTTAAAGGGAGTGAAATCCTATAGGGGCCGTTAAACGGGGGTCCAGAGCCTGTACGATTTCAGGTACTCGTTAAGAATCCCTATCCTAACTAAACCTGGAGAGGCATAATTTAGAGCTCTCTGCTATCATCGTCCGATAAACCATTGTAGCATAACGCGACGTTTAATAAACAAACAAACAATAATAATTTTATGAATTATCGTCATATACTTTATTCACAGGTTGCCAGGCTTGTTGGTAGAGGTAGTTAAAATCCTCGCGTTACGCCATTTCTACGCCTCGGTTATTACCGATTATTTCATTATTAATAATCAACAGAATTGGAATGATTAGAAAAAAATAGGCTTGAAAATATACTTCAATAAAAAATACTGACAGCTTAATTGAGTTTGACCACTATTTAGCCACCATTCATTATATGTAAAGGAATAGGAAATTATGCTAGATTATAATAATACAAAAATAAGTACTTATTGACTAAGTTAAATATCCCAGGTTATTGGTATTTTTTTACTTATTTATCAATAAGAAATGGTGGAAGACATTGCCGATACACATAAGCTCATGACGTATAAATGACGTAAGGTTACCTGAATGTAACCCCTACCGCTAAGCTGGCAACCTACGGTATAAGCACCAAAACAAATTTTTGTGTCAATTGTAGATCCAGGCGTAACGGTGGCCATTATATCATATGGCCAATCATATCTTGGAAGAAGAAAAAAATATTTTTTCTTGAAAACCATTATCTATTTTATGAAAACTATTTAGTACTCAATTCACAAAAGATAGTTAGTTATTATAATTGAATTTAGATTGATCCTTTTAGATTTTTAAACGCGAAATAAATATTAAGCTTTAATATTTCAAAGTTCCTACGAAGCGTGGGAGGATTGAAGGTAAGGATTTGATAAACAGGTGCGCCCCCTCACGAAATTCCAAGATCTTCCTCCGCCTTGATATTGATTACATTAATTAAAGTAATCCGCATGTAATATGTATAATTTCAAAGTATAATTATGTATATTTCAAATAATAATTATGTATCTATACATATAATAAAGCGAAGTCCTCAGCCGCGTCTGTTCGCGGTAAACTCAATAACTACTGCACGGATTTTCATGCGGTTTTCACCAATATATAGAGTGACTAACTAGGAAGGTTTGAGTATATAAGTAATATATTATAAATATTTTTTCCAAAACATGTCGGAAATTTTGGAAAAAGTATTGACTCCTGAGAGGTTTCATCGAAGGCGCTGCCTAAAGCCTTTGTCATATAATGAAACAATGCATGGTGAAAAATTCCTCTTTTATTGATCTACACAAAAGCCAGTGTATCATATATCTATATTTTAAGAAAAGCTTACTATACCCATTTTATCTTCTAAAAACATGTATCACGTACAATGCGGTATTTAAAAGGCTGTTTAGATGAGTACAACATTAATCCTTATCAACTTATATACTTTAGTTACCTTAAGCATTTCATGCGCATTATTTGAATATTGTATACTTTATAATTATATTGATTATCTTATAGGTTACCGCAAAAACTTAACGCGCAAGAAAATAAATTCGTATATAAAGAAATATCTGTTTTTATGTTTATAATATCTACATAATAAAATACATTAGACAGACAAAACATGTGGGCATATTATGTCTTACTACCCGCCCAATTGACGGGGCAGGTCGCTAGTATGTAATAAATATAGCACATCATAAAGGAAATAGAACATAGAAAAAATGTGTTTTGCTGGATTCTAATGTTCAATAAAACATAACACATATATACATTCAAGTAATATTACACTGTTCTGAATGATGGTTCTTCACGATTTATACAAGTTAAGTGGGACTGTCCCTTAACAGTTGATTTTTGGAATGACAAAATTTTGAAAAAAAATCTATTGTAACCTAATTCGATCCATGAAACTTGTTAATTGTATGAGACCATTTTATATATTTTTTAAATGTTATAAAATCATTCATTTTTATTTTATTTAGTGAAGAAACAAATGGTAACTTTACAAAAGTATACAATTTATTCTATAAATACCTATATCCTTTCGTAAAAAAAATGTATATTAAAAAACCCTGTTAACATTGTTAAATTTAGTTTTGGGTTATTCAATAGTGAACTAAAGCATTTCATATTGTATCACTGGTAAACGATTAAACATTAATAAAATGGTAAAATTTTTGGAATTTTTTAATAAATACTTATTGATTTTCATAAAAAAAGTTATATAGAAAAGAATTGTTAACATTTTTAATGTAATTTTGAGTCATTCAAAGGTGAATTAAAACTTTTCGGAGCCAGAGACATTAGTAAATGATATAACAATAACTATCAAAACTTAACATCGCCAGAGGAAACTTAGGGAAATTCTACACAACCAAGAGAAATTGTAACTCATTACTTCAAAACTTCTATGAGAAACTTTCATTTTAATATATTTCGACAAAGTAACTCCGCATATATACATGGTTCGGCTCACTGGGGTTACATTTGGCTGGAGACATGGGATCCTCACATAAATAACAGAGTTAAGACATTCAAAATTAAAACTTAGGTAGGAATTGAACTGGCATAAAATTATTTAAGACATTGGGAAATACGCTTTCAAAGATTCACAAACACAAAACACTATGTTAAATTAGTAACTGATTTACATACTAGCCTTCCAAAGTCAACAATTAACGATCACATGCCGACTACCAACAAAGGATTTACACGGATTACAGAGACAACCATGTTTGACAATGATCAAAGAGGAGTAAATAGGAATGGGTTGAGTTGACCAGCGGTATGGAGTAAATCATGAAAAAAAATGGTCCTGGGTATTACCGTCATGTCAAAATTCCATTTGTGCTCATTATATACATTTTTTTCAGATATGAATAAAAATAAAAGTAAAATAATTCTTTTCCATAAACATAAAAATTCCTATTCCTTACTTTCTACATATTTCTTCTGTATTTATTCATTGGCATCATATTTTGTATCAATTTTCTTTTATTTTACTTATGTAACTCTCCAGGAGTTGCTGGTGAAACGAGGGTCCTGACCGAGGAATGCGCATAGATGCTGTAGATCTGGGAGAGGAAGGTGCTTCGGCAGATATTTGGGTCAGTATGTAATGAAGGCAAATGGAGGTCAAGAAATAATAGAGAGCTTCAGGACCAATACAATGAACCAGACCTAGTCACCTATGTCAAAAAATATCAACCCGTATAAGATGGCTTGAGCACGTAGAGAGAATGGGAGAAGATAGGTACCCAAAGAAACTATTATACGGCAAACCAGGAGGCAATAAAAGAAGAGAAAGGCCCAGGCTGCGATGGCTGGGTGATGTAGAGAACGATCTGCAGAGGATGGGGATCGGACAGTGGAGAGGTCGAGCTGCTGACAGGGAGGACTGGAGAGGCGTTGTTGCGGAGGCCAGGGCCCTGCAAGGGCTGTAGAGCCATGGTAAGAAGAAGAACTCTCCAGGAGTCTATTAGCATACATTTTATATATTATCTGTATTAAACTAGGTTTTCCATAATTTTATATCTCACCTTTTTATATTTATACTTTTTAATTTTGTATCTTTCTGTTTAGCTTCTCATCTTTCTTTCTCTTTGTATTTTGTTTGCATTATCACCCTTTTGTACATTCTGTAATTTTTTAATTCATATATACTTCACTATTTTGTTCTACTTTTCTTATTACTCTATATATTATTATATTCTTGGCACTGTAATGTTTTTGATAGTTATTTTTGTTTTGTTTGTTTTTTCTCTCATAGCCCTGAAGTCATCCCATAGCCTACAAAGTATGTCGAAACGTCGGCTCTAATAAAAAACAAGTCTTCACTTTGGTGTTTATTTTGACTGCACCCCCTAACTATTTCCATCATCCATAAATACCACAGTTGTATAAATTATGACTTATACCAGCAAGTTATAAAGATTGCCGGAAACTTGCCTAACAGTTTAAACATGTAACAAGCAGATTCCTTAAACAGAGGCTGTACACTCAGTTCTTATCTATATCAGAAAGATGACATCTGAAAGTCAAAATAATACGCATGACCCTTAAAAAAGGAATTTACCCACTTTTCTTCCAAATCTTCAAACTGCAAGTCAGTTATTAACAAAATACACACACCTACAAACCTAAACCTAAAGTGGCCTATACTTCACAAGGGATAATATTACGGTCTTATGACACTATATTTAGTTTACATTTTAGTTTTCACTGGTTTTAATTATCATTAATTTTTAAGTATACGATTCTTGTAAGTTAAAACTACATTTCATTTATTTATTAAATATTTTTCTCATTTTTGGCGTATTCTATTCTTCGAGGTGATAATGGAGTGGTGTTCAGAGTTATTGCCTTGTAGGTAAGCGGTTACTAGGTGAATACAAATTCCGAACAAAGAATTTGTATCTTATTTTCAATCCTAAGTATTTCTGATTTAAAAAATAAAACAATGAAAAATAAATAGAATAATTAATAAAAGTGTAGCTTACAGTCGACTATTATTCTTAAACTGCAGTAGCAGTCCGAATATGTTAAAACAGAAAAAAAAAAAATCCGTTTTTAAAGTAAACTTTTAATACTAAAACACGAATTTTTTACTATAAAAAGAAGTGTTTAGATTGTAGAACTGCAATATTTGTTTTCGTTTTTTAAACTATCGTTTGTTTGAAAAAGATGAAAGAGCATTGGGTAGTCTCTTGGCAGTTCTCATATCCTCCGTGTCCCTTTGGAAGTACAATGTCTCAGAGGATGACAGTTTCAATCTCTAGAAAGCTAAAACGCTAGAGCCTTAAATGAAGTCCCGTCGTAGAGAATTCACCATTAGAATTTTCCACAACTCTACCTTGCGCTAGTAGTTCATCAACCTGCTCTTGCAAATCCTCTCTCTCAAGACGTTTCTTGCTGTTCTTTATACGTTAGCGGAGAGTATTTACACTAACTCGGTGATTGAACCCTAGGACGTAATACGAGATACAATTGAAACCGGCAACGTAATCTGTGTCGTATTCGGAGTATCACAAAATTCTTATGACTATGTTACAGTAGAATATAATTTATTTATTTATTTTATTTATTTATTTATAATTTAATTTTCATTTGCACCTGCGCAATTGCGCATTCAGCAAATTTGATACTAGTGTTTTTCACCTTGATTTTCTACTTGAACTTCTTTATGATGATGGAATAAAAATATAAATATCAATAGGTAAGTAGGTCTCTTGGCCAATTTCTTTTTAATCTTTTCCTATCCAGTCCAGGTAACAGGGAGTAGGAAAGCGGAAGAACGAGTGGGTTTGGGTGATATTGTCTCGATGAGTGGAATGTCATGTATTTGTTATGAATATATGATTTTATAGTGGGAATGTTCATGTCGTTGTGTATAGTGTGATTCGAAATATACCATGGTGCATTAACAATTTTTCTGAGAATTTTGGACTGTGTTGTTTGAATCTTGTGTATGTGGACTTTTTTTGCTGAACCCCAAAGTTCTGCTCCATATGTCCGAATAGGTTTCAGTATGCTATTATAGATAAGTCGTTTGTTCCGTAAGTCAAGTGAAGATCTGTAGTCCAGCAGATGTGATAGTTGTTTGTACCGTCTAGTCAATTCTTGTCTCTTTAATTTTGTATGTATGTTCCATGTAAGTCTTTTGTCCAAGTATAGTCCGAGATAACGTACATAATTTTTGGAAGGTACTTCGTCGTTGTCAATTTTGACTGCTGGACACGAAGCTTTGCGTAGAGAGAAGGTTACATGGCTCGATTTCGAGGCGTTTATTCTTATTTGCCATTTATAGAACCACTTTTCTAAACCAAATAAATGATTTTGAAGAGCTATAGATGCTAGGTTTGGGTCTCTGTGAGAAGAAATAATAGCTGTATCGTCAGCGAAGGTATAGATGTTAGTGCAAGGATGCTCCGGGATATCAGAGGTGTAAACAGAATAGAGGATGGGCCTTAAAACACTGCCTTGCGGTACACCCCTGCATTGAGGAAAGAAGGAGGAAATCGAAGAGTCAACGGAAGTACAGAAGAATCTGTCGTGGAAATAAGATTGAAGAATTAAAAAGTATGTAGGAGGTAAGAGAGGTTTTATTTTCCAGAGAAGACCCTTGTGCCAGACACTATCAAAAGCTTTTTCAATGTCAAGAAAAATCGCAGAGCAATATTCTTTTTTCTCAAAAGCGATAGATATTGCATCCACGATACGATGACACTGTTGTACAGTGGAGTGATAAGAACGAAAGCCAAATTGGTGGTTCGGTATCACTCCGCTATTTTCGAGGATAGGCTTTATGCGATTAAGGAAGAGTTTTTCAAATAATTTAGACATTATAGGGAGAAGTGCAATTGGACGATAAGATGAAGGATTAGTGACAGGTTTAGAAGGTTTAGGTATCATTTTAATTATGGAAAGTTTCCAAAGGAGCGGAAAATAAGTTGTGCGCATGATTGAATTATAGATGAGGGTAAGAAAGAGAACAGCTTTTCGAGGTAAGTGGCGAAGGATGAAGGGAGTGATGAGATCATAGCCAGGAGCTTTTTTGTTTGGCATTTTGTTCAGTACTTGATAGATTTCTTTTGGATGAAACGCCGGATTCTTAATGTCTTAAGAATAAAATTTTCTATTAGTTAACGGACCGTTGGACTGGGTTGATGACCTAGGGTTATTGTGTATACTTCCGGGCTTCATATCACTAAGTTATGATATATCTTCCGTGTAGTCAGCAAAGTAACTTCCTTGACCTTCTCTCTTCTTTCCCTCTACTAGCTCTAAGGTTAGGATAGTAGAGAAGTTAGGAGCTAGGGGTGTACAGAGTAGAGAGATACAGTAGTTAGTTATCATATGTAAGAGAGTAGTCTCTACGTTAGAAGTATTCCATAGTTAATAAGTTATAATGACAGTAAATAGACAATTAGTCACCTAGTTAGTTCTTTCATGTTTCTTTTATATCTCTTGTGTTTCCATATTATAATGTTCAATATCTCAATAAACCTATATATTTCTTACAAATCGCCCAAAGTTTGATAACGCGCCCAAATAGAGAGAGCATCATCTACTACCATAGCACTGCTGTAAAAAAACTTGGCTCTTCAGTTGCAAAAAGCTTCAAGTTGTATACAGACTTATAGGACATACATTAAAAAAAAAATCGTTTTTAGCCAAAAACATACATATTAAAATCACTCATAATAAAAAAAACAATAGAAAAAAGAAACCTGTATCGTTACAATCGATGAAGGGTCTTGGATTCAGAACATGCCGTTTCTAGGACGACAGTTGTGCAGGGAGGGATTTTTCCGACATAACACTCAATCGGCAGGTGTATCCCCAATTAGCGGTACCCACTTTATAGAGGTTGAGTGAGCCCCAGGAGATTGTGTTGATCCCTTAGGGACCATCCGTGGACATCAACAGATTAAATAATTTATCTCCCACGACCGGATTTGAACCTAAAACCTTTAACAAGTAATTTAATAATCTACATACTTTGCTACACCGCCCACTTTAGAACAACAGATTGAAGTAAAATTTCTCTCGTGAAACTTTATAACAGAATTACTAACGAAAAGAACAAGGAGAGAAAAAAATTACCTTAACAAAGAATTTAGTCATTAAACGAAGTATATACATCTCTCTAACAGAAATAATCCAATATCTTAATACATCACACAATAACAAATATACAATATCTTAATAAAAAACAAAGAAAATATATTTTATAATTTGCAATCTTGATGTGATTGCACCCTAGAGTATTTTTTTATTCAAATATCATTAGGGAATAAATAGTGATGGAAGATATTAGTGGGAAAGAAGTTGTTTGTACATTTACATTATTCAGGAACAAAGCAATTGAGCAGAAAATATTCCATTTTCACGCCAGTTTCCTAAGCTATTGCAAGGATAATTTCAGAAAATTAAAATTCCAGGAGTCTTGATAATGTTGATTGCGAAGGTTCACAAGAACCGAGAGCAATAATGTACGAATGTAAAAGCTGAAAGCGAAAGAAGTGATTAGCGAAGAAAGTGAAATGGCAGTCTATAACATTAAGATTAAAATAAAGAGATGTAAATAAAAATAATGTATCAAAATAACAATACAAAAAAAAACCGTACCACTACAACCCGTGAACGGTTGTACATGGTAGATACTGAACTGTTTCATTGACAACGGTTCTGCAAGGAGGTGACTTGTCCTAGGTCACACTCAACCGCCTGATTTTCCTCCCTTATCTTTGGTACCCCCTTATTTTAGTATAATTTTTTTTTTATAGAGGCTGGATGGGCCCCAGGAAGCTCCTAGATCCTATATGCAACCGCTGCAAACAGACTAAATAAAAGTCATGGCCCGCAGCGGGATTTGAAGCAGGATTTCCGGCATGGCAACTCAGTGCTTTACCACTGAGCCATTCCGCTCCCTAAAATAACAATCTATGACTGGAAATAAGATAAGATGTTTTATAGTATCATCAATCGAAAAACAAAATTCCAGGGAATGTTAAATAAATTAAAAATGCTATAAAAACGTGAGTACGAACGTAATATTTAGAGAATTTTGTTATATTTTATGTATTCATTTTTATCAGCTGTTCTATTTAACCTTTTCCAGCTGGATCTGATAGGAAGGTTACCAGGCTCAGAAGTAGTATTATGAAGTATAATTCTATTTCTCTTCATGTTTGTTATTCTAAAGGGACTTAGTCCCAGAATGAAGCTCATTTTCTATGATCCAGCCTTGGTGGTCATGGTGGGATAATTTCTCTGGTTGGCGTCTTTCGGCGTTTGGGGTTGATTAATGCTTTACTCATTTGTTTCCATTACTTTTATTGTCTTTCTGTCCTGACGATTCCTGCATAAGCGAAATACTTTTTTCCTCTTTATATTTTCATCCACACCTGTCCAATAAAAAAAACAATGCCATTCAGCAGATTGGCTGACACTAAAAATATGATACAATGACATGAAATGCATGAAGAAAAACATGTACCTCTCCATTTGCTTGATTCGATTTCCTATGGTAAAAAATTCCTCATCCACGTTCTTTTTAGTCTCCTCCTGGTGTTCTCTGGCATGAGAGTAGTGGTCATTTGTTTAATTAATGGGCTTGGATGTCCGTGTAGTTTTTCTTGAAAGCGTTTGTAGTATGTTCGTATGTGTTCGTCAACCGTTGGTATTTTTAAGTAAGTATGCATAGTTTTTTTATTGACGTACCATAGTGCTGTGGTGATAAGTGTAAGTACTTTTGATTGAAAAGTTTGCAGTCGTTTTCTGTTTAGCGATCCCGTAAATATAAGCAAAATATTAAGGGGCATTTTTGTTCCCCGTTTCATAAACTTAAAGTCTTTCGTTAGAAATTTTTCTTTCATGTCTTAACAAGTATTTTATGTATTTTTTTAGCTTTTGTTCTTCCTTTGTAATATAATCAAAAATGAATATTTGTTAAGTATTCCCAGTAATCACTCAACATTAACTTAAATAGCTATAAATAGTGAAATGATTATGAAGTTAAAAATATTTCCTATAAAACTTTTACCTAACCAAAACGAACAACTGTATACCTCTTATTTTTGTTTATTTATTTTATTTTTGCTGTTATAACATATTGCTACATTTATTTACTAATGAATAAATCAAAACAAGGAAAAACCTCCAGAAAAAATACTAAGAATATTATATTTGAACATAATCATAGTGTAACATAAAAAACACAAAAAACAACTACGTAAAAATGTCTAAAGTGAAAAAATAGTGGAAATTCGTAAAATTGAATCCGAACTTTCCCCAAACTATCTTTCGAAAATATCCCTGAATTTTTATAACAGTAAATTAAAAAAATTTCTACAGGAAGCATTACTTATGCTATACATACTAAAAGAGATATTCATTTATTAACTTTTGTTATCTCTTTTTTGTCTTCTTTAAATTTATATTCTTATTGTTGTGATATATTGCGACCTTTATTTACAAGTGATTTAGTCGAAACAAGGTAATATCTCCATAAAGAATGGTATGAATGTAATATTTAAAGATAACCACAACGGCTAAATTAAAAACAAAAAATTATTATCATTATTTTGTAAAAATATCTCTAAATTATTATCATAATAATTTTCAATATTTCTACATAAAGAATTACCTGAGCAAAGCGAAGAACTGTATCTGCTATTTTTGCATTTTTATTTATCTATTTTCTTATTACATATCGCGACCCTTATTTACCGATGATTAAATCAAAACAAGTTTTTAAACCTCCAGAAAAAATGCTAAATGAATTTAAAGTTTAAACACAATAGTGCCGAAACATTTTTAAAAAACACATTAAAAAGTGGAAATTCATAAAATATAATTCGCACTTTTCTCACACTATCCTTTAAAAGCATCCATAAACTTATAATCATAATAAAGTTAAATTTTTACTATATAATGAATTACCAAAGTAAAGCTGCCTCCTGCTTATTTTCACTATATTTTATTGCACAGGTGGATTTTATGTTATTTTTATTACATATTGTGGTATGTATCCGCTAATGAATTAGCTGAAACGATTAATAACCTCCGGAAAAAATTGGGGTTCCGTAAGTCCAGAAATAGAATTCCTGAAGCTTATGTAACCTTATATGTTTGTGCTTGCCATTACCGAGGGGGGTCTATGTTTGCAGACCACCAGCCTAATAGTGCTTTACATAGAAATGTGTTTGCCATGAAATTCTATATCACGGCTCTTTGAGGTCACATAACCGAATTAGGTCACTTAAAATCCCGTTGACAATTTCAACACATTTTTACTAAATTAATTTAATGAATTAATAACGAATAATTAAAAACAGATAATTATTTTAGTTGAAACTGTTTATGTTATAACGGAAATAATTACTGTATTAATGGAAGTAAAATAGAACTAATTCTAATAAAAATTAAATCGGTGTATATAAAACGGTAATACCAGCCATATTTAATAGCTGGAAGTGGAAATCGACAGTTTGAAGCAGCTTAATTACTTTCTTTATTATTTTTTCTAAAAATAAAAAAGCTCATTATAGTTTACAACCTGATTCCGAAGAGTTAACACTCTCAAATTAAACTGATAATAATTATTCGATAACTGGAGGAGGATTAAGAAGGTAAAAATTAATTCAATTTATTTTTTAATTAACAAATATCTTTAATTTTAATAGTAATTAATAATAATAAAATAACATGTAATTGCGAAAAAATTACAAACAGATATACGATTTTAAAAATATGATGGAAATTGAAATGACCAAAATTGTTAATCCTAATATAAAAACAGTTTTTTACAAAGAATATTTCAAAAATATATCTCTTTCAATCGATGCTAAACTTAATCATTCTTTTGTAGATACCGTATTGTTTTGAGGGATATGTTAAATATCTTACATATCTAGGAAAAAATAAGTAACTGGATTATGTAGTAATAAATAGAGTAAATTTCAAGAAGTAATATTGTAAAAAGTTGATTAAGTTAATATTAACTAGTGGTTGAAATTGGCCGAACATCGAATCTTATACTAGAGAATATATAAGTAATTTATCAAGATGTATTTGAGCTGATTTCTTTGAAATTGACATTCAAAATCTGGGTTATGATGGGTATAATAGGCGATATTTGTTTTCTGCGACATTTGTCAATTAATTATTTTTAACAATACTGGTTATAGTATTAATAATTACGTTATTATAACAATAATAATATAATAATTCTACTGAAAGTATAAGACAGAACATTCTAAAGCGGGGTTGCTGTCTCTGATTGATATAGCTGTTAGGCTGCTGGTGTGATCTGTGCTGCATTTTATCTATATTGAAGTGAATGCTTTGGTGTATGTTGTGGATTATGATATTGAAATAATTATTTTGTCTTTATATTTTCTTGAGGTTTTGTAGATATTTGGTAATGTTTACAATGATTTCTTATAATATTATCGTTAATAATAATTATAATAATTATTAATTATATATATCCATGAATCTAATATTCAGCTAATCTCTCAGAGAAAGTCAGCATGAAGAGGATTAATAATTCATTATTCATAATTAAGATCCGAGTTTAAGTTTAAGTTAAAGTCATCAAGAGATGTATAGTAAATGTTTCACCTACTTAACGACAGTTAAAGAAATATTTATATTGTCAACTCCAAACTGACTTATCTGTCTTGTAGCAAATTAGTTCTGTCACTCCCGCTGTTACTTTATAAATTTACTTCTCTAAAGAGTTGATTTTCAACTTCTAAAATATTAAAGTTGATTCTAAAAGTTAAAAAAAATACAATATAACAAGTTTTTAACATGCCATTATTATAAATTATTCTATTTTTATTACATCGAGGTTTGTAGAGTCGTGAGTTGCTATGCTGAAGACTTGAACACAGGTTCAATTTCAGCTGTGATAGATGAATTATCTAATCAGTTTATAAATGGACTCTGAGGAATCTTGATCGTCTACAAAGTGGTTACCCTTAATTGGAAGAAAAAGTTGAGTGTGATATCAGACAAATTAGCTGCATCACCGATATATTAGAAACTATACAGTCTCTATCATGTACTGAACACTAGACCTTTCATGGGCTGTAGTGAAACTAATTTTTTTATTTCGTTTAATATCATTTATAAAATATAATTTGGATTTGAGGGATACTGAATGTTTTATTGTTAATTCGATATTATTGTTATGGTTTCATATATATATATATATATATATATATATATATATATATATATATATATATATATATATATATATATATACACATATTGTTGTTACTGATATAAAAATTATTAATTACAACAATGACGGCTAACATATTTAGTTATCATTTAATATTAAAGAGCATAGAATATTAAAAAGTTCCTCCCTCATAATTTACATACCGCATGAACTCATTACTTGTGCAAACTAAGGCTATAATAAAGCTAAAGTTTTTAATTACATTTTATGTTCGCTGTATTAAAAATTCATTAAAGAAATATTTAAAAAATTAATATATTCATTACAGAAAATTCACCTTGTTTTAATTAAGCAACAACGATTTTTTTTATTATTCGATACGGCTAAAGTTGTTTTCTTTAGATTCCATTTACTTAATGAGGCTATTTATGGCCTTTATTCTTAAAACGGTCCATTATCGTTATTGTTATAACCCATTTAGTTATAATTTAGATTGGAACATTATAGACAGGGATAGAGCTAAGAAACTAGGTGAGGTAAAATGCTAATTGATGGGGAAGTTTAAAGAGGGAGTTGATAATTACCTAATATTTAAGTTAAAACTAAATTAACTGTCGACCAATTAGCCATGACAAAGGTTGGGGCGGTATTAAATTCTATTATTCCGTTCCTCGTCTTTGCAGTTGAAGAATTTCATGAAAATGTCAGAAACTGTAACTTTACTCAAGTGGATAATATCACTAAGAATCTCCCCGTACAGTACAGTCCCTACCATCTACTGAACACCAGACACTTCAAGGATACACGTGGTAGAAGTAAAAAAAAAAAAAAAGATAAGAAATGTTGTGCTTAATATGATCGATTGTATATAGAAAACAAATGAATAAATTTCATTTCACCCCCCCCCCCCCCCAAAAAAAATAATTTGTATGATAATGAATTTTTAAGCTTCAAAAATTCAATGTTGAAGTTAAGCGCCAAATATACACTATTATATTATTCTAAGAAAAAATATTAAAAAATGGCAAACGCTGTCCATTCGGATATGTACACGATTCATAAACGTTGCTATTTAATTTATTATTGATTTGGTTTGTTTACAAATGAATAAGTTTAATTTATCATAAAAATAATATACAAAATGTTTACTCCATTTTAATTTCTCTTCACATTGATAAAATAAAACAAGTTTGTAATGTTCAATGCACAATATTTGCAGTACTGGTGGATAAGTGGGTGAGTAGAGTTTTTTTTCCAGAGAGAGTCAACAGTATTGAGGAAAGCGAAATTGTGTCATCTTTTTCATGTAGTTTTTGACTCGAAATGGAGTTGTAATAATAAAAATAACTCTATTTCAAGCTAAAACCTGAATAGGAAAACACGACTCCCTGAGTCCAAGAAACTCATTTTGAAGAAAAATCGATTAACTACTTATTCACTAGAACTGATTTTGGTTTTCCTTTTTTTTTTGTTTTGATGGTAATTTTAATAACTTCATGATTTTACTAATTCACAAATAAAGCACTATTTTCTCCATTTGTTGACACTCATATATGAAAAAAAATAAAAATGTGTTTTTTTGGCTAACCAATCCTCTAGACAAATGGACATATCATAGCATGACAAAATAGATATCAAAATCATTATTTGATAATATTTAGTTTTTTAAGATTTTTGCTTCTCTGTGAAAAGTTGGTTTCCTCTAAAAGCGTGTTTTTAAAATTTTTATATAAAATTTTAAATATACTATGAAATACTAATCACTTCTTGCTTACAAAGTTTCGGCCCTAATTGTCCGAACATATCCAGTGTATTACATCATCACGATCATATTTTCCATATCAAGAAAGTTGATAATCTTGAGCATTTCAATAGTTTGAAGTTATAACATACAAGGAGCCACGAATTCTTGAAAGAGTTGGAACTGCCGGGACCGTTTATTGAGGAGGCACGAGCGATTGTCAATAGGCTCTTAGGGGCGATTGCCCCGCTTCTTTTGACGTCATAAAATCGATAGCCTATAAACTATCGCAATGCTTCATTGACTTTACCTGTCCAGTACATACCCCCCTTCAATATTGATGTAAAATGGAATCGATATTGTCAAATTTAAATGAATAAATTAATAAAACCGTGTTATTATATCCAAATTATTCTATGGCGGCTAATCAATTCATTAATTATGAAAAGATTAAATGGTAAAATATATTTATTCATCATCACCATAATAATTGTGATAAGTTTAAAAATAATCTGTCAGGCAATTTTTTATTTATAATATGATTGCTCCTAATATATTATCAAATGTACAACTTAGGAACCCATCCTTCAAAGGTTTCTTCGTGTTTCAACCATGTTGTGAAATTCTTTCCCAACAATCGCTAGACATGCTACAAGATTCCTCAAGGCTTAATCCTAGATTATTTCAATATAACAATTTCAATTTCAGGCAATTTACGGGTGTATTGACACAACTTTTTTAGATATAAATGTTCCAGACAAGTCACTCACTGAAAACCTCTGTTACCTTCACAACTTTATTATACAGTCAATAAAATATAATTAAGGCTGTATTAACTGAACCACTACAATTTATACCAAAGTATTTACAGTAGTTCAGTATTGGGTAGGTACAGGGCTCTTTATTAACCGACGGTTGTACAAGGAGGTAAATTCCCTCTCAACTGCCAGGTTTTTCCTGATTACCCCCTTTATGGAGGCTGGGTGAGTTCCAGGAAGGCCTACAGAGTCAGTTGATGGCTGTTAACAAAATAAATGATGTACCTGCTAATCCAGGCCTCTAATTCTTGAGCTCAGTAACTCAGCACCCAACTTAAATATGCTGATTCTTGGATTTGTAAGAATTTTCACTCATTTTAATCATAATTATCGTAATCTAGGTTTCTGATTAGAAGCCATTTTATTTCAGGAAAGAGCGTCTCAAATATTATGTTCAGTACATATTACGTGTAATTTGTATCCAAAATGATAAATATCCTCCTCAAAAGGTTATGTGAGGCTTTCAGATTCAAAAACGGATCACCGAAATTTCTAAAATTTAATTTTTCATATATTTCGCTAGTTTAATCAAGCAGTCTAATACGACACTTTTCCCCCTAATTTCTCGTGGTTTTAGTCCAGTTCTGAACGCGAAGTTTCGGGAGCATATAACATTGCTTCACCAAACTAATGCAAATGTAAAACAATTATTCAAATTAGGAGTCATCCGATTTTGACCCTCAACGCATTTTGTGTCTCTTCATTACTTATAGAAACACCTTAAAGAAATTTTTTCATATTATTGTCGGCTTTGATAAGTAATTAATTCAAAGTATTCATAATAGTATGTATTTATGTAAATTTACCTAAAATATTATATATTTTGTGTGCATATAAGTTGACATATTTACTTTTTTTCGAATAATTTTTTATATTTCAAAAATTGAAATTAAATAACCTATAAGCTTTTTTTCTGAATACCATGAAGTTGACTCTTTCCTCTTCAGCGTTGACTCTGCCTCAGAGCGACTAAAATTAAAACAAATGATAATAATTAGAAAGCGGTTTAATAATTGCTGTTGCTAAATGATTCATAGCCGCCCGCATCGGGAATTCATGAACTAGGCAGGCGGTCGAGTGTCAACAGAGAGGAAAGTCCCTCTATTTAGCCACAGTTTTGTATTTATTCATGGGCGAGGTTGTATAGCCCCTTATCACTGTTATCACTAGCCGTCCCTGTTACCACGTCCTGTCAATGTCCGCCCTTTTATTGCGTTTTGTTCCGTTTATTAGTGAATTGTTAGTGACAAGTATGAACAACCGTCAAATGATAGGGAAAATTACTTGATTTACTACGGAGTGTTGGTATTTTATCGCCCCCTCATTCATTTTTTTCTATTGTAACAACCAAATACAGTAGAATCCCGATAATTCGTATGGTCAAGGGACTGAAGATTTGGTACGATTTATCGGGAATACCAATTATCGGGAGTACAAAATTAAAAAAATTAAAAAACGTATTAATGCAATTTTTTTAATCTATCGAACCATCCATTCTCTTGCACGAAAGTCTTCAATTCCCATTTTTCTGTGAAAATTTGAAGGAAAAAAAATATTACCTCCAACTGGTACATTTGAATTCCTTGCTTGTACGAACCACTTTTTTAAGTTCTCTACAAGTCTGGGAAGTGATTTTGTCCTTGTTCTTCAAAATTGATGTGATCGTGGAACCAGGGACGATGAAATGCTTGGATACGTCAATTAGCTTACAGCCAATGATCACGGCGTTTATGATTTGTTGTTTCCCTTCAATAGAGAGGCTAACGTATTTTGGAGCCATGATTACGTGTCACAACGGTAACAAAAACGAGACTGAATTGTAAATAAAAGTGTGATTGTAAGAAAAGCTTAATAAAATTCCTAGAGCTCCCCCTCTCTACTCCCCTCATTTCCTTTGAGTGAAAACTGTACGAATTACTTATGAGATTTCTTAGAAAACTTTTCTCTCTCACTCGCTCTCCCGTAATAAACAATAGGATCTACTGTGCCTCTAAACAATACAAACATACTTGTGTATAAAAACAATACAAATTGAGTGATTTCCTAGAAAGGATTTATTCTCATTCTGCTCCCTGGCATATCTGCTTCACTGTTCTCTCCCTCCCTTTCGAAAACAGTACTAAGTAACGAGATTTTAAAGCTGGAAATACGAATTATATGACGTTATAAGTGACCTCGAGCATAAAAATAATACGAATTACCGAGGGGACTGAAATGCATTGATTTTATACCATTTATCGGGATTTTCTCTGGGGACCGGCAAATTTGTACGAATTAGCCGGAAATACGAATAATCGGGATACGAAATATCGGGATTCCACGTACCTATAAATGGTAGGTAATCAAATAAAATAATCAATAACATCAAATAAAATAAAATAAAATAAAATGTACAAATTTCTACCATTGCTATCCACTAAGTGTGTTGGGCTTAATAAAAGATAGAGCTCAAGCTGAAAGATTAAGCAAAAAATTATTCTTTCTTCTCTCCGGAAATAAAATAATAATTATTGTAATATTTACAGCCCCGGCGAATAAGTGGTTAACTGTTACTTTCGCAATGAATAATGATCCAAGTCAAGCATAGGCTTGAAAAGGAGTTATTGCTTATATTACAACTCCATTTGAAGCCATAATTACGATAATTACACGTTTCCCTCAGTACGGTTAACACTCTCTTGACAAAATTCGAGTTAACCACTTATTCACCATGGTTCCAGATATAATTATAAAACTCACGTTTTGTTTTAAAGTGTTCCTAACAGGCATTCTTATCATTCAGACATGTTTATTTTTTTGTGAATATACTTTCAATGAATAAATAACTGCTTTTTCATTAATAATTGTTGATATTTCAAGTTAGCCATCACTCCATACGTATCGATTATGTTTTATTATGATATGAACATTAAAAATAGATTATTTTAAAAATCACATTTTGTCATACCTGTAAATGTAACTTTGATTTTCACCTTTAATTATGGTAAAATCATGTTTATCACATATCAATGTGTTAAACACTGAAAACCTCAGAGATGTTACCGATCCCTCGAAAGGATGACTCCTTAACTTAGTGATTTTGTATCCTTCCTTAAACCAACACCCAGGTGCTAAGGTAAATAGCTTTAGCAGTAAAGATGTGTGTTTTAAAATGCATTTTTATTATTTTATGTTAGAGAGGAAACTTCATGAACACAGGAAGGAGAGGAAAATTCCCGAACCAAACGTGATACTATTAAAAAATAAGTTTTTCTTATGTTTGTGTTATTATTGACTGGACCCACCGACCAATTCTATCCTTCTTAATTAAATTAATTTTTTTTCAGCTCATAATATTTTTTCAGTGTATGCCGTACGTGAATCGAATTTGCTATGTTGCTCTATAGAAAGGTATGTACAACAAAATACTGTGCTGGTGTTTACAGTAAGATCTAATATTCAAAGCTATTGGTAATAATGATATTTTAATCTCCCATTATTTTTCCTCTATGGTTTTATTATTTTAGTATGTACATAAATCAAGGAGTATTATGCAGATCGTTCCAAGCTCACTAAAATGAATTTAAAAAAAAATATCGTTCCCTGGAACCATAACCGTTGTAGTTACTAACTGGAAACAGGATAATATGGAAACACTAAAGTAAGTGGCTAAAAGAGATGTTTTAAGTAATTGGGTCTTTACGGAGGGTTGTAAAAGACATTAGAAGGATTGTAGGATCCTTTCTCTACATTTTTATAATGCTTAAGTGTTAGTCCTTGGAAGCAATGGAGGCTACTAACGGGGAAGATATTGGTAGAGGATGTGGCTATTAAGTACATTAAATACTCAATGTTATATGACATGTTAAATGACAAAATACTATTAATTAACTAACTATATTCTTTAAGTAATGAACTGGTAAGTTAATGAACTTGTTAAAGTTTGACATTTTTTATACAATAAATGAATAAAAGAAATCAAAAGCTATTAAACGAAATCGAATTTCTACTAAAGAATAAAAAAGATTATTTTTATTTACTATGCAGATTAAATTGATAAAAAGTATCAAATTAAACCAGTAGCAGATAATTTATTTGATCTATTAAGAGCTCGGGATGGACATTGTGAGATCTGGAAAAACTCCTGGGGCTTCACCAGCCCCTATAAAATGGGCGCCCTTAATTGCGGAGAAACCATGCAGCTGAGTATGACCTAGAACAAATCACCTCACTGCACAACCGTTGTACAAGAAACAGTACAGTCTCTGCCATATACTGAACCCAAGACCCAATTTACAACCCATGAAGTAATGGTACAGGGTTTTACTTTTCGTATTTGTTTAAAATTTTAGATATGATGTGTTATAAGTGGTTGATCATTTTTTTCTTTTTTATTGTTTTTACAGGGAAGAAATGTGTATGGTTAGACAAAATAATAACAAAGTAATTAAGTAAGTAACAGTCAACGTACCGTTCTTTTTAAGGTTACATAGTAGATTATACAAGTTTAATTTGACATTTATTAATTTGAAAATAATTTGTATAATGAAATTAACTAAAACTCGTTAATGAATTGAAATGTGGTGTCATTTATTCCACTCAAAACCAGATACCCCTGTTTGATACATAAATTATTTAATTTTTTTACCGCTCTCGGGCTAATGTTATTTGGTGGAAGTTATTGCTCTTTTCTGCCCTAACCCTTGCTAAGGACAAGTTACTACTATAAGTCCCCAACCTTTCTAATCACGGTGGAAAGGCAGATATGTCAGGACCGAAATAGGACTCTGCCTTAGAACTCCTAAAGCCTTGAATTCAGGAACGGTATCTCCCCGACTCGGACAACACAATTGGTTACATTCATTTTCATTGTAGCTAGGAGGTTAAAAGTCAACAGTTGTTGTTTATTCATTTAACGTCACATTATCCTACTACGGTTTTTCGGATAATGTTACAGTGGGAGTCCTTTCCGAAAGCCGGAACAACCAAGGATTTTTATTGCTTTTAAGATCCTTGTGCCACCTGCTGGTCCGCAAACCCCCGACTTCGTCTATAGAAGATTGTTATGCTAGCCACTACACCAGAGGTGACAAAAATTCAATGTTTATGCCAAATTTATTTGTTGTCGCATGCAAACTATAACATCTTATAGGAATCACCTGCCCTACAAATGGACCTGTTATAACAGAATCATGTTGTCGCATGGAACCTATAACATCTCATAGGAATCACGTACCCTTCAAATAGACCTACTAGAACATCTCCGATGCTTGCCCATTCCGTCGTGAATTGTGCCATCGAATACCTACATAAACTAAACCATCAACTCTCCTTCCTACATTTACATTCTCTTGCTATTCAAGACCCGAGTCCATTCAGAGGAAACAAGATCTCGTCCTTGCCTCAATATCCCTTTCCACAAAGCTGAAACATTGGAACGCTTCATTCGTCCCCGTTTCACTCTAAAACTCCGTCCTGTCGAATGTTTTTCTTATCTACATTCAAACCCTTCCTTTTTAAACAGCTCTTCACTTCCAATAAACACACTGATTTGTTACTTCTATCTTTGTAGAAGATATAAGTTAAATAAATGACATAAGTTAAAATAAAAAAAAGTTCAAGCTTTTAAAATTTTCCTAAGGGTTAATAAAATAATTTTAATGTCATTATTACAACAGTACTGCATTAATTATAAATCCTAAAAGGAATCACTAAATATTTAAAACGAAAAATTTCTTTTTTCACACTCGTGGCTTTGAATTTGTGTGGATGATGTAATATATATCTATGTTTTATAAGTGTAATACTAATTTCGTCTTTCATTTTTTGTCAATTGTGTAATTATAATGAACAGATTTTTTTATCTACCCATCAATAAAATTTCGAATAGAAAGCAGTTTTGAATTTCTTACTTGTTTGTAGATTCGTTTTTTTTATATTACTTAAATTTAATACTTGCTTTGAATGAATTTAATATTAATTTTGTTTTTATTCAGGTGCTCAAGGCTCTAGCGATTTTTTAAAATTTTTTCTTCGTACACCTGCATGCGGTTATTTGTATTTAGGATATTTTTTTGTTTTTTTTAAATATTTTTTAATGTTAATATCTAATTTGTATTAATATAATATTAAATTTGTCTTTGTTCAAATATGTCTTTTATTTTGTGTTTAGTATGTTATTCTGCTGACAATTTTTTTTTGTTATCTATCCATCCATAATTTTTTTAATAATAGAGCGTTTCTAATTTCTTACTCGATTGTCGATATTTGGACCGAAAGAGCATTGACGCTTTCGAAAGCTGAACCAGGACGACTCAGGAATCTAGTTCACCTGATCCCGGTGACGAATGTTGCGAAAGCGAGAGGAATATTAATTTCGGATAATCCGATCCTCCCCGGATACGGACGGGGTCGGCAACCTATTGCCTCTATTGACTCCATTGTTTTACCTCCCCGCTGTTCCAATAACTATATAATCCTTCGGAATAATTAAGCTTATATAGCATAGTATTGTCTAGATCGATACTAGCTCATTTATTTTACTAGCGTTATATTATCAAGCATTGATCAAAGCAGCCGAAACCGATCCTACGGTGCTCGGACGTAATTGTTATATATTTAATATATTTGTGGCTATAATTTATCTGTTTTCTCGCGAATATACTATATTGATCATAAATTTAAGAAAATGGCCCTATTAATAGATTTGGATTAAGACTTATCAACACCCATACATACAAACGACCAGATGATAACAGAACAATATAATCTCTCTTATTTTTTTAAAAATTAAACCTATTACCGTAAAAATAACTTTTAGGCATACAGTATAAAAGAAAATCTCAATTGTATAAAAAAAAAAGTTGAGAAAAAATACACAATACCAGAATATATAATTAAAAAAATGAATTGTGTTGATGGCCATTAAAGAACTTTAAAACTTAACAACCCTCCTATCTTCATGTTAAATAAAAATATAGTCATTTTGAAATTCGAAAGCAGTCCTTTGCCAATAACTGATATAAAAGCAGACTTTTGATACAGGTTTTGGTATCAAAAACTGCTTTTAGTAAAAGCTCATTCGTTATTAAATCTGTTTATTCATGATAACATGTAAAAGTATTAATATTAAAGGTAAAATGAAGTGTAATTACTAAAGTATTGTTTTGAACTCAGTTGCAACTGCAAGAATAATATTTTACCAACTCAAATAATGATAAACTTTACAAAACTATTATTGGACTAGCCATTCTTAAAGACCAACAAACATGAAAGATAACTAAATTCTAGAAAGAAAGAAATCCGAATTCAAAGTCACTATCGAATGTTGAAATAAGATTCATAAAATGTCTACAATGATGATGACTTAATCTTAAATGAACTATTACTGTTCGTTAGGATCAATATTTATTTTATTTTATTTATTCAAGGAAGAATTGATAGAATGATATTGTTTTCTATGGAATGTCTTCATGATTTTGATCAGTAGTATTTAATCAGTAGGTTATTGAAGAGATACGGCAATTTGAGCATTTATTTGATTCAGAAATATAGAGAATTTTGTATTCTATTAAAAGCAGGGAGGGACCCTGTGGAATCAAGAGACTCTTCTGGAGCTTACCCAGCCTCTATAAAGTGTTTTATCTTTAATTAAGGGAGAACCTGGAGGCTGAGGGTGATCTAAGACATATCACCGTCCTGCACAACTGTCATCCTCGAAACGGTATAGTGTCTACCACAGACTGAACCCATGATCCATCCATGAGTTCTACAAGTTTTTTTTTTCCTTTAAGGCATCGGAGGCGCTTAACCTGTCTTTGAAATATTCAAAGAAAAATAAAATAAAAAACTGAATAATTATAATAAAATAAAAGAGATTCATGTTATTATGTTTTAAAAGAAAGTAACGTAATTACATGTTCCTGGAGTACCGTGTAATGATCTTTCTGAATTATATTGTTTTGTTGACAATATGTTTCTACTAAAAATTGCTTCCATTCGATTTTTTTAAGTTAATAAGTAATTATAGAAAGAAATGGCATTTTATTTATTAAATGACATCAAGCAATCAATTATTTCACATACAACTTACACTCCTGGTTTTCTGAGGAAAAGTATTGAACAAACTGAAAACCCCTAATTATTTTTCTGTTAAGATATCTTAACACACATAATTCTGTTAAAAACAAATCTATGTGAAGATGTGGAATAATAAAATACAAAATTATATTCAAATGATAGGAAAAAGGATACAAGACTTTAATTTTAAAAACCAATTTTTTATCTGTAATTCAACTTCAATCAACTAATTGAAACAAAATAATTTTTTATTTTATAGAATTTTATTTTTTTAGTTCGTACGGTTATTTTATAATTTTACCTTTTTCTAATTATTTATTTTTCGTTCATCTCATTCCTGTCTGTAAAAATGTTTTAATTAGTTAAGTCCTTCACTGTTTATGTAATTCTCTTCTTCTTTTTTTTTTTTTTGTATCCCAGCCCTTATGACGGCGAAATAATATTTTACGATTTTAAGAGTAATTATATAAGACATTGATTAATTTTTTGAGCAACATTGAAGGTATATTCTGATAATTATATTGGAAGATATAAGATATTTCTCGTACTTTTCTACACCGCTCTTTCTAATTAAATTGCCACCCCTGAGGGAAGAATGCAAATTATAAGGATAAGAAAATTGTCTTGATTAGTTGGTTAGGTGTAAGGGGTGACTTAGTTAATCAGCGTGACGTTGAAGCAAGAGCCGCTCCAGTCAAAGGATTAAATCTTGCGAGCGCCATTACCGAGCCATCGGGGGGATTATATAGGTAGCTGTCTCCGTCGCCAAGGCCAAAGGAGGCAACATCGCCCATCTTCAATGGTGTTTGAAAATGAAGTTGAGGGGAAAATGTTTACATTGTAGGGAAAATTGAATAGGGTTGTTATCGGAGAAATTATTTTTAAAAAATTACTTGTTAAAAATAGTACGGAATAAGTTTTCCTACAACACGCTTTGAAAATTTGTCAAGAAGTTAAAAAATGATTTTAATATGGTCCTTCATGAGCTTAATAAGAACACTATTTGGCCAATATACGAATCACATGTTTCTTTATACTCTATAGTTATAATCAGGATAGCTCAGGGTTTATAGTGCTGAGTCGCAGTACAGAAAACCTTAAGTTTAAATCTGGCTGAAGGAGATAGATTATCTATCAATAACCATAAATTAATAAATATAAATTAAATAGATCTGCAGTTGGTTTTAAAACCAACTCCTATAAAGTGAGTGTTCATAATTAGAGATTACATAGCATTTTTCCACCAAATCATCTCCCTGCAGAACCGTTAGCTATAAACACTACGATCAGTACTATGTTTTTATTTATTTAAATAAATCAATAGTCTTACAATGTAATGCAAATTAGTCCCTAGTATGTACTGAACTTAAAGCTTATATACAGGGAAATTAATGGAACGTGCTTTTGTTCATTAATATTTTTGTTATTATTATTATGGTTGTTTGACTATTGATTAATGTCGTTTATGATCACCGGTGGTGTAGTACTTAACATAAAAACCTTCTATGTCCTAGGTCACGAGTTTGTAATCCAAAATATCCTATTGGGATTTTTTAAAGGGAGTACACAATCCTTAATTAACAATAATCCTATGTAATTAAACCACCCCTACCACCACACTTGAAACTATGCTTAATTTAACTCATCTTGACATTCTAATTAAAGCAGAGTCATTGAAGACAGCCAACAATCTACTGAAAATAGGAGTTGTTTAAAAAAACCCGAATGACTTTGTTTGGCTTGTTTCAAAGGGAGTAAAAAATCCTTAGTTATGATGTCCTTCAGGCTGAACGTGAGCTGACGGTCGCGTATGGGGTCAGGAACTCGTTAATGATCCCTATCCTAATTATACCTGAATAGACAAAATTTAGGAACCCCGCTGTAGCATGGTTCGATGACCCATAGCAGCATAAAGTGACGTTAAATGAAAGAAACAACGAATTAATCTTATGGAATGGAAATGCGATAAATGTATGTTGACTACATTTTCTTTGAAGCTACAATAATTGTAATACATATACTAGAATGCATATTTGTCCTAAAATGTGTTTGTAATCATCCCATATAAACTTTTTAGACTACCATGCTCCGGTTTTTCCACAACTTGGGTCTACATTAATATTATAAATTTGGAATAAAGATAATGTTTATCTAAATGAAATTGTAATTGGCAAACTTAATTATTTGTATAAAGCTATTTTTTGTTTGGATATGGAGTTGATGACCAATGTCGTTTTACGCCCATAAACCGTGATAAACAGTTAGTTGGTTAGTAGGAAATCATAAAATTAATTTTCCTATTTTTATTTAATAATAACGACTTTTCACTATTTCGTATATATTCAACGCACGAAAAGGGGTTAAATATTTTTTTAACGAAATTTGACCTCATTTTACATAAAGTCGTAATAAAAAAGGGTTATATTTGTTTTGTTATATTTGGAACTCAATGGATATTTTTTTTTCACATTAGAAGTGGATCGGAAGAGATGTTTTTGCCAAAGCACTCATCAGCTTTAATATATCGACGAAAACATGAGCGAGGGCTGCTCCACAATGTGTCAATAAGCTGCGTATGTTGTAGCGGAACTAATAAACACGGACACACCCTCCCGAAGGCAGAATACAACTCCGCGGCTCCTGTCACGAAGAGGAAGAGACAGCCTGTCGTAATCACTCAGAGTGCTCCTACCCAAAACAGATTTCGCAACTTATCGATTCCCCCAACAATCCGACCGAACTTACCGACAAGGAGTGGAAGCGGGGAGAGTTCTTACCGGAGAATAGGAGTGCCTTCTGCTTTAGGGGATCCGTACCATACGGTACTTTTGTAAAGTAAAACATTTACTTGATTACAGTTTTCAGTGAGTTTCAGAAGATTCTGATAAGGTGAGCTTATCTTAATCATCTATAAGTACCATAAAGTTTATCATGGGCACGGGAAGCTCGATAATTGTGGCCATTAATTACTTTTACGTCACGCAAAACGTAAATGCTCGCTATAAAAGCTAAATATTGTTGAAAAACAAGGGACACTTATGACCAAGTAAATGTCTTTAAAAATTGTAGTAAAAGTATTATAAATAAAATAATAAAATATACGGGAACAAATTGAATCATTCCTGCACTTACTTATAAAGACCCCACATGGAGGGTTTCAAAATCAATTTTAAAAAACGTGTACCAAAACCACCAATTAAGGGTCTTAGATTAAGTAGAAGGTAGAGACAGTTCTCTTATTGAGCCAGCATTTGAGCCGGAAGGTAAATTTCCACCAAAGTTGTATCACCACCAAACAAGCTGAGATCAAAGTCAACCGCCAGGATTTCACCCCAATTGAAGGATATCCCGTTTATAGAGGGTTTAAATACTCCACAGACTCCATATATAGCTATTAACAGATTAAATAATATTTATATCTTAGCCATATTTGAACCTGGAAACTTCCTAATATTTCCTATCTTGCTATACCGCGAATTGCAATTAGACTATTACTTATATTTATTTAAGTACTTAACTTTAATTGATGTCCTTATTAACCGGGCAGTGGGGTGGTTCACCCATAGAAAGCGGGGATTCTCGTGCCGAAGATCCCCGATTCAAAACCGGCCGTTGCAGATGGTTTGTTTAATCTGTTAACACTGGGATACCTTGTGATATCGAGACCCTCCTGGAGATCACCCTTCCTTTTCGAAGTGGCTATCCTTGGTGGGAAACATGGCGGTTGGGCGTTATTTCGGACAAATCAACTCCGAAGTTCTTTCTATATTAACCGATTTGGTTATCATATGGTGATCACCAATTACTTAGGGATATGTTAGAATTTTGACAGTTGGGGCTGCAACGAAGGATATATATGAAGAACAGGGGCTAATGACTAACAAAGAGAGCGACAGGGGAGGCTTAGAGGAGCGGGCAGGTGACTCACATTAGCCTTATCTCCGCCAGCCCCTGTCGTCATTTAAATACAATTATTTAACTTAATCCCTGTATCTGCCTCCGCCACACTCTTCCCCTCTTCCTCTACTACCCCCGCATTTTCCCCTCATATCTCCCTACATCTTCGTCTCCCCTCCCCGGGGTTTATCCCCAAGAAGTCCAGGTCATCTTTTTTTTTCTTTCCTAATGCCATTTAATCTCTCTTCTGAGAGAGATTGTCAGCTTATTCTGCTGAGAGAAGGAATATAATTTGTTATACATTAACTTACATTTCTCAACATAATGTGCTTCTGAATAATGTGATGGGTTGGTTCAAAATTCATCTTAAATATTTTGAGCACTACCGCTGCATAGTATCGTTACTTCCCTTTGTCCATGTCATTATGTATCATTCATACCATTATAATTACTTATTGCATTGTTACAAAACAGTTTTAATTTGAACTTCTATAGACAAATTTAAAAAAAAATTCTTATATATATTCAAATGTTTCAAAGGTTTTTTAAAAGAAACTATATAATTATATTTACTACATTATCTAAAGCACCGGCTTGCTATAAACTGCTTCAAAATACTAAAAAAAAAAATAATATGTGATTACTAATAAATATGGTGTAGTGTATCAATCTTACACATAAGAAGTATTGGACTTGGACTATTTTTAAAAGGGAATAAAATATCCTCATGCCGTTATTTGGAAGGGACAAAATGGTGGTACCACGCCTGTACGTTGTCAAGTACTCGTTAATGAAATCCATCCAAATTACGCACACATAGCATCGCCACCGTTAGCCATGGTAGAATAAAGTGGCTTTGAATGAATAACCAAAGTGCTTGATCCTCTTCTCTGTGATTTAAAAAAATATTTACTTACGTTGTATCTATTACTGATTTCATATGCTATTTTTGTGTTTAGATTAAAACATATTTATTGTAAATAATAATCTATCGGAGTGGTACCTACTAATGAAGTATAGTTTCTTCATTACAACATATTTCTGTTTATGTTGCTATCTGGAGCCCCAGTAAATAAATGAACATCTCGGACAAATAACCTACCTGCATAACCGTTGTCCTTGAAAGAGTATATATTCCTCCCTATAGTGAACCCGAGACCTTCCTTTTATTTTTAAAGAAAAAATTGTTATTTTTTGTTGATTATCTTTCTGATTAATATTGTTTTATTGACATATTTCTACCAAAATACAGTCATTGCCTTTGTGAGTTAATATATAATAATGATGTCCAGAAAGAAGAAGTATTTCATTTATAAAGTATTTTCAAGCAATCAAGCATATCATATACAAACATTTTATATAACAATTATTTTAATTCTAATTCAACTTCAATTAATTAATTGAATTACATTTTTTTCTATAGAGTTTGGTTTTGTATCAGAACAGAGGGATATTGTAGAACATTTAAAAAAAGTTTTAGATGGATGATGTAATTACTAATGTTCAGTCAACTGTTCTACATTCGCCGTTTTTTCAAACTCCACAAAAGTTTACCTCGTAAACAAACACAGCCATGGCTCCCCCGCTCTTGAGCTGCTCTGATTACTAGCAACACAGTAACTGCAATCGTGGAACATGGACTAAAAACATTTGTTAAGATACGGCAGGATAGGCAAAATAGCTTCTGTTAATTTAAAAAAAGTTTCTAAATATTTTAATTTTATCAGTATTTATCTTTATTATAACATAGCCCTGAGTAGGCGAGCCCGGGTGGGTTCCAATCCGGCTGTGGGAGATGGACATTCGGGGATGGATCCTGTAGGACCTTGAGACCACCAATAAATGGTAGAGACTACTGTTTCTAGGATAATGAATTTTTGCAGGGGGGAAATTTCTCTGAGATAACGGTTAACTGCCAGCCCCCCTCCCCCCCCCCCAAGTAAGAAAATCAACTTGTTAGAGGCTGGATGAGCTATTGATTCCACAAGGTCTACCTATGGATGTTAACACATAAAACAATTTATCTGCTACAGCTGGATTTGAACACAAGGCCTGAAGCGTAAAAACTCAACACTGTACACATTAAGTTAATCGGCTCCATATTATATTTAAAAAAAAATAGAAATCTAGAAATTATATAAAGATATGAAAGTAATTACATTATTTGATAAAGAAACAAATTAATTATTTAGTGCTATCCAAGAACTGGACGACGTCTATAAGATACATATAATCAGTGTTGATTGATAAAGTAAAACCCTGGCGGATGAGTGTTATCTGAGCCAAATCACCTTTCTGCATAACCGTTGGCTAAGAATCAGTACAATCTTTACCATATACTGTACACAAAGCCATTAATAACATATAGTTCTAGTTTTTTAATGTTAATTTTTAAACCCTACGGGCAATTATGGACTAAGTAAGAAGCGTATGCATCTAAGAAATCATCAAATGGTGCCTAATTCACGTTAAAATTAATAGATTCGAAATTAAAAGTCTTACAAATACTGTATTGTTTTGTTTTTTTAATTAATCTTATGTTCAACGATGAATTTTAACCCTAATTAAAAAATATGCTTCCTTTACAACAAAATTGTGAAGAGAAAAGAAATTCTTAAGTTTACCCGTTATCGAAAGATTTTATGACCAAATATAACTTACCACCATAGTTCAAAATGCCTCATTTTTAGTAAACAAAAAATTAGATTCAATAAAATTAAAAATTGTTATATCACATAGACATTAAGAGTATTAACTAAAATTTAATGATTGATTCACATTCTAATGAAAAAATATGGCTAGATGATGTCGAAGAGGGCCTGAAACTGGTGGGTGTACGAAGGATAGCACATGATCGCGGAGATTGGTCGGCTGTGGTGTTGGTGGCCCGGGTTATGGCAGGACCGTAGAGCCAAAGTAATAATAATAATAAGTATGAAAAAAAATAAATCAACCACAATACCTCATTAAAATCTGAATAATTAAACATCATATTTATTGAAAGTAATGATGAAACCGCAATAAAGAAAAACAATAATAAAAAAACATGGACAAATTTTAATGATCCTTCCGGGTGAAGGTCTGGTAGGACTGATAAAAGTAATAACTCTTCAAAATCCGGATAATCTCTTTAACGAGAAGTGAAGGGTCCTACGATACCGCCTTCTTTTTTAATGATGAAGAAAATATTATAAATGGATACTAGAAGTCACTGTGGTTTAATAATAATTAGTGCATAACGATAGATATCTGCAGAATGTGCTTTAATAAAATATTTTGCAAAACTTATATTATTTTATATTTTATGAATATAAATTATTAATTTAAAATTTCAATTCCATTTTCGGGTTTGATAAATTGTCTTTGTTGCTTCTTACTTAAAAACTAGTTTTCTGTGTCTATTTTTTCTTATTTTAAATGGATTTTTTATGTACTGTGTATGCTCAGTAAAAACACAAAAAATATTATTTATTTATGTAACGTAATTTTATGGACGCTAATCGGACGATGGTACAGAGTGAGCTCTAAATTTTGGTTATTCAAGTTTGATTAGGATAGGGATCTATACCTGACATCGTACAGGCTCGGAACCTTTAATGTCTCTACCGAAAGACGGCATAGGCAAGGATTTTTTACTCCATTTAAAAAATCCTAGGACCACCTGCCGGGCTACCGCGATGATGGGCTTAGTAGCTTGTAAAGCTAACCACTGGACCACAATCATTGGAGATAAGTAAATCTTATCATTTATAATGGCATAAAAAGCAAATTAAAAATATAAGTTAATCTAAAGTAACATATCAAATAAAAGTTTAATTACTTGCGCATTTATATATACAATATTTAATTAATTAGGTTGAGAATACCTAGTTCCTTCACGTGTAGAAGGTAATATACATAGGATCCTAGCACATTTACTTTTTTTTTTTAATAAGACTATTGGCTTGAACATTTTATTCGTTGATCTATTGTTAGGACCAGTATGATTATTTATATGCGTTATAATGACACAAAATTTGGGGGTTATTTAAGATGCTAATACGATAACAGCTGAGTGGGAATATACTCGTGTGTGCCGGCTGGATATAATGCACATGAGGCCTATCACGATTTCCAGTTATCATATATTAGTATTCTCTGCGGAGTTATAGAGAATTGAATCCTTTCGATAGATGTGATAAATGAAGTTGAGAAAGTTTTGCTGCTGGAGGTGTTTCTTCAATAACAAACATTATAATAAAGCATTAACACGGAAAATTTGGAGTTTTGAAAAGGGTTGGTTATTAAAATAAATTAGTGACAGTTTAAAACAATTTTTAAAGCATGACTCTACCTCGCAGTATCCTCTCTTTCAGTCTGGCATTATGAGAAAAGCATTATTAAACTTTGTTATAAATAAAAAAATCACTCTTAAAACTTCAGGGTGAATTAGTTAACTGGGTGTATCTTAAAGGTTCCTATAATATTAGTTGAATAATGTTTAGATTTGTTTTGTGCATTCACCATACTTATGATGTTGATGCAACTAGAATACGATTCAGGCATTCTACTGCCATTATAAACTTATGTCTAACTTGCAACTAGACAAGCCGTAATGAAATCACAATTTAAGGATTTGATGCTGAGATTATGCTGAAAATGCTAATGCTATAAAATCACTTTTAGTTCTGAATAACCGAAAAATCTTGATTATATTGTTTGTTACTATGTTAATAACCAAATTTAAAACTAAATGTAATATCTTTCTTCTTCTTTCGTAACAACCTTTTATGCTTTTCTGCGCAGGTGAGCAATGAGCCATTTTTACTATTTTTCCCTGTCCTCATTAAACGTCCCTGATGTTTTTGCCTTTTAATCTGCCTAGGCATTCAACATACTTCAGGGATCACATTCTTGGGTGTCATCGTGGACTTATATCCTCAGGGATGTAGTACATTGTTTCAGCGGGTACCTATAGTCTTCCATTCTGTCTACATTACTAGTCCATTGTGACATCAAGTTCATTACTAATTGTTTCATTGCGGATATGTCTCTTCTTGTTTTTCTCGCAATCCTTCGTAGGAATTTCGTCTCTGCAGTGGTGACTCTGCTCTCCAATCGGATCCTTATTATCCATCTTTCAGCACCACAAAAGAGTATAGGTAAATATACTATTCTGAAGACGTGGAGTTTCACTTATGTACTAAAGACTTATTTCACAGTATTGCATACCTGATGGTAGATCATGTTCGATTTGCTTATTCAGTTTGAAATTTCCAAGTCTACTTTCCCAGTCTAATCCAAAACTGTTCCAAGGAAGTTGAGGGCCTTGAATGTTTGCATCTCTTCTCTGTTGTAGTATATATGAATATCTTTCTGTATTCTTCATATTTGAAGGACCATAGTTTTACTAGCGTTGATCTGCATACTTTTTCTCTATACATAGACAATCTATTTACACGGAATGTAATCAATTCATCTAAAAGAGATTAGTCTAATTTGCAATGGAAAAAAATATTACGTAGGTAGTGAATGAACACATTATTTGGAATAAAAAATAAAAAAGTATCATATATGATCGACTTTATTATTTATTGGAATCCAGGATGCTCTCTGCATATTTATAATAACTGCTATCACGATTATGGTCAGCTGATAGTTTGCTATTTATGCTAAACTTTTAGGAAGGACGCTATAACTTAATGCTATTGTCAGGTTACGCAAAGCCCCGAGGGAGGTAGCGAGTTGAGAGAGCGATATCGAAATCCGCTCTAGCGTGTAATGAGGACTGCTATTGATAGCGAGGCACTGCTATAGAGTAGTCTATTGTCTTGCTCCTTCACTACTGCTCGGACCGCATCCCTCTTAGTGTCCAGCTTAATGAAATTGCGTCCATTGTATTAGAGGATAGCGTTCCTATTTACTAAGACCACCAGTATCAGATTTTATAATTACACAGCCACACAAATCAATGAGAAAAAAATAGACGGTATCGATCCTATTTTCTTTTGGATCCATAGAATGAATCTTAATGGTCCCATTCTAGCTAAAAAAATGCGTCAAAAACCTATACCAATACTACCAGGGAAGGGTCGGGGCTCAGGACATCGTAGAGACTATACTGTTTCTTGGTCAAAGGTTGTGCAGGGAGGTGATCTGTCCTAGATCACGCTCAACCACCAGTTTTCCTCCCATAATTTTGGGTACCCACTTTATAGAGGATGGATGTGCAGGAGGGTCCTAGATTCCATCTCCGGTCGCTAACAGATTTATTAAAAGTCTGCCGGGGAGCTGAATTTGACCCCAGGATCTTGAGCATGGCTACTCAGCACTCAGCCACTTCGTCCCCTTAATACATCCGTTAAATTTTACGAATGTTTAGTTCTATTTCCTTTAAAAAGAATAAAAAGTTAAACCCCGATGAAAAAATAGTGTGTAAACAAGACAAAACCGTTTTATTTAGAGTTGTTTTATTATTGAACTGTTAGCATATTTCCATACAAGAATAGTTCTTTAGTTTCTCCAATGATTCACTTTCACCTTTTCTATTCAATTTGAGCCTTCAGTACGTTATTAAAAAGGTTGTATACACCCGAGAAGGATTGAATTTGAATATGATTAGTAAAATATCCGTACTTGGATTTGGGGACGATTTGCTGTTGTTGGGTGAAGGCACGTAAACTATAAAACTGAATGCAGTAACGTAGATGAATTCCGGTATAGAAATAGGGCTGGGAGAAAATTAGGATAGGACTAAGTATATGGTTAGTAGTAGAAAATGGGGAGTTTTTGGTGATAGTTTTTGGAGGGAATTAGTTTGTACATGTGGAAAAGTTTAAGTAATTAGTGCCCATGGTAACTAGAAAGAATGAAATTCAAGAGGAAATAAAGGCACGATGAAGGCAGGAAATGCTTGTAACTATTAGGTCTCGACATTACTAAGACATTTCTTTTGTCCCCGAATCTAAAAATCAGAACTTATAAAACCATCATTCTTACAACACTTTCTAACGGATGTCAAACGTAGCCATTAACAATAAAGGATGATCAACATCTTAAGGTGTTCGAAAATAAGGTGTTGCGTAGATATTCGGTTCAAAAAAGGATGGGAATACTGGAGAATTTAGGTGATAACACCACACGGAATTGCAAATCATGGATCCGAATCAATATTATTATAGTAGTAGGGTCACGAAAATTAGCATGGGCTTGTAAAGTTGTTGGCTTTAGTTAGGAACGAATTCCGAAGATGTTAATTGGCGCTGTGACCGACTGAGAAGCGTCTGAGTGGAAGACCGATACGTAGGTGGGAATATTGCGTTAAGAGTGATCTGGTTGATTTGGGTTTGGGTATTGGTCTGTTGACAGGAGTTTGTAAGGAGAGATTAGTGGCTTCACCATCCATCACTTCGTGATCACTAAGCCTTATTATTAATATTTCTTGTATTTGACATAATCGCAATGTATCTCACATAATTTAGTAAGATTTGGATGATAAAAATAACAATAAAATTCTTTTTTCTCTAGTTTGGTCGAGCAATGCTTTATGCTCCCGAAACTGTTGGTCCAGAACCTGACTAAACTAATGTGGAAAAGTTTCGTATTACACAAAATGATGACTAAACTATAAAAAAATGAGAAAAGGTCGATTTTCGAAATTTCAGGGTAATCCACATTTGGTCCGGAACGCCTCGTATAGTAAATGCCAGATAATAAATTTGACAATATTTATTTTTTAGAATTTTTTATCTCTCTTGGCTGGTTCAACAGTTAAGTGGTTTAATATTTTTTACGATACAGAACAAACGTTATACATTATCCTCTTATATAAACGTAAATGCGTTTTGGTATTTTAATAAATGCAGTTTTAAATAAATAATAAGTAAATAAAAGCGATATCGCTATGAAATTCCCACGCTAATCTGATATTAAAAATGCGTCCAATAAAATAGAAATATTAAACTCTTCGTTACATTAATATAAAAACTTTTTTGTATTAGGTTTTGAAACGAATTTAAACAACAACGGTCAAAAACAACACAAAAAACAGCTTCTTCGATTATATCTGACAAATTACAAATATTTTGATAAGAAAATAAAGATTATATGTTGGATTAATAATTATAGACATTAAACCATTAATATTCAATTAATTTTCAATGGACCTTAATATTCATATTTGAATTTTCGTTAGATGTAAATGCTATGAAATATTTGAGCACTAAAATCTACCTGTCGATAGAAGGTGGAACGATGGAGTGATCATTATTCGGGCCCTTGAAATCATCTTGACCCCAAGCTCTCTAAACGGCCATGGCTTTCTTATTTTTGAATATATTGATTATTATGGAATGAGTAATAGCTATGGAATGAATATCAGACACTTTTCTAAGAACGGATATAATTTTTTTCTCATTTACGGACATTGTAAAATTCTGACGTCAAAGGAACCCGAACATACATGAAAATTCGCTAATCGCAAGAAAAATAGCTACGACAACTATAACAAAATATCTCAATATATAAAAATCTCATGTCACGATGTTTGTCCGGGCTAATCTCCAAACCTACTGGACCGATTTTAATAAAAATTTTCATAGATATGTAGCATTGTCCAACTTAAAATATAGGCTATATTTTACTTAAATTAATGATCGCGATATTTTTATTGCAAAATTATATTTTTTCCTAACCATGATGCTGCATTTTGATATGTTTTAAGGACATGTCTGAATAGTGTAAATCCTTTTTACACTATTTTATGAGTTATTTTAGTTTTTGGCCTGTATCTCTTAATCGGTGCGTTTTTGAAAAAAAAAAACCTAAGCAACCACTTTTAAAGTAGATTAAATTTGCTACAATTTGAGCAGCACTATAGGTTTAATAGATTCTGAGTCAAAAATATATTTATTTTATTTTTTCATTCATTCATTGTTTCTTTAAAATTCAACTTTTTAGCGTAATATTTAAAAATATATATTATAACACCCAAAGCAACGGTAGTATATATATATATCAAATCGTGAAAGTGAATTTTATTAATGAAATACGTGTGAGGATGACTTTAAATGGAAGTTCTCTCTAAACCCAGTTCTTTGCTTAAAGAAGAATATATAGGGATTAAATAATTCGAATTTAATAGCTATACACATTTTTTGTACGAAAAAATAATACATTTAATTTTGTTATTACTTTATTACGTACTTTTATTCCGTGGAATGCTTAATAGCTTAGTAGGTAGGGCTCAAACATCATGCTTTAAAAAAATTAGTTTGGTCTATGCTGGGTTTTCATTCATTTCGTTTCTTTACAATTATAATTAGCAATGTCCTGAAAATCGATTATTCTTTTAGGAAATTAAGAACCATAGGAAAGGACATTAAAATTGATTAGTGCAATTTCAACGCCATTAATACTATTGTAGTACATTGTTAATTGTGTCGATATTGCTTATAAATACCAAAGATGTTTAAGACAAAGACGTAAGTTTCGAGGAAAATGAAGAGGTGTGGAAGCTCATAAAATAAGGGCATAAATATCTCAACTATGACGCATCGTTTGACTTGACTGTTTGTGCGAAAATAGAAAATAGGTCACATTTCTGCATTCGTAGGATTTCTCAGTTGGAACTACAGAGGATGTAGCTATATAATATTGGCTTCCTCTAATATTTAGCTTAAGGTTTTTTGTTTTTTATTTTATATGTTTAACAACTTATTTTCTCTCTTCTCTATTTCTTTAGAATTTGATTAATGATTAAGAAAGATAAGAAAAAGTCTTACAAATGATCGTTTGGTAATAGTTTTGGTTATATTTTAATGTAGATCGTCTCACCGTTTTCTTAAAATTTGGAAGCATTAATAAAACATTTACTTTTACAATGCAACCCAAGAAAAATAAATTGGAACATGGAAAATATTTAATAGACAATATAATAAATTACTTGTTTAATTAACTTAAATTAAAAAAACAAATAAACCAATGATAGGATCAAGAAGAACTCATTTAATTGGGAAAGTTCAACAGTTACAATAACTGCAATCGGTCCCCTTTGCATCGCCCGTAAAATAAACTGGTATATTAGTTTTTTCAAACTGTTGCCTGTTTTAGAAATGAGGATAAATATCATCAGAGCTAAATAGTTGAAGGAAATATTTAACACAAAAAAAAAATTTAAAACTGTGTACTGAGATAAAACTATGTTGAATAATAGTTGACCTTATATATATGAGAAAGAAAATGGTCCGGGTGGTGGTCAAGAAAATTCTCTTATACAGGGGCAACTGTTTGTTGGGAAGCCAAATAAACAGTTCTCCCTGTATAAGAGACTTTGTTGGTCTCCATCCGACCATTTTCTTCCTGTTAAGATAAAACAAGGTTTACATTTACTAAATATTTACTATCTTAGCTTCTATTTTTAATAACAGAATGATATTTCTTTTAAATTTCCATTAAAATATTGTATCTAATAATTATTTTTTTTTCTCTTGTACAGTTCGAAGATGTGGGTTTAGTTTGTATTAACACATTGTTGTAAGTCTACGGGAATTACATACGAAAAAGGTTAACTTAATGATTTTAGTTTTCACACCGTGTCAATTGTCGTAATGAATAACGGAAGTATTAATTGATAACTTGTTATTGTTAGTTTAAAATGTATGTATTATTACTAAACATACTTAAGCTCTGTTTAATTGATCACAAAATGTTCTCAACTACATCACTCACTCAGGATACCTGCACAATATTAACATATATCCTGCAAATACTGTACAATACTTGGTGAGTGTGGAATTTTGTAAATGGATGTACCATATTAACACTACGTATGTATACATAATTAAAGACGACTCATAAACTGTTAAGTGAACTTTAACGCCTATATATATAAATTACCTAAGAACCATAAAGTTATCTAGCAATAATTAGAAGTGGTTAATATTAGCGCCATTAATTTTAGAGGCAGATATGACGGAAGCTGTTAATATCAGGAAATTGAACTTGATTATTGGCAATAAACTTCAAACTACATCGGAGAGGTTGTAGAACTCATGTTATACAGTCTGCCAACTTGATACATGATACGGGGTAGCATTTATAAACAGATTTTTGTTGTTTGGTATTGGATGGAGCTTTAGTTTATTGGAGGAATGTGTAAAGATTGTTAGTTTAATAACCATAATAACAATAATAAAATCTTTATTTATTCGGGGACCTAATTCCATATAGAATTATAGTAAAAATATATCATATGAGCGATAATGTCTCAGGGTAAAATACAATTAATACTTACATAATTATCTAAATGAACATAAATTTTGACTTAGCTCCCAACGACAAATCAAAATAAAGAAAAATTTAACGAAGATAACAAAATAAAATAAGTAAATTAATATTTACACGGTTATAAATATCAGGAAACTTTGTTCAAGAGTTTGGGAAAAGATTTTTAAGTTATTTTTCGCCTAAACATCTGGGTTTTTTAGTGCTTCCAGTGTACCAACATTAAAGGAAAAATAAAACATAAAAACATTATTGGCTTGTTGTAAAATTGAAAAGAAATAGTATACTATTGGCTATACTGCCTTTACTAATTTTATACTATTTAATATTCATTTATAGCCAGGATAAGGTTCCGCCCGAACTGAAAATATAAAACCAGAATAAAGAGAGAGAGAGAGAGAGAGAGAGAGAGAGAGAGAGAGAGAGAGAGAGAGAGAGAGAGAGAGAGAAGGAGAATTATTAAAATTTCTTATAAATAGAACTCGTTATTTACCTACTGTGACTATTTATCTCACAAAAATATGAACAAGGGAGAAATATAATTTTCACGAGGGGAATAAAATAAATATTTCTAAAATAAACTTAGTCCGTGGAACCGCGATCTTGCCGGCTGACAGTATTGGGTCAGGTGACAGTAAACATTCGGAAATATAGTCGGCTCTAAAACCAGCAAGCTTCCCTCTTCCGATTTTTATAACAGTTACTCTTTTATATTTTCAGTTTGGGCCGAGACTTATTTGACTCCTTCTTATATTGATTTTAAATTAATATTAAGTTCAATAAACCATAAAAAGTGACATGAATAGTTGTTTTGTAATACATTAACGGTTTTGGTAGAAATTAAAATGAAAAAAAATATCCTGAAAATAATTATGGTACTTGTGATATCGGATCGCTATGAACTGTTATTAACTGTTCGTAACCTGAAAACTGATAATATACTCAAATTTATTTATATTAATGGAAATAGAAATAGGAAAAAAAGATATGTAATAATAAGAACATATTTTTATTTTATTATATTTTAGGATAAAATAGATTAATGGTATTTAATATATCGAGATATTAGAAAATTTTGTAGTTTCTTGAAGTTGTACGATGTGTTTTTGGACAAATTCTATTTGATGAACTTGTTCATATAATTTGATCTTTGGAATTATTCCGATTTCTGGAGATATTTCCCAACTACTTATTCCAAAGACGAATATTTCAAAAGGGCTAGTTTATTTTATTTTTAATAGAAAATAATGAAATTAACAAGGTAGATACACCAAATGAAGTATAAATACAATAAATATAATTTATCAATAAATTATCAAAATTAACAATACGAAAACACACACACAAAAAAAGGAATTGAATAACGCGCACTCTAAAAACTCATCAGAAGCGTGATAAAAGAGTTTACAAGAGATAAGAAGGTAGGTTTCACGGTGATCCGCTAAATCACAAGTACCAAATATATAATTCAGATGTGGCTGTATGGAATATACCAATGCCACCCCTATTGGGGGAAAAGGAAAACAAATATATATATATAATAAATAACATTATTTATTTATAATGATATATGTACTTAAGCTGGAAGAATTATTTCCTCGCCAAGGAATTAAATTTTAAAGGTAAACTTATTTTTGTTTGGGCATTCATGCTATTAACAAAAAACAATTTATAAAAAAAACAAAAAAAAAAACAGAGTGTACTCAAACATTTATTTTACGATCAAATAAATACCATTTAAGATTTTTCAACATATAATGGATACTCCCTCAAGGCTTCCACATATCCACACTGAATAACGAAACTTTTCAAAATATTTATCTATACACAAAATCCTGGAGCGAAGCTCTCATGGTTTCAATTTTAAATATTTACTGATTAATCAATTTGTATGTATAAATACCAAGAACAATATTAGACACTTACTAGTGTTAAAAATAAATAGACTAAAATATTTGAACACTCCATGTGCCTGATACCCATTTGAAATGTTTGCCTAAACGTTCTGTGCGACGTTTGGCAGTATATTGACGTGTTTTGTTTTTAGCTCGTCTCAAATGTGTTGTATTCCAGGTCATAACTCATTAAATAATGCGCTGCAAAGGTAACTCGAAACTCTAACTGAGTCTAAATATTTTAAAATTTTTGTTCATACTAATGTTTCGCATGTTGATCAATGAAGCCATTAGCAAAATAACTATTAGTTTCATAATTATTCAGAAGTCAATTCATAATTATTTATTTTCCGTTACTTTCAGTGTTTTATTTAATAATTTCGAGCATTTGAAATAGACAAACAACTATTAGATCTTCTGGACTACAGATCTTCACTTGACATACGAAACAAACGACTAATCTATAACAATTTACTAAGACCTATTTGGGACATACGCAGCAGAACTTATTGCTTCAGCAAAACACGTCTCATATACACAAGATACAAACAACACAGTTCAAAATTCTAAGAAAAATTGTTAATGCTCTTTGGTATATTTTGAATCACTCCATACACAACGACATGAACATTCCCACACCACTAAATCTAATATTCGCAACAAATACACATTATTTCGCTCATCAAAACTAAATCACTAAAATCCACTTGTTCTCCCTCTTTCCTACTCCCTGTAACCCGGGTTTGATAGGAAAATATTAAAAAGACAAAGGCCAAGAGACCTGCTAAATTATTGATAATTTCCAAAACTTGATGTTCCTATAGCAAATCATAGAGAAAAACAAAGATTTGGATCAAATTTACTAGATCCAAAAAGAATTAAAGAATAAAAAAATCATTTGAAATTAAAAATATTGATATGTTTCTTTATCATAATTGCTCAAAGAAAAGTTAATTTGTTTTACAAATTTAACCTCATTCATTTACCAGAATAACTAATTAACAAAATACAATTTAGAAGTCTGTTGGAAATCAAGATATTTAAATAATCATAGTTAAATACTTTAAAATATATTTAATAATACTGTATCAACTGCAAGAGATTAATAGATCTTCATAATACAATAATGTACTTCGCGCAGTAATCTCACGCTGTTTAATATTCCTTAGGGCTTCAGGCCTTCCTCTTCGGAAATAACTTATAACTTAATTTACTACTCAGATTTTAATTTCAATTCAGAGTTATAATCACCTAGTGGGGAACTCAGTTGTTATTGCTATACGATGTGTCCCAAATAATCACATACTAGTTCAGTTGTATGCTATGATATCAGAATTGTCACATCTAGCACCAATAAAAATACTATTAAATAATTGCAATAACTGATTAACAAGTGATAGTGCTAATCTCATAGATAAGATTATATCAAACGAATTATATTAATTGTTACTTCAGTGCTATAATCTTTGTGTTCAGACTCCTTAATACTATCTTATTTATTTTGGCCACTACATTGGAGACATTTTTAGTTCTTTTTTTTCGGATTCGTACACCATTGGCTGTCTTAGGAAGGGTCTTTTATTTATCGTAGTTTTTATAAATAAAAGAGTGATTTTAATAATATAAATGTGCCTATAAGCATATTATACTCACTATTTTTCATAATTAGATTAATTTTATTTCTTACTTTTTTTTATTAAAAGGTAAGTTTAGTAAATATTAAATTAACGATCATTTAATATTTAATTTAATTAAAGACTATAACGGAAGTTATCTATAAGCAATTAGCATAAAAAACAGTTGATGGCCCGTATTTGCTTCATTAAATTTCTACTATAAACAAGAAAATATAACTAAGAAGTGTATTTTCCTCCTAACGATCCCCATGCCAATCGTGCCATGAATATAATTATGGAATTTAATTATAATTTCTAATTAGCTCAACATCATCAATTAAGTTAATTAATAATAATTAAGTAAAAACTCAAAATACTTTCCCGGAACGGGCTCTTTAATTACCTGGATTATTGATGAATGCAATAAATCATTTTGTTGCCTCGTAGCGTACTTAAGAATATTTTGAACAGATGCCTTTATTTTTTTTAAAGAATAAAACTAGATGCCTTAAATGTAATTTATTACTTATTATATTATACACAGGAGATCTTTAAAAAAAATATATATAAAAATAGTTGAATAAATATCTTAAATACATAAATGGACTATCTTCTAATAAGTTTGACACTTAACCTTTTCCACTCTGCTAAGTTATCAAAAATACTTGATATTTTGGAATACAAAGATTCCGTTAATTCAATGGTCAATTCATTGAATGCAGGTAAAAATACTGTTTTTTAAATAAAGGAAGCAACAGAAGAAAGGATATGGTTATGTCGCTTTTGCTTATAAATTAAGAATTTATTATAGTTGTTTGGAAAGCATTAATAATTCAGAAAGTGCCGTAGATAATATTTTTCTTATTTCATTATTACAGTTTTCATTGGATTTGTGCGTTTCAGATCCCCAGAATCGTGTCAGCTTTGCTATGTTTTGTCAAGCTTCATTAGAATCCAGTTTAATTTTGTTTTGCTATTTTTTAAAACCATCAAGATGGTTATTCGAAATTTGATTTAACTTACTGTAGTAATTAATAATAAAAATAATAAATTGGTTGTAAGTTGCTATGATGTTATGAGAAAAAGGAGAATAGCATTCTATGGCCACCTTTTAAGTATGAAACTCTCAAGATTTATGAACCGGATTATTACGTATTTAAAGGAAAAGAAGACGAAACCTGTCTGGTTCGAAGAGATAGAAAAATATTAACAGGAGATGGGGGTTATCTACTAGGATGTTCTGGAAAGCAACTGTCTCAGGATGAAACTGGATACTCGCGTGGGTTATCAAGAAAAGCCAACGCTGAAGACGGGAAAGAAATGGACAGAATAAAGAAAGGAGCAGCACCTTCGACGAATGAGTGAGTACTGGACAACTATCAAGAAGAAAAAAGAGAGTTGAAATGATGTGGTCCTTAGTACAGTATTTCGTCAAAGATCTATTTCCTAATTATCCTTCATCAGTTTTTGCAATATCATTTTATTTTGTTCGCCTTGCTCTCTTACACGTAAATTATAACAAAAAAATGTCCTCAAGTCTTGAGAAACCTATTTGCTTTATGTCTTATTACATAGTTGATAAGTAGTTTAGTGGGGGATAAGTCTACCCTTATTACAACCATCGAGCAAATATTAATTTGCCTCACGAACTTTCACTCTCGAGGTTTAGAGAGATTTATTCGAATCCATGCTTGAAATTCGAATGCTGAAGGTACTTATTAAGAGATAAAGCGCACTTCCTCTCATATCCTGGCTAGGATAGAAGGAGGATTTAATAGCGGGCAGTTATGACTCTGTGCTGGCTCATAACCTTCCATACAAATTCCTATCCAGGATTTATTTTCGGGACTTGGGGATGATGAAGGGTAGCAAATTAGGGCGCGGCCTATGATTGGTGGCTGCAATTCGGAAAGTATTCCAGTGGCGAGGGGGCATGTTTCTAATAGCAGTTTAAGGAGGGTCCTACTCCCCCTCCATTGCCCCGCATAAATTCCAGAGCTGATCTTCGTAATTGTGGTCGGTGCACCAATGCGTCCTTATCGTCCATTTTTTTATCACTTTTGATTTTTTTAGTAAATTAAAAAAAAATGCCCCTATATAGTAAATATCTAATTATTTTTATTTGTTTTTGATTGAGCTGTTCACAGTGATAAACTGAAAACATTAATAAATTGGATCATAGCACCATATACTATTTATTTCCCTATATGAGGGTTGAGTCTTTATTTTTTTTTCAAGTTTTTATTTTGAAAACATGTTTACAGAATTTTTTTTTCTTTCTGATTATGTAATATATTTTGAAGACTGAGGTTTTATTCAAGATAAATTTTTATCTCCTTGTTTTATTTATAATAAACTCCAAGTATAATGTTTCACTGGAATTATTTTTCTTTTTTTTTTTATTATTATTTTTTTTTCTGTTTTTATTTGATTTGATTACTTTTTCATGTTTCTGGCCAGAAGCTTTGCTTTTTATTACGATGCTTGTTATTCTTAAAGGTCACTCCTAAAGAATAGTGTTTTTTTTTCTATTATATTCTATCTATAGACGCTGTAATTTTATATATGGATATGAATTTTCTTTGACCTTCATCGATTATAATTTCAGCTTGATAAGTAATTATAAATACTGAATTTTATTATATACTTAAAAATTTATAGAAATTTTAGTCTTTTATTCTCTGGGGCGTTTTATTTGTGTTTTAAACGTATTCATTAGTCTCAGATTAAACAGCAAATCTATTTAGTAGCATATTTTGACGACACGGTAGAAGCCCAATGGAATCTTTGATAACTAGATTCAATCTTATGTATATTTTTCTACCGAATTTAAGTATATTTAACTATTAAATAACATTGAAGATAATCTATGAATATTTTGTTTTCTTTAATTTAAAATCTTTTAAAAACATCCTAATCCATATTTTCTAGATTAAAATTCGAATATAAACAACTATACGATAATGCTTTAAGCTCATAGTATAGTGATTTAATCATAGTATTTAATTTAAGTCAAAGAGTTATAAAATAATTAAATAAAAAAACTGAGACACCATCTTTCTTAAGATGTAGAATTGGTTTTTATAAATTCATGTGCATTGATGGCACTGAAGGAATTCTCCGAGATCAATGGCATATAGTGAAAGGTCCCCAATACAGATACGGTTATTAGAATGAGGAATATTTCTATAGTTTTAAAAAATAAGTTTAATTAAAACGATTTTAGTTTATTTCAGATTAATAAGTTATTGCATGTAATATGCTACGAAATATGAAAGTGATAGATAAAGATGAGAGAAAGAGAGATGTCCATTGGGAGGTAGATTAAAATAAACAAATTATAAATATTTATAACATTCACTGATTTCAAACAAGTAATTTGAGGCACCGAACTTGAAAATCGATTGAGTTGTTTCCTCAAAAAATCAGTATCTACAATCTGATAGGACTAAACAAATTACCTTTACCTGGCCAGGACCTAGCCGATTAAGAACTAGGCGCCACAAGTAGCAAACTTGACTAACTGGATCTTTCTAATTCTATGATATAGTTGGCATTGCTTTGAATAAGTTAAACCTGTTACCTGCCGAGTTAGTTTGGCTCTGTTAAATGGTTCTGCTATCCTTCTCCCTCCTCTATTAGTGTTAAATTAATCTCCCTGGTAAGAGGGTTAATAATATTTTTGATATAATTATTATGTACTACAATTACAGCATTATTATAACACTAGAAATTAAAAATTGTAATTATATGCATTTTTTAGTTTAGTGTATTATTGCTTTTGTTTCAAGTAGAATCTCGAATGCATGAGCAGCTAAGGTAAGCATTCCATTTATCATGTACGACAGTTTGTATTCTCCCCCAAAATTATGTTATATCTAATAAAAATATGATATAATATTATTTTACTAGGTTATTATGTTTATTTGATGATATTGCTTTATTTCTTTATTTAAGGATTAGTTATAATCATTTGACTTTTAAATAACCGGCAATAAAAATTTTCTAATATTTAAATTTTTATTTCAACATACTTTTAAGGTATTTTTCTAATATATTAGTTAGGTAGATTACTTTGATAATACTAGAAAAACCTGGTAGTTGAGCGTTATTAGTATTAAACGAAAAGAACTCGGGGAGGAGTTCAATATCCCAGATAAATTAATAAGATTAGTAAAGTTGGCGATGAGGGTGTGAGATGCATTGAGCAGATTAGTGGACAACGAACAGAAGAGTTTCGGACTACGCCAAAGAGATGCGTTAGCATGTATTTTAATTTGGCTCATGAGAGGGGAGTGAGGGATGCCGGACTGCAAAATAACGGGACAGTTTTCACTCGGATGGTTCAGCTGTTGGTATATTTAGATGAAGTGGCCATCGCTGGCAGGTCATATGACTCCGCCATAGAGACACGGACATAACCAAACAGATTGAAAATGACCTAGCCTCTGAGAGGAAAATCCTCCAAAAAATCTTCGCTGATTTTTATCTCGATGGAAACTGGTGAAGCAGAACAAACAACGACGTCTACTCAAGATACAATGAAGCAGGTGTTGTTTACTCCTTAAAGATTGGAAGAATGGGATGGGCTGGTCATGTGACTAGTATGGAAGATAAGGCCATTCCTAAAATGGTTATGACAGAATCTCTCTACTGCAGGAGGAGAACGGGGAGACCGAAGCTGATGTGGTCGGATGGTGTGGAGAGAGCACAAAACAGAGAAGACTAGAGGTGGCCAAGAATCGTCGCCGAGTTGTAGCGTCGTAGAGGAGTTGTACTATTCTTTTTATATGACATAAGTGTAATTGTGTAAATATTAAATGTCAGTAAAAATAAAAGACAACTAATATTTATTTGAAATAAACATCTATAAACTTTGTTCAGAGTAAAATTAAAGTAATTCATATAAACTATTCAGATTTACATTAACCTAAAATCCTTATCAAACGGAAAATAAATTCTGCTTACTTCACATAAAGTAAGCTTTTATTTAAACCGACATAAAATATGCCGTTTAAAACATGTTCGAATGAATGTATCGCAGTAATGATCCCCTCGGCATTTCTAAAGGTTCATTTTTTCACAGGAGGGAAGCCGTAATCCTGACGATCAGTGGAGCTGAAGGAGTTTCAGTTGAGGTTCAGTTCCGCTCGAGAGGGCCTACACTGAGCGTCCTGTACAACCTCTTCCCCGTCCCTTCCTCGCCACCCCCCGTGGCAAAAAAAGGAGGCGGGTTAATTGAAATTACGTTTCCAGGCTACTGGCTAAGTCCAAATGGACTCGCCCGGTCGTAGCTAGTCTCAGCGTATGGGGCATAATTGGGGGAGCTACGAGTCGCCTCCATGTCTCCAACAGATTAATTAAAAATGAATAAAAAAAAAAAATGCGCTGCTACTTTACATGAAGGGTCTCGGGTTTTGTACATTCTATGACAACCGTTGTGCAGGGAGATGATTAGACCGTGTTCGAACTCACCCGCCAAATTTTCCCCCAATTATGATTACTCACTTTTTAGAGCCTGGATGAGTTCCAGGAGTTCGTCCGGGACCTGAGTCGTCTAGTCCTGGATCTTTTCCCATCTTGGTTTTGGCTAGAGCTATTTCCACATCATCATCCTCTTTTGAATCATCTTTATCTTTAGGAAAGACCTTATCCACTTTTACTCATATCCCGCTTTCTATAATTAGGGCGTCCACGGCCGTTTTGTCTTTACCTTTGAAATACTGTCTTTAATACCATTTCTTGGCGACATTAAGAAGGTAACAAAAAGGCATGTTTTGATTAAGTTTCACCCAAATATGCTGAAAGTTTTTAAACTGCTTTCTTTCCTTCAGTTTTATTAACAAAGTATTATATTCACCCGATAATTTCCAACTTCTTCTTCTTCTTCTTGCATGAGACAAGAAGTGTGTCCCCTTTGTTATATCTTCTGGCAGGTTGATATCTATTCCAAGCTTCCGGATGTCTTCAATAACACTGCCCCTCTCTACCTCTGAGGCGTCCTCCATCTTGGTCATCCGTATACAATATTTTGGCAGGTCTAGAATCATTTTGTGCAAATATCCTAGCCATTTCAGACGCATTACATTTATGAACAGTGACACTTTAATTTCCTAATAGAGCTAATATATTTCTTTGTTAGTCCTTATTCTCCATCTTACAGCTTCTCTGGATCGAGTGGTAAAAAACTAATAAGGCATTATCATTTTATTTAATCATAGGACTTGATTACAATAATTACGGTTGTGTTTGTGTGAACAATGTGATGTGTACGTGTGATTTATCGGTTCACTGTGACACCAACGCCCCTTATTTCGGGTTACCTCTTCTTATTTCTCGTTTCATTTGAGTTATTTGTTATTTGCGCGATTAAATTATTTTTCGTATTATTTTTTTGCGTTTTTCTCTTAATAATTTGGTTACTGTCTCATTAAAATGAGCTGAATAACTCTTTGGAAATTTCCGTCTTAGGAAGAATATGCTGTGAAATTCCAGAAGTTCGGAATACTTTCAAAAATCAAATCATGTGAAATAGGTCATTAAATGAATTTTGACAAGAAGAGGAAATGGATAAGTTTTCATCGAAAGTGGAGGGAAAACATTTTTCTAAGAAAAGGAACGAGGTTTGAACGTGGTTACAGAATTAGGTTTTACAATTAAATTTTGTTTGTTTCTATTTCTAACAATATATATAATTAGGTAGGTGTTATAAGTATCAGAATTATCAGGCTATAAATACATGGGAATAACAGTCTATGGCGTTCTTCTAAATCACATGTACCGGGTTTTCTTAGGGATTTTTTAATTTTAAACCGAAGACTAACCAAACAGAATGTTGATGATGTATGATAATGCAGTAGGGATGGTAATTGATTTGAGGAAATAGAATAGAAGGATGTGGTACCCCTGAGCCATCAATCTTTATCCATCCGCTGTGACAATATTTGAACTGGGCCGGGAAGCCGTTGGGAAGAGGCGCGATGAAGCCGCCGAGGTATATCCGAAAGGTTCCTCGCTAATGGGATGTAGAGGGCTGACAGATGATGATCTACGACCTCCTAGCTGTCTCGTAATTAGGAACCCAGCCTCTGTTTTACACCAAACTTTATTACGGTTTTGGGTTCATACATTATGGCCTCTCCATTCCATTGTAGGCTTCGTTTTCCTCTCGAAAATTATGCAAAGGGAATATGCTGAACGTGGATATTTCCTCGTGGGGATGTATAAGAAAATATTAGCATAAGAATTATTTGGGTTTCTGTTTTTAATATTAAATGCAAAGTAAAATGTCATCATATATGATTGTGTGTATACACTCGTCATATACAATGTTTTGTTTAAAATATGTTTTCTCTATTTCCTGTGAATTAATATCTCTAATAATTCTAAAGGATTATTTTCCTTTTTTTATTTTATAGGTTTTATATGTTATTATTTTAATATTTATATGGATGTTTCCTGCTAGGCATTTCTTTTTTTAATAGAATTGTTTAAGAGACATTGTTTCTTATTGATCATCATCACAAAGATTTTTATTTCTATTCTATTCAATATACCTATGCATATGTATTTGGTATATTGTATATGATAGATACATGGTAAGTTTAATGCTGAATTAAAAATAGAAGTAGAAATGAACTAGACATGAAATATAGAAGCATTATAGTTCACCTTATTTAGTGTTTCCTTTTTAATGCAAAATGACATAAAATAACTCGATTTGATCGATCTAATTAAACATTTGTTTTACGAAATCGAAGACTAAAAGGAATGGAATAATTTATTTAACATTAAATTAACAATTCTGTTTAACCAGATATTTCGGTGGGTGCCCTGGTAATGAAAAATATTATGAGGATCATTAAGTAAACTATAATCGTAGAGGTCTACGATATGAAACTTATTCAACTAAAAAAAGTAAGGCTCGCAGGTGTATTATATTTAAATTACAAACAGTTTTTACATCAATATTATTAGTTAAACGGACGAGAAGGCTTATTGCTTGTGATATTTGCCAAATTTCGCTCATCCCGAGGTTCGAAACTGACTATAGTACATTATTTAATATCTTATCAGATGGGAGTTTTACCCTTCTGTCTGCACATCCCTTCTGAGACCTTAATTAGTCTTGACCAAACCAAGTGCATAATGTAGGACTACAAAGACTATAGTGCATTCAAATGGTAAAATGACTTATATATTTATTAAGGTGGTATAATGCTGTAATAAACCCGATTCTGATAAACGGCTGTGAGACGTGGGCTGCAGCACCCTGGAAAGCAGAATTGAGAGATGTGAAAGGAAAATCCTTCGCACGATAACCGGAGCGGTATGGGATGAGAATCTAAACTCTTGATGGAGAAGGATCAATAAGGAATTGGTCAGTCGATATCTCAAGATATAAAAGCAAGAAGGTTAAGATGGGCGGGGCATGTAGCTCGAAGTGATCCGTCAGGACGCCTCCACACAACTATGAATGCCACAATAGTTGGCAAGAGACCATGTGGGAGGCCAAAGACAATTGTTTGTTCATTTAACGTCACTTTATGCTGCTATGGCTAATCGGACGATGCTACAGTGGGAGCTCTAAATTTTGCCTATCCAGGTTTTATTAGGATAGGGATTTTTAACGAGTACCTGACATCGTACTGGCTCGGGACCCCCGCTTAACGTCCCATCCGAATGACGGCGTAACAAAGGATTTTTTACTCCGTTTTAAAAAATCCTAGGGCCACCTGCCGGGCTACGATCCCGCGATCTTGGGTTTAGTAGTTTGTTACGCTAACCACTAGACCACAGGTCGCCCCAGGCCAAAGACCAGATACATAGACAGGGTCAACAAAGATGCTGCGGAGCTTCAGGTAGCAGACTGGAAAACAGCGGCCCAGAATAGACAGATGTGGAGAAAGCTGGTAAAGGCGGGCAAAGATCTACAAGGTCTGTAGAGCCAACCGGGGAAAAAAAAAAATATCATTCCACTAGTATTTGCATTGTTATCACTCTGATTTGGTTAATTATCAGATATATTTATTAAGTATAACTGAGTTATCTAATCTCAATGTGAATTAATTAATTAAAAATTTAATCTGTATTAATTTCGAGTGGAAAAGTTATCGTGTTGATATATTTAATTTCAATCAACATTTCAACTGATATTGGAATCGGTGCCGGCAATCAACAAGGAAATATTTGGTTTAATTGGGATTTTATGATGACTTATTTGACATTATTAATGTTTTTAATTAGCAAGTTTGAGTTACGATTTTCGATTTCTATATATTAATAATATTTTGTTATTATTTAATTATTCCACTTTAATCCATTTGTTTTATGTTTCCCTAAAAGGACGAAATAATAGAGAGCATTTTATTCCGTTTAAGAGACCCACAATCTTTTTACTATTAGTAATTTTTGTTTTTAATATCTCTTTGTACTGTGCCAAACCTGTCAATCCTTACTCGAGATACTTGAAAGCAGTACCATGAGGGATCTCACAATCCTCTAAGCAGAGGGCTGAAACTGGGGCATGAAAGCCATATAATACGTTTTTTGGTTTATTACCAACTTTTGTACTCTTCAAGAAGTCTCATCATCAGAAATTCCATGTCATATTCAGCTGTTGATATGACAACCTGGTCATCTACAAACTGAAGGGAAAACATGATGTCATTTGCGACCTCAACTCTCATCCCTCGACATCCGTGCTTTTAGTGCCGGTTCCACATGAATATTGAAGTGTAGGGAACAGGAAGCATCCCTGCTGTAATTCGGAAAGGATCTGGGAGGTTTCCTCTTGTCCTTACCCTTGATTCGGCTCCAACATAATTTTTTTTTGCAAGTTCTTAATCTTCATTATATTATGGATTTCCCACAGTTTCTTTAGAAAGCTGTCATAAGCTTTCTGTTTGTCAGCACATGTCAGATGAGTTTCAAAGTCGTTTATCATCCTTTATGAGATCACTTGAGTCAGGGTGAAAATGTGGTCACTACATAAATTCCATATCATATCCATCTGTTGATGTGCCAACCTGGTCATCTGCAAACTGGAGGTATACTATTATACTATATTATACTATGGTATAATTTCCGAACCTCGACTCGCATACCTGGACATCTTTATTTTCATGCTTTTAGTACCCATACCACATGTATATTGAAAAGTGTGGAGAATAGCCTGCATCCCTGGTGGCATTTTCTCTTATCTTTTGCCTTTATACTGCTCCAGCACACAAACATTTTATAAGGCAATTATTTATTTTGACTAGATTCAAGATTTCCTAATATTATTAAGAGGTACACTGTCATAAACATTCTGTATGTCAACATATATCAAAGTTGCAAGGTCGTACAGAAACCTTTGCATTACTAGAGTCAGTGTGAAAATGTGGTCAATATATTTTCATACACAATTCAGTAGAGAAAACAAATTAAATAGGCAATCGTGAGGACTGCGAAGAGAAAAAATTCAAAACTTTGGAAAAACTGTGTTCTTTTTTGAATTTCCAAATCAATTTAATTTGCAAATTTACATTATTAATATTAGTCTGTCAACGCGCCCAAAGAAGTTTTCACTTCGAAAAATTCTAATCGTTTTTTTGCCGTTTGGTTATTACGCAAAAGGCATTCAATAAAATTTATATTGGACGCAAAACGATCTCTGCAAATGCTCTGAAGTTTAATACAGAAATATATATTGAATAGATCTCATTTTATTTTTCCTTTCGCCCCCTTCCCAACTGGTTTTAATTAAAGAATTGGATTTAATTTTATCAAGGATTTTATTTTCGAAGTGCTATCTGATCCCGGGGACGGCACATAAATAAAAAGCGGCCGGTAACGGTGGTAATAAATCAGGGCCAGGTCTGATAAACTATTATTTTATCTGCTTGATATATCCCCCTCCCCTCCCTCCGCCCCTCACCTTACCCCCACTCCTTCCCCTATTTCCCCCTCCACTACGCTTTTATCGGGACCTATCGCGGTGATTCCCTTTCCAGCTTTAGACCTTCCACTGACTCTTGGTCCCGAATTTATCGGTAAATACCACGGAAGGATACGTAATCCTCAATGTTGCATTTGAAGATACAGTTTAAAAATATTTCAGTTGGTTAGTATTTTATAATCTGTCTTTCATAACGTAAATAGTAAAGAATCATATGGCTCTGAGATGTAACTTAACTGATGACTAGTATAAAAAAACCCTGCACCACTGTAACCTATGAAGAATCATGGGCTCAGTACTGTAAAGGAGAGTGTACTGTTTCTTGTGGAATGGTTGCGCAGGGAGGTGATTTGTCCTAGATCACTGCCTGCAGCCGGGTGGAATCCTGAAACTTCAGAACGCCACTCAATGTTCTATTACTAAGCGACTCCACTCCTCCATGACTTTTTGACTGGAATAACTCAAATGAAATCCGGCCTCAAGAATATCTTCTTGAAACAGGGAATTAAGGTACTCCTAGAGTAAACATGGTGAACTAAATCGATTCGTTCTTTTTTTGTTTTTTTTAAATTTTTTTATCAACTATCATCAATGCATTTTTCGGGAGTTAGAAATATCTCAAATCGAGTATCAAGCATCTTCATGATATATCATCTTTATGAGCCCTGTTAACAGACCCTGGAAACGGGTTAAGGGATTTTTCAATTATTCTCACCACAGAGGAAGAAATTAGCCAACTCTGTCCACCAGGGGGTAGCACATCCCGGACACAGGAGTGAAAATGTTAGAAGGAATGAGCCTCTTTAAGAGCGTTTGTTTGCCCCCCCCCCCCCAAGTTAGAGTTGAAGACTGGTACTACTGAAAAGTATTCTGACCTGACCAGAAGTCAGATGAATTCTGAAGGCAGGAATGCACCGTAATCTGACTAGATTCTGGGTTTAACCAAATGTAGTTTCAGTTAATGATAGAGCCCACCAACCATGACAATTTAAATTTTGTTCTTCTCTTTTTCTTTTGCTTATAACATTTTGACCACAAAACAGATGGGAGGGTGAATTTTAGTTTATATTTTGTTATTATTTATATTAGTCATTATCATTATTGATAGTAGTTGGGTGAATATATTTTAATATAGTAGTTTGTTTTGAAGATGTTTTGGGGTTTTTCTTTCCCAAACTTTCCCCAAGGTACCCTTGACACTCCATTGTTTTCTACAACTGTTTGATGTTTACTACTCGACCCTTTTCATGTGTCCATGACGATTAAGAACAGTTGGAAGGTAACAGTACTACATGAAAAATTATACTATGCTTTTAATTATCCTTTTCAAAAATGTAATGTGTTATACAGGAATTATTAAACAGTATTAACATTTATTCAAATCCCGTCTAGGTGCTGAAGAAGGAAATCTATAGAAAAAACAACCTTAGAACTAGAGTTTACGAAGATAAATATTAGGGTTTGTAGTGAAAACCGTAGCAAATGTCTTAAGTCTTTTACCGCGGCTAAGTAAGACATAGCGGGACATTTGTCGAACTTAGAAGACAATCTTGTCTGACAAAGACTGGAAAGAGAGAAAGAGATACTTCTGCCCTGGGATAACTAATGTGACCGAAGCTGCGCAAGTTCTGTAATCCTCCACCTCGCTAAAATATGTCGCTAACTTTTGGAAGAGAGTGTACAGCAGTTAGCGTCACACAGCGGCATCACGTAGCGGATAGCCTTTTATTTATCGGCGACTTCCGCAATTTATTGGAGTCATCTGTCAACATTAAAAATGGCCTTTTTTCCTCCCCTTTTCTTCCCTAATTTCGCAAGTGGTGAAAACTCGTCTAGGCTTTATCCATTTGGCAAAGCCACTAATCTTTTTTGCATTTGTCCTTATATATATATATATATATATATATATATATAGTAGTAAGAACAATAACTTGGGAGAATAATTTTATTTTGGGACCACGTACCTTAAGAATAATAGTAATTGAATATTTATCTGGAAAAGAGGCTAGATGATACAGTATTTATGTGTATACATACATAAACACACAAACTCAAACACACACTCACACACACACACACACACACACTGCTTTTTCTCCCAAATTATGGATACTCGCTTAAGAGAAGCTAGGTGAGCCCTAAGAGGGTCTCTAGATCCCACAAGGCCCATCCTCAGATCAAATAAAATCTGAACTAATAAAAATAAAATAAAATTTAAACCCGGGACCTTCGGTACGGCAACTCAGCGCTCTACTACTGAGCCACTCCGCTCCCGGCGGTGGTAGAATTGGAAGAATACCTTTTCTTAGAATAAAGTGAAATTTTAATCTAATCGAAAGAGCCCACACGATGTTAGAATTGTTTTCAGCACTATTACCGATAAGTTAATATTTTTTGATTAATTATTGCGACTAATCACCAACCCTCCAAGAAATGACAATAAAATAATAGAGTCTATATAATATAGCGTAATTCAATTTAAAATATTTATGAAAAATGTGAGATTAAAGTGTATTAAAACAAATAGAATTATTCGAAAAAAAATACTTATCGAAATAAAAGGCCTTGATGACCAATTAAGTAGTATGCCGTTAAACCTCAACAATCAAATAAGTGAAAAAAATGTTTTACTATCTAAAGCCAAAAAGAAAAATATAATAAAACCCATAAATTAAGGCTTTTGAGAAAGAATAGAGATCGCAAAGACAACGATATTTTAACAGATTCAATTAATTATCTGTCACAACAGGATTTGATCCTGGGTCCTTCGGCACGGAGACTCAGTAAGTCGGGGTCTAATAGTAAGAGTACCTGTTCCAGTATTAAATTAATGTATAAATTAAGTAACATTCTTTAGATCTACTAGGCCCTGAGAAAGAGAATTTACAGGGTTAATAATGAAAACCGTGGCAAATGCCTCAAGTCTTTTCATGATGCCGATGCAAGTGATACTTCAACTGTATGTTGGATTGTGGGGAATAAAGAAATTACTGTTTATTTCCCGAGTACATGTTGATAATCTAGTGTTAGAGTTATGATAATGAATTCTTTAAACGCATAATGCCATGACTTTGGTTGTTATAAGTCAATAAAATTCTTATAGGAGGGAGGTCTAAAATCTGTTTATTCCAAGCCTCTTTTTTGGGTATTCGGGAGGAAAGGTGTATTTACAATCTCGTCGTATTTGTGTTGGGGCCCCCTCCGTTGCGCTTGACGTGTTTGCACGTGAAGTCGGGGATTATGTAGATAGAGAAAGCGCAGGGGAACTGGTCCTGTCTTGCCCGCCGTATCTTGTCATAATCTGTTCTGTTGACCGTAGGACTCGCTAACGGGATTGCTGTTTCTGACAATAAAGGGGCGTTTCATTAACAAAATACCAAGTCGGAAACATTGAACTATGTGAATTTTAATTAGTATATTAAAAAAAAAAAACTAAATTAGGTTTTAAGAAAAGTAAAGAAGAAGGCCTCGAGACCATCTACTATAGAACTTTATTGGAGTGCTGCCGATGGGTAGTTTCTCCACAAGTGTTTTTCATGTCATAATGTACATATCAGCAGATTTACTTGTTATAATCATATTATAGTTGTAAATATCAATAAATTAAATTAAAAAAAAAAAGAAAAAAGAAAAGTAGATACCAACATACTAAACTTGTAAAATAAATTATAATCGTTTCAGTGTCAACGTTGATAAAATATTAACCTTAATAAGGCTCTATCATTGTTGAGATAATATCTTTAGCCTCAATGAATAAGTCGTTAACTCTAATTTTTACCAAAATGAGTTTTAAATTAACAGTCGAATCGTGTCATTCTCGTAGTGCTAAGTGGCGAAGTCAGACATTTGGTTGAAATGGGGTTACTGCATATATTATAACTCAAAGCCACATATTACAAAGAGGATACGATTTCGCTTTCCTCAGAACAATTAATTTCTTGAAGCCAAAATTTGACTTAACCATTTATCCACCAGGGTTCCAGATGATAATGATTATGCTGCGATGGTAAATGTAATCAATAATAACAATAATAATAATATGGCTTTGTGAACCCGAAGGCTCGATGCCAATATCACCAATCTCTGCTTACAAACTTCCGTTCACGGGCCACTACCCAAACAAATCTGCGGGATCAACGCAATCCTCCAATATATGCCTTGTTCTACATCTGGGCTTTTACAACTCTTGTTGTTTTTGGAAATCGTTCGTTACGGAGCCCAGCAACATTACATGCCCATTTTAATCTCCGTGACGCTATTAGCTTCCATAATATTAACAGGATGCATGTCCCGAAAATCCGGATTGTGTAATTCAAATTCTCCAGTGGTGTCATAATTTTCTGGTCCGAATAATTCTACGCGACACCTTATTTTCGAATACCTTATTACGTTGTTCATCATTCAGCGTTAGCGGCCACATTTCTCATCCGAAAAGAAAATTTGGAAGGAGGTTTTATAAATTATGATTTTTAGATTTCGGGACAAAAGACGTGGGCTTAGTGATGTCGAATCTCTGTAATATATATTCGTTAAAGATGTTTTTTTCAGAGCATTAAAAATCATTAATGCATATAATTACAACAACATTTCATGGATTACTTTTTTATTCATTACTCTAAGTTTACGTTTAACATTGAGAAAATTGTTTCGTTTTACTTAAACTCATTTTGAAAAATCATGCGCGAAACTGTATCTTGATCAGTGAACTTATTACTTTTTTAAATTCAAGAAAGAATTTTCAGATTGGCCCTTAGGTATTTCCGAATAAAGATATTACACGCTCATCCGATTATACTAATCAGTTCAAATGCGCGCAATGAAGAATCTCTTGTAGAGCATAAATCCCGCCGGGCGAAATAATTGGGCACGAAGAATTTCAGATAAGTGGTTCTATTGGGACCCGATCATTTAGCGATATCGGCCGGGGGGGGGGGGTAATAAGGCCCCCACCATAATCCTAAATGGATACTCCCCTTTTCAGCATCATCCCTTATCTATATTAAATCACGAGATAACACAATCTTGTGACGTATTAGGTCCTTGCCCTTCCCCTCATACAGTTCAGGAAAAATAAAATAAAATATAGTATGTGTATATTTTTTTCAGACTAAATGTATAAGATTTTTTTCGAGAAAATGTCCTCACTATCTTGAATTATTGATTAATATAGGGACCTATATTAATCAATAATCCTTGTTTATTACTAATTTTCAAATTCAGCATCATAAAAACAGTTGATAAAACATATATATTTTTTTTAATTTGCACACCAGTATATTTACTGGAGGGAGAGGTAGGGCTCAGAGACAGAGCGAAACCATGGATCCTATGAGATCAAGGTTCCTCCTAGGGCCTTTAAATTGATTAGGGAAGAAACTCTGACGGTTGAGCGTGATACATGACCAAACACCTCCCTGCACAACCGTTGTCCAAGAATCAGAACAGTCTCTACCATGTACTGAAACCCAGATCATTCACGGGTTGTAGTGATGTAGGTTAATGTTTACTGGACAATATGGATACTTGATTTTTTTTTAATTTGATTTTATAGCCCTAGCAGTGGAAGCGACGTTTAACTTAAATTTAGCGACTGCTATTCTTAAATCTCTTGAATTCACTACATAACTTTTAAATACATTAGAAATGCATTTAATCTTTATTTCATTACTTTCTTTGAAAGTTAGAGCTGTTTTTATATTAAAATTCATTCTATCAATTTGATAATTTTTACATTCAAAGAACTTCACAGTAAGTTCTGTATTATTACAATTTTGGCAGGTTGGTTGATACAACCTTAAAAGTAGGTGGAGATTCAGCATTCTATGCCCTATTCTTAGGCTTCTTATTAAGCTGCATTCTTTGACGGGATCCAATCAATGTTTTTAATTTTTATTTGACGGAAGTGGTATTGTGGAAGCCTCTCCCACTCTTTGAGCCAATTTTATGGGATATAAATCATAACCATTCCGACAAAATGTGCATATTAAGAAGAAGGGAACGTCACCGCTTGAATTAATTGTTTGTCAGTTACCAAAAATACGATGTGGCTAAGAATGTAGCGGTATGAGAATGTTTAGTTTCTAGTGTAACCTTTAAAAACAAAAAAAAATTCAACTAATATCAATCAAGTATCTAAAAAGGTTATTTTTGTAATTTATATTCATACCATAAATTTTGAAAATTAAGCGGTAATTTTTCAAAATTGTATGAATCAATTTTTTTTTCATGTAGATATATTTATTCTTGCATTTGAGTTATTATAAAAATAAAATAAAACTTTCTGTTTAAACACATAGCAATTATCAAAAAGCGATGTGTTAGAACTATAGACCATTTAAACATTATTATGAAAAAATGATCATTAAAAATTATTCTAAAAAATAAATTATTTTTTATTAAAAATGGACTGAACCATTTTAAAAAATAACTAACATTCATGATTTTAACTTTTTTTATTTATTTCGAAATTACATTTTCCGGTTGTATGAGCATGTATGTTGAATATTAAGAAATATATTTTGTAGAAATATTAAAAATATATAATCTATGTGTTATTTACATGAATAAATTTCGATCCTTTTTCGAAAATATAATGTGCCTCAAATAAAAAAAGTAGAGAATGCTCTTGAATAACTGCTTTATACCTCAATATATATATATATATATATATATATATATATATATATATATATATATATATATTTTTTTTTTACAATTGTTGGTTGCTAAGACGAGCTTGTCAATTTCCAAAATATTGTATAACATCCGGTTCTAAGAAAAGCACCGGTTTGATACGCCTTGATAACCATAGAGGAGACGAGGATAATTTTAAAATTTTCCGATGTATTTTTGTTGAAAAGTACTTTTGAGAAAGGAGATATTTGTGTTCATACATTTCGTTGCTGTTATTTACACTTTTTATATTTCCTTTTTTTTAATACAAGCATTGAAATACTGTTGAATACGTGATCCAATTCGTTTTTTCTTCCGATTGAAAAACAAACTAATTCCCCCATGCCCTTTTCACGAACACTGTACATATTCAGAACAAAAGAAATTTCGTAAATAAATAAAAAGACTAGCAGCTGGTTGGGCTTCATGAATATGCCATGAGCCAGCGACAACCTTACATGAGCGCCAGGTATATTGCCAATATTGATTAAAACTTTGTCTTTTCATTGTGTAGGAGCACTATGGTAGAACACTTGCGATAATTCCCAGTAGTTGTTAACAATTGAAACTCTCTGAATATGTTATGTAGGTGCGATGAGTGTGTTAACAGAATATATTCCAAGCAGTAAATTTGATTCCATGTATAATTAAAAGCGTAAGAATAAAATTATATCATAAAAAATTATTCAGGTTTATCTTATTTTTCTCTTAAAATTTCAATGATAGGTTATGCGGTTCCAATGAAAAACTGTACCACTACAACTCATGAAGAGTCTTAGTACACTATACAATAAACAAATTATAGTACATACTTATAAAATACAGTACACTAGTACAATGTATTGCATAGTACAATATACTATTGTATGAATTAGACCTTATTCAATTCGAGTTAAAAAGTTAATTTTATTAATAATTTACTTCCCATAATTGTAAACGATCATTAATATGGTTATCGATTAACGACGAAAATACACCATCATATGTTTTTCATTGTTTATGTCGACATTATGGTTTTGTGGTGAAATAAGGTTTATAAAAAAAACAAAACCTTTACCGTTACAACCCATGAAGGGTCTTGGGCTCTGTACGTGATAAAAACGGTTGGGCAAGGAGGTGATTTGTCATAGAAGTTTTCTCCCTATCTTGGGTACCTACTTTACAGAGGCAGAGTGAGTCCCAGGAGGATCCCAGATCTCAAAAAGTCCAACCGTGGCTGGTAAGAGATAAAAGAATTTACCTCCGGATGAGAACCCCGGGAACCTGGGTACGGTAACACAGCGCTTTACCACCGAGCCACTCTCCTCCATGTGTTAATATCAAACTTTCTCATAAATAATCCATTTTTAATTTTTTTTTTTTTTAATATTTCAGAGATATGATAAGCGGTTCCAATGCCTTAAACAAAAAATGTACAACTACTTGTTACTTATACGTACCAACATCCTAATCGCAGTTGCATATCACAGATCAAAATAATAAGTATTCGAAATATTGTCTACATTTTTAAGATTTTGCCGAGATCATTTCTCGATATTACAAATGGTTCGCTAATGATGACAAATTAAATTTATAATGCTATAAAATATATCTGAAATATATGATGTCTGTGTTGATTACTACTACCAACTATTAACATGTCGTTAATTTATTAAGTATTTGTGTACATTGACAAATAAATTAACAGGGCTAAATTACATCATCGGCTCATGACCGAGCAATGGGGGGGGGGGAGGGGCAATTGATTTGTCAATAACTGCCTCTTGGACAGATACTAGAATTATTGTATTATTCATTAGAGTCTATTTCAAACCCCATTTGTTATTCTATTAATTAAAGTGGCGCGGCCTCGTCGTGGCACAATTGTGTTTCTAACGAGCATATTGGCCATTGTGTATGATGAAATAAATTATACATATCTATGTTTGTTTGTCCGTTGGCGCGCTTTTGAATGCGTGCTTGTTTTATGGTGTGATGGATTTCAAATATGTAGAAATCACTGAACAGTTTACAAAATTCATTATAATATATTTTTATTTATTATTATTATTATTATTATTAGCGAATGCCACCGAAATAGAGAACGATAAGCAGGCGATTTCAACCATTTTCAGTCGTTCTATTTTTCTAAGTATTTCTTCATACTGTCCTCGATGTCCTTTCTTCTTTCCTCCGTCCACTTTGGAAGGTATGGCTTTAATTTTCTCTTTTTACTTTCGGTTGACTAAATTCCCTCATTATTACACATTTTTGAACTGCATTTTTATCCAGAAATTTTTCCGCAATATCAATTTTTACTTTGTGCAAATCATTCTTAACTTCAATTACGCTGAGTATTGATATTTAAAGAGAACTCACATGATCAAAGAGATATTTAGTTAATATGTTTTTAGTTAACCTAGAACTTCTTGCATAGGACTTCAGTCGCCTTTTTCTAATACCCATTTTGATGTTTGGTGTTTTTTTTTGTAATTTTCTAATGGTTTATCATCTGTATCCATCTTCTCTATGTCGTTAACCTATTTAATTTTGCTAATAATCTTTCTTTCTTCTTTCTTAATTCAGTCAAATCTAGTATTCGATTTAATAAAAGTTTTTTTGCATATGGTGACTATTTGTTTAATTAATAAATTATAATTTCTAATTGTAGTGTTCTTGACAAGATTTTTTCGTCGTATGCATTATTATTTTCTAATTGTTACTTTTTACTTATAAATTTTATAATTAAACTTTCTTAGTTTATTTATTGCTAATTATTACTCTATTTTATTGTAAAAATTAAAGTGCTAGAGGAATTCACACAACTTCAAAATATCGAAAATGATAATCAAATTTCAAATTTTCCGAGAAGGTGGCATCGTGACCTTCTAAGTTGAACTTTTGTATTCAGTATAAAGTTGTAAATTTCAATAAATACGTTTTTTTTTTAAATTCGCACAGACATAAAATAAATTTGAAAAATTAAGATTAATTAATTTAGATCTATTGCGACAAATAAAAAAAAAAAATCATCAGTAAATTCGAGAAATGGACATGACACGGTCCTGACAATCAAGTGATAAGCTGTAAGTTTTCTCTGGGCCGCAAGTTATATTTTACGAAGGAAGTGATGAAATATGTTCACGAGGATCATATTGATATACAAATTGTATAAGTAAATTGTTAAAGGATGATCAGTGAGAGAAAATAATACAGGACATTAATAAACGATGTGTATGTATGTGGAATCACATACATAGATTTTTAACAAGTACAAATGGTTTCTTGATTTTAATAATATAATATTTCATCATAAATATTTATTTAAAAATTCATTTTTCAAAAGGTTTTATCTGTTTGAACCTCGAATCGCTTTTATCTAAGATCTCCCTAGCAGAGAGTAGGTTGCCCAACAATTTCCTATTTCCGTCCGAAAATTCCAATTGAGAGAAGAGCCGTAGGCTTGTTAAGTGAGATATCTTCTTGTGGCTGGCCACGCATTTCCATATCACCCTCTCACATACCATCATCGTCTTATGTCTCTATTTGTTCTTATTTTCCTCAGTACTGTCTCGGTTTATCCTTACATATACATGCGTTTCGGAATAGTAAACAGGCATGGTATATAAATAAATAAAGTATGATTACATGACATTGTGAAACACTGATATAAACGGAATAAGATTTATCCCTGCTAAGAAAAAATGTAGCGAGATATACTTCTAGATAAAATTCAGAGGGAAACATTCCGTAAATTGTGACGGATTAATACTAATTAAAATATTACAAAAATAAAGTTTGCCATATTCAAGCACATGTGTTAGCAAAAAATAGACAAGTAATAGTTGCGGAAGTCTTATTAGAATATTTTATTTATTTAAAAAGCAAGCCTCTCTAATATTGTAAAATTAATTTATACGTATGTTTAAACCGAGACAGTTCTCACGGGATAAGAATCAATAAATTTGGGATTGTTGACTCATTGCTAAACAAATGGAGCCTATAAATAAAATGTCTCTAAATGTAGTACTTGCAACAAATCGGTTCCGCAGGGTGTCGCTTCGAGTTGAGTTATAACAAATTTTAATTGTTTATTGATTTAATTTTTAATTTTCTTTCAAAAATACAAGTTATCTTTGGTACGGAAAACAGTATTTAAATATGGGCAATGAGTAGATTTGGGTAATCATTTCATCAAGGAATAGGAGTTTCCACTAATATTTCCAAGTATAGTTGATCATCTACAGCCCGGGTGAATAATTGATTAAGTCTAATTTTCTCCAAAATGAGTTTCTTGTGCTTAAGTAAGCGGAATCGAGTTATTTTCGTAGTAAATAAGGGGCTAAGTATGACTTTACCTTGAAAAGGAGTTATTGCTTATATTACAACTCAATTTAAAGCCAAAAACTACGAGAGTGAGTTATCTGAAATGAGTTAACTCACTGGGCAAAATCCGACTTAACCACTTATTCACCGGGACTGTAGATATGTTGGTTGAAACGTTCATTTCTCGATGAAATATACACCGCTACCGAAGTATACATTGATTACCGAAGTATACACATTTCCCATAATTACATTCTCTTTCACATACTAATAATAACTTGTACTTTTTGGGGAATACTAAAAGGGGACCGAATAAAAAGTTAAAACTTGACGTGAATGAACTCTAAGCGACAACCTAACGGAATACTTATTTGCCTTAGGTAAATCAAAGTGAGAAAGTACTCACTATAATGCCGATGTACTCATTTGTAAAACTAATTAATCTGGTAATACTGTAGGTACCTATCCCACATTTTTTGAACCGAAGTCAGACATTATAATTTCAATATTTCTTAGATACGTTGTATTTATTAGATAATATAATTTATTTAGAACTCAGATATTTAATTTTTCAAAATAAAGAAAACTGAATCATGGTCATATTTACCTCTACCATATTACGAAGCACAGCGATTTTTTTGGTCTCCAAATGTCACATAAATAAATATAAATCTTGAACTTGTCTCTTATGTATTAACTTGGCATACCTGAAACAAAATAGAAACAATATTTACCATATTGAATCAATTTGCTTAAGAAGTTATTTCTTTTAGTAAATTATTTACATGTAGGAAATGTAAACCATGGGTGAAGTGGAAAAAGAGTATACAGCCATTCCGGAACCGTTTCCAGGTATATTGCTAGTTTATTGTTAAATTAGATTGTATTTTTTTTTAACCATCATAAAGTGTATACATTGTTCGGTCTTTCATGAAATTCTATGCAAATTCGCACAAATGAAAATAATTGAGTTATTTTATTTCTACCTGTACCCTTCATATGTGATTATACAAATGATAAAAAAACTTTACAGAACATTTCACAAGTTACATCGATGATATAAATTATATTTTATGAAATATATTTACAATTTAATAATAATAGCATTTGTAATGCATTAAAGAATAGTTGGGCTTAATTTGTTGGGCTTGGTAACAAATGAATTCATAAAAAATTCATAAGTGTTGTGCCGACTGATAAACATCTGAGGGGTAGGCCGAGGCTTAGGTGGGAGGATTGCATTGAGAGTGAGCGATCAGGCGAGGCGGATTTGGGTTTGGGTTAACTTCGGGTTCGCTAAGCCTTATTAATATTATTATTATTAAAGACATTTTTTATTTCAAAGTGAATTTTTCATTTAATTCATTTCTAGAGTAACTATATTTCTGAAAAATTCTTACTTTACATCTTCACTTATTTGCATAACTCACAATGTCTATTCACTTGTTATCCCTTCTTCTATCTCTCTTTTAACCATTTTGAAACTGCTTTAATTTCCTTCTTTGCACTTGTATTCTTCGATCCTCAACATTTTTTTAAAATATCTCACTCATCTTGTACCATCCTTTCTGATATTGTTTTCAAAACTTTTCAAGCCTTTATTAGCACATTGCCGCCCGCTAATGTTTTGCTGAAATTTACTATAAGATATGCTGATTACTATTATAATATCAATTTAATATGTGACCGAAGCTTTTCACCAAAACGAGATTTCTCGTTCCCGGTCACAAACAAATGTCTAATAAAAACGAGAAATCTCATTTTTTTGTTGAATTGTCATTCATTCCGTATAAAAATTTAAAAAAATATTTTTTTAAATTTTAATTTTCCATGTTTTATTTCAATAAACAATACAAATATATATGTTAAAACATACAGTCCGAGTCACATAGAACTTTTAATAGCCGACGTTATTTTATATCTTAACTATACCCGATTGTACTAAACCATAGACCTCTGGCAACATATACAAATTATTCGTCCGTTTTTTTAATAATAATTTATTACGTTATTATAATTAATATCTTTTGGGTCAGAATATAACATAGATTAATCTTGCAGCCTGAGAGCCCTCTAATTTAAGAGTTATAACCCCTGAAAATACCAGAGGCCTCTGCTGTAAAAGTCAAATGAATGCCTGTATGCAGATGAGAGGAGGGTGGAAAAAAAAAGCGGTGGCGATACCAGAGAGATGTATGAATACATTAAAGAGAGAACAGTCCTGGAACGGAAGCCATCGAAGGCTGGGACGTGCCGAGCTGGGACGATTTTATTATTAGGCCATCGAGAGCTAATAGCTGGGAGTGGCATACATATGCTAACACCCTCCAGCAGACTGGAATCCTAACTCCAAGCCACTCAGTCGGTAGTTCTATTTCAATCCCCGGCTGGATAGTCCCTGTACACCGCTTTGGAATAGGTTATAGGTCGTCCTAGGTACCTGAGCAAGAGTAGCAAAAGCAGGACTCGTTTACAGCAAGGTGTGAGGAGAATATCCTTAGAACATCCTGCTTAGGATTAAGTGGAAAGGAAAAAATTTGTGTTTTATAATTTATTATTTTATATGTCTTATTCAGCCTTTTATACAAGTGTTTTTTACTAAACTCAAGCCTATTTATACATACCATGTTGTAATATAATAAAGTAGACTTTTCTAGAAGAAAATAGATTGGTAAAGAAATAATTTATTGTTAATTAAATGTAAAAGAGATACAGAAGTAGCATAAAAGTAATGATTCAACTTATATTAACCAGTTGAATTGAATAAAAATTAATTTTTATGGATTTTATAAAGAAAAAATGAATTATATTTTATTAAAACAATTGTAATAACCTTCACTGATAGACCAGATATTTAATACGTGTGAGCTACCAAAACTGAATTATAAATATAATAACGTTATTTAGTGAAATAACTTAATATTATTATTAGAGAAATGTCATTTAATACATACATATTTATTGCATTTTATATATTATTTCCCTTCCCTGAGGGATTGACGTGGAAGCATAAATGGAGAGACTTCCCATTAAAGGCCAGAGACGTTGTAGCCCCCTTGTCGGATACTGTGGCAGTGTGCCTGTCAGTAATGATTCTACCAGTAAGTTTAGGAGTTCAGCAAAGTGAGCCATGAAATGTTTTGTAGTTTTCTTGATCGTGCCAGTTACGAGTGGTTCGTTCAGATGAATATAATTTACATAAGTATATTTTATGTTAATCTTGTAGTGATATATATATGGGAGCATCGAGTGCCTGGATTGGATCACCCAAACTCATGTTGCTATTAATATGGCTGTTAGTAGTTCTTTTACAGTCTGGTCCAGAGGCAGTGATAAATCGGCCTGTGTCCGAGAATTATGGCTGTACAAGGTCAGTATGCGAACGAGGACCTATGTTGCTTCCCCCCTAGTAGACCGTTACTGGTCCAATCCATTGGGTAGCTTCTTGACATCCAGGAAAACAACAGTGCAAGTAGAAGTATTTGGGGCAGGTTCGTGTCACTCGGCGGCTGTGAGTTGCCTGCTATAGAATGACTGGCCTCTTATAACTAAGGAGCGGGGGGATGCTTAAGGGATCACGTGACCGTTGCTTAGAACTTTAGTTTTGTAAGGTTTGCTGGTGCATTTTTGAGAGCGCTTTAACACCGCGCAGCATCCTCGACCTCAATTAAGTTTATGATGTATCGACCAATGTAGTGCTGGCAAAAGGTTGTTGACTAAGTGACAAAAAGCTGTCTACTTTAGAAGAATTAGGCCCCCAATAAAAATGATCAAACAAGTCAATTGTGCAAGTATTCGCATTGTTTTAGAAAAAATCTACAAATGTCCTACAAATACTCGATAGTCGATTTTGTTTAAGGAGGATCATACGACTACAGAATGTATATGGAAGGCTACGTGTCTGATTCAGTCATATATCCATTAGTATTGAAAGAACCTATTCTGTATGATTTACCTACGAAAAGGGATACAGTTATATGATAACTAACTTTCTTTATATATATACTATTCAAACTACCAAATGAAAAAAGTGTATTTTTATGATTAATCGTTATTAACAGCCTTCCCACCACCTTACAACTTGGGTTATCAACCCTGCAGAGTTTCTCCTTTCGAAGATAGCGTGGGAGAGAGGCCTATGGGGGAAGTATTCCTTTTGAATAAATAACTGAGCATAACTTCGTAGACCGGGATTATCAAAGGAGGGAGAAAAAATATAGAATTGGAGTACATTTTTTAAAATGCAAACAGACTTAATGCAGGGGACGGTATTCTTAAATTGAGTTGGAAGCGGATGAAATCAGAAAGAGTTAAGGAAGATGAGTGTAAATTGAAGGAGCTCGCGAAAATGAGTTTATACATAGATGAGAAAGGTAGCGGGTCCTTTCATCTTCCATTAGAAAGGACTCGTAGTGAGAGCCCTTCAATGCTTGATAATCATTATCAGTCGCCAATTTATCAGCCCACTCCTTCTCCGTCCTCAATTTTCTCTGTTTCAATTCTTTATTCACATTAATTCTTCCTTCGCTCAATTTTCATTACTTACTTCCATTCATATTACAAATGAGGCTGAAGTGGATACCTGACGAAATGATCGGTTTAGACTCACTCTTTTTGAAAGATATAGTTCGAGTTTTAAAACATATGATGTTGATATGGACATACCGAGTAATAATTAAAAATAAATTAAGGCATACAAAAAATGACACTAGATTCTGATTGATTGACGCTGTAGTTCAATGTCAAAGCATATTAACTGAGACGGTTCAACCCAATTACATTTATTTTTTTCTATATATAGTCTATAAAAGGTGATTATAAAGTTAACAATATTATAATCTGACAGTTTAGTCAACGACCTGCGGTGGAGTCGGAGGCGGGGGTGAGGTGGTATGGAGGGGGGACTTCTCGCGCCACACCTACAGAGTCCATAGAAAGCCACAATAACAAGTCCAAAATGAAATCCCAGTGCAGCCGAGTCAAACGCCAAACAATAATAACCACGAGATAATACAAAGGAGAACAAAATGAGGACCGAGGAGTGGAGGAAAGGATGTGACTTCTCTTTGACCAGGTCGTTTACTAAATTGTCAGATTATAGTCTTCGAAAGTAGTTACTTTATCCAATAATAACTTTCCTTTATAAATATGTCTACAGCCTATACTTCTGTATTACTTTCTTCTGGATTTTTGTATTGACCAGTCCATAAAACGTACAATTCAAACCTCATTTGGTGATCGATACAAGTTCTCAAAGTATGATTCGCCTATCTCTTCCTCCTCCTCCTAGCCCTCTCTCTCTCTCTCACCCCCCTCCCTTCTACCTCTCTCTCACCCCCTCCCTTCTACCTCTCTCTCTTTCTCTTTTTATTAGTTGCTAAAACTAAACCGATGTCAACTAACCTTTGTTTTCTCTAATGCCGAACAACAACGATAATAATATTTTTAAAGCGTGCAAAACTTTTCCCCATAATTTCATCATCTGTAAACAGGTTGTTTCATCAACATGCCATTTTAAAATGGTTAATGAAGGTGGTTGATAGTAAACATGAAGATTATTGTTAGGAAGGCATTCAACAAGGCTCCCATTCAACTCAGAGCATTTCCATTAAGATCTGAAAAACAACCTTCCGCATTTGATTAATCATCTCTGTTGTATTCTTGTTCCCATCCCATTCGACTTAGCTTGTATCAACGCTAATTTAATTCCTTGAAATTTCATATTATTATATAAATTTTCATTATTGTAATGAGTGCATTCAGTATAATTACGTCCTATTAAATTTATTTCAATTATCCATAAAATAAAATAAAAATCGATTAATTATTTTTCCCTTCCAACACTAACACCCTGCCAAGGAACTTCACATAGTCATTGGGCAATATGTTGGGCCTACATTTAATTATTCTTATACAAAACAAAACAATGTGTGTGTTTGTGATTTTAAGAGGTAATATGAACATATTATTTTAATAAAGAAAAATATTCAGTTATTAAATATTAGAAGAATTAAAATTAATAGCAACCCCTTTTAAGTGTATTCATAGGTCGTTTTTATATTTAAGGCTCCAAACACATGAATATCGTCGCTGTCAAAAAAATACCGCCTATATACTTACTATATTACTTATACACTTAGGGTGATTTTACAGGGAAAAAAAAAACCGCGCCATATGTTATATTATCTTATGTATATCGGTTATCTTTTAATATCTAATTACAGCACTGCCTTGCGTTTAACCTTGAACACTTTTTTTTTAATATTGTGTCATTTCCGCCAAAAGTTGTGGATAGGCAGTATTACTTTGACAGTGACGATATAGTTGCTTGACCCATTAAATTAACATTTTGCGATACAAATAAAAATAGTATGTAATTTTTCATTTATTAAATAACGATTAAATTTGCTTGAATAAATTTTCAAGTGTATATTACTTTAAAATACCTGGAGACAATCTCCTATTGAAATTGTTCTCTATTCCTTCATCATTGGACTTGTTTGATTTACTATTGCTAATAACAATGTTATTATTAAATTTCTATTGCAATGTTTGAAAAGTGTCCACATAAAATTAAAAAAAAATGTTTTTGGGCAACAATTAAGTTGTATGACTATCTCTATAAACAAATAAAATTCCAGATAAAATAAGAGCAATACAAATTTGAAATAATTCTTTGAAAGTGAAACATATTAATAGAATTGCTAATTTATAGAACTAGGAGAGAACAAATGGACCTTAAATAAAACTTTTATGTTATTTGTTTATAAACTCATTTATATATAACATACTTATATACACTTAAATTCAATTACGTTATAGAACTTGGCTTATTACTCTTAATTCGAGTGATTGGAAGTAGTTGGAGAGTACAGATTCTTGCATGAATAATTAATGTGTAATACTGTGATCTATAATGTTTCTATAATGTTTATGATGTTTATTGCGTTGGGTTATTATGCCCTTTTGTATTACTGGCTGTAAAGCAGGAAGTATAGATTAGCAGTAGAACGTATAGGTCAATGTTTGAAACATGGAACGGTGGCTAGCCCACAGGTCGCCCACTATTCTGGTTCAATTTAGTATAGAGACTTAATCACCGGGTCCCACGTGAAATTAGGCTTTTATGCTGCAAATATCTAGATTTCTCTAGTTTTAGGTCCTCTTAAATTTATATTACAATGTTGAAATAAACATTACTATATCCTCTTATTTATTATCGAATCGAAACAAATCAATTGTAATATAGAAGAAGCGAGGAAGCTCAGTGTTAAAGGCGTTAATTTATTAAGCTGAATTGACCAGGTTCAATTCTGACTGTGGAAGTTAAATTTTATTATTTAACTACCACGGATGGACCCTGTTTAAAAGATATTTGCTACAGATATTGTATGGTTTACTCATTAATAGCCAACAATTAACTGTACTTTATTAACCTTACGTTTACAATTAATAATGAAACACCTGGTGATAGGTGATTTTATCACGTATCTAGTCTCTAGGCTGCTCGGAGTTTCTTCTTAAGGTTTGGACAAATCGTTCCACCTGACCGTTGATTGCTGGGTGAGCTGCAGCTATTACCCTATGAGTGATCCAGTTATTTTTAAGAAAATCTCGAAATTCCTTTGAGGTCAGAGATGTGCCCCAGTCGTTCACTAGAACGGAGGGCATCCCTAAGCGGCAGAAAATATCTCTTAGGCAACAATCAGTAGATTGTTGTTCTGCTAGAAGTAGACTTAACAGTGATAACTTCAAGCCACTTTGACTTAGCGTCCACCAATATCAAAAAGTAACTTCCTAAGTATGGGCCTGCAAAGTCCAACTCGCTGCCAAGGTCTGGAAGGGATTTCCCAAGGACGGACGGGAGATTTTTGAGGTTCTATGATCAACCGTTACTCACGCAAATCATGTTCACCAGTTTCTTTCGTAATGAAGGGTACACACTTTATATGGACTGTATGAGCCCCAGTAGGCCTGACAGTATTAGATATGTGATGAAAACCACCTATTATCAGGTGTATGTTATTAATTGTAAACATAAGGGTAATAAAGTTCAGTTAATTGTTGGCTATTATTGAGTAAACCATACAATATCCTTAGCATATATCTTGACGAGGTCATCATAACTCACTATACTATCGTGACGAGGATGGGATCATAACTCTATTACCGATGTATATGCAGCCATTTAGTAACATGAGTTCAGATTCTCGATTTTTAAATTTTGTTCTGTAATCCTTTTCCTGCAGATAAGCATGTAAATAAGGTACGGAATTTGGTGTCATTTTGAGTTTCTTTTGCTATTTCGGCACTTTTTTCGAGAAGAAAGCTTTCCTAGTCCCGTCTATCTTGTTGACCCTCAGAATATTCTGACTTCCTGCCTGAGCAGCCTCTATGGCTAGCGCAATCTCCAGCACCTTATCAAATGTCAGATTTACCTCTTGCAAGTGGCGGTCCCTAATGCAGTGGTCCTTCAGGCCCCTTATGAACTGACATCTCAATAACTTCTCACTAACTGACCTATGACAATGGAATCAGGAAAAATTGCAGTGAGAGGTAACTCGCCGTAACCCTGCAACGTACGATGAAATTGACTCTCCCTTGAATTGGAGATAAAAACGTGTGTTGTTCCAAAACTTCAATTGGAACTGCAGTGAAGTATGATTTGAGAAGGTTTATTAATTCATTATAAGGCTTAGAACTAGGGAGAAGCCATAATGTCTCTTCTGCTAGTTAAGTCCAGGAATCGGAGGTTCACGTTTTTATTCATATTTTTTTTTTAAATATTATAGATCTGATCTTATATATTTTTAAAAACATCTCTACAACAAAATATGGAGTACTGAAAATTCTATTACTTTTTTCATTTTATTATTTATAACAAACTAAATTTATAAGGCGTTCATGAATTCAAATTTTCTAATTTACTAATTCAATTTTCTAAGAAACACCATAGGTCTGCAATGTCTTTCCTGATTAAAGTTTCTTCTACTGGAAAATTGCCACACACTAAACTCACACTCGCGGCTGATATAGAACACGATATACCCGTGAAGGTGTTTATTGCAGCGGGTTCATGAATATCAAACACCCGGTAGTTGCTGTTAAATAAAAGGCCGGAATATTAACCAACGACTCTAGGAGAAGGCAACAGTAAAAGCCCCAGTATACCCGAATGGCCCACTGGCAACAACATACTAGCGAGTGAATTGCATGACGGGCTAGAGTCATGCAACCTAACCATTTAAAATAAAATAAGTTCCTAGAGTTGGCTGGCTAGGGCTGGTACTTCAGAGAGAACTTAGCTACCTTTTTTAATCTAAAGCACTCAATACTAAATAATATTTGCAAAAACGTGAACTTCAAATTTCAAAAATTTACTTTGTTGAAAAATGTGAAAAAATAAATCTTTGAAATTTCTGAGTTGTCCGCTTTTGATCATTGAACCACTCACATATAAGCAGTTTTTAAAATAAAATCTGCATAGAACTGCATCAAGTTTATTATTATTTTGAAGTTGATTGATTATTTACTAACCGTTTAGTAAAATATAAATTTTTATAATTACTGAAATGTGTAAATAATGATATGTATCGTACCATGCGTTATTATAAAAATGGATATGAAGATAAAAAGTAAGAATGGTCACGTTGTAAGAACTTGGTCACGCACCCTTGTTTTATCAGATAAATTTTAATTTAAGTTCTTCACCTATTTTATGTAATTACTTCTGTTACATCTGAATCGTACTTCAATGTATATATTAAATCATAATTCAAATAAAAAATTGTATTAATAAAGTATATTCATTATAATTATTCAGGTGCTTACTTAACCCCACTATTTATTGATGAACACTATTTTTACGGTTTAATTAAGGTTTTAAGTTGAGTAAATGGGTAAACACAATACCAACCTCTGGAAAATAATCCAATTTAAAATAAAGTTATGACGTTTAAAGAAATAATAATTTGAATAATCATCTTGAATGATTACTAGCATCCCAGAATTATTCAAAATATATTTGGTGACCCCAAACACAGCAGTATAGAAAATACGCATTTGTTAGCAATGAAGTTTCTGCTACAATCTCGATGAAAATTAATAACTGAAATTTATATTAATTTTTTTTTACCATTATAAGTTTTCATCTAAAACCGATTTCTTGTCTTCAACATTTTTTTTTATAAAAAAAAAAAAAAATTCTTTGGCTGTTAAGTAACATTTATACCGTCAATTTCCAAACGCAATGAGTGACTCCTTAAAAATTTAACAGTCAGGTTTGATTTCTTTTAGGGGTGTGAACTATAGATCTTATCACAATTTATATCTTCAATCTCATTAGTCAAATCGTTCAAATTTCGAAATTTTCATTAAAAGTTTCATCGATGAATGGCCTGATTTTAAGCGACTGGCCAGGATTGTGGCTTTATATGAATTTTATGTTAAATTCCAAATGGTTTCTATCTGTATGGCATTTAGCTGAATGAATCCTTGGTAGCTCGTAATATAATACCTTATTTTCCAACATAAAACCTCCATAGCCATTTGAACACTGAACAGAAACGGTTGGAAGCGGCTCTTTAGGAAGGAACCTCATATCGCACAACTGCTGCAAGCACTGGAATACGAAACCAATGACGCGCTCTAAACGAAATAGTATCTTTTCTTCACATTCGATTACTGCTAACCTCTCCAGGGTTCTCTAAAAGAAGATGTCTCAGATTCTTTCAACTTTGAACTGAGATTGATAACAATATGGCATTTCTTAACATGATGATGTCATGCTTTATTAATTATATAAAGTATGATACTTTACAATACTATACAATACTATACTTTGGTAAGTATTATTTATGTTAATGGTTTAAGCTTTTTTTTTTTTTTTTTTTTTTTTTTTTTCTCTCCCTCCAGGAATTTATTTACAATTGAATACAAACTTATAATTATACTTAAACTATGAGCTACTATATAAACTAAAAGCCTTCTATTACCTTCCGGTATTTTAAGGCGTTACATTGGGCTGAGTCCGCTGATGGCGGTTTTTACTCAAACCGGCACGTGGCCGCTGGCTCTATACATTACAAACGGGGAGGGACCGTTTAGCGGGATGAGGAATAGGAGTAGAAAGAAGAAAGGGGAAGAAGGAAGAAGGAAAAGGAAGAGAGGGTAAGGACAAGGGAGTACTTACCCCATCCCTAGATCACGTGCGAGCACATCGACCAAGGGGACACTGCCCTGCCATCTCCCAGGTCTGGGAGGTGGTTTCAAGTCCCTAAATAGGGGGTTCACACAGGTCTTCAGACCATCAAAGAATTTGATGTGCCTCCGACCTATGTACTCAGGCACCGAGGGGAGCCGAAGCTCCTCCCGGATCGTGGTGTTAAGTGCCCCCTCGAGCGATGTGCCACGCACTATCTTTCTAAGGATGGAGTTCTGGTACTGCTGCAGGTGCTTCAGCGTTGTTTTGTAGAGGTGTCTCATGAGCGGTGCACCATAGAGCAACGTTGGTCTTATAATGGATTTGTAGATCTGTAACTTTAGCCTCAGTGAGAGCTGCGGCGACAAGAGCAGATGATATAGCCTATGGGTTTTCTGTCTAGCTAACTTCAATCTTGCCTGAGCGTGCTTTGAAAAGGTTAGATGCCTATCAAAGTGTACGCCAAGGTAGAGGATTGAAGTGGATAACCTTCTATCCTCACAGTCCACGGTAAAAGTCTTTGGTAGAGGTTTCTTACTTACACTCTGAAATGACATTACGATGGCATCCGTCTTAGACGGATTCACCCTGATGCCAATCAGTTTCAATTCATTTACTATTGTTTCAGTCACCTTTTGTGCCTTTTTAAGGGCATGTGGGGTGCTGATGCTGGTGGCGTAGATCCCAATATCATCCGCATAGGCTGCTACCACTGCTTCTGGATGCTTCATTGCGACTACTGGTGCTGTGAAGATCACAAACATCAGTGGTCCCAATACAGAGCCTTGAGGTACTCCACAGGTGGTGGTGCTAGAAGTCGAGTAACTGTTATCGACTCGTACGACGAAAGATCTTCCGCTAAGATAGCTTCGGATCAGACGACATAGAGTGGCAGGAAAGTTAAACTCTTCCAAGCGTCGGAGTAGCAACTCGTGAGACACACAGTCAAAGGCCTGGGTGCAATCCAGTGAAATGAACGCCGTAGCTCTGTTCATCTGCATGTGCTCTATGGTGTGCGCCTGCAGTTTAGCAAGGTGGTGGTCACAGGCGACTCCTCTCTGGAAACCAGTCTGCTCAGGTGGGATGATGTTATACTCACTGCAGTGCTTCGTTATGCGATGGTGAACCAGCCTCTCGAAGATTTTGCTCATGTGAGGGAGCAAGCTGATTGGCCGATAGTGCTCCGGTAGTCTCCCATTCTTCCCAGGCTTGAGTAGCGGTACTACAACGGCTTGTTTCCATACATCAGGGAAGTAAGAGATCCTAATGCAGGTGTTGAATATGTTCAATAGAAAGGCTTTACCCTTCCTAGGAAGCATCTTCAACATCACATAGGGAATATCGTCCTGCCCCGATGCTCTGTTACCTTTAGTCCGTCGTAGTACCGACTCGAGCTGACCGAATGTGAAGAATATCCGCTTCTCGTTAGGGCACGGTAGTGGTCCCTCCGGGATCAGTGGAGCATCTATTAGCCGAGCAGCTTCCCTCTCATGATACGCCTTCACCAGAACTTCAGCCTGTTCCCCAGGCGTCAGTAGGTTGCCTCCAGATGACAGAAACACTGCTCTCTTCTTGGATACGTAGGTCTTGACGAGCCGCCCGAACTGACGGTGGTCGTCGTGGGTCCTACGCAACTGCTCATGCCAGAGGGATGTTTTCCAGTCTCGCATGAGGTTGGCTATCTGCCGGGTCATCGCATTGATGGCCGGTTTTAGGCCATAGTCACGCGAGCGCTGGAAAACATTCCTCAGGTTATTACGCTGACTTATGAGAGCTAAGATGTGTTTCGGAGGTTTCCTAATGGCGTTGGGTAAAGGACTGAACTTCGGGATATGCTGGTTGGCCGAGGCATGTATGGTAGTGGTGATGACATCCACCGCCCTGTCCACCTCGTCCTCTGTACTTAGATGGGTGATCGTGGGGAGAGCTTCCACAACGCTGGCTCTGTAACCTTTCCAGTCGGCTTTGTGCAAAAGGTACTTACTCGCAGGCGGAGCTACGGGGGTACCTTCGAAAGTATAGCGCACAGGCCGGTGATCAGACGGTCCGTACGGGAGTGCAGTGCAATCCGTAACGGTGTGCAAATCTCTGGTAAGGAGAAGGTCCAGCGTTGAGGTCGCACCATGTCGGGCTGCACGCCTGAAGGTATGCACCCCGGGGTGATAGACGCTCAACCCAGTCTTAGAGATGGCAGTTCCCAGTGTGTTAATGCTGGAGCAGAGCCAGGCTGTGTGCTTGGCATTGAGGTCTCCTAGGACTATGTAACGGCTCACAGCCTGGGCGTGCTTCAGCAACAACTTCATTGCTGTATGTATAGCTTGTGGCCTCCTATAGATACAGCTGAACGTGTACCGGGTCTTGAACCGTACGTCAACTGTGACTATGTGAGTACCATTAGTTGGACACACTGGATTAGGAATTCTCCTAGAGGGCACATCGTTTCGGACTAGGATGGCGACACTCGCATGTATTCCCGGTGTGCAGGCCTCGCGGTACACAGTGTACCCCTGGATGCACAGTCGATCCGAGGCGGGCAACATGATGTCTGTCAGCGCCACTACCGATGGCCGGTGTTGCTGCAGGAGTATCTCAACCTCAGCCAGCTTGGAGAGCAGACCTCTGATATTATAATTGATGACGTGGTGTTCAATCATCACGCCTGTTGGTTCCGAAGGTTCTGTCGATTACTTTCAACATCAAATTCATCATTTGGTCCATACGGGCTAGGAGGGCTGTGAGTAGGGCTTCAGTTGAAGAGGCCGGCTGCTGTGGCTGGAAAGCTGGGAGGTCTGATCCTTGTGCTGGCTGAGGCTGGAATGAGCTCTGAGCAGGCTGCCTTCCAGGGGGCATACTATAGTGGGGGTGAGGTATAGGGTGGGGGGTAGGAGTAGGGTGGGGGGTGAGAGGTAGGGTGGGGGGTGGTAGAGGAGTGGGGTGACGGTCCCTTACCTGATTGGCTGGGCTGGGCTGGGCTTCCTCCTAGGAGTGAGGAGTAACTCGTCCCGGCTGTCACTGCTGTGGCCGTCTTCTTCATCCTTCGCTTCTCCACCAGCTCCTTCCTCACCGGACAGTCTTTGGAGAACGCCGGGTGATCCCCTTTACAGTTCTGGCACTTGGCCGGGACTTGCTGCTCGCGTAACGGGCACTCTCTAAGCAGATGATGACTGCAGCACCACGCACAATATGCCGTTCGGCCACAGTATGCAGCTGTGTGGCCAAATTCCTGGCACTGATAGCATTGGGTAGGTCCCCGCTGCTCTTTGAAGACTGATGGGTTGAAAAGTACCATCCCCGCTGTTCGAACTCTTCTGATCTTCTCGATATTCACGGTGTGATCCGTGAATAGCAACAGACCCTCGGTTGGGCGGAGAATGTTATTTTCATCCCTCCGCATGAGATGCTTCAGTGACTTGAATCCCGGGAGTTTCTCTTTCAGTTCCTCAGTCACCTCGCTCAGGTCCGCGTCAGGGTCGTACCCGTAGAGTACGAACTTTTTCGTTCTTTTCGTGCCTCTTGGTGCGAAAGTGTGAAAATGAGTTTCACTGTCCTCTCTTAGCAGCTGTACAGCCTTCCCATGGTCCAGCTCGTTGGTGAGATAGAGCCGGAGCTCTTTCACCGTCGAATTCATCGCGAACGATGTAATATTCTCCTTGAGAAGGCCTGCCCTAAGCTTCTTCTGTCCGCAAGGCGGACTTATGATAATAGGCGGTGGTTTCCGCATCGTCCGAGGTGCTTCTTGGACATTAACCTCATGACTTGTACCGGCGAGCGGTGCAAATTTGTTATTAATTTTAGTGGGTGCCGCGGGCTTGTAAGTTGGCGGCCTGGTCCCAAAACTTCTCTTCTTCTTCTCTTCTACAAGGATGAAGCCCTCATCATCCGCTGCTCTCTTTTCGGCACGTCCAATTTCGACTTCCATATCATGGACTGCAGCAATTTGTGTGTTTTCCTTTACCATGGTTAAGCCTGGGTTAAAGGAAGTGATACTGTCGGACACACCGAAGCGGACGGACCGTGACGGCGGCACTATGTGTAGGGGGGGTCTTGCCAGCGCAAGGCTGCCCGTTTGGCCGGTTAGGTTGGTTCCACTAGATATGTGTGGACCCTTCCGGCATAAGGCGCTAGCTGAGCAAGTAAATACTAACAGGGTAAGCACTAGGTAAAAGTCTACATGGCAGGTCCTTCTTCTTCCCTTTGCCTTTTCACCTTTTGTCCTTTGCTTTGACTTTTGACTTTTGACCTTTTGACTTTTGACTTAACCTTTTTTGGATTCATTAATGGTTTAAGCTTATTACAGGATCTGTTTTTAGGCATACTGCCAAATTATGTAGGAGGGGGGAATCTGGCGGTTGAGCGTGATCTAGGACAAATCACCTCCCTTCACAACCGTTGCCCAAGAAACAGTACAGTATCTACCATTTACAGAATCCTTAACCTTTCATGGGTTGTAGCGGTACAGGTCATATAAAGTAATTAGCAAGGCAGGATGCATCAAAACACTTGTGATAGAAGCGCGGTTAAGGATATAAACAGCTAGGTCGAACAAAGAGGTATTTGTGAAAGGGACTTGCCACTCCATCAATACCTACTTTTTGTTTTTCTTTTCTGTATTTATTCCTAACACATTCACAAATTATTATTTTTGTTTCAGTCCATTATTTTGCCATTCTCATTTATTTATATTTCAGTGGCAAACAAATTGGTAGTCTCTCCCTACCTGTTGTGTTTCCAGCTGAGCGTAGACCATTGTGTAGTACTTTTTCCTTTTGATATTTATTTAATTTTAAATTGACCTGGAATTCGTTTTGGATTATTATCCCTCTGGAAAATATTTTTTAATAAATCTTTGGGCATTTAAAGTTGTATTTTTCATAAGAACATTTAAGCACTCATTGTAGGTGTTATGCAAAAGGTGGTATCCATAAATTTATTACGAGATATAAACGACCTATAATATAAAAGAACACGAATGACTCCACTCGGTTCACTGAGTAAAACAAGTAGATTATTTGGAATACGAGGACTATTTTTCACAAGACTTTCATATATCACGAAAAAAAAATCTACAGTTGTCCGGATAATAGGTGTTACTGAATCCTGAAAAAAGAAAAGATCGGAATTTCCATTAATCATTTTTCTTCATGCGTGGTAGGATTTAAGAGGAAATAACCATTATTTAAAGGAACGATCCCAGAGGGATCTGCTCTTGAAAGGGGGCAATAGCACCGCCTAAAATATATTCTCCTTTTCCTACATTTTGGTGGGGTTTTTTCTCTTTCCTCTTAACAATGAACTCTTTCGTAAAACGTTATAAAAATATATTTTTACTTGTTACTAATAATGTATATGTAAATGTGACAATAATGTGAAAAAATGATCCGCAAGGCGGTCAATGAAATTTCTCATATGTCAAGACCAGGAATCCACTGCTAAAAATGACTCTGAGATCTCCGAATCATAATGCTTTTTAGTTGAATCCAATACTTATATAAATTATATATAGACAATCCAACTACGATTTTTTTCACCATCATCATTTCTATTCCTCTCTACCGCTCATACGTTGTGAGCTTTCCTTCTGCACAGCCCGGACCATGGCAAGGTCTTCCTCTGGACCTTCTTCCGCCAACCTTATACCTAGGCTAACCTGTTGTTATCCATGCTTTCAGACATTCCTAAACACCTTATATGGTGTTCCTCAATTATTTGTTCTTCTTGTTCCATTTCGGGGTTTGATCTATTGTTTGTGTTAAAAATGTAGTCTCCTCTGGTTTCACTTTTATATTTCTGAGGAATCTCATTTCTGAAACATGGATTTTATTTGTATGCTTGATTGTTAGTGACCAAGATTCTGAGGAGTAAGTCAATATTCTTACTTTTCTTTGATTCAGAAAGTGCCTATTAACTATATAAAACATAGTCACTACTGAGTCAACTCTGATCTACCCTGATCTTATTGTCTATGATTCCATTCTCATTGAAGGGGGCTCCCTTTATTTAAAACTTCTTACCTGTTCGATGGGTTTGCCTTTAGTTCTTATAAGGCTCTCCTTTCGATTAGGAAACTTGTTAGTTTTCATTACCTTTATTCCATCAAGGTTTATTTCCATATTGATTTTCTCTACTTCGTCTTTAAGAATACTTATGATATCAAATCTCTATCTTTATCGGCAACGATTTTTATTAGCATATTCTTCTTTCTTTTATATTACCAAACCTTCATAACTATGTTATAAATATATTCATATTTCAATTAGAAGTTGGGAAGAGAACTAGTTGTTAATTGAAGAACGTGCCTAGAATATAGTGTCTTCCGAAAGAGTGGTAAAGTCATTTTAGCTCGTTATTCTGATGGGAATCAGGGAAGCGCCTCGGGGCCCCATTAACAAATCTTACAAAGCTATTCACAATCCACTTCAGTATCTCATCGAGACTAATAATGAGGGCACCGCATAGAATCATAGTCAAAGTGCGGTAATTTTGGAGAGGATACCTGAGTCTACGTTCAGATTTTGGAAAAAGAAGTGGTAAATATTCTAAGAGAGGTGCCATCAATTATACCTAAGGAAAAATAATAGAAACAAGTTTTTGTTGCCATAGAATATGAAAGTCACAATTGGATCGAGTTGGGGTTTGTAATATAGGTCTTCTTGAATTCCGGTAAAATATACAAGTTACTCGGAAGTAATGGTAAATAGATTTAAAAGTTATTAGCACTGAGATGTTCCTATCATTGAGAAAATTGAAGCTGATAAAAGTGGAGTTATGCTGGAGCCGTGGAAAATTCCTGAAGATTTACTCTGCCATCACAGGAATATAAAAGGTGTATTAATATTTCTAGAGCTTACCAGAGAATTGAAATGTGATAAAAAATGAAAGAGGAAAGTTTGGGCTTTTCTTTTATAGAATAAATATTGTTTATTTTTCTATCGCTGTTCTTCCTACGTATTGGGGATATATAATTCTCAAGGATAAAATATTAGATAAAACAATCGGAAAGATTTTAGGAATAGTTATTTACATTAATTTAATGGTAACGCATTCGGATGAGGTCGAATTGAAGAAAAATAGGAATATTGGGTAGATAAGTTGTACAGGATAAATGTGAATTTAAATAAGTGGGTGAGACTGAAAAGATTAGTTGCGAAGGAATTTTGAAGGTTCTATAAGGGAATGGTTTGCGAAGGAGTTATTTTAATGAAAAGTCAGAACCTGAGGAATGTACCAATAAACCCACAAGCAAATTTCTTTGCCATTCTTGGTAGTTGGGAGAACAATAAATAACAAAATATGTTAATATACAATATGTCATTATGAAGTACACAATATAAATTATATATGTATATTCGAACTAAAATAAATAATCTAGATGGATATTATACATTACAATATGTACTATATATGGGTTGAGAGTTTTTCATTCTCAAAATAAATAAACAAAAAATAAAATTATATTTTCATTTGGCATTAAATGAAGACAAACATATCACCATATCTATTCTACATGAGTTATTAACATTTATAAATCCCTGATTTTATTTTTAATTAACTCAAATCCAGTATTTAATCGATTTGCTAGTTTCTAAATCCTATCTATGCTCCTGAATACAATGGTTTAGGCAGTTTCCTTGTCCTATACCGTGTAGTTTCTTTGTATATCTTCAGCCAAAGTTGCTTAAAAAGACTCAGGTCTCTGGGAGTCAAGTACTCCTTTACCATGAAATGCATCTTCCTGTAGGTCATATATAATTAATTAAAATTGTATGACTATTTTGATAAAACATTTTTTTTTCCTTCTTCGTGTGGATCTTTATGAATCTTCTTTCTTCTTAGGATTATTTCTAGCACATTTTCTTTTCCTACCTGTTCTGGAGTCCTTCTGCTTCTAAAATGTTTTTTCTAAAAATAGGGAGCGGAGTGTCTCAGTGCGCAGAGTCCTGAGTTGCAACGCCGAAGTTTCCGGATTCAAATTCGGATGTGGCAAATAAACTATTTCGCCAAGGTAGGGCATTGGCGGGATCTACAGAATCTCCTGGAGCTTACTCAGCGTCTATAAAGTGGGTATTCCTAATCAGGGGAAAGCCTGGTGGTTGAGCGTTATTTGTTCCAAGTTTTTCTCCATCCATAACCGTTTTCCTAGAAATAGTTTATGCTATATTATTTAAGTTGTAGGCTATAAATAGTATAGCCTCTATATCCAAGACAGCATATCCTGAATCCAAGACTCTCCATACAGAGTGTTTATACAGAGTTTTTCCTAAAAATATCTCTATAATGTATTTCTTTCTATTATATTGCAAATCTTTCTTATTATCTTGAACGCAGAACCTTTTTTCCCCATTCGACCATCTAAGACCACGCTATTTCAACTGCCTCTTTCCCGTTCCCTTCCTTTAGCCTGGGCTTTGACTTTTGCCCAGTATTCCCGCATTTATTTCTTACGTTGTTCATTTCTCGCTTCTTTCCACACCTTGCCAATTTTCAGCTTTGACTTTTGTTGAAACCCTGGTGTTCTTGGAGTTTCTCCTTAATCGGAACACGCTTCTCTATGTCCTCCTATGTGACCACCACCTCTCTTAGATAATTTTTAACCCCTGTAAACCATGCTTCCTCGCATTTCTTGTTAAGGAAGTAGCTGAAAATCCGCATGCTCAATCTAAATGTAGAAACTATTTTTTATTTATTTACTTTCTTCGCATTATATAATTTTATTTATTTTTTTGGTGATTTTAAACTGTGTAATAATTATACATCAAGTAAATATAATGAAAGAGCTATAATGACATGAGACAAAGGCAAGTAGAGAAACTATTTACTGGTAGTACTTGATTGCATTATACTAAATACATTTTCCAGGCGTGGTAAATATTTTCTCAAGTGAACTTCAGTAATCCGTTTATTCTCCTCTAATGTCAATTAATGTTTTAAAGCAATATCGTTCGCAAGATAAAAGTGAAAAGCTATCACAAAAGCCATTTCCTAAGAAGCTAACAAAAGTTTCTCTTAGTTTAGGAGATTTGTGCTCTAAATTACTTCCAACTCCGATAGGATCTAGAGCAGTTATCTGAGGAAGGAACTGGAAAAGGTTTGTTCTTCGGCGGCGGAAGGGGAGCGAAAAAGGGCACTCCAGGTGTAACTTATCTGGCCGCAATAACCCGAGGGCGACACCTTATCTTCTTCCAGTTACAACTTGCTCATCGCCGATCTGCGCGACGATAAAAGGGAAGCAGTCCGTGAACTGGAGGAAGTTGGCTATAGATAGCCTTTAGGCACTCAGATGGGAGCTTTGTAGCCGCCATTGTCGAAAGTAACCTTACAGTTTATTATCCCTGGATATTATATCACCTTCACAATGCTCAACATGAATATATATCTTAATATAGTGGAAGGTGTGGCATGTGCCTCACGTTAAGCTTTGACCTTTAAGAGGTCGCAGATAAGAAGGTATAAACAAAAACAGTTGTATACAAACATAAATTTATATTTTTTGGAATCTAATGTCACTAATTAAAAAATTGAAAGTAAAATATTTTAACAAAAAACTTGCCATCATGACAAAAATGTAACGGCAAATGTCGCAAAGTCATTTTACCCTTTTCTACTGTCCGTGCAATCTTCATTCATCCACTCTGCAAACTGAACACACATAATCCACTCATCTTGGCGAGAATCCGCGAATAGTTTATTACAATACAAGCAAGGAATTTTTCCCTCTTCCTCCGAAATTTTTACTGTTGACCCTTCTGTCCCTTTTGCGCTTTTTTGCCTTTGATTGTATTTTTATTAGCAGACAAAAGAGACTTAATAACAGATGTTTTATCGCTTTTTCATTACTTTTCAGCATGTGACTACTTGCCCCAATAGTAACAAATAAAAAAAAAATTAAAATATTTGTCATCAAATGCCACTTGGCAACAGTGTACATAAGATCATCGCCTCACAGTAAGTGCCGACTACTCTAGCATCATCCGAGCTAGGGAAATTACTTAATATTTTTATAACAATTCAATAATTCAATATTTGACTACTAAATTATAAGAGACTTGCCTATTATCGAAAAAAAACATCGCACTTTACTCAAATATTTAACCTATGATCGGTTTATCGCATACGCACTGACTTACCCAATTCGCATAAAAAAACTGAGATTGTGGCTTTGCCGTATGCTTCATAAAAAGCTAAAAACGCACTTGCCCCGTATGACGGACTTGCCCCACTTTCCCCTAAGATACTACTGGTTAGGCTACCACCATTACATCTGAATGGGTTCATGCTTGAAGGATACCAGTCCATGTAAAACAGGGAGGTTACGAATATCTCCCATACCCGCCTTATGCGCCACGCTTATATCCAGCAGATTTCCATCTGTCCAGAAATTCTGATGACGTCCTTAAAAATTTTATTGTGATTTTTTCAGTTTTGGGTTTACAAATTTGGGAAGACTTTGAGAAAAGTTTAAAGAAAATGGGAGTAAATACATTCAATACAAATGCTATGAATAACCTTTCCTTTGAAAACGTATAGTTTATATGAGACGAACCAATATTTTAATCTCTTCATAGTAGGAATTACATTTTTGACGTGAATTCGTCTTTAAAATTGCTTCTATAGTAGGAGACAATTATAACAAAAAACGAATAATAATAAAATTGGGGGATACAGTTTGGTGTTATAGCTACATATCTATCACCTCCATCCGAAATTTAATTATACGAATGGATAGCAAAAGGATCAAAGAATTAATTACGATTAGTGAGGATTGTTTAGCATAGTGGGCGATAGAGGAGGAAGCGCCGCTATTTTGAGGTAATTGTGCTGCATGTCGAGATTTCTAATTAGTATAACCATTGACTCGAAGAAGCTATGACGTTCGTTTAAGGTTCAATCGTTAGCTGTTGTAAAAATCTATCGATTAAATACAAAACAGATGTGAAAAATAGTGACAGTAATTGTAATAAGGTGTAGAATAAATACAAATCCTACCACAAAAATTGTATATGGTTGGAAAAGGCTTCTCAAGAGCCCAAACCAAATTCGCATACAAAACAATTATTGATTTCTGTTAGGAATAATTCATTTCTCTCTTTTCTATCCAGAGGACACATCGTGAAATTAACATGATACTATAAAACTACAAGGGGGTTGAAGATGGCCCCATCTTTATCAATGCATGAATGTAAGAGGCTTCACTACATGTCAAATTAAATGAGTTCCGGCACATATTTAATAAGGAACTCATGCACACATTAGTCCACAAGATACATGAGGAGATCTATGAGGACAGAAACAACTTTCCGAAATGCTAAACTTTAAGCATCCTTTATGTTAATAATCGGTGACATAAAAAAGGAGAAAGTCAAATCTAAATTTATTTGTAGCTATTTTTTTTCTTCTACTTTTTTTTCTCATTTGTATGCAATACGCGCCCACTTGCTGTGCACCCCAATGCAAGACATTGATTGCATTTGCATTATTTACGCTCGTGTTGAACATGAATGTAGTTTTAGTTAAACCTGTGTGGGTGGATTCCTCAAAACTGCTTTTCATAATTCAGATAACTACGTTTGTTTCCGAGCCTATAAATATAGTTTCTACCAATATAATATTAATCACAATTGCTTTACTAAATTCAAAAGAGTTGTAATAATCTTTTAGAAAGTAATAAGAAACCTAATCATACGAGGTACTGAGTCAGTTCAGGTTAAGGGAAAAAGCGAAATATATTAATTATATGCGATTAATTGATTGGTGAGTACATTGCGCGTTTTTATTTACCTTTATACTCTTTTTCGAGTACCCTTTTTGGAAGAGGATGTTTATCAGTTTTCTTTTACGTATTTTTGCAATGGTACCACCATCAGTAGGAAATATAACATTGTCCTCATACTAACCTTAAGCTAGTTAGTAAGTTTTTTTTTTCAATGTATCAAATGATATCACGTGGCATTTCTGCCATACGCTGCCGAGCCTCTCAATTAAGACATGCATCATCATCATTGTGTGGAATATCCTTAAGACCACTGCAATGTCGTAAGTGTGCACCGTCCATTACACCAGAAAAACCAAAGTGACAGTTATCGGATTCTGCGATACCCATTCTGTGCAGATGTGGCTGGAGATAATCATGGCCTGTGATGAGTCTGAACCTCGCAGAGGTTCATAGCTAGCAAAATGATTTCTATCATTGCTCTTTACTTCTCTGCAGTGAATACTAATTGTGTGATAATTGCAGGATATCATGGAAGACCTCATGTGCATATCGTCCAATCGGTCGTGCAATCTTCAGTACACTCATCTTAATGATAATAATACCTATAATGATTATTAATAATGGTGTTATTATTATTATTAATCCGCAAATTTCTTTACCCTGTTATGAAAATAATGAGATACAATTTACGATATACCATTACAATATATGAAAACATTTCCGAATGAACTTGACTGCAGTGTTGTGCGGGTAGTGTAGCACCTAGCGCCGTCCCGTCCGAAACGGAATATTGTAAAGGTATTTGATATAAATAAATTTATGGGGCAGCCAATAATCAATAAGCATACCATAAAAAAAGGAAAATGAGCCTTAAATAACTAAAATGTGCAGTTTAGAAATTGTCATTAAAAAATAATGTATTCGTTTCGAAGCTGTGCTCGAAAAAAAAGTGTGTAGTGAAAACGTAAAAATTGAATTTAACAATTAGGAAAAAAACTGGCGGTCGCAGAAACAGTACAGTCTCTACCGTGTATTGAACTCAGACCCTACATGGGTTTCAGTGGTATACGTTTTTTTTTTTTTTTACATATGCATATATAGTTAGGTTTCAAAGTAGTATAGTTTAATTATGTTAAAAGTTTTTAATAAGTAACATTGAATGTTTCACCATGAAGTTTATCAAGTTTCTTTTCTGTTACTATCTTAAAAAAGGAAATAAAACTTGTTGATGAAATATCATTATTTTTGGAACATTATTATTCCTGTACCGGGTGACCACGGAAATAGTCATTAAATTTGAAGTCTTTGTAAATTTAATTTGTGTGTCCTCGGCGGTGGTAGAATAGCTAAGCAGTTTGTTCGTGCAAGTTTTTAAAGCCAGTGCTCAAGTCTCTTAAAAGTTGAATAAAGTTGGTTTGTCCGAGCTCTGTCATAAATTACTTAACTCAACTTACACTCGAGTTATTCGTTCTCAGGTGAAACATTTTTAGAACTAAATGTGTACCTGCCTCATTATTTATTAATCAATTGAAATAATTTTTTCTGATTGTAAGAATAATGTAAATTATTTTATTCAATTAATTCTTAATCAATGTAGTTACTTAAAGGGCTTGTGAAAGAAGGTTTTCAACTTCGTTTAATAAAACAAAATGATTTTTAAAAATGTCAAATATATTTTTCAAGGTGAAATGATATTACCACATCTATAAACCCAAATGCATGTTCAACACTTTCATATATATATTTAAGTATTGTTTAAGAGTTGTGATCAATAAAATGTGTAATAATCGATAATTCTATTTCAAATGGTGTGAACTAGGATCAGCGTTTTATTTGATTTATTAGTTTTTATTATTTTTTTATGTTTTAATTATGAGCACATTGAAATTGCTAATAATCTGTATGTATGTGTGTATAACTGATGTCATTCACTGCTGCTGCTAATGTATTAAATACAATATAATACATAACAATATGTATAAATAATATATTTAACCCGTAATCTGATTACAGTATTTACTATATCCTCATAATAATAAAACATGAACATCTAATCTCAATGTATGGATTGAAGAAGGTGACGTGTAGGTTAGGTAACATTTTAAAATTTTAAGGCGAATATCTTTGATGACAAAATTTTTCTTTTTATGAAATTTAAGATTTTCCTTAAAACAATAATTTTTCATTGACCTTTATTGTTGGAATTCCATAAATCGTTACAAATTTAAAGTAAAATTAATTTTTGTTTCAATTTTATTCAAATAAATCATTTACTGAGGTTTTACTGTGCCAACTAATTTGTTAGTATTTTACAATTAATTTTGATATTAAATTAAAATTTAGTAACATTAATTTCTTTCTCACAAATCGCTTCTTAACCATTCACCACCTTCGATTGAATAATATAATAAAACTAAAATCGACTTATAAATAAAACATACAAAAGTGTATACATTTTAAAAGAAGAAAATTTAATTATAATTATAAAACTTCCATTCATTAAATTAAGGGTTTAAATCGCATTTAAGAAGATTAAACACGGAAAGTAGAAAATATACTTTATGAGTACGGGCATAATAATCTTTTTCTTACGAATACTTTTAAAAAAAGTTATTCTAAAACCCTACTCTCATGATTAAAGACTCTGACCTGATGAGATTCTTTTATTGTGTTTCCTTTTTCCTGTTACTTTAAATTTTCTGAGATTAAAGTCTTTATTCCTTTTTGAATCCGTTTTCTTTACTTTCGCTGAGGTTTATCTTTATTTCAGTACATTTCATTATTAAAAAAAAGTACAACCCCCGCTTATTTTTAACATATACATATATCAGGAATGGTTATTATTATTCAATACTTACATTAAAATTTTTAAAATGATTTGTTAATATGTTTGATCATCCTACTTTACATATTGAAATCAATTACGTTTTATGAGCAATTTAATTTCTGAACTTTAAAACATTTAATTATTGGATCATCGATGATAGTTCATTTAGATTTATACTGAAATTTTTAAAATCGTGAGACCTAGCCAAAATCTGGAGGTTTAACTTATATGTCGCCAGCAAATCCAGGGATACGTTTATCCAGTTTTTCTCATTCTTCAGTCCCTATGTGAGTAGCCCACACATAATTTGCACTTTAAATTTATTTTTGACTGATTTGAATCTATTTTTTTTAATTACCTACACAATCTACTGAAATTTTTTATGCGTAGATCTCAATCACACCTCATTTTATTACTTCAACTTCGAATATCGTTAATTATTAGGAAATTAAATTTTGTCCAATTACTATTATTATTATCTTATCATTTGTATTATTTTCGTTTCGTTTATTAAAACCGCATCGGTACAGTGAATATAATTTACATAATGTAGTTTAACAGTCACCTGAGTTATCATCAAAATGAATTTGGAATTTTTCAGGAGATTATAGTGGGATTTATGGTGGGCTTATCACCAGTATTCCCCGGAATATCGTAAATTATATATTTACAGAGGGTACCTCTTTATGTTGAGCGCTAAGTTTCTATGCAGGTAGTACTAGATACAAATCCGACTGTGGCAGATAAATGGTTGGATTTGTCAGTAGTCACAGATGGGCCCTGTTAGATGAACAGAATCTCCGTGAGCTAACCCGGTACTATTAATTGGGGGAAAAATTGACTGTTTTGTGTCATCTCAACCAAATCACCTTCCTCCACTAACATTGGCTTCAAGTACAGTACAGTGTTTTCTTAGTACCGAAAACTAAACCCTTCAGGCGTTTAGTTGTACGGGAGGTTTTTTTATTATTACTTATTACAGTAGTAGACCATGCGCTACCTTAGTATTACAAGCGTGTATATTAAAAATTGAAAAATCAGAGATTTTGAAACCAAATGGTCGAAAACTACACATAGATCGTCAAAATGTCAAAAAATCGCCACAGGGTAAATTGCAAAGACAAAAAATACGAAGGTGTATGTCATGAAGATTTTAAATCGGAGTCACATAGTCCTATGTTCCACATAAGACCTTGTCATTCTAAAAACTTTACGACTTCAGAAGCACATGGGTTTATGTTATAGCATGCACCTATGTAATCTGTTAAATGTCCTAATGTTTATCCTCTATACATTCGAAATGAGTAATTTACTAAGAAGAGGGAAAGGATTAGGAATGGGAAACAAAAATCCTTTTGATTAATAATCAAGTTTAGGTATGTGAATTATTCTACACTGGATCATTAGGAATACCCCTGAAACCCATACTGTTCACAAGCATGCAACAGAAACGAATACTTTTCAAAATAGTACGCAAGGAAAACGTGAAAATAAGTACACTATAGATAAAGCAGCGGATCTGGTACTACACTATGTCAATTTCTTTCCCGACATTATTGTCGATGTGATACTAACAGGGAGCTTATCAAAGGTGATCAATCCATTCAAAATTTATGATCCATGTCTCATCTTTGTGGAAGGACCGGGTTTCAGTCCTGTCATTTTACATGTTTGTCGCAAAATATTTTGCAATAGGTATAACTTTTCTTTCAATAAACCGTCGAAAGACCTATGTGATCTGTTTGCAGAAGTAGATGTTAAAGAAAAAAATGTGTGTGTCAGCTCCGACACACGATTGGAGTTTACTCCTTAAAAACTATTATTGTGTAGATTAAAAAGAGGGAAAATGAATGCATCTTAAAAAAAATCAAAGCATATACTATATATAAGTATTTACTCATATTATTTACATCATTCCAATGAAATATATAACATCAACTATTTCATATTATAATAATAATTTTTAGTTTGTTTTATATTAATTATTCTTATGATGGTGATTATTTTTAAATCTTTTCTCTTCAAAATAAAAATATTTAAAAATAATATAATATAGTAATATAGTATAAATCATTCTCGAGAAGATTAGGATCAGGTTGTGGGGCGATCAACAGTGGGGTTATTACACCCTTGCTTTCGAAGTGATAGCTGAGTTCTTGAGAAGATTCCTTTGTTCTACCATGAATATTTGACACTTAATATGATTTTGAACAGTATTTACTCCGTGAATAGTATTATCATCATTATTAAATACTGTTCAGTCGCAAATCAATCTCATAAATTAAAATTAGAATCTCGCAGGTCTCGTTCACCATTCTTACCATGGCAACAGATGAAGGGGACTTTGTTTCCCCCACTCCGTCATCTCGCTCTTCACTTGACTTCCGATTCAGACTGCAAACTATCCGCATATCTCTGCTCTTCTCGACTAAAGCTAACCTCGCCGTTCACCGCATGGAGGACATGGATGATATTCGTCCATAGCCCTAGATCGCCTAGTACCCTAGCGCCTAGAAGACACAAGAAGTATACCCTTGTTGATACCACCAGAACGCCTGCTAACCAAAGGCAATCAAAGCTCAGGAAACGAATCCTTCGCTTCATTCATAAGTTCACCTTTTTCATTCAATTAGTAAGAGGGAGCAGTTCACCGGCCATCAACCTCAAAGACAATATATTTAATTCACCGTACGAAACAAAGACTATAAATTCCAATGTCATGTGGCCCTGTCACCCAGTGTTAATGTCTCGTTTATATTAATTATCATTACGCAATAATAATGAAGATTTAATAATTTTCTTTTCATCACATTTTTCAAATCATTCTTATGTAAAAATAACCAATCCCTATGTACATACTTATAAGTGATAATTTCTTTAATTTTCTTTAATTGTAAAAAATGCGTAACATGTAATTATATTTAGAATTAATAAACCACATGTTTCAGTATCTGATTTCATCATTTTATTCCCTGAATCTATTCTACTAATATATTTTAATATTTATCTTTTCATTCAGTCTAATCACGCTCGAACAAATACTGTGACAATAGCTTTGTGGTAACTAAAATACAATGAGTGGAGAAGTTACATGGGTTATGAATAGTGAAAACATTGCATAAATAGTTGTACCATATCTAGGCATCCCGAGTAATCTGCCAGAAATAAAGTCTAAATTAAGTTCATTTTTCAAGAATTGTTCTAAGTGTAAAGTTTAATCTTTCCTTAGTGAAAATTAAATTTACTTTTTACTATTTTAAATTTTACTTAGTTTCGCTGTAAGTAAGTATTTTTCAATTAAAAGGCAATCTTGATGAAACATAGAAAAAAGTTCAATCAGTGATAAAGCTATTTGATTTTTTTTTAATTGCAATCTGATGATTTTGAAACTATAATATAAAAGCTATATCGGGGATTGCAGTCAATATATTTATATTTTACTGTAAAGTTTATAGAATAAACCTCCCTGACCATTTAAAACATTTGTAAATCTATCCTCATAATAACAAAACATAAAATATTATTAATAATTTAACCGGAATTTAACTTTTAGTTTCTATCTGTTATGTTAAACAAATAATAAGAAAGAAGTGAAAGGTGCGCAAAGCACGTTGCGCAAAGGAACGTAACGGGCCAAACGCTCGATTTTACTCCTCATAAAATTTTCATACAACGGGCTAAATATGAAAACCGTTTTGAAGTAAACCTCAAAAATGAAAAAGCTATAAACGAAGAAAAGAACAGAATATTAGAATAGCATCTAATTGAGATGAGATGCACGGACGATTGCTCATATTTTACGAACAAGTCCAAATTTGAAAATAATCACTATCGAAATTTCCGTACCCGGGCATTCATGCATTTAGGAACTTGATACAATCGGAATTTTTCTACCTCACTTTCGAGAGTATTATTGAAAGGGAATACGAAAAAGCATTGCAGAATACTTCTGGATCTCAGCTAGTATTTTTCCAAAATGCCATATAATGTAGTTCCACTTTCAAAAGTCGTATCCCTAGAATTCAGTAAATCATTTTACAAAGTGAAGTACCGAACGCCCTCTGAACCTCATTGAACCTAATCTGAGGCAACGAAATCTGAGAACAGTAACAACAGAAATTGAAGAACAGAGGTATTTTTTCAATTAATCATTAACAAAATTGATGAAATAATATCTGAACTTCGCCAAAATAATATTGATTCTGTAAAGTCTATATATCAGTATATGCCGGGATTGGATCAACAATTTTATGAAATTAATTTTGCCACAATATGTAAAGATTTGATGAGAAAGTAAACTTATGCATAAACATATAACGGTTATATGTTACATTGCCATAATTATCGTTCTCATAATGGAGTAACAACGTTCTACGTTATTTTATTTCTTCAATAAATATTATCATGCTTTCAATTTTCATTTATAGATTTTATGGGATTCTTTTTCTGCTGTTCAATGACACCCGACTGCATCGAAATAAAACTATAATATTCCATCACTTAAAGAATCCGTCGGTTAGAATCTTTGACATTGTTTTTCTCATTTTCATATATGTGTATGATAGAACTTTGTAATACTAAGGTTGACAAATAAAGCCTATTTATGAAAACATCTCTCAAACACCTACTGGTAATTTTTTTTTCATAGATTTTTATTTGTGAACATCAGGTGTGGGGTCTTTATGGGCTTATACATGTGTAATTAATTTTTTATCGTATATATATTTTTTTAATGTAAAGTGTTTAGTACTACTTTTTAAAAACTTCGAAAATATCGGTTACATAATACACCTAAAAAAATATTACTAGCCATGGTGAGTCTTGGGTTCAATACATAGCAGATACTGTGCCACTTTATTGAGATTCCGAGTGAGTCACAGGAGGGTTTGCTGGTCCAACAGGGTCCATCTGACAGATTAAATCATTTCCCAAAGCCGGATTTAAAACCGGGACTTTCAGCAGAGCAACTCAGTTCTCTACTCACTGAACTGATCTGCTTCCTTCATAGACATCAGTGTTGAAATTAAAAATAAATAGTGATATTTTCATAATTCAAAAAGACTGGGAGGCTTAGAGAACTAATATTGCTCATTAGATATACCTGCTTCTGGATCTACTTCCCAGAATACATCTGCATGGTAATAATAGGATTTCCACCTTTTGATTATTCTTATTAAATATCTGTTGAATTCCATATCTAGTATTTGCCTCCCTGAGCACCATTGGCGGCGAACTGGGAAAAAGACAAGAAAGGGCGCATTTAACAAATGGTGCTGGTAAGTTAATTTGAAAGGCAAACAAAGAGGAAGCCCTAAGTCAGTTACGGGAGTTGGATTGATGACATTAAGTTGTAGCTATAAGCGCTTCTTCTTCTCTTGGAAGCAGCGACTAACCACGTTACCCCACGACTCGTTATTCAATTTCGCCATGGACCGGGAGCAAAAGTTAACTTTTACCACACGAGTCAGGCATTTAGTGATTAAATTCCTTTGCTAAGTCACTTAAGACTTAGGCACGAAGCATGAAATTGCAGTAATGAAAATTCTAGAACTATACGACTTACAAGTTTGAAGTATTTCATTTTTTTTTTAAATTCATGAATTACTGTAATGTGGGTAAATCGTCTTTTTCGAAACATTACTATATTCAAATCAAATGTCAATAAAAATTATCATAATAGCACTCATAAAAATTTGGTTTATAATAGATTAGTTACTAAATAAAAATAAAAATATTTGATTGTCATACTTCATAGACATGGTATATTATCTTGCTACCCCCATATATAGTCTGACTCCGGAAATAAAAAAAATCTACTTTCAGAATTCATCTTTTTTCCGCTCAGATCAAGACATCTCTCGCCTATAGATGCGTTAAAACTGAATTTTTTAGAAAATAATCATTTCATTATATAGATTGATTCCCTCTGGCGTGAACATAATTGCTACACTTCTGTACGATGCTGCTTAGCGGAGCCATTCCACTAATTTTTTTTCGATCGAGAGTGAATATTGTTCCTAAAACTTTACAAAGCAGTGTTTTTCTTTACAGAAAGAAAGTCTTAGGGTCTGCAAGATATATAAAAAATGCGTCATGAAACTGATCAGGTAACAACATCTCGATCAATGGCATCTCGACCGAATTTATTCCCTTAATAATATATGTACCTTAACAGTAATGTTATCAAAATATACTTTTACTTCATTACATTAAAAAAAACCTATTCAGGGTTACTAAACAGGTGGGGAAAGCCCTTAGTTGGTCTCAGGCACATGCGTCTGGGGTCAGTACCTTTAAAAGGTAGTGTCAGTTGTAGCCAGGATGGCAGAGAATATAGATGCCGGGGAATCACATGTAGGGATTTCGAGAGTTTACCTTGAGAGTTGTCCAGTTTTTGTTCTTGACGCATCATATGACGTAAAATTCAAAATATATGTTTAAATATATCTAGTGACAATGAGTGCAACATCACCCGACTTAATGATAGCTTAATTTTACTGAAACATTGTAGACACGTTTTCGATAAAAGACTGCACGTGCTCATGTTGTTGCAGCAAGTAAACCCCAAGGAGTCATTCTAATCCTAATCCAACCCTTGGCCCTCTATCCTAACCGAAAACTGGATTTTTATAATAAAGGAAAAGAAAATATTTAAATAATTAAATATGTAATTATATTTTTAAAAAACCCGATCGACTAACGGAAGGAACCGATGAATCACGAGTGGACCCGAGTGGCTACTATATAACGCCGCGGGTTAACAAAACATCTTCAGTCTCAATTAAGCCTTGAGGAAGTTGGCAGCATGTCTGGCGAAACGTTGGCAGAAAATTCACCTAGACGGTCTAAACTAGAAGAAACAACTGAAGTTTTTTGTATAAATTGTGGCCGTGGAAACTTGAAAGAGTATGAAATTATGTTATTCTAAAATGGGACGCGTAGAGAGAATGAACCTCGCTAATACTTATTTTCATTAAGTACCAAAAGGCAGGTATATGAGATCAGAAAGCCATGATTCCGATAATTAGTTATGAAAGTTCTGTCTGATATCCTATGCCCTTAGTTCATTTGTCCTCGATTGGATTAGCCCTAGGCAATGAGGTATTTTTTACCCAACCCTTGCACGACGAAGGCTTTATTAGAAGACAGGCTAATGAATAGCAGAGACCGGGACCCGCTAGGAGTGAGCTTTGATTAAGAAACATCCCCTTACCTGATCAACCGGCTTGTTAGTTTTTTCTCCTCAGTTGGAAGGATTCAGATGTTTTTTGTAGTGCTAGAGAGCTTTGATCAATTATGCTGATTCAATCTCCTTGATAAAAGTTACTGAGCAGGTTTTGTTAAGTATCTGTAAGGTAGGGTCATTAGTGATGTATATTCAAGAAGGACATTTAAAAAGAAAAAAAAACTAGGATAACCTAAACCTCATAATCTCAGAAAGTTTTATTTAACGTTACAAATCCTTTTCGAAATTACCTTTATTGATTTTTAATATATATATATATATATATATATATATATATATATATATATATATATATATATATATAAATATATATTCCTTCGTAAGGGACGTTAACCGGGGGGTACCGAACCTGTACGATATCAGGTACTCCTTAAAAACCCCTTCCCTAATTAAATCTGGATAGGCAAAATTTCGAGCTCCCGCTGTAGCATCGTCCGATTATCCATAGCTGCATAAAGTAACGTTAAATGGACAAACAACAACAACACCATGGGCGTGGGCCAACCTCTTTCAAAGATCTCAAAAAGCTCAAGAATTTTAAGTATTTCGAGAGACATGTGAGACAAGAGGGTTACTAGAGAATGATAATCATTGGGATACAACTCTGGAAGAGGCTGCACAATCCAAATCTGCCGCACTAGGTGAGAGAGCTTTTCGCTTTCGAGCTTTTCGGGAAAAGTATAAAAGGACATGGCGGATATTTTACACAGATTAAAAGAACAGGGTCCGAATGCTTCATACAATGATTTAATTTACAATGACGCTCTAACAAATGTTGAAGACCAAGTGATTACTATTACTGGAAAAAATGTATCTGATTTTGGAATAAGCAGACCACAAAGAATTGGAAAAGATAGTAGTGATTTAATGCGTGAACTAGATTACGATACTGTTTCTTTAACGGACCATATAACAGAAGCTCTTCCACTTTTAAATTACAATCCAAAGATTAGTTTTTGACAAAGTTATTCAAAAACTTGTCAGTGGCGAAGGAGGTTTGTTCTTTTTGGATGCCCCAGGAGGCATTTGCAAAAACTATCTTTTAAATTTACTATTAGCCCAAATCCGGAAAAATAAAGGGGTTGCTGTTGCAGTAGCTTCCTCTGGAATAGCTGCTACACTACTTCGTGGGGAAAAAACAGCGCACTCAGTTCTAAAACTATCATACAACATAGCTCATGAGGAAATACCAGTATGCAACATTAGCAAAAGCAGTGAGCGTGGAAGAATGTTACAGCAGTCTATGCTATTGGTTTGGGATGAATGTCCCATAAAAGAGTAATCGAAGCACTAGATCGCACAAGGAAAGATATCAAATGCAACCAGGGTATCATGGGAGGGATGGTAGTACTTTTAGCTGGTGACTTTAAACAGACTCTCCCGGTTATTACTAGAGGTACGCTGGCAGATGAATTAAATGCCTGTTTGAAAGCATTTGTACCATGGGTACACGTAAAAAAGTTTTGTCTTACTACAAATATGCGATTAAAACTTCAAAATGATTCCCCAGCAGAGCAATATGCAGCTGCTCTTCTTAAAATCTGAGAAGATTGTATGCCAACAGACAGTAACGAGATGATTTCACTGAGACATGAGTTCTGTCAAATTGTCGATAACACAGATGATCTAAAAAATAATGTATATTCTAATCTTCAAATATATTTGGGCAATCGAGAATGGCTGTGTGAAAGGGCAATTTTGGCGCCGACTAATGAGATAGTAACCAAATAAACGAACAAATCATGTCAGACGTGGACGGGGGTGTTGTCGAATATCTCTCAGTAGACAATTTTATGGACACTGAACAAGTCACAGCATACCCTATACAGTTTCTCAACTCTTTAGAATTATCAGGAGTGCCTTCCCATAAGTTGAGGCTGAAAGTTGGTGTTCCAGTCCTATTAATGAGACATCTTGATGCGCCAAGGCTATGTAATGGTTCACGGCTACAAATTACACATCAGGGACACAACATTATAAAAGCTACAGTCATGACTGGAATGAAAAAAGGAGAAACTGCTTTGGTTTTTGCCATATTCCGATAATTCCGACTGATTTGCCTTTTCAGTTTAAAAGAGTACAGTTTCCCCTGAAAACAGCATTTTCAAGAACAATAAACAAAGCTCAAGGACAGACGCTTAAAGTTGCAGGTGTTCATTTAGAAAATGCTCACGTGTATCAAATCCGCAAAATCTCTATGTTTGCCAAAAGATGGGAAAACAAAAACGTTTTTTTATAAAAATGTACTTAAATAATTTATATGCAGTAAAACACTTATTTTAATGTCTGTATGTGATTTATTTACAAACAAATCAGCCTAAAAAATTAAAAATGGTGCCCAAAGTCACTTTTCTACGCCTACGAAGTCGCGGGCACAGGTAGTAATACATAAATCAATATTAAAAATGTCGTATGTAATGATTGTGTGCCTTTAATTGAAGGCACTACAACGTTAAATTTGTTACTCTATCCTGTGACCTGTCATTCAAACATGGAATGTTTCAGTGATTTTTCTGTGACGTTGTCTCAGTGCACGGCGCAACGGGTATACTAATCAGTATTACAAAATAAAAAATAAAAAACTTTCAAGAAAGCTCTTCAAACGGATATTTTACATATGCCACTCGAGTTTTTTTTTTATTGATTGTTTTAAATTAAATAATTTATGTATCTTCATAATTATAAATTAATGACATTATATATATATATATATATATATATATATATATATATATATATGTATATATACATATATAAGTCTTTTTGTGATTAGTTTTTATAAGGATTAGGTTTATATGAATGAAGCTCGTTTAAGATAATTTTTAATTTAGACGGCATTCTATTTTTTTTTTTTTTTAAGTAAGGTCTACAGCTGAACATAACAAAATAAGTTATTTAATGCATTGGACATATAACGTTAGCCATATAATACTAAATAGCATTAAGAGGAGCTAAATGCCACGGCATTTAAAGGTTTCCTTTGGCATCTCGTCCAATTTCTTCCTTAGGGCTCTATGAACCAGCACTTAGAATGTTAATCTAATCTCAGATAATATAATGATACAGCTTTTAATTATTGCTTAAAGGAGAATATTAGACGTCTAATTATAAACCTTGTGGGTAAGTTATTTTTAACATACCATTGCAATAAATATCTCTTTTTTAAACATTTATTTATGTAAATTTATACTCTACATTTTGTATTTAATAAATTAATTTGTTTTATGTGGAATATATATATAATTTTTCCCTTCATGCAGACCCCTACGTGAAGGGCGATTATTGCTCTGAATGTTCCGTACATTACATACAACTGTACTTTCATGTTTGTTTGTTTTTTTCTAGTGTTTACATTTTTCGTTTAATTTATAAATAAAACGAGCATCTATAGCTCTTCAAATTCATTTATTTGATTTAGAAAAGTGGTTCTATAAATGGCAAATCAGAATAAACGCCTCAAAATCGAGCCATGTAACCTTCTCTCTACGCAAATCTTCGTGTCCAGCAGTCGAAGTACCCAGCACGACGAAGTACCTTCCAAAAATTATGTAAGTTGTCTCGGACTATACTTAACCAAAAGACTTACATGGAACGTACCTACAAAATTAAAAATACAAGAACTGACGAGACGGTGCAAACAACTTTCACATCTTTTGGACTACAGATCTTCACTTGACTTACGGAACAAAAGACTTATCTATAATAGTATACTAAAACCTATTTGGACATACGGAGCAGAACTTTGGGGTTCAGAAAAAAAAGTCCACATATACAAGATACAAACAACACAGTCCAAAATTCTCAGAAAAATTGTTAATGCACCATGGTATATTTCTAATCACACCATGCACAACGACATGGACATACCCACTATAAAATCATATATTATGACAAATATATGACATTCCACTCATCGACACAATATCACCCAAACCCACTCGTTCTTCCGCTTTCCTACTCCCTGTTACCTGGACTTGATTGGAAAATATTAAAAAGACATTGGACAAGAGACCTACTCAACTATTGATATTTTTATTCCATCATCATATAGAACAGCAACATATGTAGAAAAGCAAAGAGAAAAACACTCGGATCAAATTTGCTGAATGCGCAACTGCGGAGGTGCAAATGAAAATTAAATAATAAATAAAAAAATAAATTTATAAGTAAACATAACGCTAAATTGAAAATACAACATTAAACAAAACTTAAACTACGAGACATTGAACATAGTAAAAATTAAACCAGTTGAAATAAAAACATACATAAAATAACAAAAAGAAAAACTACAGTAAACAAACACAAGCACAATATAACTACAAACAAAGTAATTGAAGAAAAACAAAACCAAAATTCTTTGGTATTGATTAACGTCACTTCTTTGGCAAATACCTTAAATTGCTGAAAATACTTCTCAACACTGATAGGGAGCTGTCTTTCTGCGTCACATGGTTGATAAGTTTAGTCCTTGGTTCGTCCGTTAGTCTGCAGTCATATATTAGGTATAAGTAAGTTTTTTCGATGGTAAAGTCACAAGGGCATGTCTTATTGTCTGTAAGTTTAAATTTATACAAGTAGGATTTTGTGGATCCATGTCCTGTCAACATTTTTGTGAGGTAAAAGTCAGTTGTTATTTTCTTATTCCTAAAATATTCTTTTAAGTCAGTTATGTATAACTTTAGATGTTGTCCTTAAGTTGTCGTATCCCATATGTATTGCCAATGATCCATATTTGTAACTGTTTGTCTGTGTTTTATTCTTAGGCAATTTACTGTAAAGTATCGGAAGTGGTGCGTCTCTGGGAGCTGACTTAGCAGCCTTGTCAGCTAACTCGTCATCCACGTTGCCAGAGTGCGCTCTCACCCACCTGAAGTTAATGTTGTATCCTGTATTTTGTAAGTGGAGTAAAGTATATTATAGTTTCTTCAATCAATGGTTCATGTAATGTGCGATTGATGAGTTTGTACAACATACTTTGGCTGTCAGTTGTTATGCAAGTAGATGTCCTGTGGAAATTAAGGGTCTGTATATGGTCTTGTGTTTTCAGTATAGCGTACTGTTCATCCTTATTGTTTGTGCACTTAGATCCAAGTCTGTATTTCTTTACGTCAGTCAGTACAACGTCTTCAAAAATGACCGCTGCACATGCTACATTTTCACAATCTTTACTACCGTCTGTGTAAATCTCTGCTTTAGCATGATCTTCTTTAGTAAGTTGTTTGATTTCTGGGAAATGTGCAGGATGCTTCCAATGTCTATAGTAAATAGATCGTTCAACGTCATCGGCAAGTATCCCGTCACAATCTTGGTTGGTCTGAAGTAAGGCATATAGTGTATTCTACTGTTGTGCGATCAAGTCAATGGGGATCATTTTTGTAAGTACACAGGCTGCTTCGTAAGATACTGTCTTGAAACCTTTCACCGTTTTGATTGTCATTAAACTCTGTACACGTCGAAGTTAATCGTATTTTCTCTGCAGTCCTGTGTGCCAGATGACGTCTGTACAAACACGCTTTGCGGATTTTCTCTCATCAATAATTCATTTACGATTAGATCCCATAATAACGGGGATATTGCAGACCCCTGAGGAGTTCCTAGAGTCTGAATTTTGTATAGTTGACAATGATAGATTACAATGAAAGCCTGCCTGTTTTTAAAATAGTCGGAAATCGATTTGTAAATCTTCCATGCACAGTTCACAGTCCGTATGGTGTGTGGAATTGTGGACAATTTGGCATTGTCAAACGCTCCCTTAATATCAATAGATACTAGAACAACGTGGAGTTTTCTATTCAAGCCATATTGAATGAAATCAGTTGCATTTTTTAGTGCATCTGCCGTAGAATTTTGGGAGTGAAGCTAAACTGATTTCTATGAATGTGATCATTGGCATGCGGATAATGTTATAATCGTCGATGAATTAATTTCTGGATAACTTTGCATCCCATGGGAAATAGTGATATCGGTCTTATGACAGATTCTTCTGACATTATTTTTTCTTATATTTTGAAAGGGTATACGTTGGGAAAATTCTTTGAATATATTTCATAATCTTTTCATGAAATTTTTCTTCTAGTTCCGTCCGTGTCGTCAAATTCTTTGCCAACGTTTTGCTAGACATACTGCTAGCTACCTGAGCGATTAATCAAAGACTGGTTACCACTTAGGATGCCTAGCAGCAATGAATTTGACAACAAAGTAGAAACCAGAAGATATATTTAATGAATAGATTAAAAATATTGTCCGTGGCAATATGCTCGGTTATAAGCAAAATTATATACTATTATTTTCTTGATTTCTCATTCACACATATAGTTACATCGTTTTGAAATAGGATAATCTATTTGTAATTAATTAATGTTTCCTAAATTTTTTATTTATGTAAATACTAACTGTTTTCTTTCTTTACAATTATATTTGTAGTTTAAAGGCGTAAATCCTTTAGGTCATCATCACCTATAGTTCACTTTATTATTATTGTTACCTTTATTATATATATATATATTTTTTTCTATTAATTTGTTATTAGTAGCTTACTCTAAATTAATTTTCATTTGCTTAAATATTTGAATTGTAATTGAATTTTACTCTAAGACATCATATCTCATATTTTATTTTTTGTATCATTATTCTAAAGGAACTAAAGTCTCAGAATAGAGACTTTATTATTATTATAATTCATTTTTGATAGTTTAATGCAATATTATTCTGGAAGTAATGAAATATTTCAGAATACTTATACTTGGTGCGCACATTAAAATAAGTCGTGCATGATGTTTTTGTGCCAGTGGTAGGATAAAATCTGGTACGTCAGAGGGAATATCAATTTGCGTCTACACTTTTCTCCTGGCATCCCCGACGGAGGGCATGAGAAAAGCGGCCTACCGCAAAGACAACACGTAGCCTTGAAGGACGGACATGTAAATTTCTACGTGATCAATATTCAAGAAGGAATGATGCCATTTCCCACGGGGCCTCCACCGACGCATACCGACTCACCTCCACAGCAAGGATGGTAAGGATGAGCGGCATGCGGATGCTTCTCTAGCACCTGGACTGTCCTCTTGTCGGGAGTAGGCGGGTCTTCTCTATAGCAGGGTTATTAGCATGCTAAAGGTTAAGCATTAAGGAATCCATATTACCAATAATGACAATAAATAGTTCAAAAACTCAGAAGTTTCTTCAAAATAAAAATAAGGTAAACAAGCGCTTATTTTGAAGAGACTGGGTCAACAAGAATACTCTTACTCTCTTAAATTATCACGACCAATATTTTGAATCGATTCATCAAATATTTCTTCTCGTTTTGACGTTGTCGTCAAATTCTTTGCCAACGTTTCGCTGAGCAAGAAAGAAAATATAGAAATATATATATATATATATATATATATATATATATATATATATATACATAATGAAGACAACAATAAATATATACATTTATAAATACATATATATATATATATATACATATATACACGAATGTTATACGAAAAAACAAAACAAGGGAATAAATAAAGAAGAAGATTATTTTTTTTTTTAGACTAACCTACAGATTTTCCTTTGGTGGGCCCGTTGGGATTTCCATTGTAAACATTTAATAGATAATGACTAGAAGTTTTTCATGCAAATTACCTATGGGGATTGTGCAAGGAACTTGATTACAATTTTGTTGTTGTTGATAACTTTAACTAAAATCATTTTATAATATCCAATCTCCATAAATCACTAAACATATGATTGGAATCGAATCATGTATATGCAAAGATAAATTTAATTATTAAAACATTAAAAAAAACTGTACCACGAATACCCGCGAAGGGTCTGTGGTTCAGTGCATGGTAGAGACTCCACGGTTTCTTGGACAACGGTTATGCAGGGTGGTGATTTGTCCTATATCATGCTCAACCGCCAGATTTCCCCAGTTTTTGGGTACCCACTTTAATGAGGCTGAGTGAGACCTGGGAGGGTCTCCGGCTGCTAACAAATTATATGAAAGTCTTACCACCAGTGGGTTTTCCATTGCAACTCAGCGCTCTACCAGTGCGCCACTCCACTCCCTATTAATGATAAATAGATTTCATTTATTGTAGAATGATTTTAGTTCAAGTTATCTACAACAACGATATTCTTGAATCCATCTACAAGTATTTCTTCTGGTTTCGACATTATCGTCAAATTCTTTACCATCGCTTCGCTAGACATATTGTTAGCTTCTTCAGGGCTCAATCAGTCTCAAATTAAGCCAGGAGGTAGCTCTAGCATAATATAATATGCGTGATCAAATAGAATAAAAATATGGCTATATACTTGTAATGAAATAATTTTACTTTTTAAATCGATTCATATAATTTATACGATTTATATTAAATAATTAAATTATTCTGTAATACAGTTGCTATTGTCATTTTCTAAGATGGAACTCTGAAATCTGTCATTTGGATGTGCATTTTTCAATTGTCTTTTACTTTCTGAGGCTTCTTCACTGTCCACGACTGTGTTCATTTTTAAATGTATTTATTATTCCAATTCGAATTCTACCAGTGGGAGGATTTTCTACTTCTTTGTTCATTTAACATCACTTTATAGTGCTGTGGTTAATCGGACGAGACCACAGTGGGAGCCCTAAATTTTGCCTATCCAGGTTAAATCAGGATAGGGATCTTTACCGAGTACATAGCTAATATCATACAGACTCCCATATAACCTCCCTTCCGAAGGACGGCATAGCTAAGGGTTTTTACTCCCTTGAAAAAAACCCAGGGCCACATGCCCGAGTACGAACACGTAATCTTGGTCTTAACAGGTTGTAATACTAATCACTAGACAATAGAGCGCCTCAGAGTCTCTACTTATTTCTATCTCATGCCATTATGTACATTCATTCTTTTAACTTGATGTATTGTTATTATACAGTTGTAAAATTTAATGAAAAAATTAAAAACTAAAATTATATTGCTTTTTTATGATTATTCTATAATTTTATCCAACACAAAATATTGCTGCATAAACAAAATAAATCTCTTAGGTAGTTAAGTACTGAAGATAATGCAATTAATTTTAAAAAAAAGTTTTATCAACTTTCTAATACTTGAAATATTATGTGGTAACTATAAAGCATCTTTAGAAATTACATTTGGATATATATTTTTTTCGAAGAACCAACAACCAGGTTAGTCATGTTCCTGTTCAGGAATTCGATAGACATTTCAGTGTTCCTGAAGGTTACTTAAACTTTTTTGGAGGAAACTACCTATATCTTGCGAGACGTCTAGTATTTGGACAACTCCTCGGTAGGTGGCGTCAAAGGAGGCGAACCGTGTGATTCCAGCTCCCCGTCTGTTTGAATTTTTCATCTTCTCACGCCCGGATCCGAGCACGGACGCGTCTTATCCAATCAGGGATGAGTTTCCCGGATTCCTTTCCCGCCCTCCGACAAAGGAGAAGAGAGAACTGGATAATCCTCTTATTTACTTTAATACCTCCCTTTCGGTAAAAAGATACGCCTACAATCCTCTCTTGTATTTTCGGAGACTTTACAGAATCCTTATTCGGGGAATCTAAGTGCTCCCTAATTTAATTCTATTAGAGAGAGGTAGGAGGGAGGGGTGTACGAGGAGGAAAGGATATCACATTTTTACCCCCCTCCCCTCCCCCCAGAAGAAATGTTCCCTGCGTCATGTGCATTAACGCTCGGGCGACTTCAAAGGAGGGGAGAGGATGCATCATGGTTCCGGAATGCAGTGCACTTGAGTTCTTCTTTTGTCTTCTTTCCCCATACCCCGATATACATTTTCGAGTCTATTTCTATTTAGTTGGCAAATCCTATTTATTGATTGAAATTATCAATTTCCCCCTTACTTTGTCGGTTATCGCTCGACAGAATTATTGGATAAAAAGATACAAAGATTTTAAATTAGCAATACTTTCGAAATGTGTTCAAAACATTCTCATAATAATATTGAATCGATCATATGATGTTTTATAGCTTTTAGTACTGTAAATTCCACCATAAACCCTACATCAGCGAAAAAGTTTAATCCAGATATCATCAATTGAATATTTATGCCCCTCTGAATTTATTTCTATAACTGAAAACTGTAAAAAAGTTAAAAATATAACTGTGTTTTTGTTATAGATATTTTAACATTTCTAATTTTGAAAGGATATTATTTCACACTATTGAAGGTGAAAAAGGTAGCAGGACTAAATAATATATTTTATTAATTAATTCCTTACTTATGTATTTTTTAAATCATTTATTTTTAAATGGATTCATTTTTATAAAATTAAAGTTATTTAATTTAAATAATTATATGAAAGTGATACATTTTTTTTTTTATTTCGTACATTATGTTCATCTAAAAGTTATTAATTAACGGTTTTAACCTTAAAATATCTCAGGACTTAAGACGTTTCGGACTACACTATCAACTTTCAAAATATTAAATTGGATGAGTTGTTTAGAAATTTAAGGTTTTTACAATTACACATATATTACATTATAAATAGTATTTATAGAAACAGGATATTCATTTTATTTAGTTTGATCAGTGGTCTATGTTATATTTTTATACTGATGTTATTTCAATTTCATAATACTGAATGACATTGAAAGATGTTATTTTTATTTTGTAAGTGAGATTTTTATTAATGTTCGTCATTCAGTATGAGAATAACTTAATAATAATAATATATTTCAAAATAATATTATCGATTTACAACAACAAAATTAATTAATAATTACCTATATCATGGATACTAATGAAAAGGATCGAAAGTGAATAATACATTTTAGAAGATTTAATAAACTGTTTATGGTCCAACACATTTTATTTATTTATATATACTTGATGTTTGTGCCTTATAGTGAAATTCATCAATTCTCAAGCAAACTCTACAGATCGACAACGAAAAATGTGTTTCTTAAACATTCCATGTATTGACGATGGATAAAATAAGTTTACCAAGTTTAAGTTTCGTTAACTGAAAATAAACGTTATTAAAGTTCGCTAAGTTTTTAGCTGTTTGACTAACTTAATTCTGGCTTTGCTAAAAACGCTTTTATGCCCAGGACTTAATGTTGCAACTTAACATGGAAATATGGCCCATTATCTTGAATTCTCAATAAGTGTACGCTTGGGCCATTTCTGAAATAGTGGCGTAAGTGTGTCCTTATATAACACTTCTTTCCAGCCATTTCACTTCTTGTACACCTGGCTTCCTCCATTACGCGTTACCAACATCTTTAGGCTCTTTGAACTCAATTTTCAAACGAATATACGTGTTGAGGTGTGTTACTTGGGTCATAGCTTTCTCAGGAATTATTAAATTTATTCTGGGAAAACAACTTTGTTCTTAACTTCAAAGACCTTTACAAAGCCTCTATAAATAAGGGCTTAAACATAAAATAATCATAACAATGAATAATGAATCTTCTTCCGGCTATTAATTGTTAGTCTTTAATATTTTTTTAAAAATTTTATATAGTTCTTTACCTCTTAAAGTTAATTTATGTAAAATGTACATGCGTTGCTTTTACGTTTATTAGCGAAAAAGAATATTATTTTTTAAAAAAGATCTGTCCAATTGACTCCCGCTACGTGGTATTTGGGATAAATCATAATAGAACAAAATTATTAATGTTTATTTTTTCTAAATCGGAATATAACACCCTGGTAACCATGGCAAGTGGTTTTTTTTTTTACGTTTAAGCTTTAACTTCTTTCGAGTACTACCATTGGGTAGTTCCTCTAATTGGGTTTTCTAGTGCCATTATTTATCTGTCATTATAGTTACTTAATGTATTCTATTATGCTGTAGTAAGTTCCAATAAATAACTTTAAATAAAAACTTTAAATTCTAAATTATCAGTTTTAACTGTACCACAATAGAACCCATGAAGGGACATGGGTTTAGTACATGGTAGAGACTTACCTTTTTGAAGAAAACAGATTTGTAGGTATAATTTGTCCAAGAACACGCTCAACTATCTCAATTTTACCAAAATAATTACTTAATCCTCTAATAATACTATAATCACGTCAGTTTACAAGAGAACTGTTCCAATTTAAATGTCATTCATTTTTTTTCGGTCTGATAATATTTCCGTTATTGCTGTCGAGTATAGAAGACACCAAGAAGCCGAAATAAAGTGACAGGAAGAAATATCGTTATCCAGTAACGACGTCCCATGGGACGGCCCGTTGTACTCTTGATTGCTCGCCTCTCATTGGTCCGTTCCTCAGCCCTCTCATCTCCAATATCTCTTCAGTCGCTGCCACTCCGATGATGCTGATTAATTAACATAATCTTCCTTTACAATGGATGAATTTTACTGGCAGGCATTGAAAAAATAATTAGTTCTGTTAATGTTTTGTTATTGAAAAGAAAACACACATGCTCAAACCATTTTGCTTAGCTTTCAAAAGGATAGTATTCATTTATTGGCCATGCATGTTTACGTGTTTATTCTAATTCAGTGTTTCACAGTTGTTTTGTATCATTCCAATATTTTATTAACAAATGACAATTGCACCCGGGATTAAATACATATTTTTAAAATTTAAATACAGTAGTATCTTATGGAACGGTTGAAGATATTTTATTTTTTACTTTGGGCCTTCGGACATTTAGTGTTAAATAATAGATAACAAATATTTTTAAAAAATGAATTATTTGTTTATGATAGTTATTATATAACGATAACGCAATTATCTTTTCAGATAAAAAAACGTATTATATTAAATGCAACATTTTCCTATAAGTTTCTTCATTGTAAACAAGATTTTTCCCGAAATAATGAAAACATTTTTTAAATCTTTGTATTTGATTGTTTTGTTTACTTGTATTGTATGTGCAATTTTTACATGTAAAATTTGTTTGTTAAATATTTGCATACTATGCGGCAGTTACTTTTTTTATTGGTTTGAGAAAATATTATTTTAGACGTTCTGTTAACATAAACATGAATTTTTTATACTTGATAATAAATTGCCTTTATTTTAATATCTTCGAATATTAGAAAATATTAGACAAGAATGAGATAATAGTCATAGAATTTTTTCCAAGGTCATTTTGAGAGGTAAATTTGGTATTAATAGCATGGTATAGAAACAGTAATGAGAGAACAAAAAATCCTAGACGTTCCCAGGACTCCAACAGCTTATTTTAAAAGATCTCAGAGCCGTTTGAAATTTCGAGGAGAGTGATAGAGATTGGTTGGGTTAGACAAGGATTGCAGTAATGCGGAAGAATGTGTAGTAAGATACTGATGAAAAGACAAGAATTTGATAACAAAATATCGGACGAGAAAACTTGCAATGTTGGGTTTATGATGTATGTTCTTATTAATACTATCATACTGGGTATTATTATATATTATAATATTGCTCTTGTATATTATTACTATTGCTCTGAGAAATTTATATAGGAATAGTTGGATATGTTTGATTTTCCGTTATTTTGCTACCCTCTAGATTTCAAGTATGTTTCAGAACAGAGAATAGTGTTTCAGAAACATGAGGTGTTCTGTTCGCTAGACTGTATAACTGGTCATATCGCGTCAATTAAACTCAAGTAAGTGGTATCACTTAGTATTTCATGTTCACTTTTGTCCTGAGGAAGCCAAGATGGCGAAGTGGGTTGGAAGATGGATGCGTTTTGGGCTTAAAATGGATTGATGAGTATGACCTGGGTTGGAGGAGGAAATTGACATGCCTGCAATTGGATTCACTGGCGTTGATGCATTGATTGCAACACCAATGCTCAATCATGGAAGTCCGTAGGCCTTGGTATTCCAGTTCAATACATTGGTCAGCTCCAAGGTATGAAATATAGTAACTTCAGTATGTTTGATGAAGTTTCAATTTATTGTATTTTATATATTTTCATATTGAACTGTTTTTACTAATTAGTGAGGTCAATGGTTACATTTAAAATAAATTATAATATTTTAAAATTCAATCCTTACTGGTTTGGTTCAGGATCAATTTTTGAACCGCCAATTTATAATTTACTACTCGTACAAGGTTATCGTGTATTATCTCATCGTTAGTTACTTTCTTTTGGAGATTGTGAGGAAATAAAATAATTAGATGATCGATTTTATATTTATACTAGCTGAACCGTCCACGCGTTGCTGTGGCTATTGTAATATTTTTAAATTAATTGATTCAGAAACATATGAAAAACGACAAAAAAGTACTTGCTAGCTTCAAACTACAAACATTATTTGCCCAAAAATACAAAAATTAAAGACAAATATTGATTGAATAAAAAAAAAGAGAGTCATCTGTGGTGTAGTGGTGAGCATAACAACCTACTGTTCCCAAAATTTAGAGTTCACAGCCCGGCAAGTGGCCTTAGGATTATTTAAATGAAGTTAAAATATCCTCAGTTATGCCGTACTTCAGATGTGGCGTAGAATGACGGGTCCGTATCCTGTACGGTACATCAGGTACTCGCTAAAGATCCCAATAATAATTATAATTTGATAGAAAAAAATTTAGGATTCCCACTGTAGCATTGTCCGATCAGTCAAAGCAGCATAAAGTAACTTTAAATGAATAAAATCCAAAAAAACACTAAATCTCAAACTTCAAATAGTTTTCTCGAAGATATTTAGCTTTTAAAAGGCACATAATTCCTCCTCCTTCCGGATCTTGTATGATAAATCATTTATACATTCCGGTTCCAAAAAGGAATATTAAATTGGAACAAAAAATACACTTTTCGTCGATTTTAGAGATTATTATGTTTGCCGAAGAGAAGTGCAAACATGGAAGTCGTGATAATAATGCCATTGCCAGCCAGGTCAAGCACTTCCCCTCTATTGGCCTTTACTGATCGGAAAAGTAATTGCTCTTAAGTAAACTCTTCGGGAAAACACGACGTTGTGCCAGAGTTGGTCGCTACATCCGAAGATATTATTTGCCGAGGCGGTAGGTAAACTGATATAAAATGTTGGCGGCGCTACTAGCATTATAACCACTTCTACCGTTATGACTGATATTTTCATCTTCTTTTTTTCCGAGAGACAATGTCTGGTTTGGGAGAAAGAGCGAGATTCTTTCGTAATAAATGTTCCACGGCGAGTAAATCTTGGACACTGTTCAAGATATTACATTCTAATCTAACCGTACCACCGTGGTTTTAATTTATTTAACAGTCAACAGAATCTAACTGGATAAATCCCATAACATTTACAACAATAACTTTCGTTTTAATATTCAATTTTATATATATCTAATTAATAACGTCCTTTATTTTTCATTTGGGGGATGAACAATGCTCAATGTTTAGCTCAGTGTAGATTATAACTTTCTGTACTGTTATTCAAATTTGCAATCGTTTCATGTTTTATATCTTCCCCAACACTTAGACCTTCATAAATTATGCAATCATGGGGTGCCCAATGAGCCGTGAATATTTTAGAGAAATTAATCAGTTGAGTGAATCATTAGATAGCCAGCTGGGTCCTTAGAAGCAGGTGGGTGGTAAAACGGACGGCGGATCTGTCCTTGTCAGGGTTCTCGGCTGGGAATGAATATTCTGCATGGGCGATGGCGATGAGGAGAGGAAGTGGAGGGTAGGGGACTTGACAAATGGCTAAGCCCTCGTACCGTGGGACTTGGCAATTATTAAAAATGCAATAATAAATCTGACCGGTTCTTGAGCGCGTTTAATATCCCCACGCTCAGGACGGGAATGGCCTAATTCATTTAACCATTTTGATTCCATTTTATCTAAGCCCTCAAACCCTTTCGTTGACGGTAACTGTTAGAAAAAAAATTTTTTTTTTTGCTTTACAGACTGTTAGTAGAGACTACCAAAGAGCCTAGGGTGCATATTAAATACAAGAGGCGCTATTGGCAATTGCCTTTAAAAGTGATTAAAGTAAGTTGATTTGTGAGGACCGTTCCGTACACTCACGATTTTGGATGCCCTAAGGATACTCTCCAGTTCATTCGTAACTCCATTTACAAAGCGAAAGAGAGGGAAATGTCATCTCCATCGATATTTCTACTTAACGATTCTGTTAGTGAAAAGAAACTCCCTATTTATGGGCTTTTCAATCATTATTTGTTGTATATATGGAATGTACCGTACCGTACTTCGAAGTTAACTTCAGCTTTCCGCGCGGGATAAATATGCAATCAGTTAGACCCACTACATCTCCACCAACATTAGAATGTAGATGTATTTCTACACACCAACATTAGAATGCAATTCTAAGTATAAATATTAAACCATCTCTCGTCTTGGGGCTACACTTAGAATTTGTGCCGCAAATAAAATTATATTATGGAATGCTTTGCAGATTCATTATGTGAAATGAGGGTTGGAAAGTATTCAAGCCAGGTACTGCAAGTGACTAATACAAAATACCCCATCCATAACATTTTTAAAAGTATTATCAGTTTTTCTTGTAATATCATAAAGCATATATTGCCCCGTAATGTAAAAATACTCAAATAGAGTTTACTTGGTTTACCAAGCAGTGATTTTTATAGCTGATAGTACTAATTTTAATATAAATAGCAATAACATGTTGAGTGTGCAATATAATTGGGTAACACAGCTAAGGAAAACTCTGAAAAGTTTTGGAGTATTTTATCCGGATTAGTTTGGAAACCCATAGGCATTACAATAAGATTAGGAAGGAGATTCAAAAGCTAAAGAGTAATCTTCAATGATAAAGTTCTATCGTTACTCCGAAAATCAACCCATAACCATTTTTACAACATGGTTTTCGTTAATGCGGACGTTCCTTAAAAATAAAGTAAAGATATCTATAATACAGTTGCCCAATCTTGACTCGGATATTTCTGTAGTAAACGATGCCTTCTGCCACTGGTTAAATTAAATTAAATTTGCGATTCATATATAACGAGTGATAGTTAACTCACAGGAATATATATGTATTCATAAATATTCATGCCAAATAGCTACAAGATTATTATTTAATTAAATTTGTTTACTAACCTGTCAGCAGATTGGATGTTTCAATAATAGTATTCAAAAGTTTAGCAACCTTTTCATCGTTAAATTAATGTTTGATTTTGATTTATTTTTTATTTTATATTAAATAGGAAGTATTGTTCCCTTAATAGTGCTATATGTGACACTATTTGAAACGTTAAGGAGTATCTAAATAAATATGGCAAGATCCCTGAGCAGGTAGCTTAAGTGTCCCTTAGGACCGTTCCCTGACGATGAGGGTGATACCTTAAGCTACAGGACAGCGGCTTTCGTAGGCAATAAGCGGGCAACTCAAGAAGTAAGAGTCACATAAAGCGAAAGGATTCCCCTTTCTTTTGTTTGTTTGCACGTAGATATATAAGTTAACTTGTAACGATCAGCACACAATAAATATAATGTTATTTAATGGATTGAAAATTATTTGTATTTACTAAACAACTCCTAGTCAGTCAAACACGTCAATCTTTTGAAACGAGGGAGATGGGTTTTTAGTCATTAATGCTACAGTATTACTGTACCTCAGTGGTAACGATCTCAGGGTGCCATCCCTTTTTATTCTTTAAATATTACTGAGATCAAAGGATTCACTTTTCTCTGAGATCATTGCTTGGGAAGTGAAGCCAATATAGCAATAGCTCGATGAGTTCCCGTCTAGATTCTCAACGAATGTTGGATAAACGTCAAAAAATACTTGAAAACTAGAAGTAAAAACTGATATGGTTTCCGTATTAGAATCATAGATTAGAGTAAAGCCATGCCAATCAGTAATGTTCTTAACTAACGTGATGGAAACAGGACTGATCTATGGTCTCAGTCAAGTCAAGTAAGGTTTTCTCGTAACCGCAGTTTAAATATTTTTTCTACCTAATCGTACCAGAAATCCAGCAGGGTTATGTCAGATTTCCTGTTAAATACACTGGGACGAGGTAAGGAAAAACATTGATGATATTATTAATGAAAGGAGGTGACAAGATTGTTCCCAAGAAGAAAAAATACATTGAAGGGGAGGGAGTGAGCAAGATTGGTCTTAAATTATTCCGTGAACTGAAGACGTAACACGGTTAGCCACCCCCTTCTCTAATTTAATATATTTTCCATATCTTTCCAATTACCCAGGTTGAATTTTTAACGCTATTAATTCGGAGGAGACCCTGGTTCTTGACGGAGCTGTTTGAATTGATTATGGCAAGCAATTAAGATCTCCCGGAGGAGGAGGTTGTGGGAAGAGTGAAACATCTTTCTCGCTATCTCGTTTCTTGCTCCTTCTGCCTGCCACGATTTTTCAGTTTATTAAGAATTCAAAAATGTGTCTACTTTCTTTTTTTTGCTGCGTTTATAGCTTTCTATGTTTAAGAAAATGAAATTGAAGAACACCAATTACTGCTTTGTTTCTAATTGAAACATAAATAAAAAACTCCTCAGGATATATATAGCCTCAGGAATTTTCTCAACCCTTATGAGCTTTCTGATGGACCACTAAGACATGAGTTGCTTCGAAATAGCCCACAACAAGTTTTAACTATTCATTCGTTTCCTTTTTAATATTCACGAAAATAAAAATAATTCTATTACTGACTGTACATAGATTATAGACACACACTGCCGTCATATTTACTTCGAATAGTTTTTTGAAATGTTCATTTCTTGATGAAATTATAACCGCAATATACACATTTCCCTTAATTACACATTTTTTTTTTAATAAAAACTCAATATTATTTTTGTTTTCGAGAATATTTAAAAGGAAACGAATGGAGAGTTAAAGCTTGTGAGTTGTGACTCCACGCGACAAACTGTGACCTGTGAAACTGATATATTTTTAAGCATTATATTTTCTAAAAGTTAAAAATTAAAATATTTTTTAGAGTGGGTTGCCTGTTGTGTTGTGGTTTCTTCGTACTCGTTAAAGATCCCTTGCTTGATTGTACGTGTATAGTCAAAATTTACAGCAGCATCGTCCCATTAGCCGTAGGAGCATTAAGGGACGTTAAATAATTAAACAAGTATGACTCTGAGACTTTTTTGTAATTTCTATTATGATACTTCAACTGAGTTCGAAGCAACTGAGGCTTAAAAAAGGAACGGATTCAAGTAAAATACAGAAATTTGCGCAGGAATGGGAGTCTAAAGGTAGAACGAAGAACAAATAATGAAGAGAAAAGCGTATGGATTGACGGGAGAATAGACAATTGACAGGGAGGACTGGAAGGACAGCTTGACAAACAAGAGTTTTTAATTTTATTGTATATTGCTTTAAGCGGTATAACAAAAAGTTTTGATATTCTGTTTTAAACATTTGGAATAATAATGTGGAAATACTTTACCTCTTAGACGTGATATTATTTTCGAATGATATTTAAAAAGACTTAGCTCATGTGATTAATAAAAAAAGTAATTTTTACTTCCTCCTTTAAAGAGAGGTCATTTCGGCAGAGGGCGTTAGGTTAGGCTCCTAGAGGGTAGGGTTCGGAGAGGTGTGGTTTCGATTCCTTTCCGCGTCATTTAATTTGTTACGTGCCGTTCTCGCCGAAGGTGCGTTGATAGTTGGGCAGAGCAGTGACCTCTTTCTCGCTTCCAAAAGTTTAAAAATATGTAAGATTTTCCGTAGGACTACCAGTACCAGCGTTCATCAAGGATCCTAGCCTTTTATCTCACGTTTTCTAAAAGTACAGTAAGTATCGTTCCATATGAAATGTCCGTCTTTATTTTTTCTAAAATTCAAAGTTGAATTTATGGACCTCTGTTGTTTTCTATGGTTATGTTTACGTATTGTAATGAGCTCTTATTTATCCACTCTTTGTTTGGTATTATTTCTATATTATCTCCGTATTATATTCTATATTCACTCTCACTACAATTGAACGAACATAGTTCAGTCTACTATCAAATATAACCAAGGCTGATTTAATGCCATCACATATAACACGTGATTTTAGTGTAATTTTTTTATGAGTTTAAACTTGGACACTCGGCAGCCAAAGCTGAAAGATACGTTACCACCGCTTCGGCATTGGTTTGAGGAAATTTCAGCTAGTGACGCAGATTAATACATAAATATTCCATTTCTCTTTTCTACCCTGAGTTGAAACCTTTACGTCCAAATTGCACTGCAGGGATATTGACATAGTGCAAAAAAACAAGCTGCATTGGTATATCGAAAAAGAACTATACTCTAGCACGACAACGACAGACCTAGTGTTTCACGACAGGCAGTGAAGAAACTGAAAGAGCCGGGTAACGAACTACTCCCATACCCACCTTATTCGCCTTATCACCAACAGAGTAAGATTTTTAAAATTGTTTTCAAGTCAAAAACACATTTTCATACTTTTTCATTTCATCACTAATCTTTACAAAACAGTGAAATTTTTAGTTCTGGGATTGCAAATTTTTAATCAAATTTAAAATCCCAGAACTGAAAATTAATAAAAATGTATAGAAAATGGAGATAAGTATCATCACTACAAATGTGTTGATTTCCTAATGTTAATTCACTAAATAGCCTTTCCTTTTAAAACAGACGCTTCAGGTGAGACGAACCAATATTTTCGTTATGGATTCGAGAACATGAGTTGAATCTGTTGGCTTTCGCTGATACTCGCTAAGTTCAGTGTGTTTATTATACATTATATGACACTACTATACATTTCCCCTTTAAGCATGCCACTTAATTTCCAGAAACTCCATTTGGAAGTACTTTTTGATCCGGGCTATGGCGATGAGACGGAATCCGCTAACTAAGTAGCCTCCTGGATGGAGAAACCCCTCCCGTAAACACCTCTCCGCACTGGAGCTGGAGGCTATGAAGGCCCACTAATGCTCCCTGGAACACCTCGGCGGCCCATTCTCTCCCTTTATTGTCTATTTAGCAGGCTACTCTGCCTCCTCCCTACTGATGAATTATTTAGAGGGTGTAAGCACTGATGGTGTTCCCACCGGGGACCGGGAGGAGGTGTTACGCCGAGCGGGATATCCTATCAAAAGGATTCTTCTGATTAATATTCTATAAGCAGATATTTTATTCAGATGTGAGAAAGATGGTTAACGAGTTTAAAAAAAAGTATTTGTTGCCAAAATAAAACCAATTATTAAGAATGTAGAGTAACATTACGTACGTATCTTCTATGCTTTAAAGAGGTAAAGATGATGCACGACTCAATTGCCCAATAAAGAGAATATTGTCTTAATATTGATAAGTATGGGAGTTAGAATGAAATAAAAATATAATAAGACATTTTAAATAAATGGCAATCTTTCTTAAAACTTCTTGAAGACTAACTATTGCAGTCGGCGATTTTTCTTCCGGGTACTTGAATATATATGTATAATAGGTAAACTTCAACACTCAAAAAATATGTTGAAACTTTTTTTTTTTATGTAATAATGACTCCCACCCTTACCATATTTTCATGTAGTAATCACAACTATTTCCTTTTACATAAAACTACTTATTTTTTCGTTGAAGTCCGAATAATAATCTGCGATGAACTTTTTTTTCTCTCGCCCTCTCTTTCTAGAGGAACCACAAACCGACGGAGCCACCCTTCCTGAATTCGTGGTCATCGTTCATTTGAGCAAGCATTTTTTCTCTTCCATCATTTACTTTCTCAAAATATTCTTTTCATACGATTCGGGGGCAACATCGCACCCTTCGATTACCTTTCTATGTTACCATTCCTCGTCCGTGGAACTGCAAATCCGAATCACTTTATTGATTGGAGGTCTTTAGTTCGGATGCCAGCAAATGATATATTCTTGTCAAATGCAATGTATGTCCACCCTTGTTTTACTGAACACCATACGAAGTTGCTTCGTTTTATTCATATCCAGTTGATGCATTTGTTAAACCGACAAAACTTTATGTAAGTGTTGGGTGGTGATTGCATTGCATGTGGGGAACTTCGTCGTTTTGTCTACATTTCAGCGGCCAACAACGCTCTTATATATTCTATTATCAACTTCTTCTCCCACTTTACTTAAATCGTTAATGACTGTTTCTAGTGAGGAAAAGTAGTCCACTACTTCCCAATCGCAGAACAAACGGACATCTTCATCTTAATATGTAGACAACGAGGTCATACTTTAACGAATGTTTATTTTCATTCCCTTATGTTGGAGCTCCTCTTCCATTCTACAAGTGTGCTTGCTGCTTCCTCGCCCAAGATTCTCCCAAAAGGAACGTTATCGTCACCGTAGAGAATGCTCTTGACCACAGACAGAATGCAATTATATCTTCCTTTCATGTTTTATAGATCACATCGACAAAACATATGAACAGCAGAAGGCTAAGACGATCGCTTTACGTGATTCCTTTATCCATTTGGAAGTTATAAGTCTCTCTCTAATTGATGAGCACCACATTTTAACAACTTTAGTAAGTTTATTTTATTGCTGTGATTACATCACCTGGAGTGTACGCGAACTAATGAAAATGCGACTTGTATTGTTCCGATTTATACCAGAGGCGTTATCACGTAAAAAAAGAAAAATCCTCATATATAGTTTATTCGAAATTTTGGAACTTTCAATCTTATGAGCTAATAAAAAGTTAGACAGTACCCAAACGCCGTTACCTTTTAATTCGAGAAATTGTTAATTTACCATTATAATTATGAATAGATATGAAAATTATTTATTTTAAAATTCCAACATTCTAAATAATGATAATTAGTATAATAATAAGTAAAATGGGTCTTAGAAAGGAAGCGATTTAGCAGGTCTACTACCAACAAGAAAAAGAGTCACATCTGAAGAACCAATAATACTAAAAATCTCATTCGCATATGCACCACGTTTCCGCTATTGTTCTCTAATTTTAGATTATCTGTAATCAAATGTCGGAGATGAGGCGGAAAGGGATTTCTTTAACGTAGTAAGTCTGAATCTCTACGTTCCATTAAGTAAGATTTTACTACTGTGAATTGGAAGTAATGTTATCCTATGGGATTCTTAATAGAATAAAATAGAGTTTCACCATCTATGATAGGTCTGTCCAGCTCCTAGGCTATGGACATAACCTAGATGTTATAGGAAGATGCCTTAGAGACGCTCAGGCAGCCTTTCAAGTACTGGAGCAGGCTACGAGACAGTTGGGTCTAAAATAAATGCTTCTACGACAAAGTATATAGCAATGGGGCAGGAAGTGACACCATGAGAAACCATAACTGTAGGCCCATATACATTTCAGCTCGTTGATGACTTTACGTACCTAGGCTGTAATGGGAACATCAAAAATAATATAACAGCCGAAATTAATGCAAGGATCATGAAATTCGGACTTAGGGGTCTTTTGAATGAGGTCAAAAAAATTCTTAATATACAAACCCTCATACGGCCAGTGTTGACACATGGATCGGAAACATGGAATATCTCCAAATCGGATAAACTGGCCCTGTCAATACACGAGGGAAAAATATTACGACCCATTTTAGGGGGAGTCTGCATCGGCCAGGTGTAGAAAAGAAGAACCAACCGGGAATCGTATGAGGTGTTCAAGGAATCAAATGTTGTCCACTCCATCCGTTTGGGAAGACTGAGATGGGCTGTTCATATAGCTCGTATGAGCAATACAGATATACCGAGGAAGACCATAGAAGAAGAACTGCGTTTATTACTCGCTCCATAATTTCCTTGTATTCCATTATTTTATCAAATTTGATTCAAAGTCATTTTTATTAAACGAAATAAGTTATAAAGAAGAAGTAATAGAGGAAAATAAATGGCTTTGCCTTTCAGACCTACAATAATTGCTATGATAGTTACAAGGATTCTTGGCAAGCTCTAAGGATATTACCCAACTGTTGATCCTATTCCCTAGTCTTGTTTCTTCTGCCAACGTCGGCAACATCATTGTTATTTCTACATTTTATTTATTGTTGTGGAATTCTATCATAATTTAATACTTATTTTGATGAATGAGTAGTTATCGCAAAACCTGTTGCGGCATAGAACTTTTTTTAAATTTATTACTGCTAAATAATAAATAGTAATTTTAGTTTTGACAAGTATATGAAGAATTTGGACGTAATGATAATTCTTAAGATCCAATCAGAATACCTTTTTATGTAGAGCACATCTAACGTTTTACAACAAAAGTAAATATTTTTAGTTTGTGTTTGAGATATAGTTCTAAATAGAAGCTATATTTTATGATTGTATTGAGGGTTTTCATCCTCATGAAGTGAATCCCTCGTTGTGTGTATTGTCTTGGTCTGTTATTTTTTTTAATGTTTTGAATAAAATGATTAGGTATCAAAACTTTACAAATTTGTAAACCAGAACTTTCAAAAGTATTTGAGAGAATATTACCATGTGCTTGTAGATAAACCTTTAGTTAGTAGCAATAACATTGAACTAAAAACAATTATAAATAGTGAATTGAAAAATTAATGGCTTTCTGTGTAACTCGTATTGTAACTTTCTTTCGCTAGTTTAAGACATACTTGAATGTTTCTTTTGAACGTTTATTTATCACACATATAATTGTCCATAGTTAATAATCATCAAGACAGTTCAAGTAGTCCTTATCTAGAAGTAAAGTAGACACCAAGCACTGCCATTAAGTCAGCTGATTATGTTCGTCCGCGGATGGCTAAGCCGACTCCTCCGGATAGTGTAAATCTTTTTTATCCTCGAAGGAGCTTTCCCAATTTGGAAGCGGAAGCCAAGAAAGTGTTATAACTCGCTAGTTATCTCATATTCGGTAATTTAAAGTTGCGGCGCTATCAGAGCCACTTCCTCCTGGGCTTGGGCCAAATAGGATCCTTATCTCCTCTCTCGTCGCTAATAATACATTGTATGCATAATCTCTCTCTGGGGATATACCTCCCTCGTTTGTATTTGCTTATCTAATGCAGTCGTGTAATTTTATAAGTTTCTGTCTATAAAAGTGTAATAATAGCGGGGTCATTTAATTTTGTTAAACCTGAATTGAATACCTCTTTGAAAATTTACCATAAGTATAGAATACTAAATACTGGTAGTATAAAGTGCTATATTTATATACCGCTTTGTTGAGCGAACAAAGACATACCTCAAAAATGCCAATTAAGTATTCAGTAGCATTTGTATCAGATGAAGCTTTTTAATTCAGGAACGATATATCTATATATCTATATTCCATTTCCAATATAATTTTCTTTCTTAATAAAGTCATATTTTGAGTTGTTTTAACTTGAATGATATTGTGAGTAATGACATATGTTAAAATCACAGAAGTTTCAAAATTTTTTTTCAAGCCTAAAAATTTCTATTGGTTAATAGAAGGATTTCAATATCATCATTACAATACAAATGCTTTGATTTACCAATATCCAAATTTTTAATTTTTTAACTCACATGCCTCTATTGAAAAATTAAGTTTTTTTGAGTTACATTACATTGTTCTTTTCTGTATTCAAATAAGAATACCATAGAATAAAATTGAAAAAAAAAATAGTCTGTAGCCTTATAGAAATGAATAACTCAGTTGTTTTATATAAGAAAAAACAACGTTTTTAACAAAAAAGGTTGGAATAAAAATTAACCAATAAAATCACAGATATGAAAACTTTTTTTTTTGTCACTATGAACAATCAAGATCTTTGGCCGAGCGATGTGGTCATCTTCTAGACATACATGACTTGCGGGGACAAATAACTTGAGGGTCCACTCAACCTTACGTTGCTGCGAACCTTGTTAAATAAAAAACAGAAAAAACCTGGACAACGGTTCTGCAAGGAGGTGACTTGTCCTAGGTCACGCTCAACCGCCAGGTTTTTTCTCCCTTATTATGGGTACCCTATTTATATAATATTTTATAGAGGGTGGGTGAGCCACAGGAGGGTCCTAGATCCTATATGATCTATCTCCGGCTGCAAACCGACTAAATAAAAGTAACTGCCCGCAGCGGCATTTGAACCAGTATTTCCGGCATGGCAACTCAGTGCTCAACCACTGAACAACTCCGCTCCAATTCTTAAATACTGTTTGAAATATAGCATGCATAGTTTATTTATGTATCTTCGTATGATAAACAAAATTGGATACTTTTATCAGGTTCTCACTACAAATACTACTCGATATTAGTTCAATTACATTACTCCAATGCTCCAATACATTTATACAAGCTGTTATTTTTGAAAGTGGAATAAGCCATAATGATGATGATAATAACAGACATTAATGATTATTATTTCATAATAAAATATGAAAGTTTTAGGGGGTTTAAGGAATGGAAACCTTTAGTTATTGCGAATATGATAAACTGGATTCATATCACTTTCAAAAATATCAGCTCATGTGATTAGAAACGTTATAATTTTTAAAATTATAAAAGTTGTATCATTATTATAATTACTATAAATAGAGGATACGGAGTGGTGTCCATATAAATTACGATCAAGAAGAACTTGTTAGTAAATATTTATGATGCAAGCCTTATTTCGTTTCTAGAAAAGAAAATAGTAAGACAACCGTAATCGAGTTGGCTTCGACAAAACATGATTTGTTCCACTGGATCGATCCTGCGATGATTGAAGGATACAGGCAATGCTAGGAATTCTGGAAGCTGGTAACTAGGGCGAACATTGTTATATCAGATACAGCTATTGGGACACAAAGAGCAGCGGTAGAGAAAGGCCAGGGTCGTGTTTACCGAGGGTCAGCTGTATATCAAGATGGCAGATAGGAGGGGGGTTGTGGGGGGTGAATCCCCAGGAGCAGGGCATTCCCAGTCCGGAGCGGTCCCCTGCTACGTGCCTTCTATACAGGCCTCGCATCGCTTCTCTCCTCCTACATCTTCTATTTTAGGAGCTATGGCCTCTCTCTCGGGAAAATCACTTTATGTCGGGGTTCTTTGGTTTTCCAACCAGATTACAATTGTTAATTAAGTTCTACATTCGTTTGGATTCAATCACATTTAAGAAATAGACTAATAGAATAAATTATTAGTCTAAAGTGGTGACTTCGTCCGCAATTTCGTCGGAATGATCTAAAGTGATATCCGATAAAATAAAATAAAAATTGGGACCAAGAGTAGGAGAGGCATCCGCTGAATCACCTCTGTCAAATAAAAGATGCAATCATTGCTTGAATCCCTCCAAACGGCTTAACGTCAAAATAATGCGACTTGATAAGCAGGCTAAGAGTCGGACATACTGATTCAGCTCCATCTACTTTTAGAGCTGTTTCAACCAACCTGCCAAATTGGGGTTATATAGAACTTACAGTGAAGCACCTATTTGAACGTATGAGTTAGGAATAAGAAGAATAAATTTGAATATTGAATCCTGTTTACCGTTCTAAGAAAATAATAAAATACAGAAGACGCCTCTACGTTAATAGAAGAAATTAAAAAAAAAAATTTGTCACTAATGGCCCCAGCAGTCAAAATCACATTAAAAAGAATATATAGTCTAAATCTACAAGGTATATAACATGCTTTATAAGAGCTGAAAGGAATCTGTAAATACCTGTATCACTACACTACTTAGGGCTACTAGCCTAGAACTAAGGAGCTACAGGGAGGTGATTTGTTCTAATTAGCCCTGCAATGAGGGGGGCTAATTACCGTTCTCATAACATATTTTATCATTATTTATGGATTTATATATAATATCTTTGCCTTCTTTATAATTAATGTTAACCAATTGACGCTCATTTTTAGAACCGGTGTATTGAGTGCTTCCCAGATGACTCTTTTTTTGTCCATTTGGTTTGTTCTAGGTGATTTTGTACTTAAATTATTGTATTGTTCAATAATTTATATCAATCGTTACATACATTGTTTTAATTTTAAGAATATAGTACTGAAATAAACATGCAACGGCCGTCCATTGACGTCATTAACGGTCCAATTATATACTGCATGACTTATAAGTCTTTCATTTATTTTTGTTTTAATTTAAGCGCTTCAATTAACTACATTATGTCATTTTATTTCTATAGAACCAATTAATAATACATTACCGTAAACACTAAAAGTTAATTAATATAGATATGAAGGATGCAAGGTTTATCCCATATTAGAGTTTATATTTTCCAATAGTTTACGGAATATTTGTCTTGAAAAGCATCAAACTATTTCTGAATCTCGTAAATAATTAAACCTGTTCTCAATTATCCTATTAAAACCTAATATAAACCTAAAATTTGTGTATGTTAATATTAGCGTTTCACGAGAAAAGGTAGTAATTAAAAAAAAACTCATAACTACCATAAAATTCAACCATTATATCAGGACTGCTATATCAGCTTTTTGTTAGGCATTATTAATTTATAGAGATTGCAAATTTAGCGGCGTGAACATAAGTTGGTCCGTTGTAAGAATGATGGCGCTGGGTCAATCCATCATTCTCCTTCCCTACATTAAACATTTCATACTGTATGAAATCAATTTGTTAAATACTTTTAGGCATTTTTCAAAGATACACTATTTCTTTGCGCTCGTGGATTTCATTCTATGTCGTCTTTGGAAATTAATGGGTTTTATAACACCACTATAACCTTCCCAATATTTATACAATAAAAAAATGGAACATTTCATTTAAGGTAGTATATCGTCGCTGTCAAAACAATACCGCCTATCTCCAACTTTTTATTAAAATGAGTTAGTAACGGTAACGCATTCTGCAGGTTGAATTGCACACTAAGGAATGCGCGTATTAAGGAAAGTATGATTTTTTGATGCTTCTTTTCCATAGTTCTAAAAAAAAATTGCCAAGTCTCCAGTCTGCGTGGTTTTTTTCTTCATAGAAGTGTGCATAGGCGGTATTGTTTTGGCAGTGACGATATTCTTCATGGGTTGATTCAACTAACAAAGATTTTGAATTTTTTTTTTACAATATTATTAAGTACTATTTATTTTAGAAATAAAAATATTATAATATTTCATTTTCTAATATTTAGGTTCACTCTTGAGCTGGTTCATTTCCTCTTTTTTTTTGGTACCTTTTTTTAGCTGTTGTTTTAAAATAGGTACCCACGGTTTCACTAAACCTTAAATTCTAGTAAAACTGTATTAAAAATTGTATTGAATCAGTATTCGGTTTACAGTTAGTCGATATATGAATAATAAATAAAAATATAAATCAAGACATGTGATACAATAAACATCTAAATTTATTACAGAGACATGAAGTCAAAGACAATATTTATATTTTATAATTGTTCTAAATATTTATTAATGAATTTAGAGAAATAGTTTGCGGCACTCCATGTTTACTTGCGCTTATAATTTTAAATTTTGTAATATTGTACGATCCGATTTCAGATATATGAGTATACAAGTAATTTTTAACAGGAATATTCGAAGGCTTTCTTTTATTTAGTATATTTACTGCATAATAAAATATAGAATTATTTTGTACTCACGTGCTTTATTTCAAATTTGAATTGCACATGAAGCAGCTTACCCACCTGAAAAATATTAATGAAGTAAATAATGCTAAAAAAGGTCATGAAACACAGTATAAAAAAAAAACATAATTAATAGATCACAAAACAATTTATTAATTTAAACAATAAACTTATATAATTATTTTGCCTGAATTTGAAACCTAATTAATTTAGAATAACGTGAATAATTATAAATTTATATTTTTATAAATTCAGGTTGATCTGAAAAGTAAGCAACAAATATTCGGATTTTTCATTTGAAAATATATATTTGTTTCTCCCTAATCTTCAAATTATGAATGGATAAATTTGAGGATGAACTATATGTTAGGATTCAAGAGTTTTGATATTACCTCCATTCAAGGATATAAAACTTAAATAGGAATAAACAAGTTTAAGTATTCAATTAGCCTAGGGAATCATTAACATGTGTTGATATATTGATATTTAGATCCATTACAATAAATCTCTTATCGCTCGTTTATTTAAAGTGAAAATTATTTCAAACTATCAAGAACCGTTTTATCTTTCAGCGTTTAATATTTATATTATTTTTTTAATAATTAAAGCAAAAAAAGTATGTTTTTCAATTTACTTATTTATGACTTACTGATTAATACTAGTATTGGTTTTTAATTTTTAACTAATATAAATTTTTATTATAATAATTTTATTATTTCCAGGTAACCGTCTCTCCGGCTTAACCTCTGTTTCTTTGCCCGATCAAACGGATGAGAGAAACTTTAGTGTAATTAACAATCATATAAAAATAATGTTGATTAAATTATTTTACTGATTATTATATATTTTTATATATTGATAATGTCAGTAAACATGTACAGAGTTTTTTCTACTCATCGAAAACCAAAATTTTTTTTTTACCTCAAATTATCTGATGTTGATTTCTACGCTTTGATATAATATAATGTAATAAAGCTTTGAAGAAGAAATGATAACAATTTATTTGATCAGGACATTTGCGCTGGAAAGGGATAAAAAAATTCTTTGACATGTGTCCAACCATTAATTATTCGAATTAGGGAAGTATCGGTAGCCTTTGATCATAAAGAGTCGAAGAGTTTTTAGGTTTGTTTGCTTTATCCTGTATTTTCCCTGGTTTTTTGTCGTTTGTATTTTATAAAAATATTTATGGTTGACTAATCCTAATTATTATTTATTTATATTGTATTTTTCATGTTGGTCTGTGATTGGTAAATTACTGATAGTTCTATTTTCAGTAAAATGATTACTTCCAGTGTTTAGGGAAATTACGCTCTTAATGGCTTAGGAAAGGGGACAGTAGATCATCTGAAATTAAAATCCAAAATTAGGTCTACGGTAGTTATTTATTTGCAAAAACTAAGCGATGTTGAGTGTTGAGTCTCCTTGATGTTGAGTGTCCATAAGCAGTTCTACCTACCTACCTACTAAGCGATGTTCGGAAGAGGCAGGCTAAAAAGAAGCTATTTACACGTTTACATTTTAAATAATTCACTAAAAATTATTTATCTCAGTTCTGGAATGAGTATGAAAACAATATTGTCTCGAAACGTCACCAAAAGGAAGATTAACAAACATACTTAGTCTCAAGAACTGAGAGTAAAACTTATGTAAAGAGTATTCAGGAAGAAGAGAATTATGTTTATATTAAATAGTTGTATTTATTCTTGGTACTCACTTTAGAACACCTCTCGTCATCACTCACTTCATCACCTCGTGAAACAATGGTTTGTTTGATTGGTATAATATTATTTAGTTTTTGCGAATTTTCTTAAAGCACTAAGGAAAAATAAAAACAAGATGGGTTCGTATTTTGGATGTAGAAACCATGGAAGTGTATTATTTTTTTAATTATGATCAATCAGAGGTACTATAAATATCATTATATTTATATATTTATATTTAGGATTTCTTTACGTTCAAACCGATTCATACTAAAGCTTCCTTTTCCATTGCTCCCTGTCAATGGTCTACTCCCCCGTCAATCAATGTCCGGCTACTTTTTCCTGTACATTGTTTGTCCTTTGTTCTACCTTTAGATCCCCATTCTTCTGTCATTTTCGATATTCTTCTAGAATCCTTTCGTTTTATATAACTCCGTAATCTTATTTCCTTGACCAACTCTATTTTATTTATTTATTTTTTATTTAATTTCTCTGACTATGCAAATGTGATATACTTTTGACATTCTTCAGTGATTTACTCATACCTTAATTGCCGGCGGATCATATCTAAATATCAATTTACAATGTTAAACATAATATACCCTGTACAGTGTACACTGTTGGATATATATGGATATAAAAGTCTCAGAGCATACATCATTAAGATTATACAATAATATAATTATGTGAATCGGGGTAGCTCAGAGTGGAGATTGATTTGTTTCTATGCTGAAAGTTCCGGGTTGAAATCCGGCTGTGACAGATAAATTACTTAATCTATTAACAGCTACGGATGTATCCGGTGGAATCTACAGGCCATCCTGGAGCTTACTCAGCCTCTGTTCAGTGAGTACCCTAAATCGGGTTGGAAAAGTTTGAGCGTCATATCGGCCAACTCAATTATTATAAAAAAGGAATTACATAGAAAGTAATTATAAAGAAGTTTTTTATATTCGGGTATATTTTAAACAAAACAAACTACTTTTTTGTTAAATAAATCAACAATTTTGATAACTATCATACAAATTATCTTACAAATTTTTTGTTATTGTTTATTAAAACTAATTATTATTATTATATTGGCTCTACGGTCCTACACGAACTCGGGCCTCCTTCACCACGGTCAACCAATCCCGATCCTAGAGTATTCTCCCTCCATTCTTGAATTCCCAGCACCTTTAAGTCCTCCTCCACATCGTCCAGCCTTCTGATTCGAGGGCGTCCTCGGCTTCGTTTGTTGTCTGATTTCCCAAATAGCATTCTCTTTGATATCCTATGGTCAGGGATTCATTCCACATGCCCCATCCATCTTAGTCTGAATCTCTTTAACAACGCCATCATGTCAGGTTCTCCAAACGGGTTCATCAGCTCCTCATTCCTTCTTCTTATCCATACCCCATTTTCGGCCACTTCACTCCATATTCTTCTTAATATTTTCTTAATCTTGACTATGACTACCGATGGTGTTAATAGGGCTTTATATAGTTGCAATCTTTATAGAGCGATTTAAACTTTGCAGTGATGAATAACACCAATTTTTTTTTTTTTTTTTTTTTGCAGTTATCCTTTCTTATATTTCTCTCTCTAATCTGTTGCCAACTGTAACCACACTTCCTAGGTACTATGTTTGGGGTAAAGCTCTAAACCTGTGTTCTCTGAAACTCACTTTTATATTCACCAGCGTATCCGATTTTGAGTTTTTCATGCATACAGTTTTATCTTCATTCCCCTTAAGACCCAGTTTAATGGCTGCCTCTTCAAATTCTTGGAATGGTATTAATAGCGTTGCTTGGGTTCCAGCGTTATTGACGACTATCTATATCTACATCAACATATTTTTAAAAAAAATTTTAAATCTGTAAAGTATTTTAATATTAAAAAATTAAATTAATTTCTTTAAAAAAAAAAATTAGGTTTACTGCATATTCTTCCAAAAAGTGCTTATGCTCTATGGATGTTGGCGATTATAACGGCCTACCTTATTTTACTGACCACTGCACCAAACAAGTCTATCGATATTTGATCTGTCAATTGCTAGAGGTTTTTCAACCAATAAATAATGATATTGCTATAATTAAATAATAGTGTTTTATCATTTAAAAAAAAGTACCACTACAATCCATAGACGGATCTGGGGTTCAATCCATGATAGAGACTGTACCATTTCTCCGACAACGGTTGTGCAGGGAGATTTTTCGACCGCCAGATTTTTTGGATACCCGCTTAATTGAGGCTGGGTAAGCCCCTGATCCCCAGAACCATCTCCGGCTGCTAACATATTAAATAAAAGGCGAGATGTGAACCCTGGACCTTCGGCATGGCAACCCAGCAGTTTATTATTAAAATTATTAAATTTTAATTAAATATTAACAAATTTATCATTCTATTTTTTATATTACGAACATTGTATTGTCAACAGTAAATAGTTTTCCAAATTTATTCTTTTTTTTTAATTGATGTTATAATATTATTGTCCCCTAAAACCATAAAGGTTATTATACTTTTTCCTGACGCAGGAGAGAGTAATGGTTGACGTTTTGGAGGTGACGCCGGCAGAGAGCTAACACGAAAGCTCCATTCCCGGCCTTCTATTTATGACTCGCCACCGTTGTGTTCCCTTCATTTATTCTTTAAAAATTTACTGGTTACGAAAATAACGAATATTCGGTTTTTAACTTTTAACCTTTGTCTGTTCTTTTTTTTTCTGTTTTTCTTCCATTTAATTGTACATTTAAACCATTCACACTATAAACTAACGTAGTTTAAAAAAAAAAAGATAAGTTTAAAATATAAAATATTCTCAATATTTTTACCAGTTGCCAAAGCACTTCTCAGACGATCAGTAATTTATTTTACCTATAAATATTTTTTATATGAGGAAGTGGTTGACTGGATGTAGCTTGTGACTTGTTGAAAATGGTTGGAAGGTGTAGCCAATAAATTTTACAGAAATATAGACAGTGGAGCGTCGATTATCCGAACGTCAGTTATCCGAACGTTCGATTAACGGAACTGTTTTTTTTTCAAATTTAATTTTAATTAATTTGATCAGATCATCCAGTTACTTATTTGTATTGTTAAAATTTTTGTTATTTTAAATTAAATTTTACGAAAAATAAAATGATTTTTCCATGAACGTCAATAAGGGGGCCCTAATCATTTCTAGGAAACAGCCAACAAAATGAACTTAGACTTCAATACGTATTTGTTTACTATGAACTGTAAACCTAATCAGGTAATTTCGTTTGTTTCTCTGAATCCCTTCCTATTCATATGGTTGGTATTTATTTTTTAGTGAATTTCGGTTATCTGAATTTTTGATTATACGAACCACCAGTGAAAACATTAGTTCGGATAATCGACGCTCCACTGTACAACTTATTTTATTTGTGCCTACGTTTTGGCCTGATTCATCAAGGCAGAGGAATGTGGAGACGAAGAGAAACTTTAAACCCCTCTGCCTTGATGATGGCCTTAAAATTTGGCCGAAATTTAGCACAAATAAAATTAGTTGTATCTATTTGTGTAAAATTTATTTATTGCACCCCTCCGACCATTTTTAAACATTTCTTAATATTACATTTTTATATAGGCAGCTTCGGGTACCAAATATAAAAATATAAACGGAGTTAACTTTTATATCTAATTTTCGTTTGTTTTTTTTTACGGCTCGACCAGAATATTTGTTAACGCAATACACCACAAATCTTGCATTGACTTATAATAATATATATTAGAAGTTTTATACAATTAAATTGATATTGATTGCTGCTTTTGTTTATTCTTTTGCTTTTACATATCTTTGTTTATTTTTATTTCTGTTATCCTGTTACAAAGGATCCTTTAGTGTGAATTTAGGAAAGTACATTTTTCGTCGAAATGAAATTGTGCCAGGAATTTTAATACTTACATGACACGAGAGAGTGTGTGGGTATGTGGAAGATATATATAAGGAGTTAGATATGTTTTTCTTGAATTAGTAAATAAATTTAATTATTTCTAAAAAAAAAACCCGTACGTTTAATTTAAAACTAATACTATTAATAATGTTACGGGCTACTGGGTGTAAAATGGACTAAACTATTACTTAATTCAATAATCTAATATTTATTAACAAATTAGAAAGAATACAATGAGATTATTTAAAACAGTTAAATTATTAAACTAATATCAATTTACAATAACAATATTCTACTAAATGTTATCTAATTTCTAAGATAATATACAAACAATATAAGATATTTCTAATACCAAATAACTAAACTATTTATATATAAATTTGTACAAATACAATAATATTACACTATAGTTTACAATAACAAATTAACACTTACAGTTCGCTAACTTAAGTCCACCGACCGTAAGACTCCAAATATGACAAACTGCCACACAGTTTATTACACTTATTACACGGCCACTAATTGTCACTGTTGCTCACTAAGCACTTATTACAGACTGATACTAATACTAACTAACTCACACACACTGCCACTAATTAACGGCTGCTTATTACTTCACTGCTTATTACTGACTCGTCTTATTACTACTGCCCCGGCCGAAAACGCTGTCCTTTTTATATAGGCAAGGTAGGTCGTGGTGGGGCATTACTCGGAACACGGACGAGGACCACCTAGACCGATCTAGAAGGTTCTACGCCAGTCTATAATCCCTTCCGCTTAATCCCATTGTTTGCCTAATCCGCTCTAGGCAGATCAGAAGCCGGTCCTACTTCCCGCTCTGACCGTAACAATAATATAGAAATAAATTCCCAGAAATTCAATGCATAAGTTACTATTTAGTTTCGATATATTTAACTTTAATTTTTTAAATATTTAATTTATATTAATTTAAACTTTGCATGTGTCTCAGTGGTAGAGCGCTGAGTTGCCGTGCCTAAGGTCCTGGGCTCAAATCCCGCTAGCTGAAAGACTTTTACTTAAACTATTAGCGACCGGAGATGGATCATTAGAGATCTAGGACCCATCTGGTCCTCACTCAAAGTGGGTAACCAATATAAGGGGGGAAAATCTGGCGGTTGAGCGTGATCTAAGACAAATCACCTTCCAGCACAACCGATCTCCAGGAAACAGTACAGTCTCTTCCATGTACTGAATCCCAGACCCTTCATGTGTTGTGGTGGTACAGGTTTTTTTGTTTTTTTTTTAAGGTTTTATGATCAAAAATTTACAATTTCGCTTTGTTACTAATTAATTACAATATTTATTTTTTCAATAAGAAGGGAGAAATTTCGTTTAATAAATAAGTTACTAACAGTGTACAATGTATAAGTCAGGCCTTGAGGCCGAATTGTCAACGGTCAGGTGCTTATTGAAGGATAAGTCAGAGGATTGCCTCGTATTAATCTTTTACCGATTTTATCGCCTAACTCGCCCAACTCACCCGGAGCAAACTCCTGCCTCCTATATCTCAATAAATACACCTTTGCCTTAGCGTCCCAGAGATTTCCCATCGCGCCAAGTTCATATTTTTCACCGGTACGACCCGGAGCAACCTAAAAGTTCTGACAAGTTACTCTAACTTATTTCGACTTCTCGACGCAGCTCAACTTCTGAAGGAGTCACCAGCTTTCTTGCAAGTCTCACTCGTACACACGTTTCTTCTGTTTTGCACCCAATGTGGCATTTAACGAGTGCTTGTAATTATATTTTGGGAGGAGGTAGCTCGGTGTGTAGCGCGCTCAGTTACTGTCCTGATGTTCTCGGCTTCGAAACCTCTAGAAAGTGGTTACTGTTAATTGAGAAAAAATCTAGCAGTTGAGCGCAATCTCGGCCAAATTACCTCCTTGTCCAACAGTTGGCTTAGAAACAGTACAATCCCTACCAAGTACTGAATCCAAGACTGTTCAAGTGTATATAGGTGCGGTTTTTTTTTATTATATACAAGTATCGTACATAATGCCTCACTATAGGGCGATGACTATTAGGTCCGAAGATTCCGAATAAAAATAAATAAACTGTGTTATAGGCGAACTGTGCTCTAGTGGTTAGCATAACAACCTACTACTAGATCGCCGGTTCGTTGCCCAGAAGGTGGCCTTAGGATTTTTTTAAGGGAGTAAAAATGCCTTGGCTATGCCGTCTTACGGAAGGGACGTTAAACGACTACGATGTCAGGTCGAGATCATGTCCAAATTACACGTGGATAGACAAAATTAAGGACTCCCACAGCAGCATCGTCCGATTAGCTCTAGCAACATAAGGTGACTTCAAATAAACAAACTGCAAATCAATTAAAACTAATTTGATAAAATACCAGAAGAGAAATATTGTCTCAGACTTAATACAATTACAGAGTTTAGAAAAGAAATAACGATGTACCAATAATATGCTATATGGCTTTTTCATAATCAGCCTTATTTTCCCTTTTGTAAGAGAAGCAAAGTTTTAAAAATAAATAAGAATAAAATTATGTCTTCCGCAGAAATTCGTATAATTTATCTCTACGATTTTAAACTTGGCTGTAGTGTCACAGAGGCGTCCCGAAACATTAACATTGTTTACGGTGAAGATACAGTGAGCGAAAAAACAATCTTCCGTTGGTTTGAAATTTTCGGTCTGGGGATTATGACCTTAACAACAAAGAACGTGGTAGGCCGAAGACTAAGTTGGACAACAAAATATGAAAGAGCTGGTATAAGCGGGCCTTTCCCAAACCACTCGTGAATTAGGTTCACAGCTTGGAGCAAATACCATGACTGTTTCCAACCACCTTAAGGAGCTCGGCAAGACAAAAACGCTGGAAATATAGGTACCACATGAGTTAACCGAAGCCCAGCAGCTCACCCGATTTTGTTTTTCTTCAGGAGCTGAATATACAGGTTCTTCCTCACCCACCTTATTCTCCGGACCTTTTTCCAACTGAATTTGACTTTTTCCGTTGTTTGGATAATTTAAAAAAAAATAAAAAATTTGACAACGAAAATTCCCTGAAATCGGGCCTCCAAGACTTCGCTTCTTCGTTGACACCTAATTTTTACAGAGCGGGGATAAAAATGCTTTTTTCACTTTGGGACAAGAGTATTGAAAGTGAAGGATCCTATTTCGATTAATAATAGTATTGTTTAATAATTGAAATTTACACCTTCACTGACATTTCATAGGTTACAACCCAATATATAGTTTTTGTTATTTAATGATTACTAAATGTAACTAATAACAACTTATTTCAAGTAACTTGGTGTGGGAAGTAATTATGATTGCATTTTATTTTATTATTTTTTAATTGAGCTCATAATTTCCAGGAATGTTGGCATGAATAAATGAAATAAGCAAAACTGTTAATTCGATTTACTAGAAGTTGAAACTAGTTCTTTATTTAATACAGTAATTGGAATAACTTTAAGACAGTGCTCATTTGAAATTTGAACTTAAACGGTTTCTTCAGCGAGTTACTGCCTTTCGTTTTAGTTTCAGTCTTTGTCTCGTCTGTTTCAAAAGGCGGCTACTATGTAAGTTAATAACTTATACAAACTTTAAATTTTAAATAAGAAGTGTCTTAAAATTTAAAGTTAAACCCTCGAAGTTATCCTCTTTAGTGCATTCCTATTTTAATCTTTACTGTCTATTTATTTATTTTTGAATTTAATTTAAATATCCATTTCAAGTTTCATTCATAATACGAATATTAAGCCATATCTTAAAAGTCATATAAAGTATTTTAATAATGTATAATTTCAACATCTTAGAATACTAAGCTCTTCAATTCGTTCGTCAGACGTAAACATGTCACCTCTTTTTTTGAATGATACAATATATATTAATGTAACTGGACTGCTAATATGAGATGTGCTAAATATGGTGTGTTTTTATGGAATTTTATATTTTGTGTAATCATCGAGAAAAAATAATTGTTTTTCCTAGCCCCTTGGCTTTTATAATTGTGTTGAAAATAAAATAGTATGGATAGAAAGCATCTCTTTTACTGCACCAGGTGCATTTTAAGAGAGGAAATGGGAAAATGTTAATAGGATTTTCTTGATTAATTAGATGGTAGGAGTGAGGAGGGGTTCTAGTGATGGGGCTCACTAGTTCTTTCTGATTGGAGTTAGTCAGTAGTTTACTCAGTCCATGTTGAGTGTCTGTACATGTGTTTGCCAGCGTTGAGGTCGGCCTGTCGGTGTAAGTTTTGAATAGTGGGTTCGTGCAATGTTGGAGGCTATCAAAGAATTTGATATGCCTCCGTGTGATGAAGTCCGTTACCTTCGGGAGTCCGAGGGTCTCCTGTATTATGTCTGGTTTCGTCCTTTGCAGGGAGCTGTGCCTTACTACACGCCTAAGTAAACGGTTTTGAAATTGTTTTAGCCTTTTCGAAGTTGTAGGCTGAATGATATTTAACATAGCCGCCCCATAAAGGAGTGCCGATCGAATAACTGCCTTTTAGTTTATTGCTTTGAGGCGTAGAGATAAGTTCGGTGAGATTATAAGGTGATAAAGTCTGTAAGATTTGGTTCTAACCGACCTGATCTTCTTATTACAATGTTGGGATAACGATAAGTGCCGGTCGAGGGTGACACCGAGGAGCGTTATCCTATTGGCTGGTTTGTTTTCTGTGCTCGCTACTCAATACGTTTTAGTTAGAGGGCGCTTATTCCTCTGGGAGGAGAAAATAATACAATCGGTCTTTTTAGGAATATCTGTAATGTTTTGTCCATCCAATTTGTTAGTTATAACCTCACAGGACGCCTCCGCCTGCCGTAGAGCTATCTCTGCATTCAATGAGCTACTGTAGATGACAATTGGCACTGACTGTTATGACGAAAAAAATATTGTACACAATAAATAATGCGCGTGGGAGTGTGTGTTGAGTATAAATTAAAAGTACTGAAATGAAATTATAACAAAAACATATTTTTAGCTTAGTTAAATATGAACTTTTCATTTGTATTTCCAGATATAATGTAAATGAAATCACATTTATTTTTCATTAGCTTTATTATTTATACACTTAACAGCAGGCTAAATTTAAATGATTTTATTTCAATTACTTCTTTCCTCGTTTGTAAAATATCAACATTAAAATATTATTCAAATGAATACTATCCTATCACAATATCATATAACATGCGGTTCGTTGGCCAGGGGAGAATTCTCTAAAGGGAGGGAAGTACACAATTTGGTATGGAGGAAGCGGTAACTATTGTTTAGGTACTGGGTTTCTGGCGAAGAATAGATTGTTTTTCGCGTTAAGAGACGTGCAGATTTTTAGTGATAGAATATAGGTGGCTGTCTTTGAGGGGCATTGGGTTAAAATCGCGCTAGTTAATATAGATTCTCCTATCGTAGATAGTGATGACGAAATTCAATGCGAATTTCACGATAAACTCGAGTGGGCCTACGAAACTGTATAAAAATAACTTTAGGGGACGCGAACGCAAATATGGGAAGGGAAGAGGTATATTATCCGGTGATCGTTAGTTTACACGTAATTAGCAATGATAACGGTATACGATCTATAAGCTTTGCTATCTCGAAAAACATAATAATCAAAAGTACTACGTTTAAACATAAGGATATTCATAAGTACGTGAGGACATCACCGGATTCACAAACTCATAATCTAATTGATCATGTGTTGTTACAAACAAGATGGAAGAATTGTATTATTAACGTGAGATCGTATCGTGGGCCCGAATATGACTGGTTCATCGACGAATATCAAAAAAGAATAGCCTCAAAAATAAAAGCTCTTAATAATCACTTATATTATATCAGCGTTGGTAAACAACGGATCGAAGAATTACTTTTTGTTTAGTCTTTCGTCGCGCTCTATCAGTTAAATTATAAATGTTTTGAACAATTGGCTAATTACAAAGCCACTGTTCCTAACTTCTTTAAGCCGTAACACAAAATATAGCTCTGTTTTTAAACTTAAATAGGAACAAATGAAATGGCTCTATTTCTAAAATAAAACAAGCTATATAAAATAACATTTTTCTAATATTTCGATTTTTAGGACAGTGATTTCAATACAGAGAATGCAGGGCAATGAGATTAGCAATTTTTTTTTTTATTTTTGTCTTAAAGGTTTCTGCATGGACATTGAGGGTTACTTCAACCAAACATCGCATTCAACCAAACACTTTTAGTTCCTTTTTCCATTTCCTTCTGTCTTGGTTATCCAACTCTCTTAGACTATGAGTGCATGCTTTACCCAACTCCTTCTATCCACCTTTTTTGTGGTCTTCCTCGCAGTTTTCTCCCTTCAGCATTCCAACTGAAAAAAAAATTGGCCAACCTTACATTCATTCTTCTTAGGTTACAATTCCAATCCCTTTTTTTCTTTTGTAGGTAGTTTTGTTGGTTTTACCTTCGCTTTCTACTTTCAACATTAGTTCTTTTTAGCCTGTACACCCTGGCAGCTCTCCATCTCCAGCCAATAGTCCATCTCATTGGCAAGTAGCTTTTTCCTTGCTAGAGGAGCACTTATCGTCCAGGTATCTGTTATATACAGTAATATGCTTTCAATTATGGACTTGTAAATGAACTTCTAGGTGTCTTTCCCCACATTACTGTCTCAAAGGACAAGTTCAGTTTAAGAATTCCTTTGCGCGCTGTATTTATCCTACTTTATCTGTTTTTCGTTCCGTTTCTTTTTTTATTGTATTTCTTTAAAAAGAGGTCCTGATCGTAAATGGTCATGTATTCAGCTTCGCTCAAGTTTATACTTTTTTTTTTTATAAATTGTAATTTATTTTTAATCTTTAATAGAAACCTAAAATAAAAATATACTATTATTTTATTTAATGCAAATTCTCAAAATTTCAAAACAATACTAAATGAGTAACTATATTTTATTAAGCTCACTAGGGGGGGGGGTATTGTAAAGTCCTTAGTTTTCTTCAATAATACAGGGGTACCTATAATAAAAATTTAATCATATACTGTTGTAAAACTAAATAAACAGTTGTATAACTTGTAAGGTAGGTATGTATACATAGTTACCTCTCCAGTAAATGCATATTGTTGGTCATAGCTATATTTTTTTATGACTTTTTTCGTAATTTTTCCTATAGGACTGTGATACACAAACGTTGCAGTCTAGTAACCCGGTGTGAGAGCCTACAAGGAAGCTACTATTCCAAAACTGGGGAGGCTAATATAGTCCATTACCCGGAGCGGTCGTGCATCGGCGAACGACACGTAGGATGATTTATCTTCAACCGCCTCATGGATATTCATCCTCTAATTCACGGTTCTGACGAATATCAACTCTCGTTTCGTTCGTATTCTGGTCCCATGCCGACTATACTCGATCCACCAACCATAATTTTCTGTCTTTTTTCTAGAACGTTAGGATGGATGTCATTGAAAGAAGAACTATTGTGAGAGATTTATAGGATCGAAACATCGGAGAAATAATTATCAAAACTACTGCTACTAAAAATGTTATCACTACTTACAAATTTTACTTGGCAACGACAGAAGTGTTAAGTTTATGATGATGAATTTTCAGAAAAACAATGTTGCATTAACATTGCACTGGATGTTGTAGAACTGCTGTTTATTATTTTATGTATTGAAATACCTTCAAAGTTGCAAAAATAACTCAAAACGTCTAAACCACTCTCATGGAAGAACTAAACCGAATCTATAAGTCACTGAATTAAGAAAAATTGAAATTTTCAATTTTTACAGTTATGTAATTATACTTCCTAAGCAGATATATCGCGCTGTTTAAAGGGAATTTTAAATGTTCTATAAACATTCTAAGAATAATCTATTTTCATTTATTTTTTATATAATCGTCTAACAATAATATTTATTAACTATTTATTAAATCTGTGCGTTTTTCCATCACCATCTATGGTTTTATATGTTACTTTTTCTTATATCCTTAGCAATATAAGTGTAAATTAAACGTCTACTTTATTAGTATTATGTATGTATTACATGGTTTTTATGGTAGTGAAATAGTTTTTCGTTCTTTCTTCTTTCTTTAATATTCTAATTTGTTTTTAATACATTTTTTACTACTAAAGCTTGTTTTTTAGCATTTTGTTTATTAGCATATTATTATTATAGACGTGTAGAGCTGGTATTATTTTATTTTTAAAATGTCCGATGGTGTTTCTTGAACTTGAGGTAAACAAAAAACAGAACTCAGCTCTAAAAATGGTAGTACTTAAGCTGTCTCAATGTGTTCTTATGTCCGGTATCTTCGTCTGTGATTACTCTTTTGGCTGTATGCCACGAAGGAAAAATTGTCTGCTATATGATATATTTCTTACATGTTATTGAGTTGGTATATAATATCTGGAACTTAAGCATCTTGGTAAAAATACTGCTAAATATTGAATACAAGTATGGTTTCGCATACTTATGTTTAAATAAACTAATGATTATAGATATTATAATTGATACTATTTCTCTTTTATATCTTTTCATTGCAATTAGATACTTTCTAAATAAATGTAAAGAATTAATTTTCTTTACTTTTTTATTTAAAACCACAAAAACGTTATTCAACTAACAAGTCTGCTATTTCAAATCACGTCAAGTAATGAATATGCTTCATCTTATTAATTTTTAGATTCATTGCACATAATAGTCGTAGTTTACAACTTACATGATGGTAATGTCAACAATAGTAAATTGGTCAATTACTATTGTAATATTTCGTATAATTGTTTATAATGAGTAGGTTTGTGCTTATTCTGTAGTTAAATTAATTATGATAGACTTACATGAAGCTTTGAATATAGAAATATATTTTATTGGCTGAAAATTAGAAATTGAATTGATTATTTAGTATATTTTGAATAATACTGGATTTAAGAAAACAAAGTATAGTTAGTAATAAGTTTTCAATAAAACATTCACATACATTTCAATTTTCATCCTTTTGGAAAAAAATGAATTGAATGAACTCATTCTTGGATTTAAGGTTGGACAAGTTATATATCGGACATTTGAAGCGAAAATTGGGCAAGATGTATTTTGAACTAAACTTAAATAGTAAATAATATACATGTAAATAAAACTCTACGTAACGATATATTAAAAAAAAAATATTGAAATTTACAACTGTATAATAACAATGCATCAAGTAAATAGAATGAAAGACATTTAATGGTTTAGATAAGTTGAGAAACTACCGACTGGAAGTACTCGAATAACAAATTCAACTTCTTTTCTGACGCTTCGGAGGATAATTAAGAATTGAAGAGGTTTGAAACTAGTATTTATTTTCTTATAAATTAAAAATATCATAAAATAGATATAAAATTTTGCTATTTATAATAAATGAGTATTTGTTTAAGTTTTTAAATAATTACTCAATTCACATATCAAAATGTTAGAACAATACATTACCGCTGCAATACAGGTTATTATCAAAAACCTATGTTGGAATGCCCTAGGGGATGAAAAACCACTGAAGCGGAAAAATTGGCGGAGGAAATATCGTTAGAATAAACAAGGTAATGCTTTTCTTTTTCCATCGTGAAAATATCTTCTTCTTCTTTTTTTTTTTCTGCACCATCCGCAATTTGGCGAAAATAAAGATATCGAAGGAAAGAAGTCGGAAGAAGGAGAACAGCGCTGGTACAAAAGGGAGTAATAGAGGGCGCTATCGTCCTAGGCTTAACGACCTCCCGTTTCATTCGGAAGGAATTAGACTCTTACAGCTTCCTTCATCATCAAACCTTATCTCGAGGCCAACCTTCATTGTCTCCCTTTTTTATGTAGGTATGTCATTTGCGCAAAGAAGAAACCAGTAGAAAGCCCAGGTGGTAGGAACGAAATTGTTGAATGAATAAATTTGAAATTATTTTGCAGAAATAATTTTATAATTATCTATTTAAAAAAAAAAAAAGAAGCAATACATTGCGTACCTCTGTTTCATCTCTCTGCATAGAGGATATGACGATCCTTCAAATTACTGCTTTCATGTATCTTGGAGAGACGATGAACAGGTTTGGTACTGTACAAAGAGATATAGAAAAGAGAATTACCAAAGGTAAAAAAATGTTATGGAATAAAATGGTCTCTCTCGAAACTAGAAGAAAAATATGCCATTCCTTCTAGGTTGAAACAACGTTATTCGCGTTAGAATCATGGATACTGACAAAATAATACACAAATAAATTACTGGCTCTAGAAATAGATATCTGGGGAAGAAGTTGGGCCATATCCTGGTTGCAGAAGGTTCCAAAAAAGAAGATATGAAATAAGGATGGAGATAAACTCAAAATTTTCAGTGATATTAGTGAAAGAAAATTAGCACTGCGAAATGGGCACGTCAAGAGAATGGATAAGAAGGTTTGGAGTCCTCTTCAAGTACTTTAATATTTCCCTAGGAAGAGAAAAAGACTTGGCCTCGGAAGTGGCGATAGAGGAGGTATGAGGAGAAAAGATAGTAGCAGAGATATGAAAGAGGAGGATTGTAAGGACAGGAGATATTGGATTGAAGGTGTATCGGGAAATGGGGTTGTATAAATATTGCAAAACAAGTAAAAACAATAAGAATTACTCAAATTATTTTCAAAACAGAATCTAGGCGGAACGGATAAATTACTCGGAAATATTAAACGATGACAACTATTAGCATCGTTCACATATTTCCTAATTAATTCATACCAATATCTAAATTAATTCATACCTGGAAAACATAATTTGCGATCTATAAAACTAATTCCTTTACATATGGTAGACACAATAGTCACACCTCGTACAAAGTAGACACTAACGTAAAAAAAAAATTATAATCAAGTCACAATCAAGGCAATAGTTCTTTATGCATGAAAACACTTCGTTTCAATGCATGGGGTCATTAAGCACCACAGTTCCAATTCTCATAATGATTTTGTAAAGAATAACTTTCACTGTTTTCATTTTTCTAAATTCCAAGTTTCAGGTTGTTTCAACTCTGTCCGTGAGATAGATATAACCACTAAATTTACTTAATGTTTGCTCTGCCATCGAATTACAAAAATCGATATAAAAAAAAAGTTCATGCTTTAGGTAAGGAATGTACATAAAATAATTGTGTGCATGCTATAAATTATTGGGTCTTTTTATGTACAGCCATGTATATTTGAAATGGATTACAAACATTTTTTATACAAAAAGCCTTCCGGAATTGATCTATGAACATATTATTTTTTTTACAGAACATACACAATTTTCAATTGATTATCTTCAATGGTCCCGAATTCTGCCAGCTCTTATCTTCGTCCCACCATTCATGCAAAATAAAAATTACCCCGATTAACTTCTTTACTACTGGTGCCGACCCTTTCGGGATAGACCAGATTTCATTGTATAAAATAGTTTCTGAGTAACGGAAAACTAAGTTAGGATTTAGAGCTTATTATTATAACGAAATAGTTAAAATACATAAGTTTGATGCTGAATTAAAAATATATATATAATTTATTGACTTTTGTATAAATTAAAATAGGGCTAAATGCTCAACATTTAATTCATGAGTGAACTGAGTCTTACATTGTTTGAAATATTCCCTTTCTACGTAGGTACATTTCACGCCCAACAATTTCCTGTGGACTCAGTTGACAGTTAAGACTCCCAAAATACAGAGCCCTCTCAGAGCTGGTGTATATATATAGGTCAGAGTCACATGTGCGACACGTGTCTTGGTATCTCATTGTCGAACCGCCACGAGCGTTTCTTTTATTTCTGTCTTCCTCGGATCTTGTTACAATACCGCTTATTTGTTAATGAATATAAGAGATATGGAGAATTATTTCATATAGTCATGTTTGTATTGTTTCTAAACCAACAGATTTGCAGTTGTGGTGATTTGGTTGAGATCAGCTTTCTCTATATCTTCCAGGTTACGATATGGTTGGTAGCAGATTCAATAACTTATTTGCTACGGCCGGATCCAAAACAATGACTCTCAACTCAGGAACTGAGCGCTCAACACTCTTAGCTACTCCCCTCTCAACAAGAATTCTTGAAAATAACAATATACCTGTTATGCTGTAAATAATTAAGGTTATTTAAAAATAACAAAAAAAAAACCTGTACCACTTCAACCCGTGAAGGGTCTGAAATTCAGTACATGGTAGAGACTGCACTGTTTCTTGATTAATGGCTATGCAGAGAGGGGATTTGTCCTAGATCATTCTCGCTAACATCCATCTATCTCCAGCCTCTAACAGATTAAATAAAACTCTGAAAAATTATTAAATCAAAGTCTGGCAGCGAGTTGGATTTGAATCCAGGACCTTCGGCAATGTAACTCAACTCTCTACTATTGAGCCACTCCGCTTCCCCTTAATTTAAAAAAATATATTTTTCAAAATATAAATTTTATTTTTCTATATGTATTTTTTCTATCATTAAAAATATATTTAAATTCGATCTCGTTTTTACTTTATACAATATACACATATTTATGTTTAAATCTTGCACTAGTATTGACTCCAAGTTTATGCTCAAAGATCTAGACTATATAATGTTTGTGAATAATGTTATATATATATATATATATATATATATATATATATATATATATATATATATATTTGTTTTTATGTAAATAAGATTGTATTATTTTCTAGTTGAAATATCATCAGAGCAGATTCAGTCTAGAATTGTGTGTGGCTTTGGTAAATAATCAAAATTCTATCTAGTTTATTGCATCTAATGATAACAATTTTTCTCTTTATTTTCAAAAACAAAAGTATTTTAAGTAGGAGTCTTATTGACTATGAAAGTGAAAAGTAGCTAATGAATAATTCAACCAACTTTATTCGGCAAAAGCTTTCCCCAGATTTAGTATTCGCCGAACTTGCTTAAAGTTCAATTGCCAACCTTGAATGAGCTTTCGAGTCACTTACCTTTAATATTCTCTACTTTTCTACGAAAAAAGACGTAGCAATGGAGGTTTCAGGGATATTTGATATAAATAAGAATTATATATATATATATATATATATATATATATATATATATATATATATCGTTTGTATATCATATTTAAATAATATACTAGTAATAGTAATAATAAAAACGTAAACAAATAGAGACAGTAACCAACAGTGTGCCAGTAAAGCAATAAGCAACAACTACAAGAATAAATAAATGAAAATGAAGATGAGACAGTTTCAGAATGAGCAAGCCGCTCCACTAATGTCAAAATGGCGTCTATATATATATATATTTATATATATATATATATATATATATATATATATATATATATATATATATATATATATATTGATAGCAGAGGTAAAATTTTGTGTTATGGTTATATTGTTTTTTAAGCAAGCGAATAACACTGTGAATAAATTTTACACAACAATGTCGGGCCCAAATATAAGGTTTTCACCTTCTACCTTCCAGAAGGAGTTTGAGCTTTAACAATTTTATTTGTAATTGTATTTGAAGTCAAAATATGCCCGTAGGGGTATCAATTTTTTTTTTTTTCTAATTTGGTAAAAACAGAACGTTTGTGATGGAGTTCTGATTTTCTCTTACTTCTCTAACAACCGAGTTCTAGAATAAGATCTGATACATGGCTATGATTTCGTGATTAGCTGAAATAGCATTTATATGTAGGGAAGAAAAAATATATATATATGTGTGTGCGTGTGCTCAAAATATATAAAACCTTTATAATGCCTTGATATAATACTTTGTTTAAATTAATTTATAATTTTTTTAAATCGATAATGAAACGGAATTTGAATTGATATCTTTTAGCAGTAAGAAAAAGTTAGCATTGGTAATATTATTTTTATTTACTCGTCCCTATTTTTATTTCTATTGTTCGATTGTGAAAAAACTGTATATGATATATATATATATATATATTTGTTTTTTGGTTTTGTTTTTTTAGTTGATAGACAACTCATGTATCTTATGACCAATAAGTAAATGAATGTAGGACTAAAGGCAGATAGCTAAGAAAAAATATAACTAGCCTATTAAAAAAATTATTCGTCCTTTTTATTTCCTGATTAAATGGTATTACACATACAGTTGAGCCAATAAAAATATATTACTGCTAAATGTAATTACCTTTATGGTGCAATTAAACAGTACGCAAAATCCTTTTGCTTGTTCATTAAATAACTTATTTTCTTGGTATTCCGACAAAATAACAACTAATTATCAATTAAAATAATTGTTTGAACTTGGGATTCTGGTTAGAAGTATTCTCTGTAATTTGAATAAAACATATAAAAATTAAATTAACATTATTATTATTAAAAAACTTTTACCTCAGTTATTAAATTCCAGAAATTCTCGATTAAATTATAATAAATAAATTCAATCTATTAATGTAACCTTTAAAAGAGCAACTAAATTTTGTGGAATTGGAAATATTCGCCGTGATATTATTGTTATTATGGAAAATATAAGTGAATTGATATGGGATGATAATTAATATTGGAACGATAATCAGGATATTTCAATCCCATTTAGAATTATTCTGGTTTTCTAAGCATTTCTCCATCCTCTATCCGACGTCCTTCCTTTTTTATTCAGTCCACTTTGACCAATATAGTTATGATTCCGATTTCTCTGAACTAAATATCCATTAATTGATCTTATTTCTAAATTATATCTAGGCATGTGTCCGCAATATCAATTTTTGCTTTGGGCAAATCTTACTTGACTTCAATTATTCAGAGATTAAAATTTTTAGAGAAAGCTGAAAGCCCAATAGACGCTTACTTAGTCTGCTACATATGTAATCTATAAAGTAGCTACATATAATAAGGGATAAAAAATCTGGGGGTAATTTGTGATTTAGGACAAATCACCTCCCTGCACAACCATAGTACAAAAACCAGTACAGTCTCTACCATGTTCTAAACACCATACCCTTCATGGTATAGTGATACAGTGATATGGGGGTCATAGTGATATAGTTTTGTATTTTATTTATTAACTCATATGGTGTATGTATTGGCCCTATTTTTTTTCTAATAATCTTTCATACTTCTTTCTTAATTTCAATCAGCTCTACTTTTCTATTTAATGAAAGTATTTCACTTGCATAAGTTACTAAATTATTATTATTATCACTGTTGTTATTATTATTACATTGTCAAAAACAGCACCAGGATACTGCTTTATATATACTATGCATTATTATTCTTATTGCATTGTTACTTTTTTTTAAATATGAGTCAATTAGCGTAGAAAAATGAATGAGGCTAATCAAAGTTTTTTAATTACGAAGTCACTAGATCCAAAAAAAAAATTATACCTCACCGATAGAACAAGTATTTCTGTAATTATCAACTTCAGAGCTCCCAGCCTATAATTTTGTTACTCCTAAAATGTAGACACGGAGTTCGGATTTTGTTCCGTAATTGAATAACATTTTTACGCCATTGCTATAGAAAAGTTTCTTAATTTTTGTTTTTATTTTATTGTTGAAGAAAAGGAGGAGAAAAAAACAAATCTTGCGGAGGATTAACTTTTTATCCTACTGTAGCGAATTAATATTTCTGGGTTCTTAATTAGGCTAATTCGGAAAAATTACTCCATCTAAATAAAAATAAGGCCGGAGCAATTATGAGAGGGTCATTTGTTTACTAATTGGACTTAATCCAAGCGGGCCTTCGCCGTGGTATATTTCAGGCACGGTCCTCTTCCAGCTCTCATCTCAGGCTAGAAGGGATGAGTAGGATCCCTTAGTACCTCTTGCTTTGTTTACAAATGATATGCAACTGATATGTAAACAATATACTAAATACACAAAAAAGATATTATTTTAATTACCTATCTATAATATGGTTTTGGTAGCACAACTTTTTAAAATTTATTTTCAAATTTTATCGAAGTTTATGTGTAAATATAAAAAAGAAAAAGATCTTATGGAGAGTCCTGGGTTAAGTGTGTTGTAGAGACAGTGCTGTTTCTAGGAGAACGGTTGTGCAGGGATGTGTTATGCCTGAGATCGCGCTCAACCGCCTGGCTTTTTTCATACTTCATAGAGGCTGGGTTAGCCAAGGTGGGCCTCCAGATCGCAAAAGATACATTCCCGGCTGTTTACAGTTTTAATAAGTTATCTGTCATAGCCGGATTTGAAACTCAGGCTATCGGTACGGTAACTCGGTGCTCTATCACAGAGCCAACCCGCTCTTAAGTGTATCCCAATTATACAAAATTATTTTGAATAAATTATTTTTGTATAATTATAACCTATATTTTTGATAAATTGATAACCAAATTAATGCACTTATAAGTTTGTTTGCTCATTTAACGTCACGATGCTACAGTGGGTCCTCTAAATTTTGCCTATCTAATTTTATAAGTAAGCTTTTTTTCAGTCATATATATTCAATTTAGTTTTATATCATCAATACAATCGTCAATAAAGTGTACTTTTAAATACAATATACATTCATTATTTCACCCTTCTACCACCGATTATTTACAAAATTCATAATCAAGTTCTATGTCTATGAATTTTTTTATTTATTTCTTTTATTAGCATTATTTTAGTTATGGAGCTTTCTACAAAGTGATATCTTAACTGAAGAAAAAATCTGCCTATTGAGCAATCCTCCTTCAAATCACTTCCATCAAAAACCACTGCCCAAGAAACATTACAGATTCTGTAACTTCCAAGTACTGGCCCCGGGATCCTTCATGGGTTTTAGTGGTACAAGAGAATTTTTTTTTTAATAATCAACACTTGTGCCTAACCTCTAAGCGATCTGTTCTTCCAAACAATGGGGTGTAACGTCATTTTGTTTGTTTGTTTATTGAACGTCACTTTTTTGATGCTATGGCTAATCTAAGAGAGGTCTAAATTTTGGCTAACCAGGTTTATTTAGAATGGGGATTTTAACGAGTACCTGATAGGCTCTGGACCTCCCTTTAACGTCCCTTCTGAAAGAATGCATAACCAAGGATTTTTCAATCCCTTTAAAAATCCGAGGGGCACCTGCCAGGCTACGAACCCACGATCTTGGGCTTAAGTTGTTTTGCTAACCTAAGACAACAGGTGACCCCTGTAACGTTGGTTCAATATAATGTTTAGAGTGGTCAGCATTGATTAATAAACTAAACAATTTATTGTTTCGTCAATATTGTTCAATGTCTTGATTTATATGTTATATCTATTCCTAACCAGTCCCAATTCTCCTCGGTTTCAATTCCCGATCCCGCCATTTCCCGGTTGACCGCCCTAGCCAGAGGAAGGCCCCGGATCGGAGCAGACAGGGCGTTAATGTTGCAATGCAGACTGGGCCCCTGCAGCGGCAATTAATTGCAGTAATTAGCCGGGTGATTAACAGCCCCAGCGACCGGCCGGAATGCGATATTCGTTCGCGGGTCGACTCTCATAACTTAGTCCTCGACGGCGCGATTGTGGAAAATGCGGCATCGACCCGATAACGAATCAATCATCGGCGGTGGTGAGGAGCATACGTAATTGTCTCCTCGCCCCAGTTCGTGATAGAGGCCAGCGAAATTCTATTTTTGAACCACTTTTTTTTCTTGTATTGTGTATGTAATTGAATCCATTAATAATTAAAAGTATATTATCTTTCAAATCGAGATGTTTATAAAATGAAACATTATTTTTTTCTAATGACTTCTTCTTTCTGTTATATTTCTATTTTCTACTATTTAAACATATTTTCTTTTATTAATTTCAAACTGATCTGCTAAATATTAAAAAATAGTTAAAAATTTATTATATATTTATGAGTTCAGAGTTCCCCTTTGATTGAACCGTCATAATTGGCCTGATATTTTAATGCACATAATAAAATATAAAACGATCGTTATTCAACTTTTAAAAATTACAACCGAACTAATTAAATTACTGCACAATGCAATGAGAAAAATCCCAAAAAGCAAAGCTTTATGTCTCTAAAAGACCGGTTATTTTTTAAACTGTATTTTAGAGATTTAATGCTCTGCACTTTGGGAATTTTCATATTACACTATTATTCTCATTTCGTCTCGTTTTGACATTTTTCTGATGTTTACTAATTAAATTATTTAAAACTATGATTTGGTTATGTTTTTTATATAATTGTAAGTAAATTGTATATACTTATATATTATTATTCACTTGAATTGTTTTCCAAATATTTCTGTTCAAGTATCTTAAAATTTTAAATCAATAATATTAGTTTTGTTCTAATTTGGTTAAGTATTTGTTTAAATTTCATTGGGGGCGAGATAGCTCAGTGAGATTTCAGGATAAAATCCGGCTGTAGTAGATAAATTATTTAGTCTGTTAATGGCCTTAGTTGCACTCTTAGGGTCTGACGACTCTCTTGGGCTCACCCAGCCTCTATAAAATAACTAAAGTGGGTACTATTATTTGTCTTATCCAATTAAAATCTATTAATTACTAGCGACCCGGAAATAAGGTAAATGCTCTTCAACAATGTAATTCGAGTAGTAGATCGCGATATAACATAAGTAACACTGCCTGCATAATTACTGCTAATTATCGAGAGTAGTTTGTCATTGGGAGTTATGGCCACTATCAGAGCTGTCCCCGGAGTAATGGCAGGCTAATAGTCTAATAGTCTAGCCCGACCCTTCCAGCGATTAATCCTGAGTGACAAAAACAACAATGCCGCTCATCCTAATACACAATGACTAACTCCCGTCTTCTAGTTCGGGCAGTTTACTCGGCTAACTATTATTAGTTTGGGATCGAAATGGTTTATTTTCTTCAAGTTTTCGTTCGTTAATTAAGACCTGTTCTTGATTTTACAATAGTTATAGAGTAGCTTCAGCCGTTTCAGATAATAGAACTAATAAAATTTAATTGCTTACTGTTCTATTTTATATTGGGAGCGAATGGCCCAGCGGTAGAGCCGTGCCAGAGGTCCTAGGTTCAAATCCCGCTTGCTGGCAGACTTCTGTTTAATCTGTTAGCGGCTGGAGATATGGTAACTAAGATCCTCCAGGGGCTCACTCGGGCTCTATAAAGTGGATACTCAAAATTAGGACGAACAATCTGAAGGTTGAGAGAAATCTAGACTAGGACAACCGTTGTCCAAGAAACAGTAGTCTCTACCATGCACTAAGCCCAAGGCCCTCCATGGGTCGTAGTGGTACGTCTCTTTTTTTACAATTGGATGAATTATAATTGGGGATACCAATTCATTGTCAAGAGTCGCTTGTGGTGTAATGGTTAGGATAGCAACCCAGTATGCCCAAGATATCGGGGTTCGCAGTCTTGCAGTCGGCCCTAGGAGTTTAAGTGTTTAGGAGTTTTAAAGTTTTAGTAGTTAACAGGGTATCCCGTAAAGTATCCGTAAACAGGGTAAAGTTAACAGGGTTATGGCGTCCTTTTGAAGAGACGTAAAATGGGACCCTGAGCCTATGCAATGTCAGGTACTTGGTAAGGATTGCTTTCCTAGTTAAGTATCTGTTCTCTTCGAGTTGAGTCACAACAAGTTTCAACTTTTCAATTGTTTCAATTTTATTATTAAACAAAAATAAATAAATAAATAATTGCCCTAGGGACCAATCCTTAAAGTAGTGCAATCTGCTTGTTAATAGTTCCACTAATTTGAGGTAAATTGCAAATCCGTTCAATTTCAGACATTCCAAACGTAATTGTTGATATGATTATTGTTTCTTATATTAATCATATACGAATATATTATTATATATATAGAATTACCAGCCTATAAAAAATATCATAAAAAAAGGTACCCTAAATAAATGGAAAAAATGTGGCGGTTTAGCGTGACCTAGGAAAAGTCACCTCCTCGCAGAACTGTTGTCCATGAAACAGTACAGTCTCTGCCATGTACTGAACCCAAGACCCGTTCACGCGTTGTAGTTGTACAGGTTTTTTATTATTATTATTGATTGAACGATGCGATACATATAAAATTAATATGTATTTTCGTGAGTGTATTATTATTTTTACTATGATGTTAGTTGCAAGTATTGCAATAGGAAATATAAGTTTTTTTTTTATTCATAATTTAATTTCTTAAGAAAAGGAGGCACGAGTCCGTGTTTTTAGACTTCTGAATTATAATTATTAATATAATCGATCTCATTAGACGTGGTTTTATACCTAATAGAGGAGAATATACATTGTATCAATTATAATTGCATTCCTGAACGATTTTTCCAGCAATAATGTATTACATTCTTCTTTTCAGCATTACTGGATTAGTCGTCCTTTTCGGTACGTGATCAAGTTTAAACTCACAAGTTCTTGATATACCCAAATTTGTTGCCAACAGTTTTGTACACATTATCATCGGATGGAAATACCATATCCAATATTTTGCGCTTTATTTAGTACCTTGACATTATGCAATATACTTGTATGTGGTCTATATTGCTGGATATGTTACCACCGTCTGGTCTCTATGTAATTTAGTTTACCATTTTCTAACAATAGTTCTGGATGATAGCTACTGGAATCATTAATTAGTTTAATACTTCCAGCTACTACATGATGAGTCGCCTTTGCACCATCATTGTTGCTATTGAAGTCGATGGTTATTTTATTAAGTTATTAAACTTTTTTAACACCTACACTAACTTATCGTTTCATGATAGTATGAAAATCAATTCAGAAACTGCATTTATGGATTTTTTTAATAGAGAAAAATATTGTTTTTAACATTTTTATTAGAAATGTGACGAAAAATGAATATAAAATATTAAGTATGTCTATAAAATACCAATTTATCAATAGCCTCAAAAACATAATGAAATCAATATAAAAATCCCAATTAATTATTAGGGTATGATTTTAAGATTCCATGTGGAAACGCTCCTCTTTGAAATGTCTTTAAATAACACAGATCTGCGATGAAAAAATTGTAGCATATTAAAGTAGTAGGGTTAACAGTATTTTTTGTGCTGATTACGGGAAAAATTGTGAAAAAATTCCTTCACCCTTAGACAAGTCACAAATTCCACCTGAAAATTTTAGGGTCTAAACTTAAAGAAAGACATATGTTAGTCTACGGTGTTTTTCATTTTCATGGTACCGAATTAGAAAAAAGGAATTTTTACAAAAGAGGGTGACCTAGTTATCTGCAACAATGTACCTGGAATCATGGAAATGTTCAAAATCGCGTATGAACCAGAGGAATGGAGACTTTTCATCGATTCATCATAAAGGAGTTTGAAAGCTGTACTTCTTCACAATAGTAACCGATATGCTCTGTGCCTGTTGGACATTCAGTCCATTTGAAAGAATGCTAAGAAAATTTTGAGTTTGTTCTTAATAAGCTCGGCTACTCTGACCATAAATGGACCATTTGTGGGGATTTGAAAGTTATTTCCATGTTACTAGTTCAACAAAGTGGTTACAATAAGTTTACATGTTTCCTCTGTGAATAGGATAGCCGTGAGAGGAAACAACACTATGTAAAGCAGACGTGGCCAATCACAAAGGCTCTTATTCCATGAGTTAAAAATGTTGAAAGACAAAGTTCAGTGGATCCTAAAAAGTTACCTATATTATTACTTAGATTGCAGTAGGAAAAATCTCGAAAAACAAATCCTTAAATCTCTATAATACTACATGAACTAACCAGGCTGTATGTTCGATACATAAATCTATGCTTTGTGGATTTTTCCTATATCATTATAAATATTAAACTACATTATTAGGATTTAGAATGAGAAACAAATAGAAACAAATCATTAATTATAAAAATTAGATCCCGAGCCCTTAAGTTTTACCTTGTTTTGTTCCAGTTCCGAATGCTTTTGTAAACACACCATTCTGTTATTCGATTGATAATATCGTGTTCTGGGGTTCGATGCCAGGTCCTGGTCCCCTGCCAAGGATCACCGAATGAGGATACGTTGGTAGGATGATATATGTATTACGGTTTGTTTTTCTTCATTATTCGATTTATTGTTAATTAATTAGTTTATTCCGCCTTACTTGTAATTTACGTATTTTTATGTAATTTAATCTATTCATATACGAAACAGTTATTTAGTTACGCAAACAGTTAAGCAGTTATGAAATTATTACGATCGTGAAAAATTACGTTCACCGGTTTACAATAGTAGCACACTGTTTTTTCGAATCCAATTAACTCTCCTGGGATAAGTTGTAGAATTAGTCGAACAATAGTTGTAGTTGTAGAACAATAACAATAAGAAAAAAGAGGAATAATAAGTAATTAACTGAGGTATCAATCAAATACAATAATAATTTTTAGAACATAAATACACCCATACACTTTTCAGATCACAAAATTTTCGAACTGTGGAATAAAATTGTCACTGAAAATAAGTATATGAGTAAGACCCCTCCCCCCAGAGAAAAAAAGGTAAATAAATAAAAACGATTACTCAGAAGAAGTTCAAATCACATTTATACGATTAAATTAGATACATCACATTTCAATTAGACACATCACAAAACTAACATTCTCCATTTTTCATAACTTTCATTAAAACGATTCTGTTATAAATATATGAGATAAATAAGTCAGAAGTCTTAATAGAAGAGGAACAATAACCTCTTATATTTTACCGAAAGAGTGGATCGGTTATGAAAAATAGAGAACGTGAGTTTTGCATTTACACCCCTCATTTCATAAATTATAATATAACAGTTAAATAATTAAATCCTTAATATAACAGATGAAAGTAGGCGGAAAACATTGTAATAGAGTTTATGAAGAGCAGCTGTACTGAAATAAATAAAAAAAATTTGATAAATTAAAAATAAAGCTTAATAAAGATACAGAAAGAAAGCAAATACAGAAGATCAATTTATTTTATATACTCAATATATTGCGGGGTTTCCATTGTTTACGAATAAAGGCTTGGAGATATTACGTGTTTCAATATTGTTTATTGAATTCAGATAAAATGCTTTAAGGCTTCATAAAGTTCGGTGTGATGACTCCATATGAGCCGAAATCAATACCAACTTCAAACAGTTGGGGAGTAAATGCCATACTAATTTTAGTCTCAAACAATTCAGATATAAGATAGGGAAGAATTTTATTTTGTATTATATAAAATATAACAACGATATGTAAATATAAACAACGATATATAAATATAAGTTTTAGTAAAACTTATAATCATAATTTTATAATTTAAATTTAAGCCTTTGTATAAATATTTTAAGTTAGAACTAATGCAAAATGTCAATATTTCCTTGCCCACCTTTATTGAAACTTCTTATATTCCTTTTATTTCTACTGAAGGGTTTTATAGCTTAATCAGTGTAAGTACCCTTTTATAGTACTTGTATTTGTGTTTATTATTGGTATAAAAAGAAAAATGTAATAACTCCCACAGCAACTGAAATTATTGTATCTAACTGTAACGTACCAAAGCTATCACCAGTTGTAAGTACTTATGAAGTACAGTACCCACCCTGGTCAAAATATTGTAAAAACAGCAATCCAGGAGTATTGCCGAATCTTCCCCCAGGAGGAGTTAAAGGGTAGCTTCAGGTGTCTTTCCTAGAATAATAGATCAGCTTGCAGGTGTCCTTCTTAGAATCTAGTTAAGCACAATCATTCCCTATATACCCCCCTCCACTAATAAATGTAAACTCATTATTATTAGTTAGCCATTAAACTAGTTTCTTTGTCACTGTCATTTTTCAATAAAGATCTTTTTAAAAAGTGATTTAGAGTTGGAGATTATTTAATTTGATATATATAATGGTGTATACCTTTATATTTTTTAAGTATACCTATGATTTTTGTATGATGACATCAGCTAGCACACATACGGAATTCCTTGAATATAATGGAAAAATGCAACATCTAACATTCTAGGTAATAAAATATTCTGGCCCGGTGTATGAGGAACTCCTTATAGAGACTAGTAAGGCGGAGGAAGAGAGGAATAAAGCATGAAGCGCTAGTCCTGATAAGGAATATGACAGAAGAGAAGAAGAGAGAGGGAATACGAAGAGGAAATATCTATAAACAAAGCTGAATCCACATTTTCATCCATCGGAGAAGGCAATTGTTATTCCATGCGGGACTCACCTTGAGTATGCAGTATCCCCCGTACTTCTACATGCAAACTGATTTTGTACAAAATTCTTATCCATCGTTCATATTGTTATAATAATAATAAATACATATACCAATATCATTTACAAGGAATGTGTAATCAATTACTCGACTTGTTTTATTTCTAGTTATTACCTCAGCTACCAATAATGACTATAAACATCGTTTGCACCAAACGCTCGAGAAATAATGAACCAGCATTATCTTTCCCGCGTTTATGTTACGGCAGTAGATTATTCATTAAGTTGCTTTGAAGTCGCCCCCCTGTGGTGTGGAATATATCAACCCTCAGTAGCCCTGTATTTCGTTTGAAGTCAAGTCCAAAGTAATAAAGATATAAAATAAAATTTTGGTTTCTTACCGAAGTTCTAATTCATACATATGCTTTTATTCTAATTATTCTTCCCAATCGTGAGTAATGTTAGTGTAATATTATTTCGAAATGTTTTTAAGTTCAGCGTATATCCTGAAGTCACGTTTTTAATGTAAATGATTTAGTATTTAGAATTGAAAGATGCGCCATAGATTTTCTAGAAAATATACACCAATAAGCAATATATATATATGCTCGAGTGCAGGAAGACAATACCTGTGTTGTATATTATATATATCTGAAGCAACGGTGAATAAGATGTTATGTCAAATTGTCTCCTGACTGGGTTTCTTGTAATTAGATATGTGGAATCGTAATTTTTTTTTGATGAAAACGGGACTAAGTCAGTTTGAAATGGAGCTTTTGTGCACGAGCCATGATTTTTTCATGAAATCATTTTACCCCGAAACATAAAAATATAAAATATAACAATGTATTTTATGTTTGAATATTTTGAAATTTTACTAAGAATGTTTAATCCGATTCATTATTGGAGTTATTACTTCACGTTTCCTACATTACTTCTCTTCATTATTATCATACATATCAAATAATAATTTGCTATTGACTAATTTATAGGAGGTTTCGATTTTATAAAAACTGTAATTTTTGAAATTAGGCTATAGTCTTCAAAAAAGGAATACTTTTGAATAAAGTTTAATAAAGTATTTAAATATTTCCATGAAATCCCTTTAATCGCTGTTGGGGATATATCGATATTTATTTTTTCGAAATTCCCTTCGGCGAACGAAAAAGGATATTGCGGGTCTGTTTGATAAAAAAAGTCTCTATTTCACCGGAGTTATCATTTCGAAGACGGGTTTATTAAAGTGTAATATTTCGGTCTTTACAGTAATTAAAAAGTCTTCAATTTCTCAACAGCGGACCTTGACAGGATTTTTCATTTTCCCGTCCCCGGTCCGGTTATTAACTGAGTGTTCCAGGAAAAGCAATAAATTTTTACATTTAGGTAATATTGTTACAAAACCAAGAAAGTAATATCGTATTGGTAAATATAACATAGAAAATAGTATGTATAATTCATTGGTATTTTTTCATTTGACTACAAAAGCTAATAATTTAAACAAAAAATATATCATAGAACAATATGCCCTTTTATCTTATACCATTATTCGTTTTATTATATTATGACAAATTATCAATACTAGGAATATTTGTTTTAACTATCTCCAAATTACTCAAGAATTGTCAGTGGGTCTGATTTCAGTGGTCAGAATCCCGTGTGTGGTAGAATTTTTGCGAGAAAGTGGAATGTATCGAGTTTGGAGAAAGTAATTCTTTGCAATAATAATAATAGTAATTACGGTCCGCTTTGCAACTATAAAATAAAATATTCCCTTTTTAAATTATTTATTTTTTTACATAAAAGATGTATCTATTGGCTCAAAAGGTAAAAATAGTATGCCGTTTATACTTTTTCTTTTTTAATATTAATTTTTCAATGCCTTTTTAGTGAACTAAAGTACTCTGATTCAGACCAATAAATTTAATACCAATCAAATGGCGTACATCAAATGATTTTTAAGCAAACGTAATATGGCAACATTATTTTCGGATATAAATATCCTTAATATAAGGAAAGTTGTAGAAATGTCTAAATCAATTTAATCAAAATCAAAATTAACTCCTAAATTAGAAAGGGCGTTTCTTGGATTGCATTTGTTAAATTATGTTCCCAATCAATCGTGAATTAAAGTTAATGAATTGGTAAACATAAGCATTTAAAATTTATATATTTTTACTTTGAAGAGAAAAGATTTGTCCTGGCCGGGATTCGAACCCGGGTCCTCCGCATCTCTAGCGCGGCACTCTTCCAACTAAGCTACCAGGGCTCGTAACCAGGCCAGACAAGACCATTCTCTTCACCGATCTGGTTACAATTCTCTACGAGCCCTGAACTAGAGATGCGGAGGAACCGGGTTCGAATCCCGGCTAGGACAAATCCTGTAAGTGAGAATTTTTCAAAAATGGGTTTTTTTATATAAATAATATTGTTAAGTTGTGATCAGGAAGTCATAGATCATATATTGATATAAAATTAATAGAGAAGCTGTAAAGGTTACAAGAATATATTGTGTGCTTAAACTTGAACTGTATTTCTTGTGTTAAATTATTATCAAAGTTGACTCATGTAAAATCTTGTTTTCGTCACTTAACACATTTGTGAACTAAGGCATCGATATTTGATAAACAGCAGGTATTATACATTTAGAATTTTAATGTAAAAAATAACAAGGAATAGTTGTAATTCACCGAACTAATTACTCAATATACATTATTTTTATAAATAATTTAAGTTAAACGGGAAAAAATTGAATATTTTGCTAAAATCTGTAAACTAATTTAGTTGAAATCAAATTTTATTTATTGTTTAATTGAATGGTCGTTCTAGATTTTACTTTTTTATTTTCACAGAAATAGTACTTTTTTATGCCTAGCTTCTTTTTTTATTTAGCTTTTGTTCAACAAGTTGCATCCGGAACTTTTGCCATTCCAAGAAGGAATCGTTTCATAATTTGGATAACAAAAAAATACTTGAAGAAAAAATCTCAGATCTTTAAAGCGTCTGGTTAGATTTCTAAATTTGTATTAAATTATTATTAATTGTTTTTCCTACTATTTTTAAACCTGACAATCATTGATCTTTTAAAATAGAGTATATATATTGGTGTTTTTTAGATATAAAGAACGAAAGATATTAGAATTTATATTTCACACTATACATATTATATTTTTATTTTGAAGAGAAAAGACTTGCCCCCAGCCGTGATTCGAACCCGGATCTCCACCTCACCGTGGCAACGCTCCAAGTATTTTCCACCAACCGTTGCCACGGTGAGGCGGAGATCCGGGTTCGAATCCCGGCTGGGGACAGGTCTTTTCTCTTCAAATAAAAAATATTAAAAAATTAAAGCATGATTAAAAAAATTGTAATAAATTATATATGCATATTATAGTTTATATTTTTATTTAATCTTAGTCTTTCGGCCTTAGTTTTATCTTTATAATGCAATCTACTAAGTTATTGATATTTATCTAACTTATACAAATTAATAATTAGTACATTTTTGCTTGAGAGTATGCATGATAGTTTTACTTTTCTAATTTTTCTGGTAGATCCAAAGGTACCTCGTATAGTAAAAACAAATATACTATAACCCAGGTATTTTAATATGAATAAAGCGTACATAATGTATTCATATCATTTTTTAAACCAATGGTGCTGAGTCCAGAAGATTGTCCCTGATCTGTAATGAGATACTAAACCGGCAATACCGGAAGGTCGTGCGGAACTGTAGCTCATAGCGCCTTAAACAGTAAATGAGCGTAGAAGGCTCCTGAGAGTTTGATCAATGCAGTGCTTTGTCCAGTCTTCCAATTAATAGACTATTTTATTTTTATTAATTATAATTTTTTTCTGTATCAATATATACCCAGTATTTTATTTATTATTTTTTCAATGTATATATATATATATATATATATATATTTTAGGTGCTCTCAGCCCACCACTAGATTAAATAAAATGTTTTGTTTATTATTATTATACTCGTATTATTTAAAAGATAAATAATAAATTTTCTTTCTAGTTTAAACAAGTCGATAATCCTCCGAGGCGTCGGAAAGTGCCTCGTAACCTAACTGAATTATGCTATTTGAGTGCTATTAGTGTGTAGCTTCTCTTCTTGAGTTTAAATATCTTTCATAATATTTGTAATATTAAATGCATAATATGTTGTATTATTTAATACAATTGTAAGTTTCAGTAAATTAATTATTAAAAATATATATGTTTTTGTAATATTTATTGCTTAGATCTCTGGAAGTAGTGATTTTATATGGTCTAGATGTGTGTTCGAGATTAATCATTTTTTCATGTAAATCATATTCATTGAAGAAACATTTCCCATACAAATTGTTTTAATAATTTAATCATAACTTTTATAAATTATTTAATTTAGTGTAATACCCAAATGCCCTGTGTATATTTTTTCCACAATTTTCGCAAACTGGCCGTTTCATTTTCAATACGATATTTAATAATTATTGTAGAGTTTAAATGTCGTGGTGAATGTTAAATATAAATGTAATCTTACATAATGTATTCCGAATTTAACAAAATATAATTATTGAAAAAAATCAGAGCAGAAATATTTAAAATTCTACTTATTGAAATACTATCTTACTTTATCGATGAATGTATACAAGTATTTTGATATTTTTGTATAAACTTCCAATCGCTTATATTCTGGTGTTATAATGACTTAGTACGTCCGTTGCTGTATGCTGTAAAGTATGATGACATTGTCAAATACTAATACAATATTTACAATATATATATATATATATATATATATATATATATATATATATATATATATATATATATATATATATATACAATGTAATATTACAAAGTACTAGCATTATTTAATAGAAATCGGAAAATAAATCCAGTCATACATGTGAAATTATCCAAATCTAGATCAAGGTGCTATTGATCATTATAGATCGCGTCATGGTTTTAAGTTAATTTTTTTTTAAAACACTAAGGAGTTACGCCTTAGTAATGGAAAAATAACAGAAGATAAATAATTATAATTTTATGGATTCCCAACGTTATTTTGAGCAGCTAGGTACGTACGCCATTATGTTATCACTTTTATCTTATAAGTGTTCCACTTCATCAAATAGGGGAAAAAATGGAAAGGTTGAAATTGTGGTGATGGAGTTCATCATGAAAATAGTTGTATGTGAATTTTGTCTAGTACTATAGAAATAAGAATATAATTTTTTTAATAAAAACATTTTTTTTGTTATAATTACAGACCCTATTACTACTAATTAGTGCCTTCTGTATGGGTCTCCTGGGTATTGACACTAATATAAAGTTCCCTATCGTCCCCAAAGTGCCCTTTGAAATATCATTTTTGAAAATATAGTTACAGGTAAATACAATTAGTGATTGCCTCGGTGCAGCGAATCAGGAGTAGCTTGTTAAATGTAAATGAAATCCGCCCGGGAGAAATTTTCGATTTCGTCCTATCCAGTTTCTCAATCAGACCTGATTAGTTAAAATGAATTAAATTCCAAAAACTAATTACCTTAACTAATTAGTACTGATTGGTCAGGGCGAATTTCGGAACTACCCGTAGATCTCATTACCTTGATGACAAATTATAAATTAATTTTTGTTACCCCCGTCAGGTTATAAATTATATTTGATATCTTTATCGAAATGAATAGTCATATAGCAAATCAAAACGTTCAAAAGATGGAAACAAATTTATTCAGACTCGTTTAAGATATGGAAAATAGTGATTAAACTATGCTACAACTTGAATTTTCACTTCACAAGCCCAATTTCATAATACAAAAAAGAACTGAAAACTTCCCAGAGTAATACTTTTCAATTTATTTTAAATTTTATATATTTATAGTTGACAGTTCAAGTATTTAATAATAAATCTTTAAAAATGGTCACAAACAAATAATAAACCGAAACGTTACAATGTAATTAGTTCTTGGAAATATGTTAATAAAATATTTATATTCTTTTAAATAGAAATACTATAATTAAGATAATCTACAAATAAGACTTGGTTGCTGTGTAATTGAAAACATATAAATGTAAGTAAGATATATGACTTATGGAAATTTCAAATCATTATGATTACGTCACACAAATGCGATTGTAAGTGCGAATTCTATAATCTGGAGTAAAGGGTATTTAAAATATCAACTTTACTCTTTTTGAATTTTCTCTTATTTGGCTATTTAGATCCAATTATGACCCTAATTTCAAATTGATAAAAATCAGACATATTTTAACCTTCAGTGTTGAAATGACTTGGTCATAGTATTGATACTTGATCATCGAAGTAACCACGTCGTTTTAGATCATGTTTTACTCCACAAAACAGTACTATGGCATTTTGTTAATATATATCTGTGACCTACATTAAAAACCCTGAAGAAGACATACATCATGAGTCGAAACGTCGGCTTCTACTAAATATTTATCACTAATGTAGGAATCATTTTTGACCCCACTCGGACCATTTTTCCCTCCATTATTTATATACATATGAATTAAAAAACAGTACATTAATAATAAATAAGTTAAACCCATTACTTGAGTCACAGATATAATACGAGGCGACTGCAAATTATTATTTAATTTTGTTTAACCTTAATAGAGTTGCACCAGGCTAATTATTCACTCCTCTTGAATGAAATAATTGTAAAACCTGAAAAAGAAAAAATAAAGTAAGCTCAGGGTAGCTAAGCTGAGCCTAATAGCTAAAATGCTATTATAGCGCCAAGGACATCATCGCAAGGTTTTTGTGGCCTTCACGTGTTGCTTTTAAATATATTGAGTTAAATTTTTTTCTTCCTTGTGCAATTAGCAGAGAAACTTGGGAGTGGAGTGGCTCGGTGGTAGTGCACCGAGTTAGCATGCCGAAGACCCTTGGTTCGAATCCCTTGGTGCTGGCAGACTGTTATTTAATCTGTTAAAAATCACACGTTTTCTGACTGCTATGACAACCATTCAAGTTTTGGAATATTTGTCAGCTATGATATTCGTATGATAATTCAAATATTATAATTATGCTAAACTTGTTTATTTTCATGTAAGGTAGGAAAAAAAAAGACAACTTTATATTGTGGTTACAGAAGAATATATGAAGGTTAGTATTTTTTTTTGTATGATGTTTAGCCTTATTTTTTTTTTATATATTAAAATAAATATTTTATATAACTTTAATATTTCTTTTGCATTTTCTACTAGTCCAAATACTGAAATTACTAGAGGTCTATTAATAGTAATTTAAGTGTCAAGGCTTTAATAGCTTGATGCATATAGCTATTACATACATCTCATGATTGGATGTCTGATACGCCCAACGAAAATCCGCTTATTATCATATAAGATATTTAAGTACATGTTTCCTAGAGCTATTAATAAATACAGTTATATTTATACTTTATAAATGGATATAATAAGATTAGGATATATACAAACTTTAAAACTCTTTTGGAAGAAACTATAACTTTTATACTGTAGAACAGAAAACTTTATTTCCCCCATTTGACGGAATAAAAAAAATAACATAATTTTATATGTTAGCGGCCAGAGATGGATCCTAAGGGGAAATGGATCCTAGCCCCCCTGGTGCTCACCCAGCTTCTATAAAGTGGGTACCCAAAAAAGAGGGAGAAATATAGGGGTTGAGCATGTTCTGGGACAAATCACCTCCCTACAAACTTTTGTCCAAGAAAAAGTACAGCTTCTACTATGTATTGAGCCCATGGGTCGTAGTGGTACATTTTTTTTTTAGTGTAATCAGCCTCTAGAAGGGCTAATTGTAACTGCCTTTATACATCTGCATGATCCTTTTAATTGAATTCCTTTCTAAAAGATTCCGATAGCAACAGTGAGAAATGTGAGTTCTAAACCAGGGAAACAGTTTCCGGCCAATAAAGGCTATGAAAATAAACCTTTCCCGATCCTAATGAAAAGCTCGCTATAAAATAATTCGCCGAGCCAGGAAGGAGGCATTAGATTTCCCTAATTGTCCATAGGAGAGGCCTCTCCAAGCGAGAACTCCAAGTCCACCCGCCCGCTCGTCATTCAGCCGGCTAACTAATTAAAGCTACAAACTGAGGGGGGTCGGGGGGGGGCGAATTTTCGTAGAGGAAGCTAATTAGATCGGAGCGGGCTTGTTACCTTGATTTATACGGCCGGTCCTGTACCCCTCCCTCCCCTCTCCTACATTTCCCCCTCCCTTCCCCTCCACTACCCCTACCACTCAACTCCTACACCTGGTTAAACGCCTACTTAAAATATTTAAAACGTGACTCGGGTGTCTACAGCCGCCTTGGCCAGGTTTCATCTACACGTGCCTCCTTCCTTTATCTTATCTTACTGCTATTATATCCCACAACCTTCGGCGATAGAACTTAATTCATTTCTTTTGTTTATAACTCACAATCTTGTTGCTATTTTCACAGCTCGAATTAATTATTGGTTTATGGATGAGGAAATATAACTCATGATCAGGAAATTTAAGGAAAAAAAGTCATTTACAATATATTTTTCTCTAATATTTCCATTTCTTCCTTGGAAAGGGAATACAAAAGTTGAATATAGGATTGGCGTTTTATTGTTCCTCTTCCATTTGTTAAATAGTCACCAACAATACTGTCCAATTAAATATATATTAAGCATTACAGCCCTTGAGCGAGTCTGGGGACTCTTGCAGTCTCCACCAGTTAACACTATGTAGTCATAGCATTCCAGTTGCGGGTGCCCAGAAGGACTCGCGCATAGAGAGATACAGAATCCTACATTTGGGCTTCCTACCTTTCTCTTTCTTTACAGCTCTTCCATCAGGGATTTTTTTGGAATCTTGCCGCTTTGCTTATTCTCCATGTGACCCGCCCATAGGAGTCATTAAAGTTTAACAAAGTTTAAAATGCTGATGTCTCCATGTGGTTTTGAGGGTTCCTCGTTCTTTCTTCTTCTCCAGGCGCCACTCTCTCTGACAGGACCAAATATTCATTTTAATATGATTAACCTTGAAACAACTTGAAGCCTAGTCCTATATACATTGGCGAAGGCCCATGGCTCAGATCCATATGTAATGGCAGGACGCACGAACGATTTGTACAGTTCAACCTTGGTTTAAGTTCAACATCGACTGGCAGCGGCGGTCTTCCTGTTTATCTCCTGAGGGATCTCATTCTGAGATGGAAATTCGTTACAGTTCCCAAATATGTTAAGATACTCACTCTCTCAAATGTATACGGTCCGTAACTGCTGCGTGATCAGTATTCATAAGTCTACTAAGCCATAGTATCATTGTACAGTTATCTAAAGACCAATCAGTGTTAGATCAACAGTATATGTCAATGCGACGAATAATAGAGGGAGGGAGTGAGAGATAGAGAAGGAAAGTGGGAAAGAGGTGGGGAGGGAACTGTTGGAGAAAGCTGGAAGGAGTACTTTTCTAATTATTTTAAATATTTAAATTGGAAATGTTTTATATATTATATATTGTCATTTTTATGAAATGTATACTAAGAACGTAGAAACAAATTGTAATACTACTGCTATTGAAGTAAGGAAAAGGTAAGAAGTGAAAATGTATTAAGATTCAGGATGTGCGTGAAGTGCGTGCGTGTGTGTGTAATATCGAGCGTCCAACGCAATCTCACCTTCCCACTCCTCCTAAACTTGAATAATAGTTTGCAACCAAGTTGCCGAATCAAACCAAAACTCAGATATCTCTCCGTGTTCCCCCATAACAGATACAAGTTACTTCGAGGATTAAACCGTGAGCGCTAAAACAATAAGCTGCAACTTCGACTTACAATAATATTTCGCAGTGTACGTTAAGTACGTTAGGTAACTGCCGAGGATCTTAATAGATATACCTTACCTTAGTAACTCAGCTCGCTTAGGAATGTTTCTTTCTCAATAATACCTTATTCTATTTTGTTCTATTTCAGTTTAAAGTATCGTTTTTAACTGAAAAGTAATAAATTAAATAAAATTTAACTAGACTCTGGTGGTAAAGCATAACATTTTGTATACAATATATGTATGCAATTTTATTTTTCGTTTAATAATGAAATCCATATGATTGACGAACAACATCTTTATATATTTGAAAGAAAAGATGACCAAACCAGCCTGGTTCGAAGAAACAGAAAAACTTACGAGAGATAGAGATGCAACCGCCTCAGGACGAAACAAAATGCCCAGCGGGATTACAGGAAAAACGACAAGGAGAAAAAATAGATAGAGACAGAAATGAGCAGTACCGGTGAAGTATTTTTTTAAAAGAATTATAACCATATGTAATATCAGCACATGTCTTTAATTCGCAGATTGTAAATTTTGTCTGTATAGAGGAATTAGACGTTTATGACCATAAAGGATTGGATCAGAAAATGACATTTCCATTACAATAACATTTTGTCGTATTGTATTTAAAACAAAATATAGAAATCAAAGGTAATTTAAAATAATAAAAATGATTAAAAACAGTTAGACTCGTGACATTAGAAAAATATTAGCGCCCATGCTTATTGGAATATTTGCCTATATTTCCCCTTGGCTACACCAATCGAGTACTTATTTTAGCCCTCGTTTATAAATATTGTTTGTTTTTTTTTCCGTTCAAGAGGAATATTTTATTTAGGCAGATAAAAATTAATTTTATTAAATTATTTTTCTCATTTTAAGAATATAAATTTTACCCTAAGATTGGGGACACCTGGTTTTATCGGCTATTTTTCCCTGCGAAATAAAATCCAGAAATATTATTTTTGCTCCCAGCCGTATTCCCTTCTTCCCTGGTTCATCCCAATGACAGATCTCCCCGGCCACAAGATAAAGACTAAGGAGATAATATTGGTTGTAGATCAATTTTATCGGGTGCTCAGCTGCTTAATGCCGGCCCAGATCAGCTGCTGATGATGCTGAGGCCAAGGGCGCTGTCATAACGCCTTATTTAACCTGATTCAATTTAGATAAAATCCTCGGCAACAAAGGTCCCGCAAAACCGCTGCGTTAATGTAGCACATAAATTTAGATCTCCTATAGCGATTGTAGTCGGATGATTCACAAGATATCCCAGTCGTAAATTTATATGTAACTGCTTACTTATAGGATGTTCAACACTTGTATGGGGGCATTAATATCATATTTCAACGCCTTTACTTTCACATATCCTTTATTTTTCTTTCTATTTTCGTCTTTATTATTAACCCAGGAGAAGTATCCGTCATTTATATGATTTTAGAAGTGTCCCGGGAGCATTCCCCACACATAGTGATTTCCATCACTAATTTTTTTTTTTTTTTTATCTCAACTTATAATTATTCAGGACTCGAGCCCATTGAATCAATGTTATATAGATATAACAGGAAAAAATAAAAAATATTTAACAATGCTTTACACTTTATTAATATGTGACTGGAGTGTGGTGAAAGTAAAGGTTACAAACAGCTGGGTGAAACAAAGAGATATGTGTGAAAGGGATTTGTCACAGCCTCAATCAATTCATTCAATTTATTTCATATATTCTTTTATATTTATTACAATTGCTTTACTTACTGAAACACACTTCACTCACCGCACACATTTCTACATACGGGACTACATCACATATAGATCAGATCATCCTGACGATACAGCACATGCTGGTTCTTGTATCCTTATCCATAAATCTATACCACATTCTCTTATTCCTTCTACTCCAACTGACGCCATTCAATCAACATCAGTAACCTTAACGACTAGTCCTTTCCATATCACATTTTCAGCTGTATACTGTCCTCCTGGCAATTCTCTTTCTTATAACCTCCTCGAATCCTTATTCCAATCCTTCGGACCGCGCTTCATTGCCGGAGGAGATTACAACGCCAAACATCAACGATGGGGTTGTCGAACATCCAATTCCCGTGGTAGCATCTTATCCCAAATTTCAACCTCTAATAGTTTCTCTATCCTCGCACCCATAAACCCTACTTATTGGCCTACATCCCTCAAAAAACGTCCAGATATTCTAGATATATTTGTTTCCTCACAGATTTCCTGCAATCAAACTGCCATAAAATCCCTGGATGACCTTTCCTCTGATCACAGTCCAGTTCTGCTTCAAGTGCATTCGATTCCCATTCCTAAGCCCTCTCTTCCCCGACTGATTACAGGACGTGTAGACTGGGATAAATTCCGATCAAATCTAGAAAATAATTTAGACCTCAAAATTCCGCTTAAAACAAAAGGAGACATTAATTCTGCAATAGACAAAATAACAGAAGCAATACAAGTCAATATAAAATATAACACTTTACCAAGTAAAAATCATTATCAACAGAATAACTGGCCACTTCATATTCGCGAGTTATTAAAAGAAAAACGACGGGCAAGAGCAAAGTGGCACCGCACGAGATATCCATCGGACAAGAGTCATTATACCAAACTGACCAACAAATTAAAATCAGAGATCAGAACATTCAAAATTCAAAATTTGTATTACCGTACAGAAAATCTCAGTACTACTGACAAATCCTTATGGAATACCACTAGAAAACTCCTAAACTATAAAAAATTCAACCATCCACTTTTAACCGAATCCCAAACCTGGTCAAGATCTGATGAAGAAAAATCACAAATTTTCGGCCAGCACCTATTCAAAACATTTAACCCTCATCCAGATATCCTTAATCAAACCCACTCTGAATGCATTGGAGCAGAATTAAGTATTCCTCTTCAGTTGTCCCCTCCTCCTAAAGCATTCCATCCTTCCGAAATATCAAACATTATTCATAGATTACCCGCCAACAAAGCCCCTGGACACGACCTAATCACATCCCAGATTCTAAAACGCCTTCCTCGGAAAGCGATCCTACTCCTTACATATATATACAATGCCGTACTCCGCACCACATATTTTCCTGATTCCTGGAAATTATCCATAATTAAGATGATTCCAAAACCTAAAAAACCACCAGAACTCCCATCCTCTTATCGTCCTATATCTCTCTTGCCCATAATGGGGAAAATACTTGAAAAACTCATTCTGAAACGTCTTCATCCTATCATAGAATCCAATCAAATAATCCCAGATCACCAATTTGGTTTCCGAACATCACACTCCACCATCCAGCAATGCCATCGTGTGGTGGACGTTGTCTCATCTGCATTAGAGCGCGGAATGTACTGCACAGGAGCTTTTCTCGATGTAGAGCAGGCCTTTGATCGAGTCTGGCATCCAGGACTGCTGTACAAACTCCGTAAATTCTTACCTTCAACTTACTTCCTTATTATCAGTTCCTACCTCAGTAATAGAACCTTTAAAGTAAACCATAATTGTTCCTACTCTTCCCTCTTCACCCAGTCTGCCGGTGTTCCTCAAGGCAGTATCCTGGGGCCCATCCTATACACGATATATACAGCTGACATCCCAACCCATCCAAGCACTGTCCTCACTACTTACGCTGATGACACATGTGTGCTATCAGTTAATAAGGATCCATTTGTTGCATCCCAATCTCTTCAATCCCATATCTCACACCTACAAGAATGGTGTCAAAATTGGAGGATTAAAATAAATCCTATCAAATCCCATCAAATTACCTTTACCCTTCGTCGTAAACCTACGAATTCCTGTCCTACTGTATCGTTTAATAATACACCACTGAACCCTGTCGAACAGATACGTTACCTAGGACTCCATCTGGATAAACGTCTCACTTGGAATCCTCATACAAGACTGAAAAGACAAGAAACTGCTCGACGTTTTCGCCTACTTCAACACTTACTGGACAAACGCTCTAAGCTACCAATTAATTACAAAAGACTTATTTACATGACAGTCATCAGACCTATTTGGGCATACGGAGTTGAGCTTTGGGGCTCTACTAAACCATCCAATTCATCTCGTATCCAATCCTTGCAATCCAAAATCCTTCGTAAAATCCTCAATACTCCTTATTATGTCACAAACAAACTCATCCATCATGATCTTAATATCCCATATGTTACTGATTTGGCCCAAACTAGATACCTATCCTTCCATAACAAGCTCCATACGCACTTGAATCCGCTAGTCTCTCAGCTTGCTTCCCATACTATTCCTGATAACCCCCCGAGGCGCCTGAAAAGAAGATGGCCTCGAGATCATCTACAATAGAACTTTATTGGAGTGCTATCGATGGGTAGTTTCTCCACAAGTGTTTTCATGTCATATTCTACATTTTTGCACATTTACTTGATATAATACCATTATAGTTGTAAATATCATTGAATTAAATAAAAAAAAAAAAAAAAAAAAATATTTATTACGAATGCATTCGTAAATTAGTATTTATTTTTAGTCCATTTTTGTAAACCATTTATTTATTTATATTGCAGTAGAAAATCCTTAAGCAATCTATCCTTAGCTGTTGTGTACCAGGCAGGCTGCTGTTTTGTTTGAGGAGTTATTGCATTCTTTGGTTTCTGATTTATTATATTTTGACCTGGACCTGGTATATGGCTATAATTTCCCGATTATCGACTATCTAATAAATTGTTTCAACAGATAAAGATTCTGAAAACAAATATTGGCACGTTAAGAGAGTATCTGCGAGGGAAATACCACAGTTATAAAGAACATTTTAACGTAAAAATTGTAGCCTTGGGGGAAACCCCGCTTTCCTTCTTCTCGCCTTTGAACACACTTGAGACTTTCAAGAAATATATCTCAGCCTGTTGAGTGAATATGACTAGTTTGAAAATATCCGTCCAGTCCATGTCTCTTCAGGTCCCGAAAGACGAAACCCTAATGGAATGGGATAACTTGTTGGATATTTATCCCTAAATAATGATTCGTGTGAGGGAAATGCTCACGTCTACCGGATTAAAGGCGCTTCCATAATTTGGGTTTTTACCCATAATATTTTCTTTCTGGTTCTTTGATTCTTCTTCCTTTCTTCTGCTCATTTTTAATTTGGATTTTATTGTTGAGATTTTTTTCTGGAAACTATCTATTGTAAATAATTGTTATCTATTGTAAATGTTTGTCTCTGTCCTATGACTTTTGCTGTGATTTCCCAACTATCTAGATCTTTACAATTTTTTGCATTTTTATGATTTAATATTCTTATTATAGTAAGTAATAAAAAAGGTAATAAGTTCCGCCAAGATCGGTCCCAAGCCCGGTACTCATTATCACGCAAGTGATAGGGAAGGAAGAGGGAGATGAGTAATAGCTCGTCCCTTTGCCTCCGGATGATATGGCCCTTTTTAGGATTATTAGAGAGAGGATGTAAGAGAAGTAGATGCAATATTGAGAAAATGCATTGGATATGGAATGATTCTAGAGTAAAAATGGAAATAAAACGGGTTCGAAATGGCCTGAAGAGAGGAAGAGATACAGAGTATGAAGATGGAAGAAGAAGAATGTAGAATAGTGCAGTAAACATTGAAACTGTCTCATGGTCCCCAGAAGACCCTCAACAGAAGAAAAAAATAGAAAATTGTTAGATTTTTCAGAGTATTATTTTTTTTAATGAAAATTTTTACTCCAACGAGAAAAACAGTTCTGCATTGATCTGATGCTGAAAACGGTCCACAGTTTTGGACTGAAACAACGATTATCAGAATACATTCTTTGTTTAATTATATCGATTGACTTTAATAACTAAATCATCAACAGAACAATGCCCTCGCTTCTAAATAGTAACTTAATTCTTTTTAAAATCCAAAAGAAATAATCATTTTGGTGTAATAATTTTTTTATTTGATGGTTATTAATCGAATTTCCGTTGAAACTAAACCGATAGTTAAAATATTACTTATCGAAAAAGTAATATAAATAAAAACGCGAAAGCAATCAATTGAGCAATAGGTTGCATTCGTTTGGAGGACTTATCCCACAAAACAAAAGTGAGAAAACTATTTTCAACCCGGAGCTTGAAAATAAAAAGTTGGGTCAGAAATTTTTAATTAATTGACAAACTGTAGAGGCGTTACAGAGGCATTACAGGGGGTAATATACCTTACTCGCAATATATTAGCCAGGCCTAAATTTTCTCGACCCCGTAAATTTTATCCACCCCTAAAATATACTTTCATCGCCACCTCTTTCTCACCTTCCTTTTTTTTTCTGTACCCCCTCTTTAATTACAACACAGATTCTCATTTAGGTTTAAGCATACATCAACCTCTAGGCTACAACTTGGTATTTTTTTCTGTTTTTTATTATTCTCTCTAGCGAGGCTACGGACATTTTTTAATTAGATGGCGAAAATAAAGTTTTCCGTCCTACGGGATAAAAGCTATAGTTTATTCCGAAACAGTTTTACAGTTTGTTTATATCTTAATCTTACTAATTGATTTTAGGAAGTTCATCGTTGTATGTTAAGTCGTGGTTTCAGCTAAAATCAATACCCACGTGCTCTGAATATAAATGTACTTATTAATAGCCCAAGGAAGCATGTATGTCGGGATCTTGTACGATAGAAAGCGGATTTATATGGAGCATATAATACATTCAATCATGAGATGTATATAGCTATAGGCACCAAGCTTTCTCCTCCCTATCGAATCCTTCATACTTAAATTAATATTAGTAGACTTGATATCACTGTTTGTCGTAAGTGAAAACGCAAAAAAATACCAACCATGCAACCGCTAGATTTTTCCACTTATTAAGGTTACCCAATTTATAAAGGCTGAGAGAACTCCAGGAGGGGTCCAGATCCCATAGGATCAATCACAGGCCGGAAGCAAATTAAGTCAATTTTCTTCCTCAGTCGGACTCTCATTGGGGCCTTCAGCGCGGTAACCCTGCGCTATATTGACTGACCTACTCCGTTCCCAATTTCAAATACATGTATAGATATAATAAAAAAAAACTAAATAAATAAAATTAAATACTAAAATGGGATAAACTGATAATATTCACAGAAAACAATCTCCATCATATTTAAAAAAAAACTAAAACAATTGTCAATATTATAACTTCCACAATAAGCATTCATGAGATGGGTTTAAAACAAGGATTTAATTTTAATGACTGTGCTGTTGAATAGAGTAGAATATAAATTATTAATGGACATTTATTCTTGTTCACTACTTCACGATGCATAACGGCACTGAGATACTTCTCTCAGAAAGAACTCTTGGCCCTCCTCGCTCTTGCAAAGGTTAGAGGATGAAAGGCATCGCTGTGTATACAAAGATATAGCTGACGATAGTAAGAGCTGTATCAGGAGTGCGGTGTCCACGAGGGGGCCCCCGCAGCTGAAAAATTGATAAGCCACGGAATTGGTCCTCCTCCCCCCCCCCGCACTTCTCTGTTAGCCCTTGTCCTTAAACCTCGAGAGCTATCTTCTGTGCGGAGTTTCGTCGATAATATCGATGAAAAACGAGAAATTCAATTCGGCATACAGACTAACAAATCTGCTTCAAGTACTGCTTAATTGAAATTGATACTTACATACATTGTATAATCAGGTAAATAGTGTAACTGGTTGTATATAATGTACTCAAATGTTACTTGTTACACACTTTATTAAATAATATTAAATTAAACAGACTCGCACCAGGAGACAAAACAAAATAAATATTCGTTAACATTAAGGTTACTCTCTTAGTTCTGTTACCCAGTGCCTCCATGATTGCTACAGTTCGGCCATCCTGATCAAATTAATCGACCCTGATATAATATCCTACAATGTACATACTGTTGCATAAATTGAACATAAGCATAAGATCTTATCATAATACAAACAAACCATAACATAACTAACACAACGTCATCATAAACTAAACATAAGTAATAAAAAAAATCTTCATAACTAATCACAGAAGTGTAATATAATTACACTTAATACATAATACATAATACGAAATAATACCATAACTACCATAAGATATATTACCAAAAGACATAATACCGTAAAACGAACCGCAATAACTCATATCGCCATACTCATAATAGTGATAATAATGCTTTACTGCACGTAATATGCAAATATACCTTGAACATGATAAAAAAATTATCTAAAATTATACATTATAAGTCATTTAACATAAGGAAAAATATAATGACTGACATAGCTAACCCTAAAACTGTACATACTCAAAGATCTACAGTGTAAATAGCACAAACAGCATAATAACACTCATAAATTTATAACACACCATAATTATTTAACTAAATTTAATTTTTTTTTTTTACTTGCTTATCAATTAAATTAATCTAAAAAAAAAATAAACAACCAATAATAATATCCAAAACCAATATCTAACACAATATCAGTTTCCCTAACTAACTATAAGTCATGTATAATACTAATACAATGATACTTGTGTGTTATGATGATAATATGATCACCTTAAACGTTGAGGTACACCTTTAGGTGGTCCGGCGACATAACACCTTCAAAGAGCACTCTACCCAATTGGCAATTATCAACATCTCCAACCAAAAACCGATCATATTCCGAAAATTCTTAATTATGTATGGTCCTTTAAATTTCGGTAGCAATTTTTAGCCAAGTGACCTGTTTCGTTGCAATTAAAACAACGGGCAAACGAATTATTATCTATAGGCATTTTGGAGTTCTTCACCGTGGTCGGTCTTGATAATCTAACTTGAGCTCCATCTTTTCTAATTTGCGCATACACTTTTAATTTTTCTTTGAATTCTTTTAAAGTATTGCATCGATATAATATACTTTTTCTGTCTGTTGTGTCGTCTAGTCCTTTTATAACATGATGAATTAATGAAAAATGGTCTAACTCACCCTTTGCTGCAATTTTCTTCATTGATAGAAAATAATCATAAATTTCTTCATTTTCTTTAATCTTTTTCTTAAACCGTTTCTATTTCCATGAGTACTAAGACCATAAAACTTTAATTTTTCCTTAACTTCTTTAACCTTCAAACGATCCATGCCGTCGCGCAAAATAAACGTTCACTATAAGAACAAAAAATAAACAGAAAATACAAACTCACGGTCATATCCCACTTCTGAATTGTAACTGGTTGTAAATAATGTACTCAAATGTTACTTCTTACACACTTTATTATTATTTAATAAAGTGTGTAAGAAGTAACATTAAATTAAACAGTCTCGCACCACGAGACAAAAATTCGTTACAATTAAGGTTACTCTCTCTGTACTGTTACCCAGTGCCTCCAATATTTCTACAATAGCAAATGATGGACGACTTGTAACTCAGAAATCGATTTATTGTGACACTGTACAGATATAATTTGACCAAATTTTACATGTTTGCAGTTTTTGCGGTGGTATTTCTCCGATAACTAGCCGAATGTTGTGTTCCCAGAGTTCAATCGTCTCTGCTTTATTAAAAAGTCACGCGTAGACAAGTGACTTAACATCCCCAAAAATTATCTAATGGGGCATGATCGAAAGACCTTGGTGACCAATTCACATGACCATTACGTGAAACTATTGGCTCATCAAATGTTTTTCTGGGTAAATTGATTGTATTGGAAAATGTACCTTATATCCTTTTATTCTAGGAAAATACTTATATAAAATCTTCTAAAATTGCTGAGAATGTCGTCGATCTTATTGACTCAGGTCTTCCTCAACTACATTTGCACCTGTTATCACTTGTTCGATGCCGATGAGTCTTGAGGGATGTTTGTTATTACTTAAAGTATATGAGGTGCGAAAACGATCCATAATTAATCGAATTAGCCGCGTAGATGGACGATTATGAATACCGTGAAATTTACGTAGTGCGCGTTGAGTTTTTCGCAAATTGAACCATTATTTTAATAATAAATTCCAACGATTTACAACGGTGGCTTTGACGTGAGTCTATTCATTATTAAGTGGCAAACCAAACTAACCACAAAGCGGCTGTCAGTAGCCAAATCTGTTGCCATAAAAAAAAGTGTTGCCCACTGAAAGATGTGAATATACCCTATGGACAAGTAATAGTTTTTTGTTGATTTTGATGTTGAAATGGTTGACTGGATAAATCCAAGAGAAGAGTGCAAAATGGTCAGTAAGTGAAGTCAATAACAGTTTTCACAAAACAAGTTTAACTTATCTGTGCCTACGTTTCGAGATAAGTTTTAGACCATCATTAGGGTAGAGGGATGAAAAGTCCAACTGCAACTTTTTTTTTTGTTCATTTAATTTCTTCTTGAAAAAAATAATCTGTTTTCAACAGATTTCAATTTTTTTAACAAAATAGTTTTCAACATCGAAAAACTACAAGCTACGGCTGGAAATTCCTGAACGAAATATTCCCTTTAAAATATAGATTGTAATATTTTCCAACTGACCATATTTTTAAAAAGGTGGGGATTTAAAAGTAACTGAATGTACCCCATATTTTATTTAATCAAATAACATAGATGACACAAGTCATTAAAATGTGACTAGCTTATCAATTATTGCAGTGCTTCATTTTTAACGGAAAGATGACTATAGTCACATTGATTTCGGACATCACGGACAGATATATATCTATTAATTTTTGTTAAATATCCTGGAAATATTGAAGCCTTGTTCAAACTATATCCCTATCATGTATTTATTAAATATAACCGTAGCTTCGGTAAAGTTTAAAGTTTTAGTTTTTACTATCACAGAAATAGCTCCCGCTACTACTGACCTTTGGTGAAATTGTTAGCGACCCTCGATTGAAGCAGTAGAGAAGTGGCCGGCTGTGGGCCGTCCCAGGGGGTTTGTCCCAGGGCGGGTCGTAAAGGAGGCTTCCTCCTCAGCCTTCCGATTTCTAGTTCTCTCCGGAGGATACATCACCGATGGCTTCTCGATTCAATTCAAAAATAGAAAAACTTCTCTTTCAGTTCTGTATTCAGTAGTATGATCAACCCTTCGCCCCGCGTTATGCTGTAAAATTATTTAATTTCAACGACAAATTCGGGTATAGTTATAATATATGCTATACATCCCTCACAATAAGAGGATACACAGAAAAGTAAACTTCAATTGTCCAGAGTGTAGTGAGGGGAATAGAATAAAGTAAAAATGTTGTAACCTGCCGCCCGGTGAAACAACAAAATTGCCGTTAATATGTAAGTAGTCAGTGTAGTTATTTCACTAATTTTTCATTCATTATTATATATCTATATATCTGTTGATATATTACCAATTTTTACACATATTTATAGTCAAAAACTCTTAATTATACATAAATCAATTACGTTTTTCCTTTCATATAAAACATTTAAAAACAGCAACGATCAAAATTTTGTCAATAAACTATGTTTATCTTATTTTAAATTCATTAAAATATATATTTTTTCTTTATTTAGTTTTCACTTGCGAATGGACAATCTTCTATTTTTATGAAATATAATCATCATTATGAATCATTAGGGAACTGAAAGAGAAAATAGCAGTGCACCGCCCAAAACACTACAGACTACAACGAATTTCTCATGAAGCTAAAATTATAATTAAATCATTCGACTTGTCGAACTGCAGTAAGCTGCGGTTATACTCATATAAATAAAATAAAATATTTAAGATAAATTAAATGAAAACAATATATAATATAATACAATAAATTATGATAAAATAAAATATAGCTGGATGAAAAAAAGACATTGTTGAATTATGCATATGTTTAATTTTTGCATATATCGTAGGATTACAAGTGAACTACGATAAGTTAAAATTATTTTTAATTTTAAAATAACTTTATTTTTTCAGCTTAACTGACTACAAAATTTAGAGGTGTTTACTAATAACCAAAATAAAACTCGATAAAGAGGAAAATAACAGTTATTAGTGTGCTAAAACTAGACATTTAACGTATTTGGATGTAATCTTATCTTTATTAGCTTTTCGTTGTTGTTGTTTGGTTTGTTTCTATGTTTCTATGTATATTCATGCGAAAATGAAATATTGAAGCAGAACGGGTGTAGCAAAAAGACTCAACAGTTAGGCAGCGCTGTAGGTGGCTGGAAGGGGAGAGAGGACACAGCAATAGACCGCAGACAATACATATCCGCCCCCACATCGCCCCAATGGAAATACAGTGGGGCTGCCTCATTGTCTTCCGGGCTGCCTGCTTCTTGCTAAAGGATGAATTAGGTCCTCTGTATATACTCGCTTACTGGTTTCAAATTGTTGGTTTGTTTCCAGCAAAGCTTGGGGAGATGTATCCTGAACTCTTTTCCACCTTTTTTTCTGCCTTGTTTTTTTAAATAGACAGATGATAATGGTGCTGTTATGATATTTATAAATATGCGTGTAAAGAAAACTGCGTCGCTAATATATGAATATATATATATATATATATATATATATATATATTGTTATATTAGAATGTTTTGTTAGAAGATATTGTATTTATTTCGTATAATTGTAAGATTTGTAAATACGTATTGTAAATAAATCTTTTGTTTTTTCAGGGAAACACAATTCAGTCTTTACTTCCTTATCGAAGACCATATGAATATTATATGTGTATTTGTTATGTTGAAAAATGATTTCTTTATCATGAAATAAAGATTATCTGTTTAAAAGTAGGCAACTCTATGTAACTGTAGGATATTAACCTTTGTTAATGGAGGTTTCATATCATATGAGTAAATGATTCGATCCTTGTACAGATGTGTCTATCTAAGTATAACAACACAATGTTTTTTGTTTAAAAAAAAAAAAACCCAGTTAGAATGAGAGTAAATATGATAACGGTAAATTGTTCATTCCTTCATTATGATTAAAAAAACAGTGCTTTTTATCACATGGATTGTTCTTGTAAACATGGAAATGTGGAATTAAAAACAGATATTACTGAAAAATGGAGTGCTGAGTTCCTATATGAAGGCTCCGGGTTCAAATTCTACAGTAGCATATAAATTATTTAATCAGTTGACAGTCATGGACGGACCTTGTGGAATATAGAGACTCTCCTGGGGCTCATTCAGCATCTGTAAAGTGTATATCTTTATTAGAGGAAAAACCTGGCGGTTTACCATAATATCATACAAATCACCTCCATGCTCAAACGTTATCCTAGAAGCAGTAGAGTCTCTACCCTGTAATTAACCCAAGACCCTCCATGGAGTTAATTATGTTCAGTATACTAATTTGTTTGTCCTAGACTATACCTACCTCTACACTGATGATGGTCAGATAATTGGACGAAATTCCTGAGCATAATAAATAAAAAGTTGTCCTTTATAGATAGCTAAGTTTTTTGAACGAACACCTCCTACATTACGAATTTAATTTTAACTCCCTTGTTAATTCTTTAGCATTAAAAATAGGAACTAATGTTCAAAATATTGGCTACGTAATTCATTGATTCATATTTTATACTGAAAAAAAAACAAAACAAAAATTTTGAAAATAACTGCTCCTTACCCAGTTCCGGAATGAAAGTAAAATGTGGCTACAAGTTCAATACGCTTATTTAAATATTATACTCTTACTTTATTTTTGTTGTACACGTATACATAATTTAATGATATTTCAGTTATACTAACATAAAATCAACCGAAAATGCTCTTTCCGGATTATGCGCTTATCAACTCTTCTTTCGCTCATTTTTTCTTTTCTTTCTCACGTGGATGTGCCGTATACACGAATATCGAAAAAGTTTAAAGAACAAGTTGAGATCATAATGGCACTAGAGTCTGTAGAAAATCTATACATGTATGAAAAACTAGAAATCCCACTGGGGAAGATTCACGACCGACTGCAGTTACAAAAGGAATCCGACATGCAAATTTCCCAGTAAGGAAACTACTGGTACTCAATGGGTAGAGGAGAGAAAAATGGCTCACAGTCGGAGGATGATGATTCGGAAAAGAAAAGAAACTGTACGATGATTAACTCCGTGATCCTCAGTTGGCCGAAACGTGAAAACAATAGTAATAATGCTTAGTTAAACCAGAAAGCTCGATGCTGATACGACCAGTCTTTGCTAACGACTTTCCGACCACGGACTACTACTCAAACCCCGAATTCGTTAGATCGCTCTCACAATCCTCCTTCTTCTCCATCTTCGGATGTTTATCAATTGGTTCCGTGCTTATGATGGTGTTTTTTTTACTGACACCAACTTTACAAGTCCATCTTAAACTTGGCGAAGCTATCACTCTAATTATCATAACCGGTTTTATGCTCTGTAATGCCTTGTTGTATTCTCTTAACGCCATCTAACTCATCCCCTAACATACGAACCGAATACTCTAAGCAACACCTTATTTTCGAATGTCTTAATTATAAAAAATACATTTACAAATAAAATATAAAGATAAGAATAATTTTTGACCATGTTTTAGTTTAAATTTCTAGAACAAAAGAAGTAAACAATAGAAAAAAAAAACCTTATGATACTCCATTAGGAATATTGGCCAATAATTTTATCATCGATTCCAGGACGTAATAAAACAGAGGGAAGGGGATCGGATGGCTTCACACACATCACCCTAATCAGTGTTCCTGCGGGCTACCTTCGCCTTCTCCAGTTTTATAGCAGTAATAAATTCTGTTTACGACTATTTATTTACCTGATAATATTATCTAAGCTTTATACGAGCGATAACAGTAATGGAAATGACTTGAACCATATTAATTATTTGAAATTAATTATCTACCGCTGTTAAACGTGCTCGTAATAATGTTGTTCGAATGAAAGGGCAATTTGATATTATGAAACTTCGTTTGTGTTGAATGGTTTGGGCAAAAAAGGGACCCGCCAAATATAATATAATACGCAACTTTATTCTCATCGGTGATTTATTTTTGGGTGTATTTTAAAGATAATGTCATAAAAAGAATTTTATCAAAATAACAATAATAAAGAATAACATCAAACAAAATATGAAAAAAAAAACATGTCTCTTTCAGGTGTTTAGGATTATAATTAGAAGACAAAAATCAGAAAAATAAAATAAAATGTTAATATTTGAGAAAAAAATCTAACCTTATTTGAGACGTTTGGGACCAAAAACTGATAACACCGAAATAACAAAAAAAAAAATTCACATTTTTCGCTAGTTTAGTCAAGAAATATTGTCTAGCATGACAATTTGCCGCCTTATTTCTCATAGTTTTGGTCCTTTTCTTAACTGTTTATTATTTCTCGATTCAAGTAACAAGAAAACTTAAAATAAATGAACAATATATTCCGAGTTTTAACTTTTCATTCTTACCCTTTTTCATATTCTCAAAAATAATAATATCTAAGGCTACAGCCCATTCACAGTGCCTTGGTCTAGTAGAAACGCTTCGGTTTATTAAATTTAGTAGAGAGTAAAGAAATTTAAATTTAAAATAAAAAAAAATAACATGACAAAAACACTAAACAAAAAATACGGGATGAATTTATGAAGCACACAGATAAATCAAACGAGATGAGTGATAAGAAGTGTGTGATAAGGAGGTAGGTTTCTCGGTGACCTGATAAATATCTAAATTATTTTTAGATTTATTTAGATTTTTGTTACTTGAATATAGGAATATTTTTTTTCTTAATGGAGAGTTTCCCCAAAGGTGAGGTTTTCTATGAAGAAATAATAAACAGAAAGTAATATTCTGGATAAAATAAATTGGCAGAAGTAGGTTATTAGGAAGAAGAGGCTAAACATAAATTAGACAGAGCGACCCCCTCCCCCTGAAGGGTCTACTCCCCCCCCCCTGAAAGGGTCCACCCCCGGGGACCCGCCGTTTTTGCCGCCCTTTTGTTTCCCGCCGGCGGGATTGAGAGCCAATTACCTTTGGGAAACCGCCAATAAAGATCTGTTTCCTCCAATCAGATTGGAATTACGGGAAAACCGGGTCTCCGGGTCCTATGGGGATCTCGAGAGAGGCAAAATATCTCTGGAGAAATACTTTTTCTTTTTACACTAAACTTATTTGATTATTTGTATTTTTTTTTTTTTTTGCATCGTCAGTGTTTATTAACTATATTCGTTTCCATATCAATCAAAATGAAAATATATTCGATATCGAAATCACAAGAAATATCGATTATGTTATCATTATTCCTTTATCCATTTCTGGATTTCTAGATGCCTAGTTTCGCGCAATGCCTATGGAATGATGCTCTCGTACTTCACTCGCATTACTTAAAAACGACTATCACCAGAAAACTGCTTTTCAGTTTTTGTTACATTAAATGATCTCTCTTATCCGAGTTTTGAAACAGCTGTTGGTCCCCAGAAGTAGGCTTTAGGGGAACCCTAAATACAAACAATTGAGTTTAAATTCGATAATGAATGGTTCATAATACTAATTGAAAAGAAGTTTATTATTCTGGGCAATTAGCAAACATTCACTACAATTTGAATGATACCAGTTTTTTTAAGTTACTACTTCAGTCATTAATTTACATCATACAGACACCTTTCACAGCAGATATTACTTATCGATATCATAATTTAATGTACTCTTTGTAAGATCTATAAATAAGGATACGTTGCGTTAACTTATATTTTTACAAATATTATATATTTCTTCACCGGTTCCGTTTGTAATAATAACTATTCAGAAGAAACATGGCTTCCAATGTGCATCACTAATTGCAAAGAGACAGTTAATCCACTTTTCCAAATTTTACATGAGAGACAAAAGAGGTATATTGTCCTGGATTAGTTCCCCAATCTGTAGTAAACAAAATTTTGAAAGCGTAATAAGACTGTGCTATCTTAGGGGATCCCCATATTTTAATCATCTATTAAAATCAAGTATTAAGACACTGTTTGTACTAATATCATTGACAAATTAGTTATACAATAATTTCTTCATAATTTTATGCTATGTTGTTTGGAGTCATTCGATCTACCCTATACCTCGGTGCACCCCTCACCTGCTACTTTTGGTAAAGTATACTCCGAAAAGCATATATCAAAATTCCTTCCTTTAGCTGATCCCACTCGAAGGACGGCTCTCCAAAGAGGAGGGAACAATTTATGCATGAAGACTTCCATCTCTTCTCGGTGCTCTAGTTTATTGGAAAGCGTCATAAAATTATTTTTTTCGGGGTATCGCATCGCCTTTTAGGCTTGGATGATGGAAAGGTACCATATTTAGAGTGGACATTTTCATCGAAGAATAGAGTCGGACTTTCTTACATCTATATAACTACTTGCAATGCAATTCTTTCTCCCATATAGAAAGACACATATGGCGGTATTCCCAGTGATATCATCGCTGCTCGTACTCATGGAATCTTTGATAGAAGACCTGGGAAGAATGATGACGATGAAAGATCTTATTTTACCGATGTTGTTGTGGATCGTGATGTTCTAATATCAGAAGCATTGAATATGACAATCTGTTATGGGTTTTAATTTTTATCATATTTTTTTAACCAAAAGTACATAATCTACCACTAAAAGAATTGCCAAGTCGAAACATATTCCAATGTATATGGAGACCTTCATATCTTCTATTTGGACTAGTTTTAAAATTTAATCAAATGGTTAAGGTGTGTTTCTACCTTTCTATTCCCACCTTTTCTACCCTACCTAAATTGTGTAATCTATTTTTTTTCAATCTCCATATTTTATTTGAATAAACAATTACAAATATGTATACTAGCACTTATGCAATTACTTATGCAATTACTTACGCACTTATGCAACTATATCCGGACGGCATTTTACGGCTTCTTTGCTCTTACCGCTGTATGTAGGTGCTTACTTAAGTTCATGTGGCATTTTGCTTTGGGTTCTTCTGAATTGGGAGAAAACATTAGATAGGAATTAGGAATAATTGAATAATAATTATTAATTAAACCAGTTGTAAAAACATTTATTTGTTTATATATATCTTATTTAAAGATGGTCAGTTTAGTCATTGGCAATATGAGGCCAAACGCTGAAAGAGCGTAAATCCCCCAAAATCGTCCACTTTCTCCCGGTTAGAAATGCTCGTCCGTTTATTCAGTAAACCTATTTCGACTTGTCCAAGGTCGTTTAGATATGTTCCCCGCTCGGAGGAAATTAAATTTAGATGTTATAATTCAGAGGAGGCCTTATTGTTCTAGAGCAACAATGGCCGTGGGTATTTCTATAGCTGGGTCCTCAGATATATAGGCGGCTCATGTACAACTTTAGGGGACCCTCCTTTGTCAAAGCAATATTAGCCACATTTATATTAATACTTCTCTCAAGTCTTCCCAACTTGGGGGATGGTCAAAGTCTATAGTGTATCAGGATCAAATAAGGTGTAGGTTACTGGGGGACAATTGTATAAACAACATTTCACGAATTTCAAGTTTCTGATTTCAACTTATATTAAGATTTCATTATGCAACTTTTATTAATTGTAGTATATTGAGTTTGATGCCTCTGTATTAACAAACCTAAGAGGATTGGCGATTCATCTTAACACCTACCTATTAGATTATTATACAACGAATTTGTGTTATGCTTGGTAAAATCTCAGAGAATGTAAAGTTTAAGATGTCACCTTAGTTACCTCCTTACTGCTTCGGCTCCCTCCTTTTATATCTCGACTTTCTCACTCTGATTAAAACCATCGATAAGTTGCAATAGTCATCTGTTTTTGATACATCCCTAGGAGTAGGAACAGATGTTACAAGCCAATAAAAAATAATTACAAAAACGTATAAGAATAAAAAGGTCGTTATTATTTTTATTTTTTTTATTCGAACTGTCAAGAATTACGAATCAAGAATATCGAGATTCATCATGTATACCTTTGGTCAAGAGTAGGGTTTCCAATTTCTATGCATTTTTAAATTATGCTTTGGCGATGGAATGAATTTATACTTTTTGGGTTTAATGTCTACTAATATTAATAAATTTGTCCAAAAATCAAGACTTCTTTCAATCAGATGGAACAGGTGAATCAACTGCTGCTTGCGCTCTTAAAACCAACTGTTGTACAGCGAATCCTCTTCACTAAACGAATATGCACCCATAGAAACATCATAATGCTATCATTCTCCCATTCAAAAGATTAATTAGTTGTAAACTTAATTGATTGACTAAGTTATTACTTTTTCCTTAAGCTAGTAATATCCTCTTTTTTATATGTCCTATCACGTTTTTCAACAAAAAGTAACTGAAAAAAAAATATTCATGTGTAATTGTTCAAAATTTAGCCTGAGCATTACACCGGTTTATTGAAAGGAAAATGTAAAAGTTGATTGAAATGTATTCTATCCTTATAAAAATGGAAAATATATTACTTGAAAATATTCATTACTTCTTCATTATAAGTGCCGGAGTTTCGCAGGGTGGTATACTAGGCCCCATACTCTTTCTGCTCTATACCGCCGATATCCCAAAAGTTGAAGAAGGCGTCATGGCCACCTTCCCCGATGAAATAGCTGTTCTTTCCATCGGAAATGACAATCAGGAAACTACAAGAAAATTAAAAATAACAATAGCCAGTATGCAAAGATGGACCTCAAAATGGAAAATTTAATTAAACGAATCAAAATCTGTGCATCTGGTTTTTACTAATAAAAAAATCAACTATCAATCAATAACCATAAACAACAAAGTTATCCCGTATTCAAATCAGGCAAAATATCTTGGGATGACTTTGGATGCAAAACTCCGATGGAAAGAACAAGTTTAAAAAAAGCTAATACAACTCAATTTGAGTTATCAAAAGTTATATTGGCTCCTAGGCAAACAATCCACACTGTCTGTAAAAAATAAAATATTAATTTATAACCAAGTCTTGAAGCCAATCTGTACATATGGAATTCAGCTGTGGAGATGCACGAGGGACTCCAAAAAAAAAAAAAAATAATCCAAAGATTTCAAAATAAAGTGTTAAGGGGTATCGTAAATGCACATTGGTGCATCGGGAATGATGATCTCCACACAGATCTTCAGGTGCCGACCGTGGAGGAGGTAATCCAAAAATTCGCCCAGACACAACAGGGTCGCCTGGATGACCACGTTAACGCCGAGGTCACCCATCTCCTCGATTTAAATTCACTGGTGGGAAGGCTAAAGAGAAGGAAGCCCCATGAACTAATATTAAGTGTTGTGTTTTATGTTCAGAGCTTGCGAAATTTGAAGCTCCTTAATCTTGAAAAATAAAACTATATCATGTATATATGTTTTAAGTGTGTTGTTATTATTATTATTATTAGAAAAAAAATACTAATAAGCTCGTAAAGAGCTTGATTGTATTATAAATAAAAAAATAAAAACTTATACATTAGTAAGATTTTGGCTGCCTGTTTATAAGGCAGTATGTAAAAATACAGTAAGTAAAAAGAGTTCCATAAATTGGTGATTTTTGGTTAAAGATAAGTTTATTTGGGAATCTAAGACGTGATATTTATTTTATTTAGGAAATATCCAAAAAGGAAATGGAATTTCTTCACTTTAGAGAGCAGCAGGGTGAAGTTAATAATAATAATAATGGGATTATAACATAGCATTTTACCATCTATAATTTATCATGAGTGATAAAATTAATTAATGCTTATCTTGATTACTTATGATAATACTATAATCAAGATTTACAATCGCATTAAGAAGAGCTAGATATTTCTCCAAGAAGTAAGGATTCTCTAATCTATAAGACATTTCCCGCCGGGCCGGCAAAGGCGAATTAAAATTCCCCCCTCGAATCCATTAATTAATTAAAGACGATTCCTCGGAAGACATTAAAATATTATAAGAACGCCTCTCTCCGAACCCTTCCTTTCTTAAGCTAATATTATCACCGAAATTACCGAAAAAGTATCCTAAAGGCAGAAAAGCGAGGCACAATAAAGAACGACTCTACATTGATATCAAATTTAAATTAAATATTTTTGGCTATGTTTGCTTTGACAAGGACTAGGCATCTTCTTAAAACTTTTTTTTCTTTCTTTATACATATATGTTATCTCGGTCCATACATTCATGGAAAGAAGACAAACATGAAACATGCGTACATAATTAAAAGAACCAGAACTGACAAGACGCTAAAAAACAACTACTGTACTACAGATCTTCACTTGAATTACGAAACTAACGACTAATCTAAACACTACACTAAGGAGTATCTGGACATATGGAGCAGAAATTTTGGTTTTGGCAAACCACTCCATATAGATAAGAAACAATCAACTCTGTCCGAAGTTCAAAGAATTTTTGATGCTCCTTGGTTTATTTCGAGGCACACCATTCACAACGACACGAAAATGTCCACTGTAAAATCATATAGTCACAGCGAATACACAACATTCCACTCATCAACACGAAAACCACCAAAATACGCTATTATTTCTCTTCCATATACTCTGTTACCCGGACTTCTAGGAGAAGATTACAAAGACAATGGCCTATAATTTCAAAACTTCATATTACTGCAAGTCAAGGAGGAAAAACAAACACTGAGATCAAATTTACTGGATGTGAAACTGCGTAGGTGCAAATAAAAAATAAAGGAATAATGATATTTAAAAAAATTAGCTGAAACAACAATAATTGATATTGTCATAAATTGGTGACATATAGAGGAAATGTAAAATAAATTAACAGAATAACATCAACAGCATTTTACCATAAATTTGCTAATAGTTCCTTTATCAATCTTGAAGTGAGAAAGATGGCGTAGATTAAGTAATTAAGATGGAACTGAACTATCAAAACACTTATAGAAGTATACAGCTGTAATGATAAACGCATCTTGTCAGTATATCAGTTCACGATGCAGCACTAACACTATAGTACTTTGTGCAGCAGTATTACTTTGTGATAGTTAACTGCTTTGTATTCAACTGACGAATTTGTATTGCTTTTGGCCAATAAAGAAACTCCACAAATCTTATAGAGTTCGTGTCAGAATCTTTATTTAAAATATTACTTCTTTAGGTAATGGAACTGTAATGGAATCCGAAGTCACTTCGCCGATCTACAGCTGTTAATTCAAGATAACCATCCCACAATTCTTTGCCTACAAGAGACACACCCCAAAACCAGTGATACACTGACTCTCAGGGGATTTGAAATTTGTCGTCAGGATAATACTAGCGGAACTCGAGCTTGTGGAGGAGTACTGACCTTAGTATCTCAGCGACTACAATATGAACAAATTGCCTTACAATCTACCTTACAAGCAGTAGCCATCAGGATACTAGGTGACTACCCTTTCACTGTATGCAACCTCTACTTACCCCAGCAGACACCGCTAAATACAGACCAATTAGAGTCACTTTGTGCCCAATTACCTAGGCCACTTCTTCTAGTGGGTGATCTTAACGCTCATAATTACATCTGGGGATCGGAAAGAAAAGATCGAAGAGGACGGTTAATAGAAAACATGCTCGATAATAACAATTTACATGTTTTGAACAATGGTGAACCAACTTACTTAAGCTCATCCTATGGCACCTTCTCTTCTATTGATGTCGCTTTTTGTTCCAGTAGTCTACTCCTAGATTCCCACTGGAATGTTATAAGTGATCAATATTCCAGTGATCACTTTCCAGTAATTATAAATATAAACAAGCGATTATGGCACACTAGCAAAAGATCAACCTGGGTTCATGAAAGAGCAACCTGGCAGCAATTCACAACTAGTGTGAATCTCCCTTCAGACCTCCCGGACGATGTAGAAGAGAGCTGTTTAGAAATCACCTCGAGGATACGACATGCAGCTTGAGAAGCTGTCGAAAAGAAGAGAAAAGCGTACAGAGTTTTCAAAAGAAATATGACCCTACTAAACCTGATTGATTATAAAAAAGAAAAAGCTATATGCAAAAGAACAATTTGCTTCCATAAAACTAAATCCTGGCAACAATATGTCTCCTCCATCAATTCAACGACACCATCTTCAATAGTATGGAATAAGGTTAGAGCCAAGGAAAGAAGACTCTGCAGCCCATTTACCTAAAAATTGGAGGTAACATTATTTGTAATGAGCAAATTGTCGCAAATGAATTTGCGGCTTTTTTCTCTAAACAAGGTATTGATCTCGAAAAATCTCTGCAATCCACCTCAACCAAAGACAACCAATTTAACTTTACATCCAATAATGATGAATTATACAACATGCCTTTGACTATGAGGGAACTCAAAACCACCCTCAACGAACTAAAAGGAAAATCACCAGGTCCTGATGATCTAACATATGAAATGATAAAACATTTGTCTGATGAATCACTGGACAAAATACTTGAATTATACAACAAAATATGGAACAGTGGCGTTTTTCCCAACCAGTGGAAAGATTCCATAATCATTCCAATATTAAAAGTTTGGAAAGCCCAAAAATGACGTGGCTAGTTACCACCCAATTTCATTAACAAATTGTCTCTGTAAAATCTTAGAAATAATGGTCAATAAGCGAATGCTTTGGCTACTTGAGGACATGAATGTACAGGACAATTTGCAATGTGGCTTTCGTAAAAATCGCTCGACAATCGACAATCTTGTTAGAATCACAACGGATATTCAAAATGCTTTTGTCGACAAGGAACACTCAGTGGGTATATTCTTTGACATTCAAAATGCTTTTGACACAGTAGTGCAAAACAATATTCTAAAACAGCTGCACCATTGGGGAATAAAAGGAAATCTTGCAAACTTCATCAAAGGATTTCTCGGAACGAGGTCGTACAGAGTGATGGTTGGTAGAACTACGTCCAATAAAACATATATTAACAACGGTGTACCTCAAGGCTCCGTATTGAGCACGACCTTGTTTTCGATTGCAATACGAACAATCACTGACTGTTTAACACAAAACGTCAGTGGTTATCTATTTGCCGATGATTTTGCCATTTTATGTAAAGGACCCGACCTCCAGTTCATTAAGATTTGCCTGCAAAACACTGTGAATAAATTAGCACTATGGTCTCAGAGGACTGGCTTCAAGTAAGACACGCTGTGTACATTTTAGCCGACGCAGAAACCCTGGGAATCCACCACAAATAGTTTTAAGTAATACCCCGTTAGTGTACACCGACAACGTTCGATTCCTAGGTCTCCAAATGGACAGCAAGCTAACCTGGTCAAGCCATATAGAGCAATTACAAATCAAAACTGTTAATAGAATGAAACTACTGAAAAAACTAGGGAACACCAGATGGGGATCAGACAGGAAAACAATGCTCGGCATTTATGAGGCAATGATCCTAAGTAAAATAGACTATGGCAGCTTTATATATGCATCTGCCACCCATAGTAGGGTTAAGAGACTAGATGCACTCCATCATGCTGGTATACGGATTTCTACTGGAGCCTTCAGAACAAGCCCAGCATACAGTGTCTGCGTCGAAGCCGGAATCCTTCCACTTACATATCGTCGCCAAAAACAAGGGGCTAAGTATATAGCAAAAATATACACGCAACCAGAAAATCCAGTTTACTACACTTTATTCCAAAGAATAAACGAGAACAAGTATAGGAGGCTGGATAATCCCTCCCTCCCATTGTGGTAGAGAATGAGAAATGTCATCTCCGAATTAGTAAAATACCAGCCAACAAATGCTCAAAGAAAAAAGCTAGCTCCGTGGACGTTATCACCTCCACACATCAACTGCAAAATGTTGAAATTTTCCAAGGCGAGAGAATGTTCCCCACAAGAGATTTCACAAGCCTTCCTTGGTGAACTGAATAACTACCAATTTAACAAAATCCTGTTTACAGATGGTTCTCGTACCAATGACTCTACGTCGTGTGCTGTGTATACTGGCGACACAACTTTTAAGTACAAGCTCAACAGTAATTGCGGCATCTTCACAGCTGAATTGACGGCTATTCTTAAGGCTCTCCAAATAACCCTTACAACAAAAGATCAGTCAACAATAGTTTGTTCTGACTCACTGAGTGCCCTCAAAGCAATGGCTAACACCTTTTCAGATAATCCCCTCATACAGGAAATTTACCAGACCTTAAAACAAATAGCGGACTCGTTAAGAAAAATAACTTTTTTTTGGGTCCCCAGCCACTCAGGAATACTTGGAAATGAGAAAGCCGACAAAGCAGCACCAGAAGCCCATTTATTAGAAGAAATAACGCTTTCTTATATCCCACCTTCAGATTTATTTCAACAAATAAAAACAAATATCCAAAGCGAATGGCAATGCACTTGGACATCGCTAGAAGACAATAAACTCAAAATAATCAAACCGACTATCAGTAGCTGGGTATCATCTTCCAGGCAGTGTAGAAGAGAAGAAGTAGTTATTACTCGCCTTAGGATTGGTCACAGTCGTTTGACCCACGAATACCTGATAACAAAGAAAGACCCACCTCAATGTACACTGTGTAAGGTGACAGTTACAGTGCGCCATATCTTCGAGGATTGCCCTAGGTACAGTGGAGTGATGGAAAGGTGTGGTGTACCTCGGCAGATGCAAAAGGCGTTGGGGGATAACGAACAATGTTTAAATAATGCGTTAAAATTTATTAAAAACACCAATATATACCAGTCAATTTGACATATACATTTACACGTTTATGTGTATGTGTGTATATGGGTTTATGTATGTGTGTGTGTATGTGTGTATATATATATATATATATATATATATATATATATATATATATATATATATATATATATATTGTCGGTGTGTATAATGTTATATGGATAATATAAATTTTATATTATATCATAAATCTTATATAATTATGTATAACGTTTTATTTTAATTTAAACAACTTCATATAAGTTACATTTCTATTATATGTTTAATATGTTAATATGGTTTTACTATGTGCCTAATATAGCAGGGTATGTTATTATGTAAATATGTAACAATATTTTTACTAAGTCTAATAAGGTAACAAGAATATATAAATGTAATTATGTAGGTAATGTAAATATGTATATTCTCTAGTGGTAATTATGTAGATACTGTAAACATTTATATTCTCCAGTAGTGAGGGCAATAATAACCATTTGTAGTTGTTTGCCCTTAAAAAAAATAAAACAAACAAACAACAAGAACGTTTAGTACCGCGAGTACTGTATACTTTAGGGCGCGCTCGAAATCTGCTGCCTTGTTTCTTTTGACCAAATTTGTTTACCAATAGATAAACGATGGGACTGATATAAATATCTATTTCTTTATATATATTTTTTTAAAACTCATCCCGATTATTACCCAAGAGAACCAAATAAATTGAATTAGATAAAGAAAAGTAATAATTACGTATGGGAAGAATTTTCAAATTCGGGCAGATACCACTGTATATATTGTTATTCAGTAAAATTAAACAGGCAGGGTGTAAGTCTTATAAACGTCATAAATCGTAAATAACTGTGACTATGTGTGTTAGCTAACAAATTCGGAGTAAATCGTATCGTCCTTGCGTTTTCCAACTATCGAATGTGAAAATCGGTACTTTTGAGGAGAATTAAAAAAAAGTAGTATCAAGGTTCAATAAAAATTAGTGCCCACAGTCAAATCAAAGACATTCGTTTTACATTGTTTTTGTGACTGATAGGTGGCCCTATATGAATTTTATATCAATTATCAATCCTAAAGCAACTGCAGTAAGTCGAAAACGTAAACTGTGTTTTTTTCACATACGATACTTTGCGATGGCAGGAACAATATCGTTGTTGATAAATTTTTAAAATCTCTATATTTTTGACAAGGCACCAAAATACATCCCGCCTTTCTTTTTCAAAATGTATTAATAAGATATTAATATATCTTACGATTCAGCTGGAAAATTACTCTATATTTAGAGTTATAATTTGTCAAATATATTCACGTCGGGACCATAATCACAATCGTTATGGTATTCTTTGCTTTAAACAACTATATACTTCCATTAAGGCTCATGGACTATATCATTTCCCCCCCTGGGTTACATTAATAAATAAAAACTCTGTCTAAATATTACAATTTAGCCTCGGCAACGAATTTACTCGGGCAGATTTAAGCCGAGGCAGGTAATAAATTGTGCCTTCATCTAGTTAAAGAGGCTTACTGTTGGGACAAAAAAGGCTGAGTTATGAGAGTGGTGTAAGAGGGCGCTAGTGCCCTGGTGGAGACAATGGACTGCAGTCGAGCCACCGGATTTAAAACTTAATATCTCCTTGTATGGGCTTATAGGGCTCTGGCTATTACCGTTCTGCGACATAACTTCTGACTGATGGCTTTACCGCATACAGCTTCAACCTATCTAGAAGTTATTTCTTCTAGGTAATAATGTTATTTAATAAAATCTGCAATAGTAACTTAATATTATAGACATTTGGGAATTATTTATTTCAATTAAACTGTATACTATTACTAGCTGATTAACTACTGCTTATAACTGGCAATTATATCTACTGCTATAGGGAAGAAGTGGTTAAGTTGAATTTTCCCAAAAATGAGTTTTAAGTACTTAGGGAAGTGAAATGTTGTTATTTTTGAAGTGAACAAGGAACTAAATCAGACATTGACTTGAAATGGAGTCATCGCAGATATTAACTCAATTTCAATCCAAAATTTACGAGAATGACTCGATTCCGCTTCCCTTCATACAGTGAACTAACTCTGGACAAAATGGGACTTAACCATTCATTAACCCGGGATCCAGATATGCCGTATATATAATGATATAGCGGGCTATATCAGTGCTAGAGCTCTCCAATTGAAGTCCCTTGTTTCAGGAATTCAGATTTGGTAGATAAATTATTTACTCTTTAAAAAACCAAGGATAGAACCTATGTTAAATCTATACCTTTCTGGTACTCACCCAGTCTCTATAAAATGGGTCACTTTAATTGGGGTAAAAACCTGGTAGGCGTGTGATCCCTGCCAAATCACCTCCTTCTAAATCTGTTGGAGTAGAAACCGTAGAGTCTCTTCTATGTACTGAATCAAGACCCGTCATGGGGTATAGTGGTATACATTGCTATGTTACCAACTTTAGTAGATTTTTTATTAGATTAGATCTTGTTTTATTTATTTATTTTTGTAAAGTTAATAACTTTAGTTTGGTAATCCTTATGGATTTTCAGGATCTTAGTAAAAGACGATGGGATTCTTTGATTAGTCATTTCTCTTGTGTAGTTAGTGGTGTCCCTGATTGTTTGTTTTATTAGGAATTCTAGGAAATTCCCAACATTCAGTAAAGGTAAGGATACAATAGAATAGAAAATGGTAAAGTGACATCTATCTAAATACATTTCACTAAAAAAGGACAACTATAAAAATAATAATTGTAGAGTAAAAATGGATATTGAATTTTTATTTGATATATTCATTCTACTCATTTTTTAAATGATTTATTATTATCTAATTCTCAGTATCTTTTTTAACCTGCCTGAAGCAAGCTATGAATTTCTTCTTTTTTATTTTGTTAAGTTTCGTATCTCGTATATATATATATATATATATATGTATACATGTTGGGGATTTCTGTAATGGTTAAACGAATTCACAACCAACAATTTTTATTAAGCCTTAAATGCAACTGTAAAAAGAATCATTGGAAGGTTACAAATCATATGTTAATGAAATTTCACGTATCCAACACAATACAATAAAACGTATCCAAAACATTGCAACAGAAAACTAGTGTCGTTTGTCGGAAGCGAACGTAAACACCAGACTAGAACCTTCTATCTGTCCCCGTTCAGGAAGTGGCGCGCTCGTCTTCTGTTAAAGGGGTAACGTCATCAGGCTGATGGACAGTCGAACATGCATATATTTCAGTTTATCGATTTTTAATAATTTAAATAAAGTAACTTTTTGTATTTTATGATTAAAAATATAAAATAATTTCCGAATTATAAATAGGAAAGAATTCTTAAATAGTTTACACCTTGAAATACCTATCAGGTTTAAATAGCCAGATATTTAGACAGGGAAGTAAATACCAAATAATTCTTAAATATATGTCCACATAAAGTTGTAAAATAAGATGAAGTAGTATATTACGAGCATAAGATATTTTATTTTACAACCTAATATGTACATACATTTAAGAATCATTTGGACCAACCCTCGCTTTCAGAATATTATAGTCGGATGAAAGACTCCCTTTTTATTTAGTTCTTTGAAACTTAAATGTTAGTCATCATGTCTCCCTTCATTACTCTGTTATTATTTCTATCCTCTCCCTTATCATCATTGCAGAAAATAACTATTTTTTTTCATTTAAATATAAAAATAAAAATAATGAAACCAGTTTAGTTATAGTTAGATTAGTTAAGTCCGAAATTATAGGGTGGTCTGCAAATGAGTATAGCAAATAGTGTAGCAGTAGTGTTGGAATATAACCCAGAAGCAGGCAGTTGATGGTCTGTTTTAGGCAATGTTTAACAACAAAGAATTAATAGTTCAATATTAGTTAATTCCTAACTATAACAAATCTCTCATCCTAAAACAAACAAATAAAAGCTCTAAAGTCCAAGGACAGTTTTTAAGTATAAGCAATTTAAATACTCATTGATGGGTTTAACTATTAAACAGTTTTAAAAATTTCTAAATGTAGTTACAAAATGATATTTTGTTCTTCGACCATCGAAAAAATTAAGTTGTTATTAAAATTACTAAAGATAGAAAAACTGAAATATTTTACATTTCTTCTACAGATGAATCATAATAATCCATAATCCATTCGAATCTGTAACTATCATACTAATATAGTTTAGTTTTTGTTGAATATTTTATATAGCATGTATTAATTACTTTGTAAATTTATTGTTTAAAATTTAGTAGCTGAGTGGTAGTGCATTCGACTGCAGATCGAGAAATGTACGGCCTAAATTCCGGGTACCCCTTACGATTTTTTTTATATAACATTTTGGTGATACAAAAATAAAATAATTCGGATAATAATCTACTATAAATTCCAGAGCTATCAGTATTTTTACAAAACTGCTGTATAAAAGGCTAAAGCGCCAACATTTCAGTCAATTAACTCGGTTTTAACCCGAATAATAAATTATATAATGTAATATATCAGAAAGATTTCAAGCCTAATTTTTATAATAATATTTTTTTTCGGTTTTTAAATAAAACTTCTCAGAATAAGAGTATATTTAGACATTTCATGTAATCGAAACTTTCATAAAAAATATTTATAAATATATATGCCTCCCTGATTTACTACTAATTAGCTTTCAGGACTACGCTGCGAATTTTGTGACACAAAAATATACCTTTATTCTTCCTCGTGAAAAAGGCAAAGGGAAAATTTCAAATACTTTACATTTAAATTATTCCAACTCAATGGCTATTTTTCTTGGAGGAAAAAAAAAGAGAAGGAAGGAAAAGAAACCGTTAACGACTTCACGAGAAGAAACTGTTTGAAGGATTTAAAAATAATGGCTGGAATGACCTGGAACCCTTGGCGTTGAAAAAGAAAAGGCTTGGAATTGAGAGAAGAGGACTTAAATACTCGAGTACGCTCGAACAAAAGGATCAATTGCAGAAGTGAGCGAGTTGGCCAACGTTTCACAATGGCCAAAAACACTTTACCAAATGGCCTCTGATGGCATCAGTTTTAATCATTTGACGTTAACAAAATAAAAGCGGTGGGGGAAGGAGAGAATAAATTAAAATTAGTTATGATTTAAAAAAAAAAAAAAAAAGATTTGGAGGATTCAGTCAATAAAAACACAAGTTTAAAAATGACTTGTGTCGATGTATTAGGATAGGTTACGTCTAGCGAATTTTCATGAAGTCGATAGTAAATATTTGTCTTCATTTTTTTATTTTTTTTTATTTTAGGTCACTTCATCATGCAACTATGGCAAAACGGACGATGCTACCGTGGAAATCCTGTATATTGTTTACTCAGGTATAATAAGGATAGGTATTTTCAACTAGTACTTGGGATCGCACAGGCTAGGAACTGCCATCTTACGTCCCTTCCAAAGAATAACAGAAATAAGGATATTTTATTTTTTTTTTAATTTCCTAGGGCCACCTGCAGGTATAAGAACCCACCAACATTTTTTTTTTTCGTTTTTAGTTGTATTTCGTAATCCTCCCTTTCCTTATTTTTATAATATTGGTAGCGGGTTAGGAGACCGTCAGGTGGCTCTAGAATTTTTTAAAAGGGGATAAAAAATATTTGTGCATTGGTATCCTTCAGAAGGAACGTAAAGTGATGGCCCGGAGCCTGTACCATGTCAGATACTCGCAATTATAATTATGGCTGATTATTGTAGCATCTTCCGGTTTGCCATAGCAGAATAAAGTGAAGTTAAGTGAATAAGCAATAAACGAATAGGTTCAAGCGAATTTGACATTTCTGTTGTTTATTAATTGAAATTGTACGTACTTATTGGGTTTTTAAATCCTTAGAAGTGATGCTTGGTGATGGCCCCTTCCCTATTCCCTTTGGTCGGGGACATAATCCGACTGTGGAGCGGCGGAAAGGTCGCGGCAGATCTTGAATGCTTGAAGCGGAACGGGAGCTATCAGGGAACTGAAAGCCTTGACCCAAGCTAAGTCCTTAACTAAGTCCCTCTTGGTGAGAGTTGACTAAGTCAGGCTTATGTTTTACTTTCTGCCTCAGGATTATATCGACCAAGGCTTACTAGCATACCACTCCGCAACCGGGAGCCTTCATCAAAGGGAAATAACTTTACTGATTAATTACCCTCTCCGTCTTCAACGAATCCCCCCATGCCTCGTCGCAGATTTACAAACATAATATGAATAACGGTTCGAATTTCAGCTACAATGGAATGTATCATGTCGGATTTTATTATAGATGTTTATAAATCTTTTAATTTTTGGCTTCCTATTATCCTAATATGAATAACAACATATATAGGTCAGTCGTTGTTTATTCATTTAACGTCACTTTATGCTGCTATGGCTAATCGGACAATGCTGCTTAAATATTGCTTGTGCAGGTATAATTAGGATGGTGATCTTTACGAGTACCTGAAAAACGTACAAGTTCCGGACCCCCATTTTACATCCCTTCCGAAGGACGGCATAACGGAGGACTTTTTACACATTTTAAAAATCCAATGGCCACCTGCCGAACCGCGAACCCACGACCTTGGGCATGACAGATTGTTATGCTGACCACTAGATCACATGTGACCCCATATTTATGGTTTTACTGAGCAGGTCTCTAGAGCATTGTCTTTGTAGTATTCTCTCAGCAAGTCCGGTTAACAATGTGGAGGGAAGAACAATAGGATTATGGTGATGTTGTGCATTTGCTATGCTGTAAACTCATATAGTGAACATTTTATGACAGTTATAACAACTAATCAAGTTTTGTCATTTTTGTCATATGAAACAATTTCTCCCCATCATGTCCACATTACACTGATAATTGCATTCAGTACAATGATCAATCACTATGACAACACGTGTTGAGTTTGACATCTTCATTTCAAATAAGTTTCAAAATTTTCACGTTTTGGCAATGCGAATGTTCAAAGTATAAATGCGCTAATCAAAGAAAAATTTCGCAGAAATACAACCGAAATACAAATAAAATAATAAAGAACAGCAACGAATCTAATGTTAAGTTAAGTTTTAATACTTACACTTTCACTAACTGTACTTTTAATAAATAAATAAATGTTTCGTTGTGTTGAGTTATAAATTTTATTTATAATTTATTATATTTTTTTAATCATTGCTTTAATTTTTATTTTGAAGCGAAAAGATTTGCCCCAGCCGGGATTCGAACCCGGATCTCCTCCTCACCGTGGCAACGCTCTAACTATTTGAGCCACCGGGGTCGCTCCCTACCTAAGACAAATCTGTTCTCTTCACCGATCCCATATCCCCCGTGTACTCCCAATTTTGCGATGTATACACGAGGAAGAATGCTCATTGAACATTACTTTTAATTTTAGGATCTTTTTGACATACATCATTATATTATTTATAATTTGTGGGGGGCAAATCTTTTCTCTTCAAAAAAAAATATATTTATAAATTTTATTGTCAAACAATTTTCCGCCAAAAATCCCTCGGAAATAGACAAATGCCTCATAATTTTATGAAAAATTTCTCAAGCTCATTGCCTGGTAACAGCCCTCAGCATTCGTCTTGGAGCTGTTACTAAGGAACGAGCTTTCGATTGTCATAAAATTATCTTGTCTATTATCAATGTCGTAGGGATATTACTACTGAGAATGTTCATGTCATTATGGATAGTTTGATTCGAAATAAACCATACAAATTTTGGATTGACTTGTCTGATCTTGTGTATACAGACGTTATTTGCTAAATCCCAAAGTCCTCCAAATGTCCGAATGGGTGTAGTATTGTATATCAGATTATTCATCTTTGTTTTTTTTAGCGTCTAGCAAGTTCTTGTTTTGGTTTTATTTCTTATCTAAGTTTTTGTCCAATTATAGTCTGAGGTATTGTACATACTGCATATTACGATCGACCATTTGATTTTCCGAATAAGAAACTAATAACTACTCTAATACATACAGGTGTAAACTATAATAACTGTGGTACATCTATTGTGAATCACAAATATATGTGGGTTTCATAGAAGAAGAAAAAATAAATGCCCCATGTAATCTAATACAACAAGAAAATACACCCCATAAGGCAAAGGTTATGCAATAAGATGATCTGGCCAAGATCAATCTCAACCACCATGGTTTTCCTCCTAAAAAAATGTAACCAATTTAAAGTGGTTGGCTTAGCCCCTGGAGGGTCTACAGATCTGACACAGTCCATCCGTGGCTCTTAACAAATTAAATAATTTATCTTATTTATCACAGCTGGATTTTCACACTAAACCTTCAGTGCTACAACTAAGCGCTCTACACACGGAACTACCCCACCCATTATATCGACCTTAAACTGGACAAAATTTTTATTGCATTTATATAACACGCAGAAGCATTTCAACTTTAAAATCAATCAATAGTACGAATAAGAAAGTTTCACATAAACCCATCAATCTTAGACCTGATAACTAACCTAATTCCATCCATCTGAGTCCTTTCAAAATTTCATATCTTTCTCTTCTGATGAAATTTTGAATGATATTAATAGAATTTTAGAAAACATGCTAGTAATATAAAAAAGGGGGAATTATGATCTCAGTACTACAATAAATAAATAAATCATTGAAATCATTTTTACTTCAATAATACTAATTATAATAAGATTTTTTAGTTTAAGATCATTGGACATAAATCCAAGGTTCAAGCAATGTGAAGAGCGGTTATATATTTAAGGATTTTTTTTTTTAATTTGGGAAGAACAAACGAATGAGCGTTCTTCGCGAGGCTTTGTTTTCTTCAAGAAGAGAAGTAAACAATTATAATATTAATATTTTATTATATTTTATTAGTTATTGATTTTATTAATTTTTAAATTTTTTTATTTGAAAAGACTATGACCGGGGAGCGAGCCTGATTGAGCCAGGATAGCTCAATTGGTAGAGTTCCAGACTAGCAATCTGGGCGACCTGGGTTCGAGTCCCGGTCCTGGACATATCTTTTTTTTCAAATAAAAATATTTAAAAATTAATAAAATCAATAAGTAATAAAATAAAATAAATTATAATAATATATAATGACGTAAGTCAACAAGATCCAAATTAAATAATTTTTCAAAGAACATTCTTCCCCTCGTATACATCGCAAATTGCGAGAACGCGGGGACATGGGATCAGTGAAAAGAAAGGATATCGCCATGACCGGGGAGCGAGCCTGATTGAGCCAGGATAACTCAATTGGTAGAGTTCCAGGTTAGCGATCGAGTCCCGGTCCTGGACATATCTTTTCTTTTCAAATAAAAATAATATTAATATGTTTGTTTGTTTTGTGAAAAGTCTATTTAGAATATATAAGGGACCATTTAATAATATTAAATATTATAATATTACAAAGAATAGAAGAAATAACGTGTTATATTATTTTAATGTGCTAAGTAATGCTTATATTATATGGTAAATTACATTGGTTTGAAGTAATAAAAACAGAATTCCTGAAGAAAGGAGATATTGTATAATATAGGTAAATATGAACTAAATTTAATAAAATCTGGCGGATTTGGGTTAAGGAGTGGTCCGTGGGCGGGGGATTGTAAGCACAGATTGCTGGTATCGGCATCGAGCCTTCCGGTACGCTAACATAATGAAAGTACATACAAAAACATATTTACTGTCTAAATCAACTTTAGATACTTGAAATACAGTTGGTCCGAGTAGCCATTGACATCACAACATGAGGAAAGAGTGGGAGAAATTTATTTGATTATGGTTGGATGAGCCAGTTTGTGAACTCCAAGGGCGAGAGTGTAATGGAGTTTTTCACGAACTTCCTTATCCGGAATTGCGTATACATTTAACGCTCACGGCGATCTGGGGAAGGGAAATAATGGACTTTTGTTGTTAAAATTTTGTCACCAGGTAGTGTTATCGGTTCCTATGGTTTTTGAACGTTGTATCTGAGCGTTGTAAAGTAATCTAAATAAGTCAAAAAAGCCGATCTATTGCTAATGATATAAAAAGTATTTACTATTGTATGATTCTAGGACATTGTAGAAGATTTCCACCCAAATAAGCTTACGTATTTTTTTTCACCTGCGTTCAAACTTAGACGATATATGATAAGCAATATATCCTAAGCTATATACGATACGGGAGACGCACAGAGAGTTTCGTGTAATCTGAAAGGAGACGATGAAAAAAGCGTCATACTCAGCGTGTTAAAAAACCGTGTTATTCATCAGTTCGCAAATAGACCTTATTTCACATATTTGTTTTATCCAATTTTATTTGTAGCAATTAAAGTTTTTTTTTTAATGTTATCTAAATTAAATTCCTATGAAATCCACTCGTTCTTCCAGTTTCCTACTCCCTGTTACCTGGACTTGATAGGAAAATATTAAAAAGACATTGGCCAAGAGACCTACTCAGCTATTGATATTTCCATTCCAAAATTTGATGTTCCTGTAGAAAAGTAAACAAAATAACACTTGGATCAAATTTGCTGGATACGCAATTGTAATTGCAAATGAAAAATAAAAAATAAATAAATAAATTCCCATGAAACAATATAGAAAAAATAAGTAAAAGTCACAGCTTGTGAAACCAGCTGTCAAGAAATCATGGAATCAATAGTAGTTACCGAAACTGCTAAGTGGATAAAAGCATTAAATGGGAACGCATTTCCATTTACGCTGGGCCTGAGCTAGAAGCCATTCACATGTTGGGCCTTTTTCTGATCGATTCACATTATTTTTTCTTCAAATTTTAAATATCGGTGCCCAGGTCGAGAGTAAATGGTACATCGTGTGGGGCCTAATTTTTAAAAATTGTAATGTACCTACCTGTAACCTGTACCGTACCACTACAACCCGTGAACGGGTCTGGGGTTAAGTACATGGTAGAGACTGAACTGTTTCATGGACAACGGTTCTGCAAGGAGGTGACTTGTCCTAGGTCACGCTCAACCGCCAGATTTTTCCCCATTATTTTGGGTACCCTATTTTTATAATATTTTATAGAAGCTGGATGGGGCCCAGGAGTGTCCTAGATCCTATATGATCCATCTCCCGCTGCAAACAGACATTGTAATGGGAGATGGATCATTGTTTTGTAAAATGCAAAAATTGTAATGTAATTATACTAAATCGAAATCCAGGAATTTAGAATTTAATATGAAAAGGGGACTAGTATTCATTGGGCTTGATTAACGAATGCTGAAAAATAAATTGTTCGGAACAGGATTATTCCATTAACAAAAGTTGTTAGCATGTTTTGATAAATTTTATTTTATTAAAAATTGTCTCCCATTTCTCGAATCAAATTAATATTAAATTTAATCTATTAAAGTTAATTTTATTTATAGACGTTTCAGACATGATATATCTTATTATTCAATCCTGGTATGAATTATTCAGAACCATATTATTACATTAACCATAACTTTAGATTTATTATATTTTATTTGTTAGTGTTCATTGTTCTTCAAGAAAAAAATATTATTTCTGAAAGGTGATAAGTAAAATTTCTAAAAATTAATACATGTGTTCAGCTTTTTTACACGTTTCTAAGATTTCTATTATTTATTCTGCAGCCTAGTCGAATAATTTGTTAAGTCGAAGTTTGTCCAGAGAGAGTTTACTGTATTAAGGGAAGCGAAATTTGGACATTTTTGTAGTTTTTGGTTTGAAATCGAGTTGTAATATAAGCAATTACGCCATATACACTACGAAAATAAAACTTTTGTGCTTTCCTAAGCACAAGCAACTCATTTTGGAGAAAATTCGACATGACCACTTAATCACTGGGACTGTAGAATTATATTTATATTTTATTCATAAAAGTTTAAAACACAAAACACTTTTGTAAAAAAAAAAATCTTTCTATCTGCGACACAAGGATAACAATGTAACTTAAAACAAATCCGTATATAGTTATAAAAAAAACTGTACAACAAGCCAACAATGGGTATTGGATTCGTGGTAGGGATAGTAATGTTTCCTCGCCGTACTAGTTGTAGTATTAAGAATGTAATTTGATTTTTGAAACTGGTCAAATTATATTTAATTTAAATATATAATAAGAAAGGTGGCTAAACGCATTGGGATAACAAATCAAAATATATTATTGTACAGATTGTGGATGCACATAAGTGGATAATTCATTACTATTTTTATCCATGGTTCAAACACCTATTAAAAATAAAAATCATTCATTGATTTTTACAATAACATGTTTACCTGTTAAAGAGAGCGGTGTGGCTCAGTGGTAGAGCGCAGAGTTGCCTTGTCGAACGTCCTGGGTTCAGATCCCGCTCGCTGGCAGACTTTTATTTAATCTGTAGCGGCCTGACATGGGCCCGATGGGATCTAGAACCCTCCTGGGGCTCGCCCAGCTTCTATAAAGTGGGCACCCAAAATAACACGAAAATCTAGTGGTTGAGCATGATCAGGAAAAATCACCTCCCTGAACGACCGTTGTCCAGGAAACAGTACAATCTCTACCATGTAATGAACTACAGGCTGTAGTGGTACATGCTTATTTTCATCAGTTATAAATAATCCATCACTACTTGGTCTGATTTTGGTAAAATACTAAAAGCACTCAAGTTTTTATCATAAGTATGCTAAATTAAAAAAAAAAAATTGTACTTTCGCTTTTGTAATTTGTTATGGAAATTCTAAATTGATTATATTATACAATGAGAGATATAGAAGTCGCCCCTTCTTTCTTTATAAGCTGCTTACGAAGAGAGAAAAATAGAGAGGGTCCAACAAATCATCTTAAAAAGCCTCCTGCGGCTCTTCCGCCCCATTGAAATTTTTAACAGCTGCTATGGCCAATGAAAAATGTCTCCCTTCACAATTTACCACCGAATAACATAAAATTTACTGGAAAGTTTCATTCGTATTTAATAGCTATTTCAGAGCAACACGTGACAAATGTGCAAAATAACCTCGAAATTCTTACGAAATATATAGTTGAATTTACAAAAAAAATATCTTTACTCTTTTTTAATTAAGAAAAAAACTAATGGATACGACATGATTTCAATTACAATCTATTGAATATTTATATTAAAACATTAATGGAAGCGAGTAGAAAGTTGGTATTATGGTACTCCCTGGTTCTAATCCATTTAATCTGGTAACAGTTCTGGATAAGCTTGTTAGGTCTGCAGACATTCTTTGGATTCACTCAGTCTGTATGTGTCTACCCATAGTTGCGTCACGGTTAAATCATCTCCCTGCGCAACGGTTGGCTTAAAAAGGGTAAAGTTTCTACCATGTACAGCTCCTTCATGGGTTTCAGATGTACAGTTTTTTCCAAGATTAAGATAATTACTACCATTGGGTAGTTTCTCTACATCACTTTATCCATGCCGTTTTGTACAATTGATAATATTTATGTGTCGTATTATTATGATACAGTTATTAACTTCAATGGATAAATTAAAAAATATATATATTATGATAACTACTTCAATTACTGAACAGATATTTCACCTTTAAACCAACAATCGAATAGAAATTTGTAAGTCTTTTATCAAATCTGTATAGACCAACGGACATAATTTGACATAGCAGAATATTGAAATACCAAGTCTAAGAACAATAGTCAACGCTACATTTTACATTACTATAACATTATAACTCAGGACCGTTATACACCTTTGTACCTATTGATGCACTTAATATTTTACCGATCAAATTTTTACGATTCAACTTATCCAGATCAATAACTAAGGATTTTTACTCCCTTTAAATAATCCTAGGGCCACCTGCCGGGCTACGAACCCCCGTTCTTGGGCTCAGTAGTTTGTTACGCTAACCACTAGACCACAGGTCGCCCCTCAGTGGTCACGTGAAATTTTAGAGTTATAATATTGCTTTCAGTTATATATTGAGGTCTAGCGTGAATTCTGTAAAGTATTCACAATTATGGGGAAAAATCTGGCGGTTGAGCGTGACCTAGGACAAGTCACCTCCTTGCAGAACCGTTGTCCATGAAACAGTACAGTCTCTACCATGTACTGAACCCCAGACCCTTCATGGGTTGTAGTGGTACAGGTTTTTTTTCACAATCATTATGAAGTATTATTACAATTATTTTGTTTAGAAATTGTATTAATGTATTTTTGTACGATTTATCTAAAAATACATCATACATTAAAAAAATAATGCAAAAAAAGATACATAATGGTATATTCATTGCCCACTCCTTGGTGCTACTGCCCTACAAGGACCTGGGAAAAATCTTTGGGCAAATAGAAAAAAATGAAACTCTGACTCACCATCAGGTAATTAAGCGATTAAGCTCTAAATAAAGTACCCATATTTTTTTCTAACACTTTTAGTATTTACATCAGTTTCTCACACATTTTTATACCATCTAAATAACCCTAAGAGAACACCTCAACTTACCTGAAACATTATTTTTCACCTTATATGGACATAAAATTGTAGGAAGTTCGGGATCTTATGAGCCGGGAAATTTTCTACTGTTCGGTCTGTAAACTTCTGAAATAAATTACGTCAGTTTTATTTACAGTCCTACGTTTCATTTTATTAGAAAAGAAAAGTACTCATTCATCGTTATTCGTTGGTTAAGAAGATGCTAGATTGTCGTATTTGACAATAATACATTATCAAAATAAATTTCCAATTTTTAACTTGGAAAGGAGAGTTTAAAGATAATTTTAATTTCTTCTTGTTTTTTAACGAATGCTGATTGTAAAGAAATGCGTATAATGCCGTCGGTTGCGGAGACATTTTAAGATATTTCCCTGGACGAGTGGGAATGTAGATAGTCCAGCTGGTGAAGAAGTGGTGAGGAGGAAAATGATCTCAGTGGCAGATTGAAAAAGCCTTCTTGCTGAAATTAAACTTCTTCACAGAAACCAGTCTTTGATTTGATCAGGTGAGTGAATTCTTTCATCCTCTTCAAATGCTGATTCTAGATCTTGTTACTAAGGAATTATCCACCTCAGATCAGTTGGCCAGAAGTCCTCCGGGAAATAATAAAATATATTTCTTACGTATTTACAACTTTCCAACAAGCTTCAGCTCAGGAGTTTTGCATCTATATTATATGTTGAGTTTTATTTAATTTCAATTTATTTATGTTTTATACTATTACTTTCAAAATCATGACATGAAATAAGATGAATTTTAAAGTATTGCGAAATAAACGTTTTACAGTTTCCTCAGCCCGAATATCCATTATTCCTATTATGGATTTTATTTTTGAGTAAAAACGTGAATTATTACAGATTTGTTATTTAAAAATAGAAACTCACCCATGTTCTGAGATGTAGAGGTTCACATTTGTGATGATAAACAGATGAAATATACTTGGAAACTTACCTAAAACACAAATGAAAATAAAATAATTAGATTATTTATATGATAATCATTACATGAGCATATGAATACATTATTGTATATATTATATTATAATATTGCTTCATATCTAAATTAATCATTAACAATGCACGGGATGATATTTGTTTTACATATTAATCTCTGTTATGGGTCAAACAAGTAATGGTTATTTAAGATTAATGATATCATGTTATTTGCCTCATGTAATTCGGTGGATGAATAAACCTGGTGATTGAACTTTTCTGCAGACAGCTGTATGCCATACGGTAATTTAGATCCTTATCAAGTAGTAATTAATTCCGAAACTATTAAATTACTATTGTGATAAATATTCTGTATAGGGCGTTCTTGTTGTCTGAATGATTTGGAATTTTCTCTTGACAAGAGATTTTGCGCTTGTGGTTTGGAATTCGGTTTGAAAAAAATTTCCTTATGTTTGGCCATATGATTGACACTGTATTAGTACATAAGGTAAAAAATAAAGTTTGTTTTGAAATAGAAAATCTGTTGAGTACGCCCAAAATAAGATCGAAATAGAATTTTTTTTCGGAAATTATTTTCCCTGACTATAATACTTTCATATTAATATTTTTGTTTATAGACAAAAAGAGGGCCTAACTTTGGCGATCCAGTAAATACTTCTGGAGTTATTACTGATTTTTGCTAAAATTCCACAAAAAAATTATGTTTTGTGGCTGAACATTGAAAAAGGGTTTTACGGATGTTAGAAGGAAGTACGAGAGTATTCAAAGAGGTGATACCTGACGACAAGTGCGGCACAGTGGGTTCGGGTTATCCATGGTTTGATTCCTTTCTGAAAAACAGGAAATTTAATTCTTTTCTGTTTTGTTTTATATAACTAAGCTTCGTTTTTTGGGTGAATAAAAACCGAGCAAATAAATACTGTTTATGCGTGTAAACCTGTTCCAATTTCACGATTATAACAAAGGTCGAACTACCTTAATTAATGCATTGAAAATCAAGACTAGCGTAAAAACAAGGTAACTTGGTTTAAGATAAAAATTTTAACAGTGGTTTATGACAGTTTTAGGAGGCCCACGATTTTGTCAATAAACGGGTTCAAACGGCTCAAAACCGTTGGAGGAGTATGTTCGTACAAGAGTGAAACTAGTTTCGAATCCGAATATCTGAAAGATGTTGTTTAAGGGACGAAATTAACTTAGCATCCACGAATTGGGGTTCGAGCATCTTTATCTTCTTCGTTGTCAGATTGACTTACAAATTAAATTTACAAAAATAATGGTATCTGCTCAGCAGGTGGTTGCATCGAATCGAGCTACAAATTTTAACTGTTCATTCGTTTCATTATTAATATTTTCCAAAATTCTAGTTATCCTGAGCTTTATTAAGGAAGAGAGGATGTAATTTTGGGTAATGAGTAGATTCCGGTAGTTATTTTATCAAGAAATAAAATTTTCAACTAACAATTTGAAGTATAGATGACATATGTATGTCATGCGTTCATTTCTAGATGAAATGATTACCGAAGTATAGACATTTCCCATAATTACATTCTCTTCTCCATACTAAATTTCATGATAACTTGTATTTTTGGAAAATATAAAAAGGAGGACGAATGAAAAGTTAAAATTTGTGACTCAACTCGAAGCGATAACCTCCGGAATCATCACCATATTAAATAACTGATAAACTAAGAGGTTTATTTCGCTGTTTTGGATATTTAGGAAAAAGCGAGTTACCTCGGATTCTCCAAAACGGCTGTCGTCTTTAGGAAATCTACGAAATAATGTGATGAAGACACTATACGACCACAGGTTTATCTATCGTTGCAGAACCGGAAACCAGAGTAAGGTAAGAAGTCGTGGGACCGGGGTAAATCAATCAGCCAGAGTGAGGTTGGTCATTTGGCTAAAAGGGAGGGTCCCATGTGCCACAGCGGCAATGGAATCCTGGATCAGTCCATCACACACCCCACATCAACATCCCAACGTGCGCAAAAACAGGGGAGCTTATAAGAAAGGTCCCCTTTATGGTCTCTATCGTCTGTCGTCCAATGTAGGATTTAATGAATTAATATAATCTAGGACGCGTGTAGGAAACAGTTAATTGTACCAACACATAAGATCCAAATAATTATGTAAAGTTTAGTGAATGGGAAAACCGTAGGCATCAGAATAATACGTATATATATTGGTAATTTTTATCTCTTTTCCTGCTAGTCAGGTAATGTTTGCAAAAACAAACCTGTACCACTACGATACACGAAGGAAGAGTCTTGGGTTCTGTATATAGTAGAAGCTGTGCAGGAAGGTGATTTGTCCGACATCACGCCCGATATCGCCAGGTTTCCTCGAATGAAGGGTATCCATTTTATATAGACTAGGATAGCCCAAGGAGGATCTGTAGATCCCAAGAGACCCACCCCTGGCCCGTAACAGATTTAGTAATGTATCTGCCACAGATACATTACTAAATCTTATGGCTACTAAGCAAGCCAATAATATGATTTAAATATAATTATTTAAATCCCACTAAACTATAGAAAATATTTTAAGATATACCATTCTCATTATTTAATCATGATATATTCTTTCATCATTCCAAACATATTTACTATTCAAACTAGATTATATTCATTTCTCGACGACGTATTTCGTGTCAGTCTGAAACTGTTCAAATAAACTCAATTACCAGTTTGTTGCAAGAGGACTCAATTTGTAATAGACGGGTGCCAAGGATAGAGAATACTCATCAATTCAACTGACGTTCACAATTGACAGCCCTCAAATAGGAATATTGGCCGATAGATAGATGTTAGGTTACTGGTGAATTTATATGTATGGAATTGCCAATACGTTTCTTAGCTCTATCGGCAACTTCTGGTCTTAGTTCAGTTCAGGCAGCCGTGTATTGATGACGAATCCTACTGTCAATTCTAGATTATCTTTAAGATTCTTATGTTATTTAATTTATATTACAATATTATAGTTTAATTGTTACCTTTCCTTATTATTATTTTAAAATTAAATCCTAAACAGGATGATGTATATTTAATAACTATCATAATTTTTCAATCATTGCTTTAATTTTTTTTTAAATATTAATTTGCCAATCGTAGGATTACCTGGATAGCATCGTAGGATCGGCCGGGGGCAAATATTTTCTCTTCAAAATAAAAATATATTTAATAACATTATACATATATCATTTTCATTATCTTTGATTCTCAATTCTCACACCATTATATTCAATTCTCAATTGAAAAAATTTCTATTGGTTAAAAAAATATAAAAAAGAGAAAGAAAGAGAGGATTTTTTATATATATTAAATCCTTTTTTCCCTTTTTTAACTACATCATGCGCAATCATGTTTGAATTCGAGTTTACAAAGAAGTAAAAAGATTTTCTCAATACGAATAAAATGATTGGTGTGGTAAGGTCTCGCTAAATAACAATAAGTCTTAATAAATTTAAATTTGTAAAACAGGGGTCCCGAGCTTGTACGATCAGGTACTCGTACGTCAAGATCCATATCCTAATTACATCTGGATAGGCAAAATTTAGGACTCCCACTGTAACATCTATAGGATTAGCTATAACAGCATGAAATGTAGTCAAATGAATTAACAACAACACAATTATTTCTTTAAATCATTAATTAATAACACAGAGTAAACCTGTCTGAAAGTATATTATACTCTATCTACATACGCATACAAAGTGTAATTCTAGACAACGTGAAGTGTAGGATATTACAGTTGATACGTAGGATCCTTGAGAAACATTGCTACTGGTAGTACTTAGGGTAGATCTTCATGTTGATCCTTTTTTCATACTTAATTTGCTTAGTTTATTTCATAGATATACCCATGACAGAATGTACGAAACCAAATAGGAGACAATATCAATCAAGAGATCAAAATAATTTTATAAACAAATTCAATCCTCTTTAAAAAAAAATATCTTGTTGTTTGTTAAGCTTCCCTTCCACTTATCCCGGTCAATTGTCTACTCTCCCGTCAATCCATGTCCAACTACGGTTTTCTCTACGTTTCTCCGTTCTTCATTTAGACTCTCGCTCCTCTGTCAAGTTCGGTATTATACTTGAATCCGTTTGATTTTATATTAATCCGGTATTTAGATTGGAATATAACTAGGATAAACTCAATGTTATTTCTATTTTCTTCCTCTGACTTTGCAATTCCTGGTTTGCTTCGTGCTTGAAATGCTGGCGGATCATGTCTAACTATTAATTTGATCGATGACATTACGTAATACATGTACACTGTTAGGCAAAATTTAGGACACCGACCATATCAGTATAGAGTGGCGTTAAATGAATGAAGTAACAAGTTACGAAGATTGTAACTGTTAAAGAATAGTGACTGTAATTCCGCTATTTCCTCCACTTCCATGGGTGGGAAGACACGAGGAGACAGCTGACAGCGGGAAGACCTGAAGGCTATGGAGCCAGAGACCGATCAGAGAGAACAAATATTGCAGTGCTCGGATAGACAGACTCGGATGGACAGACTCGTATAGACTCCTCCCCGGACTCTTCCCAAATACTCGAGGCTGAGGACACAATAGAAGACCACCCTTGGCGGGCGACCAGACCCGTCCTCCTCGTCCTGATTTACTAACACTCGATATAAGTATATCTTAGGGTCCTAGTCCTTTCAATAAATAACCCTAAAGCACCTATTATTTAATTTTTATTCTTTTAGTTTAATTTTCTTTCTATATTATCTCATTGTTTTTATTTTTCTGATATATAATCCATCCACGTTTTATCCCTTTGATCTCATTCCAAATCATAGCGGTAACGTCCAGTTATGTGAACGTTTTTTTTTAATTATCCATACATACTTACATAATATATAAAACAATTTACAAAGAAAGGAAAATCCTTGACAACAAGAACAAAAATGCCAAAGAACTAAGTTTCTTTAAACATCTGTTTAGAATATGTGTGATAAAAAAAAGTTTACAACTCCGATTCAAAAATAACAACTATATTGACAAATATGAATGATTAAAATTGACAATCTATTTTCAGATTCTAGTGACGAAAGATGGTTGGTTGTAATATTTTATATTCTGATTTATTTATTAACATTATATTTGGTTTTCCATTTACCACTTTGAGTTTTCATAATACCCTTGATTATTAAAAATAATTTTTTCTCCTTTTGTTTTCTTTTCTATCTGCAAAATCTAGGTTCTCAGGCTGATTTTTAATCATCTACCCTTTCCAATTCTCTACTTTATTGGTTCTTCACTAAAATAATATTTAAGATAAATGTATTTTGAATCAACATATATCAACATGTTCTGTGAACTACTTAATTACAAATACTTATTTTAAATTCTTTGCTTTTTTTTTAATTTTCATAAAAAAAGTTAATATTATTTCGAAAGCTGCAAGAAGGTTCTAGCTGTTCTCAAGTGAATTCGGGGAAATTAATATAAAAATATTAATACATATTTATTAGTAAAAAAAAAACTAATAAAGTTAACATTATGTTTATCGTTTTTAATTACTTCATAAACAGTATAACTTTATAAACGCTATAATACGTTTCAGAGCATATTGCGGATACTGAAATCCGTTAACACTTAATTGCTTCAGGTAACGATCGATTTAATATTGGAGATTCCGTGTTGACGACAAGCTTTGAGCAGCTATCCCTGCAAATTAGGTTAGAGGGACAGGGCAAAGGGCTGGCCGATTAGGGCTAAGTATTAAGGTTAACTGTGTACCCCGGGATCGGGTACCAAGTTCTCCGGTTGGCCGAGGAAACGAGGCTCCCTTGGCACAAGATTAAACCTTGAGGGACTACAAACTAGTTCACTCAGCGAAGGAACTTGAAGTACTCTGACTAGACCCTATTCCTAGTGTAATATCATCATTAATTCATTCTACACATTTATACAGTTTGCACAACTTGCATAAAAAAAACACTGTATATTTTCAAATAATATGTGTACGGGTTTCGCAATTTTCCCAACCTCTCATTGCTACCTAAGATGCGAGTAGCCACTGCAGTTATGAGTAAGGTTATTTGATTGATTACTGTTGGTACATCACTATTCTTTCGTACAATAGGGGCTTAAAAAAAGTCTAATATTGAAATATAACATTTATTTTTCATTTGACATAATTTTGTAAATGATAAAATCAGTCTATATATATATTTTTTTTTTACTTTGTCAGTCAGTTGGATTTTTTTCCGTCAAAACAAAGGGCGGTGAGGGGCGATGCAGTTGAGTGCCGATACCTGACTGAAGATGTCCCAAAGACCCAGGCTTGTGCTTCACCCGCGCGCACTTTTATCAGTAAAAGTGTGAAACAATGCCATCATTATGACGTATGTTAAGAATGTATTCAACGGGTTAAGAATTATATTACTAGGATCTAGGATATTTCAAATGTGTTGATTTTGAATGTAAATATGTAGCAATAAAATAAAATGGAGATTCCTTACTTTCAAAATGAACGGCCTATGTAACAACTTTTTATATGAATGCAGCGATCAGAAGAGCTAGGAAAAACACCTTTGTGGACATATTTTTTATGTTTGGATCAATTATGTTAATGTGTACAATTCCTCCCTCATTTGTTTTTAATTATTTATGAATATAATAACTGGAGTTAGTGCTGTTCAATCATTAAAACGCTAAATTAATATAGAAAATAACACACTATAAACCACAATAAATTGATTTTACCAGTAACATTATACTGTTTTTAACAATTAAGTTATACTAATTAGATTTATCATCAAAATTTAACAGATCTGCGATACCGTTTTGGGAAAATGATTCACTTGATTCAATTTTCTACCTATGAAATACAAGACAAATAGTGAGGGACCAATAATATCGCCTGTAATTGGGCAAACTATTGATACGTGGGCTTTGATTGGTCCAATTAAGATGAATGTTCCGCCTCTATTCTGGCCCAATCGTCTGTTTCTAAACAGCTTTGTTTGTTCTCTTCTGCGAAATCATTTACTATGTTCACGAAATGAACTCACGTTGGAGGACCCTTTTTTAGGCCGAATATTCTACATAATACATTACTTTTGAATAACTGAAGAAGTTGTTCATCCTTCATCGTTAGCGGCCAAGTTTCACACCCATAAAGAAGAGTTGGAAGGATGGAGGTTTTATAAATTATGGTTTTTAGATTTTATTTTAATAATAAATTAATTTGGCTTTAAAAAAAATGTTTTGAGTTGTTTTCTAAGCCTTATTATCTCGCGAAACCGCGAGATTGGGAATTTCCTCGGTCGAATACAATGAGCGCTTTTCGTTTATTGGCTAAAGTTTGTTTCTAATGAAATTCCTGAGAAGAATTAAGTGGCACGGGGTTGGATGGATTTAGGGGGATGCCTTCGGAGCGGTCAGGTCGAGAAAAATACTTTAAAAAAGAAGTTCAATTCTCATCTCGGGGAAACCAAACTCTGGGAAAGTTGTGAATTTCCTGAGGAAATATTAATAAGGCGGTATTAGGTAGGGGAGGTGAGGGAATGAACTTGATAAAAGTAAGCTTCGAAACCGGTGCAAGTTTCCCGATTCAGGTTTAACATTCCGTCCGGCCGTGCTATTACTATTGGCAATATAAAAAGGGAGATCAATTAATTTTAAATATATTTATCTTTGGTTTTCATAAATAAATAATCATTTGTTATAATTTTTATTTGTAAATTATCCAATTACTATTTCGTTGGTTCAATAATGGATTGAATTGGTCAAGGGGTGCAGTCAAAGATAACACAAAAGAAGCAAGAAGTTACTTCATCGAGCCAACGTTTCGGCCCATGACTTCAGGGCAACCAGTAGGTGGTGCCGAGTCTGAGGTGACGCGTCAAACTAACATCTGTCAGCTCATCAATAAAAACTTCTTGGTTGTTTTGGAATAACTTTTTTAATAACATGTAGAAACTCTAGGCCATTTAAATGAGTATGTGTATGTGCATATGAATTTAATAATGTTCTTAATATAAAACTTTTTTTCGACTCTGTAATAATAATATATTCCTGGTTTTTTATCCAGTTCGGTTTCATTTCACTTATTATACATTTTGAACAAACAATATGAAAATATAATTTATTTTTGAAAAGTATATATTTATAGATATATTTTGTTGTCCCGGCCCAGTGCCAAATCAACATCCTGTATAACCTTTTATTTAGAAACAGTACGGTCATTAAATAAAATAAAAATAAAAATTAGATAGAACAATGAATTTTATATTCCCGATCCCCTGATGAAAAATTGCACTAATATTATTATTAACATTGACATTATTTAAGGATGGCATTCTTTATATTCATGTATCGAACAGATCAAATCAATCCTACAGATTATTAAGCAATTTCTAACTGAATTGTAAGTTCGAGATTCGTTCTGTTTGAAATAGCGCCTATATAAATTCTATTCTCCCAGCCTAATCAACAGCCTGTACAACCGTTGGGAAACAGAAATATCAACCAAATATTAATAAATCAAATCAAGCTCCGAACCCAAGACCTTTGATAGGTTATAGTTTTACATTTTTATTTTATTAACACTATTGTTCTCGGACCTAAGTCCTAAATATTTGTTATTTGTTTTATTCATTTAGAATCATTAATGGAAATGCTTAATGCTCATAATTTATATTGAAGATCAAATCCTCAAAAGAAACATAAATGACACCTTAAGACATAAGTGGTGAAATTCCAATCCAAAAGCCCCAAAACTAAAATAGGAAACGAAAATTGCTGTCGATATTTCACCCATATGGGTGAAAATATAGGCATCTTCAGAATATAAAGAGAATAAAACACACCCTAACCTCAAAATGAGAGGCAATCTGTGTATAGTGGTTTGCACAACAAACTACTAATCCCGAAATCACGGGTTCGTAATCACGTAGCCGATGATTTTTTAAAGGGAGTGAGAAATCCTTGATTATGCCATCCTTCGGAAGGGACGTTAAACGGTGGTCCCGAGCCTATACGATGCCAGGTACTCGTTATAAATCTATCCTAATTAAACCTGGATAGACAAAATTTAGAGATCCCACTGTAGTATCGTCCGATTAGCCATAACAGCATAAAGTGACGTGAATAAACAAACAAACTTAAAAATGTAGGAAGACACTAACCAGAGGAAACATCCCACCACCTCCTAGTTAGCGGGTTGGAATTGTCCCACTAATTTGTAAATTCGGCTATGCTATTTTTTAAAATTGTATTCGGATATTTCACTAGAGTAACTATGTGATAAGCAAATGAGGTGTAGATTTCAGATACACATAAGTTGACGGAATGTTTCCTCCGCAGCATGTCTTCTTCGTTTTAAAATAACCCTCCAATTGAGGAAAATGGATCACTCATCCGACACCCTTTTTATTATAATTGTGATACCAGTCTTTACCCCGTTCATAATGTGTATTTATCTTAGTCGTTTGTTTAAGTTCTTTTGTGATTTGACATTTGTGATATAGGCTTTCCGTGTTTCAATATATTTTTATCGCTAATGTCATCGATGTGTTAATATTACTTGTTCTGATTTATCGTCATTTTTTCTTCATCTTGTAATGTCCGTGAGACCTGACAATTATTGTGACTTTATAGCATTTAATTTATTGGGGTTGCTTGGTATGTCATGTGTATATTTTATGAATAATATAGGAGCCAGTACTGACCCATGCGGTAACCCTGCACAGACTGAGTAAATCGAAGACAATTGTGAGCTACAAGCTATGAGGAATAATCTGTTGAATAGAAACCATCGAAAAATGATGACATATAAGTATGTTTATAGTAGATATACGCTTGAGTTCAGAATTCATGCCTCAAATTGGAAGACAATTCCAACTCAAGTGAAAACTCAGTCAAAAGAATGACCTCAAAAGGCAAAGACACCATGTCACATGTTTGTAAGTTTTGTATTTGTATAATTGTGAAATATTTTGAAATTGAAATTTGTTTCTTCGTCTTGGCCACTTAAACAAACTTGTTCCCATTATTACTGGCCTAACTAGTACAGCGTCAACAATGTACTGAACCCCAGACCCTTCACGGATTGTAGTGGTGCAATGTTTTTTTAGTTTTTTAATGTGTTATGAAAAATCATCTAATGGAAATTCACAACGAGGAAACAGGAATTTTTAAATGGTTTTTGAAACTAATGTTCAAATATTAGAAAAATTATCTAACTCGTGTTTTTTTTTTTAAATTAACATAGTTTTAGATAATTTTTTTCATTAGTTTTTCTAAGAAATTTAACCTTGGGCAACGATTAGGAAACAAATTTTCTTCTTTTTATTTTAAAGAATTTAAATTCGAAAATAAATATCCTTATTCGTTCCTATGGAAGAGAACCTTACTTTTTTCAGTTCAAATCTTCTTTCGAAGAGAGGAAAAGTATGTTCCTTGAGCCGAGTCTTCGTGTGAAAGCTTTTAAAAGTCCTGGTGTCACCTTTTTCCTTATGTTCGATCCCAGAGTCACACCGCCTGCCTCGATACATACTTGCAATTCATGGTTGGAATAAATTTATTTATTGGAGTAAATTCTTAATGAGCTTGAATGATTCATTACTGTAAGTTATTAATTCGTTTTAATACAACTAGACATTGGTTCACTACTTGGGGTTTGTTTTATAATCCATGGGACATTAAGCCTTAGAGTTTTAAGAATCTTGAGTCTAGTGCGAATCCAGTTAGCGGGTTAAAATTAATATTTTTTCGAATCCACAAAACGAATCTCGAACATAAAATTGAGTTTTGGTTGATAATATGTAGGAATGACTCCACCTGTTCGCCTTAAGTGGATAGAAAGAATGACAATCCTTGATTGATGACAAATTCAATAATCTATTATTTTATTATTTTTAGTTTAAAGGGAAGAACAGGTCATTATTGCCATGTTTGTAATTATTCATTTTGTGATTGGGACTATGAAATTATATCTTATTTAACACATTGCTAGCATAATTTTAAATTTGAGTAATACCGATGAGAAGTTTCTTTGCTAACAGGCCATTATACCATCTATACATATGCAAAGTATCCAACTTAAAAAAAACATCACATTTTTCATTTTAGATCTATATCAATTGCTTTGGAAATTGATAATTGATATAAAATTCATATGGAATCATCATATAGAACTAAAAAATGAATAATAAAATAACACAGGTAAAATTCATTTGATAATACGCTCTGATTTGGAATAAACTTTGAAAGAATTTTACATTTGTATCGACGATTTGTATCGTTCGAAATATTTACTTTTTGGGTTTGTAAACACAATTGTAAATTTCAATGAGTAAATTTTAAAAAATATATATTTTAAAGCCTCGTGAGTATACAGGATATGAATATGATGCTAACATTTTATTTTCATTCTGATTATTGGTTTTATTATTTTGTTTTTTTTAAATATTACAAAATTATTTTAATTAAATTGATTTTAAAATGATAAGCTAAAATAGCACACAAACAAGAGAAAATATTATATAGATTGTTGCCTTCAACACCTGTGGGAACGCCGAGTCGTTTTTTACAAACCCTAGCGCCTTCCGAGAGCTCATTCCTTTTATAATTGATGGACCAAGCTCATAGCCACGTCGTAAATCTCAATTTTAATTTGACTGATTTCCTTTTTATTTTTTTTTTATTTTTAGTGTCTCATAGTCAACATTGGGTTAAAATGATTTTTAAAAAAACATTTGGAAAGCAGCTATTAGGATATTTTTGTAAAATTACCTTCCTTTTTTCATATATCTGTAATTGTTTTATATTTTGCTTATTTTTTCTTTATTTAATCATTGTGTTTTTAAACATTAGGAAATAGTTAAACTTTTGCATGAACTATGTAGCTATCCAATACCTAGTATCTAATATATGTAGTAACAGTCATTTGAAAAATGGATATTTTAATGGTGAAAGATGGTACAGTTAATTTTATTCAGGGAATAAAAGAAACTAAAATTTTAAAGGAAGAATATCGAGGATCTTTTCAAAATCATAGTAATTTTTCAGAAACACCCTACTAGTTTCCGAAATGAAAAAAAAAAAATCTCTACATTCGTCTTCAGAAAATCGTGGAAACTGCTGTGTCTAAAACGATAGTCATAACAAACTATTTTGGTTCATTGGCACATTTAATGAGCTCGGTTATGTAGTGCTATTTAATATCAGTGATAATGATTTTTTACATTATCCAACTGAGACATCTTGTACTTCATAGATGTACTAATAAAACGAATATATCACAGGATCAATTAAACGAAAAGATGTTTATTTTTCAAGTGAATTTAATATACCTGCTGTTTGTTTTTGGTATAAACAGAATTACACGAGAAACTTACCACGATTAATATTACGCTTACTATATTACTACTTAATATGTAAGTATACTATTATTTTTTTTTAAATTCAATCTCTAAATTTTATACTTTTTAGATCGGTGAGCTTGAAAAGCGTGTTTTTTAAGGGTTTTAATCTAATTTGTTTTTTGGAAAATATTCGAAATTCCCTAGTTGATCCGGCCAGTGGTCATATGTTTGGCTCAAAGATTAACCAATTGTATTTGTATACGCCTTAGTACACGCTGATTTTGAAGATCCTGGTGAGGATGAGACAAACTTATTAAATTATTGTATTTTCAACGGTCCTTGAAAATTGACCAATATTTCAATTAAATTCTATGTTTTGAAGTGGCTGAAACCGAGTTCAAAAACTCCGTTACTTAGATATGAACATATAGGCAAAGCTAATAAAAGCTATGATTCTGAAATAATTTAATGTTTTCCTTTTTCAAAGTTCTGGTTAAAACTCCTTTTCATGATTATCAAAACAAGAAATGCCGCTAATGGTTCAGCCATTCATGTAAAATGAAATCACTAAAATAAATTAACAATACGTTTTTACCTTTTAAATAAATTATAATTTACATTATTAATATGTGAAGTTAATGAATATTTTACAAATCGTTAATAACGGAAAATTATCTAAACTAAATTTAATCTTAATTAACTTGGTGCTTCAAAAATGTCAGGTATGTTGTAATATAGATTGTAAGGAACATTATTTTATTTATGGCATCATAGTACAATGCTCAGTGGAAATAACATTAAGTCTTTTGTTTCATCGGTTGGTTATACGAAACGCCATTTTGCTCTTTTCTTTTTTTTTTTTTTTTTAAAGAGAATTCATGTACTCGACTATGCACACAATGCATAACTATTTCGTTTAGTCTAGGTATAAATATAATGAATTGAAAAAGTAAATATATAAAAGGGCAAAACAAAGCCTGTTGTAAAAGAAACAATACGAAAAAGAAAAATTAAAACCTATTCATTGTAGTAGGATTGCCAAGGTATAACACTAAATCTACAGGACTATAACAAAAGAAGGAAAGATTTGCAGGTTACCTCATTAGGTCACGGCATAAATATAATTATTTGAGCAAATAAATAAATGAAAGGGGAAAACAAAGCATGGTTTTTAATGTATGATATATTTTAATTCTTGGAGTAAGAAACTCCCCTCCTTGAAGTAGGATGTATTGGTAAGAATAACTGATTCCTTTGTTTAGTTGTGGCGTAAATATAATTATTTACAAAAATAAATGTATTAATAAATGACGAAAATAGAGCATGGGACATAATGGATTTTATTTCTTACTCATTGGTGTAAAAATAATTAAAAAAAATTAAGCCCATCTTGTGTAATAGTGTTGCTGGGTCTAAAACCAAATGCATTCGACTATGATACAACAAGGAGATGATTGCAGATTACATAGTTTAGTTATAAACACAATCATTCAAAAAAATGAATAAATAAAAGTAAAGACAGGTGTTTAATAGATTATTTTTATACTTCTTGCTTTAAAAAAAAAAAATGAGACCTATCCATTGTACCAGGATTGCTAGATATAAAACCAAATGAACTCGACTATGAGACGGGAATGGGAGGGCTACAAATTGCTTTGCTGAATCAGCCGCTAGTTTACTTATCCTACTCGTTCATCTTCTAAGCTTTCGTATCCTACTTGAGTATTAGTGCGGGAATATCTAAACGATGTCAAATCAAGTATAAACCATCGTACATTATCAAAGAGACAACTATAATTTGCCATTATTGCAATAATTCTTCATATTCATTCCTGCTTCACGCATTGAGACCGAAACAGATGTATAATGTATATCATCTAATCAGGAAACCATACTTTTTGTTTTGTAAAGTGTAAACTTTAGCCGAGTTTAGAAAATATTGTTATGGGATAGAGTTGTGGGTTCGTGTCAGCAGCATGCTCAAGATTGGCGACACATAGCGGCCTGAGTTATACAATTTCTTATAAGCAACTTATGTTTAAAGGATAGAACTTCATTGATATTGAAATGATCATATTTATCCAAAAAATCGTTTAACCCTGGAGGGGGCGCGCGGCGGCACTCAGTACCATATTTCTTGTTAAACGTGTCTCAACAGTAACCATGACATCTGATGGTTCCTATCATGACATGTATTCGTTATCTATGCCTTCTTGATCAACAATGGGCCTGCAGTTCGTTGTTAATTGTTTCTAGTCAGTTGCTTGAGAGAATTTGTCTAGTCACCTCCTAATTGCGGAACTCCGTACCGCGCTTCGAAATGTAAGTACATTTTCATTGCTTTTATTTTTGATTAAACATTTCTTGTAATTATTATCTTACTAAATTAAAGTATTTTAGCATATACTGCAAACTATTTTAAATTATAAAGTCATCAATATTTATATGGCTGAGAAATTGTACCGAGAACCATATGAAATTATGGCACTTTTACGGTAGCTCAGTGATGAATCTGGTCGTGAAAATTTTGATTTCTCAGATAATAGTGAGGGAAAAGATAAATTAATTCAACAATCCGATCACGATAGTAACTCGGAACAATCTAACGTTGAAGAAGATATTGAAACTATGTAGGTAGAAAATTTAGACTTTAATTTTTATATTGGCCAAAATTCAGATACATTGTGGGTATCAAATCCTACGGCTATACAACCAAAAACCAAATCAAAAAACATTGTTAAAATATTACCAGGTCCGACAAGGTTTATTAGAAATTTATCATTAGACATGAAGTATATGAAGGTTAGAAAGACGTTATATTCTAAAATTATATTGTATTTTACTTAATAAAACTAATTTATAAATAATTATATTGTAACTTTCAATTCCTTATTGCATATGATAAAAAAAACAACGATGCGGTACTAAGTGCCGCGCGCGCCTTCAGCTGCTACAGACAATGGCGCGCACACTCCAGGGACTCCAGTGTTAACAGTTGTATAATTCATACTAATAATAACTTTTTCTTTTTTTTTTTCTTTTATACTGTACTCATTTATTTTAGAATTTATATTGGGAAAGAGAAAAAAAACATTTTCCAGTCAATTATATTTTCTTGATCCTTATTTATGTCTCATGTCTCATGTGATAAATATAATTGACTGGAAAATGTTTTTTTTTTCTCTTTCCCAATATAAACTAATAATAAATTAAAACATCAATAACTGGTTGAACTTGTCGTTTCCCCAAAAAGAATTTATTTGTAATAGTTAAATGTCTTGTTTTATGAAATGATGAAAGTACAAATGATTTATGTATAGTTGAACTCTACAATAATAAAAATGAAAGAAAATCTATGAAAAAATTAATGAACGTATATATTAAACAAAAAATATATTAAACAATAGAAATCATTTAAATTTTACAAAAACAGTAGACAATGGGTAATCCGTTTGACGAGGTTGGTGTCGAACAATTTTATTTATTTTTCTAACCTCTAAAGTTGATATAATTAATTTTAATAATAAATAGATAAATTTTCATAGTAAATTTATAAAAATAAAATATAACCTTACTTAAATAAATAAAAATAATTAGTATAATATAAATAAAATTTTATTTTTTATTTAAATATGAATTAAATTATTCATAATTTGTATTAAGCTTAAGCAGACCATCATATATTTTAAATGATAAATAAACAACTTTAAAATTTATATGTACTATTGTTCAGAGTGTCAATATATGTAAAAACCAGACTATTGTTAATAATTTAAATTAACAAGTTTGAAATGTAAATAAATCAGACTATAATTATATTAATTCGAAAAGGAACACTGTTGTTTTTAAGTATAAAGTTTTACTTCTGTCGGCAATCCTCATGACTGACTATTTAAAATTATCTTTATTACACTCTGTATTACTTGATAGAAATTATGAAAACATTACAGTTATACGAAACTTGGCGTTATTGGGAAACGTATCGCGACCAATTTTTGACAGCCTGTGTTCTTTCGGAAGACCTGGTAATTACAACAGGGACAAAGACTCTAATTTACCCTCTCAAATGTTTGCTTAATTGAAATAGAGAGCCTATTCGACGTTGATCAAGGGCTGTACGGAGAATGGACTGATATTGGAAGAAGCCTTTCAAAGGAAAATAATTTAATTTTTCCTTTTTAATGGAATAGCACTTTTAAATGAGAGGAAAATGTAAGGTCATAGAAATATTGTGGAAATGATCAATATCCTGATAAAGTTCATAATTAATAAGGTAAAGTAAAATAGATGAGAATCGGATAAATTTAATAAAATATCTACTTGATAATGAAATCATTTTTATTGTTTGATAAAAGTTTCTTTGATTGACTTATACAGAGTGTTTCAGGGTTAAGTAGGCAACCTGAAAATTTGAACTAAGGATCTCAAAACAAAAAGGAAATTTCATTCACCACTAAACATTTTCAATGTTATAAATTATTATAAGCATAGTAAATAAATAAAACTTATTATGTTTGTTCCAACTGCTATATTCATTAAATGTAAACATTAACATTCTTATTAAATATTGTTCAAAGTGATTTTCAGCATTGAGACAGGCTCGGCATCTTTATTCAACTGCACCAGTGGCAGAACGGCACTTGATATGTTTTATTGTCTCAAAAGAATAAATTTATTCTAATAAATACATGATGGTATTTCTTGTTTATGGAGATGGTTTTGATTGAATTAATTTTTATTTTAAGATCCATCGATTATTAACTTACTGATGTTCTTAATGAGTTAATAGTAGGAAATACTAGAAATTCTAACTTTATCAAAAAATTCGTTTCATTTATTGAAAAACGAATACTATCTCATAATAAAATAACCCAATGTTCAAAGAGACAAAAAAAACCTAGATAAATTAATAAAATTCGAATGTTTCGTATTAGATATATCAGATATTATTTATTTTATGGTAATTAAAGTATTTTTCAACAGTATTTGATTTATGTTTTTCATGTTTTATTTCTTAAAACTACATTTAATTGCAAAAAAAAAGAGATACTTAATTAAATTTTGTAAAATCAAAGGAACCTGTTGCTTTCATGATGGGGACTGAATGAAATTATTAGTGTTTTATATAGTATATTAATTTTCAAAAGAAATTTTAAATTGTCTGCTTAAAAGAAAATTAACTGGGTGACAGAAAAGAATAAAGAAAAGGTAAAGAATAAAGATCAGAAAGAACTTGTCATTTCCAATTCTTCTTTCTGTTCGTAATTACTTTTTTAAATTAGCTCCAAGCTATTCGTAAAGGGAGTCACTTTTTTTCTTATCTTTGTTTGCTATTGTTAAAAAAAAAAATAATGATATTTTTTGCTGTTATAAAAAATATTTATTAAATTATTTTTCCTTTAAATTATAAAGTCCATCGAGAGACATCATGCTTTAGAATTCTAGAAGCTAGAATAATAAAAAAAGAGTATAAAACATTTCATGTAGGATTTCAGGGCAGGGTTGGACTGAAATCTAAGCATTAAATCGCACATTAGGTCGAAACCGCGATGAAACAATACAGATGTTCCCCTTTTTTGAGCACTAATATCTAGGCAAAGACGAAGCGTGCATAATAAATATATATTTGTTCATTGTGAATTCTCCTAAAGTTTTAGAACAATGTTTCCATCACCTTATCTGGTATTGCTAATGTAAACGATCGATTCGAAAACAGATTAACCGAGAAATTCTAAAATATTTGGACACCAATCTAAAATCTTTATATTAATTTGTATGTATTCATGAATATGAAATGTTTTTTAATATTACTGAAATAGTATAAATTATAGTACTACAAGCTAGAGTACATACATACATTTTTTTATTTTAAGAAAAAAAACAAAAAAACTTCACCACTTTAGCGAAAAAAACTCAACCGCAAGATTTTTCCCCAATTAACGCTACCCTCTTTGAAGAGGCTGGGTGAGCACTAGGAGGTAATGTATCCCACTGGGTCCAACCGGAATGTATCCCATTGGGTCCAACCGGAATGTATCCCACTGGGTCCAACCTGAATGGAACCCGAAAACTTGTAGCATAGCAACTTGGCGCTCTACCCACTGAGCTATCCTGCTCCATTAATTTAGTAGGAATAGGTAGATGAACGATCAAAAAGATATTTAGCAGCGTGAATTGCGATGTTTGCATTTCTTTTTTCATTACTTTAATCTGTATGTAAATAAGTCTAGAGTATCGTTTTGGATAGCTAAAGGTAATAATTTCAACAATGTTGTTGAACTGACTCGTTTCTGCATATTTTTTGGTTTGCAATAATTTGGACTTCGATAGTTATCGAGTTTTTTATTTTATTTATTATCATTTACTATTTCTATTATTATTTTTTTTGGGCATATTTGATTGAAGAATTATTCAGAGCTATTGAAATTAAAACAGGAAAGACTAATGAAATGGCGGATAAAAGACCCGGAGTGAAATTAATTTTAAAAAGGTCCAACTCGGGGAGAGCGGCCCAAGGAGGCTATTTTTCATTGAATTATTTTTATTTTAACCCGGCTTAAATGGGATAAAATAAAGCCCTTCTTTATTTGTTTCATTATTTCATTTCGTTTGGGAAAGATATACAGAGGATGAAGAAAATACCGTACCAACCTCGTGCGAAGAATAAATTTACATAAATCACGAAATTTATTAATATCCTTGCTAAGAAGAAATGTAGATAGCAAGATATGTACATATGGTTGCATTTGAAATAATAAATTTTATTAAGGTAATGGGGAAAAATTGGCGTGGAATGGGATCTATATTGTTTTCTTATAATAAGTCTCGTCGCTAGTATAATTAATGATTTTATTGTTAATAAACATTTGTGGTACGCAATTTGTAATGTTTTTTTTTATTTTATTGAAACTCAATGTTTTTAAATAATTAAATTTTGAGGAACGGTAGTAAAGCACTGATTGTTTGTACCGTAGTATTGTTTTAACTTGTGTATGTTTGGAAACATAGTTTTTTTTTTAAATCCCTGAAAGGAGTGCTACCGATGGGTAGTTTCTCCACAAGTGTTTTTCATGTCATAATGTACAAATCAGCAGATTTACTTGTTATAATAATATTATAGTTGTAAATATCAATAATTTAAAAAAAAATCCCTGAAATAATCAAGTATTGTAGTATTTCCTATTTCAGCAAGCATACAAAATAAGTCCTAAAAAAATGAGATGAGAATGATTGTAAGGAAGTTTTAAATTCTCTGGACCTCTTTAGTATATAACTTTTTAGGTGGCTCAATTAGTGTCTGAAGGTCCCGGGTTCAAATCCAACTGTGGCAGTTACATTATGTAATTTGTTAACAGCCACGTATCGGACCCTGTTCGAATTGCAGACTCTTCTGGGGCTCACCCAGGCTCTATAAATTAGGTACTCTATCTGTTAAGCATGTTCTCGGATAAATCACCATGTACAACCGTAGTCCTAGAAATAGTCTCTACCATGTACTGAACCCTAGGATCTTCATGGGTTGTAGTGGTACAACTTTTTTCTGTTTTATTATTAATAAGAGGAGCGACTTAACTCAGTTTGCAGAACTTCAAGTTGATGTGCTGAAGATTCCGGTTTCAAATCCATCTGTGGCAGATACGTTATGTAATCTTTTAACAGCCAAAGATGGAAGCTGTGAAATCTGAAGGGGCTCGCCTAGACTTTATTTACTGGGTAACCTAAATAGGGGGAAACACTTCCTGAGGGTTCTGCGTGACCCCCAACGAATCTCCTCCATTAACTGAACCCAAGACCCATCATGGGTTGCAGTGGTACAGTTTTTTAAAAAATATTTAACAAGAACATCTTCCTTTAAATTTTTCATTAATTAACAATTAGAAGTTTATTTTCTTTATAAGATCTTTCTTATATACTGGACTAACTTCTTGATTCATATAATTCAATAATGAATGAAAAAAACCTTTTTCCAGTCAAACAATTTTTGTTAAAAATTAACAGCTTCTAACAATTAGAAGTTTTTTAAACTATCTACAACACTCCCTTATTGAATGGAAAGTGCAATCCCGGAGGGTAATCCAATAGTTCATCAGCGCTCCATTCCATTCATCATTGGAGTGGACCCTTTCCAAACAATTCTTTGATCCTCGGCAATCTGATTGAGTTAGCTCCGTTAAGTTACCGTTTTCAGGCCGAGGGATTCATTTGGATTTATGCCTTCTGAATACGAAAAAGGGGAGTTGCCAACCAAAAAAAAAAGATAGAAAAAAGAGGTTGAGGACCTATTGTCCAAGCTTTGTGCCTGTGATTAATTAATAGTGTTTGGTCATGTCAACTTTTTTACTTTTTATAACTGGAATGATTTGAAAGGGAAGGAATTGTCGTATTCGATTATTAAGCAAATTGGAAATGCTTAGATGAACTTAAATTTCTTGACTACAAATTCTACAAGTGTACCTATACTCTTAAGTGTACCAATAAAATCACATAAAAATGAATATTAATATATATAAATATATATATATATACATGTAAAGAAAACACATGTTTTTCTTAAGTTTATATTTGCCGCCGCTGAGCATCTAACTACAGACGCCAGATGTCAGGTCGGACAGCTGTGATAGCGAAGAAATTAAAGTAACGGTTAACCACATTGAAGGAGATAATCATTTGTTTAAAGATCGAAGTTTTTATTTTAGTTTAATTTTCAAAAAGAACCTGGAATACCGAAATAAGGACTTTTAATGTCGTTTCTGTTGTATTTTCAGGTGAGATGAATGTTTTGTAAATTTGTTTAAAATTGTAAATACGAATTATAAATAAACTGTTGTATTTTCAGAACCGCATTTCAGTCTCTATTTCCACCAAGGGTGAAACCTCATTATAAAACGACATTATCTGTAACTAATTCAGGAGAGATGGAGAAATTGAGGTTTGATTTTGCTATAAAACCAACGGCAGATGGAAAATCAAATGTTATGTGCATTACGTCGATAGCTACGCCTGATGGACGGATTTTTGAAATACCACCCGATTTCCAACCTGCAAATCTACATCAAGAGATCACAAACACTCCAAACTATGCCAAGGTAAAAAAATCATTAACTAAAAGACACCAAACAAGAAAAATATGGATAACCTTAACGGGGAATTTATCAAAAATATACTTAGATAATGAAAATAATTTACAATTTAATGATATCTACCTAGAGGAAAATATCGAAAAATCAGATACTACAGAACATAAAACTAGTGGTCAAACGCTAGAAAAACTATTGGAGAAATTTCTTGATAAACAAACAAAATCTGAAACAAAAAATTTAGGTAAAATATCAAAAGATTTCATGATAGATAAATTTTCGGGTAGAAGCCAAAATGCAAACCAGTGGATTGGGGTTTTTAATACAGAATGTCAACGTTTCCAAATCGACGACGACAAAAAGAAGATTGAAATTTTAAAACATTTTCTGGAATACTCGGGTATGGAGTGGTACAGCTGCATGTTAATGAAACTTACAGTGGAATCTGAATGGGACACATGGGAAAACAATTTTTGTGAGACTTTTGCAAACAAAGGGTGGTCACCCATTAGATATGCTCTCGCCTTTAAATATCAAGGGGGCTCATTGGTTGAATATGCCCTAAAAAAGGAAAAATTATTGCTTGAAGTAAGGAAATCAATTGATACTGGGACATGTATAGACCTTATAGCTTTCGGTTTACCTAATTATGTGGCTGATAAAATTGACAGAGAACCTTTAAAAGGAACGGAAGATCTGTACAAAGAAATAGGGAAATTAGAATATCTGGTTGAGAAGAATAAATATAGCAAAAAAAGTGTTATATATCCCGACTCAAAATTTAAACAAATTGAAGAAAAAAAGCCATGCCGAATCTGTGTTGAGAAAAAAGGGAAACGATTTTACCATCCTGAGGAAAATTGTTGGTTTAAAGAGAAAAATCAAAAAGTAGCTCTGAAATCTGTGAATAACTCTGAATTGGAGATTGAACTGAATGAAAAGAATCCAAAAAACTAGAGGTGCCACCATTGATCAAAGTCAAATTACTATTAAATGATACTTTGAAAGTTTCTGGAATTTATGATTCTGGTTCGAATGTGTCATTAATTAATGCGAAATTACTGAAAATAAAGCCAAAAAAATATACAAGTAATGCAAAAATAGTAAACTTGAAGACTATCAATGGTGAGAAGAAAACAAAAGGTATGATAACACTAAAAATAAAAATTTACAATATAGAGAGAGTTATGGATATATTTGTAGTCGATAATGAAAACTTTAACTACGATTTTCTAATTGGTTTGGATTGTATCAAACATTTCAAATTGATACAAAATGAAGAATTAAAAATCATACAATATAACAACCCAGAAAGCAAGAAAATGGCCTCAAATGAAGAGGATATAAAAAACAATAACTACAAAAAAAATAGCAATTCGAATTTAACAGGTAATGATTACATTCCTGATAAACTAGGTGAACAAAATGAAGGTTTTGTTTTGGTAAATTCTGAAAAACAAGAAACTAGACACATGGACAAATGTGAAATCAATTTCAATGAACATATTAACACAGATGAATTTGAGATTATAGTAGACCATCTAGATTTAGACCAAAAAATAGAAATTGACAAGTTGATAGAAAAATATAAACCGGTCTTTGCCAAAGATAAATATGACGTTGGTACTGTAAAACATTATGAAGCTCATATTGACTTGATGGTGGACAAATACTGTTATAAACGTCCATACAGATGCACAGTGGAAGATAGAAGACAAATAGAAAACCAAATATCAAAACTATTAGAGAAGAATTTGATTGAGGAATCTTACAGCCCATTTGCTGCCCCAGTAACTCTGGCATATAAAAAAGAAGATGAACAAAAATCAAGGCTATGTATAGATTTCAGAGAATTAAACAAAATTGTCGTCCCTCAATCACAACCTTTTCCGTTGATTGAGGATTTGATGGTAAAAACTGTGAACTGTAGATATTTTTCTACTTTTGACATAAATTCAGCATTTTGGTCAATTCCTTTGAAAATTCAAGATAGATATAAAACTGCATTTGTTACACAACAAGGTCACTTTCAATGGACGTGTCTCCCATTTGGATTAAAGACTGCTCCGGCTATTTTCCAAAGAATATTGAGCAACATCATAAGAAAATACAAACTTTCTGATTTTGCAGTAAATTTTATAGACGATATATTAATTTTTTCAAAAACTTTTGAAGAGCATATACTACATCTATCCAGATTGCTGGAGGCAATTCTAACAGAAGGTTTTAGACTAAAATTTTCGAAGTGTACTTTTGCAAATAAGTATGCCAAATATTTAGGTCATATAATAGAAAACAATTCAATCAGGCCTCTGAAAGATTATTTAACCGCTGTCAAAAACTTTCCAGTTCCAGAAACGAAAAAAAATATACGTCAATTCCTAGGAAAAGTGAATTTTCATCATAAATTTGTACCACACAGTGCAATTATCCTGGAGCCATTACACAATTTGTTACGGAAAGATGTGAAATTCTTATGGTCCACAGAATGTCAGGAATCATTTGATCAAATAAAGGCATTGCTATGTTCAGAACCAATTCTACATATCTTTGACCCTGAACTACCTATAAATATTTACACGGATGCTAGTATTAGAGGAGTGGGAGCAGTGCTGAAACAAGAAGATAAAAATGGGGACAGTAAGCCGGTTGCTTACTTTTCAAAAAAGTTAACTGAAGCACAAAAAAAGAAAAAAGCAATATACCTTGAGTGTTTGGCAATAAAGGAAGCTGTGAAATATTGGCAGCACTGGCTTATGGGAAACGAATTTATAGTCTACTCGGATCATAAACCATTAGAAAATTTGAACATCAAAGCTAGAACTGATGAAGAACTAGGGGATTTGATGTATTATTTATCTCAATATAATTTTAAAATCAAGTATAACCCGGGAAAATCGAACCAAGAAGCAGACTGTTTAAGCCGAAACCCGGTTTTAGAACCCTATGAAAATACTGAAGATTTTTTGAAAGTAGTCAATTTAATAAACTTAGAAGATATAAAAAATGACCAAAACACAAATCTAGACTTACAAACTAGAAAACTTATATTGGAAAATGAAATTTACTACAAAAAGAATAAAAGAAGCAAAAAAATAGTACTATCAGAACAACTTAGCAAAGCTCTAATAAAGGATGTCCACAATACTTACTGCCACATTGGGAGAACCCAGGTAACAAATAAAATAACACCATTCTACACATCAAAAAATATTATCAAAAACATTAAACAAATTTGTAATGAATGTGAAATTTGTTTAAAAAACAAATCAAGGAGAAAACCAAAATATGGTTTAATGTCATACTTAGGTCCATCAACACGCCCCTTTGAAATTATATCTATTGATACCATTGGAGGCTTTGGAGGATCACGATCAACAAAAAAATACTTACATCTCCTAGTTGATCATTTCACAAGATACGCTTATATTACAACATCAAAAACACAAAGCTCCAGCGATTTTATAACACTAATGAAAAAAGTCACACAAGATAACACTGTTAGTGTGGTGTTAACAGACCAATACCCTGGCTTAAATTCCAAAGAGTTTAAACAATTTTTGAAGAACGAGAATATAAGAATGGTTTTCACTGCTGTGGATGCGCCATTTTCAAACGGACTTAACGAAAGGCTAAATCAAACTTTAGTCAATAGGATAAGATGCAAAATAAATGAAAGTGATAAGAAAACAGCGTGGACTACTATTGCACAGAAATGCGTAGAAAAATATAACGAAACAGAACACACAGTCACTAAGTTTGCACCAAAATATCTTTTGGAAGGCGAAAATGTGAATATTCTACCACTCGAATTGATATCACGAAGTTCAAAAGAAGACCTGGAAAGAGATAGGAAACTTGCTCTTGAAAACACAATAAAATCACATAATTATAATAAAAGAATATTCGACCGACATAGGAAAGAATACATAATGGAAGTAGGCGACAGAGTCTTCGTGGAAAATGGAAACCGATTAAATAGGAGAAAATTGGAAGAATTGAGGATTGGACCTTATACTATTCTGAAGAAGATCTCCAATTCAATCTATGAAGTTGATACAGGACACAGGAAAGCAGAATCGAACCTCTACCATATTACGAAACTGTGTCCAGTGATTATTGATAAATGAACGGTTACGTACAGTGTCAATATTTTTTTTTATTTATTTTTTTTTTCAAAAGGGGGGGGAGATGTAAAGAAAACACATGTTTTTCTTAAGTTTATATTTGCCGCCGCTGAGCATCTAACTACAGACGCCAGATGTCAGGTCGGACAGCTGTGATAGCGAAGAAATTAAAGTAACGGTTAACCACATTGAAGGAGATAATCATTTGTTTAAAGATCGAAGTTTTTATTTTAGTTTAATTTTCAAAAAGAACCTGGAATACCGAAATAAGGACTTTTAATGTCGTTTCTGTTGTATTTTCAGGTGAGATGAATGTTTTGTAAATTTGTTTAAAATTGTAAATACGAATTATAAATAAACTGTTGTATTTTCAGAACCGCATTTCAGTCTCTATTTCCACCAAGGGTGAAACCTCATTATATACATATATATATATTTAATATACAAGCATATTCACTATTTAATATACAAGTATATTCACTCATTACTACCAACTTAACGTTACGCCCCTGTTTCCTGGCTTATAAATGCTTACTCAATATCCACGGATATTATGCAACTATGCTTCTGGACTGTGGTGATTGAAATCAGTAAAACTATATATATATTTATAGAGGATGGAAATTGTTGGAGGGTGGTCGAAACCTAGTTTCCACTTATTTGTGTGAATATTTTGACTGCACCCCCCAACAATTTTCATCCTCTATTAGTTCTTTCAGTCAACTATTTCATCTATATATATATATATATATATATATATATATATATATATATATATATATATATATATATATATATATATATATATATATATTTATCTTCTTATTTAAAAAAATAATGTAATCATGTAGCATGGTTCAAATGGTCTCAGTTTTTCATAAAGAACAAGATTGCAGAAAAATAAGTACAAAAGGCATTCTTATAAAATAAAAATTAATTTAATTTCTTAAGTTAAATGCAATATCTTAAACATAAACATTGTTTTCAATTATCCCCATGGAAGCAAAATATTTATAATTTTCGACCTCCCACCTTACTTAACAAAAGCATTATTTCTATAGCATTGCTTAAAGGTTTAAATTAATTTCTGCAGCAATTTTTCATTTCTTTTCACTAAGTGCTAGAGACTATACTGTTTCTAAAACAATATGCAGAGGTGATTTCTGAAATTATGCTCCACCGTCAGTTTTCTCCCAAAGGGTACCCACTATCAGAGGCTGGGTGAGCCCCTGGACGGTCTTTGGATCCCACAGGGTTCATGTGTGGCCGTTGACCGATTTTGATAAATATGTTCTAATAATTATTTAAATCAAGGTAGACGACCTTCCAAATAAAAATAAGTGCTAATGCACATTTTGTTTCCAACTGTTCATGCGATGATTTACATAAAAATTTAATCTTCTTATTTATAGTTTGTGGGACTGAAATAATTTTCTATAATTTTACACCAACCTTCTATCGTGTACTTTATTTTTAAATAAAACAATTGTCAATACTTTAATTAGTTTCAGGGTACTCTGAATATTAAAAATGTCCTTTAAAAGCATGTGTTAACATTTATTTTTTGGATGACAACCCACGGAATAAATTTCGACCTCCTTTTTTTATTTTATTTCGTAAAATTCAATTATTTCCTTATGTTTTTTAATTCGTTGAAATGCCTTTGTTTTTAAATTGTATATGTTCCATTTATTTTATATATATAAATATTTTTTTAACTTACAAATAAAAAGGGAGTATGGTTTAATAGATTATCATCAGAAAGCTTCGAAAACATAGAAAATATTTGTGAAACTACAGTAAGAGAAAATATGAACAAAATGGACCCGAACAAAACTAAAAAAACTAATGTTCAACATCACAATCAACAGTAAAAAACAAGTCCAAATAGATATAGCAAACTGAAAAATTGTGAAAACTCAAGACTTAGGAACAACAGTGTTCTCATTCGAATTTGTAAATAAATTATAGTCTTAATTATTTAAATTTCACAATTGGTAAATAGAAATTTCAATAACAACATAATACTAAACTGAAACCACAAGAAACAGCTTGACGTTTCAGGCTAATTCAACATTTACTAGACAAACGCTCTAAGCTCCCAATTACAAAAGACTCATATACATGACAATTATTAGAACCATCTGGAACTACGAAATAGAGCTTTGGGGCTGCACTAAGCCATCGAATTCCTCTCGTATTCAATCCTTACAATCCAAAATCCTTCGTACAATCCTCAATGCTCCTTACTTTGTTACGAACAAAGCAATCCATAATGACCTTAATGTCCCGTTTATTGCTGTTTTGGCCCGAATCCGATATCAATCATTTCATGCCAAACTTCATTTCCACTCAAACCCACTAGTTTCTAACCTCGCAACCTCTTCAATTCCTGATAATCCTCCGAGGCGTCTGAAGACAAGATGGTCTCGTGACCTTCTAAGTTGAACTTTTTATTTGAGTTCTACCACTGGGTAGTTTCTCTACTTGCCTTTGTCTCTGGACATGATTTATCTTTCATTATATTTACTTGATGTATTCTGTATTCAATAAATACATTTTTTTTAAATAAATAACAACACTAGTCTGGTTTTCATATGTATTGGGACTCCCAGCAATAACCACATACATTTTGAAGTAGTTTATTTATTAATCAGAACACATAATGGGCAGCTCAAGCTCAATACAAAATACCAATACAATTTAATTGAAATAATAATCAGTACACAGTTATATTATCATATTATTCAAATCCATGAATGTTGGTATCCATTAGCAACTTAAAACAAGATATTTAATTACGACATATAAAATCTTTTAGAGGAAACTAGTTAATGATGTTTTAAGTTATTATTAGTATGAATCCCACAACGACCTTTTAGCTAACGATTATTATTCTTATATCAATCGAATTCTAACCTTTAAACTAAAGTAGATTGTGACAACTTGTTTAACTCATACACAGGACGCTACGCGTCGCCAGTATCGCGCAATAAGTCACAACCATGTATCTCATGTCGGTGACGCGAACTCATGTTTTTCACTTACAAAAATCGCTAAATGCGGTCAAAGAAGTTAAATGGAGCTGATAGCAACGATTCCAGGTGGGAAAATGCAATGACGAAAGGGGAAAAGAACATAGTGAACGAAAGAAGAGTATTAGGGAAGAAAGTATATGCAAGACTGAGTTACTATGAAAATTGTTCATGCTCAGATACTCTCTTAAATATGGAATAATAAAAATATAACATATATTATATTATAACTTTATTTTATATAAAGTAAAAGTTTGTAAAAATACTAGAGAACCCGAAAAATATTGTCCTGTTAAAATAATTAGAAGGAGAGTAAATTTATTAACAAAAAATTATTTTTTGGAATGAATTGCGAATCTAAACAATTCTCAAATCCACTTAGATACACTTAAAAAATTCATGTAAATCGCAACAACCATTAGGGAGGAGCTAAGTGGCATATATATATATATACATATATATATATATATATATATATATTTTTTTTTTTTTTTTTTTTCCAGAAACTTCTAAACCAAGTAGAAAACACGGGCGAAGAGGACATGGACCACGAGGAGGATCTTGACCCACAAGAGGTTGAAAAACCCGACATTCTGGACTTAGAAATAGCAATCGACTGGCTTAAAAGAAGAAAGGCTCCTGGATTGGTCAACCTTCCATCAGAGTTGTTCAAAGATGGAGGAAAACCATAAGAGCCAAACTTTTAGAGCTAACCCAGAAGATATGGGAGAAAGAGAAAATACCAGAGGCTTGGAAAACAGGTCTAATATGCCCTATCCTAAAGAACGGGTCCATATACGAATGTGGGAATTACAGAGGCATAGCGCTCCTTCCTGTTGCCTATAAGATAATGACCAACATATTGCATAATCGAATATATCCGTATTATGAAAACACGGCAGGCGACCAACAAGCAGGATTCAGAAGAGGAAGGAGTACGCTAGACCAGATATTCATTCTGAAACAGGTACTCGAAAAACGATGGGGAGTAGATCAAGATGTACACGCGTTATTTGTTGATTTCAAAGCAGCATACGATTCCTTGGACAGAAGTTGTTTATGGAAGATCATGACTGAGCTGGGTATTCCCGGCAAGTTGGTGAGATTGACGAAGGCGTGTGCAGACGACCCCCGATGCAGAGTCCTGATATAGGGAGATGTGTCTGAGGCCTTTGAAGTTGGAACTGGTTTGAGGCAGGGAGACGGACTCTCACCTTTACTGTTCAATATAGCCCTTGAAAAGGTGATAAGAGCAACATCAAGAGAGAATGGCGGGGTGCACGTCGGAAAGGTACATAAAATTCTTGCATATGCCGATGATATAGCAGTCCTCGGAAGTAATGAAAGGGATATCGAGAGAATCGCTATCTTAAAGTGCTTATGAAAGAGGCAAACCAAATCGGCTTACAGGTAAATGAGTAAAAACAAAATACATGATAGTAACCCGTAAAGTCCACCCCAGAAACACCATATGCGTGGATCGCAAATCGTTCCCAAAAGTAGATACCTTCAAATACCTCGGGTCCACAATAACCTCAACTAATGACCTACTAACTGAGATAGACCAGCGTATAACAAGTGCAAATAGAGCATGCTTCGCTCTTTCAAGAATATTGAAATCCCGAAGCATCTCAAGAAATTTAAAATTAAGTGTGTATAATGCTGTAATAAAGCCGATTCTGATATACGGCTGTGAAACTTGGGCTCTCACCAGACCCTGGAAAGCAGAATCGAGAGATGGGAGAGAAAAATACATCGCACGATAACAGGAGCGGTATGGGATGAGACTCTTAACTCATGGAGGAGAAGGACCAATAAAGAATTGCACACGGAAACTGGTCAGGTAATATATCAGGATATGAAAGCAAGAAGGCTAAGATGGGCGGGGCATGTAGCTCGAAGTGATCCGTCAGGACGCCTCTACACAACTATGAATGCCACAATAGTTGGCAAGAGACCACGTGAGAGGCCAAAGACCAGATGGATTGACAGAGTCAACAAAGATGATGCGGTGATACATGTAGCAGACTGGAAATCAGGAGGAGAAGGCTGGTAACGGCGGCGAAAGATCTACAAGGTCTGTAGAGCCAACCGAAAAAAAAAAAAAAAAAATATATATATATATATATATATATATATATATATATATATATATATATAAATCCTACCATCAAAATTATAAGAACACTCATTTCCATACTTCTTCGTGTGTTAATTATTTTTCTAGGACATTTTCAATATTTTATTATTGATATTATAAAAGGATGCAGCCAATTATTTATTTGAAAGTGTTAGAAGTTTTTATATATATTTTTTTAATATACCTGAGCTTTTTTCCTTTAAGGGTTATTCAGATACTTCCACATGAGGAATTTATAAGAAAACTCTCCCTCCGTGTCGGAGGAAACTATTTCGGAATCATTCATGTAAGCTGTAGCAGTATCACATAAATAACAAGTTGGCGAGCTTCCTAAGTTGGAGGTCTTCCTAAGACCTATTCGTCTCATTTCAACTTTAGGGGTTGTAAGTTATAACGTGTACTCATTAATTATCCGTAGCTACATATCTTGAAACAAATATACGTTTAAGACAAGGAATATTTGTCACTGTATTCGCGATTCATATTCGTCGAGAGCCGATCTTACAGTAATTTCCTTAATTATGTTAAATGTAATTTAATAATTAATTAAATTATGTTAAACTTATTTTCATATTGTATCAACCTTACACTCTGCACTTTTTCCTTAATATATGACAGTGCAATGGTCGAAAAGATAAATTAGTTATTTACGGTTTCATTTTAAAAGAACGCTCTTTAAACAACTCAGAATATAATAGTTGTTCCTTATATATCTTTCTGTTTTGTTCAATATATTGAACAATAAATATAATAAATTATAAAATAAAAGTAAGATCTGACCACTGCAACCCATGAATGGGGATATTTTCCCCCTCATTTTGGGTACCCACTTTATAGAGGCTAGGTGAGCCTCAGGATCCATCTGATAAGATCCATCTCTGACCGCAAGTAGATTAAATAATAACCACACCGCTTTTATTTATAACAGTATGCTTTATATTTAAAAAATCTGCTTAATAGTTATAAAGAATCTAATCACCGTGATATTTAATACTGTTATTACAGCAGAAATATTACAGTAATACTAAATAAAGACACATCATTCATTTGGTGTTGGCGTTACTTATACAAAAATAACTATGGGGGATTTTACATTATTTGTGTATATCACTTGACCATGTCATTACTGCTAAATTCCTTTCCAGAATACTTGCATATTAATTAGTTTTTTTTTATTTATTCTTATTTTATTTATTCTGTTTTTAGTTTATACAAAAATTTAAACTCTCTTATACCCCTCTTATTATAAATCGATCGGGTTCAATTCTTTAACAGGATTAGTCGGGGAAAATCTTCCCTTCCTTCCTCTAGCTTAAGGTTGATTAATTTTGATCGAGTAATCCCATGCCGACGAGTTCCGATATTAATTTAACGTTAGATGGCTGACCCGGCTTATATATATTTAAATTAAGGGGTTTTCATCGATCCGAAATAAATTACGACATATTTTCTTAACAATAATTTTAGTGAAGGAAAATGGTCGGAAATTTGTTGATAGTAACAATAGAAATAGAGACGGTATGAGTCAGTAGGTTGGAAAATGGCCGATTTCATCCGATAGATACAATGAAAAAATATTTTATTTTTTTAATCTTATTTATTTATAGAATCTTATTGAAGTCCTTCAAGATAATATATATAATACCTCATCGATAAAGAAAGGCAACCAGACTATGATTATTATCAATATTTTTTTTCACATAAATAAAACAATGGATTGTTATGGCATATGGGGAGCGGAATGGGTCAGTGGTAGATCCGGAATTGCCATGTCGAAGGTCCTGGTTTCAAATCCCGCTGCTGGCATGACTTTTATTTAATCTGTTAGCGCCCGGAGATGGATCTTATGGGATCATAGACCCTCCTGAGGCTCACCCAGTCTTTAAAACGTGGGTACCCAAAATAAAGGGAGAAAATCTGTCGGTTGAGCATGATCTAAGATAGATCCCCTCCCTTATTTTTTTTTTAATGCACATTTAAAGTCATTTGAAAAATAATGAAATTCTCAATGTTTTATGGAACCTCCTTTATCTAAAGAATATTACTTTCCCTATCACGAAAGTGTAAAAGATATTATAACCGTGTTAAATTTTCATATACAGTTTTTAAAACATTATAACGAATCGAGAAATAAGACAATATGCACAATCAAAAAAACGAATTTATAAATTTGGTACCGAACATCCCATGTCATCTCGAAATGATTTCCGAAACTAGAACACATAAACGTCACATTGCTATACTAAAAGTAAATACGGTTTTTAAACCAGGTTCTAAATAAACAAGGTATTGCAATTTGAAAACAGAGTTGGCGGTTTAAAAAGTTTGTATAATTTCTTACTCGACTCAGAATCACTAATATCAGCATTACAAATTAGTTAAAAATCTTATCACTATGAATGTTCGTATCCTGTTTTGAATATAAAAACTAAAAATTCTACTTAACAACGAACATTAATATTTCTATGTTTTAATTTTTCTGGAGCAGGGATCTACTACAATGAGATGAACCACGCTAGGAGTTAAGTTATTTAATCCCATTATTTTTCTGTTTTGAAAAATAAAATGACTGACCCACAAATGCGCACTGATTAGTTAATTAATGATTACAGCTAAAATATATATTCATGTTGTAAAATAAAATAATTAAGCTAATTAAAACCAGAGTGTTCTCGTGTGGCACCTTTGAGAGCGGCGTAATGTTTCCTATCCTAACAAAATTGCTTTAAATTACTCAGCCTCACTCACCCTTATCTAATAATTATTTTATGATTCTAATTTATTTATTTATTTAAATTAAACAAAGGTTATTAATTATGGGAAAAAAGCTCTTAATTAATCTACTTCGCCCGTCCATATCTTCTAATTTCATCATTTTAATTTATTTATTGAAATTAAATAAATGTAATTGAATTGATCTAGGGTTCTCGGCTTCACTCACCCTTATCTCATAATTATTCATATTTCATTGATAAATTTAATTAATTCGTCCTAAATTAAAAAAACAAGAATTTAAGAGTTGACTATTTGATTATGCTTGCATTTTAAATGATCTTCACCTCAATTATTACATTCGTCTCAAAACTTAATGAAGTATAGTAATTATTTATGATATTTTAATCTTTTTTTGGCAGGAGATACTTGAGGAATTTCAGCAATCTGTTTAAATTGAGACCATTACATATGTACTCTACCATTACTTGATTAGAGTTAGGATTCAGGTGAAGTGATAAGGAAAATTTATATAATGTTAAGATCGTGGAAAAATTCCAACGAAAAGCCCTTAAGTCTCCAAAACTAAAAACAGAAATTGAAATATCTGTCCAATATTTCCCCTCTTCAGGCATCCTCAGGGTAGAAAGAGAATAACAGCAAAGCAAAACATGAATGATGCACCCAAAAAACATCCCACCACCTCAAAAGGCTAAAATGCAACTACTGGATCATAAGGAAGGTTACTAGACCCCAGTTGGATAAGGTTAGATAAAAAACAGCTGATCAATACTTCAGAAATTGAAAATTCTATATACAATCACCAAACTTCAAAAAGCGCAACAGGAAAATAAAATAAAATAAATAATAGTAATAAACAACACAAAAAAACATAAGACAATAGTCAATATGAAAAAATGACAGTAAAAGTGCAAAAAAAAAAAGAACATTATCAAGAAACCAGTGGACTCATGGCTATTCCACAAAATATATTAATATTGAAAAGGGAAAGGTAAAAAGAGACCTTAGATAAATGTTAAGACCGTAAAAAAATTCCAACGAAAATCCCGTAAGTCTCCAAAACTAAAAACAGAAAACTTTTTTTGAATTTTCAATTTCTGAAGTATTGATCAGCTGTTTTTTACCTAACCTTATCCAGCTGGGGTCTTGTAACCTTTCTTATGATTCTGTAGTTGCATATGATCCTTTGGAGGTGGTGGGATGTTTCTTGGGTGCATTATTCATGTTTTGCTTTGCTGTAATTTTCTTTCTACCGTGCGGATGCCTGAATAGGCGAAAAATTGGACGGATATTTTCAATTTCTGTTTTTAGTTTTGGAGACTTAAGGACTTTTCGTTGGAATTTTTCAACAGTCTTAACATTTATATAAGGTCTCTTTTTATCTTTCCCTTTTCAATAAAAAATTTATGTATTTTATATAATCCAAATTTATAATATCATATCCTACTCATACATACACACATATATATGCACACTTTATAGAGTTTTTCGCTAAAAAAATAAAGAATACAATAACCATAAAATTACAATAGGAATATTTTAAAATTATTAGTACAGTTGTAATGTTTTTATTTAACTACGTTCCTTTAATGAATACAGTTAAACATATTTAAAAAGATTATTTATACCTAAATTTGCTTGAGAATTGTCTTAAGCCTGAGTTTTAAACCTTATATGCCTTCACTTACCTATGGTTGAAACCTATAACCTTGTATTGTAAGTCATCGCCAACAATTAAAAAAAACAGATTATAGTGAGTTGATGATACCGTTATATCATTTATAGGTATATAAATGAGATATAGTTTACATAGAGGTAAGAGCAAACTTTTACGCAACACACTATAGTAAAAAATATTGTGTAAGTCACGTATGTAGAGAAAATGTGGAGTAGGATATTGATTCAGCTTCCCTCCGTCGTAACACCCATGAGTTTAACCGAATGGTTAAAGTATGTTTAATTTTAGGGCACATAATATATACTGGTAGAACATCTTGTAAATAATCAAACACAGGCGGGATATTGAATATTGCCTTAAATTTATCCAACTAAGCTAAAAGACAAATATAACTTGAGAAGGAACGTGTTCCATTATGAGATGTTAGGATTCATAAAATAGGAGACTGTTATTCAAATTGTTGTCTCAGATTAGAGTCCAGCTGTAGCAGATGATTCATTTTCCGTCAGTTACAGAGCGAATCAAGGTTAGTTAGTTTAGGTTTATATTTACGGTTTCAGATAGAGAAAACATAAGTTGAAGAGAAAAAATTACCTTTTCCCTGCAACCATTGAGTAATGCTATCCATTACACAACTAAAACTGGTGTGGAAAGTCCCACTATCCCCCACTAGTGAGGGAAAACCACTTTACCTCACTAGTGGGGGAAAATAACAGCCACCTAGATCGAATTTGACATCAAGCACTCTGTTATGTTAAATGTTAAATGGCGGTATTATAATATTATTCATTTTATATTCCTAAAATGTTAAAATAAATAATTTTATATTTAATCCAAGATAGATTATATTTATTTTGAAGCGTTTTTATAGAAATATTTAATTTTACCTTAAATCTATTAGAACCTTCACACATCAGAAATTTGGAGATCTAGCATTAAAACAGTTATCAGACCACAAACAAAATAAAAAATGGAAATAAATAGTGATGGATTCATAGAATTTACTCCTCCATTCATAAAAGAAAAAATCAACATTTACCAAAAACATCTAAAGTCAGATATGAAGAGAAATATAAATATAAATCAAGATATAATATTATACGTTTATTTTATTTTTGTATGTTTTATCAGAATATTTCTTCTAAATAATAATAAATAAATGTTTCAATGAGTGAACCGTCCTAGAGTTATAATTTGCATGGTTAGTAATAGAAAATTGTAAGAGATAGCGCTAGTGTAGTTTTAACAAATCTAAAGTTTCACCTTTCATTTTGTAATTTTTAAATGGTTGCAGGAAAAATGTAATATTTAACACGTGAGAAAAGTGCTTAAAACATCCTCGTTGAATTACCACTCGGTGTAAATTCACTCGGGTGTAATAAAGTGGCACTTTCCTCACTTGTCAAATAAATAACTATTTTTTTTCGTTTATTTATCGCCAATGGAACCAGAATGAGCATCCAGAGTATTTTCTGACGTATTTTTTCCCATCATTCCTTCATCTATTCTCCATGTATTATGTTTCTCTCATCTGTCCATTGTGTTTCCGGTTTCTTCAATGATTCCTTCTCTGACATCACCATCCACTTTTCGAACTTTTTTTTATGAGTAACATCAATCTTTTTTCTAATTCGTTTTTAATTGATTTTGGATCGAAGCTGATAAAAGTCCTTTCATGACTAACTTTATCCCTTATTACTTTATTATACTAGTATCAAACCTTTGATTCCTGATTATTCAGTTGCGAAATATGATGGCCTTGTGAGCTTCTAAGTTGAATATGTCATTTGAGTTTCTCAACTTGCCTTATCTATGCCATTGTGTATCGTCCATTATATTTACTGGTTGTATTGTTATTAAAACTGTTATAAATATAAGTAAATACTTTTTTTTTTAATTACTTAGCTAATCCTTGAAATTATTGACGACATTTTGTTTGCAAATAACCATTCTATTGGTTAGTCTAGCTTGGGAAAACCAGTTAATATGTTCAGAAAACTTCAATCGTCGTTTTCTTATGTTAATATAAACCAATTTCTAAAATGTAATTCATAAGGGAGGAGTGGCTCAGTGGTATAGCGCTGAGTTTCTGAGCCGAATGACATGGGTTCGTATCCCGCTCGCTAGCAGACTTTTATTTGATCTGTTACTGATCAGAGATGGATCCATTAAGATCTAGGACCCTCCTGGAGTTCTCCCAGCCTCAATAAAGTGCTTATCCGAAATACGTTGGATAAATCTGGCGGATGAGCTTGATCTAGAACAAATTAGCTTCCTAAACAATAGTTGTACTTGAAACTGTAAAGTTCTTACCATGCAATGAACCCAAGACTCTCCATTGGTTGTAATGTTACATAATTTATTTAAATTAAATCAGTACATAATTTATTAAATTTAACTAATTACAATTACAACTTTTTCTCAAGTTATATTGATTATTTATTGACTCAATTGCGGTTGTGCTAGTATTAATTCCTTGTGCAAGGATATAAATATTTTCTTGTTTTCATTACATATAGAATACTTTTAAAATTCTGACAAATGATTGAGTCTTGAGAAGATTAAGTAATCTTGTTATTTAATAGAACGGAACTAGGTCTTGATTTAGAAATCCTGCAATTTCTTCCTTATGGCCAGTTTCAAGGAATTAGCTCTCAAAAACTCCTACAGTTCATAATATTGCTTCTTCAAGCGAGAGATTATTACTCAGCAGTATGCAGGTAATGAGACAGATTCATGCACATAATTATACTGAATCTCCTGGCTCTTGGTTCAGTGGAGAAGAGTCCAGTTACGAGAGAGCAACCGTAAGAGTACTCGAGCGATTGGGTTGCGAGGACATGAAAGATATATAAGCCAATTACTGAACTGCCCTTGTTGAGTCATTCCTTCCTCCATCAGATTAATGATGGGTGTGCGAGTACCGACCGGATCAATTTGGTTCCTTAAGGAGGGATGTTCTTCCCTGTGTATCGATTAAACATGTATTGTATATCGATCCAGTATCGAATGAACAGAATGACTGGTTGAGCGGATAAGCTGAAACTTTACTAGCTCATTTTAATCCTTAATTCCTAATTATAACATAGAAATAAACTTTTATGAGTTTACATATAATCAATAACACAGAACTCCAAAAAACATTGTATATATATATATATATATATATATATATATATATATATATATATATACCTCGTTATAAAATGCTATATTTCATACCGTTCAAGTTTGATCGTATTGGCTAAACTTTTAATTGCTTCATCCTGATTTTTCGTCCTGATAAATACAGTGGCTTATAACTTTTAATAAGAGTCCCATTGAGGAAGGACAGTATTCAAAACCATATTTTTATTTTTAATATTTACATGAGACTTAAATTTCTTTTCCACGAAGAAGCTGATATACAAATATTCTGTAATTTAATCTGTAGCACGTTAAAACAAAATATTAAAATTCTAATTTTTATCGTAGTACATGATTTTATGAAAACGAATCATTTTTTGTCTGTTACATGCTTTTGTTGTCAATTTTCATAAAATACTTTAATTTTTATTTATTTAAATACCAATTTTTATCCCTACATCAAGTAAAATATTTGTGAAAAAAGGTCCATAAACTCTATCGACGGATTATACCACACTAAAAAGCAGAAAGCTTCATAACATTTACTAATTTAAAGAAGTTCTTTCTAAGTAAATTCACATTAGATAATGTAGTAGCTTATAAGTTAATATCTATCGCCTTAGAAAAGCCTTCTTGTTTTCATCAAGCTCATTTAACCAGTAAACTATGTTAGTGTTGGAAAATTTTATTTTATTTGAAAGTTGTAGATAACTATTAAATATACATAATTCTATATAAGGTTATTACATAATGGAATAAATCAACACTATTGTAAAACGATTTGGTTTCGGTCATGACATTACATATATCTAATGTAGCAATTTACATATGTATGATGTATGATTGGGCATAATCTTGGCTGCCCAAGTGCCCCACATCACACACACAAACACACACACACACACACACACACAGATATATATATATACATATTATATATATAATTTTTATACGTAGTAAAATCCCTGAGAACATCCATATTTATACAATTATAAGCTAATTATCATATTTAATTACCTTTTAATTAACAGGTAATTAATGTAGTCCTGATTGCTGATTCAGTCGGAAAGCTGCAACAAGCGGTGACGGAATGGTGTGAAGAACTGAATCAAAAAGGAATGACAATCAATGCCAACAAAAGTAAGATCCTGCAAGTGGGTAAGCGGCAGGAAGAAGTTGACATATACTGCGATGAAGAGGAAATGGAAGTGGTGACTGACTTCACTTATCTCGGCACAGTAATGTACAGGACTCGGAAGCTGGACGCGGAAATATCCAATAGGATTATTAAGGCAAATACAGTCTACTACCAGATTTGTAGTACTGTTGTAGGAAAGTGGGAGGTAGAAAGGAACGTCAAACTCCACATCTTCAAGTCAGTGTACCTACCGATACTGCTGCATGGAGCTGAAAGTTGGCTATTGACGGAGAGACAGGAAAGCAGAGTCACCGCGTGGGAAATGAGGTACTTGCGAAGAGTGGCGGGAAAGACGAAAAGAGACTGTGTTCGTAACGAGAGGATTCGTCAGGAACTGCAGATTTCCCCGCTAAAAGAGCTCCTGGAAATCCGACACCTGAAATCGTTCGGCCACGTGGTCAGGATGAATGAATACCGAAACCCTTTCAAGACGATGGACTACATGCCGGATGGAAAAAGATCTCGAGGACGCCCAAAGATGTCTCGTCTCGAGTACATCGAACGCCTCAGGAGAAAAAGAGGAAAAGATCTATGACAGGCCAGAAACGGCTCCTGGCTAGACGCTCCCTTACGCTGAAAGGCACTACAGGGGGAAGCGAGAGAAGAAGATGAATTAACAGGGCGTATATTTCTATATTATACGAATTTAAAAATGTTTAATGTATTTATAGGCAATCCAATGCAGGTGATGACTGCCTACAGTTAACAACCTCGACTTTTTAATTACTTTAAAAAATAAAGATAGGAAAATATATAGTATGGAAAAAATAAAGTGCCATATTAAATAATTAATAAGGGAATCAACTTGAAATGATATATATTTTAATTAAAATTAAGTTAATCCATATAAAGTAATTTCTTATAAATCATAAAATATTTCGTTAATATGGTTGCAATTACAACCTTGGTTAGGTCGACATGGGATATGGGATATATGATATGGGAGTAATAACAACTAGGCATTAGAAATTAATTTTATAATTTAAATATTTTCATAGAATTAAATATATTTTACAACAAAACTAACTACCTACATGTCATATCGATATACTTTGGATCTATGATGTTGTTTGAGCCAATTTAAAATTGTAAAATAAATACAATTATTTTTATTACTTATTAATTATTTTGTATTAATATCCAGCAATTTGATGGGCTGGAAGGGGAAATCCGCGCATGCGCACCGTGCGCCTATGGGCATTGGACGTTTGATATACGCGCCGTGTGTTGTAGTTCGAAACATCGCAGAGTTTAGTCGAAAAAGTGATGTTTTGTAAATTGTTTTGTATAGATGGTCGGGGAAGATTTGTATAGTTACAGGAAATCGGAGAGCACGAAAGAAGTTGGACGTATCAACGTGCAGGTAAACGGATTGATTCCTCAAGTTTTCCTTCTAATCATTTTCTATCCCATCCCAAAAACCCCCTTTTACCTGCAGAGAGACCGCCCAGCGACTTTTCCAACAGAGGGTAAGTAGGAAATTTATTATTGTTTTTTTTTTGTTGTTTTTCTTCGATTTCAATGTTCGTCGTAGTAAATAATACAGTCCACTGCTTTAGTCGCTATCAGAAATTTTACCGCCGATTGAATCGCGTAAACATTGGTCCATCACAGGCACGGATAATTTTATTTTAATGGTTGTAGAAGATCAATTAGTGGTAAAATTTGTTATTCGTAGGTGCGTCGTTGAAAAGTTTTGACCGGTTTAGAACGGGATTAAGCTTGTTGTTGAGTATACGGTCTAGTCTGTTTATACTTAGAAATAATCTTTAGAAAGACTTGTTTTCGATAAACAGCTGTTTCACAAAAGTTTATTGTGTACGAATTATAACGGCTAATCATTTTGTGTAACTGTTAAAATTATAACGGTTAATAATTTGTTGTACCGGTTAATATTATAGCAGTTACTATTAGCGGTTAATAGTTCTAACGTTAAATTTGTTGTAAAGTTTATAATTTTAGTTTATTTTGATTTACCAATTTTGCAATCATGGATGATACGAAAGCGGAACGGTTACTGAAAATCTTAAATAAAAAGAAGGAAATTTTATTCGAAAGAGTTCAGAGAATATTTGATTTATCGAAAAAATGTACCGAAGCAAAAAGTGCGGCGAGTTTTAAATTATCTTATCCATTATTAGATAAGACATTACGAGAATTTGACGAACTCGAAATTAGAATTAATGAAATTTCTCTAGAATTCGTAGAAGATTTCGAACCGACATTCACTGAATCGATATTCGAGATGGTCGAACAGATTGAGGGGGTAGCCAACATTGTTATGCACCCGAAGTCGGATGGGTCAGGCAAAGGGAATTCGGGCATTCAAGCGACAGTAGCGGGCGAAACCAAAGCGGCACGTTTACGTACGATCGAAATTCCCCGGTTTGATGGCTCACTAGAACGTTGGCCTGTTTTTTATGAATTGTTTAATACCCTTGTCCATGAGGACTCGTCTTTATCGGCATTGGAAAAAATGCAACATCTGACCTCTAGGCTCACGGGATCGGCATTGAATATTTGTAAAAATGTAAAACCCACATCAGCTAATTATGAAATTATGTGGAAGGCTTTGATTGATCGTTATAACGATGAACGCACCTTGGCAAGTAGTTATGTCGAAGAAATTTTTCGTTTTCCGCCCCTTCGTTCGGAATCTCGAGAGGGTATAATTTCAGTGTTAGATGGTTTCTGCGCGCCCATTGCGGCGTTGAAACAATTGAATATCGGTGATGTGGGGGAATTTGTTTTTCTGAATCGGTGTTTAGCGGTTTTAGATCCTGCCACTAAAAGAGCTTTTGAGGCCGCCCATCGTGATAAAAGGCTTCCGACATATTCGGATTTGGTGACCTTTCTGGAAAAACAAATTAGATGTTTACCTCCTACCGAAACACAAATTAAACCTAAAATTCATAATCCGAGTCATCAAAAAAAATCTAACAAGGCAACTCATTTTCTTTTAGCCAAATCGGAAGAAATAAAAGGAAAAAATTGTGTGTTTTGTAAAACTGGTATTCATCCGTTAAATGGTTGTGACAAATTTTTGAAATTAAGTCCATGGAAGAGATTCAAAGTTGTCAAAGCTGCCTTTCTGTGTCTCAAGTGTCTTTCAAACCAACATAGAGTTTCAGAATGTGACTCGGTTAATAGTTGTAGTAAATGTGAATTGCCACATAACACGTTGTTACATTTTGAACATGGTCGTAATAATGAAAAGTCGGAAACGCATCTCGAAACCACTGAATCAGCGGAGGTTCCCTCGACAACCTTATGCTCGATGAACATGGCCGCAAGTTCCGCGGACTTTTCAACTGTTATTTTGTCGACGGTGGTGGTACATGCGGAGAACTCTCAGGGTAGTCGCCGACCCATTCGGTTTTTACTAGACAGTGGTAGTCAGTCTAATTTTTTAACCACATCCATTTGTCGAAAATTAAATTTAACGGTTGAGCAAAACTTTCGCTCGTCAGTTCTTGGGTTTGGTGGATCAAGGAATACTGTTCGTGGTAAAACCTCTTTGCGAATTTTTTCTCGCCTTGATTCGAGGGTGTGTTTTACAATCGCACCTTTAGTAGTTGATCGTATTGTCGATCAATTACCTTCTATGCCATTGGACGTTTCTCGCTTGGGCCATTTGCAGCATTTGCAACTGGCTGATGAGAATTTTCATTTACCTGGCGAAATCGATGGGGTGCTAGGGGCCGAACTGTTTCCAATTATAATGGGTGGGGCAAAATTAGTCGATTCTCCGGACAAGCCCATGGCGATTGATACTCCCCTAGGGTTTATAGTTATGGGGAAAGCGCCCATTTCGGAAAGCTCTCCCGAGCCCATCTCTCTCCTCACCACCGTGAATGAGTTTATCGTTCCATTCCAACGATTTTCGGAACTCGAAGATATTTCCCCGATGGAGGGTGTCTGCTTAGATCAGGAGGATATAGAATGTGAGCGGAATTTCGTAGAAACCGTTCAATGCGACGAAAGTGGCAAATATATCGTCACTCTCCCTTTCCGAGAAAATCCTGACTCGCTAGGCCATTCGCATCATTCGAACCTAAAGCGGTTTTATAATCTGGAGAAACGCTTTGTCCAAAATCCTGACGTGCATGAGGCCTACCATGCGGTAATTTCGGATTACCTTCATCAGAAACATATGTCGCTTTTTCCTGATTTAGAAGATGGAGAAGGATATTTTATACCCCATCACGCGATTTTCAAGCCTCAGAGCTTAAGCACACCGGTGCGTGTCGTGTTCGATGCTAGTAGCAAGAATAGCTCAGGCAAATCGTTGAATGATATTTTACTCGTGGGCCCAAAACTGCAAACCAACATCGTCGAAATGTTACCGGAATTGGTGGAACGGCCTGAACAAAAGCCGAAGGCTTGTATGATAGCGCAGCCCCATAAAAGTGAAAACATGATTTATGATATCATTTGTTCCTACTCGTCCTTTTCAAAACTACGGCGAGTCCATCGACAAGAATATATTACAAGGGAAGATTTAGTAGAATCTGAAAAGGTTCTTTGTCGTACCATACAGTCGCAGCATTTCCAGCAGGACATATCCGCACTCCATAATGGAAAACCATGTTCCAATCGCATTCAACGTTTGGCTCCGTTCCTAGCCGATGGATTAATTCGAGTCGGAGGACGACTGCAAAATGCAGCAGTTGGCTTTGAATATGCGCATCCCATAATTCTACCCAAAATCGATCCGTTCGTACGCATATTGGTGCGTTATTACCATTTAGAGAACCTTCACACAGGTCCCAGTTTGCTCTTATCGTTGTTGAGACAAAATTATTGGATTCTCCCCGCTCGATCTATTGTCCGGAAAGTGATACGAGAGTGTAATATTTGTTTTCGAGTCAAACCCAAGTCTTCTTTTCCAGTTATGGGAAATCTCCCGAGCTGTAGAGTGACCCAAGTCCAGGCATTTTGGAACACAGGAGTAGATTATGCCGGGCCTTGGCAAATAAGTATGGGACGTCGACAAAATTCAGCAACTCAGAAGGCCTATATTTGCCTTTTTGTGTGTTTAGCTACGAAAGCTATCCATTTGGAACTCGTGACTAGCTTGTCCACGGATGCCTTTCAAGCCGCATTCAAAAGATTCTTGTCTCGTCGTGGTGCTTGTTCCACGATATATTCGGATTGTGGAACCAATTTTGTCGGTGCTAAGAGAGAATTGAATGAACTCTCAAGCTTACACTCATCCCGAGAATTCAAAGATACTCTGATAGATGGGTTGAGTGAGTATAAAATTGAGTGGAAATTCATTCCTCCAAGTAGTCCTCATTTTGGAGGAATTTGGGAATCCAACATTAAAAGTGTCAAATCCCATCTATCGCGGGTCATAGGAGAGCAACGCCTGACATATGAGGAGTTCAACACTCTCCTAATTGAGGTTGAGGCATTGATGAATTCCAGACCATTATGCCCTCTTTCGGAGGATCCATCAGAGCCTTTGGCATTGACTCCTGCCCATTTTTTGAACCTTACCCCCTTAAAATCATTACCTGCGGACGCAGTGTTGGAATTACCCTCGAATCGTCTCTCCCGCTATCAGTTGTTAGACAAATTGGTACAGTCTTTCTGGTCGCGGTGGAGCAAGGAGTATTTGCATGAGCTCCAAGTTCGAACGAAATGGACACAACCTTCCTGTGCCATACGCGTGGGGACAGTGGTTCTCGTAGATCAAAGTCCTATGACCCCCCTACAGTGGCCGTTAGGCATAGTCGAGGAGGTTTTTCCAGGCCAAGATGGAGTGGTGAGAGTGGCTGCAGTTCGAACCAACAAAGGGATAATGAGACGGCCGATTGTAAAGCTCTGCCCCTTGCCTAGTCAGTAGAGGATTCGAAATGGTAAATATGTAGATAGATAATCGTTGTGGTTTAGTTGAATTTCTTTTAATTTTTTGAGGTATAAAATATCCGATTGTTGTAGAAGTTGAGAATTTTGATTTTTCTTTTTGTAGTCTCTCCAATCCTAAAACTCCATTGTTCAGAAGAGGAGTCTTCAGGGGCGGGGGTATGTTTGAGCCAATTTAAAATTGTAAAATAAATACAATTATTTTTATTACTTATTAATTATTTTGTATTAATATCCAGCAATTTGATGGGCTGGAAGGGGAAATCCGCGCATGCGCACCGTGCGCCTATGGGCATTGGACGTTTGATATACGCGCCGTGTGTTGTAGTTCGAAACATCGCAGAGTTTAGTCGAAAAAGTGATGTTTTGTAAATTGTTTTGTATAGATGGTCGGGGAAGATTTGTATAGTTACAGGAAATCGGAGAGCACGAAAGAAGTTGGACGTATCAACGTGCAGGTAAACGGATTGATTCCTCAAGTTTTCCTTCTAATCATTTTCTATCCCATCCCAAAAACCCCCTTTTACCTGCAGAGAGACCGCCCAGCGACTTTTCCAACAGAGGGTAAGTAGGAAATTTATTATTGTTTTTTTTTTGTTGTTTTTCTTCGATTTCAATGTTCGTCGTAGTAAATAATACAGTCCACTGCTTTAGTCGCTATCAGAAATTTTACCGCCGATTGAATCGCGTAAACAGATGTATTTAACAGGAATTGAAGAAAGATGTATGCAAATAACAAAAAAAAATCCTTAACTTAAATTAATTAAAGTTACTTTAACCCGTGACGATTGGAAGAGGCCAAGACCTATCACCGGGTTGTAGCTCCGTAATAATAATAATAATAACTTGAATTAGTTAAGAACTTTTAAAACTAAGTGGGATGAATTTTCAAATCGATCAGGGAATTTCCTTTATTTTTCAAAATACTTGTTCGGAATACGTTAATCCTAATTATACATATTATATAGTTTCCGCTCGTGAAGTAATTAAAGTATTTTATTACTTAATCTTTCTAATTAAAACTTTGATAGAAACATAAAGTTTGCAGAAAGTTTTCAACAGTCACGCAATTCGGTTGGTGCGGTATGATCTCTGTAGGAGCTGCTTCTGTCAGCTCATTATCTCGGGGATGAGTTGATTAAACCAGGATTTTACATTTAATATTTTAAACAAATAAATTGGCATGAAATGCTTATTTTTTTAACATATTAACATCTGTTATTTTCTAAAAAAAGTAATAATAAAACACACTAGAACAAAAAAAAAATAAACACAACCCATGGATTGGTATGTTCTTGGATTTAGTGCTTTCTCTTTGGACATGAAAATAGGATGAAAATTATTATAATGATATTTATGTTAGTACTTAAATATCCATTGAAATAAACAAATGTTAGTTTTTATGGAGAAGAAGAAATTTCACAATTATTGAATGCAATATTAGATTTTCACCCAAAAATGAAAAGAAAGGAATATTAAAAAAAAAAAAAATATATATATATATATATAAAGTAGTTGTAATTCCTCTTAATTCCTGTACCGAGGTTTCTAAGTAAAATTTAGGCTTATAATATGTTACAAAATACTTGAGTTCGTTGTTTGTGAATTAACCAATCAATCAATAAATTCGAGGTAGATCTTAGGAATTAATTTAGAAGTTCTTGGAATGTTTGTAAAGGTCGGTAAACATGCTGTTCTAACGTTAAATTTAAAGAATTAAATAAAATTGTAACTAATATTTCAAATGCTATTATGCAAATTTCATTTAATTTATTTACTGTACTTGATGTAGCGATATAAATTAAACATATTTTTCTTTATATCGATTTATTTAAGATAATTTAAAAAATACTGATTACAGGAATTCCTTGTGTACATAGCAACGCTCAACCCCTACTGACCATAATCAATATGTAATCGTTTATTTTACGAATTTCTTTTTTATGCTATCATTATAAATACATTAAATCGTTAATATGGTTTCAATGTATTTAGAAATTATAGTTATTTTGTTGATAATGATGTCTATATATTTATATACATGACCTTTCTAAACGGACTAAAATTAACTGACACATTAGAAAAAAATTCAAATACCTGAAATAGAATAATAAAATCATGATAGAGTTAAAATTATGATTAAGGAGCGGAGTGGCTCAGTGGTAGAGCGCTGAGTTGCCATGCCGAAGGTTCTGGATTTAAATCCCGCTGCTGGCAAGACTTTTATTTAATCTTTAAGCAGCTCGAGATGGATCCCATGGGATCAACGGCCCTGCAGGGGCTCACCCAGCCTCTATAAAGTGGGTACCCAAAATAAGTGGGGAAAACTGGCGGTTGAGTGACCTAGGGCAAGTGACCTCTCTGCTCAACCGTTGTCCATGAAAGAGTATAAACAGGTTTTTGTATGAAATTTTGTTTGATGATGTGGCTGAAAAAAATTGTATAACAAGAGCTACTTGTATAACTCTTAATATAAACATATAAACATTTTATATATCTCTATAAATTTGTATTTTTTTAGTGGTGTGTATAACAGTTACATCAATGTCAGCAGAGATTGTACGTATTTCTTATGTTAACCAAAAGAATCCTTAGTATTCCATAAGAAAAGTGTTCTAAATCAAAAGCTACGAAACTTTGACAGGGAGTTAGGTTGTTCATTATGAACAAAATGTCTCTAATTGAAACCAAAAAAAAAGGTACAAAAAAGTTTGTTGACGGGATTTGGAATTATTCCTGAGTTGAGGTTCCTTTTGTCTTTAAATAAATCGTAAGTTAAATCGAAGAAATAAAAGGAAACGGTTGTGTTTATATAAATTTTCATTGTTTCAGATTTATACAACCGCAAACAGAATCGAAATACAACGCAATTAATTCTAGTGAAGAACGCTTCTGTGATCATCTCCCGAGCAGTTGTCTATTCCAAAATATACATTCATTTGTATTTGATATTGCCTATATCATTTATTCGTATGTTAACATTCTAGAATCAATTATATTGTGTTTTTCATAAAGATTTTTTATGTGTTATTTATATTTAAAAAAAATATAATAATTCTTGTTCACTGTTCCAACTAAACATTAGATTCCCAATTATTCAAAAGGTTTCACCTTTTTCATGATTGTTGTTTCGTTTATGTAATTTTTCGTGTCAAAATAAATAATCAGACCTAAAAATAAGAAGTCACTACTATTGTTTTCATCTAAAACGCAGGAAAATTTGAAGGAGAATCATTTTATATTCAAATGAATACATGGTTTTTACTTACCAGTGCATTTGATTATAAACATAAGTAATTAATAAGTAAGTAAAGGACTCGAAAAATAATGTATTAATGTTCTGACGGATGAAATTGTTATGTTTTTGTATAATTATTCTGAAATTATAATCTTCTTTACATCTATTCTATATTCTAAAAAAAATAAAGAAGTGACAAGTGGTAGAGAACACGCTGGAACAGTCCGGAAGTCGCCTTTAGGAAAGGAGTGGAGTAAACACGTAAGTAGTCGTCTTATAGTTCTATTTTTTGAGAGTGTCATGTTGCTGAGAACTAATGCAACGATATAGGGATGATAGCATTGGGTTTAGGTACATGTATAAGGTAAATATGAAATCATTAATGTTTTGTTATGTACATGTAAGTATAGGTAATTCCATATTAATGTTGTGATAAATAGTGAGTGATCCCGATGTTATCATTTTTCGCTGTGCTCTTTCTTGCTCCGATCTCACACATGCTACACGTGCTACGACACCTATACCTTACAGTTGAACAGTAACCCTTCTAAGTTCTAGGACTGACCTATTAGCTTGGAGAACTGGGCGGTAGGCCTCCAGTCCGGGTAGTGCTTGGGGAAGCGGTCGCGGGTCCAGAAGGTGTGCATGACAACGGTGTAGCTCGCGAGCTTCTCGGGAGAACAGGCGCTGCCGAGGGCGGCGAGGGCGAGAAGCGTGCAGAGCCGCATCTCGGGGCCGACTGAGCTCTCGGCCGCCCCCTACCGCCGCCCCCCACCACCGCCCTCATTGATTCCCCTCTGATGGGGCTTAACCTGCCCGAAACGTCACCGTATTCGCTATCGCGGGTCCAAACGACTGTTTATAATTGCTGTTGAAGGAACGAATTCGTATAAATATAGGAGACCAAGATGTTGGGAACACTACCTAGACTACCTTATCGACTCATCACAAAGATGAGTAGTTATTTTTGGAAGTCCGTTTTTTTTAATGTATTGTGAGATTTAATGTTTGTTTGTTTATTCATTTAACTTCACTTAATACTGCTATGGCTAATCGGATGATGCTCCAGTGAGAGTCCTTAATGTTGCCTACTCAGATATAATTGGGATAGGGATCTTCAACGAGTACCTGAAACTAGAAAAGCTCTCGGGAAACGGCGATCAGTGGACAGCAGAAGGTTGTTATTGTTGTTATCATTATTCTCATTTCTCCTTAACAACTTCCGAGGACCACGGCACAATTTCAGTGTTTTTCAGTGTACTTTGTTGTTCCTTATTCTTTCTTGGGTCATCCTTCAGCTTCACATTATGCATCTTCTTCTTTTCGGATCAGTTTGAGCCTTTTTTATGTTTCCTTCCTACCCCGTAATGCTTCCATTCCCAAAACTTTTTTCCAAAAAATATCTGTTTTTATTGTATCCTATCAGGGTGTGCGGGGCACTTGTATCAAAAGCCGGCACTGTATCCTATTCGTTATAACAAAAGGTGAATATCTCCAATCAACAGTTAGGTTAACCTTGTATAACCCAAATCTAGTATGAATTTCCCCTTGTACGATTATTGATGTCAAAGAACTAGATTATATTAATTATTTTTCCTTATTTTAATCAGATAACTAATTGCAGTGACATTTTACTTTTATACTAAGGTACCAGTTGTAGCCGATAGATTATTTATTCTTTTGACAGCCAAGGGTGAGCCCTCAGGATCTGAAGACCCTCTTCGGGTTCACCCACCTCTATGAAGTGGGTAACCTTCATTGAGGGGAAACCTGGGGGTTGAGCGTGATCAAAGACTAATCTCATTCCTGCTCAAAATTTATGCTAAAAACAGTACAGCCTCAACCATGTACTGTCCCAATACCTTCTATGGGTTGTAGTGGTACAGGTTCCAGTTTGTCATCTATCATGCCATATAAGATTATGTTTTGATCGTTTGGCAGGAGAAGACTGAAGTAATGGAAGTCAAGACATCCACGGTCGTTATCGATAAGTTGTTATATGTTGTTAACGTAGTTTGAAACTGATAGTCGCAGGCAATGCGCGCTTCACTCTGAACGAGATCTTGCAATCTTGAATATTGTTAGTATGTTAAGCTACGTAATGTTTTCTCCGTTGTTTGTTGTTATTATTCTCAGCAAAGTCTTAGTACAGACCAATGATTTTATTGCTACAATAATGATGATGACAGGATATTACATATTTTCGTAACTCATAAGATTGAAAAAATATTATAATCTTATCTTATTATGAGTTTAATAAGACCAACTAACACAGAGCTTAAACTAATCCATAAGTAGTAGACAATCGAAATGTATTTCTTACTTCTAAGTATCAATGACGTTATAAAAAAAAAAAAAATTTATTTTATTCATTATGTAAATCAAAATAATTATTTCGTAACATAAATGTATCTAAAGGGAGCTGCCCCGATAAATATCTTCAAATTGCTTTCAATGATATCAATATATTCGTAATTAATGCTAATATCATGATAAATTGGTATTATGAATGGCATAATTCAACTTGTCCAGAACGTAATTATATTCGAGCTTTCACTAATGGAATAATTGGTGGTTTTGTTAGATGATGAATTATAAAGTGTAGTAGGATACATTTATTCACGAAAAGGCGTCAAAGCAACAGTTAATTTATTTTATATTTTATAGCAAGAAGTCAGAATACATATATATATTGCCATAATAATAATTATATTTTTATGCCTTGTAAATTATTAGTAATATTTAATGATTATATTTTTAATGATTGATTTCATATTTTTGTATTTCATTGTATATGGAATAAATATTCACAGTTAGGCATCGAAAGGAAGGTTAATTTATTTTATAATATTTATTTCCTTTAAAAATTAATTATATATTGGCGAAAGCATAATAATTATAATTTGTACATTTTTAATGGTTTGTAAATTTATCAGTATTATTTAACTCGTGTAATTTAATTTGTAATATTTAGTATTTAAAATTCAATTTAGGTTTTTATGTAATGTTTTTGCAATTTAGTAAGTTTAGCTTCATATGCGTTCTAACATGGGTTGCCTCAACTTGTCGGAGCAGAGCTCGGGACCTGGAAACCTCTAACCAATTGCAATTTATTTCTATAATTATTATATTTTTGTTTATTTTTGGATACTGCAGTATTTTTCTTTCCGTTTTAGTTCCATTAAATTTATTTAAAACATGAGTATTAAACATTTAAAGAAATTTGTAGTTTTATCGTGCCTTTAAAACTTGGAGCATGATCATTAAGATACCCTTTTTTGAATAAGTACATAATTGACAAAGAAAAAAAATCACTTCTCTTCTGTTTCAAATATTGTAATTGAATTTAATTCTAACTTTTATAAATATTTTTAATTGTATTGTATGTTTAGGACTTGGAACAAGATCATAAGGAAGCCGTGAGAATATATATTTATTTCTTACCGGTGGTTTCTCTCTCAGCCCTCGTGGACACCTGGAAAGGG